>OY723294.1:0-1200000 GCA_963210315.1 Rhynchopus euleeides
GAATCTGAATGCCCACAGCTCAGGATTTTCAGGTATCTGAATGACCACAGCCAAGGATTTTCAGGTATCTGAATGCCCACAGCCAAGGATTTTCAGAATCTGAATGCCCACAGCTCAGGATTTTCAGGTATCTGAATGCCCACAGCCAAGGATTTTCAGGGAATCTGAATGCCCACAGCTCAGGATTTTCAGGTATCTGAATGACCACCAGGATTTTCAGGTATCTGAATGCCCACAGCTCAGGATTTTCAGGTATCTGAATGACCACAGCCAAGGATTTTCAGGTATCTGAATGCCCACAGCCAAGGATTTTCCGGAATCTGAATGCCCACAGCTCAGGATTTTCAGGTATCTGAATGACCACAGCCAAGGATTTTCAGGTATCTGAATGCCCACAGCCAAGGATTTTCAGGAATCTGAATGCCCACAGCCAAGGATTTTCAGGTATCTGAATGCCCACAGCTCAGGATTTTCAGGTATCTGAATGACCACAGCCAAGGATTTTCAGGTATCTGAATGCCCACAGCTCAGGATTTTCAGGTATCTGAATGACCACAGCCAAGGATTTTCAGGTATCTGAATGCCCACAGCCAAGGATTTTCCGGAATCTGAATGCCCACAGCTCAGGATTTTCAGGTATCTGAATGACCACAAGCCAAGGATTTTCAGGTATCTGAATGCCCACAGCCAAGGATTTTCAAGAATCTGAATGCCCACAGCTCAGGATTTTCAGGTATCTGAATGCCCACAGCCAAGGATTTTCAGGAATCTGAATGCCCACAGCTCAGGATTTTCAGGTATCTGAATGACCACAGCCAAGGATTTTCAGGTATCTGAATGCCCACAGCCAAGGATTTTCCGGAATCTGAATGCCCACAGCTCAGGATTTTCAGGTATCTGAATGACCACAGCCAAGGATTTTCAGGTATCTGAATGCCCACAGCCAAGGATTTTCAGGAATCTGAATGCCCACAGCTCAGGATTTTCAGGTATCTGAATGACCACAGCCAAGTATTTTCAGGTATCTGAATGCCCACAGCCAAGGATTTTCCGGAATCTGAATGCCCACAGCTCAGGATTTTCAGGTATCTGAATGACCACAGCCAAGGATTTTCAGGTATCTGAATGCCCACAGCCAAGGATTTTCAGGAATCTGAATGCCCACAGCCAAGGATTTTCAGGTATCTGAATGCCCACAGCCAAGGATTTTCAGGAATCTGAATGCCCACAGCTCAGGATTTTCAGGTATCTGAATGACCACAGCCAAGGATTTTCAGGTATCTGAATGCCCACAGCCAAGGATTTTCAGGAATCTGAATGCCCACAGCTCAGGATTTTCAGGTATCTGAATGCCCACAGCCAAGGATTTTCAGGAATCTGAATGCCCACAGCTCAGGATTTTCAGGTATCTGAATGACCACAGCCAAGGATTTTCAGGTATCTGAATGCCCACAGCCAAGGATTTTCCGGAATCTGAATGCCCACAGCTCAGGATTTTCAGGTATCTGAATGACCACAGCCAAGGATTTTCAGGTATCTGAATGCCCACAGCTCAGGATTTTCAGGTATCTGAATGACCACAGCCAAGGATTTTCAGGTATCTGAATGCCCACAGCCAAGGATTTTCCGGAATCTGAATGCCCACAGCTCAGGATTTTCAGGTATCTGAATGCCCACAGCCAAGGATTTTCCGGAATCTGAATGCCCACAGCTCAGGATTTTCAGGTATCTGAATGACCACAGCCAAGGATTTTCAGGTATCTGAATGCCCACAGCCAAGGATTTTCAGGAATCTGAATGCCCACAGCCAAGGATTTTCCGGAATCTGAATGCCCACAGCTCAGGATTTTCAGGTATCTGAATGACCACAGCCAAGGATTTTCAGGTATCTGAATGCCCACAGCCAAGGATTTTCAAGAATCTGAATGCCCACAGCTCAGGATTTTCAGGTATCTGAATGCCCACAGCCAAGGATTTTCAGGAATCTGAATGCCCACAGCTCAGGATTTTCAGGTATCTGAATGACCACAGCCAAGGATTTTCAGGTATCTGAATGCCCACAGCCAAGGATTTTCCGGAATCTGAATGCCCACAGCTCAGGATTTTCAGGTATCTGAATGACCACAGCCAAGGATTTTCAGGTATCTGAATGCCCACAGCCAAGGATTTTCAAGAATCTGAATGCCCACAGCTCAGGATTTTCAGGTATCTGAATGCCCACAGCCAAGGATTTTCAGGAATCTGAATGCCCACAGCTCAGGATTTTCAGGTATCTGAATGACCACAGCCAAGGATTTTCAGGTATCTGAATGCCCACAGCCAAGGATTTTCCGGAATCTGAATGCCCACAGCTCAGGATTTTCAGGTATCTGAATGACCACAGCCAAGGATTTTCAGGTATCTGAATGCCCACAGCCAAGGATTTTCAGGAATCTGAATGACCACAGCCAAGGATTTTCAGGTATCTGAATGCCCACAGCCAAGGATTTTCAGGAATCTGAATGCCCACAGCTCAGGATTTTCAGGTATCTGAATGCCCACAGCCAAGGATTTTCAGGAATCTGAATGCCCACAGCTCAGGATTTTCAGGTATCTGAATGCCCACAGCCAAGGATTTTCAGGAATCTGAATGCCCACAGCTCAGGATTTTCAGGTATCTGAATGACCACAGCCAAGGATTTTCAGGTATCTGAATGCCCACAGCCAAGGATTTTCCGGAATCTGAATGCCCACAGCTCAGGATTTTCAGGTATCTGAATGCCCACAGCCAAGGATTTTCAGGAATCTGAATGCCCACAGCTCAGGATTTTCAGGTATCTGAATGCCCACAGCCAAGGATTTTCAGGAATCTGAATGCCCACAGCTCAGGATTTTCAGGTATCTGAATGACCACAGCCAAGGATTTTCAGGTATCTGAATGCCCACAGCTCAGGATTTTCAGGTATCTGAATGACCACAGCCAAGGATTTTCAGGTATCTGAATGCCCACAGCCAAGGATTTTCCGGAATCTGAATGCCCACAGCTCAGGATTTTCAGGTATCTGAATGACCACAGCCGAGGATTTTCAGGTATCTGAATGCCCACAGCCAAGGATTTTCAGGAATCTGAATGCCCACAGCCAAGGATTTTCCGGAATCTGAATGCCCACAGCTCAGGATTTTCAGGTATCTGAATGACCACAGCCAAGGATTTTCAGGTATCTGAATGCCCACAGCTCAGGATTTTCAGGTATCTGAATGACCACAGCCAAGGATTTTCAGGTATCTGAATGCCCACAGCCAAGGATTTTCCGGAATCTGAATGCCCACAGCTCAGGATTTTCAGGTATCTGAATGACCACAGCCAAGGATTTTCAGGTATCTGAATGCCCACAGCTCAGGATTTTCAGGTATCTGAATGCCCACAGCTCAGGATTTTCAGGTATCTGAATGACCACAGCCAAGGATTTTCAGGTATCTGAATGCCCACAGCTCAGGATTTTCAGGTATCTGAATGCCCACAGCCAAGGATTTTCAGGAATCTGAATGCCCACAGCTCAGGATTTTCAGGTATCTGAATGACCACAGCCAAGGATTTTCAGGTATCTGAATGCCCACAGCCAAGGATTTTCAAGAATCTGAATGCCCACAGCTCAGGATTTTCAGGTATCTGAATGCCCACAGCCAAGGATTTTCAGGAATCTGAATGCCCACAGCTCAGGATTTTCAGGTATCTGAATGACCACAGCCAAGGATTTTCAGGTATCTGAATGCCCACAGCCAAGGATTTTCCGGAATCTGAATGCCCACAGCTCAGGATTTTCAGGTATCTGAATGACCACAGCCAAGGATTTTCAGGTATCTGAATGCCCACAGCCAAGGATTTTCAGGAATCTGAATGACCACAGCCAAGGATTTTCAGGTATCTGAATGCCCACAGCCAAGGATTTTCAGGAATCTGAATGCCCACAGCTCAGGATTTTCAGGTATCTGAATGCCCACAGCCAAGGATTTTCAGGAATCTGAATGCCCACAGCTCAGGATTTTCAGGTATCTGAATGCCCACAGCCAAGGATTTTCAGGAATCTGAATGCCCACAGCTCAGGATTTTCAGGTATCTGAATGACCACAGCCAAGGATTTTCAGGTATCTGAATGCCCACAGCTCAGGATTTTCAGGTATCTGAATGACCACAGCCAAGGATTTTCAGGTATCTGAATGCCCACAGCCAAGGATTTTCCGGAATCTGAATGCCCACAGCTCAGGATTTTCAGGTATCTGAATGACCACAGCCGAGGATTTTCAGGTATCTGAATGCCCACAGCCAAGGATTTTCAGGAATCTGAATGCCCACAGCCAAGGATTTTCCGGAATCTGAATGCCCACAGCTCAGGATTTTCAGGTATCTGAATGACCACAGCCAAGGATTTTCAGGTATCTGAATGCCCACAGCTCAGGATTTTCAGGTATCTGAATGCCCACAGCTCAGGATTTTCAGGTATCTGAATGACCACAGCCAAGGATTTTCAGGTATCTGAATGCCCACAGCTCAGGATTTTCAGGTATCTGAATGCCCACAGCCAAGGATTTTCAGGAATCTGAATGCCCACAGCTCAGGATTTTCAGGTATCTGAATGACCACAGCCAAGGATTTTCAGGTATCTGAATGCCCACAGCCAAGGATTCTCAGGAATCTGAATGCCCACAGCTCAGGATTTTCAGGTATCTGAATGCCCACAGCCAAGGATTTTCAGGAATCTGAATGCCCACAGCTCAGGATTTTCAGGTATCTGAATGACCACAGCCAAGGATTTTCAGGTATCTGAATGCCCACAGCCAAGGATTTTCCGGAATCTGAATGCCCACAGCTCAGGATTTTCAGGTATCTGAATGACCACAGCCAAGGATTTTCAGGTATCTGAATGCCCACAGCTCAGGATTTTCAGGTATCTGAATGACCACAGCCAAGGATTTTCAGGTATCTGAATGCCCACAGCCAAGGATTTTCCGGAATCTGAATGCCCACAGCTCAGGATTTTCAGGTATCTGAATGACCACAGCCAAGGATTTTCAGGTATCTGAATGCCCACAGCCAAGGATTTTCAGGAATCTGAATGCCCACAGCCAAGGATTTTCCGGAATCTGAATGCCCACAGCTCAGGATTTTCAGGTATCTGAATGACCACAGCCAAGGATTTTCAGGTATCTGAATGCCCACAGCTCAGGATTTTCAGGTATCTGAATGACCACAGCCAAGGATTTTCAGGTATCTGAATGCCCACAGCCAAGGATTTTCAGGAATCTGAATGCCCACAGCTCAGGATTTTCAGGTATCTGAATGCCCACAGCCAAGGATTTTCAGGAATCTGAATGCCCACAGCTCAGGATTTTCAGGTATCTGAATGACCACAGCCAAGGATTTTCAGGTATCTGAATGCCCACAGCCAAGGATTTTCCGGAATCTGAATGCCCACAGCTCAGGATTTTCAGGTATCTGAATGACCACAGCCAAGGATTTTCAGGTATCTGAATGCCCACAGCTCAGGATTTTCAGGTATCTGAATGACCACAGCCAAGGATTTTCAGGTATCTGAATGCCCACAGCTCAGGATTTTCAGGTATCTGAATGCCCACAGCCAAGGATTTTCAGGAATCTGAATGCCCACAGCTCAGGATTTTCAGGTATCTGAATGACCACAGCCAAGGATTTTCAGGTATCTGAATGCCCACAGCCAAGGATTTTCAGGAATCTGAATGCCCACAGCTCAGGATTTTCAGGTATCTGAATGCCCACAGCCAAGGATTTTCAGGAATCTGAATGCCCACAGCTCAGGATTTTCAGGTATCTGAATGACCACAGCCAAGGATTTTCAGGTATCTGAATGCCCACAGCTCAGGATTTTCAGGTATCTGAATGCCCACAGCCAAGGATTTTCAGGAATCTGAATGCCCACAGCTCAGGATTTTCAGGTATCTGAATGACCACAGCCAAGGATTTTCAGGTATCTGAATGCCCACAGCCAAGGATTTTCAGGAATCTGAATGCCCACAGCTCAGGATTTTCAGGTATCTGAATGCCCACAGCCAAGGATTTTCAGGAATCTGAATGCCCACAGCTCAGGATTTTCAGGTATCTGAATGACCACAGCCAAGGATTTTCAGGTATCTGAATGCCCACAGCTCAGGATTTTCAGGTATCTGAATGACCACAGCCAAGGATTTTCAGGTATCTGAATGCCCACAGCTCAGGATTTTCAGGTATCTGAATGCCCACAGCCAAGGATTTTCAGGAATCTGAATGCCCACAGCTCAGGATTTTCAGGTATCTGAATGCCCACAGCCAAGGATTTTCAGGAATCTGAATGCCCACAGCTCAGGATTTTCAGGTATCTGAATGCCCACAGCCAAGGATTTTCAGGAATCTGAATGCCCACAGCTCAGGATTTTCAGGTATCTGAATGACCACAGCCAAGGATTTTCAGGTATCTGAATGCCCACAGCCAAGGATTTTCCGGAATCTGAATGCCCACAGCTCAGGATTTTCAGGTATCTGAATGACCACAGCCAAGGATTTTCAGGTATCTGAATGCCCACAGCTCAGGATTTTCAGGTATCTGAATGACCACAGCCAAGGATTTTCAGGAATCTGAATGCCCACAGCTCAGGATTTTCAGGTATCTGAATGACCACAGCCAAGGATTTTCAGGAATCTGAATGCCCACAGCTCAGGATTTTCAGGTATCTGAATGACCACAGCCAAGGATTTTCAGGTATCTGAATGCCCACAGCTCAGGATTTTCAGGTATCTGAATGCCCACAGCCAAGGATTTTCAGGAATCTGAATGCCCACAGCTCAGGATTTTCAGGTATCTGAATGCCCACAGCCAAGGATTTTCAGGAATCTGAATGCCCACAGCCAGATTTTCAGGTATCTGAATGCCCACAGCTCAGGATTTTCAGGTATCTGAATGCCCACAGCCAAGGATTTTCAGGAATCTGAATGCCCACAGCTCAGGATTTTCAGGTATCTGAATGACCACAGCCAAGGATTTTCAGGTATCTGAATGCCCACAGCTCAGGATTTTCAGGTATCTGAATGACCACAGCCAAGGATTTTCAGGTATCTGAATGCCCACAGCTCAGGATTTTCAGGTATCTGAATGACCACAGCCAAGGATTTTCAGGTATCTGAATGCCCACAGCTCAGGATTTTCAGGTATCTGAATGCCCACAGCCAAGGATTTTCAGGAATCTGAATGCCCACAGCCAGATTTTCAGGTATCTGAATGACCACAGCCAAGGATTTTCAGGTATCTGAATGCCCACAGCCAAGGATTTTCCGGAATCTGAATGCCCACAGCTCAGGATTTTCAGGTATCTGAATGACCACAGCCAAGGATTTTCAGGTATCTGAATGCCCACAGCCAAGGATTTTCAGGAATCTGAATGCCCACAGCTCAGGATTTTCAGGTATCTGAATGACCACAGCCAAGGATTTTCAGGTATCTGAATGCCCACAGCTCAGGATTTTCAGGTATCTGAATGACCACAGCCAAGGATTTTCAGGTATCTGAATGCCCACAGCTCAGGATTTTCAGGTATCTGAATGCCCACAGCCAAGGATTTTCAGGAATCTGAATGCCCACAGCTCAGGATTTTCAGGTATCTGAATGACCACAGCCAAGGATTTTCAGGTATCTGAATGCCCACAGCTCAGGATTTTCAGGTATCTGAATGCCCACAGCCAAGGATTTTCAGGAATCTGAATGCCCACAGCCAGATTTTCAGGTATCTGAATGACCACAGCCAAGGATTTTCAGGTATCTGAATGCCCACAGCCAAGGATTTTCCGGAATCTGAATGCCCACAGCTCAGGATTTTCAGGTATCTGAATGACCACAGCCAAGGATTTTCAGGTATCTGAATGCCCACAGCCAAGGATTTTCAGGAATCTGAATGCCCACAGCTCAGGATTTTCAGGTATCTGAATGACCACAGCCAAGGATTTTCAGGTATCTGAATGCCCACAGCTCAGGATTTTCAGGTATCTGAATGACCACAGCCAAGGATTTTCAGGTATCTGAATGCCCACAGCTCAGGATTTTCAGGTATCTGAATGCCCACAGCCAAGGATTTTCAGGAATCTGAATGCCCACAGCCAGATTTTCAGGTATCTGAATGACCACAGCCAAGGATTTTCAGGTATCTGAATGCCCACAGCCAAGGATTTTCCGGAATCTGAATGCCCACAGCTCAGGATTTTCAGGTATCTGAATGACCACAGCCAAGGATTTTCAGGTATCTGAATGCCCACAGCCAAGGATTTTCAGGAATCTGAATGCCCACAGCTCAGGATTTTCAGGTATCTGAATGACCACAGCCAAGGATTTTCAGGTATCTGAATGCCCACAGCTCAGGATTTTCAGGTATCTGAATGACCACAGCCAAGGATTTTCAGGTATCTGAATGCCCACAGCTCAGGATTTTCAGGTATCTGAATGCCCACAGCCAAGGATTTTCAGGAATCTGAATGCCCACAGCCAGATTTTCAGGTATCTGAATGACCACAGCCAAGGATTTTCAGGTATCTGAATGCCCACAGCCAAGGATTTTCCGGAATCTGAATGCCCACAGCTCAGGATTTTCAGGTATCTGAATGACCACAGCCAAGGATTTTCAGGTATCTGAATGCCCACAGCCAAGGATTTTCCGGAATCTGAATGCCCACAGCTCAGGATTTTCAGGTATCTGAATGACCACAGCCAAGGATTTTCAGGTATCTGAATGCCCACAGCTCAGGATTTTCAGGTATCTGAATGACCACAGCCAAGGATTTTCAGGTATCTGAATGCCCACAGCTCAGGATTTTCAGGTATCTGAATGCCCACAGCCAAGGATTTTCAGGAATCTGAATGCCCACAGCCAGATTTTCAGGTATCTGAATGACCACAGCCAAGGATTTTCAGGTATCTGAATGCCCACAGCCAAGGATTTTCCGGAATCTGAATGCCCACAGCTCAGGATTTTCAGGTATCTGAATGACCACAGCCAAGGATTTTCAGGTATCTGAATGCCCACAGCTCAGGATTTTCAGGTATCTGAATGACCACAGCCAAGGATTTTCAGGTATCTGAATGCCCACAGCCAAGGATTTTCCGGAATCTGAATGCCCACAGCTCAGGATTTTCAGGTATCTGAATGACCACAGCCAAGGATTTTCAGGTATCTGAATGCCCACAGCCAAGGATTTTCCGGAATCTGAATGCCCACAGCTCAGGATTTTCAGGTATCTGAATGACCACAGCCAAGGATTTTCAGGTATCTGAATGCCCACAGCTCAGGATTTTCAGGTATCTGAATGACCACAGCCAAGGATTTTCAGGTATCTGAATGCCCACAGCTCAGGATTTTCAGGTATCTGAATGCCCACAGCCAAGGATTTTCAGGAATCTGAATGCCCACAGCTCAGGATTTTCAGGTATCTGAATGACCACAGCCAAGGATTTTCAGGTATCTGAATGCCCACAGCTCAGGATTTTCAGGTATCTGAATGACCACAGCCAAGGATTTTCAGGTATCTGAATGCCCACAGCTCAGGATTTTCAGGTATCTGAATGCCCACAGCCAAGGATTTTCAGGAATCTGAATGCCCACAGCCAGATTTTCAGGTATCTGAATGACCACAGCCAAGGATTTTCAGGTATCTGAATGCCCACAGCCAAGGATTTTCCGGAATCTGAATGCCCACAGCTCAGGATTTTCAGGTATCTGAATGACCACAGCCAAGGATTTTCAGGTATCTGAATGCCCACAGCTCAGGATTTTCAGGTATCTGAATGACCACAGCCAAGGATTTTCAGGTATCTGAATGCCCACAGCTCAGGATTTTCAGGTATCTGAATGCCCACAGCCAAGGATTTTCAGGAATCTGAATGCCCACAGCCAGATTTTCAGGTATCTGAATGACCACAGCCAAGGATTTTCAGGTATCTGAATGCCCACAGCCAAGGATTTTCCGGAATCTGAATGCCCACAGCTCAGGATTTTCAGGTATCTGAATGACCACAGCCAAGGATTTTCAGGTATCTGAATGCCCACAGCTCAGGATTTTCAGGTATCTGAATGACCACAGCCAAGGATTTTCAGGTATCTGAATGCCCACAGCCAAGGATTTTCCGGAATCTGAATGACCACAGCTCAGGATTTTCAGGTATCTGAATGACCACAGCCAAGGATTTTCAGGTATCTGAATGCCCACAGCTCAGGATTTTCAGGTATCTGAATGACCACAGCCAAGGATTTTCAGGTATCTGAATGCCCACAGCCAAGGATTTTCCGGAATCTGAATGCCCACAGCTCAGGATTTTCAGGTATCTGAATGACCACAGCCAAGGATTTTCAGGTATCTGAATGCCCACAGCCAAGGATTTTCCGGAATCTGAATGCCCACAGCTCAGGATTTTCAGGTATCTGAATGACCACAGCCAAGGATTTTCAGGTATCTGAATGCCCACAGCTCAGGATTTTCAGGTATCTGAATGACCACAGCCAAGGATTTTCAGGTATCTGAATGCCCACAGCTCAGGATTTTCAGGTATCTGAATGCCCACAGCCAAGGATTTTCAGGAATCTGAATGCCCACAGCCAGATTTTCAGGTATCTGAATGACCACAGCCAAGGATTTTCAGGTATCTGAATGCCCACAGCCAAGGATTTTCCGGAATCTGAATGCCCACAGCTCAGGATTTTCAGGTATCTGAATGACCACAGCCAAGGATTTTCAGGTATCTGAATGCCCACAGCCAAGGATTTTCAGGAATCTGAATGCCCACAGCTCAGGATTTTCAGGTATCTGAATGACCACAGCCAAGGATTTTCAGGTATCTGAATGCCCACAGCTCAGGATTTTCAGGTATCTGAATGACCACAGCCAAGGATTTTCAGGTATCTGAATGCCCACAGCTCAGGATTTTCAGGTATCTGAATGCCCACAGCCAAGGATTTTCAGGAATCTGAATGCCCACAGCCAGATTTTCAGGTATCTGAATGACCACAGCCAAGGATTTTCAGGTATCTGAATGCCCACAGCCAAGGATTTTCCGGAATCTGAATGCCCACAGCTCAGGATTTTCAGGTATCTGAATGACCACAGCCAAGGATTTTCAGGTATCTGAATGCCCACAGCTCAGGATTTTCAGGTATCTGAATGACCACAGCCAAGGATTTTCAGGTATCTGAATGCCCACAGCCAAGGATTTTCCGGAATCTGAATGCCCACAGCTCAGGATTTTCAGGTATCTGAATGACCACAGCCAAGGATTTTCAGGTATCTGAATGCCCACAGCCAAGGATTTTCCGGAATCTGAATGCCCACAGCTCAGGATTTTCAGGTATCTGAATGACCACAGCCAAGGATTTTCAGGTATCTGAATGCCCACAGCTCAGGATTTTCAGGTATCTGAATGACCACAGCCAAGGATTTTCAGGTATCTGAATGCCCACAGCTCAGGATTTTCAGGTATCTGAATGCCCACAGCCAAGGATTTTCAGGAATCTGAATGCCCACAGCCAGATTTTCAGGTATCTGAATGACCACAGCCAAGGATTTTCAGGTATCTGAATGCCCACAGCCAAGGATTTTCCGGAATCTGAATGCCCACAGCTCAGGATTTTCAGGTATCTGAATGACCACAGCCAAGGATTTTCAGGTATCTGAATGCCCACAGCCAAGGATTTTCAGGAATCTGAATGCCCACAGCTCAGGATTTTCAGGTATCTGAATGACCACAGCCAAGGATTTTCAGGTATCTGAATGCCCACAGCTCAGGATTTTCAGGTATCTGAATGACCACAGCCAAGGATTTTCAGGTATCTGAATGCCCACAGCTCAGGATTTTCAGGTATCTGAATGCCCACAGCCAAGGATTTTCAGGAATCTGAATGCCCACAGCCAGATTTTCAGGTATCTGAATGACCACAGCCAAGGATTTTCAGGTATCTGAATGCCCACAGCCAAGGATTTTCCGGAATCTGAATGCCCACAGCTCAGGATTTTCAGGTATCTGAATGACCACAGCCAAGGATTTTCAGGTATCTGAATGCCCACAGCTCAGGATTTTCAGGTATCTGAATGACCACAGCCAAGGATTTTCAGGTATCTGAATGCCCACAGCCAAGGATTTTCAGGAATCTGAATGCCCACAGCTCAGGATTTTCAGGTATCTGAATGCCCACAGCCAAGGATTTTCAGGAATCTGAATGCCCACAGCTCAGGATTTTCAGGTATCTGAATGACCACAGCCAAGGATTTTCAGGTATCTGAATGCCCACAGCCAAGGATTTTCCGGAATCTGAATGCCCACAGCTCAGGATTTTCAGGTATCTGAATGACCACAGCCAAGGATTTTCAGGTATCTGAATGCCCACAGCTCAGGATTTTCAGGTATCTGAATGACCACAGCCAAGGATTTTCAGGTATCTGAATGCCCACAGCTCAGGATTTTCAGGTATCTGAATGACCACAGCCAAGGATTTTCAGGTATCTGAATGCCCACAGCCAAGGATTTTCAGGAATCTGAATGCCCACAGCTCAGGATTTTCAGGTATCTGAATGCCCACAGCCAAGGATTTTCAGGAATCTGAATGCCCACAGCTCAGGATTTTCAGGTATCTGAATGACCACAGCCAAGGATTTTCAGGTATCTGAATGCCCACAGCCAAGGATTTTCCGGAATCTGAATGCCCACAGCTCAGGATTTTCAGGTATCTGAATGACCACAGCCAAGGATTTTCAGGTATCTGAATGCCCACAGCCAAGGATTTTCCGGAATCTGAATGCCCACAGCTCAGGATTTTCAGGTATCTGAATGACCACAGCCAAGGATTTTCAGGAATCTGAATGCGTCACGTTTTCGACCAACTGAGCGTCGACTGCGTCCCTTTATGACCTGACGAATGCCAAGAGACGGAACAATATTGAGGGTATCCGCGGCCACGCAGGTGTCGGTGACAGGGGAGAGGTAATCCTCCCCGGAGATGGGGACGAGCCGTTCCAAACGGCGCGACAAGCAGACGGACCACCTAGCAGGTTCATCTCGGCCCTTGAGCCACACACCTCAACATCGCAGACGGACGGCACATCACAGATTCATCGGTCGTGGAGGGGCGTAATGGCTGTCGGAGAGGATCGAGCGCCACGTAGTCGTCGGTAGTGGAGGCGTGCAACGGCTGGCGGAGAGGATCGAGCGGCACGTAGTCGTCACAGCATTTTTCCTGGTTCGGCCTTCTCGAGTGAGGGCGAGGAGGGTAAGGAAGCGGGGAGGGTGGGCGGGAGGGCGGGGGTGAGGCCACCTGCTTCGAGGACATCCTCAGACTGAGATTCGTTGTTCACTGGTGAAGCTAGCTACGATCACGCAGACGATGCATGTCGGACCAGTATGGGGTACTCGTTTTGGGACTGAGATGCGCGTTTCCTTTGATGCACTGGTAGTGCACCACTTGCAGGTCGGGCATACACTTCAGGTGTCCGTTCCCGAGCCGCTTTCCACAGACGTCACACAGGCGCTCGTACTCCACCAGCACACTCCGGTCGAGCAGTGTTGCACGGTCCACCTCATGCTTGTGCAAATTGCTGGCCGCGAGCTGCTTGTGTATCTTGATCTCCTTGAGGGTTGAGGTTGTTTGACGAAATGCCTTCAGCAGGTAGGAGTGTATCAGCTCCACGTCTGTGTCATCCGGCAGCAGCTTGAAGACCAGCATCGGGTTCAGGTTTCGACCGTGCTCCGAAAGCAGCTGCATTGCAAAGTCTGGATTCTCCTTCCGCGCTCCGGCTTTGCCTGTTCCCGGATACAGACACTGCTTCACGAGTTCGAAGAGGTATGTGTTGTGCCGGTGAATCCCCGTGAAGACGTTGCCGTGCTTGTCACCCTGCTCGTGGGATGTGTGGGCGCAAGTGGATACAAGATAACATACCACAGGCAACTTCTTCGTGTACATCGCAAAGAATTCTTCCGGCCGCGCGACCGCCTCGTCGAGGCTAATCTTGGTCTCGTCTTCCTCGTCCTCTTCTTGTGTGTCCTCCACAGGCAACTCATTGGACGAGTCGCCGAGAGACACCTTGCGGACGGAGGCGTTGAAGAGGCCCGCTCGTTTGTATTTTTCGACATCTTCGATCCGCGCGCCGAAGACAGAAATCAAGTGCTTCTTCATCGCCTTCTTGTACTGGTCCTTGCAGTAATTGACGGCACCCTCCTCATCCTTCTGTTCGTACAGGAGCACCCGCAGAGCAGCTTCGTGTTCTTCTGTGTACGAGTACAGGATGACAAGCTCCTCCAACATTGGTGACCCGTGAACATGAGAGATGACCTTGATCGGGTCGTGGTACGGCTTCATCGAAGAGTACGAAGGGACTTTTGTCAAGAGTCGCGCCAGCTTTCGGCGCAAGGCGCCAAGCAGCCCGGCCTCGCGGCCCGCCTTGATTCCAGACACAGTGGGGCAGGTCTTCATCAACTTCTGAATGAACTCGACGTAGATGAGCGCTAGACGCGTGTGGTGCTTTGGGTCTGTGCTTTGTTGTTCATCGATGAGAAACTCCAAGTATTGCATCACGACATCGTCGGGGTACGGGGCAAGGATTGTCATCACTTTCGCCGGTTCGAGCGGTGGGTCGCGTGGGACCAGAAGAGCACTCACTGCGCGTGGGTCCTTCGACAGCACCCACGGAAGGTACTCCAGCACCAGGCCGCTTTCTTCTCCATGGCAATGCTGCAGAGCGAGGACAGTCTCAGCCACCCCTGCATTTGTGGACTCTTCTGCTGTGTCAGCTGTATCAGCTGTGCGGCCGCTCCCCAGCTCATACAGCATCTGCAGCGCGTCTGCAACGAGCCCGTTGTGCACCTTCAGCAGCGCCAGGCAGCGAAGCTTTTTCCGCGACTCAAGCTCCGCCGCACACGTTTCATATTCGAGAACGTTCCCGTCCTTCATGATCTCGAATAGAGCCGCATCAGCGTCGGGGGTGTTCTCCTTGAACAGCTCAAGGTACAGCAGCAGCATCGCCGTGTCGATGGCACGGTGCACATGCGACACGGCTTTCTCAGGGTCGGGATACAGGACGCGCACGTTCTCGAGGTATCGGTAGAGGGACATTTTTGCTGCGTCCATCTGCGCCTTCTTCTCTGTGACGGAGAGATGTGCCACCACATCACGCATGTTCCGCCTGTTCGATGCGATGTTCTCTTGCTTCATGTACCTGTCACAGGGCGTGTGCACGATGCATGCGGTATCAATGTCAAGGTGCATACTTCCGAAGGGGGCCGTGCAGACCGAATAGTGTGAGAATCTCACGTGCATCGAGATACTCGGGGTCGACCTCATGGCACTTGAGGAAGTGCCAGAAGGCCTCCTCCCACCGTCCTCCGTCAAAGTTGGCGAACCCAGCCTCCTTGTGGATGTGGCACTTGATCTGCTGCCCGACCAGAGAGAAATCTGCGTCTTCGTGCGTGCTCTGCAAGATTGCAAGTGCTGTTGCCACTGAGCCGGGAGATCCCTCTTTCGCCAGCTGTGTCAGCTGACGGACGAACGGCACCGGTGCGACGACATAGATGGTGTTGTTGGAGCACAGAAAGAGGCACCTCGATGTGTTCGACGCATTCGGGGGCAGGATCTGGCGGGCGAGATTGTTGGCCTCCCCCAAGTACACTGGCACCGACTTCGGGACCTTAAAATCTTCGCGGTCCGACACCACCTTTACCTCATCGCGGTCAAGCAGTGTGTAGTATCCGAGCTTGTCGCTGGCGATGGAGATCAAATAGAATGGCTGCAACCAGAAGATGCGGTTCGGAATGTCACCCCACTGCACCAGTGGTTGCAGGTCGTCACTCCCCCGGTACTGCAGTGTCCCTTCACCAGTGATGACACTGGTCTTCTTCCCAAACTGGAGGAACAACATGTGGCGCTGCTTCTGAGTGTTGATGCAGGCTTCAGCAAGGGATGTGCCGCGCCCCTTCCGCTCGATGACGCTCGTCGAGCCTTGTGCGAGGTCAACCATTTTGTATTCGTCCTTTGTGCAGACACACAGAAGCGACTCCATGAGGCTCATCGACACAACCTGGGCTTGCGAGTCCACAGCGAGGAATCCTGCGTTGTTGCAGATCTCGTTGTCGACAAGTGGCGACACTGCTTCAGAGGTGAACCGGAAGAGAAAAATTTTCCGTTTCACAGCTGCAAAGAGCACGTGCTTCCCCCGAACCACGCCGCAACAGATGCTGGTGACACCCTTCAGCACGACCTTCTTGTCCTCCACGACATTCGAGATTTGTCTGACGGTCTTGCGCTCCACATCAACTGAACACATACTCACGACACCGTCGCAAACAGCGAATAATCTCATGAGCTCTGCGTCCAAAGCCAAGTGCGTGATCGGCTTCTTCCCCATCTGCGCGCTGGTTTTTGGGATCAAGCGCCCGAGCTTTGGCTTCATGTCCAAACAGTCCTTCTCCCATCCGGGCTGAAGCGAGTAGCTGGCCCGGGGGTCCTGCGGACCCCCACTCATCTCGAGAAGGATGATGTACCCATCATCCCGTCCTGCCAGCAGCAGGGTCACGCCGCTTTTGACCCCAGCGACACAACATGTGAAGGCCGCTTGTTCGTCAGAGGCATAAACTGACCCGACCTCGACTGCCTTGTGCTGCGCCATGCGGCGCACCACAGGCCCTGTGTTGTGGTGTGGTTGGTTCGAGCAGTGCCACTAACGCGAGCAAGAGGAAAGGCTGGGGGCTGGGGGGGGGGGGGGGGGGGGCTAGGGGGGGTCAAATGGGGGCACGGTGGGATCTTGTAAATTTTACATGTAAAAATACTGATTTTTACATGTATTATACATGTATAATACTTGCATGTCAACTACCGTAAACGGAAATATTGTGGACCGTAATAAAGGTGAACCGTACTATAGGTGGACCGTAAAAAAGATGGAACAAATGGGATTTTTCCGGAACTTGGAACATTTTTACGGTCCACCTATTTTACGGTTGGGATAGTGGACTTGGCGGTTTTTTTTACGAGTTCCTTCGTGACGAAGTCGCGAAGGAACCAAGGAAATCGTACGACTGAAGCTGCAGGATTAACACCACAGAGCCTCAGCACAGAGTGTGCGCTCACCATCGTCCGGGAACTGTTCTCCCACAGTTACTGCAGGGTGTACTACACTAAAGGAGTACGATTTCCCTGAATTTTCCGGGCACTGATTCACGAATTTACATCTGGAGGGAGCCCGGTGGTCTCAGCTTCTGTCTGCGCGCCCTGCCGTACTGTGGCTGCTTTTGTGGGCTCGTGCATCAGGTTCTACTTTTACTTCTACCGGAACGCTCCTTGCATGGTACTACACTTCTCGAGGTGTGGTGGTGGGTGAGTCTCGAGGTGAGTGGTGGTGATCGTGCCCTTTCCACACGCAGGGAGGACTTGCTTCTCTTGCTGGTGTTGGTTGCGGTGGTGGAGGGAGGGTCCAAAGCTGGGAGGTCGGGAGGCCTACGTGCGGGAGTCTGCGGCGTGGAGGCCGCAGTCCGCGCCCCGCAACCCACCAGCCCGCGGGCGAAAATCGCATTGTCTTTTCCATATGCAGTCCCAATAAATAGTGGACCGTAAAAAAGATGGAACGTTTGGCCTTTTTTTGGGAACTTGGAACATTTTTACGGTCCACCCTTTTTCCGTTTACGGTATTATACATGTATAATACATGTATATGCCTGAAATATACATGTAAAATACATGTATATCAAGTAAAAATACATGTATAATAGTTGCATGTCAACTATTATACATGTATTTTTACTTGATATACATGTATTTTACATGTATAATACTTGTCATGCAAGTATTATACATGTAAAATACTTGCATGACAAGTAAAATACTTGCATGCAAGTAAAATACATGTATTTTACTTGCATGCAAGTATTTTACTTGTCATGCAAGTATTATACCGTATACGTAAATATTATGGAACGTAAATATTATGGAACGGGCCCATTTTTGCCCGGTCCGTTCCATAATATTTACGTTCCAAAATATTTACAGGGCCAGTTGGGGACTCAGTGGTGAGGATGGCTTGCCTCAGGAATCGCACGAAAAGTGCACGAGTAGGTCCCGTCAGGGACTCTGTATGCCGTCCGATCACCTGGTCCAAGTCCCCGAGTCGCAGAAAGCCCTGTAAATATTATGGAACGAAAAAAATCTGGAACGCCAACCCACCAGCGTTCCAAAATATTTACGTTCCATAATATTTACGTTCCATAATATTTACGTTCCAAAATATTTACGTATACGGTACATGTATTTTACTTGTCGTGCAAGTATTTTACATGTATAATACTTGCATGACAAGTATTATACATGTAAAATACATGTATATCAAGTAAAAATACATGTATAATAGTTGACATGCAACTATTATACATGTATTTTTGCTTGATATACATGTATTTTACATGTATATTTCAGGCATTTACATGTATTATACATGTATAATAGTTGTCATGCAAGTATTATACATGTATAATACATGTAAAAATCGGTATTTTTACATGTAAAATTTACAAGATCCCACCGTGGGTGACAAACACGATTTTTCAAAAAACCGGCGCAGAGGCCCCAAAGCCCCCGTAAACCCTCCAAAACCCCCCAGATCGGTCCGGAAACCCATCGAACCCCACTTTTCCACCATTCCGGGCACCTCAGGTGCCCGAATTGGGGTACCTAAATTTTGTGCCACCGTTTGGTACCGTACAGTGCCACTGTGTGGGAGGTTGGAAAAGAAAATGCCCCAACACACCACATCTGAGGGTTGCAATGCATGTTGCTTGCCAACCACGTCATCCGGTGGGTGTCAGGCGCTATGTAGGTGGCATTAGCCAGGTCTTCGATGTGTTCTGGCTTGTATATGTACCTCCCTGCCACCATGCACCGGGAGGCTGCCTGTAGGTACGGAACAGTCCAGATGGTCGTGTGATTCCTGTGCAGCAGTGCTCCACAACCGGGATGTGTTGACAACGACTGTTGCAACACGAGCTGTACATTCCGGGAACACATGAAGTGCGCTGTCGTGGTACCCATTGTGCCAGAATTGGTAGTTGCTGCGGTCTACTTTGCCTGGCCCAAGAGCACTGGTACTGAACGGTGCAATATGCGTGGCGAGGTGAATACTACGGAAGCGCGCAAAGTCAATACAGCTCTCGGATGGCGGGTGGTGGTGCCACTAGTGTGTGACGTTCACTCGAGGATACAACGCATCACAATGAATCAGCAACCGTGGACCGAGTACAATACGCTCTCTGTGGCTGGTGTGGGGGACAAAGGCAGTGCCTGTGCCGCAGGCAGGGAGGTATATATACAAGCCAGAACACATCGAAGACCTGGCTAATGCCACCTACATAGCGCCTGACACCCACCGGATGACGTGGTTGGCAAGCAACATGCATTGCAACCCTCAGATGTGGTGTGTTGGGGCATTTTCTTTTCCAACCTCCCACACAGTGGCACTGTACGGTACCAAACGGTGGCACAAAATTTAGGTACCCCAATTCGGGCACCTGAGGTGCCCGGAATGGTGGAAAAGTGGGGTTCGATGGGTTTCCGGACCGATCTGGGGGGGTTTGGAGGGTTTACGGGGGCTTTGGGGCCTCTGCGCCGGTTTTTTGAAAAATCGTGTTTGTCCACGTAAAAGGGTGGCATTTGACCCCCCCTAGCCTAGGGGGGGGGGGGGGGGGGGTGATGACCGGGGGGAGCGGGGTGGGAGCTGATCAAGGCGTTGATTATCTCAGTTCTTGTTTTCCGTACCCGATTCCCGGTCCCGATTCAAGAGGAAAATGCGGACGCCCCCTCCCTCGAAGGCAGCAGAAACAAGTCCCCTGGCGATTGAGGCTCACCATTGAGACAGGCCCAAACGTTGCAAAGAAGGGAAATCCACCTTCGATTTGTGTGACCCCGCCCTCGGTGGACAGAAAGACTGGTGTGGGACGGAAGGACACTCTGTGCCAGGCACGCTGACACGGTTAGCGACGTAATGGAAGAATGGAAGGCGCAATTGACATGGAATGTTCCGTGTAAGCCGAGTGGAGAGACGGGCGAAAGTGATCACGCTCTCTCCGCTGGCGGATACTTGCTGACCAGATCCTTCAGCGCATCCAGCTTCTCCCAGTCTTCTGCTGCAGCTAACACTGCCGGCATGTCGACCGTGTTGGCACCGCGCTCAAGGAGAAGAGTCATCAGTTCGAGATCATCTGCTCTGTGCACCAGGGCAAGTTGAAATGCAGATCGGCCGTCTTCAGTGCAGGCGTTCACATCGACACCGCCATCGAGGAGTGCGGAGCACGTGTCGCTTGATACACCGCCCACCACCCCGATGTGCAGTGTCGTCGCGTGCAGCGTGTTGTTAACCTTCGGGTCGGCCCCGTGTGCCAGCAGAAACCCGATCATGCCGTCCAAACCGCGCGAGGCTGCATACGTCAGTGGTGTTTCGCCTTCCTCGTCATACCGATCAAGCTCAGCACCACCTTCGATCAGAGCCCGTGCAGCAGGAACATTTCCGGACACTGAAGCAACTTCCAGAAATGTCTGACTGGGAAAGGACACAGGTAACAGATGGATGAGATCGCAAATATCATCTGTGATATCTCCCGTGTCGCACCAATCCTCCAATTTGGAGTATGCGGACCGAGCCGAGTAGATCTGCACCTTCTTCAGCTTCTCGAGTGCAAGGAATCGTTGGCTCGGAAGCACCTGCACGTTGTCCCCGCCAGCGATGCCGGTTCCCCCGAGGGTCGAGTTCACGTCAGTCAGATCGCTCTCGCCGAGGCGGAGGTGAAACGTGTCACTCTCCAGGCCCAGCACTGATTGTGCCGCATCGTACAGCTCCTTCACTGTGGCAGCCTCGTTCAGGCTGACGGTTGCCACCGTGTCATTGTGGCACAAGCTCACGTTCATGGTGTGGTCCTGGGGTGGGCTGTGGGTGACAATCCCACAAATGGAACGCGGAGCTGTGGCAGAAGCTGGGGCAGAGAAGGATTGCTTGCAGTCTTTTCTTCAGGATCCCCCACCCTGCCTGGCAAGGCAGGTGGCAAGCCGATATCAGGCAGGCACTGAAAGTCACTTGAAACAAAACACTGATACTGCTAACTTGGAAGCAGGCAGACAAGAGAAAGGCAACAAAAACATCAAATCCGGCTCATCCAGCAAATTCGGCCTAGGCTGTCTGCATGGCACGTCGCGGCTGGCGCAGGCGGCGGCGCTGCTCTGTGACGGCTGAGACACGGCTGTCGGAGAGCATCAAGCCGATGGCACACAGCGACAGGCCGCTCCCAGACGGGCTCCCACCCCGCGCGATGTCCTCGTAGAGCTTCTGTTTGAACATCGCTGTCTTGGAGGACGGCCGCTTCTTCTCGACAACCTTCGCTGCTGCTTTCCGTGCAGGCCGAGGCTGCACCTCCTGCTCTTGACCTGGCGCCTTGAGGATTCCGTTTGCTTTGGGAGCACACCGGCCAGAGTACACAGCTGGTTCGCCTGATTCGAACTCGGGCTGACCGAAGGTGAGACGGCGCGGGGCAGAGGCAGGTGCAGGCATCGCACGGCGCACTTCGCAGTCGAAGACACATCGTTGCAGCGAAGCGTTGGAGGGGTGCGAGAGACTGAGGGCGTTGCGGTAGGTGTTGTGCAGCACTGCCTTCTCGTCCAGCGTAGGGCTTGACTGCTCGGCGTGTGACACGGTGAGGGTGCCGATGCGTTTGGAGAGCGCCCGCAGCTGCCGGGTGAAGTGGGGTTTGATTTTCATCGGTGGATGTGCGACAGAGAGGTACGACATGGCACTGTCGTAGCTGAACCTATACTTCGTGATGAGGTACGCGACGGCTGCCATGCAGCAGCGGTTCACCCCATGCACAGAGTGGATCAGGACACACTCTCCCTTCTCACTGCAGCTGTCGATGAACTCACGAATCTGGCGGCAGGTGGCACTCTCGATCGCCGTCACGCCAGGAGCATCCCGCCAGTGTAGCGTCAGGTATCGGATGCCGCATGTGTGGAAAAGGTTGCCTGTCTCTGAAGCAGCGCAGTTGATGATGTGTGTAACTTTGTTCATTGAAATGAACGACGGGTCGCGCGATGCAGCCGCATTCCCGACAAACACACCATCTTTGACTCGGACTGCCAAGAGGGGCTGCATCTCGTGCAGCCCCCGTGTAATGTTCGCCACACAGCAGCGGATTGTGTAAATGGCCACCTGTTGTAGAAGTGTGCCGTGGTGCGTGGGGGCGGGGGGGCTCGAGAATGTGAACGCGAGGGGGCAAGCGGGCCTTCCATCGCGTCGTTTAGCGGGCTCTCTCCGACACCGTCCTGAGGGACAGCAAACCTCACCCAGAACCCCCTCCCCCTCCCCTGAGACCTGCATGTGCAGCCCATGCCATGCAAGGAATCACATTGCACCCCAACACCAGAGGCCAGGCCTTTGCAAGGCTAATCTATGCCTGGCGGCTACGTTTGTTGCACGGCTCATCCTCCCCGCCGTTTTGCCCCTCCTCCTCCTCATCTTCCTCCTCCTCTTCGTCGTCATCATCGGCTGGTGTGGGTGGAGGCAGGCCCAACATCATCGCGAGACCAGCAGCAGCGGCTGCACCCCCTTCATCAGCGTCCTCCTCTGCATCTGGTGCAACCACGTCTTGCACCCGCCCCGAGTCGACCGTGTCCCATTCCTCGGCTTCTTCGGCAGGAAGTAAGGAGACGTACATCCATGCCTCTGACGTCTTGCCGGAGGCACTCACTTGCACCTTCTCGCGCAACGCCTTTGGCTCATCCCCGCCGACTTTTTCCATCGTGTCGAAGGTCTGGAGGGTTTCATCCGACACTTCGTAGAGCTGTGGGTTGGGGATGGGGTGCATGTTCGTCAACTCCCATGACATGGCATGTCCAGAAAATGAATGCATACCTCCCCGCTCACCACGGAGGTGTCGCCGCGCAGCACGCGCACCTCTCCGTCACAGTGGACCAGGCGCCACTTTGTGGCTGTCTCTGCGGCTCCCACCTGAGTGCAGCTTTGCAGGAAGAGGTTATTCGTGTAACCCGACTGCATGGTGTCGAACACGAAGAGTGTAGACATGCTGCCCGCGGAGGCCGCAGCGGCAGGCGAGCCTGTGTGCGGTCTGGATCGGTCGCATCGAAACAACTGCCAAGGTGGGGGAGGGGGGGCGGCGAGAGCTCAAAAGCAAGGAAGGGAAAGGGGGTGGGTGCCTGCCTGGGGCTCGCTTCGTCGCATGACTTTAAGTTTTCGTTTTTTTTTTTACGCACACGACTTTCGCGCGGAAAGTGTCATTCAGCTCTGCCAAACGTGCTCTACACACCACCCCCTTCATCAGGCAAGTGGGTTTGTAAGTGTGTGTGGAAGCGTCAACGCATATTTATTTTTAGTGAGAAGAGTCAGAAGCAGCGAAAAGGGACGAGCGGAGCCGCCAAAGCGCGTGAACAAAAGCAGCGGGGACGCGTGTGTTTTACAGGAGCAGCGGGGTGAAGGAACAGCGGTGGTGAAGGATAGCAGAGCGGGTGTGTTTTGAAGGGTCGCCAAAGCGCGTGAACAAAAGCAGCGGGGACGCGTGTGTTTTACAGGAGCAGCGGGGTGAAGGACCAGCGGTGGTGAAGGACAGCAGAGCGGGTGTGTTTTTGAAGGGCCGCCAAAGCGCGTGAACAAAAGCAGCGGGGACGCGTGTGTTTTACAGGACCGCCAAAGCGCGTGAACAAAAGCATCGGGGACGCGTGTGTTTTACAGGAGCAGCGGGGTGAAGGACCAGCGGTGGTGACGGACAGCAGAGCGTGTGTGTTTTACAGGGGCGCCAAAGCGCGTGAACAAAAGCAGCGGGGTGAAGGACCAGCGGGTGTGAAGGACAGCTAGAGGCGTACGACAAGCAGAGTAGTGAGGAAAGATGGACGTCGACTGGGCTTTGGTCGAGGTGCCGGCCCTCTCTATGGAGCCCGCGGCGGAGCCGATGCAGCACTGCGTGTTCCCCACATGCGCCACCGTCCATGAGGGCGGAACGGCGCACGCATGCAACGCCTGCGGACAAGCCACGACGAGGACATGTGTGCGGGCGCATCTGCACCCGAAGGCGGTGGCGGACGCCTTCGTCGCCCACATGGGCAGCGCCGGATGGGTATGCCCAATGTGCGCGTGGACGAAGATGCAGGCAGGCGGCGCGGCAGCAGCGGAGGAGGCCGCTGAAGAGGAGGACGGGCTGGGGGCGCTGCCCCAACTGGGAGCCGGTGAAGGGCTCAACATGGAGGCGCGCATGACTCGGCTGGAGGCGAAGGTGGAGGAGCAGGCCGAGACCATCGCCGATCTGCAGAGGCAGCTGCAGGAGGCTGACGAGGGGTTGCCGGACGACTTCTCGCCATACGCGGTCGCGACGTGGCGCCCTGGCATATGGAAGGGCGCGGTGCGGCGGCAGATCCAGGCAGAGGTGTCCCGCGTGTTCCGGGAGGCGAGCCTGCCAGCGTCGGGCACAGATGCGGGGGAATGGATGCACAGCCTCCGCAAATGCTTCGAGCACTTCGACGACGTACTAAAGCTCATGAAGATGAACACGGAGGAGGAACCCAGCCTGCTGCCCCTGCACCGCATCGTGTGCGAAATGTCGGCTCTGGCCTGCCTCACGGGGTATGTGGCACGTGCCTACTACGAGCACAAGGCGAAGAACATCCCACCCCTCACGTTCTCGGCGTCTCTGCACCAGCGGCTGGTGGGAGAGGCGAATGATGCGCAGGCGAAGGCGAACCCGCGCCGTTTGGTACCACCGCGTGTGCAACAGGGGGCTGACCCGCGCTACACGCCGTACCCCACCGGGAAGACGGGAAAGGGGGCGGAGCAGAGGGCAGTGGGAAAGGGGTCGAAAGGGCCCCGCGGGGGACAGTGACTCCAGCAGACCACCCACCCAGGAACCAGCCCAACGCCGCCCACACCATCCCCGTACGAGTTCATCCTGAAAGAAAAGAAGCAAACCAACAAGGGCCGCCCCCGCATCAAGCAACAACCACTGTCGAGCGAGATGAGGCTGATCATCATGGAGGCCACGCAGGAGGCTTTGGGGAACGCACTGTCGAGTTCATACTGGACGGCTCTGCGCAGGAGCTACGAGAGGTACCGCGAGTTCAGAGAGGAGTGGTGCAGGGGGGAGGGCCGCACACTACGACACGAGGAGGGGATCACCCTGTGGATCACGCATCTGCGGCTCAACGGATTGTCCGCCCCATCGGCACTGCAGTACTTGGGCAACATCATCGCGAGCCTGCGCCGCTTCGAGTCGTGGGAACAGGAAGGACACGTGCTACGGGACTTCAAGCGAAGCTTGTGCCGCAGCGGAGCATTGAAGCCAGCACAACAGGCGCACCCCGCGACTCAAGAACAGGCAGCACAGGCAGTGACTCAGGAACCGCGGCCGCTGGTGCGTCTGGCCGTAGCGATGATGTGGCACGGGGCGGCGAGAGCGTCGGATGTGCAACGACTGTCAACGCGGGACATCCAGACGGAAGCGAAGTCAGACCAGATCACCATCGTGTGGACCACCACGAAGTCGGACCCCTTCCAGCTGGGGAAGACAACGGGTATGTCACTGCCACCGGAGATGCTGAAGATCCTGCGGAGCCGTATGAAAGAGCTAAAGACAGAAGGGAACCTGTTTCCCCCGAGCGTGACATACCGATGCATCGCGGCGGCGGTGAAAAGGGTGGATGCCCAATTGACGCCGCACTCCCTCCGGAGGGGGGCCCTCCACCATCTGGCACGCAACGGGGTGCCAGTCGAGAAGCTGATGATGCTGTCGCGACATGCGACCCCCGACGCGGTGTTTCGATACATACCAGCAGCAACGACACAGCGTGTGGCAGACACAGCGGCACTGTCCAAAGAACTGGCCAAGAGCGCGTGAGACACAGGGGACCAGAGTTTAGCACACATTTCCCGTACAAAAGGAGGAGAGACATCACACGTGAACTACGACGGTATGACTACCCGACAGGGGGCGGCGCAGCAGGGGTCGGTGGAGGAAAGGACGGCACCGGCGCGGGGCCCGGGCCGACTCACAACGATGACGCGGCACGCGCAGGGGACCCAGCCGCACAGCCGAGAGAGCGCCCAAAGGCATACCACAGGCCTCAGCTCTCCATCCAAGTATACCAACCTCCTGAAGAAACCGACAGCTCCGACGACACGACGGACACCGACTCGGAACACGGACCGGGCATAGACGCCGATCTATACGGGGAGAGTGTCGGCGTGCACCACAAAGGACATATCGTGCGACCTGCCCATGAAAGGCAAGACCCATCTGAAGATGACCGCCTTGCTCCGATCTGCGACACGCGCCTCAACCTGGCGCGACTCCGCGAGCTGGACTCCAACGAGGAACTGCGAGGCGTGTTGGACCTCATTACAGACCCCGAAGCCTTCAGGAATGCGTTGCTCCCCGGAGCACGCGACCACTTCAGAAACAAGTGGAGGATGATATCACGCCATACATTGAAACATGTCGACGACCTCATCGCCTACGGCGTTATCGCTATAGCCTGTACTCATGCGATACTCACCTTACCAGCCTTTACCGTGCCGAAGAAGTCAGGGGGGACACGCTTCATCGTCGACGCACGTACTCTGAACTCGTACATGGCGCGACCGCCAGACATGAGATTGGACGACATCCTGGAGGTGACGCGCCGTATCGCTGAGTCAACTTGGGTTGTGCTCGCTGACGCGAGGAGCTGGTTCTACCAGTTTCCGGTGGAGGAGGAGATCCAGCGCTACTTCGGGATCCGTTTCGGGGACAAGCGGGACGAATTTGTGCCAGCGTTTCTGTCGGTGATGTGCATGGGGTGGTCACACTCACCAGCAATTGCCAACCGGAGTGCGAGGGTGCTCCTCCCTCCAAGAGACGGCATCGTCTGGATAGACAATTTCGTGGTCACAGCCGAGACACTGGACGAGGTGCAGGCGAAGTACAGGGTCTTCCGCGAAAGGTGCGACTACGTCAACGCGACCCTGAACCTCGACGATGCCGACCACGGGATGCCGACGCAACGTTTCTGCACGTTCGGGATCCAGTTTGACCTGGTGGAGCATAGATTCCGCATGGACCCTGCATGGGTGGCGAAGGTGGCACAGCGGGAGGAGCTGGCGGAGACGTTGGAGGGAACAACAACGCCGCGGAGGGCCTTCCGCATCTTCGGATCCATCGTCTGGCAGTCATACGTCATGCGCGCGCCACTGTGTTTCGCCCCCGCAATCCTCTCTTTCATCCGGCGCATAGGACGCCGGGCGCACGACAACAACGCGGCGTGGGATGTCAACACACGAGTGCCGAACTCAGTGATCCGGGAGACAGCAGCACGGATGGAGTTCATGCGCGATAACAATTGGCACCACCAGGCAGACCCAACATCGCGGGCAACGCTGTGGTCCGACGCGTCATCGACGGAGTGGGCGGCGATACTCGAACTGGGAGAGGAGACGGTCACACAAGGGGTGTTCACCGGGGCAGATCGGGATGCGCACATCTTCCTGAAGGAGGCCTTCGCCGTGTGGCAAGGGCTACGCATCATCAACTCACAGGACATCGCTGTGACGTGCAACATCGACAACCTCCCCCTAGTATTTTGCATGCGGCGAGGGCACTGCGCGAACCACAGAGGCAACCTGCTACTGCAGCGCATATTCCTCGTGGCACGAACGAAGCGACTGCGGCTCAACCCCCAGTGGGTGCCAACCGACGAGCAGCGGGCTGACACCTACACGCGCGGAACACGAGCCGAACGGGCAATCCGCCTCGAGCCAGCACATATACCAACACGCAGCACCACGTAACCCGCACTCGGCACCGTATGATTACATGACCAACCGGTGCACGAGCACGTCCCTCCGGAAGAGGGTCCTGGGTGTGGAAGCGTCAACGCATCAAACGAAGTATCAACAGTAGAGAAAGAGCGGCAGAGTTGAAGTGACACTTTTTACGCACACGACTTTCGCGCGGAAAGTGTCATTCAGCTCTGCCAAACGTGCTCTACACACCACCCCCTTCATCAGGCAAGTGGGTTTGTAAGTGTGTGTGGAAGCGTCAACGCATCAAACGAAGTATCAACAGTAGAGAAAGAGCGGCAGAGTTGAAGTGACACTTTTCAGGTTAGATCACGCCCATGCAAGTGACGTTGCGTGGTCTGATTGCTGCTTACACGGCACCGACATGCAGTGCTGATTCTGTTCGGCGGGGGGCATGTTACGTTTGTATTTCTGTGGGTGCCAGCAGCACCCAGTGACACCACCTGAACCATCTTTTAATCAGCACAGAAGAAGTACACGGTGGACTCCAGCGGCCCTAGCGGGAGTCTGGGAGCGGGAGTCTGAGCGGGTGTCAAAGACTCCCGCTAGCGGGAGTCTATACTCCCGCTAGGGGGAGTCTGACTCCCCCTAGCGGGAGTCTTTTCACCTATTTTCATCCATTTTTCCCATGATATAGTTACAGTCTACTGGCGTGGGGGGTAAAATCATGCGGGGGGAAGGTGGAAGAGGGATGGGGAGGGGCTTGTTTTGCTTCTGTCAGTTTCCCCGGACTCTGGACTACCTACCTATCCTCCTGGTAGCGGCTGCACCTGCGGAGGTGAGCGGTTAGAATTTGAGGTGTCAAAGTGCGGCCATCGCCTGTCGTAGTTGTGTTACACCTTGGGCAAGACAAGCCATCCTGCAGGCCTCATCTTCTTCGTCAGAACTGTCATCCCCCTCCTGCTGTGCGCGTTGATCAAGCGTGCTCAAAGTCGCCTCGGATGACACGAATGGTGTGAAAGTCGCCCCCAGCGGGATTGGCATTTTGCACAAGCAGAGCGGCAAAATTGCGGTGTCCTTCGGGGAACCGGAACAGGAAGTAGGGCGCGCTGATGGGTTCAACGAAGTCCTGTGTGTTGCAGTGCACAAACCCCTTCTGCAGCTGTGTCAACTGTGTGCAAAGAACATACACAGCCAATCTATGAGCGTGTCGGGTGTGCAGACACGGACACAGAATGACTTCTCTATACCCGAGGATCCCGTCCTGCGACAGGTGCGCAACCTTCCAAGGCATGCCCGATTCGCGCCGCTTCTCTTCTGCCATCGCAAGATCTCTCTCGTAAGTTGCGGAGCTGGCGATTGTAACGGCATCTTTCTTGCGATGTCCGTTCTCTGCTTCTTCAAATTCGTCGTTGTTCTGCAGAGGCACTGCATCTTCTGGAGCCCACCAATGATGGAGACTGTGTACGTAGGCATTGCGCGTTGATCCCTTTTCGGCATGCTCCATCAACCAGTGAAATATATGCCCTGAGATCCGAGCACGCAAGAAGGGAATCCGGGCTGACTCATCCTTGCATCCCCAGAAGCGCCAGGGGATGTCTGCATACCGGAAATGCATGAGGTCTGCAAGGGAGACAAAGAGGTAGCGGAACAAGCCCTTGTAGGTGTGTCCTGTGACAGGCAAGCACGACCTTCCGGAACTGAGCACCTGTCCCATGCTGCGACACATTCAGTGCAAGGTTTGTACAGGTCTTGTCGAATATTTTTTTGTTGTCTCATCCAGTACCCTGATCAGCCGCATGGCGAGCCCCTTGCAGTCATGGAGTGCTGGGGTGACGTAGCGGGCATTGGGAAGCACACCTGCCAAGAGGGAGGGGTAGCCAGCCTCTTTCATCTCAGAGAGAGTCAGGTGCGGGTATCGATGCACCTGTTGATACCAGCGTTCTTCTGGGATGTCGCACAGTGAGCATCGGTGCCCTCGCCCCCCGCATCGCCTCATTGTTGCCCACTGCTGATCTATACTCCCGCTAGCGGGAGTTGGACTCCCCCTAGTTGAGACTCCCGAAAAGGGTTAAACCCGGTAGTGGTACCCTACCCCCGCTGGAGTCCACCGTGCAAGGCCGGATCAGCCCACGGGTGGGTTTGAGGAAGAAATCTGGGGGGGCAAATTTTGCTGCGACTTCCGGTTTCACCCGGCCGAACTCCAGCATCTATCCAGACCCACGGTGCCAAGCCGTTCGCCCGTGTCGCGATCATTCGCGGCTTCAGGCTGCCCCCGACGACACGTTTGTATCCTGCACCTTGCCATACTTCGCCTCCACCTTGTATATGACGGAGATCGCCCTCCTTCCGCATCGTTGCGACTTCCCTGACAGCGAACTTATCCATGTCAGGGAAGACATGGCGATGATTGCGTTGGCCACCTGGGTGCTGTGCTTGGGGAGCTCCTTGCTCAACACCGTTGCTAGGAGCCTTCTAATGGATCCCAGTGTCAGCACACTGCCCCCTTTTTTAACAAGGAAGGCCGTGCAAAAATCATGCACAATGTTCGTCGCCTCCGCAGCCTCGGGACTCTCTGCGCTCTTCTTCTTCTTAATCGACTTTGCCGCCGGCTTCGCTGCCGGCTTCGTTGTCGTCTTCCCCATTTTTGTGAATCAGGTCTGCGAGCTGGGATAGGTGGAAACGTCCGTTTCGTTTGGTGTGGCTGTACTTCAGTGACGAGTGCCACGTTGCATAGGTATCATGGGAAAAATGAGTGAAAATAGGTGAAAAGACTCCCGCTAGGGGGAGTCAGACTCCCCCTAGCGGGAGTATAGACTCCCGCTAGCGGGAGTCTATACTCCCGCTAGCGGGAGTTGGACTCCCCCTAGTTGAGACTCCCGAAAAGGGTTACCCTACCCCCGCTGGAGTCCACCGTGTACTGAGGAAGAATGGTTGAATTGGGATTTTTGAACTGGTTTGGACGCCGAACCCAGGATACGAACTGCACAGACACAGACGCAGACACAGAGGCAGGGCCATCTTACGTACTTGTCGGGTTCCGGAACCCGGAACGAGGCTCTTGGCGGATGCGAGCCGACTGAGGGTACGTCGGTGGCTCGCTCGGAATGTTCGCCCTGGCAGAGCGGTGCAGACCCAGAGCGCCGGACCAAACAATAATCATTACTTGCACAGAAGGTTCGCAACACAACATACTGGTCTGCACAAAGCATACACGCCACTGGTCTGGAACTACATTACACAACATCGTGAAATACAACTGGTTCCGCGCAGGATCCGTTCCTGGAAAACGAAGAGAGAAACAAGAGAGCCGATATTCGTTGCCACTGCTCAGGAACTGTAGAACACAGTTCCAAATGAACTTTTCGCGCACTTGCAGAGGAACTTCGCTGGCAACGATCACACGGGATACCCCATGGTTAGGAATAGCCTGCCTCACATGTGCCACTGTCCACCCAACCGACGGATCACCAGACGGAACATCGGGCGAACGAGCAACAAGAACCTTGCTGTGCAACCAGCAAATGAAATCAGTAAAACACATCGCCTCTCTTGAAGGGGCTTCGCTCTGAGTGCAGAAAGGGGCCTGCTCACAAGCTAGGTGGCACAGTTCTGCCACAGAACGAAGCCTTGGGATCTCGTGAGTATCACACTTGCTTGCCAGCCGTTGTTGCGGATTCTGGATTCTGTTGTGAGCCTCTCTCGCGCAGGGCGAAGGACACACACCTGGGCAAGACTGACGAAGAGACCCCATCCCACTGGGCCTCTCCCTGCAGAGATGAACATGCGTTGACCCTTGTTCAGGAACAGGCGCTGGATGGCCGGTGTGCGACCATGCCTGCAGGTGTACGTGGTTCGTTGTGCTACGGAGGCGCTCTGCACAACCTGAACACACATCATCCTGACTGGGTGGTGAGGCATTTTCATTGATTCCCTTCGATCGTGTGTGGCTTGTGGGCCACACAGCTCTGTGAAAGACGTTCCCGCCATTTCCAAGAGTTACATTCAACGATCTTCTACTTTGGTTTCTGGATGAGTCTGACTGAAGCGGCAAGAGGGAAACCGTAGGCCGCCAGAACATTAACGGAGAGCTCAAGAGATAATGATGTGCAGGGCATCGACAGTCACAAAGGGCAGTAAAATAAACATGAGAGGCAATTGGGCAAGGATAAACGGGCGGCATCGTGTTAGGCAGACGTCGAGCGGTTCGTTGCAACAAGGTGGTCAGAATCACAAGAAGGCTGATCACTGCGGGCTGCAGGCAACATGGCAGACAACTGCCACACATCCGAGCGAGCGAAACCAGGCAGTTTTCACGCGTTTCTGTTCAGAAACGATATCATTCCCCCTTGGCGAGTGGAGGCCCCCCAACTATGCACAAAACAGAACGAACTACATATGGGTTTAACCCCAGAAAGGAATCCGCGAGCAGAGGTCGGGCGCTGCTCGCTTCTTCATTTCTACTTGAGCTCGCAGGCTGCGGTGTTGCACAGCGTTCGCGCTAAGCAAACGACAGGCAATGCCACGGACTGCAGAGAATCGCATAGGGGCGGCTGTGGAGGTCATCTAACTCGGCGATTGCTAGTGGGCAAACGCACGCTTCAGTTCGGACACGGTGGGGCGTTTTTTCGGGTCCTCTCTGAGAATGCTCTTGACAGTGTCGGCGCACCAAGAGGGGCAGTTCTTCGGGAGGTTGACCTTCACAACATCAGCAACGTTCCGGAAGGCAAGGCTGCCGTTGCACAGAGCAAGCTCGTAGAGGATGCACCCGAGGGCCCACACGTCGTTCGGCATCCCGTATCCCTGGCCCTTCAAGATCTCTGGCGCCATGTACAGCATGGTGCCGCACACGGTCATCGCCGTGTTCTGTGCCACATCCATCTGCTTCACAAGCCCGAAGTCGCCGAGCTTGATAATCGGCCTGTCGGACCTACCCGTCAGGAACATGTTGTCAGGCTTCAGGTCACGGTGCAGCAGGCGGCCCCGGTGGAGGAAGTCGATGGCACAGCACGCCTGTGGAGGTGGTGGTGCCAAGGAACGCCGCGAGGTGCAGCCACAACAGGAACAAGTCGAGCAAACCATACCTGGTAGAAAACGTCCTCCACCTGGCGCTGTGTGACGCCCCCCTTGCTGGCTGTTGTCTTCATGAAGGAGCGGAGGTCGCCGCCCGTGCAGAACTCGGTGATGATGATGATGACGCTGCGACCCTGCAGGTCCTCCCAGTAGGAGTCGACGTACCTCACGATGTTCGGGTGCTTGTAGGTTTCCAGCATCTTTGCCTCCAGGAGGACCTCCTCCATGCGCTGCTTGAACTGGGACTTCGACTCGTTTGCCTGCAGCTTGGGCACCTTCTTGATGAGCTTCTCCCCCGAGTAGTGCTCGCACAGGTACACGTCACCGAACGTCCCCTCGCCAATCTTCCTGACGTTGGTGTACTGGTCGTTCTTCCGAGACGGGACCTGCAAGGCAAGTGGTTGCGCACGTCCAAGAGAAGAGAGACAAGTTCATACCTGCTTCACAGGGTGCTCGGCACTGTAACCACCCCGTGCCGGCGACGCCTTTGCCTGATGCGCGAGCCACCGGTAGAACTCTGAGAACTTGACCATGCCGGACCTGTGTGTGATGGAGATGCCAGTCGGTGTGGGCACCACAGCATAGGAGGACCAACAAGATGCGAGCATACCCGTCGTGGTCCATCTTCATGAACACTTCCTTGGCATGGTGCGCCTGGATGCGCAGCTCCTTCTGCATCTCGGGTTTCTGCTCAGAGAGGATGACGAACAGTGCACGTGTGCCATGTCATACCGCCAATGCAACACCCAGCTCGTAAGCGTCAATGTACCCACTCCTGTTCACATCGATGTTGTTGAACAGCCACTGTGCCCTGCAGAACAGCGTGAACTCGTTGCGCGAGACCTGTATGGGGGTGTTCGAATGGATACGCAAGCCTCGACGGTGTCGCCTCACCTCCAGAGCAACAAGCTCCAACAACACAATCCCTGCATACGTCACCGCTCTTGTCTCTGTCAAGGAAGGAGAAGAGCTGCTCTGCCATGTGCGCAGGCCACCCCAGCTCCAGCTGCACCTCACGGTCCTCCTTCAGCGCCCGGACGAACTCATCCTTTGTGATTGCACCACTGCGGTCGAGGTCGATCTTCTTGAAGATGGCTTCCGTGATGGAAGTGTAGTCGCCAAGCGGCTTGAACGGCTTCGAAAGAGGAGCTGCTGTGAAGTGGCGGAAGAACTCCACAAACGACACCGCACCAGACCCGTTGGTGTCGATCTGGCTGAAGAGTGTCGGCGCCAGGTGCGGCGGCACGGCGAGCTTCTCGCGCACAACGCTATTTGTCTGCAGTGCGTGCTTCAGCTCGAAGGGGCTGACACGTCCGCTGTTGTTGTCGTCAATCAAAGAGAACAGCTCCAGCACTTCGTAATACCGTGCCAGCATGTCCTGGCTGAGGGAACCCCCACAGGGCGCCAGGAGTTGCAGGAGCTGCTCGCTGGTGCCTGGCCAGCGCAGCTCATTCTTTATCCTTGCATCTTTCAACGCATGGGACAGCTCGCTCGCACTGATCCTCCCACTGCCATTGGTGTCGACTGCGGTGAATACCCGCGCCGCCTGTTGCTTGTAGTTCGTCATTGTCTCTGTCAGGGGTGGTGATCTGTGTGGTTCGATTTGCATCAAAGCGGTTGGCTTGTCAACGATGCCGGGCCCAAATCCGCAAGCCTGCAAGTTCTCTATTCTATCCCCGGTAAGACACCTTTTTTTCACTCACGCTGGCTGGATCACCGCCGCGGAAGCGGGGGACAGCAGCGGGAGAGGAGAGTTGAGAATCTTCGGGGGCGATGAGCGGTTCAGGTCTCCCGATTCATCCAACGCAATCTTGTGACGCGGATTGCTGGCGTTGCCCTCAGACAGATCGATGGCAGGTGGGCGCGGGCAGAAACCCGACTCAAAGCCGTCGAGACGCCGCTGCATGTATGCAACCGCCTCGACACGGTCTGCAGAGGAGAGGCTGAGAAGGTTTGCATTCTTCTTCGTCACAAGCGCTTGCCGCTTCACATCCTCAGCACAGTGTATGAGGAACTGCTGCGTCTCGGAAAGGTGATCCTCACGCCGCTTTGACACGAGGAGCCGCTCCTCGTATTCTTGCTTCTGCGATTGCAGCTTCGACGTCGCTTCATCCTGTCGCAAATGTGGTGGCCATAGCAACCGTGGGCGAACCATACCAAATCACGTTTGAGGTCGAGGATGACGTCGTACTGGTTGTCAATCGTCTCGCCAAGACCAATAATGCGGTTGGTCTTCTCACTGTCACTGTCTTCCTTGACCTGTTTGTACATGTCTTCGTATGTCTTTATTTTCTGCACCAGCGTCTTGATGGCACGCTGCTGCTGCTGGCTCTTCTTCATGAGCTCGCTCACGCTTCGTTGCTCGATTTCGAGAGATCGCTTCAGAGAAGAGTTCTCTTCCTTCAGGCGTGCGTTGTGCTTCATCATCTCGCGTGCCTCACGGGCATAGGTGTCGAGGTCGCGCGTCAGCTTCTCATTCTCCTGTATCGTCTGCTGTGTCTTGGTCTGCAGGTGGTCCTCCGTCAGCTTGTACACCTCCAGACGCGTCTTGCGCCACTTGTTGATCATGTCGTTGCGAAGCGCCTCGCGGTCCTCCTTGTGCAGCTCTTGCAAGCGTTCGATCTCTGCGGCGTGCTTCGCTTTGTTGTCAGCCAGCTCGTTCTCCAATTGGTCGATCTGAGAAGGAAAGGGGTGTGGCGAGGCATCACAGAACAGTGCAACACACCTTTTTCGTCATCGAATCCTTCTGCTGGCGGAACTGGATGACCTCGTCCAGCTTCTGCTGGAGCTCTGCTGCCTCCTGCGTGAACCTCTCTTTCATCGCGTCCCGCTCCTCGCGCTCGACGCTTATCTGGTTGCGCAGCTCGAGCTCGAGCTTGACCTTGTCATCCTCGGCGGCTGCCATGTCTGTCCGCATTTTGCCGATGTCGCGGTCTTTTGCATCCATTTTGTCAGTCAGGCGCTGGAACATCTCCAATGACTGGGACGTGCTCTCCTTCATTTCTTTCAGCGCCTTGTCCGTCTTGTCCCGCAGCTCGCCATTCTCCTTGTGCAGGCGCATGATCTTCATCTCATATGTCGAGATCTTCACCTTCAGCGAGTCTCGGTCGTATTCCGCATCCTCAGGCTTCAGGGGCTCCGGTTCCGGTTCCTGCTTTTTCCCTTTGCCCTTTTTCGCAGGCATCGTGCCGTGTGTAAACCCGGCACTGTTGTGGTGAGCCATGGCAGGGAGCGTGGGGCCAGAAGCAGTCAGGGAAGATCAAGGCACAGTGCACCAGCAAGGCGGGGGGTCGGGATACTGCTCCACAAAGGTCACTCAAGAAACATATTAGCCTGTGTCGCAGGGGGCTAGTGGGCGTGAGATGTGAGCGTCGCAAGCTCTGAAGGGCAATCAAGTCTTATCCATCTGCTTGCGGCGGTTGATGATCGACAGCTGCTCGGGCGAGAAGTACATGCTGGCCTCCTCACGGCTCAGGTACCCTTCGCTCCCCTGTGAATGTGTCGGGGTACGTCGTATCGCAGGTCTGCTGCATACCTCAGAAGCACGTCGCGCAGACAACTGTGCGGGCGGCGGTGGCACTTGCGGCACGAGGGATGGGGTGAACGAGGAGGCCAAGGGCCCGCCACCCGCTACAAGGCGCTGCTGCAGGGCACGGTGCTGTGCCTCGAGCTGCGCTGCTCGCTGCGAGCGTGCCTTGCGGCGCTGCTCCAGTTCTGCGTCGAGCGACGATACGGAAGGTGCGGCAGTGGGGAAAGACTGTGCCGCAGTGGATGACGACGCAGCAGGCTGTGCTGCGGCGCGGAAGCTGCTCGCTGGCCCGCTGCGAGCCGACTGCTGCATCCGAGAGAACTCAAGGGCCATGCTTGCCGCCGACTGTAGGCAGGTGGAGGAGGTGACGATGACGCAGACGCGTGCCGACATACCTGGAGCCCCTGTCCACTCGCATCGACAGATCTCCGTGTGAACAGTGGTTGGTTCTGCTTCACCTTCAGGCCCTCGAAGGCCCTCTGCGACGGCGCACTTGCCTTCGCTTCAGGCTTGGACCCGCTCCTGGTCCTTGTGGCCGCCACAGAGTAGTAATCAGTGTAACTGGGGAGCTTTGGTTGCTTGTAACGTGAACGGTATCGCTCCAGTGCCTTTCGGCCGGACTTGGTCGTCGCGACTGGTGCGGCCCGGGGTGCGTGGTGTGGTTGCTGTGGCTGCTGTTGGGCGGCAGGCTGTGCCTGGCCGGCTGCAGGCGCGGTCTTCTGCTGCTTGGGGCGCTGTGCCGGCTCCGAGTCGTCCTGCATGACGATGGACTCCAGCATCTCGATGCGTTCGCGCAGCTGGATATTCTCGTCGTTCAGCTGCTGCAGGTTTGCCTCTGTCTCTGCACGGCTGCTGCCCATCTCGTCGACAGCTTCCCGAAGCTGCCCGTTCACCATGATGATGTCCTTCAGCATCTTCACGCTGTCGACGAGCTTCTCACCGAGGAAGACCACTTCACGTGACTGGTCGAGGTCACCTGCGGTGTGCGGACGCCCTTCGAACGACACAGGGTCCTGGCCTGGACGTGTCGGCACGGTGCTGGCTGCAGGGACGCTGGACTCGCCTTCCATCGCGATTTTGCGGAAGTGGCTCAGTTCCATCTTCAGCGACGCAATCTCTGCGCGGAGCGCTTTTATCAGAGACGTCTTGCTGTCCTCGTTGACACGGGGGTCATTGCGGATGTTGCGCGCGCGGCCTGCATAGAAGAGTGTCGAGACTGTCTCCTCGACATAGGCATCGCACGGGTTGATGCACGCGATCATGAGAGTCAGGCTGTTCCCCCCAAGCGCGTGCTTCAGGAGCTTTGTCAGCTTGGAGTCCCGGTAGGGCACATGCTGCTTTCCACCCTTCTCGCCCAGCGCGCTGATGACCTTACCCAACGCGAGCAGCGACGCGTTGATCTCAATACTCTCCTGCAGCAGCTTGGCGGAAGGGTTCTTCGACATGAGCGTCAGTTTCTCGGACCCCGCAAGGTCGACGAGGGTCAGCTCACTCTTGATCACGCATTCAGGCGCCTGTGTGTGTCAGACATGCAGGCAGCCCACCATGCCACTCATACCTGTGGATCCCAGCTCTCGACATAGACGGTGAACACGGCATGCGAGCGGCTCGACTGGAGGTTCATCTGATGGCTGCCCATCGCCTTGTTTTTCACACCGGTGGAGAACAGCTCGCGTGCCTGGCTCGCTGACTCAACTTCGAAGACGAACAGATTCTCGACGTAAAACGTGTTGTTCTGCAACAGAAGGAGGATGCAACAGGGCGTGTGCGGGTTGTGCCGAAACCCACCCCAGGCAGGCATACCTTGCTCCACCGGATACGCAGGCCGCTCTTGTCGACCTTCTCCTTCTTCCAGGGCACGTTGAGGAGGTCCGCGACCTTTTCGTTGTAGATCTGGTAGTACGACACTTTAATCTGAGGCAGGTGGGTGGTTGCAGGGGTGTGCCGACAGGCCACAACAACTCAAGGCAATGCCTCGTGCATACTTTATACTTCACACGGGGGTTGTGCTGCATGCGTTGGCACGACCTGTCAAAAACAGCCTCGATGGCACGCGGAATGATACCGTGTTTGTGCTTCGCAGTGGACATCACTGGGCGCAGGCGGTTGGCGGTATCGGTGTTGCCACCAGAGTAGTCGAAGCCCTCCATGGTGAAGGTCTTGCCTGCCCCTGTCTGCCCGTAGGCAAAGATAGTCGCGTGCAGCCCATCGAGGGCGTGGTCGATGAGAGGCGACGAGTATTCGAACACATCGTCCTGCACAGCAGAGCCGTCTAGCACCTTGTCGAAAGCAAAAACCTTGTCGGTGCCTGTATTGTACTGCACACGCACCGCCCCTTCATCGCACCCTATAAGGCCGCACGGTGCGTCGGTCTCGTGCGATAGTCGCGGCCTAGCCCGCACCAGGACCTGCACGTTCGTCGCATTTTTTTCCATCGACAACCCTCACACCACTCTACTCTCTATTACAAACTAATCACAGCATGTGTAGGAGCCGGCAACACAAAGATGGCAAGGCAAAGGTTAAGTGTGTATCGGCTGTGAGGATGTGTTGTGGTGTCAGACCCTCCCCTTTGCCATCCGACAGTACCATCACAATGCAGGGGGCACTCTGGGGTGGGGAGTGGGTGGGGGTGTCCACAGGGTCGCGTTGTGTGACTCTACGTTTTTCCAAGCGATCCTTCCCGACCGACAGCCCAAAGAAAACAACATCCCACGCGTGTTGGCGCCCTCCGCTTGTTGAGGCTTGCACAGCGCTTGCGCTGCGCACATGATACGTTCCACCCCCACACATTTTTCCCCCCCTCCTGCCTCTCGGGAACACAGGCAAACCAGCAGCATCGTGTCGGTGATATACTTGGACACGCTCGGCCCACACACGGGTTACGAACCCCAATGCTCCGCCGCACACATTCGGTTAACATCTGCAGATCACGCCACACAGGACACGGGGTATCTTGGTTCTTGATAAACGGCTATTGGGCCGAAGCTCCAGGCCGGGACGAAGAACCGAGGTACAGACCCGCACACAGGGGGAAAGACGGCGCAAGGAGGGCGGGGGAGGGGGCTCGGTGGATGCAGAGCGGCTCTCTGCCAATTGTGTCCGCAAGCGGAGTTGCCCTTGCCTGCCCTCTCAGCCTTCGCCATTGAAAGAGCGACATCCTGAGAGAAACAGGCGACCCGCAGAGGGGAAGAGACAAGCCAAAGAGACGAGGGGGGAGACGCTGTGTTTATGGCTTGTGTTACCGCCGTAGCCCCTGCGAGGGATTCAACAAACACACACACTTGACAGACTGCAGGGGGTGGTGGTGGAGGGGCGTGCAATAAGCCAGGCCTTTTTGTCCACCCAGGTCAGCGGCGCCACTCTCTGCGTTCCATTCTGAGCAGCAACGGGTTGCTCCAGGCAAACCCCTCTAATACAGTTCAGGCGGTTGCTCGCTTATGTGTGTGAGCATGCCGTTCAGATAAATATATCCTTCAACAACCAAAAGGTTGGTGCACGGCAAACGTCGACTGTGGCAGCGGGCGTATGCAGCTGCCAGGAACGACAAGCCTTTGGAGTGCAGTTTGTTTTGGCATCGACGGCCAACAGCCCGACATGCGAGACAACCAGGCACGACAGTTTGCTTTCTGCGTGTCCTGAGGAGGAGAGGGGAAGGGAAGGGAAGAAAGCGAAGGTGGGACGTCGAGGGGGGGTCCCGGGGGGCGGACAGCAACTGCAGGTGGCAGTCATGATTCTCCAGGAGGAAGAAAACGGGCTCCAGTTTCGGAGCGTGTTGACGGGGGAGGTTGGGGCGGTTGATCCCGTTTCTTTGCAGTTCTGAGGCATACAGGATGATGCAAACATCGGCTTGCCGTGTGCCATTGTCAGCAATGGTTCGGCATGCTGTGCGCTCTTTCCTTGTTGCTATGAAACAATGAATTGCGGAGTTTGCAGCATTGCACGCTCACACACGTGACAAACCAAAGTGGCATGAAACTATCGTCGCTGCGGTTTGCCCAGGAAATCTCTCGGCAAAAAAAAAAGGTGGGAACGATAAAATTGGGAAGTTGCTGGGGGTTCAAAAAAAGTGAGAGTTCAATCGCCGCACCTCAACCCCACCTCGACAGCAACCGGCGCAACAACCGGTTCAGGCCATGATTCATCGTGTTGGGAGGCACGCCAAGCGGTGCAGCCGCCCACTGGCTGCTGATGAGACTCGCTCTGCATAACGTGGACACGGAGAGCACTAAACGTTGGTGGTTGATGACAAACACAAATATGCCCGGCACCCGAGGGCCGAAACGACCCACGGGGGGCGGGCAACAGAGAGGCAAAACAAAGTATCATCCTCCGAAGATCGCCTGCCACCGAGCCACGGGGTGTCTCTCGGTTCCGGGCTGGGCACTCAGAGCTCACAGGAAGAGCTCGGCAATGGAGCAGCGAATGCTACCGCCAGCAAGCTGTGAAAGGGTGTGTTGGGTGGTGTTGACACGCGCAGGGGAAGGACAGTCATGAGGCAGGCCAGTCGCAAGGGAGCATACCGTCTCGATGGTGTTGTACGGGGGGTGCACAATGTGGTCGACCGTCTGCAGCAGCGTGTACAGCTGCTCCGGGCGGTACGCGCGGTACGCCCTGTCGGACATGGCGATGAACGACTCGGTCGCGCCCCGCAGCTCCAGCACGTTACCGCACATGTTGGCACACTGGTCCTTCGAGATCGGCACAATAGTCTTGCCAGTGGACTTGAGGGTCTTGTACAGCTCGGTGGCAGCCTCCGGGTCCTTCAGGTGCTCGAAGCAGACAACAGCGTAGCTGGTCCCGATGCTCATCATCACGTTGGTGTGGTACATGTTGTCCTGTGTGTAGAGCATGTGCGCCTTGTAGCCGAGCTCCTTGCAGAAGTCAGCAAGCACGTCCTTGTTGGTCCTGGAGGAGACCACAGCGTAGGCGATGCGGTGCGTCCTGTCCAGCACCATGCTCCCTGTGCCCTCGAGGAACTTCCCGTCGTCCTCAGCATCCGTCAGGTCGATAATGCACTCGCTGCGCGGGCGGAGGAAGTTCATGATGTCCGGCCTGCGCTCGCGACGCCTGCTGGGGTGCGCCATGGGGTACAGCACGAGGTCCACGCCAGTGGACGTCTTGTGCGTCGAGAACCAGTTGTTCGGGAAGCACGCGTCAGGCGTGCCGTGGTAAGGCTCGTGGTGGTAGAGCTTGATGGCGACACCCTCGCGCAGCAGGGAGCTGTACAGCCCCTCGAACTCCTCACACGCCGCAGTGATGATGTCGATGTCGGTGTGCCTGGCGAACTTCTTGTCGCGCGTCATGAAGTCGTTGTCCTCCAGGGTCTCGTTGTTCTGCCCAAACTGTGTGGGGGCGACAAGCAGCACGTTGTTGGTGGTCTGGTCCTTCTCGTCAGGGATGTGGTGCACCTTCGTCGTGTCGATCAGTGCAGGAGCAGTGTGGACTGGCAGCACACCGGTCGAAGGCTGGTCCGCGTCCGGACGTGCCTTGCGGAACACCTGAGTGGTGCAGTGGATGGCGCCGTACATCTTGCAGATCTCACGGTAGTCCAGCACGTGCACCTTACCCTCGAAGTGTGGGAAGCCCTCGATCGTCTCGGCCATCGCCTCGTCAGTGCAGATCAGCTGCCCGTCACCCATGTTGATGAAGTTGATCCCCAGGTCGTCCGCCATCTGCTCCGATGCAGGGATGACGTGCCAGCCGTTCAGCTCGAGGTACTCACCGAACTCCATCCCATCGATGCTGATCTCGTACTTCCCATGGTCGTTCTTCGTGTACTCCGTCACGACACGACGCTTCGGGTTCAGCCGCCCAAGGATGGACTCACGCACAACGAAGCACGAGTCGCTCGCAATGTTTGCCACGCAGTCCAGGTGCATCCGTGCCTGGTTGCGGTCGAAAAGGTCGGCCACGACTGCAACACGACGCGTCCCGAACATGTCCTTCTTCATCATGTGCTGGATGGCAGCGTCGTTGGTGCGGATCCCCATACCGATGAAGCACAGGTCCCGCCCCGCAGGGAAGAAGTCCCCACCCTCGAGTGTGCCCGGCGGCTCAATGTGCCCAATCACCTCAATGCCCAGCTTCTTGAGGCAGAACTCCACAACCTTGACCTCAGGGCCACGCTGGGCGGAGTTGAGGTTGGCCAACACCGCACCACGTGCCGTCACGATCATCTGGTCGCGGGTGAAGATCTGCGGAGGAGTTGAGAAGATGAGGAGTTGCCAGTCAAGAGCCATCGCAGCATACCAGGTTCGACAGGGGCTCAAAGCGATAGCCCGTCGACTTCAGCGGCGTGTTGTTGCCGCTCTTTGCGAGGTACACTGTCGGCTGGGTCACAATCACGTCAACCTGAACCACGGGAATGTGTGTGCCTGACCTACCAATTGCCATACCAAATCGCGCACGTCAAGCCCGCCCACCACATCGTTCTTGTACTCTTCGCTCGTCAGGCGCAGCTCTTCACCCTGCAGGTTCGGCTCGTCCTTCTCCAGCACGGAGTACATCAGGGAGTTGGAGGCCATGGTCTTCAGACGCTCCCTGTCCTCGCTGAAGTGCCCCATGCGCATCACCTCGCCAAGGCTGCGCACAGGGATACCCTGAGAGGCAAGCAGCTCGCGGAGGCGCGTGATGCAGTCACGAGCACGGTTGAGGGAGATGGTGCACTCGAAGAGAGCGCCACAGGGGTGGTACGACCCCATGACGATTTCCTGCCCGGGCACGTGCAGCAGGACGAATGCCGCCTTGTCGTTTTCGTGCTCCTGTCGACGACGTGGTGGAAAGAAAGCCAAAATAGATAGCGGGAAATACCTGGATGTGCGGCAGGACATCAACAGCCTTGCGCTCCTCCAACGAAATAGGCGCAGACGAGTCGTACACCTCCGAAGGGCCACCCAGCTCACCACGAACCGGGACCTCGCGCACGTGGGGGGCACGGAACAGCGACTGCGGGTAGTGGGTGGAGAGGGCCATCCTTGCAGGGGAACCATACCGACGTGTTGGCAACCCCACGGCGTGCTGCCGTCAGGGCGCCCCCCTTCGCCGCGCATCTTCGCAACATGACTGCTAGCGTGTGTGCGGTGATCCTGTTGCGGCGTCTGTGTGTAATGCGAGGCAAGCCACATCAACAAGCAAGCTCCCGACAAACATCTACCGCAGCCGTTCCCCTTCGAGACAGATCTCCGATACAAGTCACTGGTCAACCCTACGGTTGTCGCCCCGGAGGGTTACACAGGCAAATCACTCCTGTTATGGGGCACATTCACAACACACCAGAAACATCGGATCAAGTTCTGTGGCAATTGAACAAGGCGCAGCTGGGACTGTTGGCAAATGAAATGGCATGTTCGGAATATTGTTTTTGGGGTGCCGACGACCTCTTGTGAAGCCGTTCTTCTTTTCGTGTTCCTGGTCCCGGCAGCTGCTCTCACACCCACCCACCCCCCTCCCCCAAGCCCCCTCGACCGAGAGCGCGGTCATTAGTGCTAGTCTATGGTTCACTTCTGGCTGAATGCCCACAAAGCGTTTCGCTTCGAGAGCAAAACGAAAGCACGGTGCGGCAGTCCACAATAGAGACAAAATAATAAGTTAAGTTTTTCCAGCATGTTCGAACAGTTTGACTCACGTTCTCGCTCACAACGTGGCATCCTGTTGTGTGACACACCGGAAGCCGGGAGGCTGCGTCGGCAGTCAGACTTTGTCATTGGTTAGCATTTGTTTCAAGCCGAAAACAAGGGAAAGGAATGGTCTGGGGAGGGGAGAGAAGATAGTACACGAATCCTGCGGAGTGCTTCGCGACTATGAGCTCCGAACACCCGGGGTCTTCGCTCTGTGTTGGACTCAGTCGGTGTGCCACACAATTGGTACAGGCTCGCTGCTGCCCTCTGTACCAAGGGATTGTTCTGATCGGAGGTTCTTCCGTCATCACTGCCGGGTGGCTCTGACCTGATACCAGCCAGGTGCTCATGCTGGGGCGTTTCTCCTGGACCCTCCATTGCGAATCTGCAACCTCCGGAGGAAGAGCTCGACGGCACTCACAGCTGAGCCTCGGACATCCTTTGCGGCGAAGTTGAAACCGGCACAGTCCACCCGTTATGACTAGTCACGCCACTCAGCTTTGCACACTGCCGCAATGAAGCTGAAGCGGTCTGTGATCTCGTCAATCACCTTGGACAGCGGCTTGCCCCCACCGTGCCCAGCGTCAATTTCAACCTTCGCCATCAGAGGTTGTTCCTGGTTGCCGCAGTGATGCTGCAGCTCTGCCAGGTATTTGAAGGTGTGCAGTGGCGCCACCCTGTCGTCGTGATCGCCCGTCTGGCACAGGATAGCGGGGTACTTCTTGTTGGCGCTGATGTTGTGCAGTGGTGAGTACTTCAGGATGTAGTCGAAGTCCTCTTTCTTGTCTGTGTGTGTGTGGTCATTGTGGATCAGCCACGCAGCTCCCGAAGGAGGTGTGGCGAAGATGCAATTTGTTGAAGCATACCGGGGTCGCCAAAGTCGCAGCGCCACGTCGCCCCAATGGTGAACTTGTGGAAGCGCAGCATGTCCATCACACCGACACCTGCAACACCACAGCCGAAACGCTCCGGTGCCATGTTTGCACAGGCAGCAACCAGAGTACCGCCGTTTGAGGCACCGTACAAGGCAAGCTTGTCGGGGCGCGTGATCTGTGACGGTGTGTTGGGCACTGGCCAGAAACAAGTGACATACCCCATTGTCCTGAAGCCACTCTGCAGCCCCGAGGAAGTCATCAAAGCTGTTAATTTTGTTGTGCATCGACCCGCCCTTCCACCATTCTTCCCCATACTCCCCACCGCCGCGGATGTTGACCTGCACGTAGACACCACGCAGGTTGTTGAGGAACACGAGGCGAGACGCGCTGAAGTAGATCGTCTCACTGACGTGGAATCCGCCATAGCCGTACATCATCGTCAGGTTGCTCCCGTCACGCTTCATGTCTTTGCGGTAGGTGATGAACATCGGGACGCGCGTGCCGTCTTTCGAGGTGAAGAAGACCTGATCCACCACGAACTGGGAGGAGTCGAACCCCTTGATCTTGTCCTCATGCCACAACACGCTGTTCGGTGCTGGGTTGCAGTCCGTCTCCAGGTTGAAGGAATAGATCTTCTTGGGGAAGGTGATGGACGTCACCGAGTAGAACACGTGTGGGTGCTTTTCGCTGCTGGACCACGACACGCTGCCCAGCTCCAGTGGCACTTCTGTACGTTTGCTGAGGTCGCTGAGATGGCTGACGTACACCACATCCTTCACATCCTTCAGATACCCGATGAAGAAGGCGTCGTTGTAACCAAAGTCACACCAGTCCAGCACCGAGCTCTCCTCCTCGATCACAACCTTCTTGCTGTCAGGCTTTGCGATATCGATGGTGATGACCTTCTTGTTACCCGCATTCTCTGTGGTCATGAAGTAGAACAGGGTGCCCCTGTTGCCGATGTAGTCATACGACCACGAGAACTCGTCAATCAGCTTGGTCACCGACGACTGGTCAAACGAACGGAGGTCGATGTCCTTCAGGTTGATGTACCAAAACTTGTTCTCCGGGTCGCACCCCTTCGCCACTGAAATGATGCAGTAGCACCCATCGTCAGTCACAGACGCACCGTACAGGACAGTGGGGGTCGCCTCGTCGAAGTACACCAGCGGGTCCTGGTCCTGCTTGTCCCCCAGGTAGTGGTACATCAGGCGCTGCTTCGTCGCCGCCTCCGTCTCGCTCCCCAGGTCGGCGTCACCGTCCTTCTTCCCCTCAGCGATCTTCGGGAGGGGATACCGCGCGTAGAAGAAGCCCTTCCCGTCGTGGGTCCAGGACAGCCCGCTGTACTTCACCCACTCCACCTTGTCAGGGAGGTCCTCCAGCGTGGTGCAGTCCTTCACATACACCACCGACCAGTCGGTCCCCTTTTTGCTGAGACCGAAGGCGACGTGCTTCCCCGACTCCGCCCATGCCATGCGCGAGATGGACGTGGTGCCATCCTCAGAAAGGGTGTTGGGGTCGAGGAACACCCTTGCCTCCTCCTCCTTGTTGAAGATGTCCTTCTTCTGGAACAGGACCGACTGGTTCTGCAGCCCTGTGTTGTACCAGTAGTACCAATACGGCCCCTTCTTGAAGGGGATGCCGTGCTTTGGGTAGTCGATCTGCGCGTTAATCTTCTCACGCATCTTGCTGCGGAACGGCACCTCCTTGTCGATGAACCCATCCACCACCTTGTTCTGCGCACACACCCACTCCTTCACCTCGGGTGCGTCGGGGTCCTCCATCCATCGGTACGGATCGGGATGAGCCTTGCCATGGAGCTCCTCAGTGAAGTCGCTCCGCCGCGCCTTTGGATATTCGAAACCCATATGCCTCCCTGCTCTGGAGGCTTGCAGTGGGCGGGGGCTCGAGAAGCACCGGGGGCGGAGGGGGGCAGATGCTTTAGATAAAAAACGGGTTCGCGTAGCAAGTGACATTGGGCACTTTCTGGCTTGCTTTCCTGTCAGATCCGCGACGAGGGTGTGTCGCCACCCTCCCCAGCACGGGGAGTTACCCGGGCCACGTGGGGTGTTGGGAGGAAGTGTGGCGTGATCTGCACTGGATGTATTCAGCGGTCCAAGAGAGAACAGGGGGAGGGTGCCCCGCCTGATAAGCAGTCCAAACCAAATCGGGGGAGGCGGGTGTTGGGAGGGTGGGTGGGTGGGGCAGGGAGAGGGCCTCAGAGAGAGAGAGAGAGAGGGTGGTTTGCCGTCAGCCGGAGCGTTACAGACGCAGCGACACGTCACATAATTACCGTGGTGTTTTTTTGCACAAAACTCCCCCACCCCGTGTCCGCCAGCGATGTGGCTGCTGGGGAAGAAGGAGGAGAGAGAGAGAGAGAGAGAGAGAGAGCGGGGGGCGGGCACGAGGGCAAAAGAAGATCTAATCCCATGCCCTCACCACCACCACCACCCCGCGCATTTCATTCCCGTCGCCGATTGTGTTCAGCTGTCTGGCTGGACCCTCTCAGAGAAAACCCTCGTGCTCGGGGTGTCTGTTGACCGGCACATAGATGCAGTGTGGATGCAGGCCACCCCCATTGCATCCAGTCTTTTCGATTATTGGCAACATGCTGCAATCGGAGAAGCACGAACACCCCACGTGGACCACTCCTAGCAGCCCAGGCAGGGGCAGAAACAGTTGTAACGTCCGATATCATAGTAGGAGATACCCCGTTCGCATATTGTACCAAAAGGGCCCGTCTTGGCATCCTGCAGCTGCCTACAGCTACCCCGCAGGCGCTAGGACGGACATAAGAACGCAACCAACTGACCCGACAGAACAGTGACGTTCTTCTGAAGAGAAAACACGGTCAGGGGCGGGTCACCTCCGAGTGCCTGAGCGCGACAGGAAGGGGGCAGAGCAGGTGGGGCTGTGGGTGGAGCCTCCACGGCTGGAATGCACGTTGCAACACACACAGCTAGGGGTGGGGTGGGAGACAGGCAAAGGGGAGAAAGAAAGAGGGGGCTTGCTGCATGGCTGTGCATCTTCAGGGCTTCGCGCCGTGTGGTTCGCGAAATATGGTATGGGTGTGTGCGTGCCGCCCACCCGTCTGCTCCTCCCCCATGCATGGGCTGCCGTGAGGCACAAAAGCAAGACATCTTTCCAAACGCTGCGCTCTGCTTCCAAAGACAGAGAGTGTGCAGGCTCTAACACAAAATAACGAAAAAGGGGGCGGGGGAGGTGGATTTTTGGGTGTTTGGAAGGGGTTGCACGGCAGAAACCAGAAGAAACGTCAATAATCCGCCACTACTGAGTGACTACCCGCAACACCACGAGTGTGGACATTTCCGTCTCCCTCATAATAATGTTTGCGACAACAGCGCCATCGTAGGTTGCATCCTCTCCATCATCATGGGATCCGAAGCACCAATCAACAAGACGCTCTCACAGTGTACAACCAGCTGCGTCGCAGTAGTGTAGATGCAGCAGCGCATTCGACGGTCAGGTCAATCACATCCAGCGTAGACTCTGACGTGCGCATTGTTATATCCCTTAGCCCCCCCACCCCCACCCAAGTACTGTACACCCCCACACCCGAAAGCAAAAAAAAGAGCAAAACACCATGTTTTGCCACCCGAATGGGCCCTCAACAACTTTGTACGGCCCCTCCAGCGTCCGCCCTCCCTCCCCAATACTCCCCACCCCGGCCCCAGCTGCAGCGGGCAATACTCTCGAACAGTTCTATCTCATAATTCTATAACAATTATAGGGGCCCGAAGGTACCGGTGCGTGGATAGCCTGCATCAGAAGAGGGCTATGGGGAGGTTTCACTTTGTGGGGGACAGGGGGGAGCGCTGCTGCCAGCCTTCACCTTACGCGTTGTCAAGCTCCTCAATCTCCGCCTGTGTGTGCCGGGTGATATCAGGCGCGTGGATCACACAACACAAGACAGACAGATGGGCCACACACCACAACAAGAACAGCCCCCCCACCCCACACCCCCACCTCCCCAACATTTCCATACCATCAGACGCGCGATCCTCTCAGAGCGTGTCTCGTTACGAGGCGGCTCCGGCTCTGCAGGAGGCGGGTCGTCGTCCCCCCCCCCCTGCTGCTCCTGCGACCTGCCGCGCTGGCCCGCCAGGAAGGCGCGTGCCTCCTCCACCTCACGGCGCGCCATCTCTGCCAGGGCCGATGCGGTGGGCAGCCCGTCGGGGCCTGTCTCGGGCACATAAGCCTCGCCCTCCTCCTCGTCATCGTCACCGCCGTAGGCAGCACGCGGTGTGGTGCGTGGGATTGAGGTTTCACGCATCTCACGCTGCCCAGGCGCGGCAGGCGCCTTCGGCGCCTGGCGTGCCGGTAGCCGTGTGGCGCCCGATGCAGAGCTGGGGACCCTGCGCTGGGTGGGAGGCGACCCGGCGAGAGGCCCCGGCACAGGCACCGCCTTGGTCTGCTCACGGAGCTGCGTCAGGTCGGGTGGCGGCGAGGAGTCGGCCTCCGCAGGGGCGGCAGGTTCGAGGGAGCTGCTGGTCCACCCTGCGCTGTATTCCACCATCGACACCTTGGGCGGGGGGAGGCGCTCGTGGAGGTCTTTGTGTGGCTTGATGAAGGCGTCGCCTGCGCTGGCGACGAGGGTGTCGCCGTTGCTGATGGCGCCCACATCCGTGAGGACCTGCCCCAGGGTGTTGTAGATGTAGTCCACCTTCCTGCTGCACTGGTTCCAACGCAGCTCCCTCGCAAGCATGGTCTTGACGGAGCCGATTGTTTTGAACGTCGGGCGGATGGTGACAGTCGTGCAGGGTATGGAGTCACTCCACAGGCTGCCGTACACACCATTCTCGAAGATCTTCACAACGCGGTTCCCGCTGGAGGTGCTGCGCGTCGCAGGCGAGCGTGTCGGTGTTGCTCCAGGGCGTGGCCGCTGCGGTGTTGCCTTGGCAGGGGTGCTCTCCACAGGGGGTGTGTCCGCAGCAGGGTCGGCGTGCTTGGGCTTGTCCTTGTGGAAGCGTGGCAGCGGCACGCCAGGCGGGATGAACGAATCGCCCCAAGATGCAACGAGGTTGTCCTGTTGGTGGGTGGGTGGTGCAGCGGGGCAGGGCAGCACATACCCCGTCTTTGATTTCCGCGATGTCTGTGATCTCTGCACCGTCCTCGTTGTAGAGGCAGTCGACGCTGCGCTTCATCTGGTGCCACTGCAGCTCGCGTGTTGCTGTCGTGAGCACACTGCGCAAGCTCCTGTGCACCTGCCGGATCACGAAGTTCTTGAACGGCACAGTGTCAACTGTTGAGCCGTACTGCCCATTCTCCCACAAACGCACCGTCTTCGTCGAGGAAGATGTCGCAACGCGAGGTGCAGGACGTGCCCGCGACATTGTCGCCACCTTCGGAAGATTCTCACTGGTGGGCGCTGGCTTCTTCCCGGGGCTCGCACTCCTGTTGCTGCCAGAGAGCTCGTTGGCCCTGCGGAAGAGCCCGTGTGCTGGCTTGCACTTGAAGTACGATTTGCCGTTGACTGTGCCGTCGTTCTGCATCAGTTGTGTGTTGTGTGCGCGTGACTCTACAGAACCATACCTTCCCATCTGCACTGGACAGCTCCAGACCGGCCCACTCGCCCTCAGCGAACTCCGTGGCCCCCACATACTGGACAGTCGCAGGGACCGTCTTGCCTGCGAGTGAGATCAGCACACGCTGCCCCACCTTGACGGGGGGCACGGCTGCTGGTGCGCTGGAGGTGCTGGGCGTCACCGCAGACTTCGACCGCGACTTCGCAATGTCACGCGGCTTCGCCGGGCCCCGCTCCTTCTCCTCATCAGGCTTCTTGACCTCGACGCGCGCACGCAGGCCCACAGGCGCTTCCCTCGGGCCCTCCCCCTCCTTGTCAGCAGGCTTCGCACCCCTCGCCCCCAGCATCGCCACACGGGGTGGCCCACGCTGCGGGGGCTCTGGCTTGGAGCTCAGCTTCAGCTCCAGGCATGCCAGCGTGAAGAAGCGCCTGAGGGGCGGTGGGGCAGTGGCAGTCGAAATGTACATCATGTGACCCCGCATGTAACCCCGCGTGCGCACTCCGCTTTTCATTCGGGCACATAACACACGAACCGGTGCGGCAAACCCGAAGCACACCCAATCACCCTTCACGCCGAGGCGTGACCCCTCCCCCCCCATGCATATCAACCAAACACAAACAACATACGTTTCACCGTCGAGGAACTTGAGATCAGCCCCTCTCTGGCCCTCACCCAGCAGGGGGTACGCCTTCACCACCTTGCCCTTCTCCCCGCAGTACAGCTCCTTGGTGCGGTCGTTGACCGTGGTGAGGGAGGACTCGCTGCGGATCAGCTGCACATCTTCCTTCACATACACAGGGATGCCCTCCACCAGCTCCGTGTCGCCGAGGCGCAGCGGCTCCACCTGCTGCGGGGCAAGCAGTGAGGGGATGGGCGCGTCGCTCCGCGGCTGTGCCTGTGGGGGGGACGCGGTTGCCTCCAGCTGCCCCTCCGGCCTGCTCCCCATGCGGCTCATGAGGACGTTCACCCTCGCGCGGTCCTTCATCATCCTGGCGCGCTGCAGCTTCATCTCGCCCTTCTCGCGCATCACATCCGCGTCCATCGTGTTCACCTCCTGCTGCTGCAGACCGCGCGCCCGCCGAAGCTGGCGCAGCTCCTCCTCAATCTGCATTTGTCGCACCCCCAAAGGCTCGGCCATCTTGCCGCCGCGGGGTATGCCTGAGATTGGGAGGTTGGAGGTGATGTGTGTGTGTGTGTGTGTGTCGCCCGATTGGGTGCCCGCCTTCCTCTCTGCCACCAGTGTTCGATTTGCGGCTTCACCGGCCACCAGCCCCTCCCCAACAAGCAGCTGATCTCGCTGTGTAAGGCGTTCGACCACCTTGCCAGTGCGATGACAAGGAGGCCCCCCACAAGAAGAGAACTCTGAGCGACCTGGCGCTACGGGCCAAAAAAAACTCGACGAAGCGCCGCCGGAGAGCGAGGCTGTGCCGCAGACGCCTGCCCCACCCAACCCATCGCCGCCGATGTTGGAATCGCGCGACTGGTGGAAGGGGAGATGGCGACTGGGAACCAGGAGGAGACGTCGGCTGAAGTGCTGCAGGAGACACTACTCAAGGAGCGCGAACACCCGAGAGGGTACACCACCACTACTACCGGCCCCACACGCACGAGCTGTACGCCTTCGTCGAGGCGGTGCTGATGTGGGACTACGAGGGGCCCGGGGGCTCGGATGCACCCGCTGAGCCCTTCCCCGCCCCAGCGAGCTAGTCCACCCCGGAGGACAGGACGGGGTTTGCCGCGTTGGTTTGGAGAAACAGGGCGGGGTGGAGGTGGTGGGGGGGGGGGGCGAGAAACTTACCTGGAACAATGGCACCCCTCGTGATCAGGGCAGCAACAGCAGCAAGCGTGCCATGCTCGAAACTAAGAAAAGATGGGGCGGGAGGAGGAGGGAGAAGGGGGGGGCGGGGGAGGGCATTCTGTAACCCAGTGAGGGGGGGCGGCAACCCGCACACCGATACCCGCAATCCCTTTTGCGCGTCCCTTTTTACATTACATCAGCACCGCGGGCTGGCCCGTCAGGAGGGGTGGTGCTTCGGGGCGGGTGCGTATGCGTTCATACCAGTTTCTTTTAAGGTAAGAGTGAGGGTGTGCCTGTGCCATGTTTCCACACCGGCAGAAGTGTCTGAGAACAGAAAAACAATGGCGCCGTGCACGTTTGGTTTCCTTTTGCTTTCTTTTGCGCAACACGCACACACCCCTCACGCCCCCGTTGCCTTCAAAACCCCCCCGTCAGGGGTGAGAACCACAACCACAACCACAACCACTCCACACCCTCCCGTTGGCAATGCTGGGGGAGCGGGTCGGCATCAAACAGAAGTCCACGAAAGACCCGCTGCCCGAGAGCCTGACACGCCATCCAATCCATCGCCTTCGACACACACCCCACCCCACCCCACCGCCCCCCAAACCACCCGCTGCTGTCTCCTGCTCAGCCACGCAGGCCTTCACGATATCGCACCACTTCTGGTTGGCGTGCCTCCGTGCACCACCCCTCTCGTGTAACGGCCAGCTCATGCGGAAGGCAATCTCCCCACCAGGGCGATACCGAGACATCCACCGGGCACCCTGAAGGGCGACCCCTGTCATGTGCAGAACGAATGGTTTACCTTTGAGGCACGGTGCGTGTCTCTCTTCTCCGGATGCGGGAACAGCTCTCGAAAAACGAAGATCAATAATGGGAGCAGCGTGCCGAAGGCGAGGCACGTCTGGGCGACGGAAAACAGAATGTGACGGAACGGAACGGCAAAGCGGGATCATGGATAAGTTGGTACTCTAGTCGATGTGGATGGTGCGGTAGAGCGGGGGGGGATTTTACTGAACCCCTTCGAGCTCCCGGAGGCGGTCGTCCTTGCGTGCGCGCATCTTTTTCAGCTTGGCCTTGATGCTCTTCACCTTTTTGATGTCACCGATCTTGCGCGCCTTTTCTTCTGCCTCGGCGTATTCGCGCTCCTCCTCCAGCTCGCTCTCGACCCTCTGCACAATCTCCTCCAGCTCTGTTGCTGCGCAGGTGCGGCAGTTGCCTGCGTTGTATTTGCCAGGGTCTTCTTGGCAGATGTTTTCTGGGACTCGGGGTACGCAGGCGCCGATGGTGACATCCCAAGTGCACATGACGCTGCCGACGTTGCACTCGCTCTCCTTCATGATCTCGTCGCACATCTCACGGCCCTCTGACACGGTGACGCCAACGAACATGCCATCGCGTGTCAGTGTTGCAAGAGGCCTCGTTTCGTTCACACGGAACTGCTTCCGGAAAGTAATCATCTTGTGCTGCTTCCCGGTCGGGGACAGCCTGAAGCTCGGCGAGCACGTCGTGGAGTGCCAGCCCTCCTGCACCAGGACCGCAGGCAGGCCACCGTTGGTCTTCGCCGAGCAGGGGGTGCAGTACTCGACGTGGATGAATACGTTGCACATGCGGTCCTTACACTTCAGCATCAGCTGCGTCCCCTCCTTGAGAGAGTGCCGTGGCACAAAAGTCTGGCTCTTGCCTGCTGTCAGGACTGTGCTGGAGATCATGAAGTCCGGGACATGCTCGTACCTGCTGCCCAGGAGGTACTGCCAAGCGGGCATCCCGTTCCGCGTCTCCACAGGTTCGAAGTCAATCATCGGCTTCGTGAAGATCTTGCTGCGCTCCACATCTGGTGTGGGTGTAAACTTCGTGGTGGTGTCCCCCGCCCCGCCGTCGTCATTCGGGGGCGGCACGGCCGGGAGGGACCACAGCTCCTCGTCCGTGGTGATAATCCACGCCGTGTCGTTGAGCACAGTGATGCTCTTCGGGGGGCTGTCGAACGACGTCTCTGCGATGTGGAAGGGCTTCACCGGATCCATCACGCACACAACGTAGAGCTTCTTATCCGACACGACGTACACATTCCCGCCAAACCACCACAGGTCCACCACGGGGTAGTCGAACTTCACCTTGGCCATCTCCTGGATCAGCTCTGGGATGGCCGTGAGGTAGACACGCATCGTGTTTCCCACACCCACGTAGATAAACTCGAGGAAGGACGTCATGGCCGCAGGGACACGCGGCGTGGATGTTGACGACCGGAGCTGATACTTCGGCTGCTTCTTCGTGGGGTCGAGCACCATGATGTACGCCTCACTGGTCCCTGCGAACACAATCCCGCGCGATACCGTGATGTGCACCACGCGCCCCTTCTTCAGGATCAATCTGTTAATCTCCTCCGGGCTGCCAATGGCCGCAATGTCGTAAAGCACGGCAAGCGACTCCATCGGATCGCTAGTATGGCAGAACACATACAGGTGTTCTCCGCACGGCGCAGCAAACGCCGCGTTTGCAACATTGATCTCCGCCTTCCGCGAGAAGGGGTGCCGCTGGGCATAGATGGACACCCCCTCCTCCGTCACGACGTAAGTATAATACTCCCCGTGGTGCACGCTCTTCGCATTCTCAGACCCCTTCAGATACCCAACGACACGCGGCCTGGGCTTTGTCTTATACTTCCTCCCCGCAGACAGCACCCGCACCTTCAGGTCCTCCGATGTGACGTACAGAAAGCCGTTAGCGGAGGTGATCGCCTCTCCAGAGTCTACCTTCGTGGAGCTGGACACATCGAGGAAGCCTGCCGCAGCCCATGCCTGCAGAGGCAGGGAGAGCAGGAGCAGCACAGCGCAGAGAGGGGCGCGGCACAGCATCTGTGCCTGCAGGTGTGGCGGGCCTGCTCACGTCTGCTGGGTGGGTGGGGGTGAGAGACACATGCCTCAAAGCGTGATAAAGATAAGGCGCTGTTTGTGCGCCAAAAACCGAGCCACGTTGCGCCGCCTCCTTTGTCAAGAGGGGTGGGGTGGTGGCGGTGGCGGTAACGACGAAGAACCTACAGGCCGCAACATCACGACTGACGCACTCCCACAGACCAGTGATTTTTCCGTGCCGGGGGGTTCTTGCCGTTGTTTCGCTGCTGTGTCGGGGACCCTCCCTTCCAAATCGACCGAAGGCAGCACTGTGTGTACGGAAGGAAACGGCCCCCACGTTAAAATAATACGCCCGCTGCACGACGAGCGGGGGTGTCACATTGTATGGCCTGCTGGGGAATTATCCTGTGTGGCAGGAATCTCTTCATTCGCGGGTTGGGGGCAACAACCGAAAAAGTCCCTCTCCGAAAAAGTAGAACAGAAAATGCGGGAACAACGAGCCACACATGGCACCTGCCATACCGGCAGGTAGACGGAACAGAACTGCAGACAGAAACGGTGAGAACTTGAGGGTCTCGTATCTAAACAGTAGCCACACAACGAGCGCTGACCCGCCGGGATGCAGGGGCAAACCGTGCAGGTGGGTGGAAGAAGTCGAGTCGCGGGATCGCGTCTCAGGTGGACCTCCCACGGCACCCACCACACAATCGTAGGAAGGAAGTGGCCAAGAGGGAGAAGGGGGTGCAAAGGAAAGGCGTTGCACCGCCTCCCCGGCCAACAGAATATTGTGTCACCAAACCGCCCCCCCCCCCCCCTCCCACTACCCCACCCCCACCACCCAATTCTTGGATTTGCTGACGGCTTTCACAGCACGGTTGCGGGAGTTGCGCACAAACACCACAAGGAGGATTGTATTTCGTTCACTGTCGGTTCTCTTGGGAGCTCGGCTGCTCCTTCTCGAGGTTGTCGCTGTTGTTGACTCGTAACATGCGGCGTGCGCCACCGAAAATGTGTTGCTTTCAATTATTGACAACTGCAGCTGCAGCATAAGTCGGAGGCGGTACACCAGGACTGCTCGTCATGGCGTCTTGTTTCAGGCTTGCCGTGTTACGCCCCGCCATCTTCAGGCAGAACCATCAAGACCACCGGGCAACCCCCCACAGACTCCACGGCTTTCTTGTTTAGTGCAGGTCTCACCGAGCGAGCTCTGATGCCACCCTGCACTGTTTGTGTGACTGTTTGTGCAGACACACCCTGCCCCCCACCACACCCCCCAGCCTTGCAGAACCAAGGGGTGATTTCGGGTGACTCGAGCCGTGCCTATACATCCCCCTTCTGACCTAGACCTTGTCCTGCTGCGTCTTGACGGAGAGCTCGTTCGCACCGCAGGTGATGCACATCTTCTTGAAGTGCTTGCGCTTCGGGCAGGGCAGGCTGGGGACGCAGGACTCGGATATCTCATTCCAAGAGCATAGCTTCTCGTCGAGGCAGTCCTCCTCCCGCGGCACGTCTGCGCACATCATGTCGCGCGGCAGCATCGCCATGCCGACGAACATCGCGTCCTTCGTGAGGTGCGACACGAAGGCGACGTCGCCCTTGCGGATCTGCTTATGGAACAGCACCGTGTTGTGCACAACGCCCTTCTTCACGAGCTGAAACTTCACGCTGCAGGACGACGGCGTCCATCCGGATGACGTCAGGATGTTAGGCAGCCCTCCGTTGGTGCCTGTGCTGCACGGCACGCACAGCTCGACGAAGAGCACGGCCTGGCACACCAGGTCTGCACAGCGGAACTTGATCTGGAAGCCTCGCTTGATCAGCGACGTCGTGAGGAACAGCTGTGCCCCGATGAGATGCTTCGGTACATCGAGGAAGACGCTCTCGCGCATGTCGCGCCACGCAGGCGCGCCCTCCTGCAGGGTGGAGGTATCGAACCCCAGCGGCGGGAAGGTCTCGACCCCTGTGGTGAGCAGCGGCGCCGCATCGTCGACTTGTTTGAACGGCGCCTCGGTGGGCCTGTCAAGGTTGACCTGCACCGGGTTGCGGCAGTCGATGGCGATCATCTTGTCCTCCTCCGTCAGGACGTAGGCAACGAACTCGAGGACCTCGACCTTCTTGAGGGGCGGTGTCGAGACAAACCCTGCTTCGAAGGGGCGGCGCGGGTCGCGAACATCCACGACGGACAGGCCGCCCTCGGTGGCGGCGAAGACCATCCCTGCAAACCACTTCAGGTCTTTGATGTCCGCGCTCAACGGGAGGGTGACGGCGAGCTCCAGCTCGGATGGGTTGAGGGTGAAGTAGACGCGGATCTCGCTCTTCACACCGACATATGTGAATTCGCGGAAGGCACAGATGCTGGTGGCGGCGTGCGCCAAGGGGATAATAGACTTGAACTTGAACTTGGCACCCTTCCGCCCGTCGATCACAAGGAGGTACTTCGTGGAGGTGACGGCGAACAGAAGCTTGTCATCCACCTGCTCAGCTGCCAGCACACGCCCGTGCATGCTGTGGCGCCCGACGCTGATCGCCTCCTCCTGCTTGACCTCTGCCACCAGCATGGAGTTCTCCTGCTCGCTGCTGCAGAACACGTAGAGGTACTTCCCGCAGCTCACAACCAGGTCTGCACGGTCGCCCTGCCGCATCAGCATGCTGCTGAGGCGGGTCGGCTCCTGTGGGTTGCTGACGTCGAACAGAAGCAGGCCGCCATAGCCGTCTGCCACGTAGGCCGTGGAGTTGACATCCACGACAAGGTGCCGTGCGTTCGACGTGTCCTTCACCTCACCGATCACAAGCGGCTGCGGCTTGTTGGGATCAGCGACAGTCACAAGCCACATGCCGTTTGTCCCGCGAGGGATGATGAAAATACGCTTCACCTCGACAATGTCCTCAGCACCAGGAACGGGCCACTCGATCAGCTTCTCAAGGAATCGTCCTGCAGCACAGTCTGCAAGAAGCAGTACTAACAGGCCCAGAAACACGCGGGCCGCCATCGAAAGACTGGGCCTTGCCGGCAAGGGCAGGCTCTGTGTGTGCAGGTGTGGTGGACAGTGGAACAACAAAGCGGCACAGCTGCAACCGTTCTGCAGGCGCTGACAGTAACTTGCTGAGTGGAGGCCGGCCCTACTCACAGAACTGCCATTGCTGTCACAATGCCACGAGGAAGACGCGCAAGAGGGTGGGGAGGGGAGAGGGGGGGCGGGGGTGGCCGGAGCCGGCGGGCACATCGTGGTGCTGCTAAGCCACTTCCGGTCCAAAGGGCACGTTGTCGCCCTCTCAACTGTTCCAATCGATTGGAACGCTGCATGGGTTGACTTTACCCTGCCGTGTGCGCCGCTCCGCAATGCAATGCAATGCAGCGGGCGCGACGGTATGATGAGCGGCAAAGAGTCCGGGTTTTGTTTGTGCGCACGAGCGGAAGGCACGGGATGCCAGCCACCCACACACCACAACACCACACACACAAAAACTATATGTGCCCCCGCTGGATCGCAAAGTGACAGCAAAACGAGACAACAAACCAATTACTGCCGAAAGTTGTTTTGTTGGAACGCAGACCCCACTCTTTGTGTACACCACTCCCCGGTCTGATGAAGTGGTGTGAGTGGGGACGCACGATCCAGCTAAAGGCACAGAAAGTTTCCCCAGTTGGCTACGCCGAACTAACACACAACACACTCACATCACAAAAAAATGACACACAGAGAGGGGCGCTGCACCTTGCAAGCACATACGCGCCCCGCCGGGCGACACAATACAATATATGGCCTCGTCTATAAACCCCCCCCCCCCATAACCGACTTTTTAGCCATTTTTTAGGGTTTTTGCCGAAAAACCCCGCATTGTACGTCACTGGGCCCCACCAAACACCCGAAAACAGGTTTGTGGGGGGTTTTTGGGGGTCGGACACACTGGGAGGATGGCAAATCTCCGGAAACTTGAGGAAATTTTGGGTAATATGAAGGCAGCGAAACCATTTGCTGAGCAAACGAGAGACTGCGGTGCCACGCGCGATGTTCTTCGAATCGCACGGACTGAGCAAGCTTGGGGGCATCTCTCTCCTGGCTGAGCTCGGCGGGGCCAAACTTCTGGGCACCCTGGCTCCGACCGCAGTGGCCGAGGTCAACAAGGCCGACTTCCCTCTGGAGTGCCGGAGGCGCCTTGTGCACGCCCTGCGGGACGACAAGTGGTCCCAGGAGGAAATCCGCAGCAGCGGGTTTGTTGTCGGGGACAGCCTCTTTGCCACGAGGCAAGTTGCTGGTGTTGGTGGCCGGCCGCCCCTCTCCGCTGAGAAGAAGAGCGCCGTCGACGCTGTACTGGATGAACACAGTACACCGCTGAGCAGAGTGTGCAAGCGGGAAAGCCGTCGTCGTGGGGAGCCCGTGTTTCTCCGTTCCCTGCAGTTCCGGCAGGCCACATTATATAAGACACGGGGGCCTCTCCACCTGTTCCTTCATTTTCCTTCTCCGTTGACATCTCTCTCCGCACTCTGATGGTCGGACTGCTCACTGCCCCTTCACAGGGATTACACGGCACACACGAACACAGTTGTGCACTCGAGTGGAGTGAAGACCCACCTCCCGCAGAGGCTCAGTGCAACACCATCACCGTCGGACTCCACATTCCCCAGTCGCTCACCTGTGGTGGGAAAGTGTGATTCCGCCTGTCCCGCCTCGGTGTTGAGGCGGTACAGAGCAGTCGAGTTCTTGGTTGTCACTGCAACAACATCACCTGGCTGTGACACAGCAAGTGAGTAGGGTGTTATGTCCAGCTGCACCATCCGCAGGAGGTTGAGCGAGGTTGTGCACCACACATGGAGGAGCTTTTCCCAACAGCACGACACCAGGCGGTGCTCGTCCCTGGTCAGGGCGACGTCGAACACACAGTGCCCATCCAGGGTGGCTATGTGGGAGAGCGTGCTGAGGTCCCACACACGGATGGTCTTGTCCTTTGACCCGCTGAAGATCCTTGTGCCCGACACAGCAATGCCGGACACAGCCCCCCTGTGACCCTGCAGCATTGTCTGGCTCGGTGTGCCCTTCAAGTCCCACACACACACTCGGAAATGGTAGTCTCCGGACACCAGACGTCCGCAGTGTGACCACGCTGCACTGCGCACCCCGCTGTAGTTGTTCAGCATGCACACCTCCTTCCATGTTCCTGTGAGCCACACGCAGATGGTGCCATCAGCAGAGCACGTTGCCAACCACGTCCCACAGACGGAGAACGCAGTGTTATGAATTTGCTTGTTGCCGTGTGTTAAGTCCACCGCCGCAGCAGCGGTGATGGTGTCAAACACAGTGATACGACCGTTCTGGAAACTCACGACACACAGCGTCCCACACCTCGACAGTGTGATGCGGGTTACGTCGCTGTCATGCGCAGATGAGTAGACTGCGGGTGCCTTTACTGTGGGCCAGCGTGGGACTAGCTTCACAGCACCCCCGTCCTCGAGACCCGTGTCGGCAACGCGCTGGTCATCGTCCAGCTCCTCCTCACACCCTTCGATGTGTGCTGCCACGTTCTCAGCCTCACGGTCTGCGTTGACAGAACCCGGGAACATCTCCTGCAGCGCATCCGCCTTCAGATCGACCACAGTCCCGTCTTCCGGGACGCTAACGACACAGCTGTGCTCAGTCCCGGCATGACGCACAGATACATCCATCTCGCTTTCCTGGATAATGATAATATGGCGGTGTGTGTGCAGTCCATGGGTAACAGCGGTGCACGGCAGGCAAGTATCCCGAAGGTGGCTGGGCGGGGGGAGGGTCCGGGCAGTGGCGGCAGTTGCGTTGCATGTTTGTTGCACAGGCTCCCAGAGAGAGAGACGGGAGGCAAGCAGGGCGGCACTACTTATCGCACACGGGGAAGGCATGGGGGCTGGCCCTTGCACCACACTCGTGGGCAGGCTATTGTGATCTGGCCACTGCTGGCATGTCGACCCACCCGCGCCTGGCTGTTGGCCACTTCCCGAGTGGACTGACACCAAGCAGCAGGGCGGCGCTTCAAGAGAAACCCACCCGCCCTCAGCGCTCCACGCCCGCGCTCACCTCGGACTCCTCCCCCATCATCCAGGCGACTGGCTTTCACCGACCTCCAGCCGTTTTGTAGTTTGGGTTAGCGTAGCGAACTGGCATTGCACTGCGTGCCTCGAGGCCACAGTGACACAGTTCCGGATAGCAGTGTGTTGCATTCTCGACCTGGCATCGAGCAGACCGTGAAAAGACTGCTTGGTAGGTACGCAGAGAGAGAGAGAGAGAGAGAGAATGGCACTTACGAGATAGATAGAGAGAGAAACCAAAAAAACGCGCGGTACCCTTTAGCCCCAACCCCTCCCGCCCCCCGAGCCCCTTCACCGCCCGACTGCTGCACTGCAGGATACCCCCTTGTTGCCCGCTGCTGCTAAGCTTTGCTGCTGCTTTACTGTGCCTTGACTGAGGAGTGTGACGGGGAGGGGAGGGGGCTGAGCAGGGCCTTGCCCCTGCCCAACACTCTGGCACGGCGTGACCACCAGCCCAAAAACTGCCACACAAGCCCCGCGGCTCCTCCGATGAGCCCGTCGACAAACACACACACACACATACCCCTTTCCCCTGCTTCGGTTTTTTGACCCCCCCCCCATCCCCCTGCCCTTTCTTGCCTGGTGGGCATGGTGTTGCATATTTGCTGCTTCTCGCAGGGGGGGGGGGGGGGGCAGTGTTGTTAGAAACCGAGTTTTAAACATTTTAAACGTTTTAAATGTTTTAAAGTTTAAAACGCCGTTTTAAATTATTTAAAACGGGGTTTAAAACATAAAAAATACTGAAAAATATAGGGGGAGACTTTTCGATTTTTTTTCTGGAAACCGAAATTGGTCGTTTTGGGACATCTGAGCCCATTGTCGACAAAAAACCCAATTTTGAGGCTCCCTGGGGGTCGCAAATGGGTGAACAAATTCCCTGTTATTTTGCTCATTTGAGGCTGATTTCATGCATAATCTGTTCACACCATTGTGTGAACAGAAGTATGTCATCACAAAAACCAGATTCTGGTTTTTGTGTGTAAAGCCATAAGTACAAATACAGTATGTCCGGTTGATGCCCGCTCATTCAGTTCCCTGATTGACGATGGTTCTAGCCCACAACACGTTGCATGTGGCTCGGAATGGATCTCAGAATGGAAGTGGTGAGATGTGAGGTTCGTATCCCCCACTCACCCATCCGCGCGAATTGATTTTTCCCGTTGTTGAGTGCAGCGCTTGTCACGCCCGCATAACCTACCACTACAGGTGACACGGTGGACAATGCCCCCGAAGGCAGGGAGGCCCGCTTGTTGGGCCCGTGTGCACTTCACCGCCGCTGTGGGTGGGGGGACCACTGCAAAGTGTAATCACTGCGCAGATAGTCTGTCCCACGCAACAGGTACGCGGCAGAAGTGGCACCTTGCCCGGTGTGAGGCGGCCCCTCAGGGCATCGTGAGGCGTGCCGATCGTGAGAATCGCCGCCTCAGGGGTGAGGAGGTGAGCGATTCGGACGACGACACTGCTCCTGTGCCGGCTACATCACAGCAGGAGGTCCAGGCACAGGCCGTCCCGCAGGCATCGCAGTCACAGTCTCAGTCCCAGCAGTCATCATCATCGCAGGTGGCCTCGCAGTCCCAGGCCCAGCCGCAGCCGCAGCCACCATCATCGCAGGTGGCCCCGCAGTCCCAGGCCCAGCCGCAGTCATCGCTTCCGGCATCCCAGGTGCCCGTCCCCCAGAACCCAGCTCAGAATACAAAGGGAAAGCCAAAGCGCAGACGGAACGAAACGCTGGATACTCTGAATGATGAGGAGTACACCACATTTGAGGCTGAACTGGGTCGCCTGTTTTTTGCCCATGCGATCCCGTTTACGACGGTTGAATCCCCCCACCTGAGGCAGGTGATCAAACGCCTCCGGCCGACGTTCGACATAACCAAGGTCCCGAGCAGGCATCAGCTCGCTGGGAGGGTGCTGGAGGCGGAGTATGAGAAAGTCACAGCTCCGATGAAGGAAGCCCTGTCCAAGAGCACCCACGTCGTTGTGTACATGGATGAGTGGAAGACAAACCGTGGCGACAAAGTGTTCTCCCTTCTCGGCGCCGGCGATGGTGGACAGGCCCACCCTGTGAGCTCGAAACCCCTCGAGGAGGAGTGTCACAATGCCGATGAGCTGTACAACCATCTGATGGGCTTCCCGTATTTGACGAAGACCGCGGCCCTCGTCAGCGATGGTGCTTCGACTGTCGTAGCGGGATGCAGGCGTGTTGCCGACAAGGTCAATACCGAGAGGCCGTCTGCCGGTCAGCAGTGCCTCCACCTGGTTTGTGCAGCGCACACGCTGAACCGGCTGCTGAACGACAGCCTGGGTGTGAGGAAGAGCGGGGGGAAGGAGGTGAAGAACCCGTTCGCCTGGATGACGGACCTGTTGAGCGGTGTCGCTTCCTCCATCCGAAACGTCGAAGCTCTCGGCCGCATGTTCGGAGCCTTCCAGATTCAGAATGGCCGGGTTCGCTCGAAGATGCCTCCTCGCCCGACCCTGACTCGCTGGACCAGCTCGCACACCTGCTGGGAGGTCCTGTTTGAATCGAAAACCTCCCTCATCCTGATGAACGAGAAAGATGGGGTCGCAGCCCAGATGCCCGGTCTCCCCACCCTGCTGGAGAAGTGGGATACCTTCGCAGTTGTGTACGAAGCAGTTTCCTTCATCACCATCGCGATTAACCTCCTGCAGGGAAACTCTGCACGTGCGTGCATGATCATTCCCTTCTTCGTTGCCATCGAGGCAAAGATCGCTGCATGTGCGGCGAAGCTTCCTCGTGCAGAGAAGAAGAAGATGTCCGACTGGGCAGAGCAGGCGGCTGAGCGGAGGGTTGCGCAGTACCAGAGCCTGGATTGGCTCTGTGCTGCGACCGTCCTGAGCCCTGTGGAGTACGGACTGAAGGGTGCTGGTGACGCGAAGGCCTTCTACGAGGGCTACCAGCACTCTGATGATGTCATCGAAAGGGCCGAGGAGTACGTGAGGGGGCGTGGGGGGATCACGGCGAACCTGCTCCTTCTCTCCTCCAGGTTCGGGATTTACACAAATCCCGACTACTGGAAGATTGCAGATGCGGTTCCGCCAGAAGAGTGGTGGGCTGTTCTGAAGGGAAGAAGGTCCTGCGGTGGGCTGAGCGAAATTGCCAGGCCCATCGTGGCGATCCGTCCTTCGACGGCTGAGGTGGAGCGCCGCTTCAGCTCCATGGGGTGGATCTCGGGCGGTAGAAGAGTGAATCTCAACCCCCAGACCATCGAAAAGCTGTCGACGGTGCACGCTGCCCTGAGGCCACCAGCGGAGGGCAATGCATAGGATGATGCCTGGAACGCTCTGGCGCACCGGTCTCGAGCTACAACGCAGCATTACCATGCTCGCTGTACGTTTACACCTAATTTACACCTAAACTTACACCTAATATGTGCCCTCTGGGCAGTAATGGAGGAATCGCACCCCAAATTGGTCACGAACAGCCTGAAAACCCCCCTTTTTGTCCGAAAACTGCCATTTCTGGTGTGAAAACGCCACCAAAAAAGCCGATTTTAAACCCCGTTTTAAACTCCGTTTTAAATTAATTTAAAACGCGTTTTAATTTAAAACATTTAAAACATTTAAAGGGGGTCTTCGCTACAGGGTGACCGTCAGTGCGTTTTGGTGAATTCCCTGTTGAATTAGCTGAAAGCTGACGGAGAATGACGGAGGATAACGGCCAGCGAAGACCCCCAAAACGTTTAAAACGTTTAAAACGTAAAGTTTTAAATGGGGGCTAACAACAATGGGGGGGGGGGGATCCAAACCTTTAGTCGCACCCAAACCGCATGGGGGCCTTTGCCCTGTGTCACAGTGTGTCAGGTGTCAGGGCCTGTATTGTGCGGCGGCTCGCTTTTCTGCACTACAGAGCGTTGGCTATGTTGGCTTAGCGCATCACAGTGTAGAAAGTCCACGAAAGACAGATACCACACGAGAACTGGCTCACCTTTCTGCACTACAGAGCGTTTGCTATGTTGGATTAGCGGACCCGCATCGTACAGAACATCTACGAAAGACGACGCACGAGAACTGATACGCTATAGAGCAAAGGGCCCTCCCCCCCTGTTCATGTTCTATCTAAAGCTAAACATCAGCCCCAACCATTCACCACTTTAGAGCAACAAAACTGCAACTTAAAAGAACACCTCCTGTGTACGGTTCCGAGGACCCGACCCCCCCCCCCACCTCCACCCCCAACCCTGGCAGACAGACGGCAGGGGGGAGGGTGGGGGGGTGGGTGTGCCGCTTCCTTGACCCAAGAGGAGTTCTCGAGGGGGGGGGGGGTTTTGCTCGGCTTAAAAACGTTTGTCGCCTCCGCCCCCCTGAGCCTGGTGGTGTATTAACAAAGGAGGGCGCGGGCAGGCTAGGGGGTGCAGCGGCAGCAGATCCACGGCAGAAGAGGGAGGGTGCTGCAGGCGAAGGCTGTGGACGGGCAAGACACAGGGCACAGGAGGGGGGGGGGGCAGAAGAGGGAGGGGCTGCAGCTGGGGGGGTGGGGGGTGGGGCAATGCCAGGCAGGCAGCAACACACAACAACAAGGGGGTCGGATGCTTCGCGACGGACGCACACACCCCCTCTGAACAAAGGGGCCTCTAGAGTCTCTTATCAATTACGGTGCTGTTGTTGCAGGGGGGGGGGGGAGGCAGGCTCTGCGCAGCGTCCCCCCCACCCCACCCCCCCACCCCCAACCCCTCGTCAGCCCCGCTCAATATGCGGGGCGGGCCAAAGGGCGGGTGGGGGGAAGGTGGGGAAGCATCAACCACACGCAACCCAGCACGGGGGTGGCAATGAACACTCATACCCATACCCCTACCCACACCCTCGGAAGCGCTCATAAGAAAACTTACAGTAGGTGCCGAGGGGAGGGGGGGGGGGGGGGGGGAGGGGAGCCCGAAGGAGGCGGGCCCCACGAAGACAGGGCGGCGCATCGCGACAAGCCGCGAGGTTGCTATGAACCTGTTCCGAGGGAGGGGAGGGGGGGAGGGGGGCGGGGGAGCGTGTGCCTTTGTCAGCCGTGTGTCGCGGGTCGCGCGGAGGGGGGGGGGGGGGGGTTGCGGCGGCGGTGCGCTGCCCCGTCACCGTCAAGCGTCCTCCCCCATCGCGACATCCTCCACACCCTCCTTGGCAACCGGGATGAACTCCTCGCCCCGCAGCCTGTTGGGGGGTGGTGTTGGGGGCGACGGAGAGCATGGGGCGGGGTAGCTTGGTGCCTTTTTTGCCTTTCCCTCCTATTCGTGACAAACCGCAGGATAAAAAAATGCCGGACATTTTTGCCGAAAGCTTGCCGGCAGCGAAGCCCCCCACCCCCACACAGGCAGGCAGGTAGAGACACGCCCACCCCCTCCCCCGCACAGTCAGGGCATACCCCAGCTCCTCTTCGATGAGTGCCTCGTCGTCGTCTTTCGGCACCTCGTCGACAGCGGGCTTGACCTCCTGTGGGGGCTCTTCCTCCACGATCATGATCTCGCTCTCCTGCAGGGGTAGAGGGTTGAGGGTAGAGGGGAGAGAAGGGTGGAGTGAGTGAGGGGTGGAGGGTGGCAGGTGTCACTTGAGCTGAGACCGGGAAAACAGAGGCACATCGATGCGGTGGTCAGCTGTGTAGCGTGACATCTAATCTTGTCTTTGTGCTGCACTTCGAGGTGAAGGCCCGGCCCGGTTGTCTTGCATACCTGGGGCCACTCGAGGTCCCACCTGTCCATCCACACAGGCTTGTGCTCGCGGTCCTCCAGCGCCTTCACAGCACGCTCAGCCTCCCACCTGCGGCGGAAGCGCACGAAGCCCTGTGGGGGGCGCTTCCCGATGCAGCAACTCACGACCTCGCCGTAACGGTCCATTGCCTTGCGGAGCTTGGCAGGGGACTTGAGCCACACGCCCGGCAGCACAGGCAGCTTGAAGGCCCTGTGGGAGTGGGGGTGAGGGTGAGTGTGGGTTGGGTGGGGGGGAGGACCCGGGTCTTGCAGCAACGGTGTAGTCTGCAGAAGCATACGTTGTGCGGGCATCGTATGTGTGCACGCCGTAGCCAACGTTTTTCGGGCGCCACGAGGAGGAGGATGTCTTCTCCACAGAGCTTTTAATCAGCTCCATTGCCGCAAGCTGCTCCTTGAAGGCGTCGCGTAACGCGCGTGCTGTGCTTTGCAGCTCTTGCTGGAGCTGTGCGTGCGGTGTGGGGTGTGGGTGGCAACGCGCAATGCACCAACAGCAACCAAGTGAAAGCACCCCACATACCACAGGTGCCTCGGGGGAGGACGCCGCTGCTGCGAGGCGCTGCGTCAGCTCCCGCTCCTTGGCCTGCAGGCCTGCCACCCTTGCCTTGGCATCGACAAGCTGCTGTTGCGCTGTCTCCTTTTTCTGGAGCTTCTCACGTTGCCGCTCGAGGTTATCGCGCCGGTCCTGCGAGGGTGTAGTGCGTGCGTGAGTGGGTGGTGCGCTGCCAGCAACAGGCATGGGTGGACATGCCACCTGGCGAGGCACTCGAGCACAGTGACAACACACCGCAAGCATACCTGGAGCATCTTCTCGATGGTGATGCTCTCCACCTTCTTGCGCACAGCGTCGGGTGCGAAGAACACCTTCACAAAGCGGTTGCCGCACACCGGGTCTTGGCTGGAGTATGCCTGCAGGGGTGTCGGTGCAGGTGGCAGGCGGCAGCCCTCTCCTGGGAGGGGCACGGGGCTACCGGACACCTTGGGGTCAACGTGGCTTGAAACTGATGAACAAACCCTCGGCGCAATCATGCCCAATGAGCATGAGGTGTGACTGGCAGGGGTTTGCATACCATGCTCGCCATGGTCAGGTTCGCCATCTGCACAATAGCCAGGCCCTGCTTCACATGCTTCGGGCGGTAGTTAATCCTGGTGATGATCTGTGGTGTGGGTGCAGGTGTGCAGGTGTGGATCAGCAACCCTATTGACCACCACCGGCAGCAGCACCCCATTGCATGGCAGCCTCACCTCATTGCAAGGCACGGTGGTAACCCTCATACCTGTGACACATTCCCAAAGCGCTGGAAGTGACCTCGCAAGCTTTCTTCGTTGTTAAGCTCCTGCGGGACCAGCGCCAGCAGCAGCACGGCAGACGCCTTGTTGTTGACATGCGCGAGGGACAGGTTCTTGTTCCACGACCACATCGGGAGCTCCGCCCACTGGTTTTCGATCGCGCCGTCGCCCCCGCGCTCTTCGCGGAAGAACTGGCGCCGCTCCGTGTTGACCTCCTCCACATAGAGGTCCTCGGGCACCACCACTTTGATACCGTACTCCGCACACAGCTCATCCAGCTGGGGGTACAGCAGCTTCACTGGCACACCGAGCTCCTGCAGGGTGGCGAGGTGCTGCAGCTTCCCGGCTTCCTCATCGCGCTCCTCATTGCGCTCCACCGCGTTGAAGCGTTCGCTGAGGCTGGGCTCTGTGGTGTGGGGCACGAGCCCACCCACACGTGTGTCCATCGTCTGCTGGTCGTCCCACGCCATGCCGCAGAGCTGGATCTCTGGGCGTGTCGTGTTGTCGATGGGGGGTGCCGCGTTCTCCCCGGGGCGCTGCCCGCCGGAGTTCATCCACGGGGCAGGGCGGAACCCTCCGCCCCGCGACTCATCCGTGTCCATCTCCGTGTCGCGGTCGCGCCGCCTGCGCGAGTCATCCCGTTCCCGGCTGTCGCTGCTGTCGCGCCGCCGCCGCCGCCTGTCCCGCTTGTCACGATCCCGCCTGTCGCGGTCCTCCTCCTTTTCTCTGTTCCGTGCGCGGTAGCGGTTGAACCCTCTGTCATCACTGGCATGCCCCTCACGCTTCCTCCTGTCGGTGGACAGCATGACTGCAGGCAGCCGAGCTGTGCCGGCGCTATAGCTCGCGAGCCAGCCTTCAGGTGTGCGGGCAGCAGGCCCGATGTGTCCTGTGTGGGGCTGGGGTGCGAGCTCGATGATGCAACATGGCATGTGCAGCAGCAAAGACGGGTGAGGATGTGGGTGCGGTGTGGGTGGGGGGTGCGGCCGCCAGGCAGGTTTCCTTGGTTTCTTTGCGCGCGTCAGCGGCAAATCGATGGACGTGTGTGTGTGTGTGCGGAGATCACATCAAGAGCAGGGTGCTCGGTGTGCTCGACACGAATATAAAAAAGATTCGCGTGTGTGGCGCTGATTGCTTGTATCGCTTCTCGGCCTGCTTCGGGTTTTGCCTTCCCCCCTTTTCCTGGAAAGGGTGATAGGAGGAAAATCAAAACACACCCGCGCTACAGCCGACGAGGGAGATGAATAAGATGCTCGGGAGCAACGGCGACACCTCCACCACCCACACGCTCAGGGCACGACGCTCTTGAGGTCCCCCTGCACCGAGATGTACTGGTTGTGCATCGAGCGCCGCCTCTCAGCAAATAGCTCCAACGCATATCGGTGCGTGCTGCCGAAAGCCTCCCTTAGGATCCTGTCGTTCTGCTTGTTCTCTGCGTCCTTCTGCTTCAGCTCCGCACGGATGGAATCGCACTGCGCTTCAAGGTTTGATATGTCGACATTCAGCTGTGCCTGTTATGTGTGGTGTGGTGTGGTCACCTTCCGAAAGGTCCTGTTGTGCCAAAGCTCAGAGAACAGCACCTGGAGCGGACACCGCGACAACCCCCTGACACAGATCAGGCCCGCATACCAACGTGGACTGCAGAACCGACCTCTCCTCATCCGCCAGCGTGAGCTGCTGTGTATCGATCTTGAACGTCATGAGTGGCACGTCTTTGATGAGGTCCTGTCGGAGGTTCTCCTTGCGGCCCATCAACTCGCCGTTCTCATGAGCCCACTGCCGCATGCTCTCGTTGTACTGCAAGCGCTCCTCCTTCTCAGTAGAGGCGATCGATGCAACGAAGCCTTGCACACGCTTCATCAGCTCCTCAGCCCTGTGGGGGCGAAGGGTGGTGTGGACTAAGCATGTGCCGACGTGTGTGGTTTCGCTGTGTGGGCCTGCGCTGTGGAGCGCACACTGTGCTGTGCATACCCTTTGGCGACAACATTCTTGCAGGCGTTCCCCATGACCAAGCACCTCTCGCTGTTGGCCTTGACCTTTTTGATGGCATCGGTGTGGCGCTGGCAGATGCCGATGTTCTTTGCCACAGTCGCGGTGTCGAAGCGTGTCTTCTCGACGGTGCGGATGTGCTCCTTGGTGAGATCCCTGCGCCCCTGCAATATGGCTTCCAGGTTCTGCAGCACCATCTCGATCTGGGTGCAGCACTTCTCCGCCTCCGCCGAGTTACCATCGAGTTCCTTCTGCATCGTCTTGACCTGGGCCGAGAGGCCTGTGTTTAGCTCCTGCATGCGCTGCTTCTCCTCAGCAATACGCCCCTGCAGCAGCGGCAGGTCTGCGTCGCACAGCTTCACCACAGCCTCGTAGTGGTGAATGAAGGTGTCAGACTCCGACACAGCCTCCTCGGCCCACGCCTCTGATTGTGTCTTCAGAAGCTGCGTCTCTGTGTGCGCGCACAGCACCACGTCGTTGACGCGCTTCATGCGCAGATCCATCGCACCGCTGTGGAGTGCGACGAGGTCGCGTGCACTCTCCTCGCCCTTCTGAATGTCGCCACGCTCGATTAATTTCGTCTTCTTGCGCAGCAGCTTGGCGGTGGCAGAGTCGCAGCTGCGCAACTGGCCTGCCGTCTGGTGAAGGTCCGTCTTCATGCACAGCATGGGGTTGGTGTTGAGAAGCGTGCTCAGCTCGACTAGCCTTGCGGGGAGATGAAGCGGTTCCTCATACACGCCGGTCGACTTGCCGTCGCTGACCCTGCGCTTGCCCGACAGATCCACCTGCCGCATGGTTTCGCTGAACGGCTTCAGCGATGCCACCAGGCGTGCCCTGCGGCTCTCCACGCTGCGCGAATCTCGCTTGTTCGAAACGACATTCTTCATCGCACGCAGCACCTCGTCTGCCTTGCCCACAGACACGTCAGGCACACAGCTCTGCAGGTCCCACAGCAGCTCGCGCGTGAGGTGCAGTCCGAGGGACGACACGAGCCGTGGGACCGAGACGTGGTTCGGGATGGGCTTCATCCACTCATAGCGGTCCTTGTGCTGCATCAGCGACACACTCGTGCTGTGGCACTGCCGCTGCGTCAGCTGCTTCAGCTCTGCAGCCGAGGAACGCAGGGCACCCGCCTGCCCCTCCACCGCCTCGATCGTCTCGTAGCACCTCGCCTCCATCACCCGGTTGGCTTCGTGCGATGACCGGCGCTCCTCCTTCACCTCCTTCGCCTCTGCCTGCCCGCACTGCACAGCTGCCTGCCTGGTGCCCTCGCCCTCCGTGTGCTGCATCGGTGGCAGCTGCCCCAGGGGGCACGGTGCGGCAGGGCCAGAGACGTCCCCAGGCACCGCACCCCATGCTGCCACCGAGTCGGGCTGCACCTGCACAGGCTCCAGCGACACGCGCCGTGGCACCGTGGCTGCAGAGGAGGCCCTGCGCTGCAAGGCACCCGCCTGCGGCTCCTGCCCCTCCAGCACCACCAGCTCCTGGTGCAGCTGGGTGAGCGACGCAGCCAGGCCAGCCCTGCATTGTGCGAGCCTCCGCGCCGCGCTGTCGGGCCTCTGCTGCAACACAGGCATCGCCCTGAGGCGGCCCTGGCTTGGCCCTGGGGCTAAGGGTGGGGGGTGTCGTGTGGTGTGGCGTGGTGTGCGTACAGCGTGACGCACGCCCCCCCCCCCCCCCAACCCCCCAACCCCCCCACACCCCCAACATCAGGTGCCGCCACAGCCGACACATTTGGCAACGCAACGAGGTCCCACACAAGCAAAGGGCATCGAAAAGGGGGGGTGTGTGCCTGCCGTGTGTCAGTCTACTTCCGAACGGTCGCATTGTGCGCTGCTGGCAATGAGCAGCGAGGCTAGGTCGGGGAGAAAGCGGTGGGGCGGGGTACACTAGGAGCAAGGACCGGTGTCACCGCCCGTCGGCAGTCGGCAGGGGGGAGCAGATCCTCCGGAAGCGCGAGAGGCACCTGGCGCACGTGCTGCGAGAGGGCGAGGCGGCAGAGATCGCGCCCCTCACCCAGCTTCGCCCCGAGGTCGCGCAGGTCGGTGTACCGCTGCTCACCCTGCAGCGTGGGTAGCAGTCCGTCGTAGTTGGGCAGTATACTGCAGGGGTATGTGTGTGTGTGTCAGTGGGGGGCAAGCGTATCCTGCGTCTCACCATATGCAGGGTGCTCGGTGCTCTGCTCCTGTTATGTACTCAAGACTCGTGTGGGGGTGTGGGGGGGGGGGGGGGCGGAGACGACCTCCGCCCCCCTCCCTGCTCCCTGGGGATTGCACAATTCGCAAATTTGCCGCCAGGCTGCCTTCCATCCCCTCCCCCAGCATACCTCCTGTCCTTCAGAAGCTGGATAAACGCCTCCGCAAGCACCTCGTACTGCACGGCAGCCTCCGTGCGGCGGTACAGCGCCTCCAGCTCAGGTGTGACCTGCACCCCTGCGCTGAATTGGTTGTTTTTGAACTCCTCTCGCCGCCTGCAGGGCAGCTTCACCCGCGCCTTCACAGGCTGTGTTTTGATCGGCTGGACGGGGGCGCCACGCCCCCACGAGCTCGCACCCGCCTGCCCCGGCAACACAACGCGGGGCACCTGGACCTGGGGCGGCGCTGGCGGTGCCTGTGCCGGCGCCTCCGCCACCTCAACGTATTGCGATGGGAACCACCCTTCGTTGCCCGACGCGTCCCGCCCCCGCCACCACCCGGCGCCGGCTGCGGAGGACGTCAGAGTCACATACTCGCCTGCCCGCAGGTCCAGCTGCCCCTGCTCCTGCCGCACGAAGTTGTACAGCACACGCGCTGCCATGTGCACACCGCAGCAGCGGGTCGGCAACACGCCGCACCCCCAGGCCTCACAGCATCCCCTGCCCGCAGGCCTGCCTTCGGTGTGCGGTGAGGGGGTGTGATGGAGACAGACGCCGCCGGGTTGTGATGGGGGGAGGAGGGGGGCGCACAATGCAGAAGCTTTGGCTGTTCCGCGAAACAATCCGGGAGGGGGGAGCGGGGGGTGGGGGTGGGGGGGGAGCCAAAGCGCTGTGTTATTTTCGTTCTTTTTTTTTGAATTTTCGTTTCTTTTTGGTGGTTTCGGTTCTGGCGATGGGTGCGCCCAAAGAAATGGCGTGCCCGGCATGGGCGCGGTGTCTACGCCGTCGGAGGCGGCTCGGTCGGTGCATGAGATGAGGACGATAAAGCAGAAGAGCAGCAGGCGGCTGTCTAGGCCCTGGCTGTCTACCCCTCCTTGATCCTGAGGCCGAAGTAAAGGCCGTGCTTGTTGTTGGCGATGTTAAACCGGATCCGCCAGAAGTCAAGCTCCTTCTCGTGAGTGTTTGAGTGGAACCATCGCTCGCGCATCTCCTTCCACGGGCGGGGTGACTCCTCCTCGTCCCACTCCGGCAGGTCTTCCACGTCATCCAGCTGTGCAGGTGTAGTGGTGGTGGCGGTGGTGGCGGCGGGCGGTGGCAAATCCCCAAGGGAGGTTCACAGCAGACAAGACGAAACACGGCGGAGCATACATCAGCAGCCACCAGCTCCTGATCTTCCTCTTCGGGCCACAGGATCCCCGATGCAGGGGGGAACACAGCCGTTTTGCGCAGGATGTGCTGTGGGTGTGTTTGTGTGGGTATGTGTTGCATGGCACATCCGGCGCAGGCGAAACGTGCAGAATAAACGGATCGCTCAAAACACTTGACAAGACTGTGTGTGTGACTTCGCATTGTATGGGTGCTTGAGAGAACACCCGCACTGAGCCTTGGAGCCCCGGCAGGCTGACTATCCCTCACATCTGACAGAGTGGTGCATACCTTCGCCTGAAGCTGGTTAAACCAACGACGCGTCATCGTCCACGATGCGAGCTGGGTCGGCGGCGGGGGGCGAGAAAACTGGCAATGCGCGTGCACAATGTGGTACTGCTGGGCCACCTTCCACAGGAACTCTGTTTCCTGGTCTTGGTGCGATGCCATGTGCATCCCAGGCCCGAACACCCCAGGGTCCTGCCGGATCCGCATCGTCCGCCACGCCTCCCAGTCGCGCTTGATCTGTGGGGGGTTGTGTGGTGTCGCGAAGAGGCACGTGCTGCAGCACCACAGCGCATGGGCAGGGCACGGCGACATACCCGCGCATGCGGCTCATCTCGTGACTTCCGCACACGGTTCCGCAGCAGCATGTCGTCACGGATCGAGACTTGCGTCGGGAACCTGTGGACCTTCTCCTCTGAGAACCGCGCCCCCTCTTCGTGGAGGATCTCCTGTGTGGGTGGGTGTGTGTGGTGCAGGGGAGGCCACATCAACAGGGTCACCCTCGGAAATCTCTGACACATGTGGTGCGTGGCCCACCATCCCCAACCAGTGTGCATACACTGTCCTTCTGGATGAGCCCCATGCAGTAGTCGGCCCAAGTCCAGTCGATGCAGTGCCAGAACCGTTTCACGTACTCCAGCTTGTTCATCCCGTAGCCAGGCGCCACGGCGTTGTCCCACAGGTTCAGCCCCAGGACGGGAACCAGGTCCAGCACCTTCGGGCACTGATGCCGCTCCGTCACCTTGACCTCCAACAGCTGCAGGGCACGGTTCCACACGATCCAGACAAAGCCGTTGCCCACGTGGTTCATCGCGGCCTCTTCAAAGGCCTCGCGCAGCTGGTCCTCCCCGTTCTCGGAGAAGTACTGCCAGATGACACGCCTGATGCGCACCGGCATGTCTGTGGTGTTGGCAGAGTGGCGGATGCGGAGAGGGCGGGCTGCAGGCATGAGGCATGACAACAAAGCACATCACAGCAGAGGACAGCCCGTCCCGCGACACACACATGCGTGAATCTTTTTCGGAAGCGCCAGCAGCACCTGGTAGGGCAGGCCAGCAACCTACCCTTCAAGCCCACAGGTAAGGACGCTACTCTGAGCTCCACACACCCACGCGTCAACCTTATTGCTGAGAGTAGCCGCACCGAGCGGCGAGCAGAACACACTCTCCTTTGCAAGGCATACCCACTGACCCAAACGGCACGATCGACTTCCAGCAGAACAGCATGTTCCAATGCATGGAGGCATGGAAGTTCACCAGCGCGTTGGCCGCATCGAAGGCTGTAGCATCCACAAGCACATCCAGCGGAGCTGCCTCTGCAGGCGTGCCTGCTGTGAGGCGTGTCAGCTCCTCGACGTGTGTGCGGTGCAGGTCGGTGTAGAGGCGGTGCGCGTGTGTGGGGGACAGGAAGGGCTTGCACCCCTCGCGGAGGCTCCAGTCGAGGTAGGGCAGGAAGAACATCCCGACCTTCTCGTTGCGGTGGTGCTCCTGCGTGCGCATCATCTGCTCCATGCGCCAGAAGAGCTCGCGGCGCGTGTCCTCAGGCAGGGCCTTCCCTGGGGAGCGCTTGCCTGTCACGTCGCGCCACTCCTTCACATCTTTGTACAGCGACAGCTCCACATTCTCCTTCTGGACGTACCACTCCCGCGGGTAGTACGTATCATCCGTCGTCTCCGTCTCACGCACGGCTCGCGACGCACGTCGCGTGGCCCTCCGGAGCACCACGCCCCGTGAACCCATGGTGCCCTGCAGTGGGTGTGTGCCGGGTGTGCCGGAGGAAGGTGCGCCACACACACAGACTCACCGAGTCACTCTAAGCCTTTTGTGCACCCTCCGGTGTGTAAGTCACACTCCCGAGACAGAGCAAACACCGATCCCCCCCTCAACTGCCACACAGCACCCACAGGAAGCCAAGGGTGGGGGTGCGGGGGGTGGTGGTGGTGAGGGGGGGGGTGGGGGTGCTGGCGGCTCTCTGCTGCCATTCGCGCCGGGCAGTTTATTTGTGAGTCAGGGCTGTGCGCTGTTCGGAGAGGGGGGGGGGGGGTGGGGGGAGGGGGGGAACGCTAATCAACAGAGGAGTGGTGGTGGTGGGATGGAGGGAGCAGTGCGTTTGCGATATGCAGTGGCACCTTCGCCGGGGGGAGGAGGGGGAGGGGGGGGGGAATCGATAAACCCGCGTTGGCCCTGTTCTTAGCGCGGGACAACCTCCCGTAACATACCTATCCAGTGATAACCGACACCAGTGTGCATTTCGTTCGGAAAAGGGTCAGTGCGCTCACTTCTTCCCCCACACAGGGATCCGCTCTCAAAAGTCCGAAGGCCAAAATCCCACCCAAAGACCATCTCGCCCCTCCCCCTCCCGCGATACACGCCGCCGCCTGACCACACCACCTGCAGTGGCGAAGTGCACGCCGCTGCGACCCTGATCGCCCAGGTAGCCCCCCTTCCTGGGTGCAGGCCGATGATAGGCTTTGCGAAGGCTTGCGTTCAGCCCCCAAGGCAAGGCAGTCAAGGCAGGGCGTAGAAACGCCCCAAACCTCCCCTGGCGGCCTCAGGGGGGAAACAGATAATGCGCAAGGGAAAGGGAGTGGAAACTGCCTCTCGCCCAGGGCAAATGCGCGCCCAAACCGTTGTTTGGGGGCAATGTGACACGCACACACACACCTCATGGCGGTCGCACCAACCCCGCCTGCTTGACGTACCCCTGCTGTGCGGTGCACGCATACCTGAAAGTGATCGTGGTCCAACGTGTACAGTAGGGTTGGGTTCTTCCTGATCGAGCCGAGCTGAGTCACGCAGACAAGGGGGGCACACAAAATAGGAGTTATGGTCAGTAGCGGGTATTAGGAATGTGGACATGCGTTTGGAAGATCGGCACCTTCACACGGGGGTGTGGGGTGGGGTGTTCTTTGGTTAACGGTTGTGTTGAATAGTATAACGATGACACCCCCCATGTCTCCCCTGTGTCCACTTGCAAGGCTGGCACTTTCACTTTCCTGCTCTCTCAGATTCGCAACCTTTCTGTTGCTCCATTTGTTTGAGTTTTGCTCAAAAAATGTCAGGTGTTCACACCTGCCTGGAATGGCACTACCCCCTCTTGGTTTCTCTGTAGTAGTCGTACACATTGCTGGCGTTGGTGGCGTCCTTCAGGATCTCCTTCACAGGGCCCATGCAGCGCTCGAAATGCTCGCGTGTGATAGAGGCGGTGACCACCCCGCTGCCTGTCTCCTTCGCAACGACATCTGCAATGTTGCAGCCCGCCTGCCCCGATTCGAAGAACTCGAGGAAGCCGACAGGGTCCTCCCCTGCAGAGAACTCGCACACCTTGAAGGGCTGCCCGTCCTTCCGCCCCATCACCTCCACGGTGCCCCGCAGGATGAAGTACGCGTTGTGCCCCTGCTCGCCGTACTTCAGGAGCGTCTCCCCTGGCGCCCACAGCTTCTCGGTGAGGCAGTCCGCCAGCTGGGCCAGCTCGCGGGTATGCATGTTGTGGAAGGGCTTCGCGTCGCCCACCGTCACACGCTTCAGCGCCCGCTTGTATGCTTCGCGGCGTCGGTGGGCAATGCGCGACAGCAGGTTGGCGTAGCTATCGTGGCTCAGGAAGTAGCACACAGCGGGCGTGGCGGCATCGGTTGAAACGTCGATCATGCTTGTCGCAGTTACGTTCGTCACCAGCAGCTCGCCGAAGCTGTCGCCCGGCCCACGCACTTCCTTCGCCTGTGGGGATGGCGGGGGGGGTGGTGGTGTGGCACGGCCATGCGGGGGTGATCATGCGTACCTTGTGCCCTTTGCGCTTGTACTGCACGCGGCCCTCGGTGACGACGTACCACCCTCTGCGCTGCTCAGGGGGGTGCTCCCCAGCGGTCAGCACTGCTGACGCGACAGGGAAGGCGACGTGGCGCATCGCCTGCAGGGTCGTGGTGTGGTGTGGTGTGGTGCGGGATGGGATGGTGGGATTCCGAATCAGAAGTCTGCTGAGGAATGGCAGCCAAACCTGTCATACCTGTGCGACAATCTCGTGCTCGTTGAAGTTGCTGCTCAGGTGCGCAAAGAGCGTGCACTGCTTCACGGCGAGCAGCAGGCGCTGGGCGGTGCGTGGCGACTTGGGCAGCTCGGTTGGTACAGCCTCCTCGAGCTGGTGCACGTTTGTGCCGTGGCCTGCCATGGACCCACCACGCACCCGCTCCACCTCGGGCAGCACATGGTGCGGTGCAATGTGCACCTCCTCTGGTGTGTTCTCCACTGAGGGCGCAGCAGGCTTGCCCAGCACAGCAGGCACGTCTGAGTCGAGGATCTTCCTGGCCAGTGCCTTGTCGTTATTCTGGTACGCCTCGTACGCCTGCACCTCCACGTTGTTGAGGATGCGGAACGAGTTGAGGTACTCCCTGGTGTAGTAGTAGTCTGCAGCGCGTTTGCCCTTCAGGCGGCGCTGGTCTGGTGTGGGCCGTGACCACGGCCACTGCTCCGGAATACCATCACCATCGTTGTCAAGCGGCTTGTTGTCTTGGTAGGCCTTTGTCGGCACCTCGTGGCCCCCCTTCGGGGCCTGCCCCTTGGAGCTACTCTCACAGCAGCCCATCGCAGCGTGCCTGCGTGGTGGGCAGTGGCGGCACAACAAACAACGAAGTGTGATGGTGGTGTTGTTGTGTCGAGCCAAGTCGTCAACAAAGCGTGGATCAACGGCACGCACGAACAAGCAGGGTGATCAGAGAAGGTGGCTGCGAGTGCGGTCCCACTATCAGCGACGAGTGATTTCCCGCATATCCGCCTGGTATGGGGCATTGAGTGATGCAGGCTATATTTGTACCCAAGACAAAGATAACCAGACACGATTCCTCCCCACTTGTTTTGCCAGGTCGATGGACTAAAACAAACGGAAGCGGTATAAACCAACAGAAACCGAGTGCCTGCCCACTGGCAGGGTCATGCTTGCGGGTGAAGGCGTTCCTAGATGCAGGGGCATTGACCTGATCAGGAACTCCTGGACCCGTCAACATGCGTCGTGTACATTGGAGAGGGAGTGCGGCAGTGCAGCCAAGTGCTGTCACTCTATGTGGTTGTAAAGTGTACTGGAATAAGAAACAAAGAGAGACCACCTGTCAACCGACACAATCCCACCCAAGCCCCTCACAAGACAAGGGTCACGCTGGCACAGTTTGAGAGGAACACTACTCAGAGCAGCTCACAGAATGTGGCTCATCGGATTCGTCTTCAGGAACCGACTCCACGGGAGCAGGCCGTTCCTCCGAAGTTCACTGTGCTTGAGGGGTGATGTGCATGCGATGCACACACCACCCGCTTCAGGTTCTTGGTTTCGACCTGAAGTGTAACTTGTGGTGCACGACACACTCACCCCGAATTGACAACTGGGCTAGCGGTGATGCGGCAGCTTGTAGGCGGGCAGCACTGTTCCGAGTGCACGTAGGTGTAAAATGGCACTGCCATCCCGGGCAGCCGTTCTTCAACACTCGTCATACTGCAACTTTGCTGTGCAACGTGCGCAGCATGAACGTGCCCTCTCGGGGCCTCTCTAGGAAGACAGAAGGACAACCACCTCCGGGCAAAGACGCGGGCAGAGGGACAGTCCTGGTCTCCGGAGCTGGACACAACCCACAGCATTCAAAAGAAGGGAAACAGATCAAAGGCCGCCTGAAGACGCGCCTTGTCTTGTTGACATTCTGTTTCAGATAGGCCCACGACTCCCACGGTCCGAAGTGGCCTGCACACGGCATGAGTCTCTGCAATTGGTATGTGGTACTGGCGTTCGATCTGCGTCTAACGCATCCAGCACGCACGCAAGGTTGCGTTGTGTTACGACTCAGAGCAAAGAACGCACCGCCCGCCTCGTGGGGCAGGGCCTGTGGGGTAAAAACACCGCTTGTGCATGTCCCCCGGATGACAGCCAAAACGCGCCACATCCGACAAAAAACTGAACACCCCCCAACCCAGGACCACCAGCTTCCACCCCACCCCCCCAGAGAATAACGGACAAGATAGATGGGCATCACTGGAAACACGGCCCTGCCCTCTTGTGAGGGCAACGCCACAACAATTCAAAGGGGAAGGTCCGGCATGACTCCTCACTGTGCCAGATCAAACAACCAGGCCATGCTTGCCCACCCGAGACATAAGTATGGGTCGTACCGCCTCCGTCATGGGATGGTCCTTGCCAGATAAACAGAGGAGCAGCAGAGGGTGCCTGACTGCAAGGAACAAACCATGTCTGTTCCCCGTTGTATCGCAAGGTGGCAGGAAGACGTCAGAAGACATCAGAAATAGAGGCCTGTTGGGAAGACTGTTTTGTTGGGAACGCAGACACCGTCTCTTTTGTGTGGCTGTCTGGAGTTTCGTCTTTTGCATGCGCGACTCCATGCAATGGAAAAAGACAATTGAACACACGCTGCAGATATGATGATTGCAGAGCCACGTCTCGCCGCAGGTTGGGGTGTGCGCATGTCGCCACAACCTTCCCCCTGCAGTAGACAACAACAGAAGCGGTCGGCATTTGTTCACTCGTGTGTGCAGAAATGATCACTCCACCACAGCCCGCTGCTCCTCCACGCGAACCCCACCCTTCTGCAGGATAAAGGGTGTGCTTGTCATGTCAGGGTTTGCGCGTAGACGGGCCGATGCATCAAAAGAATCAACAATACAGGCTGGGAGCGGTTGCTCCGAAACGGCGTTGTGGCTCTTCTTCGACGTCACACAGTGTAATTGGAAACCAGACGGAGCCCCCCCGGACGGCACAGAATTTGCCACAGATATCTTTTTTACCGGGAAGCGTGCGGTTGTCTGCTATGGTGGGCCAAACAACTGGAGCAAAGGCCGAAAAGTGGCCGGCGGATGGAAGGAGGCGGGTGGGGGAGTGTGATCTGCCCGAAACTTTGTGTCTGCAAATCAGAAAGGGGAGAGAAGAACCAGCGGGTATTCGTCGATCGCGAGAACACCTCTGGGACCCTCAGGGACAAATAAACTCCCCCCCCCCCTTTTTCTCTCTCTTCAAGTGCTCTTCTGGAGAACCCGGCCGTACCGGGAACCTCCCTTTGGTAGTAGTATTTGTAGAACCCGGCCGTACCGAGAACCTACATGTCGTGACTGATTTCTGTGGTATTTTCTTTTCCCCCCCTTACCAATCGCCCTGACCCCCTGACTTCCCGTTGTTCTGTAGAATCCGGCCGTACCGGAAACCTACACTCGGCTCTTGTTTTTCTGTCCTGCCAGCTCGAAGACTGTGGCCGTCAATGTGTTGCAACACCGTATCACCTCTTACTCCACTGTATACTTGTTGTCCTGTAGAACCCGGCCGTTCCGGGAACCTACCAACACCCTTGTTGACCTGTGGAACCCGGCCAAACCGGGAACCCACCTTGTCACCCTGATTTTCCGTGTGTACCTGTAGAACCCGGCCGTACCGGGAACCTACACTGCCCTCCGATTCCTTTTTTAGGATTCCTTCTTCCTTTTTCTCATGGGAGACTCAAACACACTTGCAGCACGAAAAAAGCTCCACACATCGGGTGTCACGTGCACCCCCGGATCCTGTAGAACTGTCCCGGGCCCAATCATTGGGGCCACGTCGCCCCTGGTAAACCCATCCGCCAGCTGCCGCCCCGTCTCCACCCAGGAAATTTCCACACGTGCACCCACACTCTTCACCACCCTCAAAATAAACGCCAGCATCCTGTTGGCTTTTTCGTTTCTGCTGTGCGTGGCTTTCACACTCGCTACCACAGCCGAGTTGTCAACTTTCAGGTTTACTTGGTGTCCCGGCGCGTACTGCCGTATCCAGACTGCCGCTGCCGCCACCGCCAAGAATTCCTTCAAAAAGATATGCGCCTCTGCCGCCTCCTCTTTGAACTTGTTGTAAAAAACCATGTCGGGTGTCACCACCGCCCACATGGCCGAGGAGGCATCAGTCCAGATCTCGATGATTGGCAGGGTCACTGGTGCACTTATCCATTCGTTCCTTCGGATAATCTGACGCATTTCCCACATGTCTTGTTTCCGGGACTCACACACACTGTGGCGCTGATCCCACTTTTCCACCTTTCCTTCCACAAAAATCGCAACCTCCCGAAACACCTCCAGTACTGTGACGTGGAAACACAACGGGGTCCAGGAAGCAAAAAGAAACCAAATCAAACCACCACACACACCTGCCACTTCCCTCGCCGTCACGTTGTCCCGCATCAGCTCGGTCCACGCTTGGGCCATCAAAAATTTGGACACCCAGTCTGGGTCCAGACGGAATCTTGCACGCTGCAGGTCGAACTGCAGTCCGATCGCCACAAACAGCTGCGACGGACGCCCGTAGGCCGTATCCTTCTTCAGCTCGACCCCCACAAACTCACACCTTGCCCGCAGCGCGCTGTGGCGCTGCAGAACTTGTTCTTCACTGTCCCCCAGCACCAAAAAATTGTCCACCCATACCTCCCCCTCCTCAGCCGGAAGGAGTGTGCGGGCGGTGTGCTGGGCGATGCAGGGGGCCCAACTCCAGCCCATCGGCATCACCTTCATGACCATAGTCACGAACCTGCCGCGTCTATTTCCCAACTTCACACCAAAGAAAGAAGCAATGCAAGGGTCAAGGGGAAACTGGTAGAAAAAACTAGTTGCGTCCTCCTGGATGCACCAACGTGCCGCCAGCATACGCAGAGCAAAATCACGGAGCAAGGGCAATTGCATCGGGGGAGGGCGCTGCATAACAGCGTTTATCTTCTTGCCGTTGACGACAAGACGGACATCCACCCCCGAAGACTTCAAAACGGTAAACACACCCAACACCACCTTCACCGGATGTTCCGGTGACGCCATCACGTGCTGTTCCAGTAAATCTTTTTTGTGACGGAGCATCCCCTTTGAGATAGCTCGCGCCCACTTGGGGTCCTCCAGATCCACCCCGTCCCGGAACTGCGCACGAAATGTTGCAACACAGGTAAGCATTGAGATCAAGAAGGGCAAAATGGGGGGGTGGGGGAGGGACAGCAACTTTGAAAAATCAATACGGGAAAGGGAAATCCTGGCAAGGGGGAGGTTCGGACTGCGGTGGATCGGTGTCGAGTACCGTTCCGTGTGTGCCCCCGAAAACAAATCCGGGTTGCGCAGTATCGACACCTCCCCCCCGTATCTCGGCGAGATGTCTGGCCCATAGCCCCCACTGTGGGGCGGCTTGTAAAACGGGCCCAGACCCGTCCTCGCCCTCTTCCTCACCGGAGCCTCAACGACAACATTGTCGAGAGCTCCAAAGACTTCTTTGCCGCAGGCAATTCTACGACTGGCAAATACCTCAACAGGCTTTCCACCGTGGCGTGCCTTGAGATCTTTGCGATCTCGTCCAACGGCGTTCCCTGCCGCAACAGGAAAGTGCATGCACCCCTCCGCACGGAGTGCACGGTGAGCCGAGGATGCACCTTCTTCAGTGCCCTGGCAAAAACCTCCTGCGAAAAGGGAAAAAGGAGGGCGTGCGGGGGGTGCACGTTCTTCAGGTGAGACAGCAGGGCAAGGCACACAGGCGACAGGAACAGGATTGTGGTCATCCCCATCTTGAACGGGTCCGACTTCGTCCCGGACCAGTCCACCACCACCCCGTCCACACGAGGCGTCACCCGTTCCCACACCAGCCCCCTCACGTCCCCCCCACGAGCCGCCCCCGCCCACATCATCTCCAGTGCCAAGGCCAAAAGTGGAGAACGCGCCTGACGCACTGCTTCCTGCATCTCTGCAAACTCGATGGGGGGGGCCTGCTTCATGGGCTTCCTGCCCCCTGCCCGCAGAAACGACCTCTCCAGGTCCTTCAACAACGGAGGAACCGGCTTGGGCAACAAACCAACTCGGTGCAGAACCCCCTTGAGCGCCTGCAGGTACTGCAAGGCCGCCTGGGTCGACAATCCTTCCTCCTGCTTCAGCGAAAGAAAAAGCACCACGAGATGGGGAACGGGGGTCTTCCCCTCCCGTGCCTCCCATTCCTGTTGAAAAAGAAAAAACATCCTGGCCACCGAACCGTAGCTCCCCCACGTCGTGGGCGCCAGGGCCCCTCTCAGATGGCCCTCCGCAGCGGTCAGGATCCTTGCGCGGGTCGCTTTGGTTAAAGGCGGGGGTTTCCAGCGGGGGCGGCCCCGCCGGCTTTCCCCCCCTTGAACTTGCCGCCCTGCGGAAACGGGTACGGGCCCCACCCCTTGCCCCCCCGGTTGCTCCCCTGACCCCACCCAGGTCCCCACGAACGGTTCTGGGAAAGGTAGGGGGGGCGGGACGCATGGGTGAGCCGAAAAGCAGGTTTTTGGGGCCCCCCCGCTTTCACCCCGTCACTCAGGTACCCCGGGAGGAACGGGTCCGCACCACAAATACGTTCTTCCACCAACTTTGCTCTCCCCCAATCCCCCGTAGCCTCCCCTTCCAACAAAGCCTGGGCCCGGCCCATCTGCCACACCGCCAGCTGCACCCAGTCCTCCTCCGAACGGACCTGCCCAGCTTTGCGCAGGAGAAAAATCGCGTTGCGAAGGATGGCCCGCGCCTCCGACTGGGTGGCCGCGTGCGGCGCTGACCGAGACCCCTCCCCTTTTTTCAACAGAGGAGCAAGGTGGTGGTGCAGCATCACCTCAGCCCCATCCTTTTCCGTGGGCGACATCGCCGCCCACGCCCGCACCTCCAACGCGTGCTTCCCCAACCCCTTCTCCTCCCCCCCCACCTTCTCTTTCTTTCTTTTTTCCCCCTCCTCCCGTAGAATCTGAACGAACCAGTCCACGCCCGTCTCAGGGGCCGGCGGAGGGGGGGCGGGAGCTCCCGGCCCCAGGATCGCGCCCCCCACCGGGGGCGGCTGCAGCCCCGCCGAGGCCGGAATCGCCGGCACCGGCGGCATCTGTCCCGCAATGCCAGGCTGCGGCGGGAGCGCGGCGGAACCCAGCTGCAGCGCCTGCGGCCCCGGCGGGGGCCCGGCTGCATGCCCTGCGTGCCCCGGCGGTCCGTGCGCGTTGGCCAGCGCCTGCTGGACCAGGGGGCCCAGCAGCCCCGGGAGCGTCGCCTGCAGCTCCGCCACCATGGCCTCGTGGCCCATCACGGGTGGCGGCACCGGGGACGCCTTTCCCCGCCTCCGCACCACGCGTCTCACGCTGCGGGTTTGCGGGGGGGTCACCTTCCCCCCAACCGGGGCGTCCGCGCCCGCGTCGCCCGCATCGCCCGCCTCGCATGCGTTGCCCGCGTCGCTCTCGGCCTCCGCGGCGTTCGTGGCGTCCACCTCGGGCTGCTCCTCCTCCTCAGCCTCCTCCCCCTCAGGCTCCGGCACCGCGGCAGGGGGCGGCGACTTCTTCTTCGCCGGCTTGGCGGAGCGTTTCGTCATCTCTTTGGGTGGGGGTGAAAGGGGCGTGTGGGGGTTTCTCGCGGGGGAGGTGAGCGAGAAGTGTTGTGTAAGGGCAAGCACGAGAGAAGAACCAGCAAATTCTTCGTCGATCGCGAGAACACCCCACACGCCTGCTGCGGGTGTGGTGTGTCCTGCATGATCTGCATAGCAAAGTTTCCTGCGTTGTTAGCACAACTCCAAAAAAAAATATAACAGACAGGCCCCTGGGGGTGCTACACAGGCCCCAGCAAAGATCAGAAATACGACGAACCCACACCCGAGTTGTGGCGGAAACTAAAATCCGTCCAAGGGAGCACCCTCCTGTTACAACAGGGGGGACGGTGGGACAAGGGGCAACATTAACCCTTTCTCTTGAAGAGCATCGTGCTTCTGGAGTCTTCATGCATGCTGGACCTACACCCCCGCAGCCCCTAGTATGGCAATCTTGGCCAAGGGGGGAACTTTCAAGGGGGGGGGGTCGTTCCAGTCTGGAGGAATGACACCAGCCCAGCCTCCTGAAGAGGAACGAAATACGCCTTCCACCGATCTGAGGAGGGAGGTGGCGATGATATCATGTACAGCCACACACACACGCACTCCCCTTCACTTCCCAGGACCCGCCAACATGCCACTGCCGCGGCCGTGCGTCGTTTGCCAGGGATCAGGCCCGGGAAGCCTTCCCTCAAGAGACACGGGAGGGGGCGTCGTGGGGGGTTGTGCCTACGACGCTTCAGCAGAAAGCCGGGCAGCGAGACAGAAGCAAAAGAAAGGGGGTGTGGGGGTGTGGGGGGATGGGGGGGGGGGGGCAATATAATACCCCCTCTCCCACACAGCCCCACCCCCGACACCCTCGGCACCGGCAACGCGGAACCGTGCGGGCTTACAGGACAGGGGTGGTGCAGCAGTGCCCGAGGGGGGAGGAGTGGAGGGGTGTGATGATGGGGAAGAAGGAGGTCGGGGGAACAGACATTTTCTTGACGGATCAGAATAAAAGAAGAAAAGAACCGCAACAGAGAGACCCCCCCCCCTCCACCCACTCCCCCACCACACACGGGGGATGTCACAACGGTACACCCTCCCCCCATGCAGCACCGCGGTGGGCGACGTTGGCGCACACCGCGAGCTTGTTTGGGCAAATAAGACACCATCTTTGCCGAATTAGTGGAGATCGCTCGATAACCACCCCACCCTACCCCATCCCAGTGCTCATGTGAATGTAGTGAGGCGCAGCGCATTGCAGACACGCACATTCCGGTGCTCCGCGTCAGGCAATGTCAGCGCCCTGTAGAGGATCTGCATGCCGGAGGTGCACAGCCTCAGAGGGGAGGCGGTGTTTTGCTTCCTCGAGGACTCGATCAGGATGTAATCCAGCGCATTGCGGACCCGCTCGCCGCCGGCGGTCGGCGGGGCCCCATCGTCCAGCGCACCCCTGAAGGCGGCCACCCCTCGCACATCCGTCTGGTCGGAGTGGCAGGACTGGTTGTCGTGCTGGTCATCCGAGAAGCAGGTGGGGCACTCACGATCCGCCTTGTCAAACCTGCCGGTGTCGGGCGACAGCGGGGCTGTGGCGGGGCGGGTCGCAAACATCTTCCCCACACGCGTCTTGTTCCCCTGCGGGGGGTCGTCGTTGAACAGGCTTGTGAAGCCGACGAGTTTGCTCGTCGACGCCGACGCCACCATGGTCCGCTTCCCCTCCGGCACCACCTTGACGACAAGCTTGCGTGCCGGGGAATCTCCCAGCGACACACGGCGCGGCTGGTTCTTCGTGTCGTGCATCGTGAGGCTGTTGTGCCGGAGCTCCTGCAGGTCAGACCTGTCTGGCGTCATCACAAGCCGTGCCTTGCTGTTCCTCGTGGCGGTGCTCCCCACAGACGCGAGGCTGTCCCGCCGTGCGTTTGTCAGAATGCCTGGCAGGGTCACAGCGAACGCATCACGCGCCGCCGCTGTGCCTGCGACGATTGCCACCGCAGCTGCCAGGGCGCTGTGCTTTGCGACCTGCTCAGTCAGCGAGGGGCGACGGGACGGCCCTACCAGAGTCGACCGCCTCCCACCGTGCCCCACCGGTGACACTGTGGTGGGATGAGCCCACCCTGCAGCCACGTTGCGCACCACAGCCAGCGCCGCGGCGTACAGCAGGAGGTGGGGGTACCACTGGCACCACGGCACCCCGAAGGCGGTGCTGCAGGCACGCGATTCCAGCACAGTTCTGAGGCGGCGCTCGTCGCCGGTGCTCAGAGGTGCGATGACAGGCGTGTCGGGCAGAGGCGAGCAGTCGGGGTGGAGGAACGGGTTGTCCTGCAGCGAGAACCCCAGGAAGGGCTGCAGGTCGGCGTCGCATGCGCTGCTGGAGGAGAGCAGGGACACGGCGCTGAAGGCGGAGTAATCGAACGACTCGCAGGAGGCGCTCAGCTCCTGCAGGCTCTGCCCCAGGTCCATCACGTCGAGGGCCTTGCTGCGGACCAGTCCTGTCAGCAGCTTCAGCTCCCCCTTGCAGGAGACAGGGTCGTCGGCTGCTGGGAGGCGCTTCGACAGCACGACCATCCTGTCGATGAGGCGGCGCCTGTTGTCCGCAGCTGCCTCCATGTCTTCCAGCTTGTCCCTCACCCGCTCCAGCACATGCGACTCCTTCTCCAGGGCGATGGCGACCTGCTCGCCCCACTGCGTCAGCGTCTGCGACACAAACCTCGCACGCTTGTCTGTCGGCACATTCAGGGCCTCCCACAGCGCACACAGCCTCTCATGGGCTACACCTATCCGGGTAGGGAGTGCCAGTGTCTCCTGGTCGAGGCGGCCGTACTCCCGCCCTGTAAGGAACAACCGCCGCCTGCGGCCCGGCGATGCAGCCTTCATGCCGGTCATACCTGCGCAGGGCAGGCAGCGCCCGCAGCAGGTGACCCGGCGCCCTGTTTGGGTGGTGGTGGGGAGGGTGGCGGGGAGGGGGTGAGATTCGCTGCGCCGAGCAGGCGTGACAAGCAGACTTGCAAAGGGTGGGGGTGGTGGGGAGCGGGGTGGGGTGTCACGCGTCTCTCTCTCTCTCCCTCCTCTGTTTTTCACAGCAAATACAACGTTTACACCTGCGATACGGGCTTGCGACGCATGGGGGTCGGGGGGCGGAGGGCAGGAGGACTACCCCCCGAGTGGCAACAGGGGTGTGTGCGTTGTGCGGAGGAGTAGAGGCGCTGCAGTGTTGTCGGGTGAAGGTCTGGCTTTCGCCACGCCCTGGCATGCATAAAGTGCCTGGGGTACGATGGTATGTTTCCTCCCCCCCTCTTCCGCGCCCTACTCAACACACACGTGGCTCTGTTCATAGCAGTGCAGAGCCACACAGAACACTCCCTGCTATCGACGCGATCCCCACCTGCCACACACATTCACACATGTTAAATCTATAATTCTTTTGCATTCCTTCCTTCTTCTTCGTGTATACCACTGTCACATTCTACGGAAAAAAACCCCCCACCCCCACCCCCCACCCCACAGAGCTTTTCAAACAGACATTTGTTGTGTCCCAGAAACATCCAAACAAGTGAGACCTGCTGGGCGGGCCTGGCGTTCTGCCCGACGACACAAGAAAGGGTTCCACCCACCAACACATATAACCCCTTGTTGTCGGGGAGAGGGGGGAGGGGGGGGGGGGAAGCAAACCCTATAACACCTCTCTTGCCCGTTGGTTGTGTGTTCTCTACACCAACCCCTGCCTCCACCACCAACACTAACACCGCTACCTTCTACGCGGGTTTTACAGAATCACAAAAAAGGAAGGGGAAATGGGCGGGGCAGGGGGGGGGGATGTCGGGGCTGTAAGGAGACTTTGCCCCAAAGCGTGTTAAAACTGTGTCAAAGTGTGGCCAGCCTATGTTAGGGGGCAGAGCTCACCCTTTGTGTGTGTGTGTGGGGGGGATAGGGGGACAAAGGGGTGTCTAGGACATGGAAGCAGAGAAGCGCGGCACACAAAGGGATCAGAGAGCCCGTCTCTCTGATTGGGTAACCCCCTGCGGTGGAACCCGCGAAGGAGGACAGATCGGGGGGCACAGTTGTGCCCCTGATGAAGGTAAGATCTGAAGCCCTGAAGGGGGCCCCGGTGAAGATCATGAGTTCCGCGACGTCGTCGGGCGGTTGACCTGTCGGGTGTCAGATGGTGTCAGCGTGGGGCGGCACATGCTGACGCCATTGGTCAACAACCCCCCCCCCTTCCCTCACCCAAGGTAGCGCCTCAGCACTGCCAGGAATTTAGGCCTTCTCCGGTGAGGGTTGCCCCGTCAAACTTGCCCCTGCTGGACGTAGGCCATACCGGGACTGACACTGTCGCTGCTGTGGGGTATTCCTTCGGCTTCTTACTCCGGGGGTTGGTAGCCTTGAACCTCGCGGCCGCCTTGCTGAGCCCTGTCACCTGCGACGACAGCTGCGACTGTAAAGGGGTGGCATGTGGTGGGCTGGAGAGATGCCCGTCAGGCAGACGGCAAAGGCAGCACACAACACACAACACGGCATGGCAAACAAGGCATACGCGAGGGGCAGGCCTGCTGCTGCTGGAAGCTGCTGGCACGCGCAGCGGCGATGGCGGGTCCGATTCGCGGTGCTCCGCAGACAGGGGGGGCGATGAGTCCCTCCGGTCGAAGGCGCTCGATCCTGTCGGGCTGTTCTCAGCACCGTGTGCGGCTGCCATCTCCGCAAGTTTGACGCTCGACTGGATGTTCTGCGTGTGGTGGATGCAGTGGGGTGGGGTGGGGTGGGGTGGGTGGAGTGGCTGGTTTGCATACCGCATCGCTGGGCAGGATGATGGCGTGCCCTGTGCTGCTGTCGGCACCCTGTGTGCTGGGGGGGAACTGCGACGGCGACAGGCCGAGGTGCAGCTTCTCCGGCTGCGTGAAGAAGTCACAGATAAGCACCCGCCCGATGCCCACCGCCTTGCGGACGCCTGCGCCCAGCTCGTCCAGGTCGTGAGACTTTGTGATGCGGTGGTCTGCCCGCACCTGCCTGTAGGACTTCTCGATGCCCTTGGAGGCGCTGAAGATGTCGTAGAGCTGCTTGATGAGGGTGGACCGCGACTGGATGACAAACTGGAATGTCTCGTATTGGTCTTCGAACTCCTTCAGCTTGTCGTTCTTCTCCGCCTGCTCGGCGCGCAGCGCAGCCTTCTCCAGCTCGAGGGCATCGAGCCTGTCACGCATGGCACGCTCGGCATCCTGCATGGCTGCAAGGCGGTTCTGGCTCTCCTGCACCTGCTTGTATGCCTCCTTGTCGCCAGCAACCAGCTCACGCTCCTTCTGCGCCAGCAGGCCCTCCAGCTCTGCAATGCGGTCGCGCAGCTCCTTGCGCTCGTCCGCCGTGCGCTTCTCCAGGTCGCGCATGTCCTCCACCAGCGAGTCGTTCTTCCGCTGCAACTCGCGCAGCCGCTTCTCCTGCTCTTCGACACGCGCCTCGAGCCCCTGCTTCTCCTTGACGACATCCTCGAGGTTCTGCTTCAGCTGCTTCTTCATCTTCGACAGCTCTGCCTTCTTCGACTCCGCCCCGCTGTTCGCCTTGTTGAGGTGCTCTGCGAGGTCACCTGTCAGCGCCTTGCCACGGGCCACCTCTGCCTGCAAGTCGTCAATCTCGCGCTGCATCTCTGGCACACGCCTGTCCAGGCGGTCAGCCTTCTCGCGCATCTCTTCCAAGTCCTTGCGCGCCTGCTCCAGGTCTTGCGCCTGCTTCTCGTGCTTCTCCCGCAGTGCCGCCAGCTCATCGGTGGCAAGGTCCAGCTCGTGCTGCAGGTCTGCCCCCTTCTTCTCGAGCTTCTCCGTCTTTTCTCTGAGGGCATCCGCATCGGCACGCGCCTCGTCGCGCTCGGCACGCGCCTTGAGCAAATCTTTGTGCAGTTTCTGTGACTCCTCGTCCATCTCCTCCAGGCGGCCCCCTGCTGCACGTTCGTGAATCTGCAGCTCGCGCTGCAGGCGGCTGATCTCCTCCTGCAGGTCGCTGGCCTTGCCGCCAGCAATGCGCTGTGCCTTCTCCAGGTCGCGCCGCAGCTGGTCTGCCTCGGCTTCCAGGCGGAGGGCGTCGGCCTGCTGCACCTTCAGCTGCTGCAGGGCGTCCTGCTTCTGCTGCTCCAGCAGCTCGCGCTCCTCGTCCAGCATGCGCCCCTGCAGCTCGCGCTTGAGGCGCGCAACCTGCTGCGACAGCTCCTCCGCCATCTCTGCGTCGCCCCGCAACGCCTCTGTTTCGCGGCGTGCCTTGGCGAGCTGGCGCTCCGCCTCCGCCAGCTTCTCGGTGTCCTTGAGCTCGTCCTGTGCACCACGGCGCAGCTTCGCAACGAGCTCATCCAGTGCCGCAGCACGGTCGGCCTCTGCCCGCAGCGCCTCCATGTCGCGCCGCATCTGCCGCAGCAGCCCGTCCTGCTCATCAGCACGTGCAGCCTCCACCTTCAGGGTCTCCACGTCCCTGCGTGCGCGCGCCAGTTGCTGGTTGAGCTCCTCGACACGGTCGGCATCGCCCTTGAGTGCATCCAGCTCCCTGCGCAGGCGTGCGGCCTGCTGCTCCTGCTCTGCCGCACGGTCAACGTCGACATTCAGCGCCTCGATGTCGCGGCGCAGCTTGGTGACGAGCTGCTCCAGCTCCGGCACGCGTTCGGAGTTGACACGCAGTGTTTCGTTCTCGCGGCGCAGGCGCGAAAGCTGCTGCTCCTGCTCCGCCGCACGGTCGGCATCCGCGTTCAGCCCTTCGATGTCGCGCCGCAGCTTGGCAATCAGCTGCTCCAGCTCCGGCACGTGCTCCGAGTTGACACGCAGCGTGTCGTTCTCCCGCCGCAGGCGTGTCACCTGCTGCTCCAGCTCCGTCGCACGCTCAGCATCGGGGCGCAGGGCCTCCGCATCGCGGCGGTGCTTCATCAGCTGGTGCTCCAGGTCTGCCAGGCGCTCTGCATCCGCACTGATGCCTGCTGCATCGCGCCGCATCCTTGCAACCTGTGCCTCCAGGCCTGCGGCACGGTCTGCGTCGTCTTGCAGCGTGTCGACCTGCGCGCGCAGCTTCCCACACTGTTGCTCCAGATCGTTGACACGCTCCGCGTTGAACAGCGCGTCTGCCGCATCACGCTTCAGCCGCCCCACCTTTGCCTCAAGGTCTGCGCGTTCGGTACGCTCCGCAGCAAGCTCACGGTGCATGTCTTCCTTCAGCGCCTCGCGTGCAGCCTGCGCCTCTGCCAGGGCGGACTGCGCATCGGCAAGCTCCCTGCGCAGGCGGGAGATGTTGGCGTCGCTGTCGGCCTTCGCATCGACTGTCTCGCGCAGCTCCTCCGTGACAACGGTGACCTGCGTGCGCAACCTGTCGATCTCGCCCTCCGCACCAGCCAGGCGCTGCCGCGCCTGCTCGTTCTGCTTGTCCAGCAGGGGCGTCTGTGCCGCATAGCCTTCGAGCTCCTCCTCCAGCTGCAGGGCACGCTGCCGCTCCCGCTCTGCATTCTTCCGCTCCTGCTCGCCACGCGCCTGCTCACGCTCGGCTCTCCGTGTCTGCTCGTGTGTGCGCTCCTGCTCCTCACTCAGCGACGCACGCAGCCCAGCCTCGTTGGTGCGCAACGTTGCCTGTGCCATAGGGCGTCACACAGGGTCGACAGTGCCACACACATACCCTTTCGTCTTCCAGCTTGGCTTGCGTTTCGCGCTGCCGGTTCAGAGTATCGCGGAACTGCGCCAGCTCCTGTTGCACAAAGACATGCCGTGTGACTCGGCACAGTGTACGCAACATACCTCCTGAAGCGTCGTGACGTGTGTGTTGATGTCAGTCTTCGACTGCTGCTCATGAAGGAGGTTGCGCTTCAGGGCAGCCAGCTCCGCACGGTGTGCGTCAGCATCGGCAATCCGCTTGTCAGCCTCCGCGTCGGCACGGGCCGTCTCCTCCTGCTCCGCCTGCTTCGACCTGAGGAGCTGCTCCCTCAGGGCGGTCTCGAGGGTCGTCAGCTCGCGGACCTTCGACTGCAGCTGCGCTGCCTCGTCCTGCAGGTCCGACACCTCTGCGTTGAGGCGGTCCACCTCCTTCAGGTGTGCCGCACGCATGCGCTCCTTGTCCCGCTTCGCGTCCTCGAGGTCCATCTTCATCATCTCCGCCTCCTCCAGTGCACTCTGGTGCAGCGTCTCCAGCTCCATCAGCTGCTCCTCCGTGCGCCGCTTCTCACGCTCTGCCTCGCGCTTCAGCGTGTCGATCTCACGCTTGAGGGCCTCGCCCTTGGCCCCCTTCTCCAGCTCGCCCTGCATGTCGTGGATGCGCTCCTCAGCTGAGCGCAGCGCCTCGTCGCACTTGGCACGCTCCTTCGCAAGCTTATCCCGCTCGCGCCTGAGGGCCTCCTGTGTCTCGTGCGCCTTCTGCAGCTCCGAAGACACCGCCACCGACTCGTCGTCCATCGCGGCAAGCCGTGTCTGCAGGTCCTCCAGCTGCCGCTGCTTCCGCTCCTTCTCCTTCCGCTCGCGCTCCATGTTGCGCTTCATGGTGTCCGCCTGCTGCTCCGCAGCCTCGAGGCCCTGCTGTGCGGCTGTCAGGTCGCCCTCGAGACGCGAGTGTGCATTCTTCAGGGCCTGGTGGCGCTGCTTCTCTGCATCCAGGTCGCGGCGTGCCTTCGCCAGGCTGTCCTCAGCCTCCTCGGTGGCGGAGCGTGCGTCGTCCAGCTCCCCCTGCAGCGACAGCAGGGAGGCCTTTGCCTGCTGCAGCTCGTGCCGCGCGCGCTGCACGTCGCCCAGCTGCGTCCTGGCTGTGAGGAGCTCGGCGTTCAGCTCGGACACTGTGTCCTCGCTCTTCTCGCGGATGCGGCGCACCTCTGCCTGCGACTCTTTCAGCTGCCGCCCCAGCTCGTCCAGCTTGCGCTGCAGCTGCCGGCTGTGCTCCTCCGCCTCCTGTGCCTGGTCCTTCACGAGGCCCAGCTCGTGCTGCAACATGTCCTCCGTGGACCGCCGTGCCTTCTCTGCGTCTTTGAGGTCACGCTGCATGCGTGCCCTGTCGGCATTGGCGCGCTCCAGGTCGTCTTCAAGCGATGCGGCATCGTGCTCGCGGGATGCGAACTTCGCGCGCATGTCGTCGATATCCTTCCGCAGCTTCTCCTTCTCCAGGGCGAGGCGTGCCGACTCCTGCTGTGCTGACTCCAGCTGGTCCGTCAGGGACTGCACGTCGCCCTTGTCGGCAAGCTCTCCCTTCAGCGATGCGACCTTCTTCTGCAGGTCGTCCACCTGCTTCCGGTGGGTGCGGTCCAGGTCAGTGAGGGCCAGGTCGAGCTCATCCTCTGTCCGCCCCGCCTTCTCCACAACCTGCTGCAGGTGGTCCTTCTCCTGCCGCTCCTCAGCAAGGCGGCGCTGGATCTGCATTGTGTGGTATGTGGCATGGCGGCGTTCAGGCGGACCACCTCCACCCATACACCTGCCCCCTGCAGGCAGGCAGCGGCAAGGCAACCCCTCACAGCATACCTCATCCATGTCGGCCTCCGTCTGTGCCAGCTTGGCCTCCAGCTCCTCGATCTTCCAATTCTGCATGCTGTTGCGCGACACCTGTGTAGCATATGCGGTGGTGCAGCCCAGCAGATCATCTCACAACAGGCACAACCTGCCACCCTCCACCCACCCCCTCTACAAGCCATACCTCATCGAGGAAGTCTTTGCGTATCTTCCGCATCGCTGCTGCGCTCTCCTCCGACAGACGCTTCGCATTGTCTTCGTGCTCCTGCAGCAGCACATCGACCCCATCGGTCGCCTTCCGCTTCCACTCGGCCGCCTCACGCTCCTTAAGCGCCAGCCTGTGCAGCAGCTCCTCGAGGCTCTGCGACAGCTCCTCCTTGCGGCTGACGTCGCTCCGCTCGCTGCGCTCCAACTCTGCGAGGCGCTTGAGCTGCTGGCTGACGTCCTGCTTCATCTTCTTCCACATCAGCAGCAGGTCGTCGCTGAGGCGCTGGTGCCCGCTGGTGACCTCCTCACGCAGGTCGCCCACCTCCCTGTCGTACAGCGCCTGCAGCTCCGCCAGCTGGCGCATCAGCTTTGCATTCTGCGCCGTGAGATCCTGCACCTCGCTGTGCAGGTCGGTGGCATCCCGCTCGGCGGCAGCGCCGTGCGCCTCAGCGCCCTGCAGCTTCTGCCGCAGCAGCGAGTTGGCCTGGCCCTCCGCCGCATGCAGGTCCTGCATGTGCGCCATCTGTGCAGCCACATCCTCCTGCATCGCTGTGATCTCACGCAGCGTCTCCTGGGCTGCCGCCCGCATATACTCCTCCACCTCTGCCGCGTGCCGGTCGCGGAGGTCGTGCACCGCCTGCAGGGCGTCCTGCAGATGCAGCTCACGCCCCTGCAGCCAGAAGAGCAGCAGCTTCCAGAAGGCCCTCCGCAGCGTGTCGCAGTGTGCGGACCTGCCGAGGGACAGCACGGCGAGGGAGCGCTGCGAGATGAGGCGGACCGCGTTGCTGGAGAGGTGCTGGTTGATGCTGTCGTACTCCTGCAGGTGGGCCTGCGCCTCGTCCAGCATCTGCTGCACCCGCGACAGCTCCTGCGCCTGCGCCGACTTGTCGAGCAGGTCTGTCTCCATGCCGCGCATCTTCTGCTCCAGCAGCGCTGTCCCATCCGCCGACTGGTGCATATGCGCGTTCAGCTCCGCGACAGTCAGCGCCAGGGAGTCACGCAGGGTGCTGTTCCGCGCAGCCAGCTCCTCCACCGAGGCAGCCGCACGCTCCGCCTCCAGCCGCAGCTGGGAGTTGGCCTCCGCCAGGTCGGCGCACTCCGCAGACAGCAGCGCCATCTGCTGCTGCTGCGACGCCAGCTGCTGCCGCAGCGACTCCCCGTCGTGGTCCAGCTCGGAGATACGGATCTTCAGCCGGCTGACGGTGAACGGGTCGTCCTGCTTCGACTTGTCCAGCAGCTCCAGCTGCAGCTTGCGGATGGTGCTGTTCGCATCCTCCACCTCCCGCCGCATCGCCGCCATCTCTGTGGCGTGCACCGTCGATGCGTGGATGCGCTCCGCCCTCTCCGCCGCAGCCGTCAGGTCCGAATGGTTCTTCCGGCGCTGCGACTCGCGCGACCGCATCAGCTCCGACTCGAGGCGCTGGTTCTCCACCTCAGCCACAGCGAGCGCGTCCACCACCGGGGCGAGGTTCTCCTCCACAGCACGGATGGCTGCGGCAGAAGCTGCCTTGGCCTCCGCCGCATACAGCTCTGCCGACCTGTCGTTCGGCGGTGGCAGGGCAGCGGGGGACAGCATCCCCGCAGAGGGCGGTGTGCCGACACGCGGCGGGGAGATGAACGCCCTCGCGCTGCGCGTCTTCTCTCGCGCCCTGAGGGGGGACCGGTCTCGGTGCAGGCCCCCTCCCGCCATCGCCGCCGTGTGGCGGGCTTCTGCCCACCTGCAGGGGGTGGTGTTGTGGTGTAGTGGTGTGGCAGAAAAGAAGTGTGGTGTGGCGTGGAGCCCCCCAGCACCCTTCTCGCAATGTTTGGCCTGCGGGGGACCGGGGGAGTGGGGGTTTGGGGTGGGGGAGTGGGGTGACAGGCATCCCTGCTTTCTTTAACCCACGGCCCAAGCCCTTGCTAGAGGTAATAGACGTTCTGTCGGGTGGATGGGTGGGTGGGGGGGTATTCCCGAGGGGGTGACAAGGAGGGGTGGGTGGGTTATTCCCGATTCGATCTGGCCCGACGAGGGAGGGGCAAGGGTCGCTCCCGGATCGCAACACACACAGCTTAACTTAGGTCAACCTGTGACGATTTGGTGCTGTGCGATTGGCAGCCCTGTTCGAACCCATGGCCTATACAGACCCACACCACGCTTGACGTAGCTGTGGTGTGGGTTCGCCCCCACCCCCAGCACCCACCCTCATACCCTGGTAATATGATAGTCGTTTGAGGTATCCTGCAGAAAGCAGCAAGATATTTAGTTTGCCCGGTGCAAAAAAAACCCTATGGCCAAAGGCATTTGAAAAGAGAGAAAAAAACGTGCGGAAATGAATGGCTTTGCTTGGTCACGATGGCGGACCACATCGCAACCTGCGTCGGTGGGCTTGCCTGGACGCAGGCTGCAGACATGGGTTGATTACACTTAGGTTGACGACCAACCGTCTGACATAGGAGACAACCAGACATTGTCGCACACGTTGTTGCCAGAAGGCGATTGTTGATAATTTTCTGTGACATTGAAGTTGTAGAGATGTATTACTTTCGCCGATCCTGGCAGCACGGAAGACGGACTAGCAGCATGGGCGCGTCGCTTTATTTCATGTGTTGTTGCATTTGTTCACTTTCGTTTTTTTTGCATTCTGCTGATTTCATTTTCTTCTGAAGTATGCACTCCGTGGAGAGTTTCGTTATTCGATAAAACCCCGGTGTACCGCTGTGCCCCCCGATTCTTGAGAACCGTCGCGGGACCGCCCAACTCGTAGAAGTACAGTACAACAACCCTGAAGCCTTTCCCTTCGCCATGTACACCCCCACCCCCCGAGGCGTTCTTTCTTGGCCTCTGTTCGGTATAATCCAGAACAGGATCAGTACAGGGGCCAGGTGGGTGCAGACACGCCAGGCCAGAGCGACGTTGTCATGTGCGCAACGCAGTGGCCATACAGGCATGTGGCAACTGACGGTGTTGCCACAACAGCCGACCACTGCGACCCACCTTGCCCATCCCCCTCAGGCCCTCTGCCCTTTTGTCTCGTACAAAAGGCGCACACGCCCCACACCCACTGTCACTGTGAAGCAGAACAACAAGCCGTACCTAAAAATGAAGAAAAGTAGAAGAAAGAACCAGACAGCGTGTGTTAGCAACACATGGTGTCTGGGCGGCACAAGGGCCTGAGAGTGCGTGTGAGACAATGGAGAGCACACCAAGAGCTTGCTCGGTGTGCTCTGCACTGCCAGAAGTATTTACGTGCGTGTGTGTACAACAGTGGCCACCAGGCCGTGGTAAAGTGCCTTTCAAGCCAGTCAAAACAACCCAGGGGCCAGCATTGAGTCTGGAAAGAGAGATGCTTGTGAGACGTCTCCTCCTTGTCGCCCCTCACCCGATGCTGTTCCCAACAACTCAAAGGCGGCCTGACTCGGAGGCTCTGCGTCCTGCATCTGGGCAGACGACTGCCCTGCCCTACCCCTACCCCTACCCTACCCTACCCGCCCGACCGGGTCGGCTTGTACATCAGCACGATCCGACCCGGTCCATTGGAAAGTACAACGCATTGCGAGGTGTGCAAACACGAGAGAATGCAAAGAACCATGCAAACACAACTCCCACGGCAGGCAAATGGGTGAATCGCCTCACAGCTATCAGTGCCTGCACCGTGGCGGCAAATAAGAAAAATACGCTCGAGGGGGTCTTCGCGATTCGGCAAGTTTGGTCCTTCCTCGGCGTTTTCTCACAAAACGAGGAGAAAGTCACCAAGAAAGAACGCACCTGTCGGCACAGAGGGAAGATCCCCTCCCAGGTCAGAAGGCCGGAGGCTCCACGGGCCTGGAGTAGAGACGCTGGCAAACCCAGACGTTGGGCAATCTCTGGCTTTTTTGCCACCCGTTCTGTTTGGCAACACACATACCGCGGATTCACGGAGATGTACATTTTTGGTCAGAAACGGAAAGACCGGGACGGAGGGCACCACTCGCGTCGATGACGCTTCCAGGCGCAGGCTGCGCCTTTTTCATTTGGACCCACACAACCTACAGAACCACCCCACCCACCCCACGACGGAACATCAAAGGGACACGCTGGTGCCCCACGAGGCGCCAAGGCACCTGATCACACCACCCAGGACACGGATGACAGAAGGCACTCAATGAGTCGTTTTAGTCGCGATTGTAAATATCGATTTGGGGGATGGGATGAGATGGACTATGCTCTCGCGAAGGGACACGGCTGCCCCACACACCCCCTCCCTCGCTATTGCGGTCGGCAATTTCTGAGCGCAGGCAACCGCTGTAACCACCAAGAAGGCGGCCGGCGTACGTAATGTGCTTGTTACAACCCAAGCCAAAGATCACCCCCCCCCCTCCCCCTCCCCCCGCCGCGCAACAAACGGGGGAAAAAATTAAGCGGCTCAAGACCGATGGGCTAAGGAGAGAAATGAGGAAGATGCGGGGAAATATGGGAGAGAGAGAGATACGAGGAGGGGGGGGGGGAGAGTTCCTCATTCACGCGGGCACAAGCGCAGACGCACACCACAACCCGCCACAAAGCCCCTCCTCACCCCCCCCCCTTCCCCACCTTGTTGCCGAAGCACAGTTGCAGCCCGTGCGTCAAGCGGTGGCCATCCAGGCATAATATGAGAAGCACATTGCCGATTTGGGTGTGCCGTGTGAAGGCTTGTGCATATCATGTCCTGACTAACCACAGCCTGACGAGGGGCTGACAGTCCAGCTTGGTGGCGGCGGTGGTGGGGTGGGGTGGGGGGGGGGACGGTGGTGGCGGGCGGCGGGTGGAGTAGGGTAGGAAGGACTGGCTTGTGTGGGCACGCCCCACAGGCTTTTTGCCGTGCACCCCAGCGTAATTCTTTGGCTTCAAACTTTTGTTTGGTTTGTTGCTGAGGGCGCAACGGCAACGGCGCTCGGAGGGGGTATTTCCCGCAGGGAAGGGGAAACCACGAGGAGGACAAAACGGGTGGTGACGCAGAGAAAGGGAAGGTGTGTGTGGGAGAGAGAGAGAGAGAGAGAGAGAGAGATTCAGCATCCCTACACTCTTCCAATGCATGTCGCGTGTCGGAAACCCCGCGAGAGACTCCCGGGTTTGTGGGGGGGGTGGGGAAGAAGGGGTGGAGAATGGAGAGGGGGGGTGGGGAGGGGGGGAGGGGGTGGAAAACTCTCCGCAACGTTACCACAGCGAGCGCAGCTGGCTCTTTGTCAGGCAATTTTTGACCGACGATTTTTTTTGTCCCCTGATTTGGTGTGTGATCACGCCAGTCTGATGTCTTTTTCTGATGTCGTGGTTGACCCCCCCCCCCCCCCCCGCCCCCCTCCCTCCATCACAGCAGCATGTGTGGTGTCTGCTGCGTGTTATGCTCTGACGACCTGCCACAGATTTTCTTTGCGCAAAAAGATACACCGAAAAGACGAAAAAATACGAATGGATAACGAAGCAGGCAGGCAGGAAGGTGGGGGGATGCAGAAACAGCCGACCCAGCAGGGCGGGGGGTGGGCCTGAGGGTGGGTGGGGGCGATCCCACACTGGGGGAGGGGGCAGCAAAGAGAAAAAAAGGGTGCTTTTTTTTTGTTTGGGAATCATGAGAAGACAGAAACAATAAGGAACAGTGGCAGTGGTTGTTCGATGCGAACCTCTCAGCAGGGGGGAGAAGAAGGGTGGGGATCAAGGGGGGGGGGGGTGCAAGGGGGGGGGGGGGGGTGGGTTGTCGGCGGTTCTTCTCGCAGGAATCGGAGAAAAATGCACCAAAAAAAACAGCACCCCCTCGGGGGCCTTCGCTACCAGGTGTGACTGAGTGAGAAAAAGTAAGCCACGGCCCACTTCCCCTCACTGACTGACGAGCTGTGACTGGTAGCGAGGGCCCCCCTCGGCACGGTTTGGAGATTTGTCTCAGAAATGCAGAGAAACGGGTCCTAGGGGGCCGCAGTGCTCACCAAGACGACCACCCAAACCATGCCCCGATATATGCGACCCCGAAAGTTGTGGCAACAAATCCTGGAGGAGGCCCGCGCATTGTGTGGGCCAGCCACGCAGCAAACGTTGCCTACCCCTCAGAGGTCACCGTTGAAGAAAAATTCGCGGCGACTCCTAAACACCTAGCCTATCCTGGTCACTACTCTGGGGGGGTCTTCGCTGGTCGGTATTCTTCGTCGATCTCTTCGTCAGGTTTCAGCCAATTCAACAGCAAATGCACCAAAAAATGCACTGACGATCACCCCCGCAGCGAAGACCCCCCCTCTGTCATCCCACCTTTTTTCACGGTTTGCCCCCCCGGCAGGATCCCGGGAAACCCCGGCCGGGCCCGGGACCGGGATTTTGAAATCCCGGCCGGGATCCCGGGGAAATCCCGGCCGGGTCCGGCCGGGGTCCGGCCGGGAATCCCGGGGGTTCTCAGTCTCAGGTCGCTTGGACCGAGGTCATCTCAGACCTATGGCTTTCAGTCCCAGTTTCAGATTCAGACCTGCTGATCCAGAACCGCACCCTCTCCTTCCACACCAATTGTATCCACTGCTCATGGGTCCGAGTGACGACGATAGCAATGACGATGGCTCCATAGCAAAGATGGCTACCACTGTCAAAGCTCATCTGGAACAGAAACTGTCCCAGATGGAAGTCTCCTGTATAAATACAGGGTTCGGGGTTACCACGAGTGTAACGCAGATACGTGCAGGTGTGTCAAGAGAGTGTGCAGCTCACAGCAGTTCCGCATCCTCCTCCTGGTTGCTGAACTCCACAGTCCTAGGACGACGAAGAGGACGACGAGGGTCGACGTAGGCTTATCTTACGCTACGGCAGGGGTGGACTCAGCCACCCCGGGGGCAGGTTGAACAGGTTGTGTGGTTCCACTGATCAACATGTAGGTCGGCCTGTCTGATAAGACTCAGCCACCCTGCGGGTCAAGTGATTACAAAAGGGTGCCTATTTGACCAAAAGGCAAAATTTCCTCCCGCCATGCTCCCGTACCACAGAGGCTGTTGTGTTTTGCCTCTGTGTATGCGTACGTTTTGCGATGACGGGGTGTGGAACCTGGCGTAGACCGAGCTACAACCAGGAACCAACGGCCCAACTCGGCGCCGTGGGTCAATTTTTGTGAAAAGGCCTTGACCAGAGGCATCCCCCTAACACTAAATTTGCTCTGTTTCACCTGAACCGACCAACCAGGCACCGTGAGGAGGCATCAGAGCCCCTCGTGGACAGCCGCAGCACCCTTCCTTTACTAACGTCAGGTTCACCACTAGCACGAAGCATCACTGTTTTACGTCAGGTATGGCAAATGCCCACCCAAGGAAGTCGAGGAGTTTGAGCCGTTGGAAGTTACCAGAGGGACAAGCAAGAGGGATCTGCAAAGCAGTGATGTCTGTTGTACCCTTGGACCACATTAAACTCAAACTGAACCCTCAGTCGTCCTTGATCGCCCGACAAGGTTCCTTTCAGCTTTCTAACAGATGGGTACCGCAACTGTCCAACTATCTACAGACTCACATCCCAGAAGGTGCAGTCCAGGTTCCACAGAGCAAATTAAATGTTAGCATTTCTGCACAACTACCGGTACGCAAATCGCAGCGGCGGTGGAAGTGACTGACTCGAAAACGGCGAGGTATCAGTCTTGACGCTGGAAAATTCCGTTCGGAAATACCAAACACATCCACAGAAAGTGGAAGGAATGGGCGCCAAGATGATGCGAACGATTTTTGGGGGGAGGAGGGGGGGGACTGCTCTGTATCGTGATACCCGTGAGGGTAACCAAATGCAGAACAGGGAGGCACAGGCGCACACACGAAGGCAGCACACAAGTGACAAGTGGCAGGATTACAAGTGGCAGGAAACAAGATTGCTGCTCAACCACGGTGTCCATCAGGAACCACGTCGCTGTGTAGTGCACTCCAGAGGGTTGCCCTCTGCACCACCTCATGCCGACACACCAAACGCCCTCCCTTCGAGGCGAGGACACCGGGAGGGGAAGCCCGGGTCGGCGCCCTCCCTGAGGTCCTGCTGAGAATTGACGGTCTCGGGTTCAAAACCCGCTCAGGTGCTGCGTCGTCGACACAGTGCCTGGGATCTGGTTGCGGCAGTCGACATCCCAAACAGGGCGCCCATACTCTGTGCAAAGTACACCCGGGCGAGGCTCCCCTCGGGGAACACCGTCGGGAGATGTGCTCCGCGCCCGATTCTGGGTTGTCCGCGAGGTACTGTCGCATGGAGCCTGCGTGACAACATAGGTGGTGGTTCGATTCCCAGAACCTGGGGAGGATATCCTATGGGATAACCTCCACGGAATGTTACTTCTCCCGTTGGATGTCCTGCACCAATGTGGAACCCTGCAGAAGACACGCGAGAAACAGAGAGGGATATCCCACGGATATCCCGCTCTGTTACCTCTCTGTTCCCTCGGGTACTCCGAGAGAATGTCACCCCCCCTCGGCCTGGGCTTGTGACACTGGCTGGGCTGCCTCTTGTACAGATCGATGGAGTGAACGCGCTGGGGTATTGCCAGGTACTAGCTTCGGCAAACTGCGCAGAGTGGGTGGCCCTCCAGTTGTGCTGGGAAGAGGTGGAGGGGTCACCAACATTGTGAGGCGGCTCATTTTTCAGCATTACTGAGCGAAAAGTGTCACTGCGCTTTGTTCGGCACTTGCTTTGGTTTCTTTTTGCGTTGACGCTTCCACACTCACACTCCTGCTGATGATGGTGTCGTGAGTGAGGAGCACAAGGGCACGACTGGGTCCCGGGATGACCCCGGGATATCCCGGGGCCATCCCGGGATTTCCCGGCCGGGCCCGCCCGAGATCCCGCCCGGGGGCAAACCGTGAAAAACTAATGACATCGGGTGGATCGCAAAGGGGAAGGGGGCAACGGCAGCGTGCAATATGCAATGTGCAAAACTCTCAAGTCATCTTACCACCCACCTACACCTGACCCCGGGGGGGTCCCGGGATGACCCCGGGATATCCCGGGGTCATCCCGGGATCCCGGCCGGGAAATCCCGGGAATCCCGGGAATCCCGGAATTTCCCGGAACCCGGCCGGGCCCGCCCGGGATCCCGCCCGGGGGGCAAACCGTGAAAAATTTTTTTGTGCAAAAATCACAACACCCATCGGAACAAAGCACCCATGCGTGCAACACCCCCCACGGGTCTGTCAACGCGCTGGGCTGTCCCCCCGAAGCGTCATCTCGGGAGACACACCCACGACACCTGTGCGGGCGTGACCTCTCCCCAGCTTGACAAGCCTTGCCAAGACCCGGGTATACAAAGAAGACATATCTTGCGGGGCCCCTCCCCCACCCCAGCAGCAGGCGAGATACAAGACAACGAAATCACCACCACACTGCAAGGGAGCACATGGGCTTGAAGAATACAGTTGGGCTCCGCGAGTGAGGGGACGCCTCTAGAGTGAGGAGGAGGAGGAGAGAGAGAGAGAGAGACGACGGATTCGCTCTGTGGGGTGAAGAAGGGGCTGGAAGAAGGGCTGGCCCCTCCTACTGTATGGTGTGTGCGGGGGGGAAAAACCTATCGCAAGGTCTGGCACGGCAGGGGCAGAAGACACCCGATAACGGGGTCGGTTTATTCCGCTGTATCGCATGGGACACACTCAGCCCCCGCTGTGTGTGGAACGAGGCAAAGGCAACAAAGGCACAAGAGCATGTGTGGCAGGGCAAGGCAATATCACCACTTCTGCCGCCCGTTTTCCCCGCATTATTTTTTTCGCACTTCGGCCTGAAGAGAACATCTGGAAGTATCCCTGCTTGGGAGGAATGGAATTCCCCACAAGAATTCTCCGGGGATACGCAACAACAAAGAAGAGGGTTAGGCAGAAGACAACCAGTAGAAAGCTGCCTTTTCGCGACGAAGAACAGGCCTGTCGCTAACTTTTCGATTTTGGAGATTTGGTGGGTTGACGCTCCTGTTTTGGGGGGGGGGATCAGGGGGGAAACCACTAGGGGTCAATTTTTCTCGCGCGCGCTTCGCGCGCGCTCGTGTTGTTGCCAAATTTTCCCATCGGTGGACCACTAGGTGGGCACGGTGTGAGGCGCTGGGTTCCTTCCGTGGTTCCTCTCCCGCTCGCGCCGTCGGGTGTCGGAGGAAACCAAAAAATGGCTTTCGGGACCATAATTTCGACGCTGCCCCCTGATATGCCACGGCCGTCAAAGCGCAAGGACTTGGTTACTAGACGGGCACGCGAGATGGGGGGGTCTGGGGGGCAGAGCCCCCCAGCCGCCGGAGGCCACGGTAGTGAACATCTGTTCATTGTGGGCGTACAGATTCTGTGTGAGTTGGCTGCGTCCCCCTGAGGCGACTGGAGTGGTTGGATTCCCTGACCCGGTGGGAATCGAATGACTTGAGTACGAGACATACGCCACAGGGGGGTCTGGGGGGCGGAGCCCCCCAGCCGCCGGAGGCCACGGTAGTGATCATCTGTTCCTGCAAAACCATACTCTCTTCGACGTCGACCCAGTGAAAGTGGGTTGACGCTTGGTCGACGCTTGGTGAGCGTCGACCCAGTGGAACCGGGTCAACGCCAGGTTAGCGTCGACCTAGTGTAATAAATGGGTTGACGCTTGGTCCAGGCTTGAATGGCAACCCAGTTGGTCCACTGGGTCGACGCTCCAAGCCTCGACCAAGCGTCAACCCAGTCCACTGGGTCGACGCTTTTTTATGGGGGGGGAAACCCAAAATCACTGGGTCGACGGTCGACGCTTAGCGACATGCCTGGACGAAGAAGAGAACCGGGAGGGGGGGGGGGGGGGGGAAATCATGCACTGCCCCAGCGCGACCCCACGGGGCAGACACATCTCTTTGACAACACCTCTCGGGTTGCAGCCTCGTGCCACCGCACAGATTTTATCGCACGCTTCTTACTCTCCTGTGCACCTCCAAAGGAAGACCCCTCATGAGGCAGCATTGTGTGCTGCGGAATGGGTGCCGCATCCCACCCCCCCCCTCGGTTGCGGCCGTTATCTCGGACAGGGATGTCCAGTCACGGCGCTGCAAGCAAGGGGTGGTGGGAGTGTTCGAGGGGGGGAGGGGAGGGTACACTCAGGGAGATCGGAAGAGAGTGTGCTTGAGTGATCGCGAATGGAATGAATAGAAGATAGGATATGGCCTGGCAGACGGCCGTCATTCCAAGGGAGGGTCCGACAGTCGCCCCCCCTCCCCCTCCCGACTGAGAGGGAGTGGGGGCTCTATGCAACTGGGTTTGTTTTTTTTTTGTCTATGCAACTGGGTTTGTTTCAACGTTTAACGATTTGAAAGGCGTTCGTCATCGCCTTCGCCGAAAAAAAATGCCCTCCTTTCGCATTGTGGGGAGACACCCTGTCCAGCAACCGTGTGACAACAGATTTGGACTACTTTTTGTTGAGCGCCAAGGCCGCGTCTCAAGGCTGTGTTGAGGCCCTGTGAAGGTGCGATGCCTCAAGCTCCAGGTGTACATCTTCTGCTTGTATGTACGTCTTCTCCTTCGCCACTTCGTTACTTCGCAACTTCGCTACGCTTCGTCCCCAACCCTTCCACAAAAAAACCTTGTTTCGTTCAATCGCTCTCTCTCTCTTTCCGGAACAGAGATCCACACAAAGTTCTTTCCAGTGTGTGCGCATTTCGGGCCTGCCACTCAACAGCGGCAGGGCCACAACCATGTGGTTTTACATTATTGGGGAGAGGGGTGTGCGCGGGTGGTGGGCCGGCAAGCCCTCCTCTCTGAAGTGCACAGACACAGCAGCAAGCCCTTCGAGGGCTCGATGGGTATGGCGCCGACAAACAGGGCACATCATTGGCACTGGCAGAGCGAAGGCGGCCCGCACACCGACCCACCCCCCACACGTGAATCTTCTTTTTGAGCAGACTGCCGAGCGCACACCCGCTCTTGACGCAATCTCCACTGCATTTTCGTTCATGAGTGCCCCCTACCTCCCCCTCCCCCCACCCCCCGCCTCCCACGTCTTGCAACAACAGCATTCCCCCCCACACCCTCCCAGCAGCGCGGGTCTAACTTTGTTGTCCTCACCCACACCGCCCGGGTGCAAAAGGGAACACTGCTGCACCAACACGAAGGGGAAGCACGTTTGATACTTCCTTTTTCGAAATCGAGACCTCTGCCTGGGGGAAACGGAGTGCCCACCACAGGCCTCAGCACTCTCTCTCTCTCTCTCAGACACCAGGGCTCGGGGTCTCGGTAGGTGAGACGCTCGGCACTGTCGGGGAGGTGTCGTTCCGCAGGGAGGCGGTGCCCTGCTGTGTCCGGGGATACCGCCACTGCGTCGTGGCGATCAGAGACTCCCTCAAGGCTGCCGTCAGGACAGTCAGCTTCTTCGTCTGGGAGAAGCGCTCGTTCTCCAGCTCGGTGATGCGGGAGTCGAGGGTGCCGCTCCGCTTCGCCCAGCTGCGTGCTGTCTTCCGGACATAGGTCTCCGTGTCCTGGATGTGGGAAAGGGAGGTCTCGACGTGCCGCGTCACCATCGCATCGCAGCGGTGCAGCGCGGCGGACTGCCACACCCAGGTGAGCAGCACAGCCGCACCCGCCACCGCCCACCTCGCCCAGTCCTCTCGGACAGACCGAAGGAGTGGCAGCACATCCCCATCCAGCGCCTGCGCCACGACACTCCTGCGCACCGCGGGCAACGCCTGCATTGCGTCACTCTGCTCAGGCGTGATGACGGTCATCCGGATGTGCTGGATGTTAATGGGTGCCACAGGCACAGGCACCGGGGACGCCTGGTGGTGGTACTGCCTCACAGGCCGCAGCGGCACCGCGCGCCATCCCTGCCGCAGCATATCGCCTCAATCTCAGCAGAGAGAGAGAGGGGGGAGGGGGGGGGGGAGGGGGAGGGGGTAGCAGCTCCAACAGCTCAACAGAGCTGTGCTAGCTGCACTGCTGTATGCTTTTGTAGGTTGATTCGGGACAGCAAGAAAAAAAAGGGGGGGGGGGGTTTGATGATAATCGCGGATTGGGGGGGGAGTGGTCGTGCTGTGCGCGGTGCCAACAACACCGCACAGGGCACAGGAGAGGTGCGAGTGGGAGGGGGGGAGAGGGTGTATGGGGTGACGCGTGTGTCCTGTCCGGTGGGCGTGTGTTAGCATGTCTTGGCGCGTCCTACACTACACTAAAAATATTAACGCGCGTGTGTGTGTGTGTGTGTGTGGCAATGAACATGCAAAACCCGCAGTGTGCGTGTGTGTCGCGAAAAAAAGAGGGGGGGGGGGTAAGGAGTGAGGGGGGTGATAGGAGTGGGGGGCAGGGGGTGGGAGGGGAAACCTACAGGCATACGAGAGTGGCAGGGATCAAACTTAGGGGGAGAAGCTTAGGGGCGGCAACCGCCCCCCCCCCCCCCTTTTCCCACAGAACCCCGATTCTGCATCGCCTCTGTATTACGGCCGGGCACCCCGATAAAAAAATTCCACCCCGGCTCACCGGGTTTACTTGTTATGCGCACACAAACGGATGGGGGTTGGGGGGGATTGTGTCGGCTTGACACACCCCCCTCAGTTATGACGTGATGGGGGCGAGAGAAGAAGAGAAGAAGAGGAGGGAGAGAGACATATTCTGCAACTTTAGAGCACAAGAAGGCGTACCCACCCCCCCCCCCCCACCCCACCCCCCTTTGGGCCACGAGCCTGCAGTGCCCGCGTGTTCGTCGTGTTAATTTTCCGGCAAAAAAAACCCCCTCCCCTCCCCTCCCCCCCACCTCCACCACATGTGTGCTGCCCTATCAAACTAAGCGCCCCACCCTTCCCGCACCCCACCCCCCCCTCCGTTCTCCTCTCTTTCTGACTATTGCAAATTGAAACCAAAGTAAACCGGCAGACAGAGCGGCGGGAGGGTGGGGCAGGGAAGGGGAGGGAGGGACACGAGGAGGGGAGGTTCTGCAAGACTTGCCCCCCCCCCCCCCCTCTCCCCCCACCCCCCGACCCCCTCCGCACCGTCCTTCATGAATTGTCTTTTCGCGCGGGTCCGCCTCCGCGCGCAGCGCAAATCAACTCTTTTTTTGTTACGGTTATTGTTTGTTTCAACTTCGGTTGAGAAAAACTTAATGGGGGGGGTGTGGGTGTGGTGGGTGGCGGGGGTGGTGTTGAGGTGCGTGCGTGCGCGGGTCATCCTCAGACACCCGCGCAGGAAGAAGAGGAGGCGGGAGAAGCCAGCGGAGCAGTGGGTCTTGCAGAGATCTTGCGGCCTGCTCCCCACGGCTTATCCGATGATGTATTTATCCTGGTGTGCGAGCAGGACCTTGGCAGATGCCTTTGCGTCCTGGAAGAGCTCGTCAACCGCCTTCACATCTGTGACAGGGTGGGGTGGGGTGGGGTGGGGTGGGGTGGGGTGGGGTGGGGTGGGGTGGGGTGGTGAGTGATCAAGAAAGACAATGACACAGCAAAACTGACAACAGGTGGAATATTTTTTTTGCAGCTGCGATCGAACCATGTCCCAATCCCACCAGCACATACCCTCCTCCGCGATGGTCTCCCGCCCGTTGGTGTTGCACAGGATGGACGCGGGGGTCAGCAGCTGGGTGACGTAGCGCAGGGAGGTGTTGTTGCCCACCTGGCCGAGGAAGGCGATGGCACCCTCGTCGAGCTTCAGCCCCTCGACCTGCGACCTGATGTCGACGATCTGTGCACAGGGCAAGGGGGTGTGGGAAAGGGGCAGGGGGGCACACGGGACACCTCCCTCTCGGGCAGAGACACAGGCAGCGGCACACCGGTGTGTGTGTGGCAGGCCATGATGCATACCTTCATCAGCTCCTCCGTTCCGTAGCTGGTGGTCTTGATGACGAGCAGACGGTCCAGCAAGTCGATCGGGATGCCGTGGGCAGACTTCATGTCAGTGCCACGGATGCGGCACACACCACGGTTGGTCGCGAAGATCACAACCGGCGCCAGTGTGGACTCCAGCGCCTTGTTGAGGAAGGTGAAGCACTCGATGTCCAGCATGTGCACCTCGTCGATGAACAGCACACCCGGCACCAGCTCCGCCACGCCGTTCTCGATATATTTGTTGACAACCTTGTTGATCTCGCCACGCAGCTTCTCCGTGATCTCCGTCTTGCGCGGCTTCATCATAGAGTTGAACATGCTCATGGCATCCTGCCCACCCTGGGGACGTGCGTTGGCCACGTCAAGGTCGTGCAGGGTCACGTCCTGCACAATCTCCTTCTTCTTGTGCACGTCACCCTTGGGCAGCGGCACGTACTCCTCAGCCTCCAGGTCGAACCTGTGGTGGGGTGGGACAGTGAGGGTGGGTTGGGGGGTGACATCGCAGAGCTCATCTGTGCCCCTGCTGGACACACACACACACCCCTCATCCCCCGAGTCTGGTGGAACGAGTCTGGGGGAGTGGGAAAGAAGACAGTCACCACGCCCTGCCCTGCTGAAAGCGGGTATTGTTGCGGACAAAGTTTGGCACAACACCGGGTGAAGCAAATAACCACCCCGTTTGGGAAGGACATACTCGGTGGCGAAGGAATCGCTGCGGCCAACACGCTTGACACTCCCGCTGTTGGCCTCGATGTAGATGACATCGCCCACCTGCACCTTCTCCTTCTGGATGCTGTCGTAGATGGAGGGGTCCAGCTTGAGCTGCTTGGTGCCTTTGCTGGACTTCAGCCCGATGACGACGTGCGACACCGCCTTGCCGTACCCCCCGAGCGGGTTCTCCGTCTCCACAGGGGTGACCTCCGTCACCTCCCCCTCGTACACCTCCTTCATCTCGCTGATGCGCAGCCCGATGGCGCGGCGGAAGTTCTCCATCAGAACCTCAGTCTTCTTCACCTCCGCACTGTACACCTCGCTGCCCACCATGGGGCAGAAGGGCACCTTGGACCCCAGCTCCTGCGAGATCCCCAGGGCAAGCGCCGTCTTGCCCGTCCCAGGCGGCCCTGCGAACAGCAGCGCCCGCCCAGCCATCTTCTTACTCTTGATCATCTCCACCGAAATGCCTGCCGCTTCTCGGGCCATCTGTTGCCCGATCAGCCCGTTTGCGCCCTCAATGGCTTTGCCATCGTCGTCCAGACCCTGCAGTGGTATTGGCAGGTGGAGAAAAGATGAGTGTCGGGGGGTGAGGGTACGGTGGCCGAGTCAATTGTTACCTTAGTAACACGTTGCACTGCTTGTTTGCCTACGTGGTACAGCCGGGCTATACAACTTGTTATACTCAGAGACTAAAACAGCGGTTTCTAAACTCCTCTTCTGATGAACTTCTGATCGAGGGGGTCTAGGCACCCCCAATTATGGAGCCACGACACCAGGGCGGTGCCACAGCAATGGAAAACGACACAGGGAGATACATACCAGCCCCTTGATATGGGAGTGACAGTGCACGCGCTCCTTCCGCGTTGTCGACAGCACCTCCTCGATGTGGAAGTTAGACATCGCTGCGCCTCAGGGACACCTGGGAGAAGTCGAAACCCCTGCCCACCACCCACTGCAGCCCTGCCGAGGGTATACCCTGACCGGGGGAGGTGTTGTGCACTGCTGAAGCCGCTGGAAGGCGGGAAGGTGCGCTGCCTCTGCTTGCCTCTTCTGCAAAAGGAACAACAAATGTCAACCTGACAGGTTGGGAGCGCTATGTGCCGCTCTTGTGTAAAGTGTAAACTACGCCTGCAGGGGGTGGGGTGTAGTAAGGATTGGCCCTGCTGTGCATCTGCGTGGATCCAAGGAGGGGTCATCAACAGTTGCTCAGGCGAGGCGAGGGGGGGTGGGGGGGACATGGCGGGGCGGCGGCAAAGCCACCCACGATGCGTACATCTGGGCCTTCGTTCGTGTGGCACCTTTCGTTGTGGAGCCACCGTCCCACAACAGCGTTTTACCACGCCAGGTTGCGCTGCCCGCCCCACTCTCGGTGCAGAGCACAGGTGGTGGCGGCAGGGCTGCTGGGTGGCACCACCTCCCCCCTGTGCGTGTGGTTAGAGGGTAAGAGAGTACAGGGGAAAACGATTCATAAAAAAAGGGCAAAGCAAGCAGGGGCACAACGGGGGCACGCGGCTCGCATGCCTGCCTGGGGGGGGGTGGGTGGTGGTCACGCAAACAACATGTCGATCCCGTCAGGCGAGTTGGGCTGCTGCTCCGGTGTACCCATCACAGACGGCAGCACGCTATCGGAGCCAGGCTTCCGTTTGTTCGCCTCCTGCCCTCTTTTCAGGATCTCCTGCATGTGGTGTGGTCGTGTAGTGATGTGGCGGTGTTGTGTCGGGGCAGGCAAAGTGGCCCAAAAGGGCCCACACAATCACTGCAGTGCTGCCTGCTGCGTCTCTGCTGGTAGTGAAGGAAATACACGCAGGTAGAGCTGCTGCTATGGATGGCCATCCGGTGCCGAGGACAAGCTGGAGGTAGGGTCCCTCCGGCACCACACCAGTAGTGAAGGTCCATACCTCTGCGGCACTGCCGAGCAGGCGGATGCTTTTGAACTCCGCAAACTTGACGTACACTGCGAGGTGCTGCTTCAGGGCCTCGTGCTTCAGGAAGAAGCCTTCGGCAATGGCATCGGCATCCACTGCAGGTGGGGGTGGCGTGTAGGGGTGTAGGGGTGTGGGCATATTGGATGCCGTCTAGCAGGGCACTCGGCTTGTCTTCGTTGCATACCCAGTGCATCCGGCTCCTGCATGGCACGCTGTGCCGTGTCCAAAGACTCGTGCAGCTGCAGCGTCATGTCAGCCACAGAGAGCAGCGGCTGCAGCATGCCTTGCATGTCCTGGCGCAGCCGCACGGCGCCCGACAGCATGGAGTGCACCTTCACACGCACCGCGGCGTGTGAACGGGCACACAGCTTGAGCATGGCCAGCCCGGCCTCCCACACGACGTGATGGGGTTGGCTGCAGACCAGCGCCTGCAGGCGCACCAGCAGCAGCAGCATGTTGCTGCGGCAGTCGCTGCCCTTCCCGTTGACCATCACATTGCCGAAGTCGCCGACAAATCGGAGCGACTCTATCAGGAGTTTGCTGCACCGCACGCGCGTGTCGACAGACGTCGACTCGCCCTCCTGCTGGAACAGCATTGCCTGCGGGTGTGGCGGTAGCATCGGCTTGGCACGGCATGCATACCTGCTCTGCAGCAGACACCTGTGGCGACACAGACCCGTCCAGCAGCCCCAGCACCAGGCCCAGCGTGCTGGTGCCCCCGTTGGGGCGCTGGTAGGGCACAGCGTCGATATCCAGCTCCGCACGGACAGGCACGCCCCGGTCCTGCTTCTGCAGGGCCTCCACCACATCCACCTGCAGCAGGAACTCGTGCAGCAGGCCGTACAGCCCGGAGACACCCATCTTGCGCGACAGGCGCTGCGTCAGATACTCCACAATGCCAGTGAAGGCGGGTATCAGCAAGGCCCGTGGCCCGTCAGGGGGAAGGAGCTTCGCCGCCCGGATGAGGCACCTGAGCAGGGGTCGGGGTGCGGAGGGGTCAGAGGGCAGCAAGAGGACTTCGCCCCAGATGCAACACACACCCACATATCTTACGTTGCGATTCTTGCTTGGTGCAGGTCACACTAACTCCCGAACTCTGATGCAACCACCACTGCCACACCCTCATGCGAGGCTGAGACCCACCACAAAAGACCTGCCCCGACCCAACATACTTGAGATACTCGAGTGTCTGATCGGCGTTGATGGCGACATTGGTCGTCAACCCCACAAGGGTATCCAGGAGCTCACGCACCACTGCCGGCTTGCTGACGTCGCTGGGGTCTGTGGGTGCCGCCAGCCGCACTGCGGCAATCCAGATGGACGCCTTGAGCCCCAGCAACACCAGGAAGGGGTCATGCTGGAACCGCTCCAGCAGCGCCACCACCGAGGGACGGAAGCTTGCGACGTTGGATGAAGCGGCGTGCACAAGGTGCTGCTCGCAGAGGGCAGACACCAGACGCAGCCCTGTGCTGCAGGTGACGTGGTCCGACTTCAACATGCTCTGCACCCTGTCCACGGTGTAGTCCACCAGGCGCTCCTTCGAGCCGTACACCTCGTCCTGCCGCTGCAGGATGTAGTACAGCCCGTTGCGCTTCACGATCCCCATCACGATGTCTGCGAACACAAGGTGGTGCGAGTGGTGGCACAGCAGGTTGAGCGTCTTCATAAACGGGCTGCGCACCGCCACCGCCTCCGCCTGCTTATGCAGCACAGCCAGGCACAGCTTGGCCAGCCCGCTGGCTGCGAGGGGGTCCCAGCAGGGCAGGGGGGCAGCGTGGCTCTTGCCACCCTGCGACGTCTTCTTCGGGATCGGCGCATTCGTCAGCACCTGCGACATGTCGGCGGGGAGGTGCGACACGACGCTCTGCATCACGACGTCGGGCGCAACCTCGGCGATCTGCGTCAGGCAGGCAAGGCTCTGCCGCACGGCAGGGATATCCTTCGCCTTATGGCTGTACTCCAACGCCGTGAGGGACAGCGTCTCCACCAGCCCTGCCACCGTCTGCTGCGCTTGCTTCTGCATGCTGGCATGCGGGAAGACATGCGTGATGAACAGCTTCGCACAGAGCGACAGGGCAGCGAGGTGCGACAGCAGGCGTGCCCTCTTCTCCTCATGCCAAGACGCCTTCGTTGCGAACCCCCGCTTCTCGTTGATCTTGTGATCCAGCGCTGTGCGCAGGGAGGACACCAGCTTGCCGACGAAGGGGCTGGGTATGTCCAGCACTAGGGGGCTGTCGGAGGTCTGCTGAAGGATGGAGTGCATCAGCACGCACAGCAGGGCGGTGCGGCGTGCCTCGGGGGTGTCGACGTCGAAGCAGAAGTCTGTCGCCATCTTAACAGTCGCCTCGAAGGACCTGCCCTCCACGACGGCGTCGCGCTGTGTCGCGAAGGCGCGCCACATGAGGACAGGGAGCAGCTCGTGCAGCGCGCTCTTCTCGCACTTCATCACATCGCGGAGGATCGGCACCAGCTGCGGGCGTGCGTATTTATCGAGGACGACCAGCTCCTCGACAAGGGGGAGTGCCTTCTTGGAGAGGCTTGCGCTGGAGCCCTTCTCCATGACAAGCGTCTGCAGCTGCCGCACCAGCTCATGGTAGCGCACCTCGCTCGACACCTCCGCCGTGTCGTGGGATGACGACACCCGCTTCGCCGATGTGATCACCTGCGCCACTGCGGTGATCTTCGAAGCCATCGCGCCCCCGCTGTGCACAGCGCCTCAAGCGTGCAGCGGGGTGGGTGGAAGAGGAGGAGGTCGCACTGCGTTACCGATGCATTGTGCAGGTGGAGGGGGTGTGTGTACGGCGCTGCAGAGGGGTGGTGGGTGGTGGTGTGGCTGGTACGCCAGAATGATTTGAGAGGAAGAGGGGGGGGGGGGAGAGAGGGTGGGACATTTCAGCTCAGGCAAGCTTCGCTGCGAGCGCCAATAAAGCGAGTTGGTTATCCGGGGGCAAAAACCCTCGCAACCACACCTCCGCACCTCCCAATGCCCAACACGGAAAGGACAGGACACAGAGGAAGCCCTCCGCTCTCAACCCCGACGGATCGCATCGCGGTACCCATCATACACCTCATCGGTGACCCCCGCCTTCGCAAGGTTCCCCCTCAGGCGCTCCTCCACCTCGCTGCTCAGAGGCGCCTCTGGGCCGAGGGCGGACACCAGGCACCGCAGCAGCAGCCTGACGCTGCCCTCATGCGCCCCACCCCACGCCGCAAGGGTGTCTATCGCAGAGCACAGCTGCCGCACCCCCATGCGCGGCGCCACCGCAGGCAGGTGCGCCAGCAGGGCCTCCAGCTTCAGCCGCGCCTCCAGACGAGGCACGGAGGCCACCAGCTTCAGCAGCACCACATAGGTCTGCGTGCCCAGCTGCTCCCCTTCGAAGGAGGCCTCCAACGCCAGCCGCTCCACCACGGCTGCGCCGGAGGTGCTGAGGCGGGTGGAGTCTGCCAGGTTCAGCAGCTTCATGCTGTGCACGATGCTGCACAGCGGGGCGGCATCCGCACGCCCCGACTGCAGCAGGGCAGCCGCGGCATCGACACACCCCTGCGACTCCCTCGGGTCCCGCAGGTTGTGGTGGCTGAAGCAGCGCATCACGCTGGCCAGCTCTGCCAGGTTCATCCGCCGCAGATCACCCCCCTGCAGGTGCCGCAGCACGGCGCTGCCGTGGGGGATGTCGCGCGACTCCAGCAGCACACCCACCTTGGCATAGGGTGTGGCGTGGGGGCACCGCAGCGCCGCACAGGCCTGCCGGTGCAGCAGGGCGAAGAGGCGGGGGTTTGCACCCACAGCGAGGAGGCGGAGCCCGCGGAGGGCCTGGGAGGTGGGCTGCGCGCCGAGGCTGCCTGCTGCGGTGAAGAGGGCGTTCTGCACAGCCTTCTCGAAGCGCCTGCTGGTGGTGCGGGATTCGGCGAAGGAGACAAGGAGGGTGGCGAGCAGCGTCCCCTCGAGCCTCCGGAGGCAGGCTAGGCTGGCCTGCAGCGCTGCGGCGTGGAAGGCCCTGGCCTCGGCACCCCATGCAGCGGTGTGCTGCACGGCACCCACCAGCTGTGCCGGGGTCAGGCTTCTCGGGGAGTCCGCTGGCAAACGCAGCTGCAGCTGCCGCAGCAGCTCTGCCCGGAGAAAGGAGCCCGCATCCCCCTCCCCGAGCCGCAGCAGCCACATCACCTCGGTGGTGGGGGACTCCGACAGCACGCCTGCCCTGGCGAGGAGGCGGGTGAGCCTCGCTGCGAGCGTGTCCTGCCGCTGCTCGTGTGCGGCGCGGAGCGCCTTCATGACCAGCGGAGGCGTAGGGTTGGCGTGGCCCTGCAGGAGGTGCGCCGCAACCCCGTCCCACACAGTGCTGGGGAGGGCCACGCGGAGGAGGGACAGCTGGTGGAGGGTGTCGATGTGTGACGTGCTGTTGCGGCTGTGGAGTGGGGTGGTGCGGAGCAGCTCGGTGGCGCGGGAGACGATGCGTGTGTGGCGGGAGTGTGTGTCGAGGCGTGCGGCGCGGAGGATGTGGGGCAGGTCGGGCAGGGCGATGTCTGCCGGGGTGCGGGAGGCCTGCTGCAGCAGCTGCCGGTAGACCTCGCCCAGGGTGGGGCTGTTGAGTTCGGCGCGGACACGGCTGAGCGCGTGGAGGCAGGTCGCGACTTCGTCTGCCGAGAAATTCCGGTAGTCGATGCAGGAGGCGGCGGCGGCGTGCCATGCCTCAGAGAGGGCCTCGTGTGCGGCATGCAGCTTGTGTTCGCAGGGAGGCTCGTGGTGGGGCTTCGCCTGTGCTGCAGCCCGCTGGCTGACACGGAGGATGTGGCGCCGCATCGTGCATGCCAGGTGTGCTCGGTGCCAGCCCGGCCTGTGGTGGTGCCGTGTGGTGGTCGTGTGATAAAGCCCCGTTGCTACTGCTCCCTCCCCTAGACTAACAAGCAAGGGTCTGTTGTGGGGGGTCGGGGTGGGGGGGGGGGGGGGGAGGTGAGGGGGTGGGGAGACGTGCGCCCTTCGTTAGCTTGTGTGTTAACTGCCTCGCCGTGCCCGGCGTCCGGTATTTTGCCAGGGTGTGTGTGTGGGGGAGGGGGGGGGGGATCAGACCTCAGGGGGGGTCGGGGGTCCCTCGGGGGACTGCCACGGGGTGGGGGGGGGGGGGGGGGGGGGTGCGCGCCTAGAGCAGACGGCCACAACCCGTGGACAGAACACCCGCCGAAACCCACACCCCCCCCGCTACCCTGATCTCTCGGCAATGGCATGTCTGTGCTACAGGGCAGTACCCTGGACCAGTTTGCCAGACACTCGGCATCACCAGTCGTCTATACTGCTGCTCATGCGTCATCATGGGTCTGTCCACACCTGTGTGCTGACAGCAGTTCTTTCAGTCTCGACGCACTTCTTCTCACGCGTTAGGGCAAGGGCTAGCTCTGTACACAAGGTTGTGCCACAGGGCGTCGCGGTTAACTGTGCTGACGCACTTCGTTACCGGTATACTGGAACACCGTCGCGGGTAAAAAAATACAGCCACGCAAAGCGTCACTCTGTTAATTTCTGCACGGATGATAATTCCGTTTTCCGCAGTATGCGTTTTGACGGGAAGTTTCAGCAGAAGACAGACTCTCTCGGAAGCACCGATAACACCGCCCCACCCCACCCCCCACCGTTCACCCGCGACACCGCTCCGCTCCGCCGCGTTTGCGACTCGTAAAAGAAGGCATCAGCACCCGCGCACCTCTCACCCACCACCCACCCCTCTCGGAGGCACCCACACAGGCCGCAAGGAAGTGTCGTCGGGGGGCTGTCATGCCCTCCCGCTCCCAGGCTGCCAAGAGGCTTTGCCACAAGAAAGAAAAATAGGCGTTGTTCAGGAAACAGCGCCGCGCCCCGTCCCCACCTCCCACCCCTTAGCACACACGCGCGTCTCTTTAACAGAAGTGCAGAACAGCACCGAGCATTCCCTGCTCTTAATGCGAGATCTCCGCTGCAAGCACAACACACACGCTACCTTGTGGGCGTGAAACTCAGCGAGCGGAGCGGGGGGGTGAGGGGGGGGGGGTGGCGGCAACACGACGCTGCAGTCAGGTCTCAGGACTGCATTCCGACGAGTCGGACGACCAGGTTGAGAACTGGTCGGGTGGGGGGAGGGGGTCCTCCCTGACTACCGCGCCGTGCAAAAAAAAGAATCGAAAAGAGTTACCGCGAGGGGGTTGTGCTTTGTGCGCGCGAGTGGAAAAAGCCGGCGAGAGAGAGAGAGAAAGACGCGTGTATGCATCGTGTTAGTTTATGGAGCGCGGCGATGAAGGGGTGCTGAAATCGGTGCGAACGGGCAACGAGGTGGGTGCGAGGGGGGGAGGGGTGCACCATACAGACAAAAGATAACACAGCCCCCCAAGCCCCTTCGGTTGCCATGCTTCGGCACGCCCCAGCTGGCACTCCTGCCGCAGCTGGAGCGCCACAACCCTGCGGACCCCCCCTCCCCCTGCGATGATTCCTTTGGCTGCATTTCATTTTGCAACGCTCTATCTCTCCGGGGCGAACACATTATTCCTCTTGCCGACCGGAGCAAGGGCGAGGGGACATTCGGACAACACCTAACCTACCCACCCCCACCCCTCCTGTGATTCGTAAGACATCCCCTTGGGTGTTAGGGGGGGGGGATAACCGGAATATGCCTGATCCTATTCTTTGATGCGGACATCCCCAAGAACAGTAGAAGAAAGGGGGGGGGGGGGTAGGGGGGGTCATAAGCCCCCCTAAAAACGTACGAAAACCAAAATTTTCAACATACCATCAGAACCGCCCTAATACCTGATCTGACCCGAAAATCCGACCCATACCCCCCCGGAAACTGTCTGGGGCCCACTTGTGACACCTGATACGCACTTTTGTGATAATTTTTTGGGGTCCTAAAAAATGTACCTCAGTTTCGTACCTTGCCTTTGTACCTGAACCACTCCCGACCGCATTATTTCGTTCTTTGCCTTTTCTGCGGTGGTTCTGGCTCAGGTGGCACGCATGTTGCCTTCCCCAGTGCCTCGGCAAGGTCTTTCTTGACCTGATTAGTGGGAATGTTGTGTTGTTGCGTCAGCAGAATGAGTTCAGCCACCTTCTGGGTGTAGTACTTCGATCGCATATGGGTCATTGTGAGTACTTCGTACGCCTGGGAGGCTGCATCGGCATTAGTAGGCAGCGTTGTAGATGCTTTTGCTTCGTCGATCTTAGCCTGTGAAGGCACGATTGGGATATTGTACGCCCTGAGAGCCGAAGTGGCTGTGTAATGACTGTGTAATTTGCGCCCCGCAGGATATGCACACCACGCAGTCTCGACAACACGTATGAGAGTCGCCAGGGATGTCTCAACGCCAGGGGAATACCCTCCCCTGGCGTTGTACAACCCTACTCTCAACCCTCGGGTCCTCTCCTGGAGGCGGTGGTGGCGGGCCCGCAACGCTTCGTACTTCCGGTACAGACTGAGGTAGTCTGCCCGGCTGACCCGCTCATTGCTTCCTAGATCATCTGCTGCTCTGGAGCTGCCATCACTCTCACTGCCCACATCAGTTGGTGTGGGGGTAGGAGCAGGAGGAGTGGGAGGAGTAGGAGTGCAGGTGACATCTTTCTTGGCTAGCAAGGAACGCCGCTTTTCCCGCACGTGCGTGCAGTTGATGCACCACTGCATATATCTGTCGTCACCACGTCCCACTCGCTCTCCTATGTACCCAGCCCGACGGAGCGCCCGAAATAATGTCGCCTCACCGATGTCGTGTGCCGTTTTCTTTTTACGCAGGTCTGCCACAACGCTCTCTGCCGAGACCCCGCACATCTCCCGTTTGGCGAGCGTCTTTCGAGCAAGGTACTCCTCTGCAGCAGCATCTGACACCTCTGCGAGGCCCTGGGCACGCGGCATGTGTTGCTCGGCGTGCTGAGTGAGCGTAGTGACACCCCTTCCCTTGCAAAGAACGAAATAATGCGGTCGGGAGTGGTTCAGGTACAAAGGCAAGGTACGAAACTGAGGTACATTTTTTAGGACCCCAAAAAATCATCACAAAAGTGCGTATCAGGTGTCACAAGTGGACCCCAGACAGTTTCCGGGGGGGTATGGGTCGGATTTTCAGGTCAGATCAGGTATTAGGGCGGCTCTGATGGTATGTCGAAAATTTTGGTTTTGTACGGGCTTATGACCCCCCCTAGGGCAGTGAAGGCAAAATACGCGTATTTTTCAGAATCCCGATTTTAAAAATACGTTGAACGTTCAAATACGTTGAACGTTCAGCGTATTTGAACGTTTCTCACATTGCCTACCGTCTGCAGGGGCCACCAGTCACAAACCCACCTTTCCTCAAGCAGAGCAAGGGCGAGTTGGTGGCACCAACGACAACCGTGCGGAAGACGTCCTTGGAGCACGATTTTACAGCGACTTGCTTCGCGATGCAGTCGACAGCATCCCTTGTCCTTTGCTCCATGAAGCGGGCTGGTGCAGTTGAGGTGAACCCCTGCAGATGGGATATCCCATACGGTTCTCCCATGCGGGATATCCCACTGGGTTCTGGCAAGTCACGTATGTCTCTAGACTGGGTTCTGGCTTAGAGGCGTTCAGCCATAATCCATCCAGTGGGAGCATCACGGCACTGTCCGCTCGGACACGTAGCTACCAGGGACTGAAATGGGAGTTCCCCATATTGCTGTCGACATACGCCGGCTCGAGGTGTTCTCTCTCAGTCGGGTAAAACCACCCTGTCTCACGACGGTCTAAATCCAGCTCACGTTCGGCCATCCACTTCCTCTACACGACGGACTCCAGCCGGTCGAGTGGGGTAAAACTGGGAGATACGTCGAGAGGGGGTTGGTACCCCCGCTTTTCCGGAGTTAGTCAACCCTGAAAAGAGGGGGTACCAACCACCCCTTTCCGGGTCCCGCCCCTTCTCGGACTACAGAACCCCGTTTTCACCGCCTTTTCGCCACGCGTGACACTCTCCATCCCACCGGTGTCCCCTTTAGTGTGTGCAGGGGGCCCACCCCCTACTGCTAGGGGGGATTTCATGTGGAGAGTGCACCCAGTGGGTGAAAACGCCCAAAAGCCAAAAAAACGTTCAACTTCGACGCATTTTTTTAAAAATACGTTGAACGTTCAAATACGTTGAACGTTTTTTACGTATTTTCTATCACTGCCCTAGGGGGGGGGGGAGTTTCGTTCGGAACTGGCTGGCAAGCTGGGTTGATTCATCGTCCGACCATCAACAGCCTCCATGCGATGCCATGGCGGAGCGCACACTTTGGTACCAACGGCGCAGAGACTATAGAGGCAGGTAGGCTACGCTCTGGCGTGTCCAATGTATCACCAGAAGGCGGCGTGCCTCCTTGGCATAGACGCATCACATAGAGCACCCCCAACTCTAAAGAAACGGCTCGGTCACTGGCTGTTCTTTTATCACTCCGGGGGGCTCTACGGTTAGTCTTTCCGGGGGGGGGGGGGGGGGTAGGGCCCCGGATGTCCATATAAAAAACTGTAATTTTTTTGAAATATCCAGGTCTGGAGGTCAACAGCGCAAAACCACCCCCAGACCCACCCCAGATATGAATTTCCGGAGGTTTTTACCCACTTTTGGGCCCACCAACACTCATTTTTGGCCAATTTTTGGCTTTTTTTTGGCTTTTCTGGGGTGAGTCCTGTGCAGGGTCATTTTTGGGTAAAAATGTGCATTTAACGCACCTCTGCTGGTCCTAGAGGCCCTGGATGGTATACAATGTGCCCCAGGGATGCCTAGGGTACGTTTTTCACCCGAAACCCACCCAAAATGGGGTATAGTTGCCCAATTTTTGACATTTTTTCATGAAATTGGACCTACAACATCGTTGCAGGGTCCTTTTCCTTGGGTAAAATTACGCATTTTCACGCGCTTCTACTGGTCGTAGAGGCCCTGGATGGTATACAATGTACCCCAGGGATGCCTAGGGTACGTTTTTCACCCGAAAAACACCCGAAATGGGGTATAGTTGCCCAATTTTTGACATTTTTTCATGAAATTGGGACTTTTACCCCACATGGGCGAATCCCCCATTTTTCACAGTTTTTTCAAAAAATTGGACGGAATTTGGGCAATTCGGTGTCGAAAACCTGTTCCAACAGGCCCGTACACCCCTTTTCGGGCATACTCAGTGGTTTCTGGGTGGTTATAGGGTTGTAGGGTGCCTACAACACGGTTGCAGGGTGTGTGCAGGGTCCTACAACATCGTTGCAGGGTCCACATTTTTGGGTAAAAATGTGCATTTTAACCCTTTAGAGACCAGGGGGGTACGATTTAGAAGGCCCGAAAATCCGGGATTTTGGCCACTTTGCCCAGTAAGCAATTTTCTACTCCACCAAAATCGAAATTTTTTTTCATGGTGAAACGCGTTGTTTCAGAACGATCCGAGAATCAACTTTTTTTGTGAAAAAAATATTTTTTTTCACACGGCAGGCGACTCCCAATGACCACCCAAAATGGTTTTGGCTGATTTTCGGGCCCAGCCACATGGCCAAACCAGACCCCCAGATTTGGATAAAAAATCCGAAAAATGCGTTTTTCGGGCAGAACGAGGACAGCGCATTCCACGATGCCGAGACTTGGTGAAAAAGTCAAAAAATCTCGATTTTTGCCTGCCGACCCAATTTTGGGGGTGAAAAAGGTGAAAATACAGGGTTAGTGGGGTCAGGTCACCAGACTCAGACGCAACTTTCGGGCAGTTTTGGGACACATCTTTCTAGAAATACATTTTTAGGGGGCTTGGGGGTGTTTTGGGGCTGTTTCTGTGACCAGAGGCGCAGGACCCCCGGGTGCCCAAAAACCACCAAAAACCGGAAAATAGGTGGACTCAAAATCTGGTCTGGGCAGGAATTTTCTTCAATTTTGGACTTTTTTCAGATTTTTTTCTGTCGTGAAATGCGCTGTTCTCGCCGTTTCCGAGAACATAATTTTCCCGAAAAAAAATTTTTTTCCGGGCCACCGCAATTTGAAGTGCTGGGCAGGCCTCGCCGACAATTTTCTTTCGCCGGCAACTGCATTTTTTTCTGGATAAATGTGTGTTCTTTGCGAGAATACGACACGTTGAGTTCGGAACAGTTCACCATAAAAAAAATCTTGAAAAAGTCGTAGTAGAAGGCACTTTGCCCAGGTAAGCACCCAAAGTGCCCAGATCCCCAAAAAATCCCGATTTCTGGAAATTTTCGTTTTTTCCCAATTTTCGCGCTCGCAACAAACATGTGCACTGTGGCGTGCCCATTTTTGTCTCAGTTGTTCGTGGCAAGAACTGCGACATCCGAGTTCACCATAAAAAAAAATCGGTCAAAAATTCCGAGTAGAAAGTACCTGAGTGCCAGTGGCCAAAAAAGTCTGAGTTACCTGCACATATATGTGCAGATAACTCCTAAAGGGTTAACGCACATCTACTGGTCGTAGAGGCCCGGGATGGTACACAATGTGCCCCAGGGATGCCTAGGGTACGTTTTTCACCCGAAAACCACCCAAAATGGGGTCTAGTTGCCCAATTTTTGACATTTTTTCAGAAAAATTGGGGCTGTTACCCTACACGGGCGAATCCCCCATTTTTCACAGTTTTTTCAAAATATCGGACTGAATTTGGGCAATTCGGTGTAGAAAACCTGTTCCGACAGGCCCATACACCCCATTTTAGGGCATACCCAGTGGTTTCTGGGTGGTTATAGGGTTGTAGAGTGCCTACAACCTGGTTGCAGGGTGCTTGCAGGGTGGTTGCAGGGTCCTTTTTTTGGGTAAAAATACGCATTTTAACGCACCTCTACTGGTCGTAGAGGCCCGGGATGATATACAATGTACCCCAGGGATGCCTAGGGTACGTTTTTCACCCGAAAAACACCCGAAATGGGGTCTAGTTGCCCCGATTTTGTCATTTTTTCATGAAAATCGGGATTTTGCCCAAAATGGGCAAAATCCCCTTTTTTCACCGATTTTTCGAAAATTCTGACCGAAAATGGGCACCTAAGTGTGAAAAACCGGTTTCATTGGGTCCACAGACATATTTTTGAGGTGGGTACACCCATTTTAGGTGCCAATAACCCTTGTTTGGGGTCGGAAAAATTTTTATTACAATTTTTTCCCGTACATCCGGGGCCCTACTGGGGGGGGCTAAATAGAAGGGGGTGGCCGAATACAAGGGGGTGGCCGAATAGAAGGGGGGGGTCTGGAAATTCGAAATCCAGAAAATTTTAGGCCGAATACAAGGGGGGGGGTCTTGTATTCGGCGGTCCATGAATTTTGGCCAATTTTCAAATTTTCAGCCTGTTTTTCCAGTCCTAACAGACACCCCATGGTCAAAATGACCCCACTGCGATTCGCACGGAATCCAAACATTCAAAAGAACAGGATTTTGGACACCAGTGTGGGGGTCCTCACAGGTGGCTGACTCCTGAGAATATCCTCCCATTATCAGGAGCCAAACCAGACCCACATTTCATGAGTGAAACTTGGCACCTCCACCCACAAAATGACCCCACCACGATCCGCACGGATTCCGAATAGTGCAATGGAAGGCGAAAATCGCGATTCGGGGGGGGGGTCTTCTATTTAGCCCCCCCCAGTAGGGGGGGGGGGTCTGGGGTGTCGTAGTTCATCAGTTGCTTATTACCGTAACCGAGGTAATTTATGGAACGATTATATCCCTTGTACGATAAATTAGGGAACGATAAATTTAAGGGACGGCCAAAATTAAGGGACATTTGTCGTTCCTTAATTTTATCGTTCATTGATTTGCACTTTCACTACCCCGCCACTGCAGGAGTTGGGGGGTCGGGAGGGGCTCGTTTTTTTGTGCCGCCAGCAGTGAGCCACCAGCAGCTCAACCCCGGCCAGTGCGCGGTTTGTTTGTCCTAGAGAGAGAGAGCAGCAGAGAGAGGTGAGAGACTGAGGGGTTTGAGGCCCCCCGGCCCCAGGTTCCCTGCCTGGGCACGGATACGAGAGAGACAGTGAGTACGCAGGCTGCCCACCCCTCCCCATCTTTGCCCAGGGCTGCAACACGCAAATTTATATCCCTTGTACGATAAAGTAAGGAACGATAAATTTAAGGAACGGCCAAAATTAAGGGACATTTATCGTTCCTTAAATTACCTCGGTTACGGTATTCGGTTCGGTCATCTTTATCAGGGGGGTTTTTTTGGATGTATTTTTCAATTCGAGTTGACAACCGCATTGGTATGTCGGGGTGTTTTTGTTGTTGTTGTTGTTGCTGGCAGCGTTTCTTTTTTGCTTTCGTTCCGGAAAAAAAACATTGGGGGAGCGGGGTAGGGATTGTCCAGTGGGGAGACGATATATCGAACGCAACCACCTCTCTGCCGCACACACTCCCCACCAGGGGTGGGTGGTTGGGGACGCAGCCTTGATGATTTGATCCGGAAACAACCCGCTTCTGCAGTGGCACTGCCACAAAGAGATGCGCCGATTTTACTGCAAAAAAAATCCTGCAGAAAGACGACGATTCTGCGATGGGCAGCCCAGATCACACCGACGAGGAGCTGCGCCTTGAAACCACATTCGCCCAAATTCGATGTGTTTGTCGATTTGTGGGGAAAAGCAGAGTCACCCCCTCGCACCATCAGCGGGGGCGCTTCACTCCATGCCTGTCAATACTGCGCCACAGCGACACCTATGCCGAGAGAGGTGTGCAGAGAATTTATTATGGCACCAACGACCCTCCAACCTGACGGCCAGAGTTGTGACGTAAACTTTACACAAAGGTGCCAGAAGGCGTGTCTTCACTTTGCTCTACTCACTTATGAATGACGAAGAAAGACGGTGTCCCCCTTCCTCCCCCCCCCCGGTATTAATCCCGCGTGTTAATGTTTCGTACCCACCCCCACCCCACCCCCCCCACCCCCGTTATGGACGTACACAGAGACAGACATCCAGACAAAACACACCGGCACACACAGCAGAGGGAAGACAAGCAGTCCCACCGCAACCCACTCCCCTAATCCTTCTTGCAGAACGGCAACCGGCTGGGAAGGCCATGGGGAGGGACTAGAGTTTAGATACAGGCAAAAGAAAGTGAAGAAGGGGCTTCAGCACAACAGGGCGGAGCTTTATGAGGGGTTAGCGCCGGGAGGTCCGGGGGAGGAGGAGGGAAGAGGAGGGGGGGGGGGGGGGGTGATGGGGTGTAGGGGGTGCGGCCTCAGAGGGATCGAAGAAGTTGCACAAAAAGAAAACGTGTTGCTCGTGGAGAATTTATTTTTTCCCCGTTGCTCCGGAAAAGGGGTGTGTGTGGGGTTCGGGCTTCTTCAGAGCTGTTGCAGAGTTATTTTTCACAAAGGGAAGGAGGCAGCATGCCGGAGGGTCGGCGGGCTGTCGAGAGCACTGTCGAGGGAGAGCGAGTGAGTGAGACCAAATTGCGTACTTCTTTTGCATCATTCTAAAAACGGTTTCCAGGGCACCACGCCTGCACAGCATCCGCCCAAGCTCCAGGGTGTTTTCGCTCGGCGGTTCCAAGATAAGGCGTTGCTTTTGGGTGTCAAACCCGGGTGAACAAAACCTCATTGCCTGATGAACGTTGGCGTGTCTGTTGCGCACAGTCACATCAACCAAGGCAAAAAAAATAGGCACTTGTTGCAGGGAATAATATCCAAATGAAAAAAAATAGAACGGAAAAGGCGGGCCCTTTTTCAGCACTGCGGCGAGGCGCCCTCCCGGCACGTCAGACATGCTAGCATATCGCCACGACGAGGCTTTGGCTGCGATATCAGCCTTGTAGATCCCTTGGCGAGAGCGAAAGGGGAAGGGGCTCTGGATACCAGACCCTCCACAAGACCCGCCCTCGAGATGCACAGTCGCCAAGAGGTGCAACTGTGCAAGAGCCACCTGTCACAAGGGGGGTCTGGGGGGCAGAGCCAGGGATCAAGAATACATGTGTGACCCCCCACGTATTCGTATTAATACGTATTAATACGTCGAATACGTGTAATACGTGTGGTTTTGGCGACCCTGCTTTCCCTCAGTGGTTTGGGGTATTTTCCCTTCCGGTGTCTGTTTTGTGAGGTTTTTGGGGTGGAGAGGGGGTTCCTCCGGAATTGCCATGTCTGCAGAACATGTTGACGCGCTTCGGGAAGCACACATTCGTTGCGAGTTTGTGCTTCTCCAGTGGGTTTGAACCTCAGACGCCGTCCGTGACGACACCACACTCGAACTGACGGACACAGACGACCCAAGATGGGATCGGTCACGATCCTTTGTCTTCGTCTTCCTTGGCTGACACAGTGCTCAGCCGGTGCGATCTGCCCCACGTACAAGCACTCAGTTGACCAGGTATCGCCACTCAGTTGATCTGGTTTCGCCTGTTCGACCACCTGGCGAGGGCGCAGGGTCGGTGTACGCCTCAACCTGGCGTTGCGGGTACCCTTCAGGTGCAGGAAGGCCGGGTTTGCAGGGCCTCCTTCGTGATTACGAATGCCCCATTTCGGCTCCGCCCGACACATGGTTGCTCCGTGCTCTTAACAGCGCGGGTCCGGCCTCTGCAGCCGACAGGTTGCGAGCCCATGAGGGGGTCTGCAGCGCAACTCAAGGAGGGAAAGGGGGCTGAACCAAAAACCCACGTATTTCAGGATAATACCCCCCACGTATTCGTATTAATACGTATTAATACGAATACGTATAATACGTTTAATACGCGTATTTTTGAACCCTGGGGCAGAGCCCCCCAGCCGCCGGAGGCCACGGTAGTGAACATCTATTCCTCCACTCGATGTGACGATACGATGTCGCACAAGGACATGCCACAGGGGGGTCTGGGGGGCGGAGCCCCCCAGCCGCCGGAGGCCACGGTAGTCAACATCTCTTGCGAGCGGAAGGGCATGAGGAAGGGTAGCTTTTCTCTAGGTTTCGCCTCAGGAAACCTCGAAAATTAGTAGAGGGGCGAAAGTTCGAAAGAAAAGTTGCGCCCCCAAGGAATCGGGCACCCAAGTTCGGGATACCCCTGCCTGCCCCCAAAAAAAAAAACGGGGGGAAAAAGAAAAAAAATAACGGAAAAGGTGGGCCACTTTTTCCGTTACGGGGATATTTTTCCCTGCAACTTGTTGTCCTGTCACCCCCAAAAAAACAAGCGCTGCCAACTATCTTTTCCACCGCGACAAACGCTTCTTGCTTATCGCTTTTATTTAAACCCCCCCCCCCCTGGCCAGAACGGCACTGCGCGCTGCAGTGTGGGGCTGTGCCAATGCATGGGCCTTCCCTCGCCTCAGTGCAATGAGTGGACCTCCAGCCTCAAGATGGGAAGAGAGGAGGAGGAGGAGGAGGGGTGGGAGAGTGTCAGTAGGCCGTGAGAGCCGCGGCAACACGCTGCCTGTTCGCACCAGAGCTTCCGCTGTGAGGGTATCATGCGCCTTGATATGTATCAGGAACAGCCTTACGCACAACGAAAGCGGGCGGCGGGACAAGGCAAAAAATAAAAGACAGGGAACAGAGAAGCCGCGAGAGGAGGCGTGCTTTACTTCGGCTGGATCCGGGTGGTGGCACGCACACCCACAGGCGCAGAGGGCTGGGGGGGGGTGCAGCGCCCCCACTCCGGCCTCTCGACCCCACCCCTCCCCTCCCCAGAACACCGCCTGTGCCCCAACCCCGCAAGGGGTGACCCGATGCTGGGCGAGACGTCTCCCCCTGAGCTCCACTGCGCTTAAGCAGGGTCAGGCGAGGTCGGATGGACTTAGTCCTTCCCAGACCCCCCCCGCACAGCGGCTGTTCGTGCGCTGAGCTCCTCGTTGCGCGAGTCTGAGTGGGTGCGGACTGATGTCGGGCTGGGTATTTCGGCCCTCCGACGGTCGTTCAGCTGTGTGTGTGTGTGGAAGGATGGCACGGCTCCAGGCTGGCGGCAGAGGCACAGAACACCTGCATGCGGCTCCCTGGCATACCCGCATCATCTCAAAGGAGTACCAGAAGCCGCCCCCAAGGCTGACAGCACACCCGAGCACGCTGAGCTGCCCCGGGAGCTTGTCGTTCAGGAAGGCCACGCCCAGGATGATGTTGAGAATCTTCGTCATGTTGTTGATGACGAGGAAGGTCGTCGCCGACACGAGGCGCTGCAGGCCGAAGCCGGAGGTGCTGATCATAAACCCGATGGCGCAGGTTGTGGCAATCACCATCCAGCCGTGCATCGGCACGACCGGCAGCATTGTGCTGTACTGGCTTGCTTCGCCTGACAGGAGAGCCACGAGGATGAGGTACGGCAGGCACAGCGCGTTGTTGAACAGAGACATCGTGTACCTGCAGTGAGGCGGTGGGGTGACCCCTGCATCAGCCGTGGGCATTGATGGCACGCTGCACTCGAGTTGCGCGTGCCGGATGGGAACGACAACTCTGTTTGTTGTGATTGCCTTTGGGTGTATGGTGTGTCCTTATGCGCTGAGAACAGCCTCATTCGCCGTGACCAGGGGCAGGTGTATTGGCAATAAAAGAAAGAAGCGAAAAAACACAAGAGCGGGAAGGTGGCCGGCAGCACAGGCGACGGGCATACTTCGACATCTCCTTGATGCTCGGGTCGTTGTCCATCTTCCACTTCAGCGTCACTCCGTACAAAGTCTGGCACACAACGTTGAGGAGGCACCAGAACATCCCAGGCCAGAAGTCTTTGAAGTAGGTCGACCCGCCCTGGCTGTAGAGCACCGTGCCCAGCACTGCAGGGGAGGGGTGGTGCGGAGCGGGCAGGGCACATCGCGACACACGCAGCGAGCACAATGCATACCGATGATCAGCTCGGAAGCAAGGATCTGAACATTCACCGTTGTATGGCGCACGAAGTACTCCACGACTGTGCGAAGGGTGGTGGCGGTGGTGGCGGGATGCGTTCCGACGGTGTCTTGGTTGTATTCCCAAATCCACAACACCACAGATCCCTCCGAGGTGGGGGGACAATGTGCTGTGCAGCTGCCGGGTGGAAGCAGCACAAAAAAAAATACAGGGCAACTCTCAGTGGAGACATACATGTGGTGATGATGGCGCCAACATTCCGCACGATGATGACGAACGAGACATGCACAAACTGGAAAGTCTTCGCAGAGGTGTAAAGCATGCCGGCGAAGAGCGTGAAGATCGGAATCCACGAGACGACACACTCATAGGTCAGCTTGTCACGGTCGATCTTATCACGCGCGAGGAAGAGAAGCAGAAGGGTGCCCATCACCTGGATGGCGACAAGCGTGGAGGGCAGGGCGTGCTCGGTGACGGGATCCTTCAAGTAGTCCATCGCCATCTTGTTGCCGATCATCATCCCGACGCTGGAGAAGCAAAACTGCCCGAGGGCAGAGGCGAAGACATTGGAGCTCACCTTCGACTTGTCATCGGACATCGTGGTGGGGGGGCGGGGAGGGGGGAGAGGGGTGGCGTCACTGGCGAGGCAGGCTGGGTACGGAGTGGGGCACCCAGCACCTGCACTCGCACGCTCTGTGGGATTGCAGATCGGAAGGTGGCTGTGCACGGCAGAAAAAGTGGGTGGCAGCAGAGAGAGGAGAGGTGGCGCAGGAGTGGTCAGGAGGCAACAAGGTGGAGGGAGGCAGGGGGCGAGGGCGTGCGTGGCACTTCGTGACAAGTAGCTCGGGCTTGAAGAACAAAGATAACAAAGAACAACTCACTCAAAGCGATATGATACCGCCCCCAAAAGAAAATACATCGGGTGCTCCGCTAACTCAGCGCAAGAACTGAAATCAGTGTTTGCACCTTTAAGCAGAAGTACCCCCCCTCGCCCTAACGAACGAGGTCGTGTATATTCTTTGGAGGGTGGTATAGATAGATCCTATAGATGGTATGCGAAACCGACCCCGTCACCCCAGCGTGAAAACACGGAGGGGTGTGGGGCAGGCGATAAACAGCAAACATACTGCTGGAACACCCGATACCAGCATCAAAAAGAAAAATCACCTGACGCTCCCACTCCCCACTCCCTCGGGGGGGCAGGAGTCTCAAGCGGGACAGGGGTCTGAGACCTCGACGAAGCGAAGTCCGGAGACGAGGGCAACAGCGGTGACCCAGTTGGATGAGCAACCCGTTTACTCCATGCGCCTCGTGGTTCGTGGTTTCAGACAAACCAGAAAACCTACCGCAAAACGAATTCACATCATTCGCGGTTACAGTAGTCCAACAAACATCAATGAGGTAAAAATAGAGGTGGGCTAAAAACATCGGTGGGGTAGCAACGTTGGTGGGGTAAAAACTAAAAGGGATTTCAGGATCCTTCGGGGCTCAGGTGGGTTTTTACCCCACCAATGTGTGTTCACTGTACACCAGGTACAGCGTGCCCTCGTTCGGGATGTTGTAGGCATCAAGCGTGCGCCCGTCCTGCAGTGGCCGCCCTGCAAAGATCAGAATCTGCTGGTCCGGAGGAATACCCACGCTGTCATGGATCTTGCCCTACAAGTTCTGAATCGTGTCGGACATAAACACGATGAGGCTGATGGTCTTAAACAATCAACAGGGTCAGCGTGCTCCCCCTCGGGATGATTAGGACAGCAAACGTGCTCGTTTCCTGCAGCACGCTCCCACGGTGGATCAGCTTCTGCCGGCTCACATGAATGTCCACCCTGTGGCTGATCATAATCTTGACGTCATAAACCGTGTTGGAATAGGACACCACGGGCAGGTAGATCTTCCGACCCCACGCGAGGATTAACACGAAGAGATCAATTTCGACATCCTCCCAGCCGAATGCACGGAGCGGCAGAGCAACGCAACACGACGGGCAATCGGCCCCACTGCACTGGGCGTCGGGGTCGCGGATGCAGGAAAGCCCATCCTCGCACCGGCCGCCGTTGGCGCCACCGCACACAGCCTTCCCCAGGCACGTGTTCGTGACGGGAGGCTGCGGCACCGGCACCGGCACCAGGGGAGGGAGCGGCAGCAGGTTCCACTGGCACTGGCCCTCCACGCAGGCAAACCCGTCGGCAGGGGGTCATTCGCAGGTCGACCCGGTGCTGGGGATGTCGCAGCCCAGCTTGCCGACGAGGGAGCGCAGGAAGTCCAGGTGGACGGTGTTGGCGTCGGTACGCGCCACAGGGTTGCGGGTGCAGCCGCAGCCCAGAGGCAGAACCTGTCCGCACTCGCTGGCCACAGTGCACGACCGGATGCGGGTCAACTCCGCCGCGTACGTAGACTTCACATCCTCGCACGCACTCGCGTCAGCCGCAACAAGCAGCCCGGCAACCAGCAGCACGCGCCCCATCATCTTGCGGGGAGGAGTGGCGTGGCGAGGTGTGCTCAGGGGGGGGGGGGTGTGAGAACAGGTCTGTGCTGTGTGATGTGATGTGTGGTGTGTGGCGCGGGACAGCAAGGCAAGCAGCACTCCATCAACCAAAAACACAGCGCACGCAGCGGGGTAGGGAGGATGGGTGGTGGACGGGGCATTTCAGATATCAGATAACAGATTGTTGCTGGAGGCTGGCTTCACCCGTGCACAAACGAGGTCGTGTATATTCTTTGGAGGGTGGTCTAGATAGATCAGATGGTATGCGAACCCGACCCCGTCACCCCAGCGTGAAAACACGGAGGGGTGTGGGGCAGGCGATGTACAGCAAACAAACTGACGGAACACCCGTGACCCGAATCAAAAAGAAAGACCTCCCGCAAAACGAATTCACATCCTTCGCGGTTACAGCTGCGCTGTGGTAGTCAGCAAGCGTGCGCGAGTCCTCCAGCTGCTGCCCCTATGATCAGAGTCTGCTGGTCCGGAGGAATGCCCACCGCGTCCTGGATCCTGTATTTCACGTCCTGAATCGTGTTGTTAGAGTCCACGTCGAGGGAGATGGTCCACTCTCGCGGATCAGCACGAAAATCTGTATCCTCCTGTGTTGTGTATTATTGTCTCGGGACGACTTTGTGTGTATACCCCTCCAAAGAGTAAAACCGGTGATGTCACAAGTGTGCAGCCGTGTTGTGCCAAAGCAATTTGCGGGGTGGGGGGAGGGGCTCTGCTCAACAACAACAGCGTCACGTGACCTGCGACTATCCGGCAACACCACGTGGACCCCCTCTGAAGCCGTCTCGCTTCGAACCTACGCGCTCCCCCCGCCGCGTTCCTCGCGCGGGAGGACTCATCTCCTCCTGGGGGGGAGGGCATATCCTACCCGGCGGGATATCGCAGCGATATGCCGGGCATCACCGTGTGAAACGGAAGCCACATCACAGACAGAGACAGAACCGGAGTCCCTTGTGAAGAGCCACCTTCCGCAGATGCTGAGTGCCACAGCACTACCCTGTGAGACCAAGCTCCCCAGACACTCGCCTGTGCTGAGGCGGTATAGAGTGGTGGTGTCAATCAAAGGAAACGCCGCTGCAACAACATCGCCTGGTTGTGACACAGCAATTCGGTGAGCAAAGTCACCCGGTTGCATCGTACGCAGGCAGCTGAGGGAGCTTGTGCACCACACCTTGAGAGACTCGTCGCTCGAGCACGACACCAGGCGCTGCTCGTCCCTGGTCAGCACCAGGTCAAGCACTTTGTCAGTGTGCTCATCCAGGGTGTGTGTGCGTGTCAGGGTGCTGATGTCCCACACACGGATGAGGTTGTCATTCGACCCGCTGAAGATCCTCGTGCCCGACACAGCAATGCTGTAAACAGCCCCCCTGTGACCCTCCAGCACTGTGGCACTCGGTGTGCCATTCAAGTCCCACACACGCACTTGGCCTTTGGAGGCTCCGGACACCAGACGCCCGCAGTGCGACCACACTGCAGTAAACACCGCAGTGGGGTTGCGGTCCAGCATGAACACCTGCTTCCACGTTGATGTCAGCCACACGCAGACGGTACCGTTCTGAGAGCATGTTGCCAACCACATCCCACAGACGGAGAAGGCAGTATCAGGAATAGGCTTGTGGCTGTGTCGCAAATCCGCCACCACAGCAGCGGTGCTGGTGTCAAATACAGTGATGTGACCGTGGGAGTCACCCAATGAACACAACTTCCCACACCTCGACAGTGTGATGCGGGATGTGATGTCGCGAGATGAGTAGACTGCGGGTGACCTGACTGTGGGCCAGCACGGGACGAGCTGCACAGCACCCCCGTCCTCCAGACGCGTGTCGGCAACGCGCTGTGCATCGTCCAGCTCCTCCTCAAACCCTTCGATACGGGCTGCCATGCATGCAGCCTCACGGGTTGCGTTGAGAGAACCCGGGAACATCTCCTGCAGCGCATCCGCCTTCAGATCGACCACAGTCCCGTCTTCCGGAACACTGACGACACAGGTGTCCCCAGTGCCGGTATGACGTACAGACACATGCATTGCTTTGAATGTGTTGCCCCCTGGCGCGGGCACGCGGGTGGCAACTTGCAAAAAATCACTGCAGAGTGTGAGGGGCCTGGGCTGACATGGGCACGGAGGAAGCTGCACAGCAGAGGCAGTGGGGAGAGGAGGCAATACGGGAGGTGGGATGGTGTGGGTGGGGAGTGAGGGTCTTCTGCCTATCAACATCACACACATTAGGTATCCTTGCCTCTCGCAGCGCTGCTCTGTTGTGGCTCTGCCTGTGCCAGCTGAGGGTCTGTCTACTATTCCCCACGGCTGGGCTGTCCTGTAGCAGCCCTGTCTTTGTCTTTGTTTTGGGTTTTGGGTTTTAGTTTTTGGTTTTTGGCTTTGCTTTTTGTCTTATCCAGTCTCGCCCAGCACAAGCTGCTTTGGTTTTGGTGGGGATTCAGCAGCTGCTCATTCCAACCCATGAGGGGGGGAGGACGGGGCAGCAGCGAACAGCAGCCAGTGCGGTGGGGTGTGTGCAGGAGGCGGTCTCTGCGGCTTGCATCTTTGCCGTCTCTGTCCTTTGGCGGCTGTCTTGCCTTCTGCACAGAAAACAACGGTACACAACACAACACAAAACACACGAAAACACACCACAAACATCAATAAACATTGGACCTGTGCGTGCCAACAGCTGTGGGTGATTCGGGTGACGGGGCAGACAGGCGGGGGTGCTTGTGTGAGCATGCTCACGTGCAGAGGAACACCCCCTGGCGCCAGCCAGCACCGCCACACGCCACACGCCACACACCACAGCCGTCGGGCAGGGTTTGGCTTGCAAGGCCTAGTACTCCTCGACGTCCTCCTCACCCTCGATGTCGGCAGACTCGGCACCCACCTCCTCGTAGTCCTTCTCCAGGGCGGCAAGGTCCTCACGCGCCTCCGAGAACTCACCCTCCTCCATACCCTCACCGACGTACCAGTGGACGAAGGCACGCTTCGAGTACATCAGGTCGAACTTGTGGTCGATGCGGGCGAACACCTCGGCGATGGCTGTGCTGTTCGAGATCATGCACACCGCGCGCTGCACCTTGGCCAGGTCGCCGCCCGGCACCACCGTGGGCGGCTGGTAGTTGATCCCGCACTTGAACCCGGTGGGGGACCAGTCCACGAACTGGATGGTGCGCTTCGTCTTGATGGTGGCGACGGACGCGTTCACGTCCTTCGGCACCACGTCACCGCGGTACATCAGGCAGCACGCCATGTACTTCCCGTGGCGGGGGTCGCACTTGGCCATCATCGACGCCGGCTCGAAGGCCGCGTTCGTGATCTCGGCCACCGACAGCTGCTCGTGGTACGCCTTCTCGGCGGAGATCACCGGGGCGTACGACGAAAGCATGAAGTGGATGCGCGGGTACGGCACCAGGTTGGTCTGGAACTCCGTCACGTCAACGTTCAGCGCACCGTCGAAACGCAGCGACGCCGTCAGCGACGAGATCACCTGCGCAATCAGGCGGTTCAGGTTGGTGTAGGTCGGGCGCTCGATGTCCAGGTTGCGGCGCGCAATGTCGTAGATCGCCTCGTTGTCCAGCATGCACGCAACGTCGGTGTGCTCCAGCAGCGAGTGGGTCGACAGCACGCTGTTGTACGGCTCCACCACGGCCGTCGACACCTGCGGGGACGGGTACACCGTGAACCCGAGCTTCGACTTGCGCCCGTAGTCCACCGACAGGCGCTCCAGGAGAAGCGCACCCAGACCAGACCCGGTCCCACCGCCCACGGCGTTGAACACCAGGAACCCCTGCAGACCGGTGCAGTTGTCAGCCAGCTTCCGGATCCGGTCCAGGCACAGGTCCACGATCTCCTTCCCGATGGTGTAGTGCCCACGCGCGTAGTTGTTCGCCGCGTCCTCCTTGCCCGAGATCAGCTGCTCGGGGTGGAACAGCTGGCGGTACGTCCCGGTCCGCACCTCGTCGATCACCGTCGGCTCCAGGTCGAGCAGCACCGCGCGGGGCACGTGCTTGCCAGCACCCGTCTCGGAGAAGAAGGTGTTGAAGGCGTCGTCCTCCACACCGCACGTCTTGTCCGACGGCATCGCGCCATCCGGCTGGATCCCGTGCTCGAGGCAGTACAGCTCCCAGCACGCGTTACCGACCTGGCAACCGGCCTGCCCGATGTGGATCGAGATCACCTCCCTCATTGTTGCTGTCTTGTTTGCTTGTTTGTTCCTGCAACAGGCCCGGTAAGTGTGCGTGTGTGTCGTGTCCAGTGTGTGGTTTCTATTCTGCAACATGACCACCCCCCAGCCCTCAGCCACGCAAAGGCGACACGCCACTCTGGGCTGGGGCTTGGGGGTTGAACTCTCGCTATCTCTCGAGTCTCCGCCTCTCTCGCACGCCCGCAGCCACTGCGTGCCTCTCACACCTTCTCTGCTCTACTGGCGCATGCCTTGCTAAAGCCCACCCCACCACCCCACCCCCACACGACCGACTCTGGCACCCTGCACGCTTGCCTATCCAGAGTTGCAGGCACAGTGTCCGCCATCCAGACCCAATGAGAAGCGCACCACTCTGAGAGGAAAACACTGATTCGCTGGCGTTGGTAGGAACGGCAAACAAACGAGTTCAGGCGCAACAGGCGCCACACGGAGGGCAAGCCACGTGCAAAGCATCTGCCGCACTGTCTCGGGTCTCGGCAGGCACACTAAAGATAAACAGGGCGGCGTGTATGGAACACACACACGCACAGAACCCCACTGCTGGAAACTATACCAAAAATAAATCTAGAATACCGAAGGCGGTTGGGGCAGGCAGGAGGCTGGCGAGCGGGTGGGTCTCCGCAGGCACTGCCCGCGTGCACACCCACACCCCACCACCAACACCACCCACCCTCTTGACTTTGTCTCAACACAATAACGGCTCGCACATATTGCTGCCCGATACCACGGCACACCCACACCACCTCCATGTTGGACATGGCAGGGCCTTTGTGTTCCGTTACCAGCAACCCCGGCCCTGCTGGACCGAGCCAACAGCCCCAGGGCCCAAAGGGTCGGAGCAGCTCTGAGATTTTCAATGGGGGGGGGGGGGGGTCGTGGGGACGAGCCCCCTCCCACTTGAAGGGCGTAACCTGTATCCCCCACACACGCGGGTGGTGGTGGGGCGGTGGTGGACCCTGCAGGCACCTGCCCCGAGGGGGATAATGGGGATCTGCAGCAGGGGAGATCAGCTCGTCATGCCGCCACTCGCGACCAGCTGCACCACTGTTGCCTCCCACTGCACGAAGAGCCCCACCTCGGCAGGCGGGCTGGGCAGCAGGCGCAGCGGGTCGCGTGGGTGCTTCGGCGCCTGGGGCAGGTCGCCGAGCTGCGACACCTGCCACATCGCACGGGCCTGCGTGGGTGGATGTATTAGTGGTGCGCGGTGGAGGAGGAATCGCCCCCAGAGTGTAGTGAAAAGTCATCGACATTCTCCATCTACAGCCTGGTTGCCGATAGTTTTCCAGAGTCCGATCGGTGCGACCCGAGAGGCGCTCAACACAAATTCGAAAGGTATGGATGGCGTGTGGTGCATACCTTCTGGACCACGCCGTTCTCTTTGCCGTAGACAGCGTCCAGCAGGGGCAGGGAGTACTGCAGCAGCGCGTTGCGGGCCTGAGGTGTTGAGGCGGTTGAGGAGGGTGCCAGGGAACACATGGGTACCCCCGGGAGGCAGAATGGAGAGAGGGGGAGAGGGGGGGCAGCCAGTGGCGTGGTCAAACTTACCCCCCCTCCCCGCCCTCCCCCCCTCCGCCCATCACGGCAAAGGAACCGTGCTTCAAAAGAGGGGCAGCAGGTATTTCGCTAACCCCTTAAGTGGCCTCTTCCTTCTCTCTGGCGAACTGGCTGGCAATCGTTCTTCCACCGACAACATATACACACCTCCTCGAAGTTCATGATCTTCGTGTCGTCCGTTTGGAACACCGGCTCTGCCTTGTGGTCGAGCGGTATGCTGCTGGCCAGCGAGGCGGCGAAGTGGCAGGCGAGCTGTGGTGGTGGGTAGTGTGCATGGCGTCGGGAGCAAGGGCAGGCAGGCATACCAGGGGCGAGTCTGCATAGAGGCGTGTGCGTGAGAGGAAGCGCAGGTAGTGCGCACCAAACGCGATAGCCATCTGCACAGCGACGATGCTGCTGTTCGCCTTTGCCATGCCACGGAAGTAGTTGCACAGACGCTTGCAGAGAGCGCCGAACGTCCAGTGCCGGGGCCCCAGGACATCGAGCACCTCCAGCAGCGTCTCCTTCAGGGAGGTGTACTTTGTCTTCGCCACACCGCTCGAATCCTCCAGCTCCTGCACCACAGCCTCGAGGCGTGCCTCGTCGGCAAGGGGCAGCTGCTCGTCGGCAAACTGCCTGTCGCACGACGTGCACCGCCACTGCTTCTGCGCAGGGCAGTCCACACCCGGAGGCGAGTAGGCGCCACGCCACACCCGCACGCCGTCGTCGCTGCAGCCGCACTTGATCTGGCGGCAGAGATCGTCACCCTGGCACCGCTCGCAGCTGCACCAGAACATGAAGTGGCCCCACAGCTCCCGCTGCCGCACCAGGTTGGAGCGCGCCAGGAAGTCCAGCTCCCCCCTGTAGCTGAAGGTCGCAAGAGTGTCGCTGGGGATCAGGCGCAGCGCCGTGAAATGCACGCTCCCGCCCTGCGGCTGGTACACCACGTTGGGCATGCAGGAGTGCGCCAGCTTGGACCCCAGGCGGAACAACCCGCCCCGCTCCTCCGCGCCGCGCAGCAGCGCACAGCGGTGGCTGTTCGTCTTCACAGCGAGCACCAGACGCGCAACGTGATAGGGGTCCTTGTTGAGGTACTCCACAGCGCTGCACCCGCTCCCCGCAATCTCCGCAGCCGCGTTGATCCAGGCAACCACAACGGGGCTCGAGAGCTCCACATCCGGTGTGGACAGGTCTGCCAGCATCTGCGACTGGAAGCGCGTGAGGGACGGCACCACCGACAGCACGCCGCACACCCCGCTGGTGAGGGCCAAGCCGTGCTTCTGGCAGATCTCCGTGACCTGCGGGTCGTAGTCAGACTCCTGGTTACTCCAGTGCAGGAAGGGTGCCTCGTGCAGCACGTGCTGCCCCGGGTGGAAGGTGTCTGCCGCAACCAGGCACCTCCCCAGCACCGGCAGGGTTTTGACGGTGACGCGCCACGCCTTCTGCTCCACCTGCGCCAGCTTCTCGGAGACGATGTCGAAGTCCGCATCCTCGCATGCGAGGCACCGCGTGTAGGCGTTGCACGCCTCCTCCCACCGCTCCAGCCCGCACAGCGCCTGCGCCTGCCGGTAGTGCGCCTTCGACCAGTCAGGCTTGATCTCCTCGCTCACACGGCTGTCGGCCAGCGCCTCCTCCCACCGCTTCAGCCGCAGGTAGCACTCCGCCCTGTTGCCGTAGAGGGCATGGCTGCGCTCGGGCGCCACCCCCATCGCCTGCGTGTACAGCTCGGCGGCATCGGCAGGCTTGCCTGACTGCAGCGCCTTCTTCGCCTCCTCCTTCAGCAGCATGACGGACATGGTGCCCGGTATGCTGCCTCCACAGGCAAGCGTCCTGCAGGAGGCTGGGTGTTGGTTGTAGGTAACAAGATCTGCGTGCTGTTTTGATCAAGGGGAGAAGGGGAGCTAACAAGAGGGGGTGCGGGGGAGGGGGCGCGGGTCCTGAAGAATTCCAGCATGTGTATTGCGTCCTGCTCCCTGCAACTGTGGCGACATGGGGGGAGAGCTGTCATTTCGACAGCCTGTTGGTGTTGCCGGGAGCCACGAAGGAGGAGACAATGAGGGGGAAAGAGCGGGGGCCATTGTCACCGCCTGCCCGCCCCCTTCCCCCTTGTTGCTGGTGCTAAGGCCGGCTTCTTCCTTCGCGGCAGCCGCCAGTCCTTTTGGGGTGTGTACCATAGCCGGGACGCTCCAACAGGTAATCGCATCATAAACATATTTCGTTATTTGGGGGTCTCCGCTCCGGCTGCTGAAAACGGTGTCATTTCCTCCTATGCAGCATAGGTGAAATACCGATGAACTTGTTTGCTTTGCCAAAACAACTGCCTGTCAGCGTAGGTACCCCCCTTCTCGTTTGATCATCAGCGAACATAGGCGATAGGACGGAGGCTCGCACAGGACACACAACACAGGGCACATCTGATGGCTTCATGGGTCTCCGAGGATGGCTCCATGGGTGCACATTTCGTTGCGCTGCAGTATGATCACGGGCGTGAGGGTTGGGGCTCGGCCCACGCCACGGTTTTTGAAAATCCGTTGCAGCAGAAACCAAAGAATAACCCCATGTGTGAACAAAACACCTTTTCTGCTGTCTGTGTCGTTTCGAACCTGCTGTGATAACAAGGCCCCCCCCGCCGGTTCCTCACAATCACCTCAGACGAGCGAAGCCCGAGGCAGACTACACCCAGGTGGGAGGGGCCCACCGGAATCTGGATTGAACAGTTGCACACACACCCCACCCACCCACGCCCCGGATCCGCAGAATGTTAGAACACCCCCACCCCCTCCCACCCCCGCCCGTGTCATTTAGTTTTTTTTGGGATCCACGACCACCAGCCTGACGGAAGAGGGCCAGACTGCAGCCAGAAGGCGTTGGACTCGCGGAGTTGAGACCCGCCAGTCTGGCCCTCACCCCTCACAGCGATAAAATGGGGTGTTTGTCAGGGAGCCTTTGCACACAAGAAGTGTGGGTGAGTGGGGAAAGGCGAGCCGCCTTGGGCGATACTGGTTTGTAAAATGGAAACAACACAGCTTTGACACAGTGAACACGGAGAGGGGGTGGTGCACCCCTATGAAGTGAAAGATACGTATCCAGGACAGTTGACCCTGGGCAAGCTGGCACAAGTGGAGCCTGCACAGGCATAAGGCATATATATGACTGCGGTGTCGGTGTGTATACGTTGACAGCACAACCCCCCCCCTCCCCCCTGGCCCACCCACACACCCATCCACAGACAGCACCAACAACGCACCGACAGACGGATGCCAAAGACGACCGAACGAAAAATTTCAAAACTCTGTTCTGCTGGCAGACATGTAAATATCCACCGAGAGGGGTATTTTTTTTCGAAACGGAGAGAGAGGAGAAGGAAAATACTCCCCCACCACCACCACCACCCCTCAAAATCACCGGCGCACTGCTTCGGGCGGGGGGGGAGGGGTGGAAACAATGGCAGCTGTTGGATCGCAACAACACGGCGGCCTTCTCAGGGGTTGGGGCCACAAAACTGACCAGGGGCATGCAGCCATTATTCCCCCTGGCCATGCCCAGGCCTGACCGGGGGACAGCTGGTTCAAACCCTGGCGGGGCTACCCACCCCCTCCCCCTCCCCCCCTCGCCACCCTCACACCGCCTCTCCACCGACCACAAGAGCCGCGATTGCATCGGCGCTGCCCCGGGGTGGGTGCGGTGTTGCAGGCACGGGATCGGGCGGCAGGACAGGAGAGGGAGGTGGTATCGTGTCCGTGTGATACGTGCGGGTCTGCTGCACAGCTGCGTCGGAAAACGCAGTGCCGATCGCATCGTAATGGGATGACTCATGCCCCGCCCGCACGCCGCACGACGCCGCGATGTGAGACTGCTGCGCAGAACGCATCAGAGCCGCGACACTCCTCCGCCGCCGCCTCCGATGCGACCGCTTCAAAAAGCTGTGGCAGAACGTCGGCGAGCTCCCCGTGTCCACATCCGCCGCAGCCTCCCTTTGCACCACAGCCGAAGCGGGGGGCATATAAGCCTCGGCTGACTCCTCGACCTCGCCTGGGAAGTAGGCACGCTGCTCCTCCTCCTCCTCCCCCGTGCCTGTGAAGAAGCATCCCGGCACCGGCTCAGGCAGGTTTTTCAGCCTGCGGAAGGCCCGCTTGCTGGCCCTCTTGTAGATCTCCTGTATGGCAGCCAGCTCCACAGCGCGCTCCTCATCCTTCAGGCGCTTGTCCCGCTCCCGCCTTTCGCGGGCGTGGCGCTCGTCGTCGTCCTCCTCCCCGATCACATGCCGTTCCCACTCGTCGCTGTCCGTCACATCCTCCAGCTCTAAGAACCGCACCTTCAGCCTTTCCTCCCTTTCCTCAAACTCGGTGCCGCTGTGGTCGGTCGACATTCATCAGAGGGCAGCCCAGCGCCTTTCCGCTAGTTGTAGAGTGGAAGAGGGCAGGGCACAGAGGGGGAGAGAGAGAGGTTGTGGGGGGCCAGACAGGGAGTAGTGGCTTGGGCGGTGGGGGGGAAGGGGGAGTGGGGGAAACGCCTGGTGAGAGGAATGTTGTTGGGAGGGTAGCGTCTCCGGAAGGCTGTGCGTGTGTGAGTGTGACACCGCAGTGAGGCAAAAGGGGCGGGGGAGGTAGAGGGGGCGGGGGGGAGGGGAAGGGGGAAGGGAGGGGGGATGCAGTTGCGCAGCAGATTTTGGGAGATAAAAAAAAACTCGCAAGTTTTTTTCCCCCTCCTCCACTGCGCCCCAGCCGGATCCACCGCACGCCGCACCGCACAGCCCCGCCCCCCCACCCACCCATGGCACACCCCGCAACACACACACGGTAACCCTTGATGTTTTGTGTAAGTTGCACCGAGCGAGCTCGGATGCTGCCTCCACTGTATACACACACACACCTCTGCCCTCCGCCTCCACCTCCAGGCGCGTGTGGCACAACCGTCACACAGTGTAGGCGGGGCGTCGGGCGGTGGGGTGGGGGTGAAATTGCAAAGGATATGCTGTGCTTCAACTTGGTGGTGCAGGTCAAAATATAAAGCCGGGGCGGGGCGGGGCGGGGGGGGGGGGGGGGGGTAATTTCTTTCGATTCGGTCCCTTCAGTTCTGGAAGCACCGTCGGTGGGGGTAGGGGGGAGAGGAGGGGGAGAAGGAGAAAGAGGACACGAACCCACCTCGCCACCGCACCCACCCATCCACCCCGGTTATTCCCGCAGGCACAGACACAGCTGCTCTGCCCGGGCTGCCCGGTCTGCGTAAAGACGGGTCGGGCCCACAACTGTGTGTGGTGCGAGTCTGAAGGATAGGGGAAGACGGGGGACGAACGGTCCGGCTTTGGAAACCTGGCCAAAACACGCAACATTCCCTTGCACACTGGTCGGAGGGAGAGGGGGGGGGGGGAAGTAGGGGGGTGGGGTGTGGCAGAGACGCCCCGCCAAAACAGAAAAGTTCCCAACTCGCTCTAGATGCGATCTCACCCGCACGTCATCCACACGCGGAGAATATGGTTTTTCCTTCGATTAGCGGAGGATAAAAATTGCATCGGGCATTATTTTCTCCGCTATCTACACAGATGAAGATCCTTCTGGCTGCACAGCGGGGCACACAGCGAGACAGCCTCACGCCTCGAGGCACGCTCTTGATGCGAGCCCCGCTGCGATGCACACAGGCGGCCCCACAGGCAGTATGCCTTTGGAAGGAAGGGGTATGCTGCACAAGCAATTGGTTTCAAAAAAATACACACAAAATCACACAACGCAACGCAGGGCCGTACCCACTCAAAACATGGTCACCACATACACAGCGAAGGTCACACACACGTTAAAATCCTGTTGCAGCTTTTTTTTGAGGAGAACGCAGCTATAGCTAGGGTTTTCTGCGATAAAATAAATATGCGATCTCCCACTGTACACACACACACTCGAGCGCCCTCAAAAAAATCCGGCGTCCCTGCCATCCCCACCACCCCCCCCCCCTCCCAACAACCTCGAGTGCCGGGGGGAGAGAGAGCAGCCGTGCAGCCCTGGGGGTGGGGGGGTTTCCGGGTGTTGCCCTCTCTCGTTTGCATTGCCGTGGGGTCATCCATCCCCTCCATCCCCCCTTCTCCATCCCTTTAGAATCGCCACCACCCCACCTCCAGGCAAGGTGTTCAACCGCACACATGGGGCCCCCGGCCCCCTTTCTCTCTCTCCCTCTCCGTCGGTGTGCGATAGTTTCGTTGGCCAGTGAGGGGCATCGTGGGGTGGTGGGGGGTGGTGTGGTTGCAGGAACATCCCGCAGCACAGCAGCAGCAGAACTGTGCAGCACACAACCATAAAGACACTGCGGAGATGCACGGATGGGGCAAAAGACAACCCCCCCCCTCCAATAAAACACACAGCGGCCACTCATTGACCCCCCCAGTGGCTGGCTTAACGCCGGGGTACTGTACACGACGCGGTCTTCACCTCCCGGCGGGTACCCGGCCGGGTGGTCCGCCGGGTACCCGGGGGTACCCCCCGGATACCACCGGATACCGGGATCCGGGTACCCGGATCCCGGTATCCGGCCGGGTACCCGGGCGGGTACCCGGATCCGGGTACCCGGCGGGTACCCGCCCGGGTACCCGGCCCGGGAACCCGTGAATTATTGTCCATAACCCAGAGTGTATAGGGGGACCCTTTTCAAATTTTTTTTCGGGGGGGTCCTATTTTGGACGTTTGAGCCCGATTTCGAAGGAATTTTTGAGTTTTGAGCCTATTTTGGGCCCTAAAACGCGTTAAAACGGGTCCCGGAATTTCCGGAAAATGGCTGTTTTTTGGCCTTGGCGAAATTTCGCCCAAACTATTGACCCAAACTTGTCTGGGCCCATAATCGGGTCCTGGTGGTCTGGAACTGTCCATTTTCGAAGGCAGTCGTGAGAAAATCGCGACGTTTCGCCCCGAATTCTCACTCATGTGACCCCAAAAATCAAGCAAATGAGGTTTGCTCCGGCTTACAAAACTCCAAATCCGAGTTGTGGAAGCCGGACCTTGTTGTGGGAGAGAATCGGCCAAGTGAGGAGGTTTCTTGTGCGAAATTCGAGCAATAAAGCTCAAGTAATCAAATGCCATGACCCCAACCACAACCCCACCCCCTGCCCTCTGCCCCCCACCCCTGTGCAGGTCATGTGCCCCATCCCATCCCGTGTTGCCTTGTTGCAGATTTTCAAATTGGGAAATTTCAGGTGACCCGATGATAGGGATGTACCCCGAGGGTCTACCTGCAGGGATCCACTTTTTGCTATGCCTGCATTGCTGCTGTTTGCGCTTCTCGCCTCCACACACCACCCTGGGGGGAGGGACAGAGGGCGGAGGGGGCTACACACTTACACAACCGATCCGGTCAAACAATGCCACGTCATCCCCATTGGGGTCCTGGACCGCGGCGTCTCTCCCAGCGAATTGGTGTCGTCATCAGGCAGGCTAAGTAGTTGTCTACACAGGACATTGGTTTTAAGGGGGTCTGAGTTCTGCGGAACTGGCTTCAAGGGACGCCCCCTCGTAATGACTGGGTGGATGGAGCCAAGTAATACCAGGTGGTCGGACACCGGAACTCTCGGCATTTATTAGTCGCGGGAACTGTGTCCGTGTGGTAGGTGACCCCTTCCGATTCCACTGATTCCTCTCTTTGAACATGTAGTGTTGAAAGATACTTGGTGTTCTGATGCTTTACAGGGTACTTGACAAAGGAAAGAGGGTGGTCAGTCTTGTGATCCACCCTGAATCCTTCCTGTGAGCAGCAGATCCACAACACCTCGACTTCTTTCAGCGGCTGTATTGATATTGCCTGACACAGCAAACATGATTCAATTGGAGGAACAAGCCTCGTACACCAGCGGCCCAAAAGGTGGATTTCATGTATGGTTTTAGGATTTCCCTTACTACTGATGGTGTAGAGACTACAAAGCCTGACCTGATGACGCCGCCATGAACCTGGGAGACACGCCGCGTGAGAAGGGACCTCGGTGCGGGGTGGCGTGAAGATCCTGCCTGAGTGCCCTCGTCGGGACCCGCGGTAAACCGTGGCGTTCCCCCCGAGGCAAGTCCAGGACGAAGGTTGCAGATAACCGCTGCACCTCTTCGTCCGAAAGGAGCTCACAGGATAGGGGAACTGCCCACACCCCACTCACGACAGTGTATCCGAAAGGTGCACTGCGCGTGTGGTGGCGGTGTCGGGTCCAGACCCACCTCGTTCCCCCATGCCCGTCAGTTGTTGCCCCTCCAGGGGTGGCTGCTGTCTGGCATGGGGGGCGCCCTCCCTGCCTTGCAAGGAAAAATGTAGAACGGCATGCTGCCCGTTTCTTCATTTTTTCACCTTGCCTGGCAGGGGGGGGGCCCACCCTCACGGGGGGAAAAAGAGGAACGGCATGCTGCCCGTTCACTCTTTTTTCCTCCCGTCGTGGGTGGGCGGCTACCCGGGTACCCGGGCCGGTAACCGGGACCTCCCGGGTACCCGGAAAGGTGGAGACCGCGTCGTGTAAGCAGGGGGCTGGCAGGGGGCTGGCAGGGGGCTGGCCGGGGGGGGGGGGGGGGGGGGGGGGGGGGGGGGGGGGCTCCCCGCGGGCTGAGGTCAGGCTGGCGACCCAGGTTTTCAGGGTGACAGCAGGATTTCCTCGAAATTTTGGGTGACCCCCACCCTGGTCGGGGGGGGGGGTCCCTCGCAAAGTGGGGGACAGGGGGGGGGGTACACTGGCTACCTCCCGCACCTGTAGGAAAGGACCCCCCCCCTTGTACCTGTACAGGGGGGGGGGGGTACTTTTACCCAATTGGCATTTTCCAGTAAGTGGTGTCAATAGGCACCCCATGGCCAAAATGACCCCACCACAATCCGCACGGATCCCAAATATCCCAAAGAACGGGTTTTTGGAAAATCCGAGGGGGGGGTCCCGCTGGGTGGGTAGGTGGGGTGTGGGCTGGTGAAGGTGGCTGCCTCCCAGCCACCTTCACCCATGACCAGTCCCTGAACCAGACCCACGTTTCATGGGCGAAACTTGGCTCGTACACCACCAAAGTGACCCCACTGTGATCCGCACAAATTCCAAACGTTCAAAAGAACGGGGTTTTGGAACACCCGAGGAGGGGGTCCCACTGGGTGGGTGGGGTGGGGTGTGGGCTGACTGCCTCCCAGCCACGCTGACCAGCCCCTGAACTAGACCCGTGTTTCATGGGTGATGCTTGGCTCGCACACCACCAAAGTGACCCCACTGTGATCCGCACAAATTCCAAACGTTCAAAAGAAAGGGGTTTAGGAACACCCGTGGAGGGGGTCCCGCTGGGTGGGTGGGTGTGGCTGCCTCCCAGTCACATTCCCTTTGGACCAGCCCCTGAACCAGAGGCACATTTCATGGACGGTGTTTGGCTCCTAGACCCACAAAGTGACCCCACTACGATCCGCAAAAGTTCCAAACGTTCAGAAGAACGGGGTTTTGGAATACCCGAGGAGGGGGTCCCGCTGGGTGGGTGGGCTGGTGTGGCTGCCTCCCAGTCACATCCTCCTGGGGCCAGCCTCCTATGACCAGACCCTGAATCAGACCCACATTTCATGGGTGAAGCTTGACACCTCGACCCACAGTGTGACCCCACTACGATCCGCACAGATTCCAAATAGTCAAAAGAAAGGGGTTTCGGAACACCCGAGGAGGGGGTCCCGCTGATTTTGGGTCACTTTCGGGTGATGTCAGGTACCTGGAGTGACCGCAGGTAGCCCATTTTCAGGGTGGGAGCCCTACTCGTACGTCACCCAGATTCAGCCCAAACCGTGCACCTCGGGTGCACGGTCGCCGGCAGCGCGCGGGCACCCGGAAACAGGCCGCATTTGCGCGCGCTGCCTGCACCCTGCACGCCAGCCCCCCCCCCCCCCCCCCCCCCCGGGGCTGTAAGCGACCCCCCAGAAAATTACCCCAGCCACTGGACCCCCCCCCCCCCAATCAACGGGGGTTCCCAGCTGAGAAGGTTAGGTGTATCACGCATAAGCTCAGCTGAAGGTGTGAGACCTTTCCTCCCCTCCATCCCCTCCCTCCCCCACACACAAAAATGTACAACAAACGCCCGGGCCCTGGTGCCCCCCCCCCTGCTCGGTTCTCTGGGAGCTGGGCACTTCGACAGTGTACTCAGTTGATTCGGCACAGGCCCACCTCCCCACTACACTATGCCACAGCATGCGCAAGGGCAGTTTGAAGCCAAGGACCAGCGTACGCCCTGTGTTGGAAAGGGGGGTGGTGTGGTGGAGTGTGTTTACGCAGTGGCTCCCATCCCCCTGACCCAGCACTACCCTACCCGTGTTCGACAGAGGGCGGATATCAGGTGTGGGATGTGGTGTGAAGGTGATAAATGTTTGGCTGTCTGATCAGACAGAAGGAGAGAGAGAGAGGGAGAGAGAGCACCAACATACATGTCATCTGCCTTGGCGCTGAACACAGTCTTGCCGCCGGGAGCTCCTTCCATCGCCTCCAGCAGCACGTTGGTGCCGCTGATGGTCCTCCCCGAGTAGTACGCACGGGGTGCCTTGCCACCGACAAACAGCAGCCCGTTTGCCTGCAGCCCTGCCTGCACGGTTGCCTGCGGCACGTCGAACTTAGATTCTTCAGAAATCTCCTTCCAGCGAGGAATGAAGTCTGCCTTGGTCAGGCCACCGGTGGGCTGCAGGCAGATGGACAGAGGCGGGTCGCACACGCAGTAGAAAGGGCGGCCTGCGGAGTGGCGGAAGGCGAGCTGCAGGTTGGGGTTTGCCTTGTTGACATGCTCCTGGAAGGACGCCACAGGCAGGGTGACGGAGGCCATCATCTTGGGGTCCAGCTTCGGCAGGTCCAGCGGCGCCGCCTGCTTCAGCCCCACCATGTTCGTGTTGAACTGGATGGCAAACGCGGTCATCGGGTTGGGCGTGGTGTTCTGGAACTCCAGCCGCAGCACGGGGCCCCCTGCCTGCGCCTCGAACCTCCCGCACACCAGCAGCCCGTCGCACTGCGCGGGGGCCAGCAGCTGCGGCAGGCCAGACGGCGAGGCTGCGGGTGTGGGTGCCGAAGGGGGGCCACCGAAGTCGAACAGCGCATCGAGGTCTGCAGCTGCTGTGGTTGCAGGCGCCGCCGACAGTGTCACCTGTGCCTGGCGCCCCTGCGTGGGCTGCGGTGCCGCTGCTGCTGCCGCAGGCTGTGCGGCGGCGGGTGCAGGCGCCTGCAGCGTCTGGCTTGGGCTCAGCTCCTCGGTGTCGTTGAAGTCTTCCTCGTCGTCCTCCTCGGGCTCCTCCTCCAGCCCATACTTCCGCACAAACACACCCGGTGCCTTGTGGTACACTGCGGCCACGGTGTTGAAGTTGTTGAGCAGCTCCGTCAGACGGCTGGGGTCCAGCTCGTCGATACCCTCAGCACGGATGGGGGGCTTCTTCCCGATCACAAACGAGCTCATGCGCGAGGCGTTGCTCGCGCTGGACACCATCCGCCAGTACATGTAGGCACGGTCACGGAGGTCAGGGTTCTCGTTGGCGGTGGCACGGCGCAGCACGTCCTGTGCGTGATGGGGTGTTGAGAGGTGTGAACTTACGGCGGAAACGAATGAAGGAGTAGTCTTGTTCCAAAGGACATGACTGGGCAAGACGCAAGCACCCTGGGATGGGGTGATGTTGCGAATGTGTCTGGTGGCTGTCCCGTGGTGCACAGCTGCAGGGTCCACATCACGGACAAGGGCAGACCCGCACATACGTTGAGCATCTCCTCGTTGTTGACACCGTCGCGGAGGAAGAACTTCACCGTTGCCGTGAGGGTGGCGAGCTGTGAGGGTGAAGGTGTGTTGTGCCTGCCACTGCACAGTGGTGCATCCTCGCCCGTCGCCCGGGGAAAGACCTGGCCTTGCCAGCCGTAACCGCAATGATGCCAAATACACAAACATATCCATTCGTCGTGGCGGGCAAACGCCATTCCCATACCTGCACCGAGGTGGCGTGGTCGTCGTAAGTCTCCACGAAGTACATCAGCTTCTCCTTGACGTCGGGAAGCTGCTCGCCGAACTCACCCATGCACCAGATCAGGGAGACCTTGGCCTCGGGGTCCTCCATCACATCCACCTCGATCTGCTCGAGCATCGGAGGCAGGATGTCGAGGAACATGTCGGGGTACTGTGGCGTGGCATTGTGGTGTTGGTGTGGCTGCATAGACAGAAGCAGGAGCGCAAACACAACACGTGGGATGTTTGAACCGCCCTCCCCCTCACGCTGGCCACAGCGCTGCTGTCTTGCTGCAGTGAAGCCTGGTGCACACTATCACCACCTCCACACATAGACATACCTTCCGGAGGACATCCTTCACTGCGGCAAGGACTGGCTGGACGAGCTGGGGCTTCTGCGCCAGGGACACAAGGATCTCCGCCACCTGCATGGCAGCAGACTCGAGCCGCACGGCACAGGACCCCAGGGCCTGCACGCTCTTCGCCACGAAGACAGGCTCGCACTCCTCGCAGTACTCCCGGAGCTCGCGCAGGATCAGCCCCACGTTGCGCTCGTTGAACAGACGCAGCAGCATGTTGAGCTTCTCGAGCTTGACGCACGTCATGTCTGTGTAGTGGCAGAAGAAGACCTTCACATCCTTGTTGGAGAAGAGCCCGCTGTACTTCTGCATCAGCAGGTGGATGTTGCGGAGGGCGACGTACTGCGTCTCACCGGGCGCACTCATGAGCGACACAAACGCGGGGGTGAGCTTCGACAGAATGCTGCGTCTCCGGTCTTCGCTCAGCACATCCATGTTGGCGAAGACGCACCGCAGCGCGCTGAGCACAACAGCGTGGTTGCTGTGCTGCAGGCGGGGCAGGATGCGCTCGACGGTGGACTCGGCACTCGCTTCGTCAGCACGGTATTTCGCGATGAAATCGAGGATGTTGACCTGGCCCCACTCGGTGCACTGCGGCAGGGTGTTCAGCAGCTTCCCGACGAGGGGCGGCGTGAGCTGCGTCACGAGGTTCGAGTTCTCGTGGATCTCGTTCAACGCCAGCACCACATTCGCCACGAGGAGGGGCGCGCTGTCCGTCAGCAGCGACCGCAACACATCCACCAGATTCTGGTCCTCACACGCCTTGGGGTTGGAGTGGAACAGCTTCAGCACCGCCACAGCGGCTGTCTTCCGGACGTACTCACTCGGGTCGTCCAGCGCTTTGCGGAGAGGGATGCTGCAGTGCTGGTCCATGTTCTCCACACGCACGCACAGCATGGTGCGAATGGCGAGGGCACGGATCACGGGGCTCGTGCTCTGCGAGTCCTGGATGAAGGTGTTCACGGCAAGGATCGCAACGTCGGGCTTCAGCTTCGCGTTGCCCATGATGTAGAGGTAGATAAGCTTCTTCAGCTCCATGTTGGTGGTGCGCGACACCATCACCACCTCCGTGAACAGGGGGCTCACGTCGCGCCCGACGGTCATGTTCGCAATGATGCGCTTCACCGCATCCTTCTGGCGCGACACGTCGTTGCTGTTGAGGTCGTCCTTCAGCTCCTCCTGCTCCGTCCGCTTCCCGCTGCTGAAGTACTTTCCATCGGTCTTCTTGGTGCGCTTCTGGAACTCCGCCTGGATGCGTTCGCTAAAAGCCATCATGGTGCCTAGCTAGAGGTGGGGCAGCGCCCCACCAACACGGCCGTAGCCTCTGCCCAGACGGTGCAGGGTTGCGGGGTGTGGTCAAAGAGGGGCAGGCTTGGGTGGGGTTCACAGCAGAGGCAGTGGGGAGAGGAGGCAATACGGGAGGTGGGATGGTGTGGGTGGGGAGTGAGGGTCTTCTGCCTATCAACATCACGCACATTAGGTATCCTTGCCTCTCGCAGCGCTGCTCTGTTGTGGCTCTGCCTGTGCCAGCTGAGGGTCTGTCTACTCTTCCCCACGGCTGGGCTGTCCTGTAGCAGCCCTGTCTTTGTCTTTGAGGATGCTGGCTTCACCCGTGCACAAACGAGGTCGTGTATATTCTTTGGAGGGTGGTCTAGATAGATCAGATGGTATGCGAACCCGACCCCGTCACCCCAGCGTGAAAACACGGAGGGGTGTGGGGCAGGCGATGTACAGCAAACAAACTGACGGAACACCCGTGACCCGAATCAAAAAGAAAGACCTCCCGCAAAACGAATTCACATCCTTCGCGGTTACAGCTGCGCTGTGGTAGTCAGCAAGCGTGCGCGAGTCCTCCAGCTGCTGCCCCTATGATCAGAGTCTGCTGGTCCGGAGGAATGCCCACCGCGTCCTGGATCCTGTATTTCACGTCCTGAATCGTGTTGTTAGAGTCCACGTCGAGGGAGATGGTCCACTCTCGCGGATCAGCACGAAAATCTGTATCCTCCTGTGTTGTGTATTATTGTCTCGGGACGACTTTGTGTGTATACCCCTCCAAAGAGTAAAACCGGTGATGTCACAAGTGTGCAGCCGTGTTGTGCCAAAGCAATTTGCGGGGTGGGGGGAGGGGCTCTGCTCAACAACAACAGCGTCACGTGACCTGCGACTATCCGGCAACACCACGTGGACCCCCTCTGAAGCCGTCTCGCTTCGAACCTACGCGCTCCCCCCGCCGCGTTCCTCGCGCGGGAGGACTCATCTCCTCCTGGGGGGGAGGGCATATCCTACCCGGCGGGATATCGCAGCGATATGCCGGGCATCACCGTGTGAAACGGAAGCCACATCACAGACAGAGACAGAACCGGAGTCCCTTGTGAAGAGCCACCTTCCGCAGATGCTGAGTGCCACAGCACTACCCTGTGAGACCAAGCTCCCCAGACACTCGCCTGTGCTGAGGCGGTATAGAGTGGTGGTGTCAATCAAAGGAAACGCCGCTGCAACAACATCGCCTGGTTGTGACACAGCAATTCGGTGAGCAAAGTCACCCGGTTGCATCGTACGCAGGCAGCTGAGGGAGCTTGTGCACCACACCTTGAGAGACTCGTCGCTCGAGCACGACACCAGGCGCTGCTCGTCCCTGGTCAGCACCAGGTCAAGCACTTTGTCAGTGTGCTCATCCAGGGTGTGTGTGCGTGTCAGGGTGCTGATGTCCCACACACGGATGAGGTTGTCATTCGACCCGCTGAAGATCCTCGTGCCCGACACAGCAATGCTGTAAACAGCCCCCCTGTGACCCTCCAGCACTGTGGCGCTCGGTGTGCCATTCAAGTCCCACACACGCACTTGGCCTTTGGAGGCTCCGGACACCAGACGCCCGCAGTGCGACCACACTGCAGTAAACACCGCAGTGGGGTTGCGGTCCAGCATGAACACCTGCTTCCACGTTGATGTCAGCCACACGCAGACGGTACCGTTCTGAGAGCATGTTGCCAACCACGTCCCACAGACGGAGAAGGCAGTATCAGGAATAGGCTTGTGGCTGTGTCGCAAATCCGCCACCACAGCAGCGGTGCTGGTGTCAAATACAGTGATGTGACCGTGGGAGTCACCCAATGAACACAACTTCCCACACCTCGACAGTGTGATGCGGGATGTGATGTCGCGAGATGAGTAGACTGCGGGTGACCTGACTGTGGGCCAGCACGGGACGAGCTGCACAGCACCCCCGTCCTCGAGACCCGTGTCGGCAACGCGCTGTGCATCGTCCAGCTCCTCCTCAAACCCTTCGATACGGGCTGCCATGCACGCAGCCTCACGGGTTGCGTTGAGAGAACCCGGGAACATCTCCTGCAGCGCATCCGCCTTCAGATCGACCACAGTCCCGTCTTCCGGAACACTGACGACACAGGTGTCCCCAGTGCCGGCATGACGACACATGCATTGCTTTGAATGTGTTGCCCCCTGGCGCGGGCACGCGGGTGGCAACTTGCAAAAAATCACTGCAGAGTGTGAGGGGCCTGGGCTGACATGGGCACGGAGGAAGCTGCACAGCAGAGGCAGTGGTAGAGGAGGCAATACGGGAGGTGGGATGGTGTGGGTGGGGAGTGAGGGTCTTCTGCCTATCAACATCACGCACATTAGGTATCCTTGCCTCTCGCAGCGCTGCTCTGTTGTGGCTCTGCCTGTGCCAGCTGAGGGTCTGTCTACTCTTCCCCACGGCTGGGCTGTCCTGTAGCAGCCCTGTCTTTGTCTTTGTTTTCGGTTTTGGTTTTTGGCTTTGCTTTTTGTCTTATCCAGTCTTGCCCAGCACAAGCTGCTTTGGTGGGGCTTCAGCAGCTGCTCATTCCAACCCATGAGGGGGGGAGGACGGGGCAGCAGCGAACAGCAGCCAGTGCGGTGGGGTGTGTGCAGGAGGCGGTCTCTGCGGCTTGCATCTTTGCCGTCTCTGTCCTTTGGCGGATGTCTTGCCTTCTGCACAGAAAACAACGGTACACAACACAACACAAAACACACGAAAACACACCACAAACATCAATAAACATTGGACCTGTGCGTGCCAACAGCTGTGGGTGATTCGGGTGACGGGGCAGACAGGCGGGGGTGCTTGTGTGAGCATGCTCACGTGCAGAGGAACACCCCCTGGCGCCAGCCAGCACCGCCACACGCCACACACCACAGCCGTCGGGCAGGGTTTGGCTTGCAAGGCCTAGTACTCCTCGACGTCCTCCTCACCCTCGATGTCGGCAGACTCGGCACCCACCTCCTCGTAGTCCTTCTCCAGGGCGGCAAGGTCCTCACGCGCCTCCGAGAACTCACCCTCCTCCATACCCTCACCGACGTACCAGTGGACGAAGGCACGCTTCGAGTACATCAGGTCGAACTTGTGGTCGATGCGGGCGAACACCTCGGCGATGGCTGTGCTGTTCGAGATCATGCACACCGCGCGCTGCACCTTGGCCAGGTCGCCGCCCGGCACCACCGTGGGCGGCTGGTAGTTGATCCCGCACTTGAACCCGGTGGGGGACCAGTCCACGAACTGGATGGTGCGCTTCGTCTTGATGGTGGCGACGGACGCGTTCACGTCCTTCGGCACCACGTCACCGCGGTACATCAGGCAGCACGCCATGTACTTCCCGTGGCGGGGGTCGCACTTGGCCATCATCGACGCCGGCTCGAAGGCCGCGTTCGTGATCTCGGCCACCGACAGCTGCTCGTGGTACGCCTTCTCGGCGGAGATCACCGGGGCGTACGACGAAAGCATGAAGTGGATGCGCGGGTACGGCACCAGGTTGGTCTGGAACTCCGTCACGTCAACGTTCAGCGCACCGTCGAAACGCAGCGACGCCGTCAGCGACGAGATCACCTGCGCGATCAGGCGGTTCAGGTTGGTGTAGGTCGGGCGCTCGATGTCCAGGTTGCGGCGCGCAATGTCGTAGATCGCCTCGTTGTCCAGCATGCACGCAACGTCGGTGTGCTCCAGCAGCGAGTGGGTCGACAGCACGCTGTTGTACGGCTCCACCACGGCCGTCGACACCTGCGGGGACGGGTACACCGTGAACCCGAGCTTCGACTTGCGCCCGTAGTCCACCGACAGGCGCTCCAGGAGAAGCGCACCCAGACCAGACCCGGTCCCACCGCCCACGGCGTTGAACACCAGGAACCCCTGCAGACCGGTGCAGTTGTCAGCCAGCTTCCGGATCCGGTCCAGGCACAGGTCCACGATCTCCTTCCCGATGGTGTAGTGCCCACGCGCGTAGTTGTTCGCCGCGTCCTCCTTGCCCGAGATCAGCTGCTCGGGGTGGAACAGCTGGCGGTACGTCCCGGTCCGCACCTCGTCGATCACCGTCGGCTCCAGGTCGAGCAGCACCGCGCGGGGCACGTGCTTGCCAGCACCCGTCTCGGAGAAGAAGGTGTTGAAGGCGTCGTCCTCCACACCGCACGTCTTGTCCGACGGCATCGCGCCATCCGGCTGGATCCCGTGCTCGAGGCAGTACAGCTCCCAGCACGCGTTACCGACCTGGCAACCGGCCTGCCCGATGTGGATCGAGATCACCTCCCTCATTGTTGCTGTCTTGTTTGCTTGTTTGTTCCTGCAACATGCCCGGTAAGTGTGCGTGTGTGTGCACTGCAGACACAACCCCTCCCACCCCAACTACCACAAAACAAAGACATCGACATCAGTGTGGCAGGCTCAACCCCCTCTCGACAGCCACCAAACGACACCGAGAAGAGATGATGTGATGTGCTGTGCTATCTGGTCGCTTGCCATGATTCACCACAATGCCGTGTTCGGCACAAAGCACGCACCCACATCGCAAGAAACGCGTTTCTCGGGGGGAGGGAGGGCGGGGCCTGCACCCATCCTGACCATCTGCTGACATGCCACGAAGCGACTCCAATCCTGCACTGCGGGACAACACTCTGCCCCTCCTGACACGATCTCCGTATTCATTTGGATTCTTTCCGCAACAGACGCGCCGCCCAGGCGGCACAGCCAACTGCAGGCCTATTTTCTGCGAACATTCCCTCTCGAGCGAAACCTCCTGACCACCCTCTTTCGAACACTGAACCCAACCCACCAGCCGTTTATTTATAAAGCAACATGGCTGACACCAAGCTCTCCCGAGTCCCCTCCCACCCGGCCCGGCCCTTCAGCAGGGAGGGCCAAAGCGGACGGCAGGAAGGCAGAGCTGCCCAAGACACTAGTTCTCTTTGGTGCCAACTGAGAGCAGTGTACGTGCCTCCGCCGCCCAGCCGCTGCGCCGTTTTTCCGGCCTTGCGCTACAGGGGGCGAGGGGGGAGGGCGCGGGCGCGGTGGCGAATACCCGGGAGGGAACAAAGGGAGTCCCTGGGACCAGGAATTTTCTTTCCCCCGCGACCCGCAAAAAAAATTGCATCGCAGTACTGCCGCGGCACTCACTCTTCACTCACTAAAGAATCGCGCCACCATCGTCTGGGCCGAGTTTCGGGTTTGCTGGGGGCCAACCTGCGGGATGTTATGATTCTTGTTTGGTTCAGACCTTTCCGCAGGCATTTTCCGAAGACAATGAAATAAATCTTCAAAAAAAGAAATCCAGAAGTCGGGAACCCGCATCCGCCCCCCTCCCCCCCCACCACTCTGCCAAGACGACGATGCCAGGAAACGAATAAAAAGAAACATGACAGCGGGGGGGGGTGATAGGGGGACGTTCTGGGATGCACGCAAGTGGCATGTGAGAACAATATTGGGAACGTCAAAAAAAAGTCAACTGACCTAAAACAAGCCGCCTCTGGGCGAGGGTGGGCGACGGTGGGCGAGTGCGGGCGAGGGCGGACGACGGTGACCGACGGTGGGCGGGCAGGTGGTGGGCCAACCTGGGCCCCGCGGTAGGTTGCCGCTCGCTCGTCATTTTTCCCTTCCATTGCACTTTTCGGAATCCGTGCGGATCGTGGTGGGGTCATTTTGGTGGTGCCAAACTTCACCCATGAAGTACAGGTCTGGTTCAGGCACTTTTGCAGGTGACTAGGAGGCAGCTCGCCGCCCCACCCCACCCACCCAGCGGGACCCCCCTCACGGATTTTCCAAAAACCCGTTCTTTTGAACGTTTGGGATCTGTGCGGATCGTGGTGGGGTCATTTTGGTTATGGGGCGCCAGTTTACACCCCTTATTATTACAAACCCCACCAGAAAACAGCCAACTTGGGCGAGGGTGGACGAGGGTGGGCGACGGTGGGCGAGAGTGGGCGACGGTGGTCGACGGTGGGCGAGTGTGGGCGAGGGTGGTCGACGGTGATCGACGGTGGTCGGGGGTGGTCGAGGGTGGGCGACGGTGGTCGAGGGTGGTCGAGGGTGGTACGAGTGCTGGGCGACGCCAAAAAGGCGGCTTGTTTTAGGTCATCAACGAAAATCTACGCGAGCGAGTGAGTCATTTTTGACAAGCGGCACTTTTTATTCTCTCCTACATTGAGTGTGCACAGTGGTCTTCCCACCCCCCCCGGAGCGAGGATCCCCGCGGCAGTCCGACCCCGCGAGCGAGACTGCGGGAGACCACCGTGTGGCACAAATACCCCCCACTCCACCCCAATCCGGACAGTGGGATGACGACAGTCTTCTCTTCTTATCGATTCGTGCTCCCCGCCCTCCCTTCGTTGTGAACTGCGCCGTTTTTCGAACGAAATGTTGTCACTTTTCGGCGGACGGCACCAGCAGGTTCGCGGCGCGTGGAAATTGGGGGCACCCCCACCGCGCCGCCCATTCTCCATCACAGCCAAAGCCCTGAGCAAAGCCTGCGTTCTCTGTTCATCTCCCTCCTACACCCCCCTACACCGCTCTGCAGTTCCTCTGGTTGCCTTCGTATTGATGATTCTGGTTTCCCGACAGAGTGCCAGCAATAGCTAGGCGTGTGGTGCCTCACGGTATACACAAGAGCACTACAATGACTATCCTTGGATTTGTCGCGAACTCCAATGCCGGGACATAAGTAATCTTCGGTGTGGGGGGGGGGGGGGCACGACACTACAGCAATACAAAATCATGGCGTGCCGAGACGGTAAACATCAGATTTTGCCCAAAAGGCAGCTGAGGATCACAGTGGCAAGGCTTTTATTTTGCCTTTGATAGTTGTTGCCGCGGGAGCTGGTCGTGGGGCGGCTGGGCGTCGGTGAAATTGGGGGGTGGTGGGGGTTGGAATTGACAAAACCACGCCTTCCCGTCACAATAAATAATCAGGGGATAAGATAGGCCTGGTTTTCCGGTTTTCAAAACCAGGGTTTCCCGGTTTCCGGTCAGGCATGTAGCTTGGGGGGTCCAGCTGGTCTCGAGACCAGCAGTTGCCTATGTTGCTGGTCTGGGGCAGTGTTTTCGCTTGGAAGATTTGGGGTGAAAAATCTTCAAAAAAAAATAAAAAAGCTGGAAATCCCAGGAAGATATCTTCCTGGGGGAAAAAGAAAAAAAAATCTGGTCGCCAGATTTTTTCCTGTTTTTTTTTGGGGGGGCTTTTTGGCGGCCTGACGGTGACTTCTGGACCGAATCCGACTGCACGGTGGACTCCAGCGGGGGTAGGGTAACCCTTTTCGGGAGTCTCAACTAGGGGGAGTCCAACTCCCGCTAGCGGGAGTATAGACTCCCGCTAGCGGGAGTCTATACTCCCGCTAGGGGGAGTCTGACTCCCCCTAGCGGGAGTCTTTTCACCTATTTTCACTCATTTTTCCCATGATACCTATGCAATGTGGCACTCGTCACTGAAGTACAGCCACACCAAACGAAACGGACGTTTCCACCCATCCCAGCTCGCAGACCTGATTCACAAAAATGGGGAAGACGACAACGAAGCCGGCAGCGAAGCCGGCGGCAAAGTCGATTAAGAAGAAGAAGAGCGCAGAGAGTCCCGAGGCTGCGGAGGCGACGAACATTGTGCATGATTTTTGCACGGCCTTCCCTGTTAAAAAAGGGGGCAGTGTGCTGACACTGGGATCCATTAGAAGGCTCCTAGCAACGGTGTTGAGCAAGGAGCTCCACCAGCACAGCACCCAGGTGGCCAACGCAATCATCGCCATGTCTTCCCTGACATGGATAAGTTCGCTGTCAGGGAAGTCGCAACGATGCGGAAGGAGGGCGCTCTCCGTCATATACAAGGTGGAGGCGAAGTATGGCAAGGTGCAGGATACAAACGTGTCGTCGGGGGCAGCCTGAAGCCGCGAATGATCGCGACACGGGCGAACGGCTTGGCACCGTGGGTCTGCATAGATGCTGGAGTTCGGCCGGGTGAAACCGGAAGTCGCAGCAAAATTTGCCCCCCCAGATTTCTTCCTCAAACCCACCCGTGGGCTGATCCGGCCTTGCACGGTGGACTCCAGCGGGGGTAGGGTACCACTACCGGGTTTAACCCTTTTCGGGAGTCTCAACTAGGGGGAGTCCAACTCCCGCTAGCGGGAGTATAGATCAGCAGTGGGCAACAATGAGGCGATGCGGGGGGCGAGGGCACCGATGCTCACTGTGCGACATCCCAGAAGAACGCTGGTATCAACAGGTGCATCGATACCCGCACCTGACTCTCTCTGAGATGAAAGAGGCTGGCTACCCCTCCCTCTTGGCAGGTGTGCTTCCCAATGCCCGCTACGTCACCCCAGCACTCCATGACTGCAAGGGGCTCGCCATGCGGCTGATCAGGGTACTGGATGACAGGGGTGGAGCTTGGGGGTTTTTTCGGGTCAGCTGACCTGATTTTCTGCAGGCCCTCACAAAAAATCAGGTCAGGGCAGGGGATAAGATAGGTCTGGTTTTCCGGTTTTCAAAACCAGGGTTTCCCGGTTTCCGGTTTTCTGGAAAAAAAAAAAAGGCCGATCGGATTTTCGCCGGTTTTTGGGGAACCTTTGTGACAGTCAACCAGTGGGACTATTAGCCAAAAAAATATGGAAAGTGACCCCATCGTGATCCGCACGGAGCTCAAACAGTCAAAAGAAAGCAGAGAAGCGGAGAAAAGGAGCCCAGCGGGACCCGGTGGGTGGTGATGTCCTCGTCATGCAGGTCTTCTCTGTTTGAAGTTTCGAGATACTCCGGTAGCTTGATCATTCCGACCGCACCGTACTCCTTCTGGGCGGCTTGCCGAGCGCATGCACTCAATCTCGTTGCGGTGCACACTGCCAAGGACCACCCTGTCATCCACGCAAGCTACGACCTTGTCTCGAGCACGTTTGCCTTGCTGGGGATGACACATGCAAACTCCGATGTTTTCGGGAGTGCATGTCCGCTTTGGAGAGGATCGACGGATTCGGGTTCTGGCGGGACCGCGATTTGTGCAGTGTTGGAGACACCCGCTGGTGTTCGCATGAGCGCACGTTGTGCGCATCGTCTGACTGACTGCCTCAAGGGGGTGGTCATGCAACAAGCTCGACCATGAAGGTAGTTGCCCTTCGTGAGGCGTACCAGCAGAGCAGCACCCTCAGGGGGGTTTGTCCTGATGCGGGAGGTGATGCGAAGCCGCGCTCCGTCAGTACGTGGACGCATTGAAAGCTCAGTTCCGTCCCTTCGGGGAGCTGCGTGGAGCAACACGCCACTGCTGTTCGGCAGAGCCTGGTCCAGCCGTGTTGGGTGTGATTCTGAGAGGGTTTGCGCGGGTCGCGCGCGCCGAAGGCGCGCGCGAAAAATTTCAAAACCAGAAAAACCGGAAAACGGCGCCAGAAAAAAAGTCTATCTTATACCCTGGGTCAGGGGTAAAAAGAAAAAAAATATAGATTTTCGGGAAACCGGAAAAGTTGGCTCCTCGCCTTGGGGCCTCAAGGTGACCAGGAGGCGTTTCGTGAGCAAAGTGACCCCAGCGACATGAGCACAGGCCTCAAACAGTCACAATAGAGGACAAATGAAGCTGCCCAACCCGTACCGTGCAACAGACGTTTACTACCGTGGCCTCCGGTGGCTGGGGGGCTCCGCCCCCCAGACCCCCCTGTGGCATGTGCCTGTCTTGTACCCAAGCCCTTTACATCAGGGAATCTCAGTATCCTCAGGAGGACGCAGCCAACTCACACAGAATCCGTACGCCCGCAAGTCACAGATGTTCACTACCGTGGCCTCCGGCGGCTGGGAGCTCCGCCTCCCAGACCCCCCCTACGGCATGTGTTTGTCTTGTAACCAAGTCCTTGCGCGTCCGGGGCTGCAGATCGGTTCCGGTACCTCGCGGGAGGCTGGGCCCGAGCACTGATCTCTGAGACGAACCGGGGGGGAACCCATAAGAAAAAATTGGCTGACCCGATCTGACCCGATCCAGCCCGCAACCCCATATTTCAAGCTCCACCCCTGCTGGATGAGACAACAAAAAAATATTCGACAAGACCTGTACAAACCTTGCACTGAATGTGTCGCAGCATGGGACAGGTGCTCAGTTCCGGAAGGTCGTGCTTGCCTGTCACAGGACACACCTACAAGGGCTTGTTCCGCTACCTCTTTGTCTCCCTTGCAGACCTCATGCATTTCCGGTATGCAGACATCCCCTGGCGCTTCTGGGGATGCAAGGATGAGTCAGCCCGGATTCCCTTCTTGCGTGCTCGGATCTCAGGGCATATATTTCACTGGTTGATGGAGCATGCCGAAAAGGGATCAACGCGCAATGCCTACGTACACAGTCTCCATCATTGGTGGGCTCCAGAAGATGCAGTGCCTCTGCAGAACAACGACGAATTTGAAGAAGCAGAGAACGGACATCGCAAGAAAGATGCCGTTACAATCGCCAGCTCCGCAACTTACGAGAGAGATCTTGCGATGGCAGAAGAGAAGCGGCGCGCATCGGGCATGCCTTGGAAGGTTGCGCACCTGTCGCAGGACGGGATCCTCGGGTATAGAGAAGTCATCCTGTGTCCGTGTCTGCACACCCGACACGCTCATAGATTGGCTGTGTATGTTCTTTGCACACAGTTGACACAGCTGCAGAAGGGGTTTGTGCACTGCAACACACAGGACTTCGTTGAACCCATCAGCGCGCCCTACTTCCTGTTCCGGTTCCCCGAAGGACACCGCAAATTATCGCTCTGCTTGTGCAAAATGCCAATCCCGCTGGGGGCGACTTTCACACCATTCGTGTCATCCGAGGCGACTTTGAGCACGCTTGACCAACGCGCACAGCAGGAGGGGGATGACAGTTCTGACGAAGAAGATGAGGCCTGCAGGATGGCTTGTCTTGCCCAAGGTGTAACACAACTACGACAGGCGATGGCCGCACTTTGACACCTCAAATTCTAACCGCTCACCTCCGCAGGTGTAGCCGCTACCAGGAGGATAGGTAGGTAGTCCAGAGTCCGGGGAAACTGACAGAAGCAAAACAAGCCCCTCCCCATCCCTCTTCCACCATGATTTTACCCCCCACGCCAGTAGACTGTAACTATATCATGGGAAAAATGGATGAAAATAGGTGAAAAGACTCCCGCTAGGGGGAGTCAGACTCCCCCTAGCGGGAGTATAGACTCCCGCTAGCGGGAGTCTTTGACACCCGCTCAGACTCCCGCTCCCAGACTCCCGCTAGGGCCGCTGGAGTCCACCGTGTGGTTTTTTGGCACGGCTTCCAATCCCGTGCATGGGATACGCACAAGAACAGATGTTCACTACCGTGGCCTCCGGCGGCTGGGGGGCTCCGCCCCCCAGACCCCCCTGTGGCATGTACCTGTCAGTTGCCAAGGCCTGAGCACATGCGGCGTCACATCTTCAGGAGACGCGAGCCCATGCTGATGTGTCGAATCATGTGTCCGTGTGCCTGTTGGGGGGGGGAAAGTGACCCCAAACCCCAATTTTGGTGTTCCTCCAACGCCCAGAGGTCAGCACGAGCGCTGTTCCCTGGAGGGGGGAAAATACTGGGCGGGGTGGGTGGAAGAGTAAAAATCTTCCTGGGTCTGGCCCCCCCTGGAAGATTAGCGAAAACCCTGGTCAGGGGAATAGGGTGCCCTTTCTGAGAGGTTTCCAAACCAGAAAAAGCCGGTTTTCTGGTTTGGGGAAATTTATAAAAAAAAAAGAGATTTCTGGGGAAAAAAAACCAGAATTTTTTCAAGGCGTTTTCTCGTGGGGGATGAGGATATGTCCTCCTGACACCCACCCTTTTCCCGTTTTTTTTGCAGCCAACAGCCAGACGTTCACTACCGTGGCCTCCGGCGGCTGCGGGGCTCCGCCCCCCAGACCCCCCTGTGGCGTATGTCTCGTACAAGTCCTTCGAATCCCATCAGGTCGGGGGATCCAACCACTCCAGTCGCCTCAGGACGCAGCCAACTCACACAGAATCTGTTCGCCCACACGAACAGATGTTCACTACCGTGGCCTCCGGCGGCTGGGGGGCTCACGCCCCCCAGACCCCCGATGTAGCGTGTGCCCGTCTGTCCATCTCACTTACCCCGGATACAGTGCTGCGTAGGAGGTCAGCACCACATCCATGAAGCGCTTCTTCGAAGCCTGGCTGACATCGGACAGGAGGTCGGACTTCCCCACCTGGGAGGTACACTCGCCGCGTTGGCGACATGCGTGACATGCGACACGATACCTGAAACGTGAGTGTGCCTGGCTAACACGGGCATTTCAACGGTCTGCCGGCGACCGTCCCCCAAACCAGTAAACCAGCAGTTTTGGAAAATCGGAGAGGTCACCCTACTACCCTGACCCTGGTCTGGGGGGGAAAAAAAAAAAGTATAAATCCGGGAAACCCCAGAATTTTTTTTGGTGGGGGGGTTTTCCCTCACACCAAGCCGAAGATGTACCCTGCAGCAGGCCCGAACCACGAGGGCTTCGGCTCCCGAGGACTGCTTCCCGCGCAGGACTGGGTTCCGACCTGATGTCGGAGAGATCCACACCGTGTTCAGCCCGGAAGGAACAGATGTTCACTACCGTGGCCTCCGGCGGCTGGGGGGCTCCGCCCCCCAGACCCCCCTGTGGCTTGTGCTTGTCAATATGCGACTGTGGGGTTCTTCGCTACCGTCAAGTTTTCGTCAAAGTTCGGCGATTTCTTCCTATGCATGCATAGGAAAAGCACCAACACACCGTTTCGGCACCGTAGCGAAGACCCACTGTGGCGCTGTGTACTCCGTGCCTCCGGAGAACCCGGTGTTCGGTCAGGACAAGATTTTGGGCGAAGCGCCGGAAAATTCCCCAGACCAGCAGAACCAGCAAAAATCTGAAAATCCAATTTCAAGCTACGTGCCTGATTTCCGGTTTTCTGAAAAAAAAAAAAAAGGCCGATCGGATTTTCGCCGGTTTTTAGGGAACCTTTGTGACAGTCAACCAGTGGGAACTTTAGCCAAAAAAATATGGAAAGTGACCCCATCGTGATCCGCACGGAGCTCAAACAGTCAAAAGAAAGCAGAGAAGCAGAGAAAAGGAGCCCAGCGGGAGGCCCGGTGGGTGGTGATGTCCTCGTCATGCAGGTCTTCTCTGTGTGAAGCTTCGAGATACTCCGGTAGCTTGACCATTCCGACCGCACCGTACTCCTTCTGGGCGGCTTGCCGAGCGCATGCACTCAATCTCGTTGCGATGCACACTGCCAAGGACCACCCTGTCATCCACGCAAGCTACGACCTTGTCTCGAGCACGTTTGCCTTGCTGGGAATGGCACATGCAAACTCCGGTGTTTTCGGGTGTGCATGTCCGCTTTGGAGAGGATCGATGGCTTCGGGTTCTGGCGGGACCGCGATTTGTGCAGTGATGGAGACACCCGCTGGTGCTCGCATGAGCGCACGTTGTGCACAGCGTCTGACTGACTGCCTCAAGGGGGTGGTCATGCAAGCTCGACCATGAAGGCAGTTGCCCTTCGTGAGGCGTACCAGCAGAGCAGCACCCTCGGGGGATTTGTCCTGATGCAGGGGCAGGGGGTGATGCGAAGCCGCGCTCCGTCAGTACGTGGACGCATTGAAAGCTCAGTTCCGTCCCTTCGGGGAGCTGCGTGGAGCAATACGCCACGCTGTTCGGCAGAGCCTGGTCCAGCCGTGTTGGGTGTGATTCTGAGAGGGTTTGCGCGGGTCGCGCGCGCCGAAGGCGCGCGCGAAAAAATTTCAAAACCAGAAAAACCGGAAAACGGCGCCAGAAAAAAAGTCTATCTTATACCCTGAATAATGGAGCAAAAGAAAAAATATCACGACACACACGCACACATTGAACTACACCTCTGCCTTTTCGTGGCGAGCTGTGGCTGCAATATTTCGCATAGCCGGCTGGCTTCATTCTTTTTCCAGGGAAAACTGCTTCTTCGATCTGCCGAACTGTGTCAGCCTGGCACACAAAGGTGCGAGCATTCACAAAGGAATGCCAAAGGATTTACTATTCTGCAGCCCGAATCGCGTCTCTCCCCTGCCCGCATCCAATCTCGTGAACGCCAACAAAATGAACCAGCATTATGAAATCGCAATGGCCAAAAAAATGAGCGCAGAAAACAAGAGAAGAGATGCCGTGCCGACCACACCTCTGCAGCCTCCGCTACGGTGGCCAGTGGTACAGCAGCTAACACCACACCCCCCCTTGTCTGAGGGCTATTTATGCAGGATACTGGGAGGCAGGCGGGGGCGGAGGGGGTGTTCCCACACGTCTCTTGTTAGGTCGGGAGGAAGAGAGCTGTGCTAAGGAGGGGGGAGAGGGGAGGGTCATGCTTTATTCGGTCTGCACCCTCCCACCCCCCCCCCGTTCGGGAACTCTCCCGGCAAATTTTAAACAAAAAGAGGGGGGGGGGGTGCACAAAAGAAGAAGACACAAAACGGCGAAGAAGATGGCGACTGATGGCATATCCGGATCGGGATACTGTAACTCAATTGGATACAGGAGGAGGGACGGTGTGCCTGGGCATGTAGTTCAGGGACAGTGGGTGCTAATGAAAAACCGGTTTTTCAAAAAAAAAAACTATAAAAATTTTCGGGAAAATTCCACTTTTTTCCCGACTATGCCCACCCTGCTTAGAGGGTACACAGGTCACCTGGACACCAATAATGGCCCCACTACGAACCGCGATTGACCCAAAGAGTCCAAGAACGCGAAGGAGAAGGCCAGATGTTCGCTACCGTGGCCTCCGGCGGCTGGGGGGCTCCGCCCCCCAGACCCCCCGCTGTGCTGTGTGCCTGTCGAGTGGACATATGTACCGTTGGTGCACTATGGCAAGTGAGAAACGGCACAACACCAGGAGTGCGACATGGTCGTGAGTGAAGACGGAGTACGTGCAGACTACCCCACCCCTGCACACAAGTCTGTACGACTTCCTCGTTGTCCACTGGCGATCGACATTGCCTCGCCGGCGCTGTTGGAGCACGAAGTCCGGGGATTCCCCTTCAGCCCCCCTGTCCAGCAGTGGTCTCTCAAGGGCGTGGCGTGCACCTTCTGGCACTCCTGACGTTGCCCTACAGTTCCTGAGACAGATCCATGGCTGGAGGCACGGCCGGGATGGTGTTGTAGCAAAGGACACCTGCTCTCCCAGCACCTCACACATCTCCAACAGGGTGTATGTGGGGTGCTGTGTGAGGTGTCCGTCGGCTTTATGAAGCAACCAAAGTCGGGATGCGGGCAGGTACCCCGCTCACCCCATACATGGACAGGAAACGCCAAAACGGCGCCAAAAAACGAAAAACGGGAAAACCGGCAAAAACCGGCTTTTTTGCAGAATTTGGAAAGTCACCCACTATCCCTGATGTAGTTCATGCGAAAAAAAAAAGAATCACACGTGTCGGATATCCGCAACGTTCACTATCATCAGGACCCAATCAGGAGTTGCCTCTGCCAGGATGTGCGTGATGTCATCTTTGGAGTTTGTTTGTTGGGTTAGTGGAGCTACATCCCAACAAGGGCCAGGTGCACTGTATTGATAGCGCATGGTGTGCATACGTATGCTGCAACAGCCGTTCTGGCTGTGCCTGGCAGGCTATAGAACGTTCCCTTTTTGACTCTGACGAGCGACTGACGCTCATATTTTGCTGAACGGTGCCCCCACACAAACCTGCGTGGGGCAAACCATGAGGGACCAGGGAAAAACAATCCGCAGGGGTATTGCACTCTGCGTGCAGTGAGTAAAAAAAAACGATTCCACCGCCCTTTAGCCCTGCTGACTGGCTGGGGGTGTGGAACACATGTGACCACGGGATAGCAAGACACTCAGAAGGAAGCAAATTCCTCAAAAACAACACGCCATGGAGGTCCCTACTGACGTGCGATGTGGGGACAGCTGCCAGTCTGTTTGTATGCACACCCACAGAGTCCTCGCGGGTACCTTCAGGGCTGCAAGCTTCACTTCATTTGGTATCGACAATCACCAACCTGACGTGCGAGACGACCAGGTCAGTGCATGCACCTTACTATTGTTGCAGAAGAAAATACCGGAAGGTATACAATGCCGTATAAACAACGGTGATACTTGAACAAACAAAACATCGTCGCATATCGCTGGAGGGGAACCCTGCTCTGTCTGCCAAACTGTGTCAGTTTAGACACCCAACAGATGTGAGGAGGTTCACTTTGTTGAGTACTTCAGAGCGGAGCCATCTCCCCCCCCCCCCAGCAATCAGAGACAAGCCACACGCATTTGGAAGGGAGGAGCGCCGAAGAACACATTGCAGGGAATCACAGAACGTCAGAACAGTAACCATCCCAGGGGGGGGGAGACGACGATAGCATAAAAGAATCGGCACAGGAGACCAAAGGTGGGTTGAGATATAGAGACTGGGGGTGGGCGTGCAGAACGTTTATCGTTGTCGCAACGCCCACCCGGACCACCGCGACGACAACAGCAACAACAGAAACAACCACGGGATTGAAGGAAACTACTGCACACACAGCGCGGAGACCAGCAGGCAGGGCGCAAGTATAATCATCAAGGGGATTCCGACGAGGTGATTCGGGAAGCGCCTGCCCGAAGGGATTGAATACCCAAGAAACCCTGATTCGGAGGAAGTGGGATGGAGGAGGAGAGCGAATTCTGTTTTGCTTCGTGCCTGGGTGGGGGGGTGGGGGGTTGTGGGGGGGGGGGGGTACGGGAGGAGAACGTTGTTTTTTTCTTTGGATGATTGTGAACGAGGTTGGTTGAAGGTTGTTGCATTTTTTTGCATGCTGTTTTGGAACACGGATGGCCACAGCCATGACGTGTGGGGGATTTTTCAACGACCAGGGGTGAAACGTCTTTTGCCAGTGCCGACAAATTCCAAGTAAAATAGGCATTCTTATTCGAGCAAACCCCTTTCATGCCCTGCGCGCCAAGGAAATCACTGCACAGGCTTCCACACCAACACCGAAAGTGTGAGGGGAAAATGCTCGCCATTTCTGAGAGCGAACTACGCTACACACCGGGTTGTGGACCTGTTGTGCACCTTGAATTGATGCTGCGGGCAGTGCATCCACAAGGCCATCAAGATCGGAAGCTCCACCCTTCTTCGAGCCATCGCTTCCAGTCCCTTGTGAGTGAGGGCCACACATGGCACTGCCAACGTGGGTCTTGTTGAACCTGCGGGTGCACACCCGACAACACCCTATCCCAGACACACAGAGCAAGCGCGCTGCGTGTCGCTCTTCACCGACAGGCAACGCGCACGCTTTTCCACCCACATCAAAGTGTGCGGGGGAAAAAAATAAATCGTAACCAAAGTTGGGAACACACACGCCGCAGTAGCCAGCGCCCCACCCACCGGGGCACCGAGGGGGTGTGTGTGTGCTGGGCGCATTTCCAAGAGCCCCTCTTCCATGAAGGGAACACATCTTTCCTTTATCCCTTTGCAAAGTGATTCCTTTGAAATCAAGCACGGGATCCCTAATCCAAAAGAACACGCCGCGCGGGGCGGGCGTGCGAAGAGAATACCTCCAGTTTGCGCAAGAAGTGGGGAGGGGAGAGGGGTGTCAGGAACGACCTGCGTGCGAAGTATTTTGTTTGTTCCCTTTAGAAATATGATGATGGGCGATGTTTGAGGGGGCGAGGGAGAGGGGGGGGGGGGTGATTTTCTTCCCTTTTCTTTGGAAAGAGGCTTGCAAACAGACTAAACAAACAGCGAGTTGTAAAGCCTGGGGGGAGGGAGGGGCTGGGGTGAGTGAGAATACAGAAGCTAGAGTGCACGAATTTCGCAAAAAAAAATGTTGCATTTGGTGTGATCATATAGGGGTTCTGTGCCAGTTCTGTGCCGGTTCTGTGCCAGGTCTGTGCCAGTTCTGGGGCCCCTTAAGGAATCCTTCGAGAAATGTACCCTGGGGAAATGGTAGCTAACTTGGCCCCAACATGGGGCTGATCCTCGCAATCTGGGGCCTCTTCAGCACCAAGTATGTGGGTTTGGCGTGAATCGGGGGCTGGGAGAGTTCACTTCTTGTGACAGGGTCAGTCGGGCAGCCAACACCCACCCAGACCCAGCGGGACCCCCAGACGGTTTTTTCACAAACCCGTTCATTTGAATATTCGGAATCTGTGCGGATCGTAGTGGGGTCACTTTATTGGCGTAGGTGCCACACATCACCCCTGAAATGTGGGTCTGGTTCCAAGGCTGGGTGGACCAACACTGCCTCTGAGGTGACACCACAGGCTCTGGAAGGGCTCGAGTGGACTGTGCTGGGCTCTCGGTCGTGGTGCACTGTGCAGTAGTCGGCACAGCCACGACCTAAAACCTCAAAGGCAGTGAGTCTGAGGAACCACACGTACACGGAATCTACATGGAACCTGATTTTCAATCACCCCAACGTAGGGGTTTGCATTCATTTGAATAATTGGACTCCGTGCAAATCGTAGTGGGGTCACTTTTGCAGTGTAGGTGACACACACCACCCCTGGAATGTTGGTTTGCTTCAGGTGTGGGGAAGTGACTCGCTCCCGATTGGGCCCAACAGACAGCCGTTATGGACTGCACCTTAGGTACTGCCACCTACCCACTGACGTGACCCAGTAGTACCTCACCCTCTGGTTTTCCAACCCCTGTTCAGTTGAATATTAGGAATCTGTGCGTATTGTGATAGGGTCATTTGGCCAGGGGGTGCCGATTCACACCCATAACTGGCCTTTCGTCACTGGGGCTCACCACAAGGTTTGCTTGTGGTCTCTCGACCCACTACCGGGCCACTACAAACCTGCACGGACATTTCCTGAAGGATTGTGGACCGGTGTTCTGTGCCAGTTCTGTGCCGGTTCTGTGCCAGGTCTGTGCCAGTTCTGGGGGGTTCCATGATCACACCAGCATTTCAAAAAAAAAGCCACAGACCTGCCCGCTTTTTGAACGATTTGTTGACCGTGCTTCGCAGCTCCCTCTTTGAGGGGCTGACATATTGTGATAAGAAGTAGCGACAACAGCCCTGACGTCCGGGACGGCCAGGACAGTGACGTACCTTCTTCCGGGTCCTTCTGGACGCACGGTGCCATCAAAACTGAGCCACGGATCTGCCTGCTTTTTTCCCCACACATTTTTTTTCCGAAAAAGGCCGTGCGGAAGGAAGTCAAAAAGTTTGGGCCGAGCATAAACAAATCAGCAACACGGGGCACGGGAACGGGTGTAGTTATATAGCGAGAAGAAGCAAAGGCGCAGAGTAAGCCGGCCTCCCTCCACTCAACTTGGGTGGGTTTGAATGCATGTGCCTGAGGGGTGGGGAGGGGGGTTTGTATTGGGGACAAGGTTTGCGCCCCGCGCACGAAACAAAACAAGGGAGATGGGAGAGGGTCGGGTGCAAACAACAGCCGCCAACTCATATGGATAGTGCGCATGGGGTTAGAACGCGGTGGTGATTGTGCGATGGCATTTGCCAATTTTTTTATGGCGGCGTTACCTCTGAACGGTGTGTCGCACTCTTTGGATTGATGACAAGCAAGACAGCCTGCAGTGCGGTGTGCAGCCTGCCAACAGAAGCCGTCTCCACGGCACATGGTATGCCTGTGGCGAGCCTGTGGTGGAGAGGCATTCCTTTGTGTTGGCTTGTCGACAACCCTGTGTGAGTGAGACTCGAACTGCCCCATCGATTTTCCATTGCTGTGCCCGGGCCCCGTCCCCCCCCTGAATGCGAAGACACACCCAGACAGGCCGGTGCCACACACAGAAAGCCAGCCTTTTTTTTTTGGTGTCGACAATCACAGGCACTGCGAGAGCTAGGCTACTACACAGACCCGTCCTGTCCTTTTGACGCCCATTTCCCCACAAAGCGGGTTTGCGGATTTTTTTGAAGGGGGCCCTCGCTACGAGTCACTGTGAGTCACGAGTCGTCAGTTTTCAGCCAAACATGGCTGACTTCTCACTTTTTCTCACTCAGTCACACTTGGTAGCGAGGGCCCCCGAAGGCCTTTTTTGAATATTCTTTTTGACCCCGACAAAAGAAGACACAACGTCCCCCACCCACCCACCCCCACCCCCCTTTTTGCCCACCCGATTCAGGGAGAGCGGTTGCCGCAGCAGTTTGGGTGAACTTGAACGATTTTGAACGATTTTTGGCCGTGCTCGTCGCGTCCCCCGGTGAGGGGGGACGCTGTTTCGTGTTCTCCTTGCCGCACGGAGGCATTGCCTTACGTCGCCTCTTCCTCTTTTCCTTTATGGGCGGGTTAGTCTGGCTCAGAGGGCGGGACCGTGCTGATATGCACAGTGACGACTCTCCCTTTTTTTGTTGTGCCCGCCTCCTGCCGAGTCGTGGCTGCTGCCTCTCAGACTGGGGGCGGGCGGTCGCCGACGCTGACGCGCCTGGCGGCCCGTGGAAAGTGACGTGGGTCTGGGGGTGGGGGGGGGGGGGGGGTGCTGGGGTGTCAGGCCGAAGCCCTTGACCGCTGTTGATTTTTGCAGGTTTCACGAGATCAGGTAGTCCTTCTCGCTGTGCTCCGTCACCCCTGCCTCAGCCAGGTAGCGTAGGGCCCCCTTGCAGTTGTGCAGCAGCAGGTTGTGCACGCTTGTGGCTGTGAGGTGGTGTCGGGCTGACGCTGTCGCGGGACAGCCGAAGAATAGGTGCTTCAGCGAGACCCCAGGCGGGGGGCTGTCCGGCGCAAGCTTCAGGCAGGGTTTGCACGGTGGTTGTGCGCTGCCCGGGACGTCGTGGTCGTACACCAGGCGGTGGTGGTCGGCCCGGAGGCGGCGGATGGTGGTTTCCCCTAAGCGGGTAAGGCCCTCCATGCGGAGGTCAGGGCGCTGCAGTCGCGTCTCCCCGATTCCTGACCGATACGCGTACACGCTGTCTGTGCGGGGCAACGTGGTCCCGCTGTATATGTGTCGGCGGAGGGTGACACGGGCCGACGCGAGGCTGATCGGCTCCATCTGGGGCTTGAACGCACCGATCTGCGCCTGCTTGTCAGCAAGTTCGTTCCCTACCACCCCAACATGCGACGGGATGTAGCGGAGGTGGGTGGTGACATCGTATGTTTGGGCGAGCTTGCGCAGCCTCTGCCAGATGTCCCATTCGGTGGACCCCCTCGCTCGCTGGGGGCCGCTCAGCAGTGCATTCAGTGCGCTCTGCGAGTCGGTGAGGATGGCGACCGTTTCGCCTTGGGTTACCACGGTGCATAGGTGGGCGAGGGATTCTCTGATGGCCACCAGCTCTGCCTGGTAGCTGATGCAACGGAGTCCTGCCGGCCAGGCGAGCTTTTTCTTGAGGCGGCCCTCCGGCATGCTGTACACCGCTGCGCCCGCGCCGCCCTGTTGCTGCCGCGATGTGGAGTTGGAGACTGACCCGTCGGTGTAGACATGCCAGGCGCACGTCGGGAGGGCCTGGATGGTCTGCTCTGCCAGGTCCCGGAGGGTGTCTTTCGGGGTGGCGGCCTTCGGGGCGGTGAGCCCCGGCAGCGTCGCCAGGATGTGCACTCGTGGCAGCACCAGGTTCCATTCCCAGGGGGGGATGGGGTGTGCTGCATGCAGGGGGGCCAGCAGGGGGGTGCGCCCGTCGACCTTCGAGGAACTTTGGGTGTGTGGGGGGTGGAGGGGGGGTGCGCGTGGGTGGGAACAGCAAAGGGAGACAGCCGCAGTGGGTTGTCGGGGTGAGGGGGGTGAGGTTTTGAAGTGATGTGCAGCGAGAGATGGAGTGTGTCGGCCCACCTCCATCACACTCCACGCATGGGGTGCAGGTTGTGAAGCAGAAGAAAAGGCACGCTAGGGGAACTAGGGATGCCTCCCTTCACTCGATATGCAGGTTGTGTGGGGGGGTGGGGGGTGGGGGGTGGGGGGTGGGGAGGGAGGGAGGGAGGGAGGGAAGAGAGAAAGATAGCGAAGGGGAGATTTTTTTTTTGCGGCCTGTGTGGTTGTCTTCGTCGTTTTTCTTCTGCGACCGGACATCCCCTTCTGGAGACACCGATCTACACTATGAACCGCTAGCTGATGCTGGAGCTTTCGGGAGCCTCTGCGAGTGGGTGGCCACGTTTTCTTTGGTGGACGCATCCAAAAGGAAATAAAGAAATAAAGAACCCGAAAAGAGGTCGAGGCACCCGCTCCACACCAGCATCTTGGGGCTGGGGGTTCTCAGTTCACACAGGTGAGGATCAGTCCTCTGTGAGGCGCTTATCCTGAAGACGTTCCAGTTCCCCAGTCGGTCTCCAGAAACTCGGGCCGCGTCTGGCGCTGTATCGCCTCGGCGGGGCTGTCGTCCCTTACAGTCTTCTCTGTACGAGGTCATCCACAGGCTGCACACCTGCCCCGCGGCTGTGTGGCAGTCTTCGCGGAGTGCAATGCGAAGGTCTGGCCTGACGTGGTGTGACTATTTAGACTCCAGGTGTCTCCACCCTTCCTGGTCTGGGGAGCCTCGGTACCCAAGCCGTTTTAGGTCATGCTCCGGACCACGGCCGTGCTAGACTCCTGGTGCAGGCACCCGTCATGGTCCGGGGACGGCCCCCCCAGGCAGTTTAACGTCTTACCCAGGACTTTGGTCCTCTCGGAGATAGCGTTCACATGAAAATCAGTTAGGTGAGGGACGATCGATTCTTCGTTCAAGGCAGCCGATATATGCTGAGGGATAGCGGCAAAGACAGGGGTGGGTGTTAGGGTAAGAAAAGACGGGGGAGAGGGAGAGAGGGGGGAGAAAGGGATTTTTTCAGTCGGATGTGGTACAGTTTTTCCGGAGAGGGAGGGGGGGGGGAGGGGCAAGGCGCTGATTTTGGGATCACACAGCGCGTGAAAGGAAGGGATTTTTTTGGGGCCGGCAAGCCGAGAGACAGGTGGGGTGCAGGGCAGAGGGTGGGGCGAGTGCATCGCGTGACATTGCGCCGCCTCAACTTGCTGGCCGGGCTCAGCGTTCTGCAACATGGCAAAGGCCACCTACTCTCCCTGAGCAGCACCCCCAACATCACGTTCTACACAATGCGGTTTGACCCCGTGATGACCTGCACCCCTCCATCCCCACTTGGGAGAACCGAGCCAGGAGGGCCAACAGGACCGCCTCTTGATTGGCCCTGGGATCTTCCCAAGATGAGAAAAATAGAAGTGATCCGCTGAAAGAGAGACAGATGTAGAGAGAGGGGGAGGGGGGTGGCGGTGTGGGGCATTCTTTTTTGCCATAAAATCCGTCGGCTTCTTCACAGTTTTTCTACCATCCTTCACCCCACCCGTGCGCCGATATTTCTGATCAGAGCGATTGTTTTCTTGTGCAACATTCCACTAAAGCGACGGTATGGGGGGTGGGGGGGCAGTGGGGTTGATGAGTGGCTGGTGTGACGCCATATTACCAGAAAAGGTGGAAACAAGGTGTGCTGACAAGAGGGAAAAAGAAAAAGGCGCCACCCTCACGACACAAGAGGATCCAAAAGCTGGCACGGTGTGTGTGACACAGAGCCAGGGCTCCTGCGAGACTAATTTTTTGAACTTTTGCAAGGCGGCACCGAACAGAACAGCAAACAGAAAAGGCTGCAGAGAGATCCGATTGCTGCAGCAAATATCCTCCACCTCGCGTTGCCTCTGAAAGACACGCACGCATCTGCGACTAACCGTGTCACCAATACGGTGCAGGAGGAGATGCGTGAGTTCCAACCAAGAAGTATAAAAATCCCCCACCTTGTTTCCGTTCCAATTCCTTGCTGCAGTACCGCAACAAAACACAACCCATCAGGGGGCACAAGGCGAAAAGGGCTGGCTGTGTAAAGAAAATACACCCTTTGAAAAGTTGACGACGACCCTCCTCACCCGCCCCCCCGTGCACGAAAAAGGCCTAATCAGCTAGGACTGTTTTGAACGGGGGAGAGAGGGGTGGGGGGTGAGATAGACAGAGAAGAAAGATAATGGAAGAGGAGGGGGGGGGGGGGCACAGCTGCGCGCAGAAACAGCAGAATCCACGGCCAGCTTTGAAGAACCCCCCGGTTGGAAGGGGGCGGGCGGGGGGGGATGGGGGATGAGCGGCACCCGTGGCTCAATACCCCCCCCCCCCTCCCCATGATTTCCACGGGAACTATTCTCGGGGAAGCAACCCCAAAAAAAATGTCTGTAAAGGACCACACCCACCCCCGTTGCTCCCACCTCAAGAAGAGTGTCCCGTCGTGAGTTGTCGGGCAGAAGTCATGCATGCGTGTGGCTGTGATGTTTCGCTAGTGTGAGTGGAGGGAGGAGTCGAAGAGGGGTGGGGACAGGAGAGAGAGAGAGTCTCCACACGAAGGGTGCAGGAAAGCGAGCTACTGCCTGTGCCCGTCACATCTGGCGCAGTTTTTTTTTGCTCCTTGGGGCACCCGGGTGAAGTCCCCCGTCACTCACCATCCCCCTCCCACCCCGCCACCCAACAACCCACAAAACCCTATAGCGATGTACCCCCCGTCTTTGCCTCTTGAGACCACACAACTTAGGGCTGTCGCAGTGCTTTCACTTTCAACCCTGGTGGGGGAATGGCGGCGGGGTAATGGGGAGTGCGGTGGGGATATAACTCTCGCCAGCAGGTGCCAAAACCTTGACACCCACCCACCCACCCCCCCACTCTGACCAGACTGGTGCCTCCATTTCTGGGCAGGCGCCGTCTTTTGGAAAAAGAAACCATCCCACACCTTTGAGAGTAGTAGCCCCCTGTGAATTTTCATAAATTCCTGGAAGGGGAAAATGCTTCTTCACACTACTTCGTTCAACCATGGGAGGTCTTTAGAGGAAGGGGGTGGCGATGACTTGTGGGAGTGCGTGGTATTTTTCAAAAAAAAACTAAGTAAAGCCAGGGGGAAGAAAGGGGGGGGGGTGGAAAGGAAGGGTCATCTATATTTTTCATCTCTGACTGAGCGAGACGGGTAGATGGGAGGGCAATAAGCGAATGGATGGACTACACCTAGAAAGGTAGAACGGGGCAACGAATGGAAAGAGTTCCTGGGGGTGGGGACGGGGGTAACGAGATAAGCGTGATTTAGGGAGAGCATGTTATGGCGAGAGCAGGCACGATGCGTCTCGGTGGTGTCCAGTCGTTTTTTTTGAGAGATTATTTTTTTTCTGTGATCACAACAAATCAGGAAAAATCCTGTGCCAATGTGCAAATCCTTGCAGAACCATCACGCAGCAGGCGCGTGAGGCATTCTCGCAATCGACGATCACCCCATACAGCGCGTGGAATGCTGGATCGAGACACACAGGTGGTGAACGCCTCCACAGCTGCCTGGGGTTGGACACACGGCTCCTCTAAGCACGCGCCTGTTCGTTTGAATTGACGGCTCGACAGTCGTAGGGCATCAGCACTGGATGGTCACCCGATAGCCCTTCCTCTCTGTGTGGGCAGGCCTCAGCGAGCTCTTCAGCTGCCCGACTGACTTGTCCATGTCAGTGGAAGAGGCGGTAGACGCGCAGTCGATAGACACTGTGGACGAACCGACGGAGCCAGCCACCGATGCAGACGCGTCCGACCCCTCCGACCGCACGCTCTTGGCAGCCTTCGACTTCTTCTCTTTCTTCTCCTTCTTCTCCTTCTTGCGGTAGCGCTTCCCGGGGGTGTCAGCGCTCAGCGCGACAAGCGACAACAGCCCGATCACCGCGACATTCATGTTGTATGTCATTTCTTCCGACGCAGCAGCAGCAGAGCACGAGCAAAGGGCAAACTACCTTGGCTGGGGAGAGCTCAGAGGGGCGAATAAGCAGACCAGAAAGGGGCGAACAGCGGCAGCTGTTGCTGAAAGAGATGGGGCAAGCACACCGACTCCGGTTGGGGAGGCAGGAGCGTGGCGTGGGTTGCACCAGTGGGACAGTTAGGGAGGGCAGCAATATGGAGCAAGTGCAGTGGGTGCACGATTGGTATTTACTGTGTGTGTTTGCAGGGTTCCTGTTGGGACGGGGTGTGTGGCTGTGGACGTGGGTGTAGGCTTTGCACTGACAGCAGGGCAGACACTAGGCAGCACCCAGGCAAACACCCGGTGTGATTATCCCTCAGGTCCCCACCGCCGCAAACAGTTGCTGAGAGGAGGCGCAACAACAAGATGCTGCACCAGCAACGTATGTAGTCAGCGGGCTTCACCATAAAGGGAGTGCGCACCAGACGCAATGATGACCCTGCCGCACACGATGTGCCTGCTGACGGGCGAGGGAAAGAGTAGAATGTAGAATCGATGCTGACGGGGGGTGGGCGAGAGCAACCCTGGTGGTGCAGACCAGGGCTACGACTGTGAAGTGGTATCTGCACATAAAGTGCGGAGCCAGCAGATGATGGGGTATTGATCAGCCCCATCTCGAGCGGCGACGATCTTGTCAGGAGGGCCGAAGGTCTTGTGAAGTGCCGAGGAAGGAATACGTCGTCAAAAATAAGAGCCTGAAGATTGCGGCGTTGTTCATCGACCTGGACAGCCAACAACCGTCTGCAGTGGACGTTGGATTTTTCCTGCAGCACTGTTCATCCGCAACGGAGTGCATCCACATTCATGTCACTCTCACGAGTGCGGCGACCGGCTACGGCAGGAGGATGTCGCCAAGGGTCTCTACTCGACCCGAAGACCTCACAGAGCTTCTGTCAGGAGCTGTGCCTCCACCTCGACGTACAACTGGGGATCACTGGCGGTACATGATGCAGCTCGTCTCCTGCAGAGCCTTACCTGATAATGGCCAGAACTGACTGGAAATAAGTTTTGGGGAGGGGCGGGTACTTCCATCACTCGCTCGCCCGTCTGTTCTCAATGAGAGCGGGCATTTCTCCTCCAGAGCAAGAAGGCACCAGCCCGTGCATCTCGTTTCTCGGCGGGGCCCCAGTCTCACATTCTCCAGGTCGGAAAACGAAGAAGAACTGGGGAGGGGATCAGAGAGGGGGGCAGTCTGGTGGTGGCAAAGAAAAAACGGGGGAAAAAACGACAGGTCGAACACAAGAGAGCCGTGGCTGCTGCTGGGAAGAGAGTTGACAGCAAAAAAAGAAAACAGCCTCTGCAAAACAAAACACCCTTCTCTGCAATCGTTTGCCTCTGTTTGCATTGTTGCTTTGATGGCTATCTCTGAAGCAGGGTAGAACACATCAAACACACCTGGCTTTCCACACAGTTTGCCACGAGAGCACGAGAGGAATCATCACACCTGTGTATACATCGAAGAGGGCGCCCTTCACTCTAAGTACAGAAGGTGAACCCCTTGCTGCTGACAACACAATCATCGCACTTGCCACAGTTTGCCAGTGTGAAAGTCAGAGAGGCACGGGAGAACTGGCTTCTTCACATTTTGTTGTTTTGTGCCAAACAAGCTTGCTTGTCACAGCGAAAAGGTTCAGTGGGCGTGCGGCGCACTATTTTAATACAATGTGAATGCACTGTGCTCACAGGAAGCGCCATCTATCTATCTAACAAGGGCTGCAGTGGGTTGTCAGAAAACACCTGGGTGCAGGGTGCCGCAGTGCCCGACGGGACGTACAGCCGTGCAGGATACCCATGATCCCTGGCTTGGCGTTCAGCAGCAGTACAGCCTGAGGTGCCCCATCAGCAACCTCCCCACCCCCCCTTCCATCCAAACACACACATCGTAACTCTCTGGGCACTGAGAAACAATGTGCGAACACCCATACTCTCTCCCAGCACACCACCCCCTCCCCCGCACACCCCCTTTGCATTTTCTATCCCTTGTTCTCTACATATCGGGAGGAATCGGGGGGGGGGGGGGAAGAGCCTGAAGACTAACGTCGAAACAACCAAAGGCATCAAGGCACACAGTACGAGAAGGGCTGTGCCCCGAGATCTAGCGCACACACACCCACACACCACCCCCACCCCCCCTCTCTCTCTCTCTCTCTCTCTCTCTCCCTCTGCGCACTAACAGCGCGGCGGCGGCGGCGGCGGCGGGAGTGAAGCGGGGATCCCAACCCGGCGTGAGCGACGCCCCTACCCCCCTACCCCCCTACCCCCTGCCGCCCGCCTCCCACTCACGCATGCGCCTCTCCCGGAGCCGCTTCACCTCCAGCTCCAGCTGGGCGGTCTCCTCAGCCCTCTTTTGCTCCCTCCGCTGGTTCTGGAGGATCACATGCGTCATCCGCTCCAGATCGTGCACCGCCTGCTGCTCGTCAGAGAGCTGCGGCGGCTGCTGCTGCTGGAGCGCCCTCTGCCCCGCCCCTACAGCGTCCTCCCCCTGCGGGCTCCCCATGGACCGCATGTGCCTTTCGATCGCCTCCTCCATCTGCTGCAGCCGCACCCAATCCACGGTGCGCCCGTCGTGCGGCAGGCTGCTGTAGACATACGACCCATCCGCCAGCACCGATGTCGGGGGTGCCTCCTCCACCTCCTGCGCCGGGGCCTGCTGCTGCTGCACCTCTGTCGCGCTGCTGGGCGCCCCACCCGAGGCCTGCTGCAGCATCGCAACCTCCACCTCCTGCTGCCTCCTGAGGTGCTGCAGCAGCTCCTCCTGCGACATCCCCCGCAGCTGCTCCGGCAGCAGCACCCCCTGCGGCACCGCCGACGGCTGCGACACAGGCGTCACCGCCGCCTGCAGCGGTGTGGGGTGCGGTGGCACACCCCCTCCTCCACCACCACCCCCCACACCGGAGGGCGGTGGCGACAGCGGAACGGGAAGCTGGCCACCGCCACCACCACTCCCCACCCCACCCCGCCCGACCGGCCCACCGTAATACTGAAGGCACTCGTCGTAGGTTGGCGTGCTGCGTTCCACCTCCCCCATCATGTGATGCCCAGGCACCGCGCTGCTGCGCGGCGACGCGGCGCGCTGCACCGCATCGAGGTACCGAGCTTCCTCCACGGCATGCAGGGGCGACTGCCGGAAGACGGACTCCATTATGGCAGGCAGGCCCCCCGATGCCAACCCTGCGATGCCAGGTGTGTAACCCCTCTGGGGGCCTCCGGCCATCAGACACCCTGCAGGCGGGAGATAGCCCGGCTCGCCTGGGAGGAGCTTCGGCAGGCGCGGCTTCTCCAAGAGAGACTGCGCGGTGCGCCGCGTGCAGGACTTCAGCGCGGTGTCCGCCACAGGGGTCTGATTCGACCCGCCGGTGGCCTGCTGCTTGTGTGTCACTGCGGAGGAAAACCGCCCCACCCCCTCGCCCCGCCTCTTCCCCGATGCGACCCGCTTCTTATAGCGGAGGGCCGGCGGGGCGGGTGGGGGTGGCGGGGGTGCTGCTGCTGCAGAGGGTGTATCATCGAGAAGGCAGCGCATCTGCCGCTCCTGCCTGTCCCGCTCCTGCTGCCGTTTGTCGCGAAGGGCGATGATGGTGTCGCGGATGTCCTGCGGAGCGGCGGGGGGTGCTGCTGTTGATGCTGCTGCTGCGTCAGGATGAGGAGGAGGAGGAGGTTGGGGGGAGGGATCCTCCGGAAGCTGCGGCGATGTCGGCGTAGCTTCCCCACCTCCGCCGGCGTCACCCCCCGGCGGAGCCGGGTGCGGGAGGGGCTGCCCGTCCTCCCCCACCTGCTCCGCAGCATCCCCGCCCTCCCCGGTGGGGCCGGCGGCATCCACACCAGGGGTCCCCCCTTCAACCCCCTCCTGGTGGGGCCCCGCTGATGCAGCCTCGGCAGATGCTGCGCCTTCTGCGGCGGCTGCGCCGCCCGCCCCTGCCCCAGCCAGCAGCAGCAGGGCTGCCGAGGCGGCGGTGCTGGCCGCCGCAGCGGGGGACAAGGGGGGGGTGACGTCGCCGTCGCCAGCGGGGCCCGGCGCTGCGTCGTCTTCTGCAGGGGGTGTCGGGGAGGTGCAGGGGAGCTCCGGGTCAGGGTGGTCTGCTCGCAGTGGCGGCGATGCTGCCTGCAGGGCGTTGCTCTGCAGGTGGGGCAGCGGGGGCGGTGGCGGAGGTTCCGAGGGCTCGCGCACCACCACGCGTGGGGAGAGGTCGTCTGCCCCCCTGTCGGGGCGTGCCGACGGCGGGGTCTGCGGCAGGCGCGCCCCGGGGGGGAGCGGCTGCGCCTCTGCCACCGTCGCCTCAAACCAGGGCGGCAGGATGTAGCACAGGCCCCTCCCGCAGCCGGAGGGGAGGGCGCGGGTCGCGCCGTCCTGCGACATCACCAGCGTGGCCAGGCCAGGGAGGGCCGCACCGACACAGCCTCTGGAGGCCACCAGCAGGCGCAGCCCGGCACCGCGCGTCTCGGGGTCCGGCTGCTTGTCGGGTGGGGGAGGGTCGGGTCGGCGCATGCTGGCGGTGACGTCGCTCTTGGGGGCGTTGTGTGCCGGCTCGCTGCTGCGGTGCTGCGCCAGGGGCGTCATGGGGAGGAGGTCCAGCGTGTCGCCCGTGATGTGGCGGGTGCGGAAGGGCGAGACGGAGAGGGAGGGGCTGGGAGGCTGCGTGTCGTAGTCGTGCCCAACCTCGCCGGGCACATCCTCCACCTGCCCCTCGGCGTGTGGGCCTGCTTCTGACAGGAGCTGCACGTCGAGGCGGCTGTGGCATGTGTAGGACGCTATCTCCCGCCGCCCGCTGGCCTGCACCGCTGCCTCGGCGGAGCGGGCGGAGTCGAAGAGGACGCGTGCGTAGCCCTTGGGGATGACGACGGACATGCTCTCCACAGCTCCGTGGCGCTCGAGTGTCGCAGTCAGCCACCGCGTCACCCTCTCGACCGCATCCTGCCCCTTCAGGTGGGGGATGGGCTTCACGAAAACAACCGCGCACTGTGGAGGGTGGGGTGTAGTGGCGTGTGACGTAGAGTAGAAAATGTGCCTCACAAAACTGGTTCGGCAAGGTGGCGATAGGTGTTGACATGCAGTGGGCACAGGGAGAGGGGAAGGGAAGAGAGGAGGCACGGGGGACATCATTGTCCCCTGCCCCGGCAGGGGTTCCTGGAGGCAGGCAGGCAGGCAGGCAGGCATACCGGGCCTGGCGACGGTGTGAACTGCGGCGAAGGCGGGGAGAAGCTCTCAGGCGTGTGCGAGACAGGCACACGCGCTGCACTCTGCTGCGGGGTGACTGGCTGGGGTGGCGGCACCACCACAGGCACAGGCACAGGCTGCTGCATCTGCTGCGGCGAGGGCCCTTCGGACCCATTCCCCACGGGGGTCTCGAGCAACGCTAGGAACGCGGCCTCCTCCTCCAGTGCCTGTGGCAGGGTGTGTGTGGTGTGTGTGGTGTGTGTGGTGCAGCAGGGAGTCTTCGGTCGGACATAAGACACAAAACATCAATATCAAAAACGCGTCTCGTGGGAGATGGGGGTAACTCAGCCACCGCTTTTCCGTTGCATTAGGCACCGTTCAGTGCAAAAGCTGACGTACGGAGGGGCGAAGGCAGGGAGCAAAACACCACTCGTTGGCCTGATGAAGGGTGGTGTTTGTTCCGTTCGCCCCCCTTCCAACCTTGCAAGAAAACTGTTGTTGCAAGTGGTAGAAAAACAAATACGCACAGGGAAGTCGTCTTCTCTAGTCCTCCCTTGACTCCCTAGTCGCACCGAAGGTGCTTAAACAAGTTTACTGAATGCCCGACCCCACTCCCCCTCTCCCGAGGGCGCGCCATACCACAGCCTCGGGATGGTCGATAAACTCGCTCGTCGACTCCCCCGTTGCGCTGCAGGCGGAGCCGCGCTGCGCCACGGTGCCGCTCCGCTCCATGCCGCCATCGCTGGACGAGCTCTCCGCCTCCTCTATCGCCTCCTCCATCACCACTGCCAGCTGCAGCTCCATCGACCCCGACCCTGACAGCGTCCGTGGCGGCGGCACCTGCACCCTCCCAGGCGGGGGGGGCACCTTGGTTGCAGGCGTCACCGTCACAGCAGGGGCTGCCCCCCGAGGTGCCCCCTGCACCTGCAGCCCACCCGGCACGCCGAGGCGCTGCTGCGGGGAGCGGGGCGATGCGGACGCCGTGTCGGAGGACGCCTGCGGGACAGGCACCTTCGGTGCCTGAACCGGCGACACCGTCGCCGCCCGCGAGCGGGTGGGGGGTGACAGCGACAGCGGCGCCTGCTTCACTGCAGGCCGCGAAGGCGGCGACGCCCTGCTCCCCGCCGCCGGCGGAGCCGGCGCCGCAGGCTTGGCTACCTGGGGCGCAGGCGGCGCTGCTGAAGCTGGGGCTGCCGGTGCCGGTGCCGGTGCCGCCGGGGGTGGGGGTGGGGTCGGTGCGGGCGGGGGTGGGGGTGGGGGTGCCGATTTCAAAGGTGCTGGCTGCAGTGTCGGCGGCTGCGGCGGCGTCGCCGCCTCCGGTGCGACACGGCCCATCGCGGCGGAGGCGGGTGAGTGGGACCCCGACGTGCCGAGGGAGCCTGCCTGGGCGGTGCGCTTCTTCTTTAAAAACGACGCAGCCCCGCCCGACTTGAAGAACTCCGCGAAGGCGCCTGTGATGTGCGTCTGGTTCACCTGCTGCGCACGGGAGAAGGCGTGCAGCACATGCGAGATGGGCACCCCGCTGGTGATCTTGCTGACCAGCCGCACAAACTGCTCCTTGGTGATGTCATCCTCCACCAGCCCCTGCTCCCGCTTCACCCGCCTCACCTCCTCGTCGGTGATCATCAGGCGCAGCTCCGTGCGCACCAGCAGCACCAGCTTCAGCAGCTCGTTGCTGGTGACAGTCCCCCCCTGGTCCTGATCAACCATCTCGAAGAGCTGGCCATAGCAGTGCTCCTTGAATAACTGCTGCATGTCTGCAGAGCTGATGGAAGCATAGAGCTGCAGCTTGCGGCACAGCAGGCGGAACTCATCACGGCTGATCACCCCATCCTGGTTCAGGTCTGCTTCATGGTAGAAGTCCTTCAGCTGCGCATTGGGGATCAGCTGCGGGAGGCATGTGTTGAAGGCCTCGACCTCTGTCAGCGATATGCCGCCACTGCCATCGCTGTCGATCAGGTCGAACACCTCATTCATGCCAGATGTGCTGCTGTGTCGCCCGCAGGGTGTCCCGGCACCGCTGGGCACCGCGTGCCCGGTGGCCCACCTGTTGAGGGTGATGTGCGGTGTTGGGGCCACTGAGGGCATGAAGGCATCGCAACCAGGCGGAGGCAAGAGGGGGTGTGGCTGGGGGGCTCGGTGGCGGGGGTCTCCGGCGCTGCCGTGTGGTGCCACTCGTTTCAGAGAGCAAGAGCTGCCGTGTGTGCGCATCCTGCCGTGGCGTCTGGGGTTGTTGTCCAGGGGGCAGGAAGGAAAGGAAAGGAAAGGAAAGGAAAGGAAAGGAGGGTGTGGGGAGGTGTCACACAAGCAACACTCGGAAAGGGGGTGTAATCCCGCAGTGGGTCCAACAAATACAAGGGGGGGGGGGGTAGGGGGGGTCATAAGCCCCCCTAAAAACGTACGAAAACCAAAATTTTCAACATACCATCAGAACCGCCCTAATACCTGATCTGACCCGAAAATCCGACCCATACCCCCCCGGAAACTGTCTGGGGCCCACTTGTGACACCTGATACGCACTTTTGTGATAATTTTTTGGGGTCCTAAAAAATGTACCTCAGTTTCGTACCTTGCCTTTGTACCTGAACCACTCCCGACCGCATTATTTCGTTCTTTGCCTTTTCTGCGGTGGTTCTGGCTCAGGTGGCACGCATGTTGCCTTCCCCAGTGCCTCGGCAAGGTCTTTCTTGACCTGATTAGTGGGAATGTTGTGTTGTTGCGTCAGCAGAATGAGTTCAGCCACCTTCTGGGTGTAGTACTTCGATCGCATATGGGTCATTGTGAGTACTTCGTACGCCTGGGAGGCTGCATCGGCATTAGTAGGCAGCGTTGTAGATGCTTTTGCTTCGTCGATCTTAGCCTGTGAAGGCACGATTGGGATATTGTACGCCCTGAGAGCCGAAGTGGTTATGATTGTGCTGTGTAATTTGCGTCCCGCAGGATATGCACACCACGCAGTCTCGACAACACGTATGAGAGTGTACCATGTGGGGACTCAACAAGGTCATTGGATCGGCATGTGCCTGCCGACTCAGCCCCCACACAGTGCGACCGCAAGGTCGCCAGGGATGTCTCAACGCCAGGGGAATACCCTCCCCTGGCGTTGTACAACCCTACTCTCAACCCTCGGGTCCTCTCCTGGAGGCGGTGGTGGCGGGCCCGCAACGCTTCGTACTTCCGGTACAGACTGATGTAGTCTGCCCGGCTGACCCGCTCATTGCTTCCTAGATCATCTGCTGCTCTGGAGCTGCCATCACTCTCACTGCCCACATCAGTTGGTGTGGGGGTAGGAGCAGGAGTGGGAGGAGTAGGAGTGCAGGTGACATCTTTCTTGGCTAGCAAGGAACGCCGCTTTTCCCGCACGTGCGTGCAGTTGATGCACCACTGCATATATCTGTCGTCACCACGTCCCACTCGCTCTCCTATGTACCCAGCCCGACGGAGCGCCCGAAATAATGTCGCCTCACCGATGTCGTGTGCCGTTTTCTTTTTACGCAGGTCTGCCACAACGCTCTCTGCTGAGACCCCGCACATCTCCCGTTTGGCGAGCGTCTTTCGAGCAAGGTACTCCTCTGCAGCAGCATCTGACACCTCTGCGAGGCCCTGGGCACGCGGCATGTGTTGCTCGGCGTGCTGAGTGAGCGTAGTGACACCCTTCCCTTGCAAAGAACGAAATAATGCGGTCGGGAGTGGTTCAGGTACAAAGGCAAGGTACGAAACTGAGGTACATTTTTTAGGACCCCAAAAAATCATCACAAAAGTGCGTATCAGGTGTCACAAGTGGGCCCCAGACAGTTTCCGGGGGGGTATGGGTCGGATTTTCGGGTCAGATCAGGTATTAGGGCGGCTCTGATGGTATGTCAAAAATTTTGGTTTTGTACGGGCTTATGACCCCCCCTAGGGGGGGGGGGGGGGTGAATGAAAAGGCGTATCTGGCACCCCACCTCGCGCAAGAGTTCGCATTGTGCCCCAAGTCGCAAGAGAATGCCAGGTGTTTGCCGACACGCATATCTCGTCCATGATCAGCCATGCGCCTGCCAACCACGCACCACACTTCCGAAAAATCAGGTCCTAGAACCCATAGAAATAGCTTCTAGTTTCAGTTCACTTCCTTTGGCAACGGATTGCAGCGTGGCCAATACAGACTCCACGTGGGCCACTCTTGATGTCACCTCGTTTTCGAACCTACTGCGATTCGTCCTCCCCCCGCCGAGCTCCTCCTCAGGCATAAACGGGCATCAAGGGCCCCTGGAGGAGTAAATTCCAGGCAGACCACACCAGGGGTGGGTCCTTCATATCGCAGCATCCCGCACCCCCCCTCACCTAATCAGGGCTGTGCCACGGCTCGAAGAATCGAATGTAGATCACTCCCACACCAACAGTACACTTTTTCGCACGCGCCGGTGTGGCTGTGCTTGTTGTCGTGATTCCGGTGGTTTGTGTTGGCACGCTGCTCTGTTCCACCCCATCGCCAGGGCAGCCCCCAGGTGGCACAGCTCGGCACATAGCAAAGGAAGGTAAGTCTCGACAGAAGGACGGGGGGGTTGATCAGAAACGCAGAAGGGTGGGAATAGGTGAGATGCCTCGTAAAGCCGTTTCAAACTGACCCCGACTGGCGCGCTTGCCCCCGACTGGCGCGCTCGTTCTTCTTTGAGCGCCCCCCCACACAAACCTCGGCGGTTGTGCACTGAGTGTTGAGCTAAATGGAAAACACATGGCAAAGGGCAACGGAGTCGTAAGGTGGGGTCTGGAGGTGGGGGTGTAGACCCGTCTGTTTGCAAAGAAATAAAGTGCGCACGCGGCGTGTCACACGCAAACGTGTTTTATGCAACAAATCCGTAAGCATTGCAGTTTATGGCAGACACCCTCTCCAGCAACTGTGGGTGAACATTGAACAGAGCCAGACTACTATTTGTTGAGCGCGCACGTGTGTCTCAAGGCTGTGTGTTGAGGCCCTGTGAAGGCATGAAGTTGCGAACCCTAAATCTCTAGTCGTCCGGTTTCCTTCGGGTTCGTAACGCCGAAGAAAAGGGGGTGGCACCCCAGAAAAACTCGGAAAAAGATAAGGCTGTTGTTTGTGCGACAAATCCGGACTCGGAACAAAATGAGGTGAGACAAGGCCCCCTGCCTATGCTTGGGTGACACCTTCGGACGGACACTTGTATCCGTTCGCTGCCTGCATGTCGTGTTCGGCGTGCCCAGAGCACCGGAAGGCTCTCCCTGGCACACCTGCCTCTTGGCAGGGGCGTTCACCGCTGCGGCAGCTGATAAGCTGGCCGTGGTGCGGTTTTGAGTGTGTACTTCTGAACAAGTTTCGAAAAAGACGGGGCGGGAGTGTGCAGTAGCACGGTTGTGGTGCAAGTGCACGGCGACAGACCGCAAAAGTGTCACTTCAACTCTGCCGCTCTTTCTCTGCTGTTTGATACTTCGTTTGATGCGTTGGCGCTTCCACACACACTTACAAACCCACTTGCCTGATGAAGGGGGTGGTGTGTAGAGCACGTTTGGCAGAGCTGAATGACACTTTCCACGCGAAGGTCGTGTGCGTAAAAAAAAGTGCTCAGTTTCATCTTGTAGTTGGCAGTGAGGGGCGTTCCCACGAATATTGGCGCTGTCTTGTTGTGTCAAGACACACTGCAACGCACCACCGGCTCTTAGCTGCGACAAGCTCCGTCTTTCCCGCAACAATGCGAGACCTAAAAAGGTAGGATTGATTTGCCCAGTTTGGGCCCTTGGAACATTTTTATGGTCTACACTTTTCCGAGCCCCAGCAACGCTGAACGAATCACCATCCAGGGCTTGCCAGCCTCATCACTCGGTTTTGTGAGCAGGCCTTGAACACCTGGAAAGGCTTCCAAGACTTGGGGTTGCTTCGGGGATGGCACTGTCAGTGTAGGACACTGTATCGAGGGTGACGCCTTTCGCCAAAAAACAGTCGAGATTTTGTCGTGCACGTGTGGCACTATTGGGCTGACACCCAAACCGTCAACTCCAACTGGTCTGCAGCTCTATCACCCACAGGGAAGGACACTGTCCTTCGCATCGAACGCATTGCACACCACCTCGTACACCACAGCGCCAGGCCCGTCATCATCCTGCTGCGGCACACAAACCGAGGTGGCACGCAGTGACTCCCGCACAGCGCCCGGTGGCGCCTCTGCCGCGTACAGGCACCGCACATGAAGCGACAGTGCCAGCCAACGCAAGGCAAGGCTCGCATTCACAGCACTGCCTGATGACGTCACGAATCGCTGGCGCATCGTCCCCACGTCCCCGTGATCGACAGATCCACTCGCTATCCCAAATGTTGATATCATCAGCCCACCGTCCTGCTGCAGCATACGCTGTGCGCACCACAGTGCACCCTCCGCATGTGCGGACAAGTTCTTGCTGACATTCCACCCGAAGAAGAGATTGTTCCCCACCAACGCCAGCAGCACCCCGTCGCTCTGCTCCAGCAGCGGCAGCATTCCCGTCAGCCCGGTGTCGATCTCGCGGATGCCCAAGTGCCTGAGGGTCACCACAGCGACAGTGGCCTCCCGCGAGAGGTTGTTGCGCTGCATCACGATCGCGTGAGACAGGCGGTGGGATCTGTGGCGCATGGATGTAGATGTGCCAGGTGTGGACGGCACCGAGCTGCAGCGCATAGTGAGCGGGCGGTTCTGGCGCCCCTTCAAGGGCGCAGGCCACACGGTGCACACAGACATCGGCTCCCGCACACCCAGACATGCCACACACAGTGTCCCACAGCTTGGCAGGCAACGCAACTGCACCAGGCGGACACGCAGACTCAAGGCGCGATGCAATGTTCACTGTGTGCCCGAAGTAGTCCACCCGCCCCGTCACCGAGTTCGTCTCCAGGGTGACTGGGCCTTCGTTCACGCCGACACGCACCGTCAGCCCGCCCCACAGATCTGTCTCACTGCAGATGCCGACATCCAGCAGCGCAGTCGGCCACTCCGCATCAAGCAACTCTTCATGCACGTCCAGGGCGAAGCCGACAGCCGCGTCTGCGGCATCGAATGCAATCATGAATGCGTCGCCGATAGTCTTCACCTCGTACCCACCCCATGCAGCCATCACCTCCCGCAGCACCGTGTTGTGCGTTTGGATGCCTTCTTTCATCGCCTCGGGTGCCGCCTCCCAGATCGATGTGGACGCACGGATGTCGGTGAATACAATCGTCGTCCAGCTGCTGGTTGCGCCAGGTGCAACACCCTCCCAGCGGGGTGTGTTTGGTGCGCTACGGGAAGGGTCCTGCAACTCATCCAACAAGATAGCAGGCAAGTACGGCCGGTATGCGCGCAAGTTCTGTTCCAGCTTCTGAAGCGCTGCGTGAATGGCTGCAGGGAGTCGCCTCTCGTCCTCTGCCTCGTCCAGCATGTCCGCCACGGTGTCAATGTCGTAGCCCGCCAGAAGCTGTGCTATCGCCTCCACAGTCTCGATGGTGCGTGCTATGGCTGCCTGCTCCTGCTCTGCTGAGTCTGCAAACCCGCGCGTCGCAGCAAAATCCACCAGGAGCACAAGCAGCTGCTTCTGCGTGTCATAGAACGCCTTCGTCACATCAACGGGACACGGCGGGTGTGTGCAGTCCACCGTCTCCTGGAGACGTTCCCACCGCAGCCAGTCGGGCGCCGATCCGGGCAGGTCGAACAACCCAAGGCGCAGGGCCATCTCGGCTTGCGTGATCACGATCCACAGGGCAGCAAATAAGGTGATGCCTGTGGCGAATCGACTGCCGAGGCTAGCCACCAGCGAAAGGTCTGCGAGCAGCACGAAGAGGGGCCACCCGGGCTGGCTGCCGATGGTGCGGAGGTTGAGGTCGCCCCAGCAGATGGTGCAAGCCACTGCCACGACGTAGAGACGCATTATGGTTTTGGTGAGGTTCACGCGGCACACGCACATCGTAAATAGCACCACTTGGCATGCGATCACCAAGACCAGAACGCAGGTGTTGTGCGGCCAAGTCGGGGGCATGGCAAGGACCGCGGCATGCAGGAAGCCAAGCACCACACTGAGGATAAAAAACATCCTCCTGTCTCTGCGCGCCTTGCCCGCCAGCCTGCCGTCCAGCGAGATAATGCCTTCGAACCAACCCATTGTGAAGACCCTTGCCGTCTGTGATACTCCTGTATTGGCGCGTGTCCCTCCGTCTTGAACTAGGGCTGCATCGTGGAGATTCAAGGCAAACGGCGTGTGGGGCGGGTCCGGGCTGGGCAACCACGGGGGGAAGGGGGAGGGGGCGAGCACCTCACAATATTCCGACGATGCGTACACGCTTACAAAGCCTCATCCGATGGGAGAGGGTGTGCAGGGCATGGGCGACCACACAAACGAATCGCGAATTCTACACAGCACACTGCATGCGAAAGGTTCCACAACCCGCCCTGGGGACAGGCAGGGCACAGGGAAAGGAAAGAGCAAGACTCGACACAAGACACAAGATGTGGCACGGGAGGGGTGCTGCAAGGCCTAGTCTTCCACTTGCCGCAGTCCCTCAGTTAGCCCATTCGAAGGCCACATGACGGCTGCCGTGCATAGATAGAAGGGCTGTACAGGCCCTGCGCTGGTGAACTGCAGCACAACGCAGCATGGGGAGGTATTGCCTCTTCCTGGACCTTGATTCACAGAGGCACAAACAAGACTCAGGCCACCACGGGAATGCGTGAGAACGCAATCTCTGACACTGTGTAAATAGCGAAGCAGAGGGCTGCGGGGGCGACAGCAACGTTGGGTTCACGATAGACAGCAGGAAACACGGCAAGCCTTGAGGGGTGTGGCCAGGTGGCTACGTGCGAACCGACGCCAGGTAGTCGTTGAACCTAGGCAGGGCCGGGAGGGCCTCCCAGTTGTCCTGTACATGAGGTGGGGTCTTTGTCTGAAGACACAAAGCTGCAGTCGACAATGCAGGCAGGTGAGAGGTGCAGTGAGCGCATACCACAAGGACCCACAGCCCGAGTTGCATTGCCTTCTGCTTCTTCGCCTCGCCTGACTTCTTGGACTCGAAGCAGTGTGCCACAAGCACATCTTTGTCCAGAGGGATGTCGTCGCAGATGCGTGGGAACATGTTATGGGGCAGCATTGCCACACGCAGGCCGCGCTCTGTGGTGCCGAGGCTGACGTTGCGCGACTCGGTGAACTGGGTCATGCCCTCGTCCCACCGGATGTTGACCTTGTCGAGCGCCACATTCACCCCGATCTGGTCGTCCCCCGTCTTCAGCAGCACCTGGTTCATTGCGACGGTGAAGCGGCGTGTGGCAGGCGTGCTGCGCCAGTACACAAAACCCATGCACAGCGCCGCACCCCACTTCGCACTCAGCCACTGGGGGAACGACCCGCGCTGTGCAATCAGGTCTGCGGGTGGGAGCTGCCTGAGGAAGGGCAGAGGGTTCTTCAGGAAAATGGCGTCCAGGTCCGCAAGCATCACGTTGATCCCGCTGTCCAGCAGCCGCACCAGCAGCTTCCAGCGTGCAAACCTGCAGTGGCGAGGGGCGGTGGTGGTGTGGAAGAAGAGAGAAAAGGAGAGGAAGAGAAGAAAGAGTTGCTCTGGCTGACGCTTGTGTTGGTTGGTGATTCACAGGGCTGTGAATCACTTGTGAGGGAGTGAAATCCAACAGCACCACACTGTGAAGCACTAGAGGGAGAGACACTGTATGGCCCCAGTGTCGCATTGCCGGGCGCGTCTGCGCGTCTGCGCGCTGCCCAGCCCCATTTCGCCGCACGACTGGCGACTCACGCACGACTTACACCACTCCACAAATCCGCACACAGTGTCAGCGGACCCGCTCATCTGCCGCCGTGCCTGCCCGAGGCCCGGCCCCGGCGGTCCTTGTCCTTCCGGGCCGGCGACTCCGACCGCCCCGACCTCGGCCGCTGCGCTTCCAGCAGGTCGAGGATGCGGTCCTGTGATGCCTGCATCCGCTTGCCCTGCTCGATCATCTGACCCTCGAGACGTGATGATTGTGCCGCAAGGTCCTGTTCCAGCTTGGCGCTGCGCGCATCCAACCGTTCCCACTGCACTTGCACTTCTTGCCGGAGGCTCCCCGCATCGCGGCATGCTTCTTCCACAGTCGAGAGGCGTGACAGGGCCACCTCGACCTGGCCAGCGAGAATGGCCAGGGTTTCCGACTGGGAGTCCAGCTTCGCTCTCGCCTGCAGGTCCTGTAGCGGCGGCGGCTGAGGCCGAGCCTGTTGCTGTTGTTGTTGTTGCTGCTGCGGTGGCTGTTGTTGACGCGGCCGCTGCCCCGTTTGCGGCGAGGGTTGCGGCTGTGCCATACTCGCTGCCCCCAGCCAGGCTCCCGAGCGCTGCACCGCAACTGCCGGACCAGTGTGCCCAGCAGACGCTGTGCGTCGCTGCTTCGCCGGAGGTGCAGAGGCTGCGCGCCTTGCGCCCTTCCTCAGACGCTTGGCGCTGGGCGGGGCGACCTGCATCACTGCCAGGTCGCCGGTCGCCCACTGCTGCGGGTCCTGCGCGGCCTCCACCGTCCAGACCCCCCGGAAGAGGTGACACGGGGTCACCTTCCACCCCATCGCGTCGGACAGCTGCTGCTCGAGCTCGGCGCCCCGCATCCCCCGCGCACCCGACACCGCGTAGCGGCGGCCTCGCGCTGCTATCCCAAGGGCCTGCCTGGCAAGCTGGCCCTTTCCCGCCACGACGCGCACACCCTTCTTGTGGCCGACGTGCCACGCAGCCCCCAGCCACCAGTCTGCCCCCCGGTGCGCTTCCAGGGAGGCCTCCTGCTCCTCCGACACCAGCCACACCACCTCAGCGCCCTTGTCCCGGGAGGGGTGGCGGCGGACGTACACCTTCTCAATGCCACTCTGGCGGAGGATATCGTCGACCAGGTTGGGCGGGGCCAGACCCGTCGCCCGGCGCACATCGCCATCCGTGGCGACCCGAACCCGCACCAGCTGCCTCGCTGAGGCCCAGCCCCGAAGCGCATCCTCCGAGCCGTCCTTGGCGGCCATCGCCAGGACCAGCTCTTCCCGTGGCGCCTGGACGGGCGCATTGCCCGCCTGCGACGTGGGCGTCGCGTCCCCGGCGATCCACAGCTCGCGCAGGGTCACACCCTGGGCGCGGCCCTGCCCCAGCAGGCGCACCCGCGCACGCGAAGCCACACTGCCCGGCAGGGGGTCGAGGGAGCAGTAGGTCCTGCCCCTCCGGAGACCCTGCGCTGCCACCGCCTCCTTCCCGTGCGGCACGAGGCACACCCCGCCTTCCGCCTCAGCGTCCCACGCCACCAGCTCCACGTCCCAGTCCTCCTGGCGGAGTGCCCACGGTCCCCATTGCCCAGTCGGGCGGGCCCCGGAGGCAGTACGGGGGAGGGGCACCTTCATCGTGGCCCCCGCGTCCGGATCCTGCGGGATGTCCTTCGCGTCCTCCTCAGCCACCGAGGACCCGGCACCCGACGCGGACGGTAGCACCGTTGCGTAGTGCGACCCGCAGACGTACGCGATGCGGATGCACGGCCTGCCCTGCGACTCCCCACGGGACTGGACGGTCAGTTTCCCGTCCCGAAGCCGGAAAACTTCGGCATGCCTGCCGATCCGCCTCAGCAGTGCGTCCAGCTGCACCGCGTCCCCCCACGTGCCCGAGCGAGCGACCCGGGCGACGTACTCCTGGTAGTCTCCCTCAACCAGGGGGGCGTACCTGTCCTGCCCGGACCGCAGCTCCAGCACCGTCGCCGCCCGATACGCTGCATGCCCGTGCGGCGTCCCGTGCAACGCTTTGCAAATTGCCCTGTACAGGCAGTTGCCATCGCCCTGCACGTCCCGGACCGTCAACCCAGCCGGATGCAGTGCACGCCTCATCGATGACAGGACGAAGCCCGCCGACTCACCGCCCCCTCCAGTCATGGCGTCCCCCAGCCGTGTCTTGCTTACTCCACAGGCCCCCTTCAGGGTCTGGAGAACCAACGCGCCAAATCGCCACAGCGACGGGGGGGACTGCACCGTCAGGAACTTCCCACGGTGGCCCAAGGCACGGCGGGCGGCCCGTGCTGACGGGAGCCGCCAGCGGTGTGGGGGGTAAAAACGTGCAGATCCCTCCTGCCCGCTGCCCTCCACGCGCCAACCGAGGAGTGCCGCATCCAACCACTGGATACGCATCCCCCTCACATCCTTCGGATCCGCTTTAGTCGCGCCGCCCATTTGAGCGAACACGTCCGGGTGCACCGCGTGGAGGCGCGGATCCTCACACACCCCAGACCTTCCCCACGGACCTTGTCCAGCATCAGTAGAGTGTCCAGTCTGGCGGACGACTGCTACTGTCCGCCCGGGCCCTCACACCGGTGATTCCGGCTCTCCTCGCGAGTGCCGAGTGACCCCCACCTCCAGCTTGTCGACTGCCGCGTTGGCGGCGGCGTCCGCGTCCGCATTCCACTTTCGGCCCACGTGCACGAGAGTGATTCGTGTGCCGGCCGCCCGCAGGGCGGCGATGCGTTCTCTGGCCTTGACGTACAGCGGGCGGAGCTTCTTGCTCCGGCACATGGTGTCGGTGTTGACCTGGTCCGCAACCAGCTGACTATCGCCATACACCACCACCTCGCCCACCGGCGGGTGGTCAATCAGTTCATCTAGGCAGAGCAGTAGACCCGCGTACTCCGCCTCGTTCACAGTGCACCCCTGCGCCAGTCTGCTCTGCGCGGTCCACACCACCACACCACTCGCGGTTTTGCGCACTGCACCCGCACCCGTGCCCGCCCGCTTCTTGGCAGTGCCCTTCCCCCGTCTGAGGGACCCGTCGAAGAAAAGGGTTTCCACCCCACTCCGCGGTTGGGGCTCAGCTCGTGCCACCACATGACCAGCCGCCGCGGCCTCGTACACGGCTCTCCTCTCGTCGCGGCCCGCCTCTTGGACCAGAACCTCCATCGTGGTCCAGCTCGGGCGCGGTGTCAGCGACGCGGCCTCTCGCACTTGCTCCTTCAGCCTAGTGAGCATCGCTTCGACCGCCTGCGTGCACAGCAAGCGAGGACGCCGGTTCAGCCCGCCGCACTGCAGCTGTCCGATGAAGGGCTCCAGAGACTTGCACTTGGACTCCCCGCCCTTCTTCCCCGGGTGGATGTACTCACCGGGTCCCGCAATGGCTTCACATGTGCGCATCCAGGCAGCCATCAGCGTACCCTTGTCCCTCGCAGTCAGGGCCCGCTGCCCCTTCTTCTTGCTCCCCGGCGAGAACACGACGTCGACGCCGGTGAACACCTCGAAGTCCACCGCGAGTTCCAACCAGGATACGTGGTACTTGCGGTTGTTTTCGTCGTCCGGCCACTTCAGCTGCCTCCACCAGTCGCGGACCGCGAAATAGGCCGGCACCCCAGCCACCTTAGACCAGGCTTGCGGCGGCAGGGCATCAGGGAGCTTGTCGTAGGTCTCAAGGGGTTCCTCAGGGTCCCAACCCCAAGGAAAGGGCTCGCGTACCGACACCCCTGTGGCCGGTTCAGCCTCGCGCTGCTTGAGGAGTCGCTCCCTCTGGAGGATAATCTCCGTGTACAGTCCAAGCAGCTGCCGCAGGCACTTCGCATTGCCGTGTCCCTGCCGCATCACAAACCCCAGCGGCAGAATCCCGTTCCGAGCCAAGCAGGGGGGCCAGTTGGTCCTGTCCGCCGCCACCACATCCCGATACGCCGGTAGCCGGCGGTAGTCCGCCGTCGCCTCGCAGCGCCACCACATGTGTTCGTGGTCCTCCTTCTCGAGCCCACACAACTTACACATGCCATTCCCCTGCTTGTAATGGCGGAGGCGGCGGTCTTCGGTGACCTGGTCTCCAGCGATGATCGCCCGCATGATTCCCGCACGGTATGGTTCCGGTTCCCCCGACCACACTCGGGTGACAGCCATGTAGTCGACCCCGTCGCGCATGCCCGTCGTGTCTTCCCGTTTCTTTGCAGCAATCTCCCGCCACCTGGCCGCACGAACCATCTCACGCAGGTCGTGCAACACCGCAGGTCGATCCTCGCACCCGAGATCGATCGCCTTGTCGGAGTCACGTGCCTTGAGGCGCCCCGCATCGGGCCACTTCCAGCGCAGGTCCGAGAGCGCCGTCTGTACCAGGGCCACCGGCCCGGGAGTCGCCGCCTTGATCTCCGCAGCCGTCAGCGCACCGGCCCTGCTCGGCCCCCGTGGACCCCTCGCGGGGGTGCGTAGGCTTCTGATCTCAGTCACCAGCTGCCAGAGATCCGGGCATCTGTGGCGCACGGTGTGCATCGCCACCAGTCGTTGGTACTGGATGTAGGACGTCGGGTCCACGCGGTGAGCCGGGCACAGCAAGTTGCGCACGATCATCGGGCATCGCCGTGCCTTCTGAAACTTCCACAGCACACGCATGACAGCCATGTCAAGGGAGCTCAAGGTGCCCCACAGCGGGTTGGCTGTGTGGATCGCGGCGAAGGCCATCGGCATCACCATCGTCGCGAGAATCTTCGCCTTGGCCGGGAACCCCAGGTTGAGGTATTTCGCTTCCAGGCGGCGGCACACCTCAATTGCCTGTTTGACACGCTTGTCACAGATCCCCGAGATCTTCTCCCGCGACACCAGACAGATCTGCGCCCCAAGGTCCTTTATCTCTCCTCTGGCTTGCACGATGGGCTCCCCTTGGAGAACTAGAGTCAGCGTCTCCCCCGGGTCGGTGGAGAAGCATCTCCCCTTTGTCCCGTACCGCAGGTCCGTCAGCTCCGAGAACTCCTCGGTGAGCCGTAGCCCCCTCCGGATCTTGGCGAGGTCTGTGTCCAGCAACTTCTTGTCGTCAGCGTAGAGGCCGGTTCCACACTGTGCCTCTGCTCGGACCACCCTGTCCCACACCGCCATCACGGGGTTCAGCCACAGTACGGACAGGGGGCACCCCTGGAGGATCCCGTTGAAGGCGGCGAAGGGTTGACCCACCGAACCCTGCACTTTAAACCGCCTCCTGAGGCCATGGTACATCGCCCGGGAGGGCCGCCGCACTCTGTCGTCGAGACCCATCATTTCCAGGAGGCCGAAGATGATATCCCATGGCACCGAGTCAAAGCACTTTTTGACGTCGAGGAGAACCCCACGCAGAGGCACGCCCGTCAGGGATGCTTTCTCAGCTAGCAGCGCAGTCTTCATGTACGCCCCGAAAGCGCCCTTGCCCGTACGGAAGCCGTACATGCTGTCAGACAAGATGTAATCGAGCGTCTCCGGGTGCGGGAAGTTGTCGTTGTTGAAGCGCTTCGTGGGCAGCCGCTCGTTGTCGTCAACGCACTGCTGGTTCGTCTCCGCCGGGGCGACGAAGTCCCTGCGCCCGGCGCGGAAGAACAGCGACGGGCTCCCCATCATCTCCAGCGCCGTGTTCCCCGCAAGCAGGTACAGGTCCGCGTACGACACGAACGGGTGTGCCGTCTTCACCGCCTCGAGAGCCCGCGTCGCCACGTCCAGCCCACGGTTGTCCGCAAGCCCTGCTTCCGGGTTCACACGCACGCACCCACCCACGCTCCCCCCGATGGGGCGCGCAGACGCGTCGAAGGTCGACACCGTGTGCCACGCCAGCCGCACCAGCAGGGGGCGGAACGAACCTGGGCGCGACTCGATCACACCTGCGATGGTCTGCACCACAGGCTGGTACTGCGCACGGTCCGCCGCCGTGATGCCCTGCCCGAGGTTGCCAGCACCGCCGCCGCCGCCGCCACCAGTAGGCGGCGGCACTGGGACAGGCGCAGGCGGGCGCCCACCGCCGCCGCCCGTCGGAGGCACAACCGGAGGCGGCACCGGGGCAGGGGTAGGCGGGGGCTGCGGCCTCCCACCACCACCACCACCACGACCGCCGCCGCCACGACCACCGCCACGCCCGCCACCACCGCCGCGCCCACCACGCTGTGCCTCAGCCACACCCAGCGTCATGGCCAGCAGCACAACAGCACACTTGACCGACTGCATTATTGCGTCGCCTTCCCTTCCGAAGTAAGTGTTTGTGAAGTAAGTGTTTGTGAATCTGGGAACACCCTGCGGATGTGGTGGGTGGCAAGAGCGTGAGTGAATGCACAAAGGCTCTGAAACAGATCTGAAGCCCTTTTTGGGTGGGCGAGGTCTTCCGTTTTGGGACAAATCTGTCGAGCCACCGGCCCTAATGTTCCTCTGCCCTGCTGCCACACGTGTCCGTGGCTCCATGAGGCCGAGACAGCCCCACCTCACACCCGATGCCGTGCGAATGCGGACCTCCCCACCCCCCACCCACACCCCCGACTGCCCGACCTGCACACACACTGACTCTGCAGGCGTTCTGAATAGCCTTCTGGATTGCCGCTAGCGTGCGGAGCGCAGCGCCGGCTGCGCCAAGAAAACAAGCTACTGACACACGCGCCCTCTCTCCCTTCGCCCTCTCTCCTGAGGTGTGGTGTGTGACCAGGCACGTCTGGGGCCGCCGCCACCACCGCCACGAAGGAGTGAGGGAGAGAGAGAGAGGGTTTGTGATCATGGACCCACGACAGAAGTCAAATCTGGAGAGAAGAAGAGAACCGGTTGCACAAACAAACACATTACGTACCGCCGGCTCCTTTTTTTGAGAAGGAAAGGGGGTGTGTTCGCGAGAACACACCGCCCGCTTGTGCGCACAACTCTCTAAGAGAAACACCCTCGTCGTGCCCCCGTCCGGCAACCCACGGCACTTTACAAAACTGCGTTAACCCTGGCTGCTGTGAACGCTGAAGGGCAAGGAGGGCGGGAGTAGGGCAGGAGGGCGGGTCGGCAGAGGACATCACCTGTGCTCGAAACAGGCGATGCTATCGGTGCTTGGTGTCGAATCGCACAATGTTGCCGGAGAAGGGAAAGTGTTACGGTTGCACTCCACAATGGTGTGGACCGACCCATTACTCTCTTTTGTGTTTTCGCAGATAGAAGGCGCCAACGCAAACTCGGGACGGGAAAAATAACACAATAACAGGGGCGGTGCTTCCGCTGCTGAACGGTGTCGCGCCACCACCTCTTGACAACGGATTGCAGCATGACCAATACGAACACCATCCGCACCTCTCCTCCTCCTGGTGCTGTCCTATTTAATCGGAACACACAACGAACCAGGTGTGCGAGAGTGTGTCTGTGGAGATTGTCGCCTACTAGTTGAGGCAGCACCAGAGTTCCCTCTCGGTGCGACCCCCGCTAGTCACAAAGCTTAACGTGTGTGTGTATGTGTGGAGGGGGGGACGGTCGCAAGATCCGGCAAAAAAAGTAATAGACAGCGGAAGAGGGGGGGGGGGGGTGGCGGGGTGGGCTGCGTTCGCTCTTGCCTGTGCCACAAGAGCTGTGTCGGGCGTGACGCCCCTGTTGTGGGGGGCATCACCACTTCTGTGCACCGCTGAGCGAGGCACCTTATCACTCCCACCCCCTTCCACAGGAAAGCAGCCCCAGCTGGATGGCGGTGGGTTATGCGCAGCGGGGCGTGAGGCGTGGGTTTTTCTTCTTTTTCGTTGTGGCTTCGCGACAAGACAGTGTAAAGGCAGCGGATGCTGCAAACTGACGGCGGTGCAGGTTATTGTCAGAGCAGGGCTTGCCGAGAAAAAGACGGCAGCAGCTGCAAAAAATGCAGCTCCAGCAGACGGTGTGTATCAAAGCCGTGTGAAATGGCATGAACGAAATAGTGGGTTATCAAAAAAAAAGCGTTCAATGGTATGGGCCCCTTCGTGACTTTTTGCGACTGTTGTTCACGGCTCGCAATCAACAAAGAATCCTCCTTAGCAAAGGCATGTGCTCCCCAAAAGGAGGTGCATCCACTATAAAACATGAGGTTTGATGGCAGAGGCGTGGCGGATACTCGGATTCCGCTCTACCTTGTGTGACAGGCCCTCCCACACTGGGGTGGTATATTTCCTCGGAAGGGTGTGTTTCGTTCTCCGAATTTGCATGCGTAATTATTCAGGGGGGAAGGGTGGGAGGTGGGGGGGTGGGGTGATTCGGTCTTCTTGAGCTGCGGAGTGGCACACAGGCACGGCACAACACACAAAATATGCGAATCGTTATTCACATGATTTTCTAGTTAGAGCCACTCACAGCAGCCCGGCCCATGTGGGCTTGGCGGTTTGACAACACCATATACACGCCGCTGGCCTCCTCTTCGAGCAACGCAACCTGCGGGTGAATGACAAAAATTGGGGCACAGAGTGCCACCTGTGTGTCGCGTGTGGAAAGCACTCAGCATTCGGAAATTCAGATCGCGGGTTGAACATTACCTGGAGGCACAACGTGTGCCTCTTAGGCTCTTGTCGCTCCCAGAACACATCAGGAAGAAATGCATTGGTGTGCAGGTGAGAGGTACCTGCAGGCACAGATCATCAAAGCCCCCATCCCCCCTCCCCGCAACCCTAGCAGCTGAGGGCGCGCGGGTTGCCACCGACACAGGGTGGTAAAAGAATGACACAATTTATACAAAAAAAACCCCCTGTTTCCCAGTGATGTGCGCGCAGCAGCGAACATAGAAGTTTCCTTGAAAACGCTCGATCGAGCCCCGAGAAGGGCTGCAGCCTACACTGTGCCCTGGGGAGCAGCGATGGCTGAGAGGGCTGGGCACGCTGTTGCTGCCTTCGGCAAAACACTGCAACTGGCTCACAGGAAAGACAAACATCCTCCTTCCAGAGGTGCGTCGAGGCGGGAGCTCTGATAATCTCGAGCATATGCGCGTATCGCTGGGTCGCATCAAGCCACATCAGGAACGTGCACAGCCCATTCAGAGAGACTACCTTACCGACCGACGGCAACGTGTTCCAACCACACACACCCAGGCAAAATCTAATAAATGGGCTCTTCGCAGCCACCCTGTGCTCCGTCTTTGCGACTGTGGCAAGCAGCCTGCTGGGCACACAGCGTTTTACACGGCTAATGCACTGCACTGCAGACACACAAAACCTCTCTTCATTGCAGGAGGCACGCAGAACGGAAACAACCTTCCGAAGCCCCCCAGGCCGTCCCCGCTCGGCATGACTGAGGGATGATCACCTGCAGCGGCCTGGCCCGGTTGAGGGTGTGTCGCCATCTCACAGATGCGTGATTGGGGCGAGCCTTCACGCTGCGTGAGACGCTGTGACGCTCTCTTGTTCGAGCAAAGCCGCTTCTTATGCACTATGGAACGAAGCCCCCCGTTTAGGGGGAGCGCCGTTGCCCAAAAGTGCAGCAAAGCAAGCTGCTGACACTGAATCGGAAGGCAAGCTGGCAGCACTGCCCAGCTGGATGGTGTTGCCACAGCGAATGCCAATAGTGCCTTCGTTGTGTTTCATATGCTTCACTGTTTGTCATAACTGTGAGGAACCACTTTCGTTAGTCACGCTTGCTGGCGACGCGGATGGATCGCAGGAAATCATCGAAGTCAGGCAGCACAGGGTAGGTCGCCCAGTTGTCCTGCAAGGGGGTGGGTGCATTGGGTGTGGGGGCATCAGGGTCCCCTCGTGGCCCTACACGAAACAAGAAGCCTAAGGCGTGTGCGGAGTGAAGCAGGGCGGTGTGTATACCTCGACGACCCACAGCCCGAACTTCATTGCCTTCTGCTTCTTCGCCTCGCCTGACTTCTTGGACTCGAAGCAGTGAGCCACAAGCACATCGCGCTGGAACTCATCCAGAGGAGTGTCGTCGCACTTGCGAGGGAACATGTTGTGGGGCAGCATTGCCACACGCAGGCCACGCTCTGTGGTGCCGAGGCTGACGTTGCGCGACTCGGTGAACTGGGTCATGCCCTCGTCCCACCGGATGTTGACCTTGTCGAGCGCCACGTTCACCCCGATCTGGTCGTCCCCCGTCTTCAGCAGCACCTGGTTCATTGCGACGGTGAAGCGGCGTGTGGCAGGCGTGCTGCGCCAGTACACAAAACCCATGCACAGCGCCGCACCCCACTTCGCACTCAGCCACTGGGGGAACGACCCGCGCTGTGCAATCAGGTCTGCGGGTGGGAGCTGCCTGAGGAAGGGCAGAGGGTTCTTCAGGAAGATGGCGTCCAGGTCCGCAAGCATCACGTTGATCCTGCTGTCCAGCAGCCGCACCAGCAGCTTCCAGCGTGCAAACCTGCAGTGGCGAGGGGCGGTGGTGGTGTGGAAGAAGAGAGAAAAGGAGAGGAAGAGCAGAAAGAGTTGCTCTGGCTGACGCTTGTGTTGGTTGGTGATTCACAGGGCTGTGAATCACTTGTGAGGGAGTGAAATCCAACAGCACCACACTGTGAAGCACTAGAGGGAGAGACACGCCACATGCAGACCCACGCCATACCACAGTGTCGTCGTCGTCCGCTTCACGTGGTACTCGAACCCCGTGGCGTTCCGTGTGGCGAAGTCCCCCTGCACAGGTGGGTTGGGTGTCGGGGGGAAGTGATTCCACAGCTACACATACCGAGCACTTCGCACAGCTGTGGTTGCCCGCAACGTAGTTGATCGCTGCACACTCGATATCCATCTCACACGATGTCTTGCACTTGCGCAAGGGCATGGGTCCCAGATGCTCGGGTGCCTCCGTGTTGTAGCACTGACCGCCTGGCTCCTCAGGGTCCCACACGCCGTGCTTCCACCCCTTCAGGATGTACGCACACTCTGAGTTGTGCTCGTGCAGCCACTGCCGCAACGCCAGATCGAGGCAGACCAGACCCCAGTTCTTGATCCCATGCTTCTGAAGCAGGCTGAGCCAGTTCACCATGGGGTCGAGATACTTGATCGAGCAGAACGACAGCACCACGGTGTTGTCCACCGCACGCGATATAATCCTGTCCAGCGAGTATGTCAAGGGCTCATTTGGCAGGTTCTGGAAGCGTGGCGTTGGAGGAGGGGGCGGCTTTGGTGTCGCAGCACGCAGGGCCTTGAGCACGGCGGTCTCCCTGTCCTCCACAAGGTGTGGGTCAACAGCCTTGATGCTCACGGCACGTTCCAAGTCGTCGATATGCATGTTCGCCCTCCTGAGATCCTCACGCAGCTTGCGGATCTCAGACGTGTCCGCCGTGTAGAAGTTGTCAGGCTTTTCCAGCGACACCACAGGGGAAGCCACAGATCCCGTGAACTCCGCAACATTTGCACGCAGGCCGTAGTGCAGGTACAGCCAGATGAAAGCAAATCCAGCAGCAATGAAACCGATCACACGGAAATCCTTTGTCACAGCACCTGGCCGCGGCGACGGTCGAGATGACGCTGTGTTATGGTGGGGTGGTGGGGTGGCCGACACAGAAGAGATCCCCAAAAAAAAACACCCTTCCCTGCCCCACAGGCGTGTATCTATTTCACGGAATGAAAATAGGAATTTGGGGGAAAAATATTTTTTTGCACTATTTTTTTTGCACTTTTTTCCTTTGGATTTTATTGTGACCCTACTTGGTATTGGCAGAAAATTTTTATGTTCCCGGTCTTGGATGTGCTCAAACATTCAAAAGAACACATTTTCCGTGGCCAAAAAAAATTGCACCCGGAGGTGGGGATGGGGGTGGTGGTCACTACTTTTTTGCACCATTTTCCTTTGGGTTTTATTGTGACCCTACTTGGCATTGGCAGAATTCTTTTATGTTCCCGGTCTTGGATGTGCTCAAACAGTCAAAAGAACACATTTTCCGGGTGCAAAAAAATGTTGCACCTGGGGGGTGGAGAGGGGTCGGAGGGCGGTGGTGTGAGGCTTGCTCTCGAGCTCAAACCAACAGATGTTCACTACCGTGGCCTCCGGCGGCTGGGGGGCTCCGCCCCCAGACCCCCCTGTGGCGTGTCTTTGCGCGATAATTTATCGTCCCCCCATGCGACATGTGCTATCTGTCAGTTGTGTTGTACTTGAGCGTATGCGACTATGGAGCCAGGCCAACAGACGTTCGCTACCGTGGCCTCCGGCGGCTGGGGGGCTCCGCCCCCCACACCCCCCTGTGGCATGTGCCTGGTCTTGGAGCCAAGTCCTTGCGCGTACGGGGCTGCGGCATGTGTTATGGTTCCAGCACCCTCGCGGGAGGCTGGGCCCGAGCACTGATCTCTAAGAGACGAACCACCTTGCGAATGCGATCGGGTTTGCGGGCTTGCGGCCATGACATCTCGAAAGGGTTGTCGTGGACCCGTGATCATGTTTCGGGTTCGACTTGGTGGGCATCCGTGGCGATTCGCGGAACCACGTGTATGTGTGCGAGGAAGCAAAGAGATAACACACCAGGAGCCACGCAGCACCAGGTCGACCTGGATCTGATCGAGCTCAGGGGGAAGGAAGCACAGTCACCAAAGTGATATCACCACCGGCCTCAACCACCAAACTGCAACCGCAGAAGTTCCGCTATTCTCACAAGGGAAGGCGCCCTGGGATGTAGCAGTGATTTGTGTGCAGCGCCATCAAGTGACACTGACCGCCTTGAACAGAGAGGTAGTGTACAGATGGCGATCAGTGAGAGGGCGTGCTGTGTCCTTCCACTTCCCCATCTACCTCCATTCGTTCACCGTTGTTGATAGCGATTTTTTCGCCATTTTTTCGAATCGTATGCATCGGTCAGGCCGAGTGAATCAAAATAGCGCAAAAATCACACTAAAATCTGTGTCTGAGGCACAGAAATCGTGCAAAAAAGCACCCAAAAAAAGTGCAAAAAAACCAAAATAGGATTTCGAAAATTGGCCAAAATACCCCCAAAATAGAGCCACACCTGCTGCCCCATTCTGCCCCATTCACTCTACTCTCACACACAACAACATACAGCGTGACCGACGAGGCTTGCTCATCGAACGCATCCGGCGGGCCGAATCAGGCGGCGAATACACCATCCCCCCCGAGTTCTCCGGCATCGAGAAGTCATCATCTGACGAATCACGCTGCACAAGCTGCATTGTGCCCTGCTGATGACAGGCGGTGTGTGGGATGGGCGGTGCGGCAAGGCGGTGCGGCATGACAGTGCGGGGGAACCCACTGGGAGTGGGGGTGGGGGCGCCGCATTCCACTGTCCAAAGCTTGCTTGTGCGCACATGCTAGTGTATGGGCCTCCATACGTGTGCTGCCAACACTCTTGCCGTGGCCTGAAGCAGGATATGGCAGAAACGTCTCGTTGGTTGCTCCCATTTGGCGTCAGTCAGGCATCCAACCGCCTGACGGGTGGCGGGGGGGGGGGGGGGGTTGATCGTCGAGAGTGACGGGTGGCGGGGGGTGGGTGGGGGCCGAACTAGGCAGCAATTAGCAATGCACTTTGCTGACAGAAAACAGGCATTTGTTTGTTTGTTTTGCACTCGGCAGTGCCTCCACGCAAAAAAAAACCCCCCTGAAACGAGGTGAGGGGTGGGATAGTGCATGGAGGGGGTGCACGCTTCGGGTGACGTCAACGGCATCACACAACACTGTTCTGCTCGAACGAACGCGAGAATACAAGGCGGGGGAGAGGGGGGCGGGGGTTGGAATTTGTTTTTCCCCCCATTGTTTTTCGTTCTGTCCTGTTCATTCGCCTCATCTCTCCCAGGCCTTTCTTTCACACCACACTTGACCGCCAAGAGGGCTGCTGTTCGGTGCCCCATCGGGTCCCACAGCTCCTCAAGTGGAAGAGGCCGCAGTCACCCCCTGCCCCCGTGCGCATGACGAGCTGGGTTTCGCGCCTGTTATGAATTGTTGACAGCCAGGGTGAACTCTGCACACCGTCAGACAACTGGTGTGCCAGCCACCCACACACTGCAGGTCAGCTAGCTCTCCTGCCTACCCCTGAGGGAAACCCCCTCAGTCGGGAGCGAGACCAGGTCCCCCACGACATGCGGGCCACTCTGAATGCCGCCTTGCCTCAAGCCTGCTCCGCCGCTCCTCCCCCCACCGGCCGCACATCAGACAAAGCTAAAGGAAGACGGTGCCAGGGATTCCCCATTCCGGCGTTGCCAGCCAAGGTGCATTTTTTGCCCATTCCGTTTGCGGGTTCGTGGTTCGAGAGTTCTTGGGGAGGAAGGGTGGGGTTGAGGGTTGGGGGTTGGGGGTAGGGGGGGGGGGGTGGAGTCGGCAGTCGGCTTTTACTGAACCAAACAGCCTTTTGCTTTTTGAAGCTTTCTGAAGCTCTCCCGCCACCCCCCCCCCCCCTCACCTCCCTCCACCCCGCTTCGCGAGAACTGGAATAATGCAAAAAAGACTGTAGAGTAGCGGGGCGTTTGCTTGACGAAGGGTGCCTCGGTAGTGCATTGTGTGCAGGGTACCGAAACCTGTCACGCGTGATGTTGCTGTTACTGTTGCGCGACAGTACAGTTTGTTTAGTCTGAAAAAACTAGCTTCTGCCAAAACGACGTTATTGAACCGCTCTGCGGGTTTCCGTTTGACTGCGTCGCGGCCTGTCACCATCGCACCGTTGGGGGGGGGGGGGGGGTCATTGTCGGCAAGGCGACTGAACGGGCTGCCAAGAACCCGGATTTTGTTCCACTGTTCTGCTGTTCTTGCTGACTTGGAGCCTCATTTGGGCTCGTTTGCGCGCGTATTTATCATGTTCAACATCCTGACAACCCCGTTTGTTGGGCCAGGGGGGTGTGCAGTTATGTCGCTGCCTGTGAAACTCTGCACGGAAAATCACCAAAGAGTCCGGATATTACTTGTCAGTGCGGAAGGGTGGCGCTGACAGCATCAGGCTGTTGTGCTGATGCGACAAACAACACAAACGCCGCAACTGCGCGCCGTACGCTTCCACTGACAACGTGTAGTGCAGAACAAGCGGGTGGTGTGAAGCAAACCACCTCACACAGGTGCCGATCCGTCCACTCCACAAGCAAGACCCCGCCTGCCAAGAGGCACACCTCTTGTTTCTGCAGGAAGCCAGCAGTTCTCAGTTGTTTGCAATTAACATCAAGGGTGCCCCCTGGAGGCGGGGGTTGATGGGTTGGGAGAAAGTGACCTTCAACGGCTTTTCGTTTTGAACGATCTGAACACAGATATCGGCTGCGTCTCCTCACACAGCCCTGTGAGAGGAAGTGGCGGGGACTTTCTGTCGACTTCGGGCCACTTCTGCCCCCACAGATGCCATTCTACTGTCGAGTCAGTCAGGGGAGGCGCTGTGTGCCTTCCTCACCAAACCCGGGTGAACAAACCGTGGGTGATTCTCATGGCCTGATGAAGGTCTGACGTGTTCTGCGCGTCGTCATCGCAGCAAAAAAAAACAAGGGTAGATTTGTGTGTTTTCTGGCATCTTCCTCCCCCCAACCCCCCCAAAAAAAACAGCGGTCGCCACAACAAATATTTCTCTTTACACTGCAACAAAGGTTCTTGCGACAGTGAAATATTATATTCCGGAACACGGGGGATGGTGGTTGTGGGTAGTGATCCCACACCAGACACACCCCTTGTTGGCGTCTATGAGAGAGGGGAGGGGAGGGGGGGTCGCCGTATCTGCCGCCACTTTCCTCAAACCGAAAAGGTGCATTCGGGGAAGCTGTGTGCGTGGGGAGGGGGGAGAGGGGCAACAAGGGATTGTACGAACGGCTGCTTTTCCATATCCTCTAACGTCAGCCTTGACGCAATTTCTCCGGACCGAAGGAGCGGTAGTGCGGATCAGCTACGGCCGGGCAAGGGGGATGTAAATCATGAAAAATAGATGCTCCCCTGAGGAGGACGAATTTAACGTAGCTCTTTCGTAGTTTCCGAGACGGTTTTCAGGGCAAACGGGTCCTTCAACTCCCTGTGATTTTTTGCTCCATAATATCGCGCTGCCAACGTTCGCCCTGCCTGCTGAAGGTTTGGTGTCATGGGGGATCATGAAGGCAGCACAGGGCAAAGCGCGTGATAGAGTCTTTCACCCACATTGAAGTGTGCTGAACAAAACAGGAAAATTCCGGAACCGAATCTGAACCGAACTGCGCCATTTTGTTGAGATGATGCAGAAGAAATGAAGACGAAGGTTGAATAAATGCGGATGACGCCACACCCACCACCCCCCCCCCCCTTCAACACGCTCCCGACAGCAGAGCCAACTCCAAAGCAAAAAAAAGGCAAAGTGAGCCACGGCCCTTCAGCAGCAGACCTGGCCTCCTCCGATGTATTGCGATATGGTGATAGGGTGGCAAAACGCAGCTTCTGCCGACAGCAAATACCTCCTCAAGACAAAATATTCGTATAATGCGTTTGCCCCGTCACGTCAGCCCCCCCCCCCCACCCCCCTCGCACGTTCATCTGTTTGTTTGATGCAAAGTCGCACCGAGCAGACACAGAAGCTCTTGATATTGCCTCTACTGCACACCACACAGTCACAAAGGCCTATCCCTCGGGAGATGGCGGGTGGTTTGATGCAGCACGGCTGTCATGTCAATCGGAAGAACCCAACAAGGATGGACCCGGGTGAATCGATGCCCTTCGACTGAAAGAACACATCTCACGGCCTGCCGAGCAAGGCTCGCGGTAAAAAATTGTCCTGCAGAACTGTCAACAACAAACGTATTTTTTTCGTTTCCGTTTTCTGGGGAGGAGCGGGGGGGGTGGTGGGGTGTCGGCCTGCTCTTACTGAACAGCCTCTGAGACACCCCGGAAGGCCTCCAGGCACAGGGGCGTACCTCTGCGTCCTGGAGGGGGGGGATAGGGGAGAAGGGGAGAAGGAAGGGGGGGCGGGTGAGAGAGGAAACGGCTTGCTTTGCGAGTCGGATCACCCCCCCCGCCCCCCCGAAGCGAATTGGGGGAAAATGGAACCTCGAATCACTTGTTCCGTTGAGCACGATCACCTACCCTAACCCGCCACCGGGCGGTGAAATTGTGAGTCGAAAGCTCACCCCTCCCCTGCCTCCCCTGGCTGGAGGGTGCTACGACTTAATTTTTGTTACGAAAATCCACCGAAGCGGAAACCAGCGGGTTTGTGAAAGCCGTGTCTTTTTATTGTGAACGATTTGAACCAGGGATGCCGTTTGGTTTTTTAAAAGGTTTTCGGCATATTTTTTTGTGTCCAGCGGCGACTAACATCTGGAGAACCCCCCCCCCCCCCAATGTTGTTAGGGTGGGTTTAAACTCGGGTTTAAACTTGGGTTTAAACCGGGTTTTTATTGGGTTTTTATGGTTTTTATTCCTGAGATTTCTCGGGTTTAAACTCGGTTTTTTGGTGGGGGGTGGGAGAGGGGGGTTTTTTGAACGATTTTTGAACGATTTTTGGCCGTGCTCGTAGCATTCCCCGTTGAGGGGGTCGCTATTTCGTGTTCTCCTGGCCGCACGGAGGCATTGCCTTACGTCGCCTCTTCCTCTTTTCCTTTGGTGGTGTGTTGGTCTGGCACAGAGGGCGGGACCGTGCTGATATGCACAGTGACGACTCTCCCTTTTGTTTTGTGCCCGCCTCCACCGAGATTCGGCTGATGCCTCTCAGACTGGGGGCGGGCGGTCGCCGACCCTTTTCTGTACGAGGTTTTCCACAGGCATTTTTTACTCTACCACCTCTACCATTCCAGTGCAGACTCCGAAGCCAAGAAAAATAGCTAGCGGCAGTGATCTGAGGGTACCGTACCCGGTACCCTCGGGGGGTAGTACCCCCTGGTGCCCCCAAAATGGTGGTTTTCAGTTTCGCGGAATTTGCATTTCCGGCGTTTTTCCGAACCGTGGTGGGGTCATTTTGCCAGGAGCACCAGCATCACCAGTAACGCCAGCAACGCCTGTGGAGGAGACCCCCCTCAGAAGTCAAAACCAGCTGCCAAACCAGCCAGGCAATGCAGGATTGTTGCGACCCCCCGACCCAACGAGACGGAGATGACGAGGATAGTGGATGCCTGGGCAGATTATGTACTGGCTGCCGGGCTCCCCCTCTCCATTATGGAGGATGAACATTTCCTCAAGGCCGTCGGGGTGACACGCCCCAGCATAGATGTCAAGCAGCTGCCGAGCAGGCACCAACTCGGGGGTAAACTTCTCGATGAGAAGTATGACGCGGTCATGAACGAAGACCTGTGAAAGTTGAACAAGTCGGACAGCCGCGTCCCTCCCTGGCCCCCCTCCCCTCCCGCAAACCAGCTCAGTGCACGTAACGTGTGCACCCCCTGCAGCTTCCTACTGGGTTTTTACTGGGTTTAAACTCGGTTTAAACCGAGTTTAAACCCGGTTTTAGAGTTTAAACCCGGTTTTTTGGGTTTTTTGGGGTTTTTATTCTGGGACCCGGGTTTTTAACAACACTGCCCCCCCCCTCGCAGCAATGTGCGGGATACACACCCAGGCAGACAGCCTGTTGTGCGGATGCTCAACACGTGTCGACAGAATAGACCAGAAGGACAGTTCGACTGGACCAGCCAACCTGCCTTGATTCGCACGGAGCGAATTGAGTGAATACGCCCCGACTAAGGTTGGGAACAGAGACAAAGACAAAGGGAAAGGAAAAGGAAAAAACGATCGCGAGGGGATAGGGGGGGGGGGGGTAGGTAACAGGAGTGACACACGAGCGGGGAGGGGAGGGGAGGGGGTGGCGTCGAACCGGCTGCAAAGCAGACGCGCCCTGCTCCGTGCTGGATTGGTATTGTGTTCTGTGCGGCTGATTTGTGCCGAACAAGCGTCTACAAATGTCTATGTGCTGGATGCCGAACGCTGCTGCGAGCATCTTGAGTGCGAGCATCCCCGGCTATTTTTTTCCTGCTTCCTTGCCAATGCTACGGGAGAACGCCCCACACTCTGCCACACACAAGTCAGCGTCGCGGGCAGAAGGCTACTCCACCAGATCAATCACGTGGAACTCGCCACCCACCTGCACCTGCACCTGCTGGCACCGACCTGCCTCAGGAAGGGCGCTCGGGGTGATGAGCGCAACCTCTGCGTCCGCCGCATCCGCCTCCTCAGGTGTCGGGGAGTGCGTCTCGACACCAGCACCCTCCGCGGGGGTCACGGGCTCTGCAGATGCCCTGCTCTCCCCCTCGGCTGCCTCGGGGCTGGGCTCCGGCGACCCCTCCTTCGTCACCGGCAGGGGCGAGTCGGTGTACTCTTCGTTCACACCTTCATCCAGGGTAGGCGAGCCCATGTCACACTCAGCCCGTGCCCCTGTCACGGCGGTTGCAGCCTCCTCCTGTGCAGGCAGTGGGGGTAGGGCTCCCACCCCCGGGCAAAACAACAAACACCCCCTAGTGTCACACACACACCTGGACAACATGCGTGCATACCATGACAAATTCCTCCACCGGCGAAGGCGCCTCTGAGGAGGATGGCTCTGGCGAGGCATCCCGCGTGGGGACAGGGTCGACGTGCTCTGCATTCTGCACCTCGGGTGCCACCTCGGACACCTCAGGCTGCTGAGGCAGCTGAGGGGCGGCGCATGGCACGGCTGGCGCAGCCTGCTGCTCGACAGGCGCGGGGGGCACAAACTGTTGCACGGGCTGGGCAGCAGCGACCTGGGGGAGCACTGCAGGAGCCACCGCCACCGGCGTGTAAACAGGGGGGGCCTGCTGGGCAGGCGCAGCGGGCACAAACTGCTGCACGGGTTGGAACGCACCGGGGTGCTGTGCCACCGGCATGACGGGGGGCTGCTGGTGCATCTGCGGGACAGCAGCCGCGGCGATGTGGGGGGGTGCGAGCTGCACCTGCCTCTGCGGGGCCTGGGGGGCAGGCGGTGACGCCTGCCGCTCTGAGAGCCCCGGCTGGTACAGCGTCTGCACATGCTTCAGCGAGGAGTTGGTGCCCGGCGCAGATGTTGCCGACACGATCGTCTGGATGAGGGGTGGGGGTGGGGGCAGCACTTAGGGGTGGGGGCGAATCACTCTGCGCCACTCAACATACCTTCGAGATGCTGAAGTCGGGGAGCGGCACCCACTTGCCGTTCACATAGGTCTCCCACTCCTTCATCATGTGCGCGTGGATCTTGCCTCCGTGACGGTGCTTGCTCCGCACGTTGCCCTGCTCGCGCTGCATCCCTTCAGGGCTGATCGTGACCGCCCAGTTCCCCAGCGGGTTGGAGTAGATGCGGCAGGTGGACATGCTCCAGATACTGACGCAGTTCTTCTTCACTGCGAGCTTGCTGTACGCTCCCTCGAGGTACGGCTTGGAGGGGCACGACACGACGAGCCGGGGCGCTGTCTCCGTCGTGGCGAACTTCGAAGGGTCGCCCACCGCCAGGCAGGACGGGGGGTACCAGCTGTAGAGCCCGGTCGAAAAGGTCACCTTCACATTTCCGTCACGTTTGTCCTGCGCGTCGATGCGCCCGACGGACCCGCAGAAGGCTGCCTTGCGGGGATCCCACGGCGGCAGTGTGGTGGACGCCGCGCAGAGACGCCGCACCACTGCGACGTCAGGGTTCACCACGACAAACGTCCCGATGACATCAGGTGCACCGCGGATGCACTCGTTGCACACCAGCTGCGGGGTGCTGTAGCCGAGGGACGGGAGGTGGACCTTCTCGAAGCAGCACGCGGTGCAGAAGACACACCCGCACACACGGCAGTGGTGCCGCCGCAGAGTCGGGCCAAAGCCACGCCCGCACGTCTCGCAGGAAGGCGCTGCTGAATCAGGCACCCACAGGGGCCGCCGCTGCAGCCCTTCTGTGCTCCCCGGCATGGTGGGTGCAGACGAGTTCGGTGTCGTGGCAACAATCGCACCCCCCACGGCAAGCCTTGTCGCTATCCTTGCGCCAGTGAAGGCCAGTCCCAAAGGCATTGTGGCAGGTGGTGGTTATGGGTGTGGGGGTGCCCAGTGTGTGGCGCGTGTGTATTCACACACAAAAGATACGGCAAAGCCCTTTCCCTGACAGTGCCTGGAGGGGGGTTTCAGTGATGCTCGCTAGCTGGGGTGGCGGTTGCGCAGAACATAAGTGAACCACACCGAAACACGATTCTGCGCAGATGCAAGATGGCCCTCATTGCACGCTCCGACAACACTCAAATGGGTCTACTCGACAGCCCAGAGATTCGTGGAACAGCTCTAGATTCGCACTTGAGAGGCTGCCGTATACATGCGAACTATTCCAAGTCGGGAAGGATGAGAGGGTGGTGGTGGGGTGGGGGGTGGGAGTAGTTTCGTCATCTGCTACAACCTCTCCAGGGCCAGATCCCACACAGAAGTGTGAGATGCAAAGAACATCGAAGGGTGCGTCCCCGGATTTCATCCGCACGACGCAGGAGCCGGCGCCCCCAACTCCTGAATACTGCAGCTGTACAACTTCGGCTGCCTTCCGAGTAGTCTACGACGAGTCAAAAGCCAACGTTCCTTGCTCCACACTGAGGGATGCACAGGCAGGCCTGAACGCTGGACACACACACCACAAAATATCCACCCAGGCTCGCTGCTGCGATACGATCTGCTTTGTGAGATTTATGCACACAGCGCTGGGGGCGGTTGTAATGTATTCTGTCGTGACAATGGGGGGGGGGGGGGGGGGGGGAAATCCCTTGCAGAATCAAGCCCTACAGCATGGTTTGGGGATACTGTGCGATCGACGAAACACCGACTTTTCAAGTGTGCACGAACACCATGCCCGACTAGATAATAACAGCCCAACCACCCCATCCCACCGTACACCCGATGATTCGCCTCCCGTTTGTGGCCCGTGCGCACCACAGCCCCACCGCACTGTCCAGCAGGGATTTCCGCGACGGGACCCACACAGGGGCCTGTGTCACAGGACCCGAAAACAACAGAAAGTGGCACGTTTCGGGACAGTGTATCCACCACGGCCCGGTGGTGATCACCGGGCGTGAAGGGAAGTGTTGGTTGGTCTTGTCCAGAAACCTCGAGAGAGCAGTTGGGAAAGGGCATCCCTCACTTCTTGCATGACGGGGCATTGGCAGGCGCACTCCGGCATCTGTCTGTTCAGTGTGAACGCGCGGCTCGGCACAATTCTTCACAGCAGTGTGGATGAAAACAAGACAGCCCAATGGCCCGAATTGTGCAAAATACACCTCGCCCCCACAGGGGCCACACAGGATTGCCCCTTCCTACAAAGACCTCTGCCGGTGGCAAGCCAAAGCAGGCGAACAGCTGACATGGCACAAGGACGCTGATCCCCCCCCCCCCACCCCAGTGACCCCCACCCAGGCATGTCGCTAAGCGTCGACCGTCGACCCAGTGATTTTGGGTTTCCCCCCCCCATAAAAAAGCGTCGACCCAGCGTCGACCCAGTGGACTGGGTTGACGCTTGGTCGAGGCTTGGAGCGTCGACCCAGTGGAACTGGGTTGCCATTCAAGCCTGGACCAAGCGTCAACCCATTTATTACACTGGGTCGACGCTCACCAAGCGTCGACCAAGCGTCAACCCACTTTCACTGGGTCGACGTCGAAGAGAGTATGGGTTTGCAGGAACAGATGCTCACTACCGTGGCCTCCGGCGGCTGGGGGGCTCTGCCCCCCAGACCCCCCATCTCGCGTGCCCGTCTCGTAACCAAGTCCTTGCGCTTTGACGGCCGTGGCATATCAGGGGGCAGCGTCGAAATCATGGTCCCGAAAGCCATTTTTTGGTTTCCTCCGGCACCCGACGGCGCGAGCGGGAGAGGAACCACGGAAGGAACCCAGCGCCTCACACCGTGCCCACCTAGTGGTCCACCGGTGGGAAAATTTGGCAACAACACGAGCGCGCGCGAAGCGCGCGCGAGAAAAATTGACCCCTAGTGTTTTCCCCCCTGATCCCCCCCCCCCAAAACAGGAGCGTCAACCCACCAAATCTCCAAAATCGAAAAGTTAGCGACAGGCCTGACCCCCACCCCCCTACAGCCCCACTCACCGCACCACCTGCATAGCCCAGGGAAGACGCGCAGGCAGCAGGCAGCAGGCAAGTCAAATCTCATCCCGACAGCACACAGCAGGGAAGAACATAAGACAGATTCCCTGACCCAATACCGACAGGGCTTCACGGAGCACGCGCTGCGTTGTCGTTCACCTTGGCGATGATCCGCTCCTAGAAAAGAGGGTGGGTGTGTGTGTCTGCCCCAAGGCCCAACGCACGACACTGCAGCACCACACAACACTACACACGTTGAGGCTTTTAAGTGAAATGTACCGGCCGCACCGAGCGAACTGTGATGATGCCTCTGCCGAGGTCCCCCGAAAGGTGATGGCCATCAAGCATAGCTTTGCAACAGTGATTTACGCTCCTCCAACACCCCAAAGCAGACAGCTGTGCACTGTTGTCATCATACCTGAAGCTGCGGATCTATGCGCGTTTCCGCCACATTAATCAGACGCACCGCAGGATTTTTCGTCGCAAGCTCCTGCAGCACCTGAGGGGACGGCAGAGGGAGATTGCGCGTGCGCGTGGAGGGCAAGGGGCTCACAACCACTCCGCTCCCCCATATTGGCCCACCATGCCCACTATGCATACCTTCCCGGCACCCAGCGTGATGCGGTTGCGCGACAGGTCGATCTCTCTCAGCGAGGGGTGCTCCAAAGCCATGTGCACCAGGCACTCCACTCCCGAGTTCTTCACACCGTTATCAGGGAGGGCGATCCGGGTGCAGGATTGGCATAGCCGCACGATCTCCAGCAGCGGGAGCAACCCCTTGTCCCCGATGAAATTCCCGGTGCAGTCGATCTCCGTGAGGGAAAAGTCGCCGGGCGTATCGGATAGTGTCTGGAACAGGGTGCTGTTGGGCTTGCTTTTGTACTCCTTGCAGTAGTAAGTATAGACTGTTCGTTGGGAGTGGCTTCCGATGGAGTCCAGGAGGACGATCCGCTCCCTCTCCTCGTTGCAGGGCTTCCGCAGGCCCACCCGCTTGCAGGAAGGGATTGCATCCATTGCCGTGATCAGGTGCGTCCCAGGGATATCCTCCTCGACACACACCTGGCTGAGCAGGGACAGCCCGGCAAACGGCTTGCAGTTGCCCTCATCCTCTGCAACCGCAAACACAACACCGAGGCCCAGTTCGTCATCCCCCATCGACAGGCTGTACCGGGGACCCTTGCGGGCCCTGTAGTCTGCCTGAGGGAGAGAGCGGTGCAAGAGTGCCAGTGTGGTGGTGTTGGGTGTGGGGTGGTGAAATGATGACGAGTGTTTGGCAGTGGGGTGGGTGGGTAGGGTAGGGTAGGGGGAGGGGAGGGGGGGAGGGGGAGGGGGAGGGGGAGGGGGAGGGGGAGGGGGAGGGGGAGGGGGAGGGGGAGGGGGAGGGGGAGGGGGAGGGGGAGGGGGAGGGGGAGGGGGAGGAGGAGGGGGAGGGGGAGGGGGAGGGGGAGGGGGAGGGGGAGGGGGAGGGGGAGGGGGAGGGGGAGGGGGAGGGGGAGGGGGAGGGGGAGGGGGAGGGGGAGGGGGAGGGGGAGGGGGAGGGGGAGGGGGAGGGGGAGGGGGAGGGGGAGGGGGAGGGGGAGGGGGAGGGGGAGGGGGAGGGGGAGGGGGAGGGGGAGGGGGAGGGGGAGGGGGAGGGGGAGGGGGAGGGGGAGGGGGAGGGGGAGGGGGAGGGGGAGGGGGAGGGGGAGGGGGAGGGGGAGGGGGAGGGGGAGGGGGAGGGGGAGGAGGAGGGGGAGGGGGAGGGGGAGGGGGGGAGGGGCTTTTCTTTGGCCTCGCCCCGCCATGCCAAGGCAAAACAACGACCGCGGTTGAAAGTTGTTGACACTGTCCCACCCACTCCCCATAGACGCACCACACCACCGCACGATACCAGATGCCAGAGAGAGCGTTCCGACCAGCCTCAACAGGGTATGGTCGGACCCACTCTTCGGCCTGTGATGAGGGGTTTTGACACCCAGGCTAGATACAGCGCACGCAGAGGCACCACACGACCACGGATGAGACTTTGAGAAAAGACGATACCATTCCCCCCCCCCCCCGACCCCTATCTACCACCCCCCTCCCCTGTGCTCCAAGGCATCATCATCTCTCTCGTCGCATGCCCCCCCCCCCCCTCAGCTCTTCTTCTTTTTCGCAAACCGCCACATGTCCACGCTGATGTCTTTGGTATTTTTCTTCTGGTGTTTATACGTCTTCGCAAGGTTCCAGGTGTACTCTCCGAGGGGCTCCGCGGTCATCCCCCACTTCTCCCCTACGCCCTGGATGTGCTCCCGGGTGGACGACTTGTGCAGGGAGTACACTGCACCGCCATCCTTCACCATGGCCACCGCGGTGTGGAGGAACAGCAGGTCGATGCCCTTCTGCTGGCGGTCCTTGTTTGCACCGAAGGGGGGGTTCAGAACGACTGTGTCAAACTTCTGCCGGAACTGGGGCAGCAGCGGGGTCCCGTCGTCCTCCCCCCTCTTGCGGAGCGTGACGTCCAGCTTGACGAAGTCGATCACATCCTCGAGCTCCATGTCCTCGCGGTTCTCCTGCGCCAGAGCCAGCGCGTCTGGGTCGATGTCGCATGCGACAACAGCGTCTGCCCCCAAGAGGGCCGCACCGATGCTCAGCATGCCCGTCCCACACCCCAGGTCCAGCACCACCTTCCCCTCGATGTCGCCATACGTCCTCTCCGCCGCACACACAAAGTGCGACGCCAGCTCCGGCGGCGTCAGGTATTGCTCCAGCTCAATCTTCGGCTTCGCAAAACCCTTGAGCTCCTGCAGTGCGGCCGTCACCTCCCAGTCTTTCATCGTGGCAGATGCGGGCGGCTGGGGCAGAGGGTGGAAGGGTGGGCGAGCTAGTGAGAGGTGGCCCACCGTGTGTATCAGGGTCAGAAGGAGGAGGAGGGAGGGGGTGTGTGTCCCTGCAAGCGCCTCCCCTCTGTTCACAGAGGGGGGTGGGTGTGTGTGTGTTGGGGGGAGGTTGCCTGCCGGCGAGAAAGGAGTTGTCGCTGCCTGCTGTCTTTGTCTGAGAGAGCTGAGCTCGCTCCAGAGTTCGGGTTACTGCTGCTTGGGGGTACTGCGGGCGGCATTGCACACCATCCACCGAGACGGAGTACTGCTGCTGCTGCTCACAACCGAGGCGACACAAGATCGCTTTCTTCGGCAAGGAGGACGAAGCGCAAGAAAGAGATGGGACGCTAAAGGAGTGGTGCGGTAAGATGCGGAAGGTACATCAACAAGGAGAGGAACATGTGAGGACAACTGCTAAATATCACCACCTGGCGCGACAGAAAATGCTTTAACACACCGTAAACTCCTGCTCACCTGAACCTCGACAGCATCGAGCAAAGAGTAAAGTAGATGGTTCGTTGAATATGGTTTCAGGTTGCAAGGAAGTGCAGGCGCGCACGCCTGGACATGTGCACGCAAGAGCAGGGTTGCTGGGGCTGGGGTCTTTGGGGGCCGAGGTCGTCCAGCGTGTGCATTACCTCTTCACGGATCCCTTGTGGCGTTCCCTCGTTCTTGCATCATTTCCCTTTTGCTCATTCTTTCTGCAGCTTCCTTTTTACCTTTTCCCACTCCGCCATCTTCTTTCTGTGTGAACCCGACCACAGGAACGGTGTTCAGAAACAGGTCCCGCAACGCGTGGGCGCGCACTCACCGAACAGCATTAAGAAATGTGAGGATTCCCGCACCACGGGCAGACACGCACCGGACACACACAGCAAATGGGAATGATGATGTTCTCCTAGCATGGCACGTGCGTACGCGCAAATGTGTGTGAGTGTCCAGCACATGGGAGGCTGCCCATCAGGCATGCGTTCCACCTGCAGACAAACAGTCGTGTGACACCCTCAGAAGGTAGAAAGGGAAGAACATCAATGCAACAACAGCAACCTGGTGCCCCACAGCCTCGCTCTCTGGCGAGTGTGTCTGTGGTTTGTCGGCCGCCTGTGTTGGGGCAAGGAAGAAAGGAAAATGGGTTGTGCGGCGGGACGGGATGGAAGTGACATGGGACACATGGGGATGGAAGGCACGCGATGCTGGGGCACAACAGAGGGGGATGGTGTGTGCCGTGCGTGGATGGCATTGCATTATTTCTCTCTTCTTTCTGTGTTTTGCACTGCGCTGAGAACAGAGCAGCAAAGGATAAAAGGCAAAGGAAAGGGGAAAACGTGAAACATCAAGAAACAGCAAGTGCCCCAGCATGCCTTCCTCGGACAACACTCCACACTGTGGCGCACACCGCATGGCACGGGCCTGCATCCCGCCGCCCCGCCCTGAGGGCAGGTCGGGCAGCAGCAAGCCCGGCGGTGCACGCTGTCACCCTCACAGCAGCATCGCATGTCCCTCCTTACGGGCGGCAGGGCCCACCGCACCTACCCACGAGCACAGACACGCCTGCCGCAGCAGACAGCTGCCGGTTTTGCAACAGGGCAGCCACATGGAGGCAGGCGTGTGTGCACTGGCACGGCGTCCCCGCACACCCGCGGCAGGGCCGTGCATGTGTGCCGCTTTCGTCGGAACCACCACGTAGTTTGCGCCACGTGTCGTGTCTGCGTACAGCTTGGCAGGCGGCACAGAGGCCTATTGCCGGTTAGCACATAGCGCACCAATCAAACAAACGAACACCACCAGAAGCGTGTCTCTACACGCGCCCCTCTGGGCAGGCCCTATAAAAGGGCACAAGTGTGCGCGTGCGGCAGCGGTACTTCACAATCGCCAACACCACACGCACACCTAGAGCGGCCTTAGTACCCTCAGAAAAACGAACCCGCGAAACCGCACGTTGCTGCAGCTCCGCCCCCACGTTGCAGAGGCAAAGGGGGCGGTGTGTGCAGCGGTGTGCGTCACAACCCTCAGACACACGGGACCGGCCGGGCCGGGCGTGTGTTGTGTGATGTGTGTTGCGTGTGCGTGCGTTGCTGTTCTCCCAGCGGGAAAACGGAACGCGGGACGCAGAAGCCCGTGGGTGATGTGCATGACGCACAGCGCACACACACACAATGCTGCGCCCACTACACACACTCAAAACAGAAACCCTCACAACGTCCGCGCGCCCCGCACCCAGCACTGGGGTCCAACAGCTTGCGCTGCAAGGCCTGCCGTGCTGCGTGTCCTAGTGGACAGAGGGCGCGCTTCCGAAAACCCTCAAGAGCAGAACAGCAGGGAAGCCACAAGAGATCCAGGGCAGGCCTGTCGCTAACTTTTCGATTTTGGAGATTTGGTGGGTTGACGCTCCTGTTTTGGGGGGGGATCAGGGGGGAAAACACTAGGGGTCAATTTTTCTCGCGCGCGCTTCGCGCGCGCTCGTGTTGTTGCCAAATTTTCCCATCGGTGGACCACTAGGTGGGCACGGTGTGAGGCGCTGGGTTCCTTCCGTGGTTCCTCTCCCGCTCGCGCCGTCGGGTGCCGGAGGAAACCAAAAAATGGCTTTCGGGACCATGATTTCGACGCTGCCCCCTGATATGTCACGGCCGTCAAAGCGCAAGGACTTGGTTACTAGACGGGCACGCGAGATGGGGGGTCTGGGGGGCAGAGCCCCCCAGCCGCCGGAGGCCACGGTAGTGAGCATCTGTTCATTGTGGGCGTACAGATTCTGTGTGAGTTGGCTGCGTCCTCCTGAGGCTACTGGAGTGGGTGGATTCCCTGACCCGGTGGGAATCGAATGACTTGAGTACGAGACATACGCCACAGGGGGGTCTGGGGGGCGGAGCCCCCCAGCCGCCGGAGGCCACGGTAGTGAGCATCTGTTCCTGCAAAACCATACTCTCTTCGACGTCGACCCAGTGAAAGTGGGTTGACGCTTGGTCGACGCTTGGTGAGCGTCGACCCAGTGTAACCGGGCCAACGCTAGGTTAGCGTCGACCCAGTGTAATAAATGGGTTGACGCTTGGTCCAGGCTTGAATGGCAACCCAGTTCCACTAGGTCGACGCTCCAAGCCTCGACCAAGCGTCAACCCAGTCCACTGGGTCGACGCTGGGTCGACGCTTTTTTATGGGGGGGGAAACCCAAAATCACTGGGTCGACGGTCGACGCTTAGCGACATGCCTGGATCCAGGGTGGAAGGGGAGAGGGGGGGGGGGGAAAGGAGAGTGGGTGCTGGGGGGTAAAGGGTTGGGGGGCACTGGCAGAAGCTGTGCCCAACCCTTCTTCCCCCCTCGCGTGTCTCTTACGTGTGTAGCACAGCAAAAGGGATGGGGTGTGGGTGTGTAGTGGGAGGGGAAAGGAGAAAGTAAACGGGGAAGCCCACCGTCTCACCGCGGCCGTGAGGCAAAGCGGACGAGAGGAGGGCACTGCAGTGTAGGGTTATTATACACAAGCTGTGTGGTGGGGGGACTGGTGTTGGTATGATATACGGTTTGATATGATGTGCCTTCTTCGGTCTGTTGGAGGAACACCCCAACAACACAGGCAAGCTGGGGTACAGTTGATGCTGCATCACCAAGAGCGTTGTGTCCGTACACTGCACTGCCCATCCCCTGCAATCGCATCCCCACGCACGGCCTGGCGTGTCGTGTCGTGCATCACACTCACAGTACGATCACTGCAACCGCCACAGCCGCCAGGATGCTGAGCCACACGCTCGGCACGGAGAGCCCGCCTGCCATCGGGGGCAGGACGCCAGGGACCGGGGGGAATGTCACCGGCGGGATCGGGGTGGCAGGTGCGGGTGTCGGAGGCGGCGGCACCGGGGTCGGGGGCGAGGGTGTCGGCGGTGGGGTGGCGGGCGGCACCGCTGTCGGTCCCGGGGGTGTGGGTGTGGAGGGGGCCTGTGTCGGCACCGGTGTGGCCGGGGCCGGGGTGCTCGGGATGGGGGTGTCCGGGTTGCCCACAGCCAGGGAGGCGACGGACGCCGTGGCAGCCGCGAAGGGGGAGCTCGTCGCGCCAGGCGGAAGCGACTTCAGCACACTGGTCGGACTGGCCAGGTCCTCCACGATGGCCGTAGCGACAGCGGTCGACACCTCGGCCACGTTCACCGACACTGCTGTAACGATCTCGAACTCCGCCACGGCCTCCAGCCCCGCCAGCGCGAAGAAGGAGCGGAACCCGACGGCGGCCTGCCTGTCGTTTGTCCCGTTCGTCCCGTTCCCGCCGTTCGGGGACGGGGTGGGCGGTGCTGCTGTCGGCGGGGCCGGCGTTACAGTCATGTCCGTGCAGATCGACGAGTTCGCCTTGTCCTGCAGGGTGATGGCGCCGCCGCCGGCCTTCGCGCACAGCCACTTCAGGAAGGCATTTGTGATGACGGGGTTCTTCTTCTTCAGCAGCTTCAGCATGTTCGCCTCCGCCGACGCCTTCGAGATCTTCCCGATGAAGTCCTTCACCGCCGCGATGCTCTCGAACGCCGTCCCCATCGACAGCCCGCTCACTGTGATCGGCGGTGCCGGCGGCGGCGGGGCGCTCGTGTTGACAGACCCGTCCGTCGGGAACTCCACGGGGAACTGCAGCGTCACCGTCTTCCCCTGGCACGCCCCGAGCACGTCCTTCTTCCCGCTCGCGCACACCACCGTCAGCTGCATCTGCGTGCACGACCCCGTCACCCACAGGCGGTCCAGCTCCGTCCAACCGCGGGTGAAGCTGTAGGTCGGGGGCACGATGTAGCTCAGGCTCCCGTCCGCCCGCTTGTAGGCGAAGTACGCCGCGTGTGTCGCATCCAGGCACTCCCCGCGCACGCTCAGCATCGACGAGGAGTCGGCCCGCACTGCGTCCCCCATCACGTCCACCACGCTCGCCCTCACCGCAAACAGCGTCTCTGGCATCGGCCTAAACATGGTCGACTTGCACACCGTCCCCATGCACGACCAGTGGCTGCCGCCCGGCCGCACCGCCACCGTCTCCTGCATGTTCACCTCGTACAGGAAGGCGTCGTCGCGCTTCCGGAGCGTGTTCGCCATGTTCGTTGTCACGGCCCCCTGGGACCACGCGTAGTCGAGCGCGTTCGTCGTCAGCATGAAGCGTGCCAGCCCCGGGCGCGCCGCCCCGATCCGCCCGTACGACACATCCTCGAACTTCGCCTCCCCCTTGCGCAGCTTGAACACGAACGCGTCCAGCGCCCAACCGGACGACGCCCCGGGCGAGCACGCTGGCAGCCCGGAGATGCTGCGCTTGTTCCCGTTCGACGCCCACTTGCACTGCGCCCCTGCGATGTCGACGCACGTCTCCTTGATCCACATCCCGTTGCTGCCGTAGTCGATGTTCTTGCACGGGACGGCCATGGGGCGCACCTGCACCTCCGCCCCGCTTCCCTTGTCCTCCGGGTGTTCCACCTGCACCCCGTCCATCCCGACCGCCTTCACCTTGATGGTGATGTTGTACCCGTACCCCCACGACGCGGGGTGCGACGCACCCGCCATCCCCGGCCGCCCCGCGTGTGTGTCAACACCGGGCCGCGCCCCGAACGCCGCACCGCCCACACCGAGCGGCACCCACCCCTCGTTCGCCTCCTCGATCATCTCCACCAGCGCCTTGGGCGTCCCGGGGCGCGGCTTGTGGCACATCGGGCGCGGCGGCGTCCACTTCTTCATCGGTGGGTTCATGTCGTCCGCGTCCGGCGCCTCCGTCGTCGCGTTCTTGCTCGCATCCTTCGCCTCCATCGCGTCGTCGTCGCACTCCACCCCGATCTTGGCGAGCGCTACAAGGCGTGCCGCCCGCCGCACGAAGTACAGCGGGCCCATCCCCGTGAAGGAGGGGCCGAACGCGGACAGCGCTGCCGGCGCCCCCGTCACCGACACTGGGGCCTCCACCACAGCCTTGAAGGTCCACCCGTCGTGCTTGCACGCCGCACCCACGGCAAGCTCCCCCATCTTCCCGAGCGCCTCGCACTCGGGCGAGCGCGTCGTCTGGTTCGATCGGATCTGGAAGGTGACCAGGCCCCCCTTCGCCACCCCCGTCAGGGTGAAGGACACCGTCGACCCGTTCGCGGTGCGCGTCCCCGTCAGGCTCACACTCATGTGGTTGTCCCCGGACACAACAGCCCCGTCCGTCCCGACCACCCCGAAGGTCACGCTCGACCCGATGCCGGTCACAGCAGCAGGCTTCCCCTCCCACGTGCGCCCCCACAGGCGCGAGAAGGCCGGGCGACCGATCTTCAGGCCCCCCTCGTTCGGCGCCCCCATCACGCGCACCGCCGCACCCCCCTCCACAGTCACCTTCAGGTTCGCGTTCGGGGTCGTCGTCGTCCCTGCGCTCGTCGGGAACCCGCTGAACGCCCCCGACTTCACCACGCAGCTCCCGGCGTTGGGGAACACCCCCACCACCCACGCGTCGTCCCCGCCGGTCGACCCGCTCGGCACGTTCACGGGGCACGTCGTGGCGCTCACCCCGCCCGTCGTCGTCGTCGCCGCCCCGAAGCACTGGAAGCACCCCTCTGGGGTCATCTCCGTCGCGGCCAGCGTCACCACCGCCCCGCCCGTCCACGTCAGCCCACCCAGCCCCGTGTACTTCTCTGTGCTGTCGTACGCACGCACCCGCAGCGCCACCGACCGGTTGTACACGCTGTACGCCGTGTACTGGCTGGACCCCGCCGCCCCAGCCACCTGCAGCGTCGGCGAAGCGGCCCACCGCCACACACTCAGCGTCGTCGGCGAGTACGACACGGTGAAGGACTGGTCCGTCGCGTTCTGCATCTTCAGCGACGCCGACGGCGACACCGTCACCGTGCACGCGCACGCCGCCGTCTGCCCGGCCGCAAGGCTCAGCAGGCGCAGGCGGAACGACGCCACGCCCGCCACGAACGTGGCGTTCGGCGACACCTCCGCCGTCCCGCACGACGACGCGCATGTCACCGACGCGTTCGCCGCCCCGCGCGCCAGCGCAGACACGAACCACGACGAGTCACCCGCCGCAGCCCCGGGCGCCCGCCCGATCGCGTACGCCCGGAACGTGCACGCCCCGTCGCCCACAGCCATCCCCGACGACGCGCAGCTCGCCCCCGTCGCCGTCGGGCTGTCCAGCGCCATCCGCACGGCCGACGTGGAGTAGTGCACCATCGGCGCCTTCTTCTCCCCGAAGAAGCTCGTCGTCGCCCCCGTCGCCCCCGACACCGAGAAGGACAGCGAGTACCGCACCGCCGGCTGGTTGCCCGACAGCTGCAGCGTCAGCGTCCCGGGCTTCCCCGACTTAGCCTCCACCAGCGGGACCGGCACGCCATTGTGCACGCGCGACCCCTGCGACAGCGTCAGCACCGGCTGCCCGTATGTCAGCGACCCCAGCGTGTACGCGGGGTCGGACAGCGCCGCCGTCGGGGCGCTCGGCACCGACCCCTGCACGTTCAGCAGCGCCGACGTCCGCCCCCCCGCCGCGCGCGTCTGGTACATGTGGTGCAGCGCGAACTCGGTCGGCCCGCCCACGGCGTACGAGCGGTCACCGAGCTCGTCCGCCGCGTACACCTCGAACGACCACGTCGCCTTCGCGTCCTTCACCGCGAGCGTCTTCAGCATGTCCCGCTCGTAGTGGAACGCCGGGATCACGATGATCTGCGTCGCGCCCGTCAGCACCGTCAGCTGCTGCGACTTTCCGGCGAAGCTGACCCCGCACTTGTAGCACGCGCGCACGAAGAAGGCACGCACCGTGGCACTCCCGTCCACCGCGCTGACCGTGCGGCTCCCCGCGCTGGCCACGGGCGACGTGACGTACGTCCTGACGCCGCCCCCATTCCCGGCGCCCGCCAGCTTCGCGAAGGAGGCCGACCCCGTCCCCTCCCACGCGGGGATGTTGTTCCCGTCCACGCGCAGCGCCGTCAGCGCAAACGGCTTCCGCCGCCTCACCGCCACGTGCGGCACCCCGCCCAGCAGCCACGTCGTGGCGCACGTCTTCACAGTGTACACCAGCGGCGACCCCGGGGTGTACCCCGAGTATGCCCGCAGCGTGATGCTCCCGGTGCGGTCCGCCAGACGCGCGTCCACTGCAGGCGCCTTCAGCCGGTAGTCCATCTGCACCGTGCACTTGCTGCACGGGCGCACGAAGAAGAAGCGCAGCGTCCCGCTCGACGCCCCCGACAGCGACGGCTTCTCCTTCGCGGCAAGGAACTCTGCTGCCGTCGCCGCGGCGCTGCACCCGGACGGCACGTTCCCGGCCCCGGCACGCGACGCCCCGTCCAGCATGAAACCGCCGTTCCCGTACCGCATCTGTGCCGCCACCGTCACGTCCGCCGACGACGGGGACCACACCGACCGCACCCACATCGTGCGCTGCCACGCGGACGCCCCGGACACTTCGTTCATCGCCCACTTCCCGGCGAAGCGCTGCACGTTCTCCACCTTCGCCGTGAACATGTCCCCGACACGGATCACCGACGTGGACGGGACCGTCTGCTCGTACACCTCCGTCAGGTCCGGCGCCTGCCGCTGCACCTTGAAGGGCAGCGTCAGCTTCGTGCGGTCCGCAAAGATCGGCGTCGAGTCCGACGGGTCGCTCGACCCAGCCCCGAGCCCGTCCATGCACGTCGCCGCCGTCTTCCCGCTGTAGCACAGGTCCAGCTGCAGCGTGCACGACTCGCACTCCGCAGACAGCACGTTCCACGCCACCCCGACCCCGCCGTTCGTCGTCACCGCCGTCCCGGTCGTCTCCGCCTGCACCCAGCTGCGTGCCAGCGTCCCCTCCAACATCTTCGTCGTGTCCGACGCGAGCGACGGCGCCAGCTTGTGCACCGCCAGCGTCCCGCCGTCGTTGCACCCGGTCCAGCTGCGCTTCGACACCTTCACCAGGATGTCCTTCGTGAAGGAGTAGGCACGCGTGCCCCCCACAGTCTTCACCATCGTCTGGATCGGGAACGGCACCCCGGCCACCGCGCCCCCGGCCCCGGCATACGCCCAGTCCTTCCCGGGCAGGTCCGTCCCGTACGTCCGGTAGTTGTTCGTCGACGTCTGCAGGCGCCGCTTCGTCGGGCACTCGTCGTCCTGCGAGATCGTGGTCGCGACCTCCCACTGCGACAGCGCCTCCGTACGCACCCACCGGTACTGGCTCGCCGTCGTGATGGTGGAGATCGCCCCCGTCGTGCCCCCGAGCATCTTCGCCGCCACCTTCACCGTCGAGTTCGTCGTCACCTGGTCCCGCCCGTAGAAGGTGAAGGTAGTTGCCAGCCCGCTCGCCAGCGTCGTGTGGTTCACTGCTGCCCCCAGCGGCACGCTGTTGTTCATGGCCAGCGACAGCTGCGCCGTCGTCGACCCGGATGCAACCAGGTACTGCAACCCCTGCGTCGTCGACAGCGTGTACTGGATGCGCGTGTCGTACGCCCAGAACCGCAGCGTCGTCGACGCCACCGACGACACCGTGAAGTACGGGGCCACCTTGAAGGTGGCCGCCGTCCCGCCCCCGCACCCGGGCGACCCGTACGTCAGGTCCCCGCCCGCCGTGGCCAGCTCCAGCACCGTGCGGCGCGTCTGCGACGTCGGCGTGATCCACAGCGACAGCGTCCTGCACAGCGTCGTCGTCGTCGCCTCGGCCGACCCGTCCCACGCAGACGCGCACACCTGGAACACCGCCTTCCGCACGGGGCTCTTGTCAACCGTCCCGGTCGCCGTCTGCCCGTACTTCAGCGACACCGACCCGACGCCGTTGCTCACCACAGCCTCGACGGTGCTCACCGGGCGCTGGCGCTCCGCAAGTAGCTTCAGGCTCCCGAACGTGTACGTGTTTGTCCCGATCGTAGGGAGGGTGCTCGGGTTGTACGCCGAGTCCAGCACAACGTCCGCGCTCGTCCACTTCTGGTTCGCAGACGAGTACGTCCACCCGGGGGCCGACCCCAGCGACGGGGTCGCCCCGGGGCCGCCGCCCGTCAGCACCGTCACGTTCCGCACCGTCGTGTCCACCTTCTTCACCCCGGCCGCCGTCGTGTTCTCGAACTCCACCGTCACCTTGATCCCCGTCGCGGAGAACTCAGACACCGTCGCCGTGTAGTCGGTGCACAGGTTCACCGGCGTCCCCGCGGCGCACAGCGACGTTACGCCCTCGACAGACAGCAGCTTGATGACTGTCGTCTCTCCGACGCCCGCAGGCGCTGCCGTCCCCGGCTGCGGCGTCGGCACCTCCACCTGCGCCAGGCTCACGGCAGACCCGCACGTGTACGTCGTCGTCCCCGTCGGGCGCGACCCGACCATCGCAGACGGCCCGCTGGAATACCGCCACCCGACGGACGTGAACTTCACGGTGAACTCCTCCAGCACCCCCGTCGCGGGCACCGTCCCGTTCCCGAAGAAGTACAGCTTCGGGAAGGACGCCACCGCCCCGGGCCCCATCCGCGCCCGCAGCACCGTGGTGTTCGACAGCATCCCGCTCTGCATCAGCTTGTACGTCGCCCCAAGCGGTGTCGACGACCCCGCCGTGTGCGACAGGTCCGACGAGTTCGTGTCCGTCCACACCCACCACCGCGGGTAGTACGCGCTCGACCCCGACACACCGTCCACACCCGCCGTCACCGACAGCGCAAACATCTCCGACTGCATCGCCCCCATGCGGTAGCCGACAGACGCGGCCGACGAGCACTGCAGCGCCACCACGTCCTCTGTCCACGTCAGCGTCGCCACCCCGCGCTGCGTCCCGTCGGCCTGCAGCTCGTACGACTCGGGGCCGGCGCCCCACGTCGTGTGGAACGAGAACTCGCACCGGTTGCACGGGATGTGCGGGCGCATCACCCACTGCGCACCCCACGCCGTCCCGGACAGCGCCTGCGTCGTGTACTTCGCCACCTCGCACACGGTCTTCCCGGACACCGTCTTCTCGTACGCGCACCCGGACGCCCCGCCCGCCCCGGCAGGCATCATCGCCCCGTTCAGCTGCAGCATGTCGCGGTTCGACGCCCCGTTTGTCGGGGCCGGACCGTGCACCAGCGCAAACACGTCGCCGTAGTGGAACTCGTCGTACACAAACGTCACCGCGTTCTCCGGGGACGTCACGTACGACCCGGGCTTGACCGTCACTGTGATCCCCTCACGCACCGTCGCCTGCCCCGTCGTCGTCACCTCCACCGTGCTGGCCGGGACGCGCACCGGCGTCACTAGCTTCGCCTTGATCGTCGTCCGCGTCGCGTGCGCGAAGGAGAACTCGATGGTGCACCCACCCGCAGACACGAACCGCGAGCACACGTTGTCAGACACGTACATCCGGAAGTCGATGGTGTAGACGCTGGTGTCCCCGAGGTTGCGGTTCAGCGCCGCCCCGGCCATCAGCTCCGGGTGCGTCACGAAGGTCTCCGCCGTCTGGTAGTGCGCCAGCACCTTGTTCACCGTCGACCCCGACACCGCCCCGGTCACCGTCCACCCGCGCACGGACCCGCCCACGCGCGGCAGCGCCACCCCGTTCCCGGCCCGCGGGGTGTACGCCAGCCGGTACGGCACGAGCGCCTCCAGGTACGATCCGGCCACCGCCGTCAGCGGCTGCGTGCCGGCCACCGCCACAAACGCAGGTGCCGGCACACGGTCCACCGCCAGCACCTGCGCCACGTCGAGCGGCATCACGCTGTCCAGGTCCACTGACGACAGCACCGGCCTGTCCACCCGCACCACGAAACGCGTCCAGTCCGTCTGCGAGTTCATCCCGTAGGTCGCGTTCAGGTACACCGTCCCCGTCGTCAGGTCCCCCGTCAGCGACGGGGTGAAGGTGAAGGTCTGCGTGCCCCCGAGGCTCCACGCCGCAGCGGACACCAGCGGCGGGGTCCCCACCGTCGACCCGAACGCCACCGTCACCTGCGGCGGGGCGCTCAGCGCTGTGTAGTTCACCCCGTAGTCGATCGCAGAGTACAGCAGCGACATCGTCCCGTTCGCCGCAAACTCGCTCGGCCCCTGGTACCGCGCCTGGAAGGTCAGCTTGCACGGCAGCCCGTGCTGGCACACCTTGATGTAGCACGACGTCACCCCCGTCGACACGCACCCCGACGACGACATCGCCACGCCGGGGGCCGTCGCCGCCGCCTCCTGCCCGTCCACCATCAGCGCATTCGGGGCGTGCTCCGCAACGTTCACCCACTGCGCCAGGGACACCAGCGCCGTCCCGCTCTGTGTCGTCGCCACAAAGCGCACACCGCACCCGAACATCGTGTTGCCCGGGCACGCGGACCGGTACTGCAGCGAGAAGCGCACCTGCCCCGCCTGTGTGAACTGCCGCAGCCCGTTGCTCTCCCACCCGTACACCGTGGCGTTCTGCTGGCTGCACGCACCCCCGATGTTCCACACCGTGAAGGACCCAGGGCTGGTGGAGGCACCCTCCCACCCGGCCTCCGCGCACTCCAGCCCGCTCGCGAAGCTCGACGCCTGTGGACACCGCTTCACCTCCACCGGGTACGACCCGAACGGCACGGCCGACCCGTCCGCCGTCGCCACCTGCACGTCGTACACCACGGTCGACCCCGACCGCAGCAGCGGCGTCCGCGACACCTTCCCGGTCACCGCGTCCGTCACCAGGCTCGCGTCCACCGCGCTCGCCCCGTACAGTGCCTCCAGCGACGACGAGTACTGCATGAACTGCAGCGACGTGTTGTACACCAGCGTCGACGACACCGTCAGCTGCGAGGGCGTCCCCACCCCCGCAGAGTCCCGCCAGAACCCGCTGCCGCCGCCGTTCATGCTCGACCCGCGGTTGTACAGCTGGTACACCACCCCCTGCTTGCTCACGCGCGCCGCAGACGCGTTCGGCATGAACTGCGGCATCGCCTCACCCGCCTTGTACACGCACACCTTGTACTGCCCTGACGTCGGCTGGTACGACGCCGTCGGCAGCGCAAACGCCGACGCCGTCGTCGTCCCCCACGTCACCGACACCATCGCCGACGCGTTCGTCGTCCGGATCAGCTGGAACCAGTGCGGCGGCCCCGTCGAGCTCCCGGTCCCGACCTGCGTCGGGGTGGGGCACACCTGCGTGTCGTTTGCAATCGTCACCAGGTCCGTCGTGAACCCGGACGCCCCGTTCAGCGCCGAGCAGTTCGCCCCGGCTGCCGTCGACCCCCCGCACCAACTCGACACCGGCACCTGCACCGTCGACCCGTCCCACGAGCTCGTCGTCCGCACATCGAACACAGTCAGGTTCGTCTTCGTCGACGCCACGTCCATCTCCAGGAAGGACGGGTGGGAGTGCAGGAAGTAGTCCGCCTGGGAGCTGGAGGCCAGCCGCAGCCACGGCTTCGGCGTCGTCAGGCTCGAGTGCACCACGTTGTAGCACACCACGTAGCTCCCCGGGGTCAGCGGGATGTGGAAGTAGGCCGGGATCTGCGTCGTCCCCGACGAGATGGTCGGGATGTACGGGCAGTACGCCGTCCCCGCCGTGGTGTCCGCATCCGAGCACGACCCCACGTTCGACGCCGAGTCTGCCGCCGGCGACAGGCAGTCGACCGCCCCGGCGCTGTCCCAGCCTGACAGGTCGCCCCACGTCGCCTCCACGCTCGGGTCCTTCGGCACACGCCCCACCGGGGTGCGTGCCGCCACAAGCTTGAAGATGTTCCCTGTCCGCAGCTCCGTCGCCACGCTGCTGTAGCTGTTGAAGCGGAACCCAGCCCCCGTGTTCACAGACGTCCCCGTCGCCGACGTCGGGTTCGACACGTAGCTCGTCGACGCACCGGCAAGCGCCGTCGCGTCCGCCTTCGCCGTCGACGAGTACAGGCTCTTTGCGGGGCGCAGCGCAGAGTTCAGCGTCCACGACGCCACAAGCCCCTGCTCCGTCCGGAACCCGGGGCGCCCCGTCGCCGCCACCACCAGGTGCTGCCCCGACATCCCGATCGCCTCCTTCACCTCGACCCACCGCGCCTGCCCCGTCGGCCCGCTGATGCCCTGCTGGTAGAAGACGGTCCGCACGCACACCTTGTACTGCGTGCGCGCGTCACTCGCCACCGCAGGCAGCACCGTCCGCAGCTCCGCCACGTCGCTCGGCCCGTCCGCCGGCCCCAGGTTCGTCACACCCACCGCCGACGCCGTCGCCCCGGGCTCCGTCCACACGTGGTTCGACGTGCCCCACTGCGACAGGTTCGCCGTCCCCACGTGGCACCCGTGCGTCGCGTCCACGATCTTCGCCGCGTCCTTCCCGGGCGACGTGTCGAACACATCCTGGCTCGCCGACGTGCTGCACCCGCCGCCCGCCGTCGGGGCGCACCGCACGAACTTCACCACCGTCAGCCCCTGGTTCGTCGGCTGGAACCCGGGGGTCACGTACCACCGCACCCCGTTGTCCAGCACCGTGTAGTCGTAGTCCGCCCTGTTGCTGCCCGGGCGCCACCACGACATCGCATCCTCCGCCAGGCGCCGCATCTGCACGCACAGCGAGTAGTTCCCTGGGGTGTGCGGGACCGTCAGGTAGAAGTCGACCAGGTTCGAGTTCCCATCCGACACAATGTTGAAGGAGGTCGTCGCCGCCGAGTAGATCTCCCCCTCCGAGCTCCCCGCCTGGTTGGTGCAGTGGTTGTTCTGCTCGCGTGCGTCGTGCAGCGTCAGCTTTGCGTAGAACAGCACCGACGACGCCACCGTCCCGGTCGTCACCTTCACCCGGAACCGCTTCAGCTCCCCGCCCACAAGCTTCTCCGTCTTCAGTGGAGGCGTCTGCAGCTGCAGCGGCGGGGCCGCCTTGACCTCAAACGTGTCGTTGAAGACAGCCCAGTTCGACGTCCCCGCCTGCTTGTAGCACAGCTTGTAGAAGTTTTTCGACGCCTCGTTCGCGTTGTAGTCCGGAAGCACCAGCAGCCCTGCCACCGTCCCGGTCCCGCCCGTGTAGGTGTGGTCGTGCGGCACAATGTCGTCGAACGGGTCCGGCGTCTTTGCTGCCAGTGCAGTCAGGTGCGGCTCCGTGGAGTTGCACGTCGACCCCTGGCACATAGTCATCACCGGGGCCGCCGTCATGCACGGTGTCACGGACGCGGAGTTGTAGTACAGCCCGGACTTAGCTGTCGTCCCCGCACCCCCGACCTGGCAGATCAGCGACAGGTGTGGGTCCGCCATGTGCTTCTCCTTCGCCCAGGTCCACGGGTTGATGTCGCACTGCCCCGCCACAGACACCAGCCGCAGCACGTCACCCGAGTCCGGACACCCGGTCGCGCAGTACCGCCGCGGTGCCACGATCAGCGACGACGTGGTGTCCGACACGATGAACAGCGCCTCCTGCCCCGCACGGTCCTCCGTCGACACCACGCTCAGCGTTGACAGCGCGCTCGTCGTCGATGTGTAGTACGTCGACGGCGACACCCAGGCCCCGCGCTCCAGCACCGAGTCCGGCATCGGCTTCGTCGGGTCGTTCCACGCCGTCCCAGGTGCCCCCGACGGGGAGATCTTCGCCCAGTTGAACCTCCCCAGACGGAAGCACACGATGTAGTTCTGGATCACAGGGACGCTGAGGTAGAAGGCCACGTTCGTCGTCACCGCCGCATCCGCCTTCGACCCCGCGCAGATGCCCTGGTGCCACTCCGCCCCCTGGTTGTTGCACTCCACCATCCCGCCGTCGAGGCTCTCCGCCCCGTACAGGTAGGTCGGCTTGTAGGTGGGGTAGTCGCACGGCTTGTCGTACCGCACCAGACGCACCGCGCTCCCCCGCACCTGCACCAGCGTCTCCCCGGCGAGGTACGTGCGCTTCTGCAGGTCCCACGGGCGCGAGTCGAGCGACATCCCCGCCGACGCGTTCGTCTTCTCCACCACAATCGGGCCCCACGTCCCCGTCCGCGTGTCGTTCATGTACCACGTCACCGACGGCGGGTACCCGTCCTTCGTGCTGGCACCGAGGTTCCGCCCCGCGTCGTACTGCGCCGGCACAAGCTCATGCGCCGCCGCCGTCGCCACCCCGGGGAGGTACGAGTCGTTCAGGTGCGTCCACCGCGTCGGCAGCGACCCGCGCCCGCCCTTGTGGAACGGCAGCACGCGCATCCCGCTGTTCTTCGCGCACGACGCCCCAGCTTGGTTGCACGTCCTGCGGTAGCACACGTACCACCGCGTGTACAGCGGCGGGACATACAGCGTCGACACCACCACCGCCTGCCCCGCCGTCGAGTCGTGCTTCGCCGTCGCCAGCTGCACGTCCCCCAGCAGGTCACGCGACCCGATCGGGTACCGGTCCTCCGCGTCCACGAACCCGCCGTGGTACGCAGGCGAGTTCGACGACGACGACACGTCCAGCGCACGCGACCAGCACCCGACGGACGGGAGCGACCCCGTCTGCGCCGCCGACGGCCACGGGTGCGCCCGCCCGTTGCTCGTCGCCTCCGTGAAGGAGGACGAGGACACGATGCGGAAGTAGTCGCCGCCCGTCGGGGCCCAGTAGCTCGCTGTCGTCGTCAGCCCCGCCGGGTCCGACCCTGACGCCTGCGGGGTGCTCACCGCCACGGTGCTGACCGCCGCCAGGTTGCTCAGCTGCGTCGCCCCGCTGTCGTCGAACACAATCTCACCCCACGTCCCCGGGGACAGGTCCCCCATGGACCACCCGACCGGCTCCGCCACGGTGCTGAAGTACAGGTTCGCCGCGTTCGACGCACACGCCGACGCCGTCGTGCACCGGTACAGCTTCCGCCACATCGGCACCGCCTCCACCCCGCTGCTGTTCTGCTGCGCCCACGACGCACGCTCCTCCTTCGACGAGAAGCAGATGTCGTAGCTGCCCACAGCCTGCGGCAGCCGCACGTACACGTAGGCATGCGACATGATCGTCTTCGCCTTCGGGTCCACCGTCAGGTTCATCGAGTCCTGGTTCGCCGACATGTACGACCCGGGCGCCGACCACGTCTCCACCAGCGGGTTGGCGTACTGCGTCCCGAACACACCCACCCCGCCCGCAGTCGCCCCCTCTGTCAACCCCTGCACTGCGGACCCGGCCCACTCGCCGTCGTCCCCCACCACGTTGCTCCCCAGGTACGGCAGGTCGAACGTCTGGTACTCGTAGGTGCACGGGTTCCCCTTCGGCACGATCTTCAGGCTGTCCCCTGTGGCGCAGCTGAACAGGTCAGTGGCGCACGCAGACGGGGAGTACGTGAAGTTCAGCTGCTTCTGCGTCGACAGCAGCTGGATGATGGCGTACTGCCCCACCGTCGCGTCAGGGAGGTAGTACCACATCTTCGTCGTGCGAGGTGTGTGCTTGTACTTCCCGTTCGGCAGCACCAGCGGCTGCCACATCGCGTTCACGTCACCCGCCTTGTACAGGCGCGAGTCCACCGTCACCTTGAAGCACACCACGAAGGTCGTCCCCGTCGGTGGTGCCACAAATGTCGTGAATGCAGCCGCCACAAGGTACTCCCCCGCAAGCGTGTCCGACTCCGACAGACCGTACTCCGTCTTCTGCGCCAGCAGCGTGCCCCCAGACGCGTACTCGCTGCACCGCGCGTCCTTCGACGAGTCAAACGTGTACATCCTGATGTCGAACTGCCCCGGCCGCGAGATATTCAGGTTCCGGTTGATCCGGTTCTTCCCCGCGTTCGGCACCTCCAGCAGCGTCCGCACCCGCACCCGGAACTCCTGCCCCTCCCACATGTTGCGCGGGCGCAGGTGCATCGTGAAGTTGTTGTGCGCCATCAGCGACTCCGTGAAGGTCTTCGTCAGCGTGTCGGTCCCCGTCAGCGTGTCCGACTTTGTCAGCGTCTTCGAGAAGGTCTTCGTCAGCGTGAAGGTCGGCGTCTTCGTCAGTGTGAAGGTCGGCGTCAGCGTGAGAGTGCTCATCGTCAGCGTCCCTGTCGGCGACAGCGAAAACGTCGGCGACGGCGTGATCGTCTTCGACAGCGTCAGTGACACCGTGCTTGCCGTCGCCGTCAGCGTGTCCGTGGTGGTCAGCGTGTCCGACTTGGTCGGCGTGGGCGTGAGCGACTGCGTCAGCGTCAGCGACACCGTGCTTGCCGTCGCTGAAGGCGAAAGCGAAATCGAGTGCGTCATCGAGGCCGAGGCGGTCCCCGTGGGCAGCGTGAGCGACAGCGTATGTGTCACCGTCGCAGTGTTCGCCGCATGCGCCTGGTCCGCCAGCAGCGCGGCCAGCACGCTGCTGCACACTACCGCAGCCCCCCGCATCACACTGCCCCTGTTGGCCCACATCGCACACGCGCCCCCCAGGCCTTCCGCAGGCGGGGAGGTGCTGTGTTGCTCTGTGTGGCGCTACGGCCCAACTGCCGCTTCCTGTCTCCTGCTCTGTGTAGCGTGGAAGTGTTCCTGCAGGGTGTGCGGGTGTGTCCTGATGGTGAGCACGGAAACAAACCCAAATCCAGCGAAACACCCAGAGTTGGGGGGGGGGGGGCGACGGCCAGCCGTTGTGTCGTGCGCACCTCTGCCCCGTTGTATGGCAAGATATATCCATACGCGCCGCAAGTCGCCGGGTTCCATTCTTTTACCGCAGCAGACACACACACATATTGAAGAAGGAGGGCATGCACTGCTGCCTTGATAACCCACCAGGGGAACAACACGCCTGTGCCCCGCATTCTCACCCACCCACCCCCCACGCCCCTCCGAGACAGCGCGTCGAATCGCGGAAGCTAGACGTTTAGTGCCACCCCGCCACTACCACCCCTCCCCTCGGGGCACAACTTAACTTAACAGGCTTACCTCCCCTTCGCTCTAAACGCTGCGGAAAACGGAGCCGACAGGAGCCACCCCCTTCACCCCTTTCCCCTTACCCACCTCTCTACGCAACCGCTGAGGGGTATACAGTTTTCCGCACCTTATGACACATGGAGGTGATATGCCCTCCCTCGTGGCATTTGAAGCACATCGTCCGCACCCGCACCTCATCTGGGAGGCTCGGTTCAGACGCGCCGCAGGAGAAGTGATCTGTCCCCCCGCAGGACGGGCACTGCAGGCAGGCGAGGTCGACGAACCCGCTGCTGCCACCCTTCACCCCGTTGCTGGCCTTCTCCACCGCGACGTCAAATGGCACGCCGAACAGGGCACCCAATATGCCTTTTCCGGTGGGGCCTGGGGAATGTGACTCAGGCAGAGAGCCTGTCTGGAGGAATGTCACAAACGGGTCATCGGCAGGGCCACCCACACCGGGAACCGGAGTCAGGTCGACTTGGATTTGAGGCTGTTCGAAGTCGAGCCCCGTCATCCCGGTGGCTGAAGGGCAGGCCTGGGTGGAGTGGTCGCAGTGGGGCCCGCAGACGTCGCAGCGCGCGACATTCGATTTACAGGGGCCGGCGTGGGACTGCGCTCCGCACAGCCTGCACCACAGAGTGGGGCAAGCAGCCTCGAGGGGCGCGTGGAGGGTGCCACAGATGGAGCAGAGGATCACCTTCACCACGTCGTGATACCCCGCGTGGTTCCGCACGCAGGAGGGGCAGAACGCGCTGTCGCAATCGAGGCAGTGCCCGAAGACCCTCGCCCCCGCTGACATCTGTGCGGGCTGCAGGTCGGAGGGGCAGCCTGCGCACTGCAGCGGGGCGAGGTGCGGCACGTACACCTTCTTCACCTGCACCGGCAGCGGGTAGGGTGACACTGCCGGCGTGGCGCGGGGCGCGCTTTGCTTCTGCTTCTGCTTCGGCCTCGGCTTCGGCTTCGCCTGGTCGGCCTGTTGCTGCTGCTGCTGCGGCGGCTGCGGCGGCTGCTGCGGGTGCTCCTGCTGGTCCTTTTGCTGCTGCAGGCGCTTCGCGATGAGGGGCTGGATCAGCGGGTGCACCTCCGACACAGCCTTCCCCTCCCACGACGGAGCGCCCTGCTGGGCGGTGCCCTTGGCAGGGGCAGGGGCCTTCAGGGAGGTGGCCTTCTTCAGCGCCTTCGCGCGGGCCTGCTTGGCCCGCTCCAGGTGCTGGGATGCAGACTTCGGGGGGGGCTTTCCCGTGCTGCCACGCGCAGCCTTGTGCTCGTGCGGGTCGTCCTCCGGTGGGCCATCCGCAGCCCGCTTCGACATGGTGGGTTGCCCCCACGCCCTGGGCCCTGCGGTGGGGTGGGTTGGGGAGGGGAGGTGGGGGTGTTTGCTTGTTGAGGGGAGCGCGGGTGTCGCGGGGGGGGGAGGGGGTGGGGGCGGGCAACCCGTTCCACCTCCGCTGCAGGATTCTGTATCATTCTTCATTCGCAATGCAGCTTTGTCGGGCCGCGTGCTGGAGAACGCATGAACGGGGGTGCGGGAGCGGTGAGTCACGTTCGCCCCGAGTCACCCGATCCCGACAAGGGTGTCCGGGACGGAGGGTGATGTTGAGGGGCTTCGAACGCAGTTTCTGCGCGTGACCAGGAGACCTGTGCTCCCACAGGCCGCTGGCGCTCACAACGACATGCCCCTCTGCCACACAGTGAAGTCCTGCATGCACCATTGGTTGGGCACGATAAAGGGAAACTAGATGCCACACTTCCGCTGGACCGTGAGGTGGCAACAAACGTGCTGACAAATGAAACACTGCCTTGCAAATCGTTTTTGGAAACTGTGTTTTAGTGCAAATCTGAAAGGGAAACAATAGAAGAGCCGAAGGGTATTCGTCGATCGCGAGAACGCCCCAAAATAGAATTTTGAGAGGTGTTCAGCAGCAGATTCTACTGACCTAAGGATACGAACAAGCCCCAACACAACAGGCCCGTCGAGAGAGGGGGCGCAAGAAAATCAGCCAAAAGGATGCACCGGCCGGATCAAGGAACGGGCCGAGAAGCAACCCTGCATCGGGGAATCAAACAAAAGCAATAAACAGCAACAGGCGGGAGGGTGTCTAGACATAGGCACCGCTCTGGAGGCCGGAACGGGGAGGGAGAAAGCCATGATGAAGCGTGGTGGCTGTGGGGGGGTGGGATACAGGAAGAAAGGAAGAATATCTATATATCAAGCGGCAGAGGCCTGTGATGCAGCGCATGGCAGGGAGGCCCGCATGCTCCACAAACAGGCGGTAGTGCCACGCAAAGGGTGCGCAGGGAGGGGCGTTGGGGTTGAATGCCTCGCCTTGGCACGACACAGAAGAAGTCAAAAGAAGTCACGACAAGCAAGCCCGGTCCTGCCATGCGTCCTGATGGGCACAGTGGGACACAGGTGAGAGAGGTCAACACAGCTTCATGCAACAATCACAGGATTGTTGCCTGAAAGCAACGTCGCACCCACAGATCTTTGTATGGAGTGAACATACGCAAGAGGAGAGGTGATGAGTCGAAGCGAACAAGAATGCCTGCCGGAAAGAAGCGAGTGGGTAGGCTGTGCAGATGAGGTTTCAAACAGCACGGTGTTCTTTGTATTTGTGGTGGCGGTGGCGGGGGAACACCATGGGAGGAACATTATGCAGCGGCAGACCTTCCTTGCGCTGGAGTGCGGCGCAGGGCTGTGTTTGGTCAGACGCGTTGGAAGACGTTCTCCTCATAGGTGCTCAGGGCCTGCACCTCCTGCATCACCTCGTCGAGGGACATGGCACCGCGTGCAGCGACACGCCGCTTGTGCACCACGACGGCGGCAATGCCGGTACCAACGCAGACCGCCCCGAGGCCACCCAGCAGGGCCCACAGCCACGTCACGAAGGAGGAGGAGGGGGACTCAGATGCTGCACCCTGCACGGGGGCCCCGATCTGCGACGACCCCACGGTGCGCACCTCGGGGCCAACCTTGCCGCCCAGCGACCCCGTCTGCGCCTGCGTGTCGATATCCTGCACAGTCCGCAGCACCGCGGCCTCTGACGTGCCGGTAATCGCGTACTCGACGTACAGCTTGTCCTCTGCCGGCGCCGTCAGAACAGCCAGCACAGAGGCAGCACGCCCTGCAGACGGCAGCCACTGCTGCACAGAGGCACGCTCCTCCGCCAGCAGCTCCAAGTTCCACCCGTGCGGCACAGGCACATGTGTGGTGTTGTCCTGCGACCCGAAGGAGCGCACGACGAGACGGGTGGGGTCCTCCTGCAGCAGGGCCGACGCCGCCAGCAGCGCCCAGCGCAGGCGCTGCAGCACCTTCTTGGGGTTGGACACGAGCTCCGACAGACGCCCCACCACCTTCAGACGCAGGTTGCGGCGGGCCACGCCGGCAGCCTGCTGCTGTGCCTCGCGCTCCTCATCTGCACGTGCCTGCTCCTCCTTCCACTCCGCAGTGCACCCGACACCCTTGCGGTCGCAGCAGTACAGAGCCTGGCGCGTCACCATCGTTGCAGCCGGCACGTCGCACGTGTGCGCACACCCCATGTCCTTGGCACGGCAGCACCAATCCTGCTGGATGGCCCCCCAGGTGCTGGGAGAGGACGCGTAGCACCCAAAGCGCGCAGGGCACCCGATGTCGTACAGCTTGCAGCAGTCCCCAGAGAAGGCGGTCGTGTTGGCAAGCAGCCCGGCCTCCTCCTGCTCCAGGCACAGGCGCTCCTGTTCGAAGTCATACGACGGGGGGGCAGGCACGGTGGTGTTCGCGGGAGAGCTCGTGTTCCATGTGAACGGGGAGTCGGTCTCATTGAAGAGAGGCGCGTCTGTGGTGTTGCCACCGGGGATAGGGGCATCTGTCGTGTTCATGTCAGTCACCGGCGAGTCTGTGGTGTTCATATCCGTCGCTGGCGAGTCAGTTGTGTTCAGGCCCACCGGCGAGTCCGTCACATCCATCGGCGATGTCGTGTTGTCAGCGAATGGCGAGTCCGTGGTGTTCAGATCTGTCACCGGCGAGTCTGTGGTGTTCATGCCCGTTGGCGAGTCTGTCTCATCCATCGGTGATGTGGTGTTGTCAGGAACTGGCGAGTCCGTCGCATCCATCGGCGATGTCGTGTTCATGCCCACCGGGGAGTCCGTCGCGTGCATTGGTGCGGTCGTGTTGTCAGCGACTGGCGAGTCAGTCGTGGAGATGGGCGACGACGTGTTCATGTCCATCACCGGGGAGTCTGTCGCATACAACGGCGATGTTGTGTTCATGTCCGCGACCGGCGAATCCGTCGTGTTCATGCCCGCCGGGGAGTCAGACACGTCCATCGGTGCTGTTGTATTCACGTCAGTGATCGGCGAGTCGGTCGTGGCGAGGGGTGCAGAGGTGTTCATGTCCGTCGCTGGCGAGTCCGTCGTGTTCATGTCCGTCGGCGAGTCGGTTGTGTACATCGGTGATGTCGTGTTGTCAGGAACTGGGGAGTCCGTCACGTCCAGCGGTGCTGTGGTGTTGTCAGTCACTGGCGAGTCTGTCACGTTCATGCCCATCGGAGAGTCCGTCACATTCATCGGTGATGTGGTGCTGTCTGTCACTGGCGAGTCCGTCGCCTCCAGCGGTGCTGTGGTGTTCATATCAGTGAGCGGCGAGTCCGTCGTGTAGAGCGGTGCCGACGTGTTCATGTCAGTCACCGGCGAGTCGGTGGCGTTCCAGCCCACCGGCGCGTCCGTCATGCCCATCGATGTAGTGTTGTCAGTGACAGGCGAGTCAGTCGTGTGGATCGGTGCCGACGTGTTCATGTCAGTCACCGGAGCGTCTGTCGTGTCCGCCCCGTACATGGGCGAGTCAGTCGTGTTCATGTCAGTCACGGGCCAATCTGTGATGTCCGTGTCAGTCCCCGCCGAGTCCGTATCGTTCATGTCGGCCACCGGCCAGTCGATGATGTCCGTGCCAGACATCGACGAGTCCGTCAGGCTTGTGCTGTTCGTCCCGGTACCCGTGCTTGCCAGGACTGCACAGCCTGCAATCAACAGAGCAATCATTGTATCGGCACTCGTGTCTGCCGATGTGTGATGTGATGTGTGATGTAGCGAATTGCACGACCCCACCAGATTACACAACCCAGACGACAAAGTACGAGGGGACCCGGCCCAAGTTTAACCAAGTCCGCATGGGGGCGGCAGTGCGAAGCGAAGGGCAGTGCGGGTCCTACTTGCTGCAACGGCATACCAGGCCACGCAGGGGGGTGGGGAGGGCAGCCGGGACAGGCAACACACGCCGTCTGACTTCGCCGTTGGCATGACCAACAAACCTCTCCAAGGATCGACAAGCCCAGGACACGCCACAACGCGACACCCCCACCGGCCATCCCACATGCGAGCTGGGCTGCTCTTCTTGAGGCAACACCCAGAGGAGAGCCTTCAATAAACATGCGGCACCGGCATCCAATGTTGTTCTGACGCCCCGTTGGCACTGTTCGGGCACCCCTTTACACTTGAAAGTGAAGGGTTGTCCACATCATGGATTTGTCTCCCCCCGCGCCACCCCCCCCCCCCATCACGCAGAAAGACAGAACCAATGCCCCTGAAAATCGTCTGGTTGCGGCCAAGAGCAAGTCTCAGGAAGACCCCCATGAAACCACCACAAATCTTTTTCAGAGACACCAAAGCCTTGAAAGGGGAAAACAAAGAGCCGTTTTCCCCTTCAACAGATGTTCATTTTGCTCTAAAAAAAACGGGGTCCCGTGGGAGCTCCGCACAGAACAACGCGTGGTGCGGAAGGCAGCAGGCATGCTGCATGCCCTCGACCCCCCTCGAAAGGAGTTGGCTGGGTGTATCTAAGAAGTTACATAGAGGAGAGTGGGGGGATGCAACAGGTTTGGCTGGGGGGGAGTCCGCCGGGAAGAAGGGTGGTCGAGAGAAGAGAAAGAGAGAAAGAGGGTGCGGGGGGTGGCAGCAGTGAAAGTCGAAAAGGAAAACCAGATACGGGCCCCCCTTCACCCGAGGGAGGGGGGCTGGGGGACGAATGGACGAACCCCCATACGGAAAAGCTGACAGAGCATGTCACCCCATGTATCTTCTCCTCTCCTATCCCCACGGGGAAATTGTTTTGCCTTCCTTCAGGATTTCTTTTTCCGGCAGCATCTGGAAATGGATTTGGCTTCAGACACCCAACGCCTGACCCATCGTGGGTCTCTACTGACACATGCTCTAACGAAGAATAATCGGGCGGGGGAGAATATTGGGGAAGCAGCAGCGAGGGGAGAAGGCTATCCCTGCACGAACCCAATAGGCGGCGGGCAGGGCACCCTTTCTTAACCCATCAACGGTGTGGGGAAGCAGCCGGGATATGTGGCACGAAGGGGGATCCCTATGTGAAGTGCCGAGTGTGCGGCAGTGCCTTGGCTGTGTGGTTGTTGCATCAGCGCTTGGAGCACAACCGACCTGTCGCTTCGCAGTAAAGGTTCAGCGTACTACAGCGCCCCGCCCCCGTCCTGCAAAACGTCCGCCAGCTGAAGCTCCTTGTCACGGCACAGTGAAGCACTGGCGTAGTGAAGAGCGCACCCGCACTTGCGTACGGCTGCAAGCATGAGTGCGGGGGGGGTGGTGAGAATAGAAAGTGGTTGGTGGTCCACCATAGTCGGGGAGGGGGGGGAGGGGGGGTGGAAACGGGAAACCCAGGCGCAGCTATGCGCCTGGGGTGACGCGTTAAAGATCCGCCCCCGTATCTAACGCCCGGATCTACCGAACAGCGTATCTAGCGCGGGGTTTCCCCCATCGGGTGTTGCATCGCTGGCTCCGCCTCCTCGAAGTGGACCCTGTGTGGTGTGGTGTGGGGAGGGTCGGGGTGGCAGTTGTCCTTGCGCCTGCCGAACGCTGGAAAATTACCAAAAAAAATTGAGCCAATGCATACCCTTCTGCAGCTGCTTTTCGTGTGTAGGACGTCAGCACCTTGATCAGCAGCTTTGTGGAGATGGTGGAGTTCTGGTAGATGGGCTGCTCGCCGTACTCCTTGGTGCGCATGGCCTGGAACACCTTGCACCCCTCGTCGTAGTACAGCGCGATCTCCTCCGTGTCTGTGATGTACTTGAACAGCAGTTGCAGGATATACGCAAAGTCGTACCGAGGCTCCTTGTTGCCCTGCGCCTTGCTGTGGCGGTGGAGCGACAGCTCCTCGATCAGGCTCACCATGTCGTCTGTGCTGATGCCGTAGTAGTGCTGCACCTCATGGTCCTGGTCGTACATCATATCCTTCAGCAGAGCTGCCACCAGGCCGTACCGGATGCCCGAGAGGTAGGACTCCTCATACTCGTTGAAGATCTCACGCACGCGGTAGATGTGCTTCGCCTGCACCTCGAAGGTCTCCGTCTCCTTCCCGTCCATCCCGACGGTGGCATTGCTTCGTCGGATCTGGAACAGCTGCTGGCTGAACCAGAGTGCGAGGAAGTCGCAGAAGTCGATGGACCCCGACGAGTTGCGGTCGTAGTTGCTGCAGATGAGCTGCCGCAGGTCGTCTGCGCTGATGCCATTCAGGCGCATCCGCCACGCCGTCAGGTCCATGGGCTGCGTGTCCTGCCGTGGCGCCGCCACGTCGTAGCCACGCACCGGTGCAGGGAGGCCTTCAGGGTGTGCAAGTGCCGCGTGTGCTGCCGCGTGCGCCTCATGGCGGTGGTGTGGGGGCGAGATGGAGCGTGTCCGCTTCTGCGGCTGGTGCGGCAGCACCGCAACAGTCGACTGCGTGCGCTTCCGGTAGGGCGAGGTGGTGGTGATGGTGTGCGGTGTCGTTGCGCCCCCCTGCATCCGGCGGGCCAGGATCTCGTGCACCCTCTCCGTCTGGTGGTCCTCCGCAGCGGTGCCCGTGTAGCTGGGGTACGATGCCTTCAGGCTTTCGAAGGCACCTCCCCCCGCATTCGACGTCTCGTAGCCCCTTGCTCGCTGCGGCGACACTTTCTGAGCGGGGCGGGGTGTGGTGTCACAGGGGGGCTGGGCAAAGCTCTGGAGGCAACTTCCACCCAAACACACAAGGCACGCACAGTGTTCTTCCTGCAGGGCACACTATTCGGCCGTGAGACCACCTCCACCGGCACATACCTTTGGGGACGACGCTGTCTGAGAAATCTCCACCGACCTCGGGTATGTAGTGACACGCGTTGGGGACGTCGGCTGCACAGCCGCTGTGGGCTGGGCCATCGACATGGTCGACGTGCCCCTGGTGTACGGGGGGTACGCAGCAGTGCTCTCCCCTACCCGCTGCATCCGCAGATAGTCAGACGCGGTGCCGTCTTGGAAGTCCTGGTGGTACGGCGTGCTCTGTGGTTCGAACCCCACAGTCATTGTCTGGCCGCCCAGTCCCCCTCCCCCCCAACGGCCCCGGCGCTCTCGTGCAAGCGCCGCCTGCAGTGCGGATGCTGGGGTGTGGCGGAAAAACACAAAATAAGTGGGACACCTCAGTTCCCCCCTCCTACCACCCACGACACGCCAATCACACAAAACATGGGGAGGGGAGGGGACAACGGACTAAATCGTCGCTGTCAACCTGCGCGGCTGTTCGTTGCTCTACTCACTTTCCCCACATCCACCACCCCCCCTTCCCGCTCTTCCGCTGAGCGACGCGGGGCTGCAGAAGGGGCCAGCCGCCGCATCCCACCCCACCCCCCGACCCCCAGACCCTCCCTCCTCCTCCATGCCCATGTGTACACTCCTCGGCAGGAAGAAGGCAGGCAAAAGGGCACCACCACCACCACCACAACCACCCTCACCACCTCATGCCTCCGACTGCCCGGCACAGGCGCTGCCACCCTGCTCGTCTGCCTTGGAGCTGCACCGCTTCTTGAGAAAGGCGTCTATGGTGGAGCGGGGTTGGTTCCCCTGGAGTGCCCATGACCTGGCTTCGCGCTCCATCCCCAGCTGTGCCAGGACACGCCACTTGACAGCTGGCGGCAGGGTGCACTCCTGCACCCCATCCTCCGACACGAGGCACAGGGCATCGCCTGAGCAGCTGATGGACTTCAGAGGCCCCGGCATCCGCACCACACAGCCCCCCTCCTCCGCCACACCACAGGTCCCTATGCTACCCGCCAGCACCGTGGTGAGGGCTGAGTGGAAGGAGGCGGCGCAGGCCGTCGCCACCACAACCGAGTCATACCCACCTTGGTATGGGAAGACGGCCAACACTGCATCCAGCGTGTCGACAAACAACACCCCACCGCCACACCCCCAGGCCACCGCGCCGGGGGTGAGGCAGATGCTGCAGGCGTGGCGGAACCGCCCTGCGGAGGCGTGGAAGACGAACACACCCGAGTCGTACACTGCGGCACACCATGCATCGCCACCCCAGCACAGCTGGCGAGGAGGGCTTAACGAACCGACCTGCGCGCGAGAGATAGGGGCAAGGTCCTCCCATGAGTGGAAGGCAAACTGCGTCGCCGTCGCCACGCCCAGCCACCTCCCGGGATACAACGCCTTGGCGTTGGGCAGCGTCGCAGAGGAATGCGCCTCTGAGGAGAAGGCGGTGGGAGCCCCCTGATGCTGCTGATGCTGCACAGCCCGGAACACCTCCACACACCCCCCTGCCCCGAGGCGTGCCTTATAGCGGGGGGCGTGCGGTGTGTCCACAGCCTCCACTGCAGCGGATGGCGCCGTCTCACGGGCGACCCAGAGGAGGCCCTGGTTGTGTGAGACGAAGAAACCCTCCCCAGGCACAGCGGGTGCGGAGCAGCCGTAGATGTGTGCCTTGTCCCCCGACTTGCGCTGCGACAGGTCGAACACCTCGACTGGCGTGGGGAGGGACTCCCCGACAAGGTAGACCTTGTTGTAGGTGTATGGTACGGCGAATCTGTGTGATGCAACGCCCGATGCCCCCTGGAGGAGCACCGCGACGCCGAGGGGTGTGCCGTGCTTTTTAGAGAGCTTCAGCTTTGGGGAGGCCTCGTCGCCGGAGGCGAGGGTGGTGGCGGAGATGAATGCGGTGGATGTCCCATACACGGTCTGGCTCTGGGGGTCGAAGCAGAAGGACTGCACCGGGCTGTCGTGCTGCCGGATGGACCAGATGGCTTTCTCAAACCCGGAGGGGCTGACAGGCACGCAGGTGATCTGCCCGTCGTCGCTTCCGATGAGGAGGCAGACGGTCTGCCTGCCGATGTCATCTGCGGTGCGGGAGAAGCACTGCATTGCAGAGACGCCTGTCCTGGGTGCGTTGGGGTAGAGGCAGGTCGTATCGTTGCCGAAGTTCCACAGCACCACCTTTCCGGTCGTCGCCGCCACCGCGACGCAGGGCGATGTGTGGAGGGGGGTGCAGCAGCTGAGGGACAGCGGGCGGACCTCCTCGGCGGAGAGCTTGCTGAAGAGCGACTCCTTTGTGCGGTGCAGCGACTTCGCCTGCACGTCGCAGACACGCAGGGGGACTGTCACGGCAAAGCTGTCCGTCAGAACCACCGCAACGGTGGAACGTGTGGTGGAGGCAAAGCTGGTTCCGGTGGCACCCAGCAGCAGGCTGCCGCAGTCGCGGAAAGACATGCCCTGGAGTGGCGTGGCTCTGGTGTGCATCGCGTTGACATCGTGCAGCGCGACCCCCCGGATGTCGCCCCATTTGTGATCCAGCCCAGATCCAGCGGAGCGTGCGCCGGAGAGGGGGATCTTCTGCTGGACCACGCCGCTGCGGTAGTCAAACAGGTACAGCGTCGGGTCGTGCTTCAGCACGACGGCGGCAAAGCCGTCGGTGGGGTGGACCGCAAAGATCCACACCTTGCATCCCGCGAAGTGGGAGCTGCGTGCCTCGTAGGCATCGGGCTTCATAGGGGGGGAAGGGGGGGGGGGGAAGGGAAAGGGGGAAAAGGGGTCGGAAGGGGAGAAGCAACGATGTGTGTGTGTGTGGTGGCAGGGAGTGGGGAATGGGAGGGGGGGACGTTTCCCCCTCCCGTCCCCTGTGTGTGGTGCCCGCCAACTGCTGTGTGTGTGGGTTGGGGTGCGGTGTTCAGCGTGTGTCTCAAAAAACATTGGCAAAGGGAAGGGGGGGGGGGGGGGTAGGGGGGGTCATAAGCCCGTACAAAACCAAAATTTTCGACATACCATCAGAGCCGCCCTAATACCTGATCTGACCCGAAAATCCGACCCATACCCCCCCGGAAACTGTCTGGGGCCCACTTGTGACACCTGATACGCACTTTTGTGATAATTTTTTGGGGTCCTAAAAAATGTACCTCAGTTTCGTACCTTGCCTTTGTACCTGAACCACTCCCGACCGCATTATTTCGTTCTTTGCAAGGGAAGGGTGTCACTACGCTCACTCAGCACGCCGAGCAACACATGCCGCGTGCCCAGGGCCTCGCAGAGGTGTCAGATGCTGCTGCAGAGGAGTACCTTGCTCGAAAGACGCTCGCCAAACGGGAGATGTGCGGGGTCTCGGCAGAGAGCGTTGTGGCAGACCTGCGTAAAAAGAAAACGGCACACGACATCGGTGAGGCGACATTATTTCGGGCGCTCCGTCGGGCTGGGTACGTAGGAGAGCGAGTGGGACGTGGTGACGACAGATATATGCAGTGGTGCATCAACTGCACGCACGTGCGGGAAAAGCGGCGTTCCTTGCTAGCCAAGAAAGATGTCACCTGCACTCCTACTCCTCCCACTCGTCCTGCTCCTACCCCCACACCAACTGATACGGGCAGTGAGAGTGATGGCAGCTCCAGAGCAGCAGATGATCTAGGAAGCAATGAGCGGGTCAGCCGGGCAGACTACCTCAGTCTGTACCGGAAGTACGAAGCGTTGCGGGCCCGCCACCACCGCCTCCAGGAGAGGACCCGAGGGTTGAGAGTAGGGTTGTACAACGCCAGGGGAGGGTATTCCCCTGGCGTTGAGACATCCGGCGACCTTGCGGTCGCACTGTGTGGGGGCTGAGTCGGCAGGCAGATGCCGATCCAATGACCTTGTTGAGTCCCCACATGGTACACTCTCATACGTGTTGTCGAGACTGCGTGGTGTGCATATCCTGCGGGGCGCAAATTACACAGTCATTACACAGCCACTTCGGCTCTCAGGGCGTACAATATCCCAATCGTGCCTTCACAGGCTAAGATCGACGAAGCAAAAGCATCTACAACGCTGCCTACTAATGCCGATGCAGCCTCCCAGGCGTACGAAGTACTCACAATGACCCATATGCGATCGAAGTACTACACCCAGAAGGTGGCTGAACTCATTCTGCTGACGCAACAACACAACATTCCCACTAATCAGGTCAAGAAAGACCTTGCCGAGGCACTGGGGAAGGCAACATGCGTGCCACCTGAGCCAGAACCACCGCAGAAAAGGCAAAGAACGAAATAATGCGGTCGGGAGTGGTTCAGGTACAAAGGCAAGGTACGAAACTGAGGTACATTTTTTAGGACCCCAAAAAATCATCACAAAAGTGCGTATCAGGTGTCACAAGTGGGCCCCAGACAGTTTCCGGGGGGGTATGGGTCGGATTTTCGGGTCAGATCAGGTATTAGGGCGGTTCTGATGGTATGTTGAAAATTTTGGTTTTCGTACGTTTTTAGGGGGGCTTATGACCCCCCCTAGGCATACTTGTACCCCCATATGGGGAAGGCCAAAAATATGGGGAAAATATGGGGGGAATATGGGGGGTTTTTCAAGTCCTGTTCCCCCATATTTCCCCCATATGGGGGATATATGGGGGAAAACCCAGGGGTTCCTCAGGTGGAAGCAGTCAGCAAACAGTTCTCCTCGTTCTGCTTTTCACAGGGTGTGAAGTCAGCCACTGACAGGGGACGTCTAGCACCTTGCAGTGCCATCTCACCTCGTCGCTTTCTGCAGAGAGGAAACGCCCGGCTGAAGTGCTCGAGTCAGACCACAAAAGGTGCTGTGAGAGTGCCGACCGCCACTTTCTTCAAGTCTGAGTAGCGGTCATCAGAGCATCCTGTACAGTAGTCCTGTCTTTGCTGGCAGAACAGTTGCGTCCTGCAGCCAGTCCTTGTACTGGCCTTCACAGGTCTCATTCCACCCGGCAGATGCAGCTTGAACATGTCAAGCTGCCTGGTGACGAGCGTCGACTCCGACTTTTCGGCGCTCGGAGCGGTCAAAAGCGGCGGAAGCGCCTGACACCCCAGAATGCACTGCTTGTGAATTCCCTTGTCTAATTAAGGATCCCAGGGGGCAGTTCGCAATCGCAAACACACCAGAGGAGGAGGACAGCGAGTGTGAGAGTGACGTGCCGGACAGGACTTCAAAACACAGGAGTGTGTGTTGTGAGGAGCTGTTAACCCTGAACGCGCTATGTGTGTCTGTGCGTATGTGTCCACCACCGCTGCCGCTGTCACTGCAGTGCCCCGCCAAACCGGGAAGCGTTCGCTCTCCGCTGCCGCTGTATCGGCGCAGGAGAGGAACAGGAGGTCGGTGCGACCCACCTGGGGGATCTTCCAGGGGGGGCCAGACCTGGCCACACCTGAACGAGCGCGCACCTCCCCAGGATCGGACTCCTGGAGGATCCCCAACAAGGCATGAGGCCGGTTTCGACGCGCACTTCGTGTGTGTCTGTGCCTGAGTGGTTTGATGTTCTCCCGTTGCAGCACGAATACCCCCATATCCCCCCATATGGGCCCCATATTTCCCCCATATTCCCCCATATTTTACCGGGTTTTCCCCATATTTTCAGCCTTTTTCCCCATATGGGGACGGGGTTTTGAGACCCCCCATATTTCCCCCAAATTTAGGGGGTTCCCCATATGGGGGGACAAGTATGCCTAGGGGGGGGGGGGGGGGGGGGCGATGAGCTTCAAGAATTTTCCCCTTCAATCTACCAAGCAGACCCGGGACCAGCTGGGACCAGCTGGGGGGGCCTCAAGTCAAGCTGAGGGATAGACAATCACCCCTCGCTCTCTCACTCTCTGCCACAGCTCGAAAGAGCTGGCAGAACACCACACACACACACTCCCAATCCCACACACATGAAATCTGTTCAGAAAGCACCAATAAGGCGACCACCTTCCCCCCCCCTCCCCCCTGCCAGGAGGCAGGTCGCAACAGGACCCCCCCCCCCCCCTTCCCACCCATCGGCATTGGGTTTTCAGTCGGAGGGGACACTGCTCCGACACATAGCTCCTCCCCCCTCACACCCCCCTGCCCCGCCTGGAAGGTTCCCCCCAGACACAGGCGGCACGCTGCCCTGCCCCTGCATCCCGCCTGTCTGCAGGAGTGACAGCTGTATGGTCTAGGCTGCGGAGCTGCGGCAGCATCCGGATGGCCTGCAGCTTATAGCTGCGCGGGTCGTGCTGCAGGTGCACGCCGTCTGCGCCGTGCGGCGCCTGCACAGGGTTGGCATGCAGCGTCAGCGAGGAGAGGTGCAGCCCTTCGAGACCTGCCAGGGCGGGCAGCGATGCGATGCAGTTCATATGCAGGTAGAGCACGCGCAGGGCTGGCAGGGCCGAGAGGTGGTGTGGCACCTCCGTCAGGTTGTTCGCAGACAGGTCCAGCAGGGCCACACCTGAGAGGCGTTGCAGGAAGGGTAGGTCTAGGCAGGGCGCGGACAGTGTCAGGCCACACGCCGCTGCGCGGAATGAAGTCGCGCATCCCAACGCAACGCGGCTCGCCACCACAGCCACCGCCGCAGAGGGGCTGTGCGACACATCCAGCGCACGATGCTGCTGCTGCTGCTGCTTCTTCTTCCTATTATGCCTCTGCACAGCACCCCCAGGCGCAGCCTGGGCGGCATCGCCGTGAGGCACCTCCTTCCCTCCCCTCGGATCTCTCACAACCCTGGCGGGGTGGTGGTGGGGTGTGTCGTTGTCGCTGGGCCCCATCCCCGCGATGGGGGCAAGCCGGCAGTGCAGCAGGTGCTTGAACTTCGTGATGGCGGTGAGGACGAGCCCCTGGTGGGCGAATGTGGCGGGCTTCACGCGCCGCCTGTGGTAGCACGCCAGGGCTCGCTGGTAGTTCTGCAGGCAGGCGAGGGCGAGCTTCTCGTCCCCAGGCCTGTCGAGGTTGAACTCCATCAGCTGCGGAAGCGACAGCTCCGTGTAATAAGTGTCCTCCGACGGGGCAGCCTTGTTCTGCCTCTCGTCGCCTGCCCCTCCCGGGTTGCTGCGCGGCTCCAGGTCGTTGTGACCCGACATCGAGAGGTCGAAGGCCTCGGCAGGCAGCACCTTGCGCCCCCGCCTGTCCTTCGCCAGGACAAGCCGCTGCAGGCCCCGCCACCTCTCGGTGGCTGTGTACGGTAGGTAGCTGGGGCGGGACTTGTCAGCAATGCGCAGGTCCCACGCTGCGCCAAACGCAGTCTTCTCCGCAAGCCATTTCTCAATGCCGGTGCCGAACTTCATGCTGCAAACCCGCCCTCATCAGCCGGGGGGCGGAGGAAGAGAGGAAGGTCTTGACTTGCGACAACCCCGTCAAGAGGTCGTCTCATCCGGGAAGGGGAGACATCCGGTGTGGCGTGTGTGTGTCGTGTGTGTGTCCTTGTGGGGCGTGTGGGGTTTGTGTGAGGGAAAATTGTCATGACAGGCAATGTCTTCCCCTCTCCAGGTGGGGGCTGTAGCGGCAACCAATCGCCGGGGGGTGGGGGTTCCAGGGGCTGCATAAGCTGCAGGCAGGGGATTCATCGCCTCCTTGTTGCGCGGCACTTCTCTTTGCTTTGACGACCAGAATGCACGCCTTTTTTTCAAATCCGGGGATAGGTTCGGGCAAAAAAAACACGGGCACACACACACACACACACGCGGCACACGGGTGAGGGGTGTAGTCGCAGCAGTGTGAGAGCTGAGCTTCTGGGGGAGTGGGAAGAGGACGGGGGCGCTTTTTGTAGAGTTCCACAACACATTCAAACACCACTATGAAACGGACACGCCCATATGAATCTCTTCTGCAGGAGGGGGTGCAGAGGGCCTGATCTTTTTGCTTTGCCCCCCCCCTTCCCCCCATCTCCAGCTACACACAGACACACCCACATCCACGGCTGAGCTTTTGTTTTGTGCGGGGCCACACTGAGCGAAACTCCGGTATATGCACCCCCCCACATACACACACGCTGCTCCAAGGAGTTGCAGGAGGTGCCAGAGTCCTGCCGGGCCACACCCGCGCGTGATGCTCCTTGTCGTGAAGAACGCATTGCGCCATGCACCTCACCGCCCCCCATGATGCAATTATCCAATGACACACACAAGACACAGCAAAGCGGTTCACCCCCTATCCCCACCGGACCCAGGGTGGTGTAGAGCCACTTCGAAAGAACATACACATGAATACGTTTCCTGCAGTGCAGAACGCACCGGGGTTGGGGGAAGGGAGGGAGGGAGGGTGGTCTCGGCGATACCGGCGTGGTGCACAGAAACGGCTGACGCACACGCAGCTCTGATATCCCATAACACACACCGGACCCCCCCACCTTGGCTAGCCGCTGCTTGTGGTCATCATTTTCGTCATTTTTTTTCTGAAGGGTTGGGCTGTCTCATCAACACGTGCGAAAACGGGAGGGGAAAAAAAACGTGGTGAACAAAAGGTGAGCTCGCCGGCGCCGTTGTCCCAACACAGTGTGCTGCTGTGTGGGGTTGGGCCCGACCCAAGAGACACACCCCCCCCCCCCACCCAGACAACAAACCCGCAAATCCCAAGACTTGAGACAGAACAAGGGTGCCGTTTGGTTGGGCGCGGGTGCCTTTGCATCAAGCGATTAAAGCGCAGCCATGCTGCGACAGCAATGCGATGTCGTTCAGCCCCCCTCCCCACCCCACCGGGCCTGTGTTTCTATTGTAGGGCAACAGGTGCCATAATTTTGACCGCCCGCCGCGAGCAACCCTTGACATGAGTATGGGACAATGGGATGGGTGGGGTGGGCTGCACAGTATCTCTGAATTGTAACTCGGCCAAAGTCAATGGCACGGGGGGGGGGGGGGGGTCGGTGGCACACCCACAATAATTGTGGGGCAGCACGTGGATTGCAGCGCTCTGGGGGGTGTTGCTGAGTTGCCGAACCCTCAGGGCAGGGCCTTCGCACTCTGCCAAACTGCGTCGATGAGACACCTATCCCTGTCGCCTATCACCCCCCTTCGGCTTCGCCGCGCAGGATTCTGAGTGAAGGAACACCACCACCTACCCACCCCACCTATTTTCATTCTTCCCCTTCGCCGCCTGCCAAAAAGGGGAGGGGACCGGTGCTGAGTCCACAGCTCAGTTCCAACTCAGTGCCCACGTCCCCGTACCATCCTGCGTCTTTCGTTTTGATCGGATGGGTTTCAGCACGTCGGGAGTTTCAATTTCTGATTTGCACCGCAGCTCGCTATTCGCGCGCTGAAAGGAAGTTCTCCGACAGTTGTTTGTACGTTGTGTTTGCAGGCGCGTTGCGCGCACAGCCCACCCTGCATTCGTTGGTCGGGTGGGGTGCAGCGCATTGCCCCCGTATTTCGGTTGCATTGCCGCACAGCGGCAAATATGGCGCGGAAGGTTCCCTCCTCGGCTGCCTGAGCTGAACAAAACTCGCTGCGCCCCACCTTTGTGATGTGGCAGAAAAAACGTGGCAACCAACCAGCATTGAACAACTGCCGGAAGCTGTTTTCTCCGAAACACGGACCCTGCTCTTTGCACACCAACCCCGAAGAAGTGGTGTGAGTAAGATCCGGCCCGAAGGAACAGCAATATTCAGTTGGGGACGCCCTATCAAAAAAATGCGACAAGACGTGTGATTTGGGTGCGACTACACGGATCTTGTCGCAGCACAACCAGCCCATCTCCTCACTGACACACGCCAACCCTTTTTGCTTCGTGTAAGTTGCACCGAGCGAGCTCTGATGCTGCCTCCACTGTACATCACACAGTGCAGAACACACCGAGTCCCTTGCTCTTGATGTGATCCCAACCAGACACACACACACACACACACACACACGCCGTATCCAGACCATATCCATTGCTATTGCACACCCTTTGGCTCGGTAACTAATCAACCCCACCACCACCCGCCCCTCCCTCCCACCACCAGCCAGCCAGCCAGCCTAGACAAACACAGGGAACCCTAGCTACACCACACACTTCCTTTCCAGTATTGCCGGTGCACATGAGGGCTGCTGTTTCCACGCTGTTGCTGTGCCATGCACGGTTCAGCTTGGGCACGCCCTACAAGGCTGGGGAGTGGGGGTGGGGGGCGGGGCACTTGTGTGTTCGGTAACTGAGGTGTGTATGCATGTGCGAAGCAGATTGGGGGGTGGTTACGATGGGTTTGGATATAGGGCACGCTAATATGCACCAACCGTGCCATGGTAACCCCCCACACCCAGTTTCACACAGCGCGCGTGGTTGCTTTTATTTTGGTTATTTTTTTTTCGGGCATTCCCTGCGTGCAGTTTTTCGAAAGAGAGATGTGAATGAGACAAAGAAGCCCATGGCAAAAAAAAACGCCACGGTGAAAAACGTGAAAAAAATTGACAAAAAAAAGACACAACCCCGTGAAAGAGATCAGGGTCACCGGGGCAGGGCAACGCCAGGGCGTGGAGCCGGGACAGCGCAGTTCACCGCAAGTATTGAAACCTTTTTTTGTATTTTTGCACGGCAAAAGCGCAGAAGAGAGGGCAATTGCCTGACCTTCGATGCGGCATGAACTGGGCATCCGCTGCACAATGCGAAGAACTTAGCAGCAACATCAGTCCTCCAAAAGATGCAGCGTGTTGCCTTTAGTAGACACCCTCCAGCAGACTGCAAAACAGCAGGCATCCCACCAACTCCCTACCAAAGCAGGGCCTGTTTGCACCTGTCACCCCCCCCGTTGCCCGATTTTTTCCCTCACACAGACAGGATAGCCTACCCACCCCCCACCACTCTCTCGGGCAATGCACTCTCCACGACCAAACCAAAAAACCATCCACGCGACTGGCTATTGAACGCACGCAGGCCCCCCCCACCCCCTTCCTCCAGTTCTTCCGTTTTCCCCTTCCCGTTGCCCCACCACCACCAGCATCACGCCTTGTCGGTGCTGGCCGGTGCGGCAGCCGCCGGCTCCGCCGCAGGGGTGCTGTCGCTGCCGCCACTCTCCGCCGCCACCGCGGCGGAAGGCTTGCTGCCTGCTGCCGCTGGGGCCTCCGCCGTTTCCTCCGCAGAGGCAGGGGCACCCTCGCCCGCCACCGCGGGAGGCGTGGCAGTCCCCTCGGCAGGTGTGGCGTTCTCCTGAGGGGGCACACCACCTTCTGCCTGCTGCCGCGCCTCCTCAACGTCCCCCTCAGCAGCCCCTTCGGCACCGGCCTTCGCCTTGGTGCTCCAGAAGCTCAGGTTCCACGGGGCGTAGCTTGTGCCAGCCTGGTTCGGCGCCTCCGGCTTTGACTTGTCGTCTGCGGCCTTCTCGCTGTCGGCGGGCTTCGCGCTGCTCTTGGCGCTGCTGTCGAGCAGCGGGGAGCGGGGAGGCGAAGGGGAGGCAGCCACCTTGCCCTGCTCCTGCAGCACGGGGGGGATGCTGGGGGGCGAGCCCCATGCCCCGACGACGCGGCGTGTCGAGGGCGGGGGTGAGATCTTGTCGGCATCCGCACCCTCCGGCTGGGGTGGGGGCGCGGTCGCCGCGAAGGAGTCGATGTCGTTGGGGTCGATGTCCGCATCCGCAACCACGGAGGGGCTGAGCGACCAGTAGTTGAATGAGTTGAACTCCGTGGGGACGTTTTTCTTCGTGGCGTGCAGCGGGGGGAAGGCCTGGTCGGCAAGCTGGTCGAGACTGCCGTAGGCGCGGAACTTGACACGCCTGTCGAAGACGTGGATCAGGCTGTTGGGGTCAATCAGGAACACCTTGTGCTCCTTGATCCCCACGCTGGTGTACGCCCAGGCGTCGTTGACGCGGTTGCCAAACCCGGCATAGAAGGGCTCGTGGGTTTCGGGATAAGCAGTCTTGACGGCGTGCAGCATGCGCATCTTGAACTCGTGAGGGGTGCGCTTCACCACCTCGCGTGTAAACGCTGCGAAGATACGGTCAGGCGCAACGAGAAGGGGTCCCCGTGGGAGACGCTTCTCGTCCTGCATGACACCTTCGAGGTATTCGCGTGTGCTCTGGATCTGGGAGATGCTCCGGGAGGACAGATAGATCATCTTATACCTGGGGGTGGAGGTGGGGGGTGGGGGTGGTGGAGGTGGAGCGGATCATGTCTGCGGCACAATGCTGGACAGCACACCCCCCGCCGTGCCAATCCCAAGCAGACATACCCGTTGTCGACGATACGCTGGTACAGCGAGCAGATGCCCTTGTGTGTCCAGTCCTTCCCCACCTTGGGCAGGATGTGGCCCAGCACGTCACTGCGGGTGACCGTGCCATCGACATCGCTCACCACAACCTGGGAGTGCGCATCCCACAGGAAGGCGCTGCAGGTGACAGACTGCCTCCCCCGGAGAGTGGTGTACACCACAAAGGTGATCTCGTTCTCCCCGTCCTTCAGGTCCAGCTTCGCCAGCTGCTCCTTCGTGGGATACAGCGACTTGGCGCAGATGTTGTCCTCGTCAAACGCCTCCTCCTCGTCACTGCTGAGGTTGGGCACCTCGTTGATCCCGCTGTCCCCATCGCTCTCGTAGTCGGGAGGCGCCTCGTCGGTACACTCGTTGGTCCGCATATTCCAATACACATCCCGCCCGCTCTCCCTGTCGTGCACACGCTTCCACACAGTCAGCTTCACGTCAGGAAGGTCATCTGCCTCCAGCTCGTCCAGCGGGTCCTCCACACCAGGCGGCGGGATGTTGATGGCCATCGCAGTCTTCCCCTCTGCAGAGCGCGCAAGGCGCAGCTCAGACTCTGGACCGTTCTCGGCGGAGGTGCCTGTGGCGACGGGGATGCTCCCAGTGACCTCCTGGTCCTCTGCCTGCTGCGCGGCCTCGTGGTGGAGGCGCTCGTTAAGCTCCTTCATGATGTGCGATGACTCGGCAAGCATGCGGTCCGCCTCGTCGTCGTTCATCATGCGCTCTTCGTCATCCTGCATCAGCTGCTCCTCCGTGATGTCGGCGGTGGGGTCCGCGTAGGTCTCACCCTTCACGACAGGCAGCTGCGGTGCGGCTGCCGGCTCCACAATGTCCGTTGCTGTGCCGCGGCCCAGCTCGAATGACGACTCCCCGGTGCGCTGCTGCGGCCCCGACTGCGGGCTGCTGCCTTGGCTGTTGGAGGGTGACACCTCCGGAGGACTTCGCGGCGATGTGATGGGCGAGCATCTCGCTTCCTGCGGGACACCGCGTGTCGCAGGCGTTACCCAGAAGGCTTCTCCACTGGGGCCCAGCTTGAGGAGGACCCCCTGGACCCGCTTCCCGTTGACCTCGACGTAGACGTATTTGTCGCTTCGTCGGATCACCTTCGCCTTTCCGAAGCGCACGTTGAATGCGCTGGACTGCAGGTCGCCCAGCTCGTGGCGCACCACGATGATGTCGTTGGCTCCGCTCGTCATGTCAAACGAGTCGATTGTCGCCGTGGTGGCCTGCAGGAACGCACCGCCGACCCATAGCGCCGCCGCAGTCATGTTGAGGGGGACGGGGGTGCAGGGCGCCCCGCCTCTGGTGGTGGTGGTGGTGGTGGAGGGAGTGGTGTGTGTGGTGAGGACCTGCACTCAACAAAGCATGGGTAGCATGTGCCATTGCTCAGAAGGGTGGGTGAGGGAGGGGCTCTCCCTGCGCGCCATGTGCTGTGTGCAGGACAGCGGGACGGAAACAGGTCATATCGGTGAGCAAGGCACGCTCTTGGAAAAGAGGATGCGCAAAACATGGCCACGTCACAGGGACTGCATGGCCTTTCCTGCAGGTGGAACTTCAAGTGACTGGAATGCACGCCACCCGCCTACACATGCAGCTGCAGTGGGGATCAGCGCCCCAACCGTGCAATGATGTCACGGACAGCATCCGCGTGCTGGCCTGTACCTATCACACACTCCGACATGCTCGCCCCCTTCAGGTACTTCCGCACAGCGTCGTTGTACCGGTTCCCATTCGGCAGCACCTTTCCCGATCTGGTACAGCCACTCGTCAGGTGACACCACAGCGTCTGATGTGTCATCCTTGTCGGGCACCTGTACCTCGTAGGGAGCCTCCTCTCCGCAACCAGGCACAGCGTCGCGCAGCTTGTCCCCGCCACGCGCATTCGCCTTCACCAGGTGCACAAGGCGCGGCACCAGCAGCAGCACGTGCTCGAGCTCCGCATCCTGCTGCAGGCTGCGGCTGCACACCACTGGCAGCCCGAATGCACGTGCCGCACGTTCCATCCCGCGTGCCACAAGTGGGACACCGCTCAGCACGCTGAAGCGCATCATCTCGGCACACCCTGTGTCGCCGCAAACCAGCGTACGGTAGGCGGTACGACATCGAGGAAATCACAGGCAGGTCCACCAGACCGAAGCGGATTGCAACATCCGCCTCAACCAACGCAATCCAGAAGAGCACGCCGGACACCAACCACAGGGCGAAGGACCTGCCGAGCCGCATCACAAGCGTCAGCATCACCACGAAGAGAGACCATAGTGGCGTTGCGCTATTTGCGCGGTCATGCAGCTGTACCAAGCAGACGGCGAGAGTCCACACGACGCGCCACCAGAACAGTCCAGTGAACCGCAGGCATCGTCAAAATGCTGAAGAGGCTAAGCGGCAGCACACATGCAGAGATCAGATATCAGCAGCAGGCGCCTGTTGACACGCTCCCCCCCCCCCCCTTCAGCCGCGCATCTATCGACACGAGGCCTTCGAACCAGCGCGTTCACGGTGGTCAGGATGTCCGGGATATCCCGGGTGGGAGGTGGGCATGGGAGGACCCGGGAGGGAGCTGTCAGATATCCCGCATGGGAAGGTCATGTCCTCCCACCCGGGAGGACATGAGTCCTCCCGCGGGAGGTGTTCTGTCCTCCCGGGGAATGTCTTGTGGGGCCAAAAACGGTTGGACAACGACATTTTCGACGACCAGCTCCCGCGGGAGGACTCATGTCCTCCCGGGGGGGGGGAGGACATGTCCTACCCGGGCGGGATATCTGACAGCTCGGGTCCTCCCGTTTCCAACTCCCACCCGGGATATCCCTGACATCCTGGCCACCGTGTTTGTCGAGCCAGCGTCCCGCTGTGCCGCAGGACACGCCGCGAGCAAGAGAGCTTTCCAGACGGGAAGGTGTCCCGACCCCGGCGCTGCCTGTTGTGCGGTATGGAGTGTTGCTGGAGGCCGTTCTGCTTCTGCTGGCACGACACCGCTCTCGCCCAGGAACACTCGGGGGACATTCCGGACAAAATGGCGGGACGACATCCCCCACAGCAAGCCGAAAAACACAACATCCACCTCAGTTCTGGGGATGGGGGCAAGCATGCGACGTCGCATACGGCGGCCGTGCCTCTGTTATTTCTTTTACCGGCACCCTCTTACGGCGGGGCTATCTAGACAGACACGCACAGTCATCGCACAGTCCTACACCACTGAGATCCGGCCACCCTTCCACTGGCTCTCTGGGATCATGAACGTTGCATTGCACTTTGCGTACAAGTCAGTCTCTGTGCCTTCTAGAACAGAGAGGGAGAAAAGACGAGCCTTCGCACAACACAGGCGGCAAACTGACACAGTTTGCCGCATGCTGCCACGCGAAAAAGCTCCTCTGAAGGCATTGTCCCCGAAAGTATCGAAGACACATGCACCCCCTCGAACAGATAACTTTGGAAGGCTAGCAAACGTTCCAAGTCCCGCCATTCGCTCAGCCCATCTACTATTTCGTCAGTCGATCCGCATCTCATGACTGCAGTTGGTATTCTAATACACACACACGACGAGCCCTCCCAGCAGAACACATCGACAGCGCATGTTGGCAGCGGTTCTAATGTAAAAAGGTTCGGTGCCCACCACCCCCCACCCCTACCCCCGCACACACTCCACTGCACAACACTTGTCCAGCACCGCCTTGCGACTACAGCCACAAGATGGCACCACCAGCAAGCCTCCGGCAGAGGCTGTGGGCCGAGACACAAGAATCTATTCCGCCCAACCAGGGCTGTGCCCACCTTTCTAGGCTGGGCACGCCCAGACGAGGGCGTACTACTGCACTGCACAGCGATGTCTGAGTAAATCAGATAATCTGTTCTAAGTCATCACAGCGGAGGGGGTGCTCCTCGTCAGGGCTTGACGATGGACGGTATTGCCCCTGGCGGATGAAGGTCCGGCTGTTCAGAGCCGAGGATCGCCTCTTTGCAGTTGCGGCACAGCTTTGTCTTGAGCATGAACAGGTCTTCGCGCGACGTCTGCAGCTCCATGGTGATCTTCGCCACCACCGCTGCCTGCTCGTTCATCTCTTTGAAAGCGTCGTCCTTCCGCTGCAGGTACGAATCCTGAGGGTGATGTGAGATGTGTAGTGTTGTGTGGTGAGGAGGAGGGGCACATTTGAGGTGCCACGGCAGGGCAGCGAGCCATAGTGACGCAAGATGCCCACATACCTTCATGAACTGGTCCTGAGCCTCCAGGCGTTGCAGGTCGTCGTGAAGAAGGTCGTTGCGCCTCTCCAGCAGGTAGACGTTGGACTTCATACGAGCCGCCTTTTCACGCAGCAAACACTGTAGTGCGGAATGGGTGGGGTGTGCGAGGTAAAAGGCAAACACAATTGATGTGCGGCCAACATGCGACCCCGCCGCTGTGGGCCAAGGATGTGCGTAGTTTGTTTTGCCCAGGAGGGCTCACGACTATGCCCCATTACCATAAGGCACAGGAAGGATGAGGGCATACCAACTCCTTTTTAAGGTCAGAGTTCTCCTGGGTCATCTGCTGCCGTGCAAGCAGCAGCTCCTGGTTCTTCGCCTGCAGGTCCTTGGCGAGCCAGACGTTCTGCCGACCCGTCAGGTCCTTCTCGTTGGCAACGGTGGTGCGCACACGCGACATCTCCTCCTCGTTCTTCGTGATCTGCAGCTGCAGCTCCAGGATTGTGCTGGACATCTGCTTCTTCAGAGCAACCGTCTCATCCGCCTTCTTCTTAATCTCGTTGTCCATATACATCAGCTCCTGCTGCAGATACGCGATGGTCCGCTCCTGCTGCTGCGTGCTCTGCTCCAGCGCTGTCGTCTCCGACTCCAAGGCCAGACGCCCCGAACCCACCTTCTCCGTGTGATCCTGCAACTCGATGACACGCCCGGTCCCCTCGATAACACGATCGGAGTATTCCTGCAGCTCCTGGATCTTCATGTTGATCTCGTCGCTGTGCGCCCCGAGGGACGACTGCTTCCCTTCACGCAGCTCCTGCAGCTCCGCCGCAGTGGACAGCAGGCGGGTGTGCGCGGCAACCTGTTTGCTCTGCTCCTCCTTCAGCACAGCGAGCTCATCGAGGAGACGCTGCTTGTCAGCACGCAGCGCGTCCACCACGCCCTGTATGGTGTTATTAATATGCTCCAGGTCGACGTACTTCTGCGACAAATCCCTGTGGTCCAGCTCCAGCTCTGCGCTGTGCTCCACAAGCGCTGCATGCTGCTCCGGGGTGTAGTTGATCTTCCCGCTCTCAGCCCGGAGCCCCTGCTGCTGCTTGCTCTCCTCCTCCAGCGCCTGCTGCTGCTGCTCCAGGTAGTTCAGGTACTGCCCTGCGCGGTCCAAGATGGTCTGCGGGTCATGCCTCATCCCTTCAAACTCCGCCATCGTGATGAAGCTGTCTGGCCCGGCCATCTTGCCCGACCCTGCTGGGGGTTAGGGAGCACTGCCCTTGGATCCCTGCAGAGGCACGGCGGCACTGTGTAGGCAGGGGGGTGGGGGGCGGTGCCGTGCTGCGATGGGCGGTGGTGTGTTGGTTTTGGGCGTGTTTGCTGCGGCGTTTGCTTGCCTTGACCCCCAACCACCCGAACCCGAGTGCACTGCAGAGCTACTGGGGGCAGATACCAGGGTGGGGGCACAGGCAGACTGAGGCAGACGTACTTCTCACTGACGAGGCCAACGAGGCAGCCACAACACAGCACCCGCCCCCCTTCCACCACCCCACACCCTCTTGGTAAAGAGGGGCATGGGCTGCTGATAGGTGAGGGAGAGCAAAATCTACCGGGCTGCATTGAGGCAGGCAAGGGGTGGGCGGGGGGTCGTGCGACCCCACACCACCCTCACCCACGCACACATGCACAGAAGCACAAAGAAGTCTGCCGTCACGACACCAGCCACAACCCATCAGAGCTGCATTTGTCGACGATTCGGGATCGGGCACTCCGACCCGAGTCAGACAGACCTTTCCGAGGGCTGCATTGTGCTCACCTGATGACATATACGTCCGCAGTGTGCAGAAACGTGTGCTGCCGGCAAACACGGAGGTGTCATGCAACTTGCACATCCGAGGGGCGTTGTGCCTTTTGAGGGCAAAACCATAACATTGCATACCACCAGAAGGGCAAAACGGAGCACCGGGAGGCGAAACAGACCCTTCGCCTCCACCCTGCACCCTACACCGGGGTGGGCTGGGATCGCTTGGGCTTTCTTGCGATGGAACGTTCCCCGGTAGTCTTGTGCGTGCGGCCTTCGAACACCTGCACACGCAGCTTGCCCGCCAGGTTGCAGCCGCACGCCTGGCAGTAGTGGTCCTGCCGTGAGGCAACGAGCCCACAGCGGCTGCAAATGTAAATTCGCTTCTCACACGAGCCCCTCCTTGCACCGCACCCGTGGCAGAACTTCGCCCCGTCTTCGAGGCAGGCCTGGCAGACGCAGCACTGCGGCGTTACAACCCTGCTCCCCAGCGCTGCCAGCATGTCGCGCTCTTCGATACTACCGCGGCGGGGCCCCAGGCCAACAGAGTCGGTGCGCCGCATGGGCGGCCTGTCCCTCTGGGAGAACATCTTGGTGTCCTCGCAGGCCTGTGTCTCTGGAGGGCGGTGGGAAGTGAGAGTCGATGTACCTTGACTCGTAACGCAGTGTTCGAAGGCTGGCGGGAAGGTGGGGTGGGTGAGGGTGGGGTGTTGCGCCGCGGGGTTCAACTCTTCTCCTTCTTCTGCTCCGGAAGATCTTCATGCCAACGGGGGGTGTCTTCAAGAAAAAAAATGCCTTCCGTGGCAAGGCAGTCGGCTGCCATGCCAAGGTGAGTGAAGATGTCGAAAAGAATGAAGACGGCTCCGTTCGGGGAAAAAAAGCGAACTGAAAACGTTTTGCAGTCTGAGAGGAAAACGTGATGTCTGCATATTAATGAGGGGGGGGTATGCAGCAGGCGAAACGCAAAAAAGGGCGTCCATAGAGTATGACTATGCAGTCGGCGAGTTGCCTGTGCAAAACCATGCCTGTCAGTCACCCTGTTTCAATCGGTGCTGGTGCAGCGGGCTTACTTCTTGCCCTTCTTGTCCCCGGCAACCTTCTCGGTGGTCTTGGTGACCTTGCCAAGCATGACAACACCGTTGCCCTCCATGATGGCGACACGGGACAGACCCTCGCAGTTCTTGAAGGTGTCGACGACCAGGGGCTGCACGGGGGCGAACACGACCTCAGCCATCTCGTTGGCCTTCAGGCAGTGGGGCTCCTCGGCCTTCTTCCCGCCGGTCTCCTTGCCCATCTTCCACACCAGCTGGGTCATGCGCACGGCGGAGCGGCCGGTACGCACGAAGCACACGGGGGTGTAGCCCACCTTCAGCTCACCGGGGTGGTCCAGCACCTGCACCTGCGCCGTGAAGGTGCCCGCCTCCTTCAGGGTGGCGTCCTTCTTGTACACCATCACGTCACCGGTGCGGGGCATGTTGTCCTTGTTCAGGCCCTTCACGTTCAGACCGACGTTGTCACCGGCCTTGGCGTCGTCGCAACGCTTGTGGTGCATCTCGCACGTGAACACCTTGCCGGTGCACGCGTTGGCGGCCGTGTGGGTGGGCAGGAACAGCACCTCCTCACCCGGCTTCACAATACCCTGCTCCACACGCCCGGTGATGACATCACCGACACCCTTGATCTGTGGGGAGGTGGGGTGGTTGCAGTACAGATGCACAAAACAAAATCACAGAGGCAAGTCACTTACAGGGGGGGGCGAATAGAATTACTAAGTAATACTATTCAAAATGACATGTTTGAAAAATTCCCAAATTTTGGGTTGGGCGCATTCCCCAGTACGTGGTATTCCACTCCACCGAAATCGAAAAAAAAGTTGATCGTGAACTGGCCTGAACCAGCGCAGTTCACGATCAACTTTTTTTTCGATTTCGGTGGAGTGGAATACCACTTACTGGGGAATGCGCCCAACCCAAAATTTGGGGATTTTTCAAACATGCCATTTTGAATAGTATTACTTAGTAATTCTATTCGCCCCCCCCCTGTAACATACCTTGTACACGCCGGACACAGGCATGCGCATGGCGGCGTCGTTCTTGCGCTCAGGCATGCGCACCATGTCGTTCAGCGCCGTCACCAGGGTCTCGATGTGCAGGTTCGACTTGTCCTGCTCGATGACGACGTCCTGGCCCTTCCACCACGCCATCTTCTCGGACTTCTTCAGCAGGTTGTCACCCATCCAGCCCGAGATGGGCAGCACGGGCACGGACTTCTCGACGAAGTCCTTCTTCCACCCCGTCTTCATGAGCATGCTCTTCATCTCCTCCTTGATCTCGTTGAAGCGCTCCTCCTTGTACTGCGCGACGTCGCAGTCCATCTTGTTCACACCCACCACCAGCTGCTTCACACCCAGCAGGTTGATCAGACGCGCGTGCTGGCGGGTCTGCCCCTGGATCTCACCGGCCTTGTGGTTGCCACGCGCGATGGCGGACACGAAGTTACCGTCGGCGGGCACCATCAGCAGGGCCACGTCGGCCTGCGACGCACCGGTGATCATGTTCTTGATGAAGTCACGGTGGCCGGGGGCGTCGATCACGGTGTAGTGCCACTTCTCCGTGAAGAACTCCTTCGTCGTGCACGCGATGGTCACACCACGCTCACGCTCCTCCTTCTGACGGTCCATGTAGAAGGCGAACGCGAAGGACTGCTTGCCCAGACGCTCAGCCTCCTGGCGGAGCTTCTCCATCTCACGCTCGGGGATCCCGCCCAGCTCGAAGAGCAGACGCCCGGTCGTCGTCGACTTCCCGGAGTCGACGTGACCGCAGATCACGATCGACATGTGCTGCTTGCCATCGGTGGCCATTTTGATGATTTGAGACCTGTTTCGTGGTGAGTACAACATGGCACATTCCACACCACCACACCGCAGAAGAACGTATCCGAGATGGGCCTGGGGTGGGGACACTCTCACTTCTCCGCACGCTGACGACTGACGCCAGTACATTCTCAAACAACTGCAATGGAGCAAGCCCCCTTTTGATGCCTTCTGGTTTTCCAGCTCTGTCCAGTGCGACCGAACGCGAACTCACACGTTAGACTCTCACGCAGAGACCCTGGAGCAGGCGCAGCCGTCTGAGAGCCAAGCTGGTGTGATGCAGTGCGGGCACAGCATGCTTCGACACGCAGCCAAGCCTGGGAACAGAGGGGCTGCTGATTGCGGGAGCAACACGACTTCACAAAATATGCAGCGTCCGGGGGGGGGGGGGGGGGGGGACGGGGATTCTGCCCCCCCCCCCCGAACTCCCGGTTTTCTTTCAATGAGAGGGCACACACACCACTCACGCGCAGGAGGGGGGAACCCCGGCTCCAACAACGGCCACCCTATTCAGGGGTACATCACCGTGTGGGCACAGTAGCGCATAAAAAAGGGACACACGACAACACCCTCTGGGCAGCGACCCAAACACAGGGCGCAACACCGCGACACCTCAGGGCTGCTAGGCCCCTTGGCATCGGGTGGACCAAGAGGGAGTGGGGGGGAGGAGTGAACGTTTTAGATCCAGAATCAACACGCGTGTCAGCCGGGGCGGCGGGGGTGGCGTGTAACAAGCGCACCCGCAACAATCATAAAATGACCCACCACCCACCACCACCACCACCCCCCCCCCTCCTCCCCCAACCCTCCAACACACAGTGTAAGTTGCACCGACAGAGCTCTGATGCCACACTCCACACACTACACATGTGAGTCTACCTCAACAGCCCCTCCAGGCCTCAACAACACCCGGTGGCCGGGGGGGGGAGGGGCTTCACAGTGCCTTCTCCTCCTTCTTGGTCCCTCCTTCCCCCCTTCCCCCCTTTCCTCTCCTCCGTCTGTCACGCAGGCTTCTCCGCCGTAAAAACGACGTAATCAAGCACGCCGTTGTAATAGACGTAATCCGCAAGCGACGCAAAGCAGCTATACCTCCACCACAGGTGGGAGGGGGTGATGCCCTCGAGCTCCTCGCGCTGCCTCCGGAGGAACGCAGCGAACCCGGGGAACACCTCTCCCCCGATGGACTCCGACCGCACCCCGCGGTACCCCAGGGCCAGGAGCTGCTTTTCATACTCCTCGCGAGTCACGAGGTTCTGCTGCGGGAGGGACGACGCCCAGCACAGGGCACGCAGCAGCAGCTGCGCAACGGGTGCCCAGGATGCGGTGGGCTGCACCGCAACAATGTCGGCAGCCGCAAGGCTGCCGCCCCCTCGCAGCACAGCGAAGCTCTCCTCCAGGAAGTCCGCACGCGATGGGGCGTAGTGGTAGGCAGAGTCGAGGGAGAGCACCTTGGTGAAGGTGCGCTGCTGCACCGCCCCGCGGAGGTCGCAAGCGCTGCCCTGCACCAGCTGGGCCTCGGTGTGCCCCGCAGCCTGCATGCGTGCAGTGGCTGCGGCCACCTCATCTGCAGAGATGTTGATGCCGAAGAGGGAGCGGATCCCGAAGGTGTCGAACCAGTGTGCGCACTGCTCGCCCCTGCCGAAGCCCACATCCAGGACGTCGTCCTCCGGGCTGAGGGAGCATGCCTTGGCGAGGCGTGTCGCGAGGCTGCGGCAGGCCGTGGCGTAGTGTTGGCGTTGCGGGGTGTGGGGTGCCGTGCCCTGTGGCTCCCAGAGGCCCATGTTCATCCACTGCGTGTCTGCCGACGCATTGAGCAGCGTGTGGTCCAGCTCCTCGTAGCCGCCGTCGAAGCGGCGGCGCGTCTGGGTGCTGCGGGCGGAGGCCAGGAGGAGGCCCAGGCCCACCCCCGTGCCCACCAGTGCCACGCCGCCCCACCCCTTCCAGGCCCAGGCTCCGGTGGCACACCCGGCGAGGGCCGCGAGGTGTGCCATCAGAAGGGCGGCACTGTGGCAGCGCTGTGCGCGGCCTGGGGAGTAGTGGTGGAGGGGGGGGTGGTGGTGCACGATGCCCCCCCTCAGCGCTGCCCGATCAGATGGGGGGGTTGGCGAAAAGTGAGAGGGGTGTGGTGTGGTGTGGTGTGGTGTGGTGTGGTGTGGTGGGGAGGGGAGGGGAGGGGGGCGGGGGAGGGCCTATGCTGTCTGTGGTGTCGCGACGAAGGGTGGACGGTCGAGAGCACAAACAGAGGCTTGTTTGTTGCTTTGTTGGCGCCCAAAGAAAAAATAGCGCCGGGCAAATAGAAGCAGCGATGCGCGGGCAGATTGTGCGCGCTGTCTACACAGCCACAACAAAAAAGCTGTTTCTGTATGATTTCCCCTTGCCGGGCTTGAGACCTGCAAGGCCTAAACTGCGAGGAAGCAAACCCGGCCTTCGCACACCCCTGCACCTCCGCCACTACTTTGGTTTTGACGGGGTGCCAGGCCGGACGCAGCCTCTTTGCATGAGATGCAAGCGAGAGCTTCCACTCCGGCATCACTTGGGCAGGGACGGAACCGAACAAACAAGATTCGAAGACAAGATTCCAGGCATGCTGAGAAGCCGAACGGCTCCCAACACCCCAGAGGACACAACAGCACGAGAACACCACAGGCATGGCGTTGGGTTAGAATCCATACCCGCCGACGTGCTCCGGCACACACACACACCCACCCACCCACCCACCCCACCGCCTCAAATGAGATGCTCCAACCTAGGGTCGAGCCTGATTGCCTTCCGGTAGCACTCCACCGCCGCCTCCGGGTTCCGGCACCTTTCATACTCCCTCGCCAGCTCGAGGAACTCCGCCGCACGTGCCTCACGGCTCTGCCCCGGGGCCGGGGGAAGGTTGCACACACCCTCGCCGCCACCGCCGCCCACCGCCCCCTCCGCCTCCCTCTCGAACAGCACGTCGGTGCGGAGGATGAACTTCTCGCCGCGCTGCACAGCACCCCCTTCGTGCAGGAGGTTCACTGGGAAGCAGATGCAATCGCCCTCGCCGGGGTGGAGGGATGCGAATTCGTCGTACGCATCTTCGCCACCCGGGCCGGCATGGCGTGTGTCGGGCAGCAGGAAACGGGTCCGCCCACCCTCGAAGTCGGTGTTGAGGTAAAACATCAGCGTCCAGAGCGACCTCTCCGCAACGCTCCGGATGAAGATCCCATCGTAATGCGGGAGGAACCTGCCGCCCGGGTCATACTTGCAGAAGCGGAGACTCGCGTTCAGACCTGTCCTCCTCCACTCCCCCTCGGCCCGCGGGCCAAACTCCTTCTCCCCCGCCGCAACTGTATACCCCTCCGGGAGGTGGGGCCCCACCCGGTCCATCAGCCACGCCGCGAGGCCTTCGTGCGGGATCTGCTGCCTCAGGTTTTTCCTGTAGAGGTGCCCCTCGTTGTTGTTGTAAGAGATGTCCTCGTTGTATCCGACGCGGCTGCGGAGGAAGAGGCACTCCTCCCTGCTGAGGGCGCCCCTGAGGACGAACCCATCACACACCCCTACGCACAGCGGCTCCGGGGTGAGCTGAGGCGGGGCACCCCCGGAAAATCTGGAGACGAATTCACCCAAACATGCCTCCTGCGCTGCGGTGTCGAGATCGGCCTCCGGAGCCTTTGTGGATCCCACCCCTGCCGCGGTGTCTCTGGCGGGCTGCGGCATCCCCGCCACACCGTCGCAGCTGCCTCCCTGCAGGTGGGATTCACCTTCAGGGGTGCTCTCATCACGCAGCCCCGACAACGCCCCGGCGCCGGTGGTGGACAAGATGAAGGAGTCCACTGGGGTGTCTTGGGTCATCGTGAGGCAGGTGAGGGTGGGGTGTAACTCCCCTGGAGGTGTTGTGGGGTGTGTTGCGCTGGGAGGGGGGGTGGGGAGGGGGGTTGATCGTCGAGAGTGAATGGAAAAGCAAGTCTCCCAGCACCCCTCTCGCAAACCGTCGGGGGGGGGGGGGGGTGGGAGTGGGAGGGGAGGGGAGGGGGGGTTTCCGGCTGCCCCCAGCCTCATTTTTTTTCTTTATTGCCATTCCCGTTGATTTGCCATAATAAAAAGCAAGGAAAATGAAGAAGGGGGGGGGGTGAGGAGGGGGGGAAGGGAGCTGCCAAGGCAGACAATCAACCCCCACCCCCACCCCCCCCCCCACCCACACCACCCCCTCTGTTTTTGCCTGAGACGGGGGTTTTCCACAGAGGAGAAGGGGTGGCCGTCGCCCTATGTGCGTATTGTTTTTTTGTTGGGGTATCGACGAGAAGCCCAGACAATAAGTGACAAGTGAGGGCTCTCATCACACCAACTTGCCGATAGGGATCTCGGACGCAAACTGGCGGATGGGTTAGCACATCTCGCATGCGATAGTGTTGCGTGTGTGCGCTATAAAGGCGATAAAAAAGACAGCAATTCCAAGTTGATTAATTTCTCTATCTATCTCGTATGCTTAAGGTGTGAATGCCCCCGCCATAGCTTGGCGGGGGGGCACTGACAGCCTCACCTCGGATGGCCCTGATGTCACACCCACAGCTCCCCTGCGAGGGGAGCCACGGGTTCTAATTCTTCTGGAAGCAACGGGGTGCTACAGAGGGTGTTGTTTTGTTTGGGGATCGGCAACAACTGCTCCTGGCGTGTGAGGCAGGGGGTGCAGAGTGGCGCGCGCAATAAAAGAAATGGGGGGATATCATTGGTGCCCCTGACGACCCCATATTGCGTAGTTTGTGCGTAGTGAAAAGGGGGGGGGGGTCTCATTTTTTGATTTACTCAGCCATTCTCTGTCTCTATGCCGGGACCCCAAACTCAAGGAGTTCTTGCTGTTCCGGGGTCAGTGAGGGTGCAGGCGCTTCAGGTGCTGCAGGTGCTGCAGGTTCTTCAGGTGCTGCAGCGCTGGCAGCCTTCGGTGCGGGTTTCGACGCAGTCTTTGCAGGTCTCTTTGGGGGTGCCCTTTGGCGCGGTGCCTGCTTCAGCTCGTCGGGTGGAAGCATCAACGCATCATTAAGCGGTGCCTGCTTCAGCTCCTCCGGGTGGAAGCGTCAACGCATCATTAAGGAAGAAGGAAGCACAGTTGCTACGCTTTTTTGCAGCTGCAGGAAACGACACCATACCCAACAACAATCCCCAGACCGTCGAGGGAGAGTGGGCGCCTGGATCCCGTGACACAGATCTCTAGTGCCGTTGTGATCCCCTCGGATAACGTCTCCTGGACGTTGTCAGCGGAGGTTGCCTGTGTGGCGGTGACCTCCGTATACCCCGCGGGATCCAGTGCCAGTAGCGCCTTCTTCAGCTTTTCGTCGACCCCTCGGCCGACGCTCTCCTTGATGTCAAGGGCCACCTTCAGGGTGGCACCTCGCATCGCCCTGAAGGCTGTGATCGTATCATCATTCACAATCTCGAGGGTGTTCTACGCGGCTCCTGGAACTCACTTCCTTCTCAGGTGTTTCTGGGCATGGGGCAACCTTGCCCAGGTGTTTCTGGAGTCCCGCCCCACATGTCGTGCGTTCTTTCGTACGGTGTATAGTGAGTTCTGGCAATATTTTTTTGCTCGGTCAGCGCAGTGCCTCCAGTCCTGTCTCAGTAGCCACACAGAAAGGGGGACCAAAAAAAACTGGGGGGGGACCAAAAAGCGAGACCCCCCCCCCAGATTGCGTAGTTTGTGCGTAGTGAAAAAGGGGTAAATCAGGGGCACCAAATCATGTGTTTTTTTTTGGCATCGACGACCTCCAGCCTGACGTACAAGACGACCAGACCGTGACGTACACTGTGTTGCCTGAAATGTTTTTTTTGGGATCGGCAAAAATGAAAGGGTCACAGGCCAGGCCTGAAGAGACTCCGTTTTCTTGCCGTTCTTTTTTCTGGCCCGGCCAAACCAAGCAGCTCTTGCGATCCGTGCAATCCATGGTTTCGCAAAGCCTCACATCAAGCCCGACAAATTAACTTTTTTTTTCGGGGAGAGGGGAGGGAGGGGAGGGGGGGGGAGGGCAAGGGAGCGGGTGTGCATGCACGGGATTCGCCCGAAACCCACTATGATGCGGGACGGCAAACCTGCCAGAGAGCATGCAACACGGCACCGCCTCCTCACCCCCCCCCCCTCCCCATAGCCCAACCACCCCTCACCCTCGCAAATAAAAACAAATCACCAGCCGGCTTGCTGGGTGAAGGGGGTGTTAGGTAAGAAGAATCTCTGTGTTTTCTCGATCAAGAGGGGGGCGCGGGTAAACGAGCGGTTGTCTTGAACGATTTTGAACAAATATTTTTTTTGGCCCGTGATGGGAGCAGACCACTCCCGGAGAGAGAGAGTGGGACGCAGCATCGAAGTTCTTCTGGGCGCATTTTTCTTGGTCTCAACGACCACAGCCCTGGTGTGTGGGACGACCGGGGGAGTGAACGTACTTTTTTTTGTACCCAAAGCACTGCCCACCATCTTTTTCTTTGGCACGGACAGGGAGTCCTGTTGTGGTAAAAAAAGGCGGCGGCAGGGAGAGGAGGGGGGGGAGGGAGAGAGGACAGGGTGAAAACCGCGGAAGGCCACGAGATGAACACGCAAGACCGATATTTCTTCGACCCAACCGGGGCGGCGTGTCTCCAGGTGGAACCCTCCCCGCGACCCCACCCCCGGACCCAAGACAGCTTGAAAGCGCCCGGAGTAAAAAAAACGGGCGGATTTTCCCTCCGTCACATCTGGGTCAGGGTGGGGCCAGATCAATTCAAAAAGGGGATGTCGCCAACAAAACAAAGCTGGCGAGAGCGTGAAGCGGGAGGGGGAGGAGTTCCGTAAGAACGGGTCTGACGAAAGGGCTGGGTACCGCTTGGTGCCCCCACCCACAAAACAGATAAAAAAAAAGCTCGCTCCGGCTGTCTGTGTGTACTGTATATATCTCTATCACTCGCTGCGTAACGTTGCGGGAAGGCTGCAATAAAAGAAATGTCCCAACAAATGAAAGTGGGGGGGAAGGGGGGGAACCAGTTCATCAAAAAAAACGCAAGAGAAGCACCGGCAAGCCGGAGTCGTCTTAAGGCCGCACCCAGGTGACGGCTCGGGCCATCATTGAAAAGACAGATGTCACCCGTACTGGCAGCCGCGGAACACGAAGGGTACGAGGGGGAGGTTCAGGGGGGGCAAGGGTCGTAGGGGGGGCGGGGTGGGGGGGGGGGGGTCAGGGGAGAAATGATACTGACGACTGATACGTAATGTCTTCCCTTCACTGGCAATCCTACTCCAGGTGGGACGCGAAGTCCATCGGCAGCTCCTCGATGGTGGTGTTGTAGAACTCCTGTGTGTGGTTGTGGGTGGGGTGTGATGTGGGGATGTGGGTGTGTCGGAGGAGGCAGGCAGGCAGGCAGGGGAAGCAGGCAGAGGCAGGTTGGCAGTGGGGCATACCTGCAGCTCCTTGAGCAGCGGCACGTCCTTCGTGTTGACGAAGTTGATGGCAACACCCTTACGCCCGTAACGCCCAGAGCGACCGATACGGTGGAGGTAGTTCTCACGGTTGGCGGGCAGGTCGAAGTTGATCACGATGGACACGTGCTGCACGTCGATACCACGGGCCAGCAGGTCGGTCGAGATCAGCACACGCGACGAACCAGAGCGGAACACCTTCATCACCTTCTCACGCTCGCCCTTCTGCATGTCAGCGTGCATGAAGGACACGGTGAACTCCTTCTCGTTCATCTTCTCCGCCAGCCAGTCAACCTTCCGGCGGGTGTTGCAGAAGATCACACTCTGCGCGATGGACACGGAGTCGTACAGGTCCATCAGCGTCTCCAGCTTGAACTCCTCCTCCACGGCGACGTAGAACTGCTTGATACCCTCAAGCGTCAGCGCCTCCTTCTTCACCAGGATGCGCAGGGGGTCGCGCATGAACTTCTGCGTCAGGTCCAGCACCTCCGGCGGCATCGTCGCCGAGAACAGGCACACCTGCACGTCCTTGGGCAGGAACTTGAAGATCTCGTAGATCTGCTCAGAGAACCCCTGCGAGAGCATCTCGTCAGCCTCGTCGAGGGCCAGCACCTGTGGTGTGTGGTATGGTGTGTTGTGGGAGTCTTCGGTCGGACATAGAAACAGCGCAAGACACAAACATATAGCGACCTATCACTTCACAGCGACAACTGCTCTGACGGATGTCCTTTTGTTTGTTAGTTGACGCTTCTACACGTTCGACATACCTTCAGGCTGTCCGTCTTGAGCGCGCCACGCTTGATGACGTCGAACACACGCCCGGGGGTACCCACCGCCACCAGGACACCCTTCTGCAGCTTGGCCAGGTCGTCAGCGACACGCGTGCCACCTGTGGTTGGTGCGGTGATGTGTTGGTGTGGAGGGCACAGCACAAGAGAACACAAAACACAACAGAACAAGATGAACCACCCAACAGCAAAACAGTGCCGTGACGGAACATACCGACGAAGGTGTGGCAGAACGGACCGTCGCACAGGTACTCGCCGATGGAGGAGATCACGCTCTCCGTCTGCGTGGCCAGCTCACGCGTGGGCGACAGGATCAGACCCTGGCAGGCGCGGTTGGTCCAGTCCATGCGCTGCAGCAGACCGATCGTGAAGGCACCGGTCTTGCCGGTACCGGACTGGGCCTGCGCGATCAGGTCACCACCCTTGATGAAGGGGATGATGGCACGCTGCTGGATGGCAGACGGCTTCTCGAACCTGTGTGTGTGGTTGTTTGTCGCATGCATCCCAAGGCAACACCCAGAAACACATCACAGCTGTTGACGGCACGGCACATACCCGTAGGAGTAAATTCCGCGGAGCAGGTTGGTGTGCAGGGGCATCTCGTCGAACGACGGGACGACCTTGACATCCTCGGGCAGACGCTCGTCCTCGAACGAGTCGTGGTCACGGGGCTCGTGCTTGGCCTCGGACATGTTGTTGCTTTTGATAACTTTGTGGATCGCCTGCAGGTGTGTGGGTGTGGCAAAGGCAAATTGACGTGGCTTTCAGCAAACCCCTCCACTCAACACAAGCCGGACTCAACCTCCACGCAGCGCAGCGGCACAGGGAAGGGACGGGTGGGGATGCACTCCTCATATCTGACGTTCGCCTCCACCCCAGAACTCCGCCACCACCGCGGGGGACGGACCACACACCACCTGGTGCCGCCCCCGCCCTCCTGTGCGTCGTTCCGTGTCTTTCATCCGGCCACCTTTTGCGGCGCCGGCGCCTCACTCTGCAGACCCCAACTCACACGTGTTTCGTGTGGCAGCGCAGAACACACCCGAGCACCTGCCCTTGGTGGGATCTGCACTGCCGAACCATTTATGAGATGCGCCATCTGGCGAAAACACCGCGTCGAACAGGCAATCTTGTTCTGTTCTCTTGTAGTGCATGTACTGCCTTCCTGTCCGACGTCTCCTAGAATTCCTTCCAATGCACACGGAGTGCCTCAACCATCACGACGACCAGGGGCTCTCCTGTGCTGTCTTCACCCAATATGCACGCCTATTCTTGTTGACCAAGCTACGTTCCGTATTCCAAGCAGGCAACCCGCCATATGACATGTCACAACTCATGGAATAGGCGTTGTTCGATCCGTCGCGTGACACCTGGGTTAATGCCATTCCAGGCTTCCGTTGTCGGGACACCGTTTTCCACTTCTGGGCCCTGATCTAGGTGGGGGGGGATGGGGTGGGGGGACGAAGGGGAAGAGCGACAAGTCGCAGGCAAGGTAAAAAAAATAGCCACCACACACACGCAACACAGCCACACAAAACAGAAGGCGGGGTTCTAAGCCCGTGAAGGGAAGGCGGGGAGAGGAGGGGAGAGGGTTCGGTCTGGCCGAAGCCCCTTCACACCCCCCAGCGCCCCTCCCCCCCTCTCCTCCTCACTTCCGGCGAGGGGCGGTGGGGAGTTGGGCTCGCCGAAAAAAGTGAGGGGGTAAGACAAGTCTCCCGACACCCTGAAGTAGGGGAGGGGGGAAAAATCACAAATATCAATATCCCTGGAGGGGGGGGTATGGGGGGAAGGAGAGTGCCCGATCAAAAATCAAAAAAAAATATCACGGCGGAAAAAAAATAATCCGCGCCAGAGAAAAGGCAAAGGAGTGGGGGGGGTGTGGGGATATATAAAGAAAAGCTACCACCGGCTGTCACCCCTCCGTCGCCTAGGTCTGAGGACTGCGGGCCTGAAGGAGAAAACGCTGTGTGCAATATTTTGCTGCGAATCCCCCTGGCGCAACGCCTCGAAGAACGCTAGGCGGGACAGAAGACGGGCAGCCGGGGGCGTGGGTGGTGGTGTCGTGTGGGGAGCGAGAGACGGAAGGAGCGGGGGAGAGAGAGAGAGAAGGAGTACCACCGAAACGGGATCAAGCTCAAAAAATACCATCGCATTTTACCCTCCCCAAGTAGATCCCGCTTCTCCCCTCCTTTCTGAGTTGAATGATTCGTAGCGTGCATGCGGAGCGCTACGAAAGGCTCCAGCAGACGGAAATCACCAACTCAAGCAAAACGGTACGCTTTTTTTGAAGCTCTCGCTCCTGCACACCACGATCTCTACTTATATGCGTATCTCTCTCTCTCTCTCTCTCTCTCGCATGCCTTGAGGTGTGAATCCCCGAAACGAGAAATTCTGCACCAACATCTCTCTCTCTCTCTCTCTCCTATTGCATGATTAAAAGACGACCATCCCCGGAACCCGGGGGCCTTCCCACACACAGCCGAATCTCGGTTCCGCCCCCCCACGGCACGATCGCCCGACCTGCCGTGGGGTTTAAAAAAAAGGGGGCAAATCAGGGAGGGAGGGGTGCAGGGGGCCAAGAGAGAGTGCTGCTCGGCTGAAACAGTCAAGGAACACCCCCCCTCGGGACTGGCCCCAGTCTGCTCACGCAGGGGAGGCCCCGTGCGTGGGCAGTGGCATGACGTTTTACGTCATTCAATGTTGTTGCGAGAAAAGCAAAGCCGCGGCAGTAGGCTTGTCAGGCTGAGGCTGGGCAGGCAACAGGCGCGACACCTCCCCAGCGATAGGGGTTTTGGCACGCGTTGCAAGCACGTCAGCGGGACAGGATGGGGGGTGGCCGCGGAGCGGCAAGAGGGCAAATCAACTTCTAAAGTCGGGCACGGTCCGGAGGGGTGTGCCCCGACCAGCCGGAAGACAACCGCGATGCGGAGCCAGCGCAGCTGCAGAGGGGGCCACACTGAGTGGAGCATGTGAGCAAGGCACCCACACTACTCCAGGTGGGACGCGAAGTCCATCGGCAGCTCCTCGATGGTGGTGTTGTAGAACTCCTGTGTGTGGTTGTGGGTGGGGTGTGATGTGGGGATGTGGGTGTGTCGGAGGAGGCAGGCAGGCAGGCAGGGGAAGCAGGCAGAGGCAGGTTGGCAGTGGGGCATACCTGCAGCTCCTTGAGCAGCGGCACGTCCTTCGTGTTGACGAAGTTGATGGCAACACCCTTACGCCCGTAACGCCCAGAGCGACCGATACGGTGGAGGTAGTTCTCACGGTTGGCGGGCAGGTCGAAGTTGATCACGATGGACACGTGCTGCACGTCGATACCACGGGCCAGCAGGTCGGTCGAGATCAGCACACGCGACGAACCAGAGCGGAACACCTTCATCACCTTCTCACGCTCGCCCTTCTGCATGTCAGCGTGCATGAAGGACACGGTGAACTCCTTCTCGTTCATCTTCTCCGCCAGCCAGTCAACCTTCCGGCGGGTGTTGCAGAAGATCACACTCTGCGCGATGGACACGGAGTCGTACAGGTCCATCAGCGTCTCCAGCTTGAACTCCTCCTCCACGGCGACGTAGAACTGCTTGATACCCTCAAGCGTCAGCGCCTCCTTCTTCACCAGGATGCGCAGGGGGTCGCGCATGAACTTCTGCGTCAGGTCCAGCACCTCCGGCGGCATCGTCGCCGAGAACAGGCACACCTGCACGTCCTTGGGCAGGAACTTGAAGATCTCGTAGATCTGCTCAGAGAACCCCTGCGAGAGCATCTCGTCAGCCTCGTCGAGGGCCAGCACCTGTGGTGTGTGGTATGGTGTGTTGTGCTGTGTTGTTGTGGAGCAACAACTTACGCAATCACACGGAGAGCGTATCAGTTCTCTTACAGCGGTCTCGTGGACGATGCAGATCCGCGAATGAAACTACCAACGTTGTGTTGCATTGTTGTGATGTGGGGCAGCCCGTTCAGCTGGGTCGCATCACTCCACCCGAGGATAGACTCACAACCCCCAAAGTACAGCCGCCCCCATACCTTCAGGCTGTCCGTCTTGAGCGCGCCACGCTTGATGACGTCGAACACACGCCCGGGGGTACCCACCGCCACCAGGACACCCTTCTGCAGCTTGGCCAGGTCGTCAGCGACACGCGTGCCACCTGTGGTTGGTGTGTGGTGTGGAGGGCACAACACAAGAGAACACAAAACACACGTGACGGAACATACCGACGAAGGTGTGGCAGAACGGACCGTCGCACAGGTACTCGCCGATGGAGGAGATCACGCTCTCCGTCTGCGTGGCCAGCTCGCGCGTGGGCGACAGGATCAGACCCTGGCAGGCGCGGTTGGTCCAGTCCATGCGCTGCAGCAGACCGATCGTGAAGGCACCGGTCTTGCCGGTACCGGACTGGGCCTGCGCGATCAGGTCACCACCCTTGATGAAGGGGATGATGGCACGCTGCTGGATGGCAGACGGCTTCTCGAACCTGTGTGGGTGGTTGTTTGTCGCATGCATCCCAAGGCAACACCCAGAAACACATCACAGCTGTTGACGGCACGGCACATACCCGTAGGAGTAAATTCCGCGGAGCAGGTTGGTGTGCAGGGGCATCTCGTCGAACGACGGGACGACCTTGACATCCTCGGGCAGACGCTCGTCCTCGAACGAGTCGTGGTCACGGGGCTCGTGCTTGGCCTCGGACATGTTGTTGCTTTTGATAACTTTGTGGATCGCCTGCAGGTGGGAGGTGTGGCAAAGGCAAGTGGGGAGACGCAGGAACACGGCGCGAGGGGCGCAGGGCGCGACAAAAAAGCAGACCGCCACTGCGGTCTCAATGCGACGAGGAAGACGCGCGAGAGGGGGAGAGAGCGGGAGGTGGGGGGTGGCCGGAGCAGGCGGACACATCGTGGTTCTGCTAAGCCACTTGCGGTGCAAAGGGCACGTTGTCGCCCTCTGAACTGTTCCAATCGCTGAGGACTGGAACGCTGCCAGGTTCCATCATGTGTTGACTTCGCCCCGCCGTGTGTGCGTGGGATTGCGGCGCTACGCAATGCGATGCAATGCAGCACCATGGTATGATGAGCGGCGGCACGGGATACCAGCCACCCACACACCACAACAACACCACACAGGGGGGGGGGGGGGGGCGCTGCGCCTTGCAAGCACATACGCGCCGCCCCCCCACCCCGCGACGGAGCACAGAGATCAGAAGAGAGATCAGATGGAGCTGGAAGCTGCCGAAGGGTGCTGCAGAAAGTGAACAACAAACATGGCATTACTATGGCGGCAACGAAGCGCAACATAGAGCCGCACGGAAAGGAGGCGTACGCACACACACAACAAACAGGGAAATCATCTGCTGCCGCCGATACCCGAGGTGGGGGCGGTGCGGTGACGCCGATGCGGCCTGTATAGCCGTACCGCGGCGTCCCGCTTCTGCCGTTCGGAGGCGCAGCACCTGTTGTTGTTGTGCGCGGGCGTCACACACACCAAGAGGGGGGTAGGGATGAAAGAAAGGATGATGCGAAGGGGGATCATGTGGTTTGTTTGGGATGGGGGCAGAACGTAGAAAAGGTCAGAGACCAGCAGAAAACGCGAGCCCGCGGGCGCCCTCAGAGCGTCGTCGGCTTCGTGCACACCCCGGGGGCGTCGCACGTCGCCTCCACGCACTTGCACGTCAGGCCCTCGAGGCACGTCCGCGTCATGCACGGCAGGGTGAAGCCGTTGCAGCCCTCGCCCTCACCCACACGCGGCACGCACGACATCGTGTTCAGGCACTTCACGTTCCCGTTCACCACCTCCTGGTCGAAACGGCACGCGAGGCCAGTGGCGCACTCGGGCAGATCCTTCCCGCACGCGTTGCTCGCAGGCGCAGGTGCGTTGGTCTTCGGCTTCCTGCAGTACCCGGGGATGTCGCACGTCGCCTCCACGCACTCGCACTGCAGACCCTCCTCGCACTTCTGCGTCGTGCACGGCAGGACGTACCCGTTGCAGCGCATGCCCTCGCCCACACGCGGCACGCACGACATCGTGTTCAGGCACTTCAGGTTCCCGTTCACCACCTCCTGGTCGAAACGGCACGCGAAGCCAGCAGCGCACTCGGGCAGATCCTTCCCGCACGCGTTGCTCGCAGGCGCAGGCGTGTTCTTCGGCTTCCTGCAGTACCCGGGAACGTCGCACGTCGCCTCCACGCACTCACACTGCAGACCCTCCTGGCACGTCTGCGTCATGCACGGCAGGGTGAACCCGTTGCAGCGCTCCCCCTCGTTCACACGCGGCACGCACGACCTCGTGTCCAGGCACTTCACGTTGCCCGACACGGGGTCCTGCTCCTGGTCGAAGCGGCACGCAAACCCTGCGTCGCAGTCGTCGTTTGACCTGCACGTCTCCTTGGCCTTCTTCTTGCACACGATGGTGGAGCAGCACAGCGTCTCCGCCGTGCACGTCCGGGAGAAGAAGTCCAGCAGCGAGCACTTGTACAGCGACACCTGCTCGTACCCGCTGGGGCACGAGGGGAGCGCCATGCAGCAGGGGGTGGCTGCGGACGCCGTCGAGGCAGCCGCCGCCAGGAGGGCAAGACGCATCATGGCCATTCTTCTCGACTGGGTTGCGGTTTTGGGTGTGCGGGGGTATGCCTGGCGTGTGGTTGTGGTGTGGCGTGTGACCCTGCCGACCCGACAGTGGACTGACCAGGCGAGGCACCGGGAAGTACCCCTTCCGTGTGTTGACACTATAATACAGTCGCGATGATGGGGTGGGGCTGACCGGCCATTTCTTCCTCACGTGCCTCTCGCTGCAGTCTCTCTCTTCGCGCTGTGACCCGAAAGCCACAGTCTGATAACGGCTTCCTCTTAACGATCATCCGTGTGCAGTGCCCTGCACACAGCAAGCACACAGCCGCCCTTTCTGGTCCTCGAGGATGCCCGCAGCACCGCGAGGTGGCGAGCACCCATCAAAAGAACCCGAAGAGGCAGCTGTGGGCAACAAGAACTAGAGAAAAATAAAGGACAACAACTTCATGTCCTCCGAGCCCCCCTGCCCCCGAGGACTGGGCACAAACGCCCGCATGATAAAGGGATTTCAAGCTACATTGTGGCCCCGGCCTAGGGCTTACTCCAGGTGGGACGCGAAGTCCATCGGCAGCTCCTCGATGGTGGTGTTGTAGAACTCCTGTGCGTGGTTGTGGGTGGGGTGTGTGATGTAGGGATGTGGGTGTGTTGGAGGAGGCAGGCAGGCAGGCAGGCAGGGGAAGCAGGCAGAGGCAGGTTGGCAGTGGGGCATACCTGCAGCTCCTTGAGCAGCGGCACGTCCTTCGTGTTGACGAAGTTGATGGCAACACCCTTACGCCCGTAACGCCCAGAGCGACCGATACGGTGGAGGTAGTTCTCACGGTTGGCGGGCAGGTCGAAGTTGATCACGATGGACACGTGTTGCACGTCGATACCACGGGCCAGCAGGTCGGTCGAGATCAGCACACGCGACGAACCAGAGCGGAACACCTTCATCACCTTCTCACGCTCACCCTTCTGCATGTCGGCGTGCATGAAGGACACGGTGAACTCCTTCTCGTTCATCTTCTCCGCCAGCCAGTCGACCTTCCGGCGGGTGTTGCAGAAGATCACACTCTGCGCGATGGACACGGAGTCGTACAGGTCCATCAGCGTCTCCAGCTTGAACTCCTCCTCCACGGCGACGTAGAACTGCTTGATACCCTCAAGCGTCAGCGCCTCCTTCTTCACCAGGATGCGCAGGGGGTCGCGCATGAACTTCTGCGTCAGGTCCAGCACCTCCGGCGGCATCGTCGCCGAGAACAGGCACACCTGCACGTCCTTGGGCAGGAACTTGAAGATCTCGTAGATCTGCTCAGAGAACCCCTGCGAGAGCATCTCGTCAGCCTCGTCGAGGGCCAGCACCTGTGGTGTGTGGTATGGTGTGTTGTGGGAGTCTTCGGTCGGACATAGAAACAGCGCAAGACACAAACATATAGCGACCTATCACTTCACAGCGACAACTGCTCTGACGGATGTCCTTTTGTTTGTTGGTTGACGCTTCTACACATTCGACATACCTTCAGGCTGTCCGTCTTGAGCGCGCCACGCTTGATGACGTCGAACACACGCCCGGGGGTACCCACCGCCACCAGGACACCCTTCTGCAGCTTGGCCAGGTCGTCAGCGACACGCGTGCCACCTGTGGTTGGTGTGTGTTGGTGCGGTGGTGTGTTGGTGTGGAGGGCACAACACAAGACAACAAAACACAACAAGATGAACCACCCAGCACAGCAAAACAGTGCCGTGACGGAACATACCGACGAAGGTGTGGCAGAACGGACCGTCGCACAGGTACTCGCCGATGGAGGAGATCACGCTCTCCGTCTGCGTGGCCAGCTCGCGCGTGGGCGACAGGATCAGACCCTGGCAGGCGCGGTTGGTCCAGTCCATGCGCTGCAGCAGACCGATCGTGAAGGCACCGGTCTTGCCGGTCCCGGACTGGGCCTGCGCGATCAGGTCACCACCCTTGATGAAGGGGATGATGGCACGCTGCTGGATGGCAGACGGCTTCTCGAACCTGTGTGGGTGGTTTTTTGTCGCATGCATCCCAAGGCAACACACAGAAACACATCACAGCTGTTGACGGCACGGCACATACCCGTAGGAGTAAATTCCGCGGAGCAGGTTGGTGTGCAGGGGCATCTCGTCGAACGACGGGACGACCTTGACATCCTCGGGCAGACGCTCGTCCTCGAACGAGTCGTGGTCACGGGGCTCGTGCTTGGCCTCGGACATGTTGTTGTTGTTGATGAGTGATAGCCTGCGTGTTGGTGGTGACAGGGAGTGTGGAGAAGAACAGCACCGCACTGATTAACAACTGCAATCGACCGCATCGACGCCTCCAGATCCCACCCATAGTGCGTTCCGGTTGGGCCACCAGCCCTCCACCCAGACCACACGACCCTGGACATTTCATAAGAGTGTGGCCCCCACCAGCCAGACTGGGGATGACTGTCCGAAGACACACCTGGTCATGCGCATCCAGCAAGCACAACACTGAGAGGGGCATGAGAGGCACTAACACCGCGATACAAACTGCGACAGATTGCTGCCCAGTCCGCATCTCGCAGGCAGCTCGCAGCTGCCGTCCACCGGCACCCACCGCCCTACCACCCCACCCCACCCCCACGACGACCGCCAGCCGCTGGTGCAAAATGACAGGGCATTTTTCCACCACCGCTACAGACCAGGGGGCCAAAATCGCCTCTTTCGCCCAACCCACCCACCACCCACCCACCCACCCAACCCCCCACAGAAGGACACATAGAACCGAAGACAAAACGAAAACGCAACTGCGGATCGCCTGCGCATGCGGGCTGGGGGTTTGCCAAGCAGAGAAGCATCCAAGACCCCTGACCGGGTCGGGAGTCAACCGGGGCGACACTGCCACTCTGCCATACACGGCACGCCCCCACCCCATACACAGGCCTACAGACCAACGTGTGATTGAGGTAAAACACAGACCTCCTCCATCCGTGGAGAGGTCGGCATCTGCAAAGCCTTCGAGGCCGGAAAGTATTGACCGCATTCTTGCCTGTGCAGGATGCGGTCCGTCCGCCTGGATCGTGGCATCGATACACACCGCTTTCTCGGGCTGAAGGAACAGTCGAGACGAAACGCAAGCAATGCGGAGCCGCTACCGCGAAGCCAAGGAAACAGGTTCAGATCCACCGACCCGCCCACCGGTTCTGCGATATTGAGAATGTTCTCTGCCCAAGAGAAGAGGCTGGGCCTCTGGGGGCTCGTACGGAAAGTGTTGAACGTGCATAATATGGACGTGTTATTTTCGCCTGTAATTCAGCAACACGCTGCGTCTCAACGTGCCACTAGGCACACCCCTCCCCATGGCACCCGCCACCGTTTTCCCCTCCCGTCTCGTAGGAATATTTTCGGGCCGTCTGTACCAAAGAAAGGAGAACAAAGGAGGCAGTCTGCTGGGAGAGATGCATGCCTCGCCATTGCGTGCCATTGCCCCACAAAGGCGCTGCCCGCTACTGCCCGCTAGCTTATCCGGCAGCAGAGAGGGGAGGTCCTCTGCTGGGATCTTGGGGCAAGTCTGAACTGTTGCGATGGTGTTTCTATGCATCTGTGCCTCTGATGGAGGTCGGGTGCCGTGAGATACGCCCCACCCCGACATTGAATTCGATTTTACCGACAAATAACGAAGCAACCACAAAGGAGGGTATCAAGGAACCCTTTGTATATGCTGGGGTGGGGGGAAACAGAAGGATCGTGTTAAGCGGCACGCACACAGGCGTCACACAGTCAGGCACGGCAAGACAGACGCAAAAAAAATCAACAGCGCCGACAGGCGCTCCACATGGCACGGAAGAAGAAACGAAAAAGATGAGACGGGTGCAGGAGAGGGGGGGGTGAAGGGCGACAGCCCTTCCCTTCTCCACCTTCACTCCCATTACAGGCAGTGTTCTGAAAACCGAGTGTCCCCTTCTTGGTGGGGTGTGTATGCGGGTTTGCTGGCACTGCTCGGCAAGAGAAGTGCCCACCCTGGTGGGCATCAAACGCCTTGCCCTCGCGGTCTGGATAGAAGCTACCCACGACCCACCCCGGCACAGCATGGTGCGGGCGGCCGCAGGGAGGGAATGGCTATCTTATGGTGAGCCCTTCGGCACAGTTAGCACCAAGTGGTGGTGACACCTCCATACGCACATCCCAACGACACACCACAGGGCCAGGCCCACAGGACCCCACAGTCTTTTTTGCCGTGGCTCTGGGAAAGGTTCTAGCAAAAGAAGACTGCGGAGCTGCGCCTCTCTTTGATTGTACGAAGCGGGGCAGGTTTGGAGAAGACAAGGCGCACTCCAGTGCAGAAAAAGGAGGGGGGCCTGGTGAGCCAGACCAGCTGTGCAAAGACACACACAGCACACACATGGGGTTTCTCGTCGCAGTGGCTACCGCACCGAGCACACATCTGCTCCTTCGATGCGATACACACTGCGCCCCACACCTGCCTGGCACTGTTTGACTCGGAGCGAGGGCACTGCACTGAGGAGCACCCCGAGTGGCATAGAGCGGGGCTATTTCCGTGCGCCCTTGAGAATACCGGAGACCGCGCCTTTGATTGCCTGTGGTGGTGGTGGCGGTGGAGTATCGCAGTTGTTGTGGGAAACAGCAACAGCCTCAAGACCTCCAAGACATACCCCAAGGCCCTCCTGGGTGCGCTTCCTCGGCGAGAAGCTGCCGGACTGCGGGCGCGACTTGGCAGACTTCGACCTGCGCGGGGTCATGACCTCCTCCTTCTCGTTGTCGTCGTTCATGCTCTCAGCCTCGCGCCGCTTCAGCTGCATGATGATCTCCACCAGCCGGATGTTCTCCTTCTGCATCTGCGCCAGCTGGTCGGACTCCGTCAGCCCCGCTGCTGCCGCTATGTCACGCGCCTGCATATTGGCAATGGTCTCCCTGAGGTCCAGAATGTCCTCCTTCTTCCTGTCCAGCTCCGCCTTCAGGTCCTCAGACTCCGCACCTGGAAGGTCACGCGCCTCCTCGTCCTGCACCTGCCGCTCATCGATGTACTGCCGCACGATCCCTTCCAGATGCTGGTTGCGCTCAGATCCCCTCCGGAGCTCGTCCTGCAGCTCGGAGACCCGCTGCTCCTTCTCCGCCACTGTGCGCTCCCTCTCGCGCAGATCCGCTGTCTTCTGCTTCAGCTTGCTCATGTAAGCATCGCGACTGGCCCGCATGTCCTGCAGCTCACACTGCAGCTGCAGGCACTGTGCCCTCAGCACCTCGACATCACATGTCGTCGACTCCGCCGTCTCACACATCTTGACGGCGGCAGCAGAGGCCTTGGGTCCTATCGGCGATGTGAGCTCGGGGGATGGGGGGTTGGGGAGTGGGGAGACCGCCACAACGATGCCACGATGCGTGAGAGAGAAGAGACCGGGGGGGTGGTGGTGGTGGTGGTCGGCGTGGGGGGGTGCCACGCCCACACGCACTCTGCCCCAAGGTCGGAAAGCACGGGTGGCCTGGTATGGGAGTGTGTGTGTGTTGATCACTTTTTAGGTGGGTTAACCCTGCACGGGTCCTAGCCCACCCCAGTGTGGGTGTGGTGGTGTGCTGGGGACTGGGGCGGGGGGGAGGGAGTGAGGATGTGAACTTTAAAATATTGCTTGGATTGAACGGCGTGTATGCAATGCGTCAATCGTGAGAGAATGGGGACCCAATCACACATCATCTGTAGGGGTTGCCATGCGAAAACAGGGTGGTTTCGTGATGGCTTGGCACCGGTGCAGAGAGAGAGAGGGGGGGGATCGTCGTGGGATGGAGGGTGTCACATAAAAGGGGGGGGGGATGAGTAGCGTCACCCGTCTCCCAGCAACGCCATTAATGAGCACTTCAGTGTGTGGAGCACCTCCGGTGTCGTCTCCTGCTGTCTTCCCACCGCCTTCTGAGGTGTTCCGGAGTCCAGGTTGCAACATCTGGCTGCAACATTTCCAGGGGGGTTTTGTTTTCTAAAATCTCGCCACGCATACAACCTGGCATCTGCTGCAGCAAATTGCCAAAAGAAAGAAAAGGGGTGTTGGAAAGTTTGTCGAAGAATAGAAGGCCAACAGCAAGCTCCCAGCCACGCAAGCACTGGCCAAGAGCAAGCAGCACGCCCACCGTCGCCACTGTCTCTTTAGCCTCGCTCGGAGGGAGGGCAGAGTGTCGCTTGATGGGTTGACGTGCAATGCCGTGTATACGCTTCATAGATGGCAGAATATTAATTTTTGTAATTTTTAATTTTTGCTATCCGAAAAGTTAATTTTTTGAAAAATTAATTTTAATTACACGGTGGCAGGCGTGTATCTATTTCACGGAATGAAAATAGGAATTTGGGGAAAAAATATTTTTTTGCACTTTTTTCTTTTGGATTTTATTGTGACCCTACTTGGTATTGGCAGAAAAATTTTATGTTCCCGGTCTTGGATGTGCTCAAACATTCAAAAGAACACATTTTCCGGATGCAAAAAATTTTTGCACCTGGGGGTGGAGAGGGGGGTCGGAGGGCGGTGGTGTGAGAGGCTTGCTCTCGAGCTCAAACCAACAGATGTTCACTACCGTGGCCTCCGGCGGCTGGGGGGCTCCGCCCCCCAGACCCCCCCATGCGACCTGTGCTATGATTATAGCCGCTATCTGTCAGTTGTGTTGTACTTGAGCGTATGCGACTATGGAGCCAGGCCAACAGACGTTCGCTACCGTGGCCTCCGGCGGCTGGGGGGCTCCGCCCCCCAGACCCCCCTGTGGCTTGTGCCTGGTCTTGGAGCCAAGTCCTTGCGCGTACGGGGCTGTGGCATATCGGTTCCAGCACCCTCGGCTGGGCCCGAGCACTGATCTCTAAGAGACGAACCACCTTGCGAATGCGATCGGGTTTGTGGGCTTGCGGCCATGACATCTCGAAAGGGTCGTCGTGGGCCCGTGATCATGTTTCGGGTTCGACTTGGTGGGCATCCGTGGCGAGGAACCACGTGTATGTGTGCGAGGAAGCAAGGAGATACCACACCAGGAGCCACACAGCACCAGGTCGACCTGGATCTGGTCGAGCTCAGGGGGAAGGAATCACAGTCACCAAAGTGATGTCACCACCGCCGGCCTCAACCACCAAACTGCAACCGCAGAGGTTTCGCTATTCTCACAAGGGAAGGCGCCCTGGGATGCAGCAGTGATTTGTGTGCAGCACCAAGAGGCACTGACCGCCTTGAACAGAGAGGTAGTGTACAGGTGGCGAGCAGTGGGAGGGCGTGCTGTGTCCTTCCACTTCCCCATCTACCTCCATTCGTTCACCGTTGTTGATAGCGATTTTTTCGCCATTTTTTCGAATCGTATGCATCGGTCAGGCAGAGTGAATCAAAATAGCGCAAAAATCACACCAAAATCTGTGTCTGAGGCACAGAAATCGTGCAAAAAAGCACCCAAAAAAAGTGCAAAAAAACCAAAATAGGATTTCGAAAATCGGCCAAAATACCCCCAAAATAGAGCCACACCTGCACGGTGGACTCCAGCGGGGGTAGGGTAACCCTTTTCGGGAGTCTCAACTAGCGGGAGTCTCGGACTCCCGCTAGCGGGAGTCTTTAGCCTAAATTAGCTGGAAAATAGACTCCCGCTAGCGGGAGTCTCCAGTACATACTGCAGAAAAAGACACCCTCTCAGACTCCCGCTCCCAGACTCCCGCTAGGGTGGCTGGAGTCCACCGTGTAATTTCCGGAATTAATTTTTCAAAAAATTAATTCCGGAAATTAATTGCAGTTAATCGCCCCTCCCCAGCTATGCAAGGTGAAAAGTGGGAAAAATCGGGCAGTTCGATAGGCCACGGTCCGGGATGCAGACAGGGGATGAGCTTGGCACAGCCTCTCAAATTCGAAATTTTCTCATGGTGTGCGAATGTGTTCAGAGTAACGGAAAATGCCCAAATTTTCGTGTATCGAAAGAGTTGGCGAGCAATTCGTCCTTCTGTTCAATTCGACCCAAAACTGCCACCAGCCATTTTCTAAGGGCTTCTGGGTGGGTTCTGCTGACCAGAAAAATCGCTAAAAGATGGCCAGAAACCCCCAAAAACCACCCAGAAATGGCCAGAAATCGGTGTTTGGTCACATTTTTCACCCAGGAACACGTTTTTGGGCCTCTGTGAAAATTTCGATTTTTTGACATTTTTCGCGATTTTCTACAACTACTCGCCCACGCAAAAACCGTTTTTTAGCAGGGAAATGCACAAAATCAACGAATTGGGCCGTTTGAACCCCTTTCGTGCACTTTTTGGTCCCAGAAGGGGGTATCTGGGGTGTTGGGGTCCCCCTACGACTTGTCCGTTTTTGTGTTCAAAGGGGGGTGTCGATTTTTTCCGTTTTTTTCCGTTTTTTCCTTTTTTTTCGTTTTTTCCGCCTGTGGGCGCTGGCTGCGACTTGGTCAAAAATCGACGAAAAAAATCCGGAAAAAAAACAGAAAACGAAAAAACGGAAAATCCCAAAATCGACACCCTGATTTTCCGTTTTTTTCCGTTTTTTTCCCAGCACCAGAAACAGGCAGGGTTGTCGTAAGACCGGCGTGCCAAGAGGGAGGTGCTCGCATTTTTTTTTTGGGGGGTCCAGAATGGGTCGTTTTTGGACATTTGAGCCCACTGCGAGCAGTGCCGGGTCCCGGAAACGCTGTTTCAAACGCTCAAAAGGGGAGGCGGTGGGCACCAGAACCCAGTAAATTTACCACAAATGGTCCCACCCACAAACGGGTTACCCCCTGCCTCTAGGGGTTCCCCCCACCCACAAACGGGTTACCCCCTACCTCTAGGGGTTCCCCCCACCCACAAATGGGATACCCCCTACCTCTAGGGGTTCCCCCCAGCCACAAATGGGTTACCCCCTGCCTCTAGGGGTTCCCCCCACCCACAAACGGGTTACCCCCTACCTCTAGGGGTTCCCCCCACCCACAAACGGGTTACCCCCTACCTCTAGGGGTTCCCCCCACCCACAAATGGGATACCCCCTACCTCTAGGGGTTCCCCCCAGCCACAAATGGGTTACCCCCTGCCTCTAGGGGTTCCCCCCACCCACAAACGGGTTACCCCCTACCTCTAGGGGTTCCCCCCACCCACAAACGGGTTACCCCCTACCTCTAGGGGTTCCCCCCACCCACAAATGGGATACCCCCTACCTCTAGGGGTTCCCCCCAGCCACAAATGGGTTACCCCCTACCTCTAGGGGTTCCCCCCAGCCACAAATGGGTTACCCCCTACCTCTAGGGGTTCCCCCCAGCCACAAACGGGTTACCCCCTACCTCTAGGGGTTCCCCCCACCCACAAATGGGTTACCCCCTACCTCTAGGGGTTCCCCCCACCCAGAAACGGGTTACCCCCTACCTCTAGGGGTTCCCCCCAGCCACAAATGGGTTACCCCCTACCTCTAGGGGTTCCCCCCAGCCACAAATGGGTTACCCCCTACCTCTAGGGGTTCCCCCCAGCCACAAACGGGTTACCCCCTACCTCTAGGGGTTCCCCCCACCCACAAATGGGTTACCCCCTACCTCTAGGGGTTCCCCCCACCCAGAAACGGGTTACCCCCTACCTCTAGGGGTTCCCCCCACCCACAAATGGGTTACCCCCTGCCTCTAGGGGTTCCCCCCACCCACAAACGGGTTACCCCCTACCACTAGGGGTTCCCCCCACCCACAAATGGGTTACCCCCTACCTCTAGGGGTTCCCCCCAGCCACAAATGGGTTACCCCCTGCCTCTAGGGGTTCCCCCCACCCACAAACGGGTTACCCCCTACCTCTAGGGGTTCCCCCCAGCCACAAATGGGTTACCCCCTACCTCTAGGGGTTCCCCCCACCCACAAATGGGTTACCCCCTGCCTCTAGGGGTTCCCCCCACCCACAAACGGGTTACCCCCTACCTCTAGGGGTTCCCCCCACCCACAAATGGGTTACCCCCTACCTCTAGGGGTTCCCCCCAGCCACAAATGGGTTACCCCCTACCTCTAGGGGTTCCCCCCACCCACAAACGGGTTACCCCCTGCCTCTAGGGGTTCCCCCCAGCCACAAATGTCTTACCCCTTGCCTCTAGGGGTTCCCCCCAGCCACAAATGGGTTACCCCCTGCCTCTAGGGGTTCCCCCCACCCACAAATAGGTTGCCCCCTACCTCTAGAGGTTCCCCCCAGCCACTAATGGGTTGCCCCCGACCTCTAGAGGTTCCCCCCAGCCACCAATGGGTTGCCCCCTACCTCTAGAGGTTCCCCCCAGCCACTAATGGGTTGCCACCTACCTCTAGAGGTTCCCCCCAGCCACCAATAGGTTGCCCCCTACCTCTAGAGGTTCCCCCCAGCCACCAATGGGTTGCCACATACCTCTAGAGGTTCCCCCCAGCCACCAATGGGTTGCCACCTACCTCTAGAGGTTCCCCCCAGCCACCAATAGGTTGCCCCCTACCTCTAGAGGTTCCCCCCAGCCACTAATGGGTTGCCCCCTACCTCTAGGGGTTCCCCCCAGCCACTAATGGGTTGCCACCTACCTCTAGAGGTTCCCCCCAGCCACCAATGGGTTGCCACCTACCTCTAGAGGTTCCCCCCAGTCACTAATGGGTTGCCACCTACCTCTAGAGGTTCCCCCCAGCCACCAATAGGTTGCCCCCTACCTCTAGAGGTTCCCCCCAGCCACCAATGGGTTGCCACCTACCTCTAGAGGTTCCCCCCAGCCACCAATAGGTTGCCCCCTACCTCTAGAGGTTCCCCCCAGCCACTAATGGGTTGCCCCCTACCTCTAGGGGTTCCCCCCAGCCACTAATGGGTTGCCACCTACCTCTAGAGGTTCCCCCCAGCCACCAATGGGTTGCCACCTACCTCTAGAGGTTCCCCCCAGTCACTAATGGGTTGCCACCTACCTCTAGAGGTTCCCCCCAGCCACCAATAGGTTGCCCCCTACCTCTAGAGGTTCCCCCCAGCCACCAATGGGTTGCCACATACCTCTAGAGGTTCCCCCCAGCCACTAATGGGTTGCCACCTACCTCTAGAGGTTCCCCCCAGCCACCAATAGGTTGCCCCCTACCTCTAGAGGTTCCCCCCAGCCACCAATGGGTTGCCACCTACCTCTAGAGGTTCCCCCCAGCCACCAATAGGTTGCCCCCTACCTCTAGAGGTTCCCCCCAGCCACCAATGGGTTGCCACCTACCTCTAGAGGTTCCCCCCAGCCACCAATAGGTTGCCCCCTACCTCTAGAGGTTCCCCCCAGCCACCAATGGGTTGCCACCTACCTCTAGAGGTTCCCCCCAGCCACCAATAGGTTGCCCCCTACCTCTAGAGGTTCCCCCCAGCCACCAATGGGTTGCCACCTACCTCTAGAGGTTCCCCCCAGCCACCAATAGGTTGCCCCCTACCTCTAGAGGTTCCCCCCAGCCACTAATGGGTTGCCCCCTACCTCTAGGGGTTCCCCCCAGCCACTAATGGGTTGCCACCTACCTCTAGAGGTTCCCCCCAGCCACCAATGGGTTGCCACCTACCTCTAGAGGTTCCCCCCAGTCACTAATGGGTTGCCACCTACCTCTAGAGGTTCCCCCCAGCCACCAATAGGTTGCCCCCTACCTCTAGAGGTTCCCCCCAGCCACCAATGGGTTGCCACCTACCTCTAGAGGTTCCCCCCAGCCACCAATAGGTTGCCCCCTACCTCTAGAGGTTCCCCCCAGCCACTAATGGGTTGCCCCCTACCTCTAGGGGTTCCCCCCAGCCACTAATGGGTTGCCACCTACCTCTAGAGGTTCCCCCCAGTCACTAATGGGTTGCCACCTACCTCTAGAGGTTCCCCCCAGCCACCAATAGGTTGCCCCCTACCTCTAGAGGTTCCCCCCAGCCACCAATGGGTTGCCACCTACCTCTAGAGGTTCCCCCCAGTCACTAATGGGTTGCCACCTACCTCTAGAGGTTCCCCCCAGTCACTAATGGGTTGCCACCTACCTCTAGAGGTTCCCCCCAGCCACCAATAGGTTGCCCCCTACCTCTAGAGGTTCCCCCCAGCCACCAATGGGTTGCCACCTACCTCTAGAGGTTCCCCCCAGTCACTAATGGGTTGCCACCTACCTCTAGAGGTTCCCCCCAGTCACTAATGGGTTGCCACCTACCTCTAGAGGTTCCCCCCAGCCACTAATGGGTTGCCACCTACCTCTAGAGGTTCCCCCCAGCCACCAATGGGTTGCCACCTACCTCTAGAGGTTCCCCCCAGTCACTAATCGGTTGCCACCTACCTCTAGAGGTTCCCCCCAGCCACCAATAGGTTGCCCCCTACCTCTAGAGGTTCCCCCCAGCCACCAATGGGTTGCCACCTACCTCTAGAGGTTCCCCCCAGCCACCAATAGGTTGCCCCCTACCTCTAGAGGTTCCCCCCAGCCACCAATGGGTTGCCACCTACCTCTAGAGGTTCCCCCCAGCCACCAATAGGTTGCCCCCTACCTCTAGAGGTTCCCCCCAGCCACTAATGGGTTGCCCCCTACCTCTAGGGGTTCCCCCCAGCCACTAATGGGTTGCCACCTACCTCTAGAGGTTCCCCCCAGCCACTAATGGGTTGCCCCCTACCTCTAGAGGTTCCCCCCAGCCACCCCCGCCCCCCCCCCCCCCCCCATGACTTCATCCCGTCCCCACCCAAAGCTCAAGCTTCCTGGACACGCTCGTTTGAGCAATCTGGAATCTGTAGAAGGCTCGCCGTGTAGGCGGCCTTGGCTATTTTGCCGGCTTGCTGGTCTGCGGCCCAGGATGCGCCTGCAGCGCCGTGTTGTCCCACGTTCTTGAGGCACGAAGCTTGAGGATTCTCTGGCAGATATGTTCACGATGTCATTCACGTCTCAACGGGTTCTTCGGGTGTCCCATTCAAAAAAACACCCGAAAAATATGACGACTTTGCTAAACTGGACCCAACTCCCCATACTCTTTTTTTTGCCATTTTTCAGCATTTTCCCCCGATTTTTCGGTTTTTTTTTTTGAAAAAATTTATTTTTTGTCCAGAATCGACACCCCCCAAAGGGCCAAAAATGGCCAATTTTCCAAAATTAACTTTTTAATTTCCAAAAATTAAAAATTAATTTTTGATTATTCGCCGGAACTAGGCCAAATGAGGTCAGCTCCTGTGACGCTAAGTGACACTAAGTGACGGTAAGTGACCGTAAGTGTTGGTAAGTGACTGTAAGTGACGTTAAGTGACACTAAGTGACGGTAAATGACGCCAAAAATCCTGAATGCACACGCCTGGAGGGGGCTTGCAGGAGGTCCTCACGTCTCGGGCCCCAGTGCGTTCCTTTGACTCCGTGCTGCCTGTAGTGGGGTAACTTGGACACCGACCGGCCGGTTGACCGGTCAGGAAGTAACCCGTTGACCGGCCATCTGACCGTTCACCGGCAGACCGGTGGCCGCGCCGGTTGACCGGCCCTCTGCCCGCAAACCCGCACACAACGCGCTGTTTTCCACACCTCTACGAGGTTGCCCCGATATTTTCCACACCTCTGCGAGGTTGCCCCGATATTTTCCACACCTCTACGAGGTTGCCCCGACATTTTCCACACCTCTACGAGGTTGCCCCGATATTTTCCACACCTCTACGAGGTTGCCCCGATATTTTCCACACCTCTACGAGGTTGCCCCGACATTTTCCACACCTCTACGAGGTTGCCCCGATATTTTCCACACATCTACGAGGTTGCCCCGACATTTTCCACACCTCTACGAGGTTGCCCCGACATTTTCCACACCTCTACGAGGTTGCCCCGATATTTTCCACACCTCTGCGAGGTTGCCCCGATATTTTCCACACCTCTACGAGGTTGCCCCGACATTTTCCACACCTCTACGAGGTTGCCCCGATATTTTCCACACCTCTACGAGGTTGCCCCGATATTTTCCACACCTCTACGAGGTTGCCCCGACATTTTCCACACCTCTACGAGGTTGCCCCGATATTTTCCACACCTCTACGAGGTTGCCCCGATATTTTCCACACCTCTACGAGGTTGCCCCGACATTTTCCACACCTCTACGAGGTTGCCCCGATATTTTCCACACCTCTACGAGGTTGCCCCGATATTTTCCACACCTCTACGAGGTTGCCCCAATATTTTCCACACCTCTACGAGGTTGCCCCGATATTTTCCACACCTCGCAGCAGTTGTCGGGGTGGTCAGTGAGAGTGGGGGAGTGCGAATTATTCCCATAGCAATCAATACCTTCGTCGGCGCCCCGTAGCGAATACGCCTTGAGGGCACCGATCGTGATCGACAGCACTGTCGTTCACATGCTTGTCGGGTGGGAAATATGTCCCTTCTCAGCTCTCTCTGTGCATTCACGATCAGTCCTGCGGGATTCACATCGACCACGCTCGGTTTTCTGCCATTACGGGGCTTGATCAGAACACGAGAAAACCAACGACTCCCTGAGTGACTGTATATCGGGGCAACCTCGCAGAGATGTGGAAAATATCGGGGCAACCTCGTAGAGGTGTGGAAAATATCGGGGCAACCTCGCAGAGGTGTGGAAAATATCGGGGCAACCTCGTAGAGGTGTGGAAAATGTCGGGGCAACCTCGTAGAGGTGTGGAAAATATCGGGGCAACCTCGCAGAGGTGTGGAAAATATCGGGGCAACCTCGCAGAGGTGTGGAAAATATCGGGGCAACCTCATAGAGGTGTGGAAAATATCGGGGCAACTTCGTAGAGATGTGGACAATATCGGGGCACCGATCGTGATCGACAGCACTGTCGTTCACATGCTTGTCGGGTGGGAAATATGTCCCTTCTCAGCTCTCTCTGTGCATTCACGATCAGTCCTGCGGGATTCACATCGACCACGCTCGGTTTTCTGCCATTACGGGGCTTGATCAGAACACGAGAAAACCAACGACTCCCTGAGTGACTGTATATCGGGGCAACCTCGCAGAGATGTGGAAAATATCGGGGCAACCTCGTAGAGGTGTGGAAAATATCGGGGCAACCTCGCAGAGGTGTGGAAAATATCGGGGCAACCTCGCAGAGGTGTGGAAAATATCGGGGCAACCTCGTAGAGGTGTGGAAAATGTCGGGGCAACCTCGTAGAGGTGTGGAAAATATCGGGGCAACCTCGCAGAGGTGTGGAAAATATCGGGGCAACCTCGCAGAGGTGTGGAAAATATCGGGGCAACCTCATAGAGGTGTGGAAAATATCGGGGCAACTTCGTAGAGATGTGGACAATATCGGGGCACCGATCGTGATCGACAGCACTGTCGTTCACATGCTTGTCGGGTGGGAAATATGTCCCTTCTCAGCTCTCTCTGTGCATTCACGATCAGTCCTGCGGGATTCACATCGACCACGCTCGGTTTTCTGCCATTACAGGGCTTGGTCAGCTCAGAACACGAGAAAACCAACGACTCCCTGAGTGACTGTAAGTGACGGTAAGTGACTGTAAGTGACGCTAAGTGACGGTAAGTGACCGGTAAGTGACACTAAGTGACGCTAAGTGACCTTAAGTGACGCTAAGTGACGCTCTGTGACTGTAAGTGACGTGCGGTGACTGTAAGTGAAGCTAAGTGACCGTAAGTGACAGTAAGTGACGACAAAAAAGCGGAAAAAATGGGACAGTCACCTGACCTCAGTTGGCCTAGGAACAGCAAAATTAATCAAAATTACTCCGAAAAATTAAAAAGTTAACTTTTCAAGCGGAAATTAATTTTCGGGAAGATGGCAATTAAAAATTACAAAAATTAATTTCCTGCCATCTATGACGCTTGTAACTTGGAAAGTCAGAAGAAGATGGCGTTGGTGGTATTCTCGCAAAACAAAACATAGAAGCTGCCAGGCATTCTCGGCAGAGTTGCGTGCAAACTAGCAGTGCATATACACACCGCTGGCAAGGCCGGTGCCTCATCTACAGCACCTCTGGTGCCCATACTCCCATACTGAATAGCCCCCACCGCCCGCAGTTGCTGCAGTGCACCGTGGTGTGGCATTCTGAAATACAGACACTGGTGTGTCGTTCGGTAGGAGTGTCGAACGCACCGAGGTCCTGTGAACACGGGCATGCTAACCTTCATCACTCACACGGCATTCGAACGATCCGCCGACATCGATCAGGGGCAAATAGGCTTGGGATCTAATAGGGACTCTGCTCTAAACTTGGGAACTGGGGACAAAGTAAACACGAAAAAACGAATGAGTTCCCCCCCCCACCCCATCCCACCCCACCCCAACCCACCCGACACGAACAGCACTGCAGCCCATCGCTGCCAATCGCGGAGCGATTACCTCAACCGATCTACAGACAAACCACCTGTGCGCCAACAATTTACTCCTCCAGGATCAGGGCGATCGCATCACTCTAGGCACTGAGTTCCTCTTCCGTGGCGTGAGCCATCGCAGCCAACCATTGCGCACCAGACAATCTCTTTCACACACGAAATTCGGAACGATCTGTCCCACTCCCCACCACCCCCTTTTTTTGCCTCAACTGTATTTTACTTTCCCCACCACCACCCACCACTAATACCCGCCATGCTGCGCAAACGGCGACGCAAGATCTATACGATAACCCGTCTGCAGATTGCTCCCAGGCGACATGACTGTGGAATACCGCCTGCCTGAAGGCGATGCTCTGCCACGCGCTTCGCGTGGGAGCGAGGCTTTCTGAGAGCCACGTCTCCGTTGGCGGGGGGTACGTGGCCGGTGCTGGGCGGGCCCAGGCGACGGGGTGCCACTGCGCGACGCATACGCCTGGGCGTGCCCCAACACCGGGGGCTGCTGCTGGAGCTCCAGCAGCCGCCGCAGCTCCGCATTCTCCTCCTCGCGCACCTGGAACTCGCGCTTGATCTCCTCCAGCTTGCCCTGCGTCACAGACAGCATGGTGGCAAACCTCTGCCGCATCTCCTCATGCGCCGCACGCTCATACTGCAGCGCGGTGCGCAGGTCCTCCGCAGTCATAGACCCCACAGGCACGTCGTAGAACCGCTGCGCATCGTACCCACCACCAGGCGACGGGACACCCCCGCTGTGATGCCGCTGCATCTGCTGCTGCTGCTGCTGTGCCTCGAACCTTTGTGCGGGTGGCATCTGCGCAGGCGGTGGGTGGCGAATGTGCTGCTGCTGCTGCCACTGCGGTGTGTCGTAGAACTCATGCGGGGCGTTGCGGCGCGGGGGGACGGGCGGCGGCGGGGTGACAGCCATGCCGCCACCCGGCAGCGGCGGGGCCTCCCCATACACAGGTGTGGTGGGCTCCTCGCGGGGGTGATGTGCCCCGACGGCCAGCCGTGCACGCAGCTGGACGCTGCCCTCGCTGTCGCCCACCCCCTTGTCGTGGATGCCGTTGAAGTGGCTGGGAGGAGCACCCCCGTAGTAGCCACGCGCATACCCGGACCCGGGCACAGGGGTCGGCATGGCTGCGGCAGTGATGAGCAGGGTGGGGTGTGTGCGGGTGGCGGTGCGGCTCTGCCCGATTCTACACCTGCGTGGCGGGGATGCAAGGTATGCCCAGGATGTGTGCGGGATACTGTGCCCCCGGCAGGGTGGTCACTATGCGCACAGTGGCCTGGCGGTGCGCACACTCCGTTGCATGGGCAGGTGGCGAGTGGGGGGAAAGAGGGTGTTCTGCGCGTCTGTTCGGGTGGTGGTGGTGGTGGTGGTGAGTGAGTGAGTGAATGACTTTCGTTGTCGGGAAGGCATTCATAAGGCGAGACTCCACATCACGCCTGTGTCAGGTGTGCTACGGTCGATGTGTCGCCATGAGTTCTAATGTGGTACAGCAGACGAGCATCGCTCTGTATCGTTCAAATTGATGAGTGCAGCCGTCTGGAAAATGCACCAATATGTGGGTCGGGGAGGCATCGCGCAGCGGGGCTCTTGTTTTGACTCGCACTGTTGCTATTTTATTGTGCAATTTTGCCGGTCGGCGGTTACACAGTTCCGTGTGAGGTGGGGTTCTTTGGAAGAGAAAGAACATCCTTGGGTCACCCTCCCCCCCAGCCCACCCCCCCTCTCACAAGAACCCACCACAGCCGTTTGTCTCGTTTTCATGTTGGGGGAAGGGCGGGGGCGTGAGTTTCCTCCGGGGGGGGTATATACTTATTTTTCCCTTCCAGCTAAGTTACAACCGATTCGTCCCCACGTATTTTTTTTGTCGTCTCGCGGCGACCAACATCTGACAAGACAGAAAATCAAACCTTGGGCATTGCCTTGCTGTTGCAATCAAATTTTTTTTCGTACACAACATTGCCCGAAGGCCCAGCACTCCTTGTCGGGTGAGTCTTGCGTCTATTATAGAATACCAACAGGATCATATTACAACAGACTCGGCGGAGACATTCTTGAAGTATGGTCTGCAGCAGAACACAGCCTCGTCAACAAATGGCTGTGTTCTCACACAGTTTCCTGACTTTGTTATCTTATTTTTTGGTGATTTGCCATAAACCCCCCCCCCCACACACACACCACCCACACGAGAGATTTGTGTGAGACAGGGAATCGAGGCTGTGCGTGGGGAGGTTCCCCCACCATCCGCCCTCCTATACATGCCTCCCCACTGGCCCCCGTCATCCCATCTCATTCGCTTTCCTCTCTGTACACAGTTCTCCATAAAAAACGGCCCCCGCTACACGATGTGTGTGTGTGCATGTGTGTTGCCCGTTCCCAACCACACCCCCATCTTCATCCGTGAACGTTAAACCCTTTAGACTATGCCCCACTTCAAGGGGGGAAACTAAAGCAATGTGAGGATCCCAGGATTCGCATCGCGATAGTAACACTCTCCGGTTATCACATCTTTCCCACACACCCTCTCCGTGAGAATTTGTGGCCGAAGCTGATGAGAGTGGGGCCTTCACATTTGATCTGCACCTATACACACAGGCGGAGTAATCTGTGAAGGCACGACCCCATTATTTCAGTTCGGCCTGCTCTCACGCTGAGGCCACCCCCGAGCCGGACTGCCGTGGATATTTCAGCATTTTTTTTCTAGAGTTTTGGGTGTAAGGTTGCCGCGGTGCCGAAACAAAACCAAAAAAAATCTCACAGCCCCACCCTAATCCCCCACCTCTTGGAGGGAATGGGGGAGGAGAAGACGAAAGAGAGAGAGAGAGAAAGATGCTGGGTACACATGCCCCCACCACCCCAGACCTGCCCTCGGCATGACAGGCATGCGACCCTGCCTTGCCTCGCCTGTACATCCGGCATCCAAAAGCGAGCACGAGTTGTCCAGCTGCAGTGAATCCTGCAGGGGGCAACAGAATGAACCGGTGGCAACGGAGGCAGGCAGGGCGGGGGAGGGGGTTTGGCAACGCCGCAGCTGGGCAATGTGGCTTGCGCACTGCGCACCACAGGTGCATGCACAGCGTGTGCAACACACTATCCAGGCGGGCTGTGGCACGCCTGCGTTGCGATCATGCTCTCTGTTCAGTGCCTGAGAGCGACATCACCTCCCGAATGAAGTGGATCCTCAGGGCTGGAGGGAAAATATTGGGCGGTGTTGTGTGCCAAACTGGGGGCGAACAAACCGCACATTTTTTGTTTTGTTTTGCCTGATAACGGCTGGGTGTGTCGAGAGCGCACAGTCATAGCAACATGGCAAGGTGTGTTGCGCGATTCATTGTTTGTGCGTGTCACACACCCTCCCCCATAAAACCCAGGCTGCAGATCTGCTTCACTGTGACAAGGTCATCTGTCGCAAAAGAAAATGTGAAGAAGATGCACAAAATGCAAAAAAATAAGAAAGCGGCGTTTGCCTGGCTGGAAAAAAAACACGTCACAGTCAGTGACAGATGCACAGAACATACACAGGAGCCCTCTTAGGTCCTACCGGAAGCGATTTTTTGGGGAGTTTTTCAACGACTGTTTTTTTTTGTTGTTTTCAGGAAGCAGGCCCAGCAAATCAAGTGAAATGGAATATTTGGGCAGATCTTCTTGGGAGGGAAGTGGGGGTGATGGGAGGGGGGGTGTATTGAGGAAAAGGAGTAGCAAGAAGAAGGCGATGCTGTCGAAGAGAAGCCGGTGGGTGAAGGGCGGGGGAAGGGGGTGGTGAGGGGGTGCAGGTGTCGGTGGGTGTGGAGAGAGTTGCCCCTCCCCCTCACCCCTGCACCTCTTAGGCCACCCACATACCCCCCCCCCTTCGATGGTGGTGCAGGGCAGGAAACGATAGGGCTGTTTGATTACTGAAAATCCGGGAAACAGTGCTAGCACTAATGATTCCCAAAGCACAAGTCGCCATCGTTTTTTTTGATTGCCTTTTGACACAACCTTTATTTTTTTTGCCAGGGAAAGCAAACTCCCCTGGCATATTTTTTTTATGGCTGTGGCAACAAACAAACCAAAAAAAGAAACAATAGCCCGGGATTCCTGCCGATCACCCTCCTCCCCTCCCCCCGCACTCACTTCCTCCTCGGCTTTCTCTCAAGAGGTGGCATGAAAACACAAAAGAAAAACAGCACCTCAAATCCCCATGAGCACCGCATCCCACCCCACCCACCACCCCCCCTGCCCGACTATTAGTAGTTTGCTGCTGGATCCCCCGCCCCGCATTCTCGCGTGTTGAAGGGGCACCGTTGGGAGGGGGGGGGGAATAAACAGTTTTTTCTCAAAAGCCACTCCGACACACACATGCACACACAACACACAACACACACACAATCACACATACACATCCCTCCTCCCCCTCGCCACATTGCCCCGTATTCTGCTTCCGAAGAATAGGGGAGATAACTAAGGGTGGGGGATGGGAGGGGGTGGAGGAGGAGAAGGAGAAGGATGAGGGGGGCAAGGGGCAAGGGGGAAGGGGGTTGTGGGGCACAACGAATCAAACCCATGAAAAAGACCACCACCACCACCCCCTCCCCCCAACCCCGACGGGAGGGAGGAGGAGGGGGAGGGCGGGGGCGATTTCCTTTTCTCCCGGCAACCAAAGCCAATAGGAGGGTGTGGGGGGGAGGGAGGGGGTGGAGGGGGGGGGGGGGGCGTGTGTGTGAAGGGAAGAGGGGAGGGGGTGTGTGGGGGATGGGATTATGATTCTACTCAAAGTCGGGCTTTGTCGCGTCGATCTCGAGGTCGTCATCCTTCTTTGCCTCGGCCAGCTCCTCCCAGTAGCGGGCGTCGTCAAAGAGGGGGAACTCGTCATCACCCGGGTTCGGGATGAAGCGCATCACGATACCAGCGATGATCCCACCGACAATCGCAAGCCCGATGGTGGTGAAGAGGGTTGCCACCTGCATGCCGCTCTGGTAAGACGCGCTGCGCGCGCCGTTGGCACGCGCGGGGAAGATCTCGCCAATGGCCTGACCGAAAACGGTGTCGCCAGTCCTGGATGCCGCGGTGATGGTGCTGGCAATCCCCCCGATCAGGCCGGGCAGGCCGTGAAGCCAGAAGGCGCCTGCCGTGTCGTGGAACCCGAGGCTCTCGAAGATGGGGTTGAGGATGACGAACCCGATGACGGACATCACGCCCGCGATCATGCCGATGAGGATGGTGGGCCACAGCTCCGTCAGCATGGCGCTGCTCCCGCCCACAGCGACGCCGCCCGCCAGGGTGGCGGCCTGCACGTCGGCCATCGAGAACTTGCCACCGCGGAGCAGGGCGGAGAAGGCGAAGGCCATTGTGACGGAGGCGGAGATGCCGAAGATGGTCGAGATGACGATGCGCTCGCGGGCGTAGCCCACCGCCATGACGGCGTTGATGCTGGGCCAGAAGGCGGCGAGGAAGAGGGTGCCGATCATGGCGAAGCTGTCGGTGGTGGAGGTGGAGCTGATCAGCGAGGCGCGGTTGTCACGGAGTGCCTCGGGGGTTGCTGCGAAGGCAACCGACGCGCGGCGCTGCACTTCGTCCTTGCTGGTGTCCTTGACCTCGTCAGCACCCATGAAGGCGCGCGATGCCATCAGGCCGAACAGGGCACCGAAGAGGTGGATCACCATGGAGCCGCCCATGTCGACACCCCCGTATTCGTACATCATGATGGCGTTGTTCAGCTCGTAGAAGAAGATCTCGAAGATCCCCATCACCAGGAGCTGCACAGGGCCCGCCTTCCCGAGCACGGCGGCGAAGGAGATCAGCACCGTCAGGGCGCCGAAGTCACCAATCACCAGGTCACGTGCGCTGATCTCCACCTTGTCGAAGAAGCTGACGTTGGGGACGCCGTCGAAGGCACGTGCCCAGAAGTGATACACCAGGATCGTCCACTGCAGCATGAAGGCCACCAGCATGTAGTTGAAGGACACGGCGGACAGGCTGTACTTCCGCAGGAAGGTGATCAGGAACCCGGCACCCACCAGCAGCATCACGTGCACCCCGAGGAAGTAGTGGTAGAGGCCATCGAACGTCTGCTCCGGGATGGTCGTGTTACGCTCGTCCGCGTTGGGGAAGATCACCAGGAAGGCGTAGAGCAGCAGCAGCACCAGCTGGAACCCTGCGAAAATACCCGCAGTCGCAGCACCACCACCGACGGCCATCTTATCTAGTTGCCTGGTTCTAAAGACCGACCCACTCCGGATAGACGGTGATCCTGTGATGGGGAGGTTGTGTTTGTATCATGGCTGCGTTGCATGCATGTCGTGTTGGTGGCACAGCTCGCGACTACAAATAACAAAACACGCCAAACCTGCCTGCGGGGCTGCTGAACTTTCATTAGACAGGAGTCACTTCATACTGGGGTGTCGCGCGATATCATTCTCGCGCTACGTTTTGTTTTCCTTTCTTGCTCTTTGCCAATGTACGATGTTTTTCCGGTGTTTGTGGAAAAAATCTGGGCACAGTAGTATTGCACTCCCTCTCCCTGGGCATGTTCGGTGCTCTACAGCACCAAAGGCTGCTCAGGGCTTTGCTCACTCAACAGGGCCGTGGCGGTGCGAAACGGGTGAAGTGGCCACGGCTGGCAGATGCAAAGACATGGCGGGAACAGCTTCCCGAGGGCATCCAACCAAGTGGGAGATGAAACAACCACAGCCGTGTGACCATCCCACGAGCACTGCTTCGGCCGCCCTGTGTGTAACGCAAAAATAAAAACAACCAACTTTACATGTACCGCTTCGTTTTGATCTGTTCGTTTGTATTTTTCTTTTTGTTGCAGCAGCCCAAACCCCATAGAAGGGCTGTGATCTGCACTGTCGTTTTGTTTGATTACATGCAACCCTCCAGCAGGTGCGAACTGCAAACCCCTCTCTCTCGAGCTCTCTCAAAGGGCCGGACCATTCCCGTGCATACCACCCGGAAGACGGGTCTGCAGTCCTATAGGCCAAGACCTCCCACGAGGTACGATGTCATCGAGATTGTGGGGCCACAACCACCTCCTGCGAGCTTCACCATTTGTGAATTATTCTCGACAAGCATAGCCCTGAGTCGGAAGCTCCGTACTCTGGCTGATTGCATTTGATTGCGCCACCCTACTGCACGCCAATGACAATGTGTGATGCCATGCTGGCCATGCGGTGCCGCTTCTCGTTTCGTTTTATTATATTCTCCAAAGATGCCGGCAAGCAGGAACTTTCAGAGGGGGTTCTCACACATCGGGCGACGCCTGAGGCAAGCTGAATGCCCTCCACAGCAACCCGGTTTGCTGCATCTGTGCCACTCGTTTTGGTCTGACTGTGATTCCGACTGGATCGGCACTGTCGGGGCGGGGCGGGGGGGACACGACAGCATTTACTTTGAGAAGGGGAACGGGGGGTAATTATGCATGAAAAACCAAGGGAGCAGGGGAAGGGGCTGGAGAACACACGCTTTTGGAGAAGAGAGACAAAAACTCCGGTTCCGGTTGCAGGAAGGGCCCAGGCCAGAACGGGCCTGGGAGAGGGCGGCAGTGAAACCTCGGGGAGCGTTGCTGTGCGAGGGGGGGGGGGGGCGGGGAAGTTGTGGATTTCCTGCAACTTAGTTGCAGGAAGACCACAGCCTACAACCCCCTCGCACACACAGTGAAAAAATAACAACGAGACAGTCATGGGGGAGGGAGGGAAGAAGCTCGGGCTGAAGGGCCTCGCCCTGTGTGAAATCGTGCATTTTTCTTCATATCAAAACCCAACCTAAGAACCTGGCGTAAGGAGATAATCAGGGGCATGTGTCAGGGACAGTGACGCCCCGTCTCCCCAAGGAAGACTTGACGATTCTTTGGGCGGTCGGCTTATTGATCTGCACTTTTCTGAACGAAGCTCACCGCGCCCTTTGATGTGACCGAAAACCCTACAGCCCTCGGAACTGTCTCAGAACCGACGTTTTCCCGTTTCGAAACAAAAAAAAGGCGAGGGGGGTCTTCGCTGGTCGTCAATCTTCGTCAGTTTTCAGCTAATTCAACAGCAAATGCATCAAAATGCACTGACGATCACCCCGTAGCGAAGACTCCCGAGGACAAAAAAATAGCAACCGTGACGAGCCATCCGCCACCCTTTCTTTTTGAGTGAGGTAATGAGATGGCGATGGGATGAGATGGTGGAGGTGGGACACGAAAGGCTTGCCTGTGATCACCCATCTGCACATCAATCCCGCCAACGCTATCCAACCGCCCACAGAAAGCTGGCTCCTGTTCCAGGTGGTAACACTGTTACCGGGTTCTAGGACATAGGCCTGGTAGAACCCGGTGATGACGAGCACACAGGGCCAAGCTCTGCGGGGGCTGGAAAGAGAGTGGCAGAGATGGAAGGACCGATGCATGGCACAAACGTCTTCTCCTGCCCGTAGCCGCCAAGGGGAAAGGAGAGGGTTGCGAAGCTGGGGGGGGGGGGGGGGGCAAACAGCAAGAGGCAGGAGACAAATGAAGAAAAAAAGAGGGATCAGACGGGATCAGGGGTGAGGTGTATTCGCCCACCTCTGACTTTTTATGTTGGTGCATTTCCACCTATATTTCTGAGGGAAAACGCGGGGAGGAGAAGATGGCGAAGACAAAGCCATCCGTGAAGACCGCTAAACTGAAGGCTGGCACCGCCATGTTGTGGACCAACGACGGTCTGGCAATGATTCGAATGAAAGCGCTTTCCGGGAAACGTGGTGATCCTGAAATCGTTAGGAACTCCCCTCATTTGGCCTCTCTGCCACAATGAGAAGTCAGAATCACGTCTACGTAAAAATTACGAAACCCGGCCTTTTCAGGGACCAACAAAGGGCTTTTATAATGAACCTCTGGAGGGGGACCTGTGCATGACGTGCAGCTGTCTCGGGCCGTTGATCAGGCAATACTCTGAGACAGGCTGCACGCTGCCTTGGGCGCCTAGGCCTCCTTCTCAGGGAGCGTGTCCAGGGGCTCCTCAGCGTCGATCTCAAGGTCCTCCCCGGCCTCGTCGATCAGCTCCTCCCAGTAGCGTGCATCGTCGAAGGTCTCGAAGCGGTCGTCACCCGGGTTGGGGATGAAGCGCATCACGATGCCTGCGAGCATGCCGCCAGCAATGGCCAGCCCAATGGTGGTGAAGAGGGTGGCGGTCTGCATGGCACCCTGGTAGGATGCGCTGCGTGCGTTGCCTGTGCGGGCGGGGAAGATCAGCCCGACGTCGCTGCCGAAGACAGACTCGCCTGCCGCAGCCGCAGAGATGGCGCCCGAGATGCCACCGATGATTCCGGGAATGCCGTGCAGGTTGAGCACACCGCAAGTGTCGTGGAGCCCGGCCTTGGCGAGTGCGGGCTGGATCACCGTGTAGCCCACCACAGACACCATCCCGGCAATGGTACCGACCAGCAGGGCAGGCCACGCGTCCACCACCAGGTCGCTGCTGCTGCCGACAGCCACGCCACCCGCCAGCGTGGCGTTCTGGATGTCCACCATCGAGAAGTAGCCGCCACGCATGATGTACGACATGAAGAAGGCAGAGGTGGTCGACGCGCTGATCGCCAGCACGGTGTTGATCACCACACGTGTGCGAGGGGAGCCCACAGCAAGTGCGCCGTTGAAGCTGGGCCAGAACATGAACAGGAAGATGGTCCCGATCATGGCGAATGTGTCCGTCAGGCGCGACGACACGTTGTTCTTCTTCTTGTCGGACTCCTCAACCGCCTTGTTCCCCATGAACATAGCGCTGGCTGCCACCCCGAACACAGCCCCAAAGGTGTGGACGTACATCGACCCACCCATGTCCACCGCCTGGTACTCATACACACCGATCGACTCGTTCAGCCCGTACACGATGATCTCGATGATCCCCATCACCAGCAGCTGTGTGGGTCCCGCCTTCCCGAGCACAGCCCCGAAGGAGATCAGCACCGTTGCCGCCCCGAAGTCACCTGTAATCAGGTCAGTGGGCTGCAGCTTGATCTTGTCGAAGAAGGAGCCGTGGTTGAATGCGCGGTGCCAGAACCCCATGACCAGGATCGTCCACATCAGCATTGCTGCTGCGATGTAGTAGTTGAACGCCACAGCGGTCATGCTGTACTTCCGCATGAAGGTCATCAGGAACCCGAAACCGATGAACACCATCACGTGCACATCCTGGAAGAAGGGGTACAGCCGTGTCAGCGACAGGTCCAGTTCAGCCTGCGTCTGCCCGTTCCCTGCGGAGATCTGCGAATCGTCGCCGTACTCCACACACAGCCCGAACATCAGCACGATCACCACCTGGAACAGGAAGAACACCGTCGCCGTCACCGGCTCAATCTTTGCATGGTGCGCCATTTGAGTTGATACCTGAAGAGGGGATTCGTGCTGCTTCTACACATATTCACATATTATTGAGGCACACACGCACACAAGCAGCCCTTGCCATGACCAAGACGCCGGCCAAAGGCTGACAGGAGGGGGTGTGCAGGGATTTGACGGCGGAGCTCTTTCCTGCCATGACACCCAGCCACGGGGACGAGGAATGTCCCCACTCTGACGTCATACCAGCATCACACTGCACGGTACGCATCCACAAGTCTTCGTTCCCTGGCCGCCAGGATCTGCTCACACAGTGGGAGTGCATCGGGGTTCCAGATCGGAATCAAGACCGGTCCCGCTGTTGAAACCCACCTGGCTTGCGGGTCGAACGAAATCAATGTGACCGCCGCGCTTGCTCTGCCCCGACTTCCTTTTTCCTTCATTTTTTTTGCCCACCCGCCTCCCTCCCTACGCGGATGCCTTCGAGCGCAACTGCCTCTGCCCTGGAAGACCACTAGACTCTAGTCCTGTCAAGTACAACTGCGCCATGCAGGGCCAGTGAAGCGAACGAAAGGATCACCGAGAAGCTTTTTATGCAGCACAACACCGAGCAACCCACACCACCCACGACATGGTCAGCGCCCCCATGTGGGACGCATTCCCACTCCGTGCAGTGTGTCAATTGGCAGGCACGCGCGTGCGCGTGTGTGTGTTGACGGCAATCACCTCGCACTCCCCAGTATCCTTGCATTTCACCCCCCCTGACACTGTTCTTTTGCTGGAATCCAACAACAGAGGCGCATATAAATGACTTGCCAGACTCGGCTCATCTGCACCACCCTTTCCTTCCCCCGATTTTTTTTGCAACCGATTTGATGGGGAGACGGTTGTACTGGGGTCTCCCGGCCCAACACCCAGCCTCATCAGTGAACAAAAAGCACAGAGCTCAAAAAAGAAACGCACGCTCGATCCCCCCCCCTCCCACAAACAACACCCTGCCCCGCCTGTCGAGAAGGATAACGGGGCTCGTTGGCGGGGAGGTGTGGGCGTAGTGGGGGGGGAGAGAGAGAGGGGGGGGGGGTATTCTCTCTTTGCTCAAACAACGTTGCTGATAATGGCATGCACACTCGCTCCTCGCAGCAGCTGGAGCAGCGGCATAACCTCGCGCGCCTTGGTGTCTCGCAAAAAAAAAGACACTCTGTATCAAGAAGGTAAAAATGCGCTAAAAAATGCACCGTTCTTCGGCACAGTCACGAAGACCTCCAACTTATCCATGATGGCATTCTTCGAGCGCAGGTCACATACAGTTGGGAGTGGTGGAGAGGTGGGCATATGAAGTGGTTTCGCAGACACCCCATCCACAATCCGAAGGCCACCTGAGGGTGGAGTACCCTCCCTTTCTCGTCTGACAGCTTTTGGCATAAGCAGTGCAGCCACAACCCAGCAGGGGACGCAAGCTTCGCTGGAGCCCTTCTTGCTTGTGCTGCACCCTGAGATCATTTACCTCCCACTCAGACATAGAACCTTTGACCCCCCCCCCCCCCCCCAGTGCTGTTCTGCCATGTGATATTCATCAGATTCATCAAGATTTTGGATGGCCACGCCTATACGCGCCGGTTGTTCCAAGAATACGGTGCATTTCTGCCGCGATTTCATTTTTATTCTGTTGTTTTGTTTTTGCTTTTGTTTTCTTTTGCGGTTCGACACATCACAAGCTGGGCTTGATCTGTCCCCAAATCGCCTCCCTGCAAGGCAAGATAAGGTCGCAATGCACTGCGAGGCCCAGGCCCCACCAAGAGGCTGGGCAGTACAGTGCATTCAGCATATCCTTATGCTTCGGGCCTACACGACCCTCCCCCCAACCTGGCTTATGCATGCGAGAGACAGGGCCAGGGCCAGGGATTTCTTCCTCTCTCTCTGTTTCCAATTCTGAGTAAAACGACGCGTTGAGTCACAAATCACACTAGTTTTTTTTGGGCACATCTTATTTCAAGAATCATACCGGGAGACAAGTCGGGCACACTGTGTTTTTTTTTTGGGGTGAATCGGGCGGGGACATTTTTTTTTGGAATTTCACCTGTTCTGAGGGGTGGGCGGGGGGCGACCTCCAGGGTTGGCCTTCGCTCGAGAAAACAAAACACAGCGAAGGGCCATACCCTACCCTCCCCTCCCCACCGCCCACACCTCTTGTAACGTTTTATTTTTTGATAAAAAAAAGGGATGATGGAAAGGAACATACCAGAACGCCCCCCTCCCTCCCTCGAACAATATGATGTGATCAGGAATAACTGCAACTGAGACAGTCCCCCGGGGGGGGAGGGGACGGGGGTTTGAGAGCACACCATCACCGGGGGGAGTCCTTTTCACTTGAATGTGCAGAGAACAGACTGCCCGCACGTACCGTCGACACGGAGTGAGCGGGGCCTCTTTTGTCCGACACATTGCGAAAAAGACTTCCCGCCATTTACGTTTTTTTCAGCATCGGATCGACGATCACAACAAAATCCCGCACGTTTTGTGATAAACTTTTTTTGGTAACTTTTTTTTGTGTGTGTTGCGTGCGTTGCGGCACCGGAAAAATAGGCACAGCAAGCATACACGCTTGGCCATTCAGGTTGGGCTGAAGGTCGGATGGGGGTGGGGATGAGATGGATTGCGTCTCCCCTTGTTTCATTTGTGGGGTGTGAGGAGGTGGTGGTGGTGTGCCACCGCAAACCACCACCCTCATCCCCCCCTCACCCGTTTCTAAGGCGTGTTTTGCCGGATGTCGAAGAAAAAAATCCAACACATTTCGAAGAAATCCGTTTTTGTCTCAACGGCATGAAAAAACCCGGTGGCGCATGGAAAAATAACGAAGAACGACACCAGGCAGTGATCTCGCTGGGCTCGTGCCCAAAACTTTAATAGGTAGGGCAGCTGCCCTACCTGGTAAAGGGGGCAAAAAAAAATTCGCGCGCTTCGCGCGCGAACGTGAGCGCTCGGCTAGTGGATCATCTGTGTTTCTCGTACCTCAGGCGCTCGGCTGGTGGACCATCCGTGTGTATCGTACCACAGGCGGTTCATGACATCCAGGAGCCAGCAGACCGCCTTCAGGGGGTCTGGGGGGCGGAGCCCCCCAGCCGCCGGAGGCCACGGTAGTGAACATATGTTCTCAGGCTGACATATCGTCCATGACATGTCAAGCACCGACCAAATTCGGTGGGTCATTGGGTCGATAGTCCGGAATAGCCTTGCTACCTGGGCCCCAGTGGGGCCCAGGGGGCGGGGGCAGATCAGAAATATATATATTCTTGGTAGGGCAGGCTGGTCAGGCCTGCCCTACCAAGGTTTCGGGCAGAAATTAAATAGGTAGGGCAGCTGCCCTACCTGCCTGACCAGGCGCGAGATCGCTGACACCAGGCCTTTACCGGAGACTTTGCAAGAAGCCCACCACGCAACCCCACGCAAAAAAGAGAGTGGCATGCGAAAAAAAACACTTGGTGATGCGTTCTTTGCTTGTGCGAAGACCGAACGCTGCAACAAGTCTTTTTTTTGCGAAAAACACGCCCCTTTTTGCCAGGAATAAAAGACAGATTGGGGGGGGGGGGTATAGGGGAAAGGTGAATGGATCGAGGAGAGAGAACAGAGAACACAGAGAAAAAAAAGATAGAGAGAAAAAACAGGCGGAGGTAGAGATGGGGGGGGGGAGAGGGGAGGTGGGGAGTGAAGACAGCCACACCCCGAGCAAAAAAGAAGGTGTGCCGCACGGGCACACCTTTTTTTGCCCCTCCCCACACCCACCCCCCCCCCCCCCACCTCCACCTCCACCTCCGTCCACGCACCCACACACGCCCCTCATCTCAGAAAGACATGTCATAATTCACTCACCGCTGGTAACAACTGGCGCCACACCACACCGCACTCCACCTATACAGGTATCTACGAGGGAGAGATGCACAAAGATCACCATATTTTTTTTGCCGAGAAAACGCGGGAAGGGTGTGAAGGGGCGGGGGGGGCGAGGTGGTGGTGGCCACCACCACCACCGCCTCAGCCACCACAACCAACCTCCCTGATCCCACAGTCCCCCCACCCCTTCCCCCTTCCCCCCACCGTCTTCCTCTGCGTCCGACGGGGGGGGGGGGGGGGGAGGGGGGGGAGAGAGGGGTGGCAAAAAAAATAAATCAGTGTCTACTGCACCTCACGATAAATCCAGCAAAGGGGGGGGGTGTTGTTGAGGGGAGAGAGTGCGTGCAACCGTTGAATCTGTTTTTACTCCGGGAAAATTTGGAGGGCGTATGGGGGAGAGAGAACAACCCCCAATTTTGTTTTCGCCGTCAATTTTTTACCGGATTTTTTATTGGGGCACGGCACACGACTCCCCCCCCCCCCCCCCCAGGCATACTTGTCCCCCCATATGGGGAACCCCCTAAATATGAGGAAAATATGGGGGGTCTCAAAACCCCGCCCCCATATGGGGAAAAAGGCTGAAAATATGGGGAAAACCCGGTAAAATATGGGGGAATATGGGGGAAATATGGGGCCCATATGGGGGGATATGGGGGTATTCGTGCTGCAACGGGAGAACACCAAACCACTCATGCACAGACACACACGAAGTGCGCGTCGAAACCGGCATCATGCCTTGTTGGGGATCCTCCAGGAGTCCGATCCTGGGGAGGTGCGCGCTCGTTCAGGTGTGGCCAGGTCTGCCCCCCTGGAAGATCCCCCAGGTGGGTCGCACCGACCTCCTGTTCCTCTCCTGCGCCGATACAGCGGCAGAGGAGGGCGAACGCTTCCCGGTTTGGCGGGGCACCGCGGTGACAGCCGCAGCGGTGGTGGACACATACGCACAGACACACATAGCGCGTTCAGGGTTAACAGCTCCTCACAACACACACTCTTGTGTTTTTAAGTCCTGTCCGGCACGTCACTCTCACACTCGCTGTCCTCCTCCTCTGGTGTGTTTGCGATTGCGAACTGCCCCCTGGGATCCTGAATTAGATAAGGGAATTCACAAGCAGTGCATTCTGGGGTGTCAGGCGCTTCCGCCACTTTTGACCGCTCCGAGCGCCGAAAAGTCGGAGTCGACGCTCGTCACCAGGCAGTGCTTGACATGTTCAAGCTGCATCTGCCTGGTGGAATGAGACCTGTGAAGGCCAGTACAAGGACTGGCTGCAGGACGCAACTGTTCTGCCACCAAAGACAGGACTACTGGACAGCATGCTCTGATGACCGCTACTCAGACTTGAAGAAAGTGGCGGTCGGCGCTCTCACAGCACCTTTTGTGGTCTGACTCGAGCACTTCAGCCGAGCGTTTCCTCTCTGCAGAAAGCGACGATGTGAGATGGCTCTGCAAGGTGTCTCCTGTCAGTCGCTGACTTCACACCCTGTGAAAAGCAGAACGAAGAGAACTGTTTGTTGACTGCTTCCACCTGAGGAACCCCTGGGTTTTCCCCCATATATCCCCCATACGGGGGAAATATGGGGGGACAGGACTTGAAAAACCCCCCATATTCCCCCCATATTTTCCCCATATTTTTGGCCTTCCCCATATGGGGGTACAAGTATGCCTAGGGGGGGTCATAAGCCCCCCTAAAAACGTACAAATACCAAAAATTTCAACATACCATCAGAACCGCCCTAATACCTGATCTGACCCGAAAATCCGACCCATACCCCCCCGGAAACCGTCTGGAGCCCACTTGTGACACCTGATGCGCACTTTTGTGATGATTTTTTGGGGTCCTAAAAAATGTACCTCAGTTTCGTACCTTGCCTTTGTACCTGAACCACTCCCGACCGCAATATTTCGTTCTTTGCCTTTTCTGCGGTGGTTCCGGCTCAGGTGGCACGATGTTGCCTCCCCAGTGCCTCGGCAAGGTCTTTCTTGTACCTGATTGGTGGGAATGTTGTGTTGTTGCGCCAGCTGAATGAGTTCAGCCACCTTCTGGGTGTAGTACACCACGCAGTCTCAACAGCACGTATGAGAGTGTACCATGTGAGGACTCAACAAAGTCATTGGATAGGCATCTGCCTGCCGACTCAACCCCCACAGTGCGACCGCAAGATCGTCAGGGATGTCTCAACGCCAGGGGAATACTCTCCCCTGGCGTTGTACAACCCTACTCTCAACCCTCGGGTCCTCTCCTGGAGGCGGTGGTGGCGGGCCCGCAACGCTTCGTACTTCCGGTACGGACTGGGGTAGTCTGCCCGGCTGACCCGCTCATCGCTTCCTAGATCATCTGCTGCTCTGGAGCTGCCATCACTCACTGCCCACATCAGTTGGTGTAGGGGTAGGAGCAGGAGGAGTGGGAGGAGTAGGAGTGCAGGTGACATCTTTCTTGGCCAGCAAGGAACGCCGCTTTTCGCACGTGCGTGCAGTTGATGCACCACTGCATATATCTGTCGTCACCACGTCCCACTCGCTCTCCTATGTACCCAGCCCGACGGAGCGCCCGAAATAATGTCGCCTCACCGATGTCGTGTGCCGTTTTCTTCTGACGCAGGTCTGCCACAACGCTCTCTGCCGGGACCCCGCACATCTCCCGTTTGGCGTGCGTCTTTCGAGCAAGGTACCCCTCTGCAGCAGCATCTGACACCTCTGCGAGGCCCTAGGCACACGGCATGTGTTGCTCGGCGTGCTGGGTGAGCGTAGTGATACCCTTTCCTTGCAAAGAACGAAATACTGCGGTCGGGAGTGGTTCAGGTACAAAGGCAAGGTACGAAACTGAGGTACATTTTTTAGGACCCCAAAAAATCATCACAAAAGTGCGCATCAGGTGTCACAAGTGGGCTCCAGACGGTTTCCGGGGGGGTATGGGTCGGATTTTCGGGTCAGATCAGGTATTAGGGCGGTTCTGATGGTATGTTGAAAAATGTGGTTTTGTACGGGCTTATGACCCCCCCTACCCCCCCCCCCACACAAAACCTCCTCACCCCTCACCTTGTCCCGCAAAGCCATACTAACGACAAAACGGGGCTGGGATTCTATATCGCAGAAAGCAAAAATCGGTGGAACGGTGGGGATACGGGGTGGGGCCGAATGTTGTCAAGGGAGAGTCCGTTGCACACAACCATACACAACCTCCATTCGCAAGGGGGTGGGTGGGGGGGTGGTGGCGAGGGAAGGGAGAGCAGAAATATGAAAAAAAACGCTAAAAACAAAGAAAGGCCACATCGGGCCCAGACAAAACTGAAAAAAAAGGGGGGGATAACCCAGGGGGGGGAGGGGCGGGCGAACGATAAGGTTTTGGGCAGACATTGAAGGCAGGGTGGGTGTGAGGGGGACCGGTGGTGGGGGGGGGGGGGGGGAGGGGGAGCTAGCGCGTTGGTCCCATCTCCTGAGGGAGCCGTGGGGGTGAGGTGGATAAGCTTGGCACGGGAGGGGGTGGGGGAGTATCGACAAGAATTGTACTCCTTCCGCTGTATAAGAGAAACACCCTGCCCAGCAACTGCGAAAAAGGCAGATCTACACACTCCTGCGTCAAAGGCTGTGTGCCCCCTGTGAAGTGCCACGAAGGTTATCCTTATATAAAGCTTCAGTCATACGATTTCCTTCGTTACTTCGCGATTTCGCTACGCTTCGTCGCTCGTAACTGGTCAGAAAAGAATCACTGGGTCAGGAGTACCCAGCAGACCCGTGAAGCAACACCGCATACGGCTCGCTGTCAGTCGACATTTTGAACCAGTGAGGAGACAGGGAAGGGGTGCGGGGGAGACAGCACACAGCTTCGGCAGGATCCATCCCTTGGGCTTCTTCGCATGATCAGGTAAACTCAGAGGCGAGGAAATGGTCGAGGCAGGCCGGCTGCCCCAGGATTGGCAGTGGGGTGTCGAGGGCCTACGCGGTGGCGTCGGGGGAGGTCTCCTGCCCCTCCTCGTTCTCGGCGAAGTAGGTAGTGGCCTCGTCGACCAGCTCCTCCCAGTAGCGTGCGTCGTCGAAGGTCTCGAAGCGGTCGTCACCCGGGTTGGGGATGAAGCGCATCACGATGCCTGCGAGCATGCCGCCGGCGAGGGCCAGCCCAATGGTGGTGAAGAGGGTGGCGGTCTGCATGGCACCCTGGTAGGACGAGCTGCGTGCGTTGCCTGCACGGGCGGGGAAGACCAGACTGACGTCGCTGCCGTACACAGACTCGCCTGCCGCAGCCGCAGAGATGGCGCCCGAGATACCACCGATGATTCCGGGAATGCCGTGCAGGTTGAGCACACCGCAAGTGTCGTGGAGCCCGGCCTTGGCGAGTGCGGGCTGGAGGACCGTGTAGCCCACCACAGACACCATCCCGGCAATGGTACCGATCAGCAGGGCAGGCCACGCGTCCATCACCAGGTCGCTGCTGCTGCCGACAGCCACGCCACCCGCCAGCGTGGCGTTCTGGATGTCCACCATCGAGAAGTAGCCGCCACGCATGATGTACGACATGAAGAAGGCAGAGGTGGTCGACGCGCTGATCGCCAGCACGGTGTTGATCACCACACGTGTGCGAGGGGAGCCGACAGCAAGTGCGCCGTTGAAGCTGGGCCAGTACATGAACAGGAAGATGGTCCCGATCATGGCGAATGTGTCCGTAACGCGCGACGACACGTTGTTCTTCTTCTTGTCGGACTCCTCAACCGCCTTGTTCCCCATGAACATAGCGCTGGCTGCCACCCCGAACACAGCCCCAAAGGTGTGGACGTACATCGACCCACCCATGTCCACCGCCTGGTACTCATACACACCGATCGACTCGTTCAGCCCGTACACGATGATCTCGATGATCCCCATCACCAGCAGCTGTGTGGGTCCCGCCTTCCCGAGCACAGCCCCGAAGGAGATCAGCACCGTTGCTGCCCCGAAGTCACCTGTAATCAGGTCAGTGGGCTGCAGCTTGATCTTGTCAAAGAAGGAGCCGTGGTTGAATGCGCGGTGCCAGAACCCCATGACCAGGATCGTCCACATCAGCATTGCTGCTGCGATGTAGTAGTTGAACGCCACAGCGGTCAGGCTGTACTTCCGCATGAAGGTCATCAGGAACCCGAAACCGATGAACACCATCACGTGCACATCCTGGAAGAAGGGGTACAGCCGTGTCAGCGACTGGTCGTTATCCTGCTCTGCACCACCACCCCCAATCACTGCCTCATCGCCGTACTCCGCGCACAGCCCGTACAGCAGCACGATCACCACCTGGAACAGGAAGAACACCGACGCCGTCACCGGCTCAATCTTTGCATGGTGGGCCATTATTCTGAGAAATACCTGTTGGGGAAGACGGGTAGCGTGCCTGGCTCTTCTTCGTGCAGCGGTGCACTTGTCTTTCGTGGAATTTCCCCCTCGATTGATCACTTAGACACACCCCCTCAGCGTGAGCCCAAAACGAAGCAAACCACACAAGACTTGGGTGTGAGGTGTTGGTGCGGGGTTGGGTGGGGGGATCCTTTCATCCAGGCAAGGCCCTGCCACCTCGGCTTTAGTCTATGCGATACATCCGACACAGGCACAGAACCCCCACCCCCCCCCCCCCCACACGCCGGTGTCCAACCTGAGCCAAGAGCCGCTCGACAGACTGCAGCCCCTGCACCCCCCCCACCCTTTAACAGAACCACGACAGTTCCAATCACCACTTTATCAGCCGTCGTGGCAACGGAGATCCGATTTGTCGCCAGGCGTGCGGCAGCAGATGGGGGGGGGGGGGGGCATGCCCTTAGATTTTATTTGGCTGCAAAAAAAACCCCCCCTCCGAACCCAAAACAGCACCGTGTCTCACCACACAAACCTTGTGTGAAGGGGTCCGACCGAGGCGTGCCACACATCTCTGCCGTGTGTGTTGTGTGTGACAGTGGAGACCACACCACCAGAGCATGCGCTCGGGGTGTGTTCGCCACTAATATACTACAAAGACCCGCAACACCCCGAAGCCGTGCAAAGCTTTCTTCCCTCTCTCTCTCTCTGTCTGGACTGGGGCAGGGGGGGGGAGGGAAGGAGATGTCGAGTGGGGTTCGCACACCCACCCCACCGGCCCCCCCCCCCCCCCCAGGCTGCACTATACGTATAATACGCTATACGTATTATACGTATTATACGCTCCGGATTTGGGGTGGAGCGTATAGCACAGCCTAGCCCCCCCCCCCCGCAACCACCCCCCGCGGCTTGTTGCCCTCCCCCCCCCCCCTTCTCCCGAATGCTTTAAGTGTGAACCGGGTTGTGAATAACCTCGTACCCTATAGAGAACTGTCACCCTCTCCCCCCGGCCTCCACTGGGGAGGGGGTAACATTTTCCAACGCTCCAACGGCAGAGAGGGGGGGTGGGGGGCACGACGATGTTCCTCACCCTCCCGCCATTCCTCCGCCATTCGGTTGTATGTCGCGTGAAAAAGGAATATCCCCCAACGAGGCAGATCGAACCCCTCCCCCCCTCACGCGAGTTTGTTTATAGCAATTTTTTTGAGACATTTGTTTTCCATGACGCGCGGATGTGTGTTCTGTCGCAACACAGCACATAAAGGCCCGCTAGGAGGGGACCCTCCCCCCCCCGGAGCACCAGGAATAGGCAAGGGAAGTGTCAGGGGTGGGGCGCAAGGAGGGAGAGTTAGCATCGCGGAAGTGGGAGGGGGGGGGATTTTTAGCAAATCAAAAAACATGCTGCACATCAAAGACAGATGGGGAGTAAGGGCGGGTGAGGTAATTCTGGGCAAGGCAGCTGGGGTAGGGCAGAGGGCAGATGGGGGTGGAGGGAGGAGGATACCTCCCACTCAGACAATGCGCATCCACAGGGTGGGGTGCTGCGTCCACCCAGGTGGTCCCCACCTGATTTGACACCTGGTTGTGTTTTTTTTTGGCGGAGTTTGGCGGTATTGCAGGATGGGAAACCAGGGATAATGTATAGATTCCCCCCCCTCTCCCCTCCCACAACACAGCTTTTGAAAATTAAGAAAACCACACGAGAGGAGGGTATGGGGGTGAGGGAGGTGGAGGTGAGGGAACGGGGTGGGGGGGGTGGACTGGGGGGGTAGAGAAAACATAGGGTTCATTCCTGCCCGCCCATCCCCTCCCTTCCCCCCGCTTCTCCCCCCTCCCCCCCTTCCCCTCATCGAGGGTCCCAAGGCAGTGTTTTTCCCCCGAAACCCAGTGAGGGGTTTTTTTGGCCCGGTCCTGTGTGTTCTGTGCTAATACGATACGCTGTGTGTTAGGGTGGGGCGAAGAATGCAGGTTCTGGGGGCGCCTCTGCCACCCTTCTTGCAAGTGTGCACGGGTGAGGCCCTTGACATGGAGGGTGTGCAAACCCCCCCCCCCCCATCTCTCTCTCCACCACGGACTAGTCGGGCAGTGACGGGTGGGGTCGACTAGTCGGGACGACGGGTGAAAACTCGACAGGCGGCACCCGTCGACTCGACGGGTCCACCCGTCGACTCGACGGGTGGCACCCGTCGGCACGACGGGTGAACCTGCTGAAACGACGGGTGTTCCAGCCATTTCCTGTTGATATGGGCCAATTTCCATTGAAAACTAGGGGAGTACCTTGCATGGCATCAGGTTATTTTTCACGCCGAACTATCTTCCCTGCACAGACCCACCCCCGATTACTTTCCATTTACAATTCCTAGTTGGTGATGGGGCCTCAAGTGCATGTGCGACGGCTGTTCTCGTGGATTTTCATTGTTCGAGGGATCTTGACTCTGACAAACTGTGTCAGTTTGACAGAGCAACCTACTTCATGAAGGTGATCACTTTTCTGCCAGGCAAATTTTCGCCCCAGCCAACCCTTGCACAACCCACAAGGCAGTCTCCAAGATACCGTACCCTCATCACCACCCAGGCCAAGATACCCCAAGATACCATCATCACCACCCAGGCCACCCAGACGAGCCACACCAATCAATGCCAGCGGCAAAGCGTACTGCAGCGCAGGCCCTCGCCAGCGCTGTGGACATGACGGTGTTTGTACGTGCTTGGATCAACACGTATGTTGTCGAGCGTGATGCTGATGGGTTGAGCCACATGGCCCTGAAGCAGCTTCTCGGCAAGCTGGCGGATAATCAAGTCGACTGATCCCATCATCAGTCTTGCCCTGTACAAAAAGTATGAGAAGGTGGGGGGTGGGGTGATCAGCAAGTCGACCGCGAAGGATGGTCGCACGATGTACGCTGCCCGTGTCAATAGCGGGTCAGACATCGAGTTTGTCGGGTTGGGCCTCCGGAAGAGCAACGGGAAGGACCACCCGACAGGGCTCAAGGAGATGGCCGACGCCTGCCCCGCGGCACTGCAGCTATGGTGAAGCTGTACGAGGCGGAGAAGAAACAGGCACAGAAGACCCAGCAGAGCAGGCTGGCCGTAGGCATTTTCGACGGTGCCTTCGCAACACGGTTGGTGACAGTTGCCGATAAGCAGAAGGATGAGTACAGAACGTGGTTCACGTTCAACTTCCTGAAGCAAATCGCAAGAGTGCAGAGAGGGGTTTTCGAAAAGGCGAACGTGATGTTTCGGCTCGCCTGCTTAGGGTAGCAGGGGACCATCTTGAGCTGTGGTCGGCATTTAGTAAGATGGGGTCATCTTCGCACAGGAGCGCGTTTTGTACCACACTACGAAATGACTGGTTGAAACAGCTCCACGCCTGCCACAGGGCTAGCATCCAGGAACTTCATGAAGCTGGGTTTGAGAGCCTGTACGCAGGGGTCACCCCCCCTGCCGACATAAACGGGTTCATCGCAATACTCGCAGAGATCTTGCCTGGTGGACCTGCCGTGCAGAAGGCTGTCCTTGGCAGCTCAACGTGTTCTAACATGACGGGAAACCAGGCCAGAGATGTTCTGAGTCGCTTACTCACCATTACCAAGACGAAGGGGGTGCAGCATCTACTCTGTATTGCAATGGAAATGCTTGTGCATTTCCGCTACAACGACATCCCCCATCAAGTACCACCAGGAGGGAAAGTGCGCGAAACAGTTCATCTTCTCGCTCATCGCAATGCACATCCTTGTGTTTGTCCTGGAGTGGGTGTCACCTGGGAGAACATCCGAGGGGCGTGGTGTTACATACCGTATACGTAAATATTTTGGAACGTAAATATTATGGAACGTAAATATTATGGAACGTAAATATTTTGGAACGCTGGTGGGTTGGCGTTCCAGATTTTTTTCGTTCCATAATATTTACAGGGCTTTCTGCGACTCGGGGACTTGGACCAGGTGATCGGACGGCATACAGAGTCCCTGACGGGACCTACTCGTGCACTTTTCGCGCGATTCCTGACGCAAGCCGTCCTCACCACCGAGTCCCCAACTGGCCCTGTAAATATTATGGAACGTAAATATTATGGAACGGACCGGCCAAAAATGGGCCCGTTCCATAATATTTACGTTCCATAATATTTACGTATACGGTATATCCATTCGATGAGCCACTGGTTTGATCCAGAAGATGCACACCCCCTCGCCCTGAGTGACGAGGAACTGGAGAGGGGGAATGGCGTCTCCAAACGCCATGCCCTGAGGGTGACATCGCAGCAGACCGCCGAACGGGACCTGCTGCTCTTCGAAATGCAGAGGACCAAAGGCAAGGGGTGCGGCCTGCTGGACCAACCGAGCACCCCGACCCTCCTGAAGTTCGGCGCGATAAAGCTTTGCTGCTGTGTCACCGCGAGGAACGCTTGTTGGAAGGGAGCAACGGCAGCACTGCAGCGGAGACTCGAGTCCCTCAGCCTTGGATCTCACGTCACAAAAAGGGGGCGATGGGGCCAACAATTTCTGGGCGACCCGGAAAACACCACTCCAAAGGCAACGCTGCTCGCATGCATCTGCAAGTCCAAATCCTGGGGCAACAGCGAGGATGTGCCAGAAGTGCCAGAACCAACCCCATCCGGTACAGTGCCTGTGCAGCAACATATCTGCATTGTGTGCTCCAAAGTTGTCCACACGAGAGAAGCACTGTTTGCGCATTATGATGCTGCACATCGGCCACAAAACAACGCGCCGTGTCAGACCTGCACTGTCACATGCCAGGAGTGCGGCAAACGGACAAAATCGAAGGGACTGAGCCAGCACTACCTCAGTCACCATTCGCGCGTGCTGACACAAAAGCGTTGCTGTGTTTGTTTCGAGCTCTTTAAAACCACTGTAAAGCGCGAAGAGCACATGAGATCCGCGCACCCGTAAGTGAGGGGGGGGGGTGTTTGGCAGTTCAGGTACGTAGGTGATTTTGTTTGTCCTCGAGAGCGGAGTGACGTCGTGGGGGAGTTGTCTTGAGGCCCCACCCCCAGGCCCCCTGCCCACCTGGATGGCTCACCCCCCTCCTGGTGGTCCACCGGTGGGCAGCCCCTTCACCAACTAGGAATTGTAAATGGAAAGTAATGGGGGGGGTGGGTCTGTGCAGGGAAGATAGCTCGGCGTGAAAAATAACCTGATGCCATGCAAGGTACTCCCCTAGTTTTCAATGGAAATTGGCCCATATCAACAGGAAATGGCTGGAACACCCGTCGTTTCAGCAGGTTCACCCGTCGACTCGACGGGTCCACCCGTCGAGTCGACGGGTGCCACCCGTCGTTTCACCCGTCGTCATTTCACCCGTCGTCCCGACTAGTCGTCCGGGCGACTAGTCCGTGGTGTCCCCCCCCCTTTTCGTTCAGTTTTTTTTGCACTCCCGCCAGTATCGCCGCGGGTTTCTTTGTATACACACACAAAACACAGGCCCGGTCGTACGTTTCTCAACCAAACTCCCCACGCCCACACACCCATTTTACGCCACGTAACGGTATAGGCTCTGCTTATCACCGTCACGCTCAATGTATTCACGTGCAATCAGATCCTCGATACGCTTCTTGATGTGGCGAGGGTCCGGCTTAAAGTGGTTGCTGAGCTGTGCAATGCACTCGCCAATCTGTGTTGCGGTTGGGGGTGTTTGTGGTGTCGCCATAAGCTTGTCAAACCCAGGCGACCCCCAAGAGGGGCACAGGTGGTGAGGTGGAGTTGCCGGGAGGTCAAGAAGATCTGCTTTTGTTGGTCCCCACAACCTCCAGCGACAGCATGACGCGCGCTGTTCCCATATAGGCGTCGTCATTAACTCAGGTGAGGGGACACGGCAATGTAGTCATACCAGCACAGGATGTTCCATCTGTTTTCTGCTCTTCATGATCCGCACGATGCACGCCTCGATAGCGTGCCTGCGATCTTCCTCAACGGTGGCAGTGACCTGTGGTGGGTATGGTATTGTGTGGCAGTGGAAGTCACATGGAGAGAACAGGGTGCGTTTGGTGGCGCTGTGGCGCTCTCCGCCACAGCCTGCAAAAAAAGTCTCACATATGTGCACCGATCGTCGCACCACGTTGCGCGCCATACCTGCTGTGCAACCTTGTGGCTTGTCTTTGCCACGACGGTCGGGATTTTGAGCTTGCGCGATTGGCCCGTGAATGTGGTGTTGACCTTGAAAGTGTCGCTCTCATCCACAGACTTCGTCGCCTTCGCCCCCTCAGGCACAACCTTGAGCAGCAACTTGTACTTCCCCATGGCAAGCGACTGCAACGCCTTCTTGGTCTCCTCCCACGGGAGTGTCAGCTCCTTCACGAACCCCTCGCCTGTGATTTCCTCGCGGTCGTTGAAGAGCAGCAGCACACAGGCCTGGAAGGCGGTGACCTGCAGCTGGAACTTCTGCTTGTTGAACAGCGCATCGAGCGTGACGTTGGCAAGCGAGTGCACCCAACGGAGCTTCCGGCTCTGCAGGGTTGTGGGTGTGACATGACGTGTCAAGAGAAGACCCCTCAAGGGGCTGCAAGAGTCATTGCGGCACCCACCCCTCCCCTCCACCCACCCCCACTCCCGAAAACGGCACACACCTGAGTGCGTGAGCTGTAGAACTCACGGAACTTCTCCATGGCAATCTGCACCTGCGGCGGCACCACAAGAGGGTGCAGGTGGAAGGCAGGCCATGACACCGTTGTCAACACCTGCATCGAATAGTCGAATCCGATGGTGATTTTGTTGTCAGCCAGGTACGTCTTGAAGCGCCCCTGCAGGTCCTGCGAGAGGTTCTTGTCTGTGAGCATCTTTTCCAACCGGCTTGTGTACGGCGCGCCTTGGCGCATCTTCAGCTTGCTGATGAGACTCCGCTCGGCGTCATCGTTGACGGTCAGCATGAGGAGGCGCTTCGAGAGCTGCTTCCTGTGGCAGGGCAGAACAAACAGTACCGGAGGACTACACAAGCAGCACCACAGCACCAGCACCCCCCAACCCCTCACACCACATACCTGTAGAACTCCTGGAAGAGGTCTTTGTCGCTGATGTACCCAAACAGCTGCACGACCTGCTCCAGGATGTCCTCCAGCTCGTTCTCCCCCATCTTCTCGGTGGAGTTCTTCATCAGCATGTCGCAGTACGACGCGATGAGGTCAGACGAAAACACCTGTGGGGGTGGGTGGGGGTGTTTTGTGCTCACTGATTCACGGGAGAAGATACGGCAACATCGCCCCGGAAAGTGTGGCGGCAGGGCCTGCGGCCCCCTTTTGAATTCCCCTTTCATACCTTCGAGGGGGGAGAACCAGGAGGTGCGTTCTTCGAGCTGCTGTGGAGCTGCTGGTTGACAAACGCCTCGAAGGCATCCTTCACAGCCTTCTGAAACACCGCATCGTCGTTCAGCTGATCGCGCAGGATACACCGGTATTTCCTGTGCAGCTCCAGCAGGTCGTTGGTATACGCCTTGAAACAGAGATCGGGCGAGTTGGAGTGCCTCGCAACGACACCCTTGCCTTCGTTTGTCACAAACTCATGCAGCAGCTGCGCCATGGGCTCCAGCCCCTTCGGGATCCTCGAGAAGAGCCTGTAGGCACGCTCGATATCGGCAAGCCTCTGATCCCGCAGCAAACTGATAAACCCGCTGTTCTCCATCTCCAGAAGCGTCTTCTGCTGCTCCGCAAGCAGCCTGTTCTCCACCTCCGTGATGAGATCGCTGTCGCTGTGGAGGTATGACTCAGCCCTCTGAGCCTCCTCCTGCAACCGCTTCTCCGCCTTCTTGAGGTACTCCGTCGCGCTGTCCTCCACAACCCACCGGCTGGCCTCCCTCTGGTAGAAATCCCCGGAGCTCTTCACAAAAGGCCGCTCGAAGTCGTAGCTGTACACCGCATTCTCGTTATCATCCCCAACCATCTCCGCATAGAGGCTGATTGCCTCCCTCAGCAGAGTCCTGTCGATGATCTCCCCGACCCTCTCATGCTGGATCCTATCAAACACTGCCTCGCGGAGCTCGTTCTTAATAGGTGTGTAGATCTCCCTGAAGAACCTCTTCAGCGAGTTGATATTCAGCTTGTCCTTATCGTAATGCTCAGCATAGAATCGGTCCAGATAAGAGAAGTACATCCCGAGCCAGCGTGTGATAAGCTTGTGGTTTTGCCACTTCTGAACCACTTCGCGAAGGAACATGTCAGGCGTCTTCCCTACGGTGGTGATCTTCCGTTCGACAAGGTATCCTGTGAGCAGCTCTCCGTAGCGGGAGTAGAGTTCTGCAGCAGCGCGTTGTTTCGTCTGCCCCGCGGCATCGCTGCTCGACTTACTGCTCTCCGTGCAGAGGTTGTAGACAATAGTGTACAGCGCCATCCGGTTAGGGAGGTCTTCCAGACCACCCCCTGCACAGCCATCCTCGACATGCGCGAGGAGGTTGTGGAAACCCCGCTGTAGCTTCACCCATTCTTCCTCCAGCTTCGCCTGCTCCTGCTCGTTCATCCTGAAAACAAGGGTGGGGGGGAGGGGGCGGGGGGATCGAACAAGAGGGAATGAATCAAGGGTAAGTGAGAGGGGGATATAATAGGGGGGGGGGATCTGAGAATTATCTAGTTAGAAACAGAGCTGGGGGGGAGGGAAGAGGGGAGGTGGGGGCGAGATGAGGGGAAGAGATGGGTGGGGACTCACCCACCCACCCCCCCCCCCCCGACCCCCCCCTTCCCGGCCCACCCGAGTTGCACAGGAGGGGGTGGGGTGGGGGCGGGGTGGGTGGAGGAACAGAGAAGACGGCGCACGAAGGGAGGGGGAGGGAGGGGGGTGCTGCGCTGTGTGTGTGTTGTGTGTATTTGTTGTCGCGCCCTCCCCTGCTGTTTGTGGGGTGGGGTGGGGGCGTTTGATCGTCGAGAGTGGGGGTCTTCGCTACGGGGTGATCGTCAGTGCATTTTGGTGCATTTCCTGTTGAATTGGCTGAAAACTGACGAAGTTTGTCGACCAGCGAAGACCCCCAGTGAATGGAAAAGCAAGTCTCCCATCACCTAATAGCAACACTGCTGAGGCAGCGAAGAGAAATAGCGACTTCTGGCACCAGTGTTCTGGAGATTGCAATGGATGATATCTAAACCTGTCAGTGAGTATCGATTGGTGGACAAGTCTGGTGCCAGCACCCGCGGTAATTCCAGCACCAATAGCGTTTTTGAATGCTGCTGTCTCGCAATGGTAGTCCGTTTTTCTGGTAGTCACCCCACCAAGAAGGTGGGGGGGGGGGGGGTTGGGTGGCATCTCCCCCTGAATTTTGCCGCCTCACTATATGTACATCGAACAGCCAAGCATGGCAAGCCTGGCGATACAGACACACCCTCCCCCTTTTCTGTTGTTGCGTTGGGGGGATTTTTTTGGCTCCCCTAGAAGGGGGGGGGGGAGGGGAGGTTGGCGGTGATGGCAAAAACCCTTCACGCTTCTACCTTCCTCAGCTTCCACACACACACATGCACCCTCTCCTGGCGGCCTATCGGATGCGTTTTTGTTACGTTTTATCGTTGAGGCTTGCAGCTGCGCAGGCAGAAATGACAGCACTGCACAGCATCAGGCCTGACACCTTGGGGTGTTCACGCGCCCGACACCAATCGGCATCTGTCATGTCCAATAGTCATTATGGAGCAGTTCAGCTGCATGACCATGGACAAAATCGAGGCGCTCTCCTGGGCGTCAGAGAGGTTCAGCCCCTCGGCCTGCGTCTCGGACGCCACAAGGACAGACCCGAAGCTGCGCGACTGCACATCGAGCGGCCCGCCACGGTGAGCCACTGCGGGCACCCGGACAAAGGTGCGGATCCCGCCCCGTGCCGCAAGGGGCACCACCCGACTGAACAGCATGTTGCAAAACCCCCGCCGCCCGTCTGCGGACAAGACAGGTCACCCGTTCCTGAGGGGCAGGGGGTGGTGTGGTGGTGGCGGCGATGCAGAGTCGTGCTGCTCAAAGGAGGTGGGATCGAAATGGGGGAGGGGGGAGGGGGGGTGGCTGTCTTCGCTCTGTGCCCATCGAGAGGCGAGACAATGCGGCAGCCTTTCCGCTCCGGAGGTTCAGGCTTGTTGCGCACCAACTGCGCATGCGTGGAAACGCGCCCCTGAAACCAAACACCCAGTGGGGCCTTGTCGGAGTGCCGACGTAAGATGCATACGCCCAGCCCCTTCTAGCAAAATGGTTATATTCCCCACATCACACACACGCAGGGCAGGGCAGGGCGAGAAGTAGCGAGAGAGAGAGAGAGGGGGGGGGGGGGGGAGAGGGGGAGAGAGTGCAGCAAGACACAAGACTGCCAAGTGTAAATGAAAGAGGTCTTGTCTGTCTGCCTCCGACACCCCTCCCCCCCCCCCCCCCCCAGCCCCCCGCCCTACACCCGACTCACAGGAACACACGCGTTAATCATTGTGATTGATGCAGGCAGCAGGGGGGGTAAAACAGAGAGAATCCCCAGCCTCAGTGCAACTCACGTCGGGTGCAGACATAGACACGGCGTTCGGAGCTGCGGGGGTTGTAGGTCGTCCCGTCGAAGTCGCCATACATGGCGACCACATCGAACATCTCTTCCTTGAGAATCGCCTCAAACTCCGCTGGGGAGACGAGGAGCTCCTCGCAGGAGTCTTCGAAATGCGCGAGATAGCTCTCCCGCTGCTGCGACCGCTGCAACGCAGACCCGATGTATTCAATCCTCCTCTTGTGGTCAGCAGCAGCGTAGGTCCGCTTGATCACATCGAGATTCCCTTCGTCGATCTGCGCCGCCGAGATGGCGAGCTCGGTGCTCGACACTTTGAAGGACATCACCTCCTGCTTCGTCTTAAAGGCCCCCTGGATGTGCACGTTGGGTATGTCCGCCACCAGCACACCCCCGCGCTGCAGGTGGAACCAGATCCGCCGCACCGCCTGCCGCACCGCCTCCAGCGAGGGCAGATACAGCAGGGCATTCAGGCAGATGGCGCTGTCGAACTGCTCCAGCTTGTCCCAGGGGGACGACTCCTGCCCCTCCTTGGGGGGGCTGGCTCGCGCGTCCTGCTTCTCCACCTCGAAGGACGTCATGTCGGCGAGGAGGAACTGGGTGGGCGGCTTGGGGGAAGGTTCAGTCTCCAGCTGGAAGCGGAGCTTCTCCTTGGCGATGTCGAGCAGGACATGGGAGGAGTCGACACCTGTCACCCGCAGCCCGTAGTAGCGGAAGAAGAAGGAGAAGAGGCCAGTGCCGCACGCAACATCCAGGACGTGGTGTGCCTGGCGGGTGGAGAGGATCGAGAGGATGAACGACGCCCCAGGATTGAAGCTCGGCACATTCCCGAAGAGCACGTCGTGGTATTTTCCCATCTTGAAAAACTGGTTGTGCCCCTGGACAACCTTTGTGCTATGCGATTTTGCGTTCCGCTCAGCAGGCGTGATGCCTGCCCTGTGCTGCGAGTCGTCGTCGTTATAAACAAACATGCCAACGTTCTGCGCGTTGATGACAATTGTCTTGCTGCGCACCACGGAAACTTCGGATGAGTCGGTAACCACAGCAGCGAATGGCTTGACAGCGTCCTCCACAACATCGACGTCAAACCCGGAGACGCTGACCGCGTCACCCTCCTGCACAAAGCAGAGCGCATCGGCCCAAGTGTCCTGCAGCACCACGTCAATCAGGTTGGGCCCGACCTCCTTCCGCTCCCCCTCGAGCAGCAGGACCAGCTTGCGGTGGCCCTGCTTGGTGCGCTCGCTCCCCGACGACCCCTTCACGGTCCCCGAGATGCGCAGCGAGCTGTGCTTGCTCTGCAGTGCCGCGACGAACCCCATAGCCCCCTGACGCCCCACCCCTGGGGTGGGTATGTTAGGGATGCTGCCGGGGGGGGGGGGGCGGGATGTGTGATTGTCGAAAATGAATGCACAAAAAAGCGACGACAAAAGTCACTCCCGGGAGGGGGGGTGGGGTTCGGTGAGAGGGGGTTGGGGGCGTGGGGGATGTGCGTGTCTGGCAGGGCAGTGCAGAATGCCTTTCTGCACTGTGTGCGCTGCGGCTCTTGGGATCTCTCCGATGCGTGGGCACACCATTACATGTGATGACTTGCAGCAGCAAGTATCTCGCGGTCTTCCTTCAGGCTGTCGTGTGCGTACGCGAGTGAGTCCCCATCTTGTTGAACTGCAGCAAGAACGATCTCACGATCACCCTTCAGGCTGTCGTCTGCGTACTCGAGTGACTCCCCATATTGTTGAACTGCAGCAAGAACGATATCACGACCACCCTTCAGGCTGTCGTCTGCGTACTCGAGTGACTCCCCATATTGTTGAACTGCAGCAAGAACGATATCACGATCACCCTTCAGGCTGTCGTCTGCGTACTCGAGTGACTCCCCATATTGTTGAACTGCAGCAAGAACGATCTCACGATCACCCTTCAGGCTGTCGTCTGCGTACTCGAGTGACTCCCCATATTGTTGAACTGCAGCAAGAACGAACTCACGATCACCCTTCAGGCTGTCGTCTGCGTACTGGAGTGAGCGCCCACCTTGTTGAACTGCAGCAAGAACGATCTCACGATCACCCTTCAGGCTGTCGTCTGCGTACAGGAGTGAGTACCCCTCTTGTTGAACTGCAGCAAGAACGATCTCACGATCACCCTTCAGGCTGTCGTCTGCGTACTGGAGTGAGCGCCCACCTTGTTGAACTGCAGCAAGAACGAACTCACGATCACCCTTCAGGCTGTCGTCTGCGTACTGGAGTGAGTACCCACGATATTGAACCGCAGCAAGAACGATCTCACGATCACCCTTCAGACTGTCGTCTGCGCACTCGAGTGAGAGCCCATATTGTTGAACTGCAGCAAGAACGATCTCACGATCACCCTTCAGGCTGTCGTCTGCGTACTGGAGTGAGCGCCCACCTTGTTGAACTGCAGCAAGAACGATCTCACGATCACCCTTCAGGCTGTCGTCTGCGTACTGGAGTGAGCACCCATCTTGTTGAACTGCAGCAAGAACGATCTCGCGATCACCCTTCACGGTGGTGTGCGCATGTCTGAGCCAGTCCCTCTCATACTCCCGAACGGCTTGAAGGACCTCATCGCGTGTCGTCACCCACAGCGGGACCTGCCACAGTTGCTTCTCCCCCTTGTGCACCGCATCGAGGTGACGGTCGGGACGGAGGGTGACGTGAACCACGCATCCGGCTTCGACACCTGCATGGCTGCACAGAGGCTCGTCGTCACACACCGCTTTGCCCCCCACCGACAGATGCACGTCCTCTTCCTCCACACCATCAGCGTAGCGGAACGCCTCGCGTGCTTGGCGCTTCAGCCTGTCGGGCTTCTCGTTCATCCCGATGTCGACAGCGTGCGTCACGCCTGTCGCCGCATCCGTCAGGAACACGTCCATAACCACGCCTGTGAAAAGTTAGCAGCGCCCTGCAGGGTGGTGTGGCTCTGTGTGTGTGTTGCAATCAATCAGGAGGCATGCGCCCGCTCAGCGTGGTGCATGGTCATAAAGACGATCCTCAAGCTTCCGTAGCTGAGCGACGGGTGTGTCTAGGCAGGCGTTGGTTCCCAACCCCCACCCAATACACCCTCCCTTCAGGGGGGCAGCGCAGCACAGCACAGCACAGTGCAGAGCAGGCCTGTGGAGATCCTTACTGCGGATGTGAACAGGGCACGGTGAAGAGAGGGGGGGGCGCGCCTGTGTGGTGACCACCGTTAACAGGAGCCGGCAGACCTTCCTTGAGGGGATGTCAGCCCCGCTCGGGTATATTTTTGCTGTGTTTCGTGGGAGCATGCGACCGGTGTCACCACACATGGCACATCCCGCGACACACAACATACCCCCCTTCACCGCCGCCATTCAGCCACGAGGACATATTGGGATAAACTAACTGAACAAACAAAATCAGAGAAAGGGGGGGGGGGGGGGAGACGAGGAAGATCGCAGCTGCTCTGCGCCAAGCTAAGCCAAGGGGAGACCAACGTTGCGTGGGGCTCACGCGAAGGGCACTCTCGCTGTTCCGCCGCAGAACTGTCGCATCAGAGCGGAAACAGATGTTGGCTTGGCAGGGGCCGGTACCGAACAGTAAGCCTGTTGCAGGATAACCCGGTGCGCTGTGCTTCATGATCAGAGCAAATGACATCCTGTTCTCTCTCACCCCCCCCCCCCGGTCCTCTGGGGGTGGACAAGAACCAAAAACGTAAGATATTTCTTGGCACGGGCTGGGGGGAAAAAGAATGCAGCCCGCGTGTCAAAATAGGTACGCTAACGGGTATGTCAAAAAAAAATGGAGAAAGGGAGGAGTCACTTCTTTTGCGCTGCAGGGATTCCAAAGTAAAAACAGCACCCCGATCTGAAAGGGCATCACACGGGTTTTGTTTGTGCACACAGGAAGGATGTACGTTGCACTGTGCACTGCCAACAGCCTTGTTTTACTGTCACAAGCAAGATTGTTTGTGTAAAAAAAAGGGAAGTTAGGCGGTTTCACGCACGACGGGGCCATAAAAATGACACCATCGGAAAAAATAAGGGTGCTGAATCTGGCAAAATGAGCTCCCCCCTCCTCTTGGCGAAAGAAGGTGGCATGTGGTGTTCCGTGTGCGGCAATGCAGCAATTTGCAGGCACCGCATTTTCAATGTAGAATCCTGCGGCAACCACGCATTCCTTCACGAAACACAAAACCCACCTCAAAATGGAAAGCGATAGGATAACCAGAAGGGTGAAAAGGGAGGGGCCGGGGGCGGGGGGGAATGGGATAAGCGGTGGGAAGGGGGAGGAGGGGGGTGTGGGCCTTGAACCCCACTACACCCCCCACCCTCCCCCCTGCACACCACACGTGTTGCCTGCACTGCACCACCCCAAGCAAAACCACCCGATACGTGCCGAGCTGCTGTGGACCATGAACGCCTTATGGTGGCAAACCAGGCCGGGCAGACAACCAGCACGTCTCAGATATGTCGGTTGGGAGTGGTGGTGAGGGAGCAGGGAAGGGGAAGGGCGTCTGGAAAATCCCAGCGCAGACCTCATTCTCTCCGTGTCACAACTGTGCCAGGTGTGGCAAGCCCTGGAAGGAGAAGCGAGAAGGTTTGGCTCTGTCGACGCTTCCACCCCGCGCCTGTGTCAAGGCGAGAGGGTGCGGATCACGGCGTGCGGGTCCTGACAAGCAGCACCTTCCCCCCACACACACCGAGTGACCAAAGCTCGGAAGCCGTGGTGAAGGGCACTCACCCAAGAGAAGGCGATAACAACGAAAGTTGGTGTGTATCTTCGGAGGCGAGCCAACACACACACCCCAACCCCCACCAGACTGAACCTATATCGCATCCCTCCACCGTTGCTCAGACGCAGTCGTTTGCGTCAGGCTCCTCCCGGCAGCAGCAGGTGGGGTAAGGGAACAGGACAGGGACGCGGCGCTTGTACTTCTCGTATTCGGGCTGGCCGCCCCACTTCTCGTCAGCCTTCTTCTCCAGAAGCGGCACGCCGCTGACGAAGTTGATGAGGAGGAAGACGAAGATGGGCGAGATGACGCAGACCCACTGCCCGCCGCGGGTGAACCATGTCGCGGCGATGACCAGCACACCCACCCACAGCGTGATCTCGCCTGCGTAGTTGGGGTGGCGCGACAGGCTCCACAGGCCCACGTCGATGTACTTCCCGCGGTTGCTCTCATCCGCCCGCCACACCCGCTTCTGGTGGTCTGCGATGATCTCGGCGGCGAAACCCACCGCCCAGATGCAGATCCCGACGTAGTGCGACCACGACCACCCCTTCCGCTCCGTCGCCGCGATGCCTGCCGCCGCAGCCATCACCGTGAGGAACACCCAGAGCCCCTGCAGGCTCCAGGCGACGAAGAAGGGGGCGAACTTTGTTTTGATCTCGTCGAACCGGACGTCCTTCCCGTCGGCGATGACACGGGTGACGAGGAAGAAGCCGAGACGCATGGCCCAGACGTACACCATGGAGGCCAGCATCCAGGCCACAGGGCTGATGCCGTCGCCGCGGAAGTGTGCCACAAGCAGGGAAAGGGTCACCATCGTGATGTAGGTTATCGACCCGACAATGTCGTAGAACTTCTCCGTCTGCAGCAGGAATGCCGGGATGAAGGCGACCCACTGGATGACGAAGCAGGGGATGGCCAGTGCGGTGAGCACCGGCAGCCCGGCCACCTTCGGACCCCCGATGGCATAGCCCAGCCCGATGGCGGTGCCGAAGGCCCCCAAGGCAATGGGGAGGCACAGGTAGTTCAGAGCGTTGCTCGGCATTGTGTAAAAAAAAGAAAAGCTGAAGGCAGAAAGAGCCGCCCCTGCGAAGAAGGGATATGTGTGTGGTGTGACGAGAGTTATGATGAGAGGCGGTGCGTCGGAGGAGAGAGATTGCATCATCCTTTGAGGAAGAAAGAGCCGAGAGAGAGGGGGGGGGGGGGAGTTTGATCGTCAAGAGTGAATGAAAAAGAGCCGACAGAGGGGGGATGCGAGGGTTTTCCCTGAAGCCTTACGACCTCTGAAGGAGGTAGGGCACCATCAATCAGGTGGGTCCGGCAGACCCCTCACCACACCACCGCAGTCACGCCTGCTGCTGCACCACCGATGCGACTGCAACACCTCTGACGGAGTTGAAGCACACCACACAGGGAGACTGCAACAGATCCTCGGGTGACAGGACACGCTCCTCCACCGCACCCCCCTCCAGCAGGTGCTGCCGCAGGACACCTGGGAGAAGCCCGTCTGATAGAGGCGGGGTGAACCAGCCGCTGCCCCCGCCCTCGCCTCCCACCAGATAGCATGCGATGTTGGTGAAGGTCCCCTCTGTCAGATGCCCTGCGGCGTTCACCAACACCACGTCGAACACCTCCGGCGACGACCTGCTGCCGTGCACCTCCGCATACACATCACGCCAGGTCGTCTTATGGGTGAAGAAGAACCGGCTGCCAGGCGCCGCCGTGTCGACCCTCCTGCAGGACACCTCCAGGGAGACGCGGGGGAATGCCTCGGTGCCGAAGCCCCCCTCCCCGCATCCCACCGCTGCAGGGAGGCGCAGCAGAGGGCCTTCTGCAGGGATGCGCCAGCCCAGAGGCACGTCCCTGTGGTTGAGGTGGAGGCCGCCGTTGCTGTCTGTCTCCAGGCGCAGCATGCGGAGGGGTGGCGAGTCGGCGCTGTGCTCCTCGCCATACTGCTGCAGGGCAGCCATCCCGCGTGCCGCGGTGGCGGCGGCATCGGCAGGCCATCCGGCAGAGTCGCGCAGCTCGGAGAGCGTTGCCTCGAGGCGGCGGCGGTGGCCCTCAGCCAGCAGGAGCTTGCCGCCGTGCCAGCCGACGGACTCCAGCACCCGGAAGTCGGGTGCGGTTTGGGGTTGTTCCATAGAGAGGAGAGGAATTGCTAGAGGAGGGTATGCGGGTGGCAAACAGGGTCAAGCAGGGTGGAGATAAAGAAGAGAGGCCCCCTTCCCTGCTGTGCAGTAGCGTCTGGGTTTAAGGAGAGTGTGGCAAGGGGGTGAGGGGTGGGGCTGCATGCTTCTTTTGGTTTGATTCAGTCGTTAGCGCTGGTGGTGGGTGGGGCAGGGTGGTGCGCTGGGGCCTGGAAAGCACCCAAGGCAACCTCGTCCCCGGGGGAGGCAAGGGGCAGGGTGAGGGGATGCCGCAACAGGGCAGGCCGCGTGTAAATGGTAGACCGATTAGGCGTGTTCTTTGTTGGCAAAGCAATGCCGGTGTGCCTCTGTGCCTTATAAACACACGCGAAAGCAGTGTGTGGAATAAGAAAGACGCACGGAAAGCCTGGCAGAGGTAGGCAGAGAGAGGTGGGAGAGAGGGAGAAGCAAATCCGTTTGGAGGCAATACCTGAGGCGACACTTGGATGACTTGAATAGGCTGGAACGAATGTGAACTATTTTTTGATGCCAGAACCTGTCTCAGGCCACAGCATAAGTAAGACTCTTGGCAGGGGCGCACGACACGCATGCACGCCCTTCCACCGCCTGCACAAAACACAACGGAACTGGAACAACTGTCAAAACAATGATATCCGGCAATCGTTTGCTTTTTTCCTCGCTTTTCTCACTGCGCGGGCTTCTCAGACAAGACAACCTGCATGGGGCTAATCGAGACCTTCGGGATGCAGCATGCAATGCAGGCGACCACGCCGGAGACGCTGCCTGCGGCGCTCCTCCGTTTGCTGAAAATGGCGGCTGACAACACGCTGGAGGTTCGCATCGCGCACGAGCTTATGCCGCGTGCGCCACCCACGGAAGGTCTTCTGTATCTGCGTGGCACAGATATACCGGCAGGCGTCGTGCCGCTGCCGCCTCACCGCCTCCCTCTCGAAGGCCTTGAGGCGGGTGCGGAGGCGGGACGCCTGCCCACGCGTGACTGCCCCCACCGCCTGTGTCCTCTCCGCACTCTCCACGGCAGCCAACCGCCCCAACGCCTTCTGGCGCTCCACGCTGATGGCGATACGCCGCACGCTCTCCTCCGACACCAGCATCTGGCAGACTAGCAGCGCATTGCTGACCTGCAGCACGGCACGTGCGCCGGGGGGCGCGTGCTGCGCACCCCCAGGCTCTGCCTGCTGCCACGCCCTGCGGGCACGCTTCTCCCTCGCATGCCTCGAGATGATGCGCTCCACATCGACCCTGTGGAACTGCTGCTTCTGCATGCTCTCGAGGTACACCAGCCCGCTGGAGTATTTATCTATGGAGTGCACGTAATCCAGCCGCATCTTCCAATCCTCCAGCTTCACCTGCCGCAGCAGCTCCCTGCCCCCAGCCTCCTGCCCCGAGATCCCCTCCCGCGCAGCAGCCTCTGCCGACACGAGGGGCTTGCTCATCAGCTCGACGTTCTTCACATAGCGCTCCTGCCGCACGGCTTGATCGAGGTCGTGCCACAGCTTGCAGAACCCGGCTGCCATATCGCTGCCGTGCTCCCTGAGGGCCTGGTGCTGTGCCACCGTGAGCAAGCTGCTGCTGGCGGGGAAGGCAGCGCCACCGCCGCCACCACCAGCGCCGCGCAATGCGGAGCGTGCCTTCGCAACCTCGGCGAGCTCTGCCTGCCTGCGTGCCTCCTTCGACACGGCGCCGCGCTGCGCCACCACCTTGCGGCGCGAGCTCTCCAGCGAGGCCTCCAGGCTCCTGTTGCGCGCCTCGATCCGCATCCCTGCCAGCGTGGCGCCGTGCGGCAGGGCCAGGGCCTCCAGCAGCACCCCGATGGAGGCCAGCGGCGCCACCTGCCGCCACCTGTGGCCCTGCTCCGACAGCAGCACCACGCGCCTGCGGCGCTCCTCCAGAGCGAGGGCAGACAGGCGGTGGTGCAGCTGGTGCAGCGAGCGGAGCTCTTCGGCGCCTGCGGCTTCGGCAGAGGCGATAGCGTCACGCCCTTCACCCTCCGTGTCGAGCAGGTCGACGGCACTCAGGAAGGCCCCCGGGTCGTAGAGCAGCGCACACCTCGCGCTGATGTCGACACGCAGGCCGCGCAGCGCATCCAGCAGCAGACGCGACTTCGCCTCATCCAGAGATAGGGCCATCATGGGCACAGCCGTGGCGAAGAAGGTGTCAGCCCTTTTGCACCCCTCCTCGCGTCTCACGCAGAGGTTGGCGGCGCGGGTGCCGTCCATCAGGGCAGGGCATGTGATTGCCTCCGCGAAGGAGTCGGAGAAGGCCTTCTCGATGCGCGCCCTGGCCAGCTTCTCCGCATCGATCACATCGAAGGCAGCCCCGACGAGGCACGCCGGGTCAAACGCGTTGAGAAAAAACGACTCGTTCAGAAGAATCGACTGCGCCTGCCTCCTGTCAAACCGGCTGATATGCTCCACAACCTTCTTATTCTCGAAAAACAGCCCCCCTGCAGCCTGCAGGTAGGCCCGCTGCGCTGCTTCGTCGTGCTGCATGAGGAACAAGGGGTGTGTCACTGTGGTGAGAAACTCCTTCTCCACGAGGTGTTGATACTTGGCCGCCTTCTCCCTCCTCCTCCTCTCCTCAGAGATCCTCTGCGCCGCCATACGGAAGTGCCTCAGCATGCTCCCCCTCGACTCCGCCTCACACGCGTGCAGCCTCGCAGAGCCCTCCGTCGTCTCCTCCAGCAGGCCGAGGCACTGCTCTATGAAATGCTGCTGCTCCGCGAAGACGGAGCGTCGCCGGTTTCTCTCCCCCAGCAGCATCCCCTGCATCGCCTCCCTGAAGAGCTCGCTGAGTGACACAGCCGCCGCCTCCACATAGCACCGCATCTGCATGGCAAACCCCTCGAGGTGGACCAGCCTCGCCCCGAAGTGAAACCCGCTGACTGCGCTGAACAGCACATCCCCCTCCACCCTCCGCGCCTCCGACGCGGAGGCAAACGGAACACCCGCTGACACACCACCACCACCACCACCGCTAGGTGGGCCTGACACGCCAAAACCCCCACAACGCAGATGCTGGATATGCCACAGAAGGGGGCCATTCCCAAGGGGGCTGGGGACCCCACCCCATTGGATCCCGGCTTGGCGTGAGAGGGAGGCCGAGGAGGCAGACCGGTGGTGGAGGGAAGGGTTGCCCTGGGGGGCTTCGCCAAAAGGGGGTGTGGCGCCCGCGCCTCGGGGGCTGCTCCAGGCAGGGAGGGATGCGGTTCTCCGGAGCGGGGCGGGGGAGAGGGTGGGGTGGGGCGAGGTGCCCACCCCAGTGGTGCGGAGGGTGGTGTCCCACCGGTGGGGGGTGCGGACCGCCACCCCGAGGTCCATCGCATTCTCCGCCGCCGCGCCGCGGCAGTCCTCATCGACAAGCCTCCAGCAGCGCGACACATCATGGGCAAACCCCAACAGCGCAGTGGGGCAGCGCCCCGCTGCCCCCCCACCCCCCACCTCTCTCAAGGGCTTCAACGACACGGCGGAGCTGGCCCGGCGCTGGGTTTTTTCAACCAACACAGGGGCCTCCCCACTCCCGACCCCCTCCCCCCCCCCTCCGGGGGAGGGCGCTGCCTTGGAGGAGGAGGAGGAAGAGGGGATCACCAAACTGAGGGCCCTCCGTCTCCTCACCCCCGCCGCCCTGCGCTGTTGTATCCGCCTCCCCGACGCGGTGATGAATTGGAGGCTCAGGTGGGCGGACTCCTCGAGGAAAACCCTCTCGGATGCCTCCTGCCAGCAGACAGCTGTGAGGAGCGACGGCGGGGCCAGCGGGGAGAACCGCGGGTTGGAGAAGGAATTGGAGGAGGAGGGGGTGGCGGTGGCGGCACACCTCCATGCTGCACAGCCCAGGCCGACGCGGCGGAGGGTCGTGGGGGAGACGGGGAGCAGATCTGGCAGGGAGAGGTCCCCAGAGGAGGAGGGGGAAACCTGCCCTGCAGCCGTGATGATGTCGAAGGAGCGGAGTGCGGATACCACCTCCGATATCCCAGCCCCTCCGGTGATGGAGGCGCGGCGGCGGATCGATTCGGTGCAGAGGCGGAGCTGCTCCATCCTGGCGGAGACCGCTGCCCCATGGAGGTGGCAGCTTAGGTAGAGAGCAGAGGCAACTGCGCACTGCACAGCCTCGGTGTAGGCGCGGTGCATCCCCTCCGCGTGCTCCAACATCAAGGGGAGGCTCTGCGTCACGACAAATCCACGGAGCTCCATGGGGAGATCATCGCCCAGCAGAGAGAGAGGCGAGGCTTTCTGTTTGGCAGCGGAGACCATGCCGAGGTTATCCCCCCGGGAGGAGCGTTGGAGTGGAGAGAGAGGGTTGTAAAACAGAGCGGATGCGGTGTATAAATCCTCCTCCACCGACACGACGATGTCCCCGGTGAGGGTCTCTGCGGGGGAGATGCAGAGGGAGACCAGACGCCTCCGACTCGCCAGACCCTCCGCCTTCGAATGCATCGCGGAAAGGGCTGAGGCTGCCGCAGCCTCGAGGTAGTTTCGCGACACCGCCTCAAAATGGAACAAGGTACAACACGGCCCGGCCACCCGGGTGAAGGCCTGCCGCACCCCCTCCGCTACCCTCCACATCTTCAGGGAACGGCCCTCTCTGAGGCGCACAGCCCTCGCAGCGGAGAGCTGGTCCTTCTCCAGGGAGGCACGCCTCCCCCTCTCGGCCTGAGAAATACCCTGGAGGAGGGTGACGACCTCCTGGCTGTGCATCAGCCTCTGTTCCCTAAGGGAGGCTGCTGCCACTGCGGAGGTGAACCTCTCGAGGAGACCCCTGCGCAAGGCGTGCTTCTCCAGGAGGGAGATGCGTTGGGAAGACTCCTCGTTGGATACACCGCTGCGGGTGTTACCCTCATCGGAGAGGGTTTTGGAGCACATCTCGGAAAAATCCGCCCCCTGCGCAACACACACCGTTGTATACCCTGCCCTCTCCGAGGCGGCAACCCCATGCCGGGAGATCTCCTCCTCTGTGGACACCTCCTCCATCGCGCAGACCGCATCATGGAGAAACATCCGGTACCCCTCCTTGGTTTCCCACCCCCGCACGACACCTCCGGCTGCCGAGATGCGGAAGGCACCCATGAGGTGGGCCGACGTGGCGGATCTTGCATAAACCCCCTCCTCCGCCTCGATGGAGGCGCGGGCAACCCGCTCGGCGTGGAGGAGGGCAACCGACGGCAGGGTGGCTCTGATGTGATCCCGGAGAGAGACGATTTCGCCAAACGCGTCTGCCTCCGCTGCAGCGAGGATCCTCCTCCGGAGCCCGTGGAGGTGTGGGAGCTCGGAGAGGTGGGAAACGATATCCCCCGTCTTCCAGAGGAGGTCCGCCGCGGCGGCGCGGAGGCGGCGCTCCTCCTGCGCAATCCGACCCCGGGAGGCGCACTCATCACCCGCGACCCAGGTGATGGTGGCGGCTTCCCGGAGGAATTGTGCGAAGTGTCGCTCCGCCTCGACACGCCAGGCCCACCAAATCATCTCCGGGGGTGCGTAGGCCCACTCCGCAATGTCCGCTGCGCGGATCCCGAAGATGAGGTAGCAGAGGGCGACGCGCGACTCCGCCTCCAGAGCAACCACCCCTGAGATGCGCTGTGCCAGCAATGCCTCCGACTCTGCCCTGCGCCGCGCGATGCTCAGGTCGTCGCTGAGCCCGGTGGGGCGCCGCCGGGGTGGGGGCTGCTGCTGCTGATGGTGCTCTTCGTGGTGGCGGGGGTGGCGGTGGTGCGAACCCCACCCACCCCACGGAGCAGAAACCTCATCCCCCTTCCCCCACCGCCTCTCCGCAGCCTCCGAGGGAAACACCTCCTCCGCGTCCCCCTCTGCTGGCACACCGCTGCTGTTGGCAGAGCTGGTGGTGCGTTCGTGGAAGGGGTGGGGGAGGTGGTGGTGGTGGTGTTGGTGCTGCTCCAACCCTATGCGCCGAAGCACATTGGGATCGCACCGCGTGAGGGAGGTGTGGGGCGCCGCGGGGGAGGCGGTGGTGGGTGCCTGAAAAACATGCGCGGCAGGGGCGGTGCTCCCGACATAGCTGACAGTCGGGTTGTCGGCGCGGGGGTGCGCCTTGCCGGGCCCCCCACCCTTTGGGCCCGCCGCACCCCCGGGGGGAGACAGCATCCCATAGCGGGCGTAGTGCTGCGCATGGGCATCGTGCAGCCTCCGCCGGACCTCCTCCTTCCTGTGCAGCTGCAGGCTCTGCAGAGACGATGCGATCGACACCTTGGACACCAGCTCCTCAGCCTCGATAAGGCCCCGCTGGCGTGACTCCTCATCGTGAGAACTTTCATAGGGTTCCAGCATACTGTGCGTCGGGGGTGGGGAAAGGACAGGCGGGGCGGGGTGCAGAGGGGAGAGTGGGTGGGCCCCACCTGAAGAGTCGTGCGGTGTGAGTGGGAGGAGGGTGTGGAGGGTGGCTGTGGAAGATGGCGTGGGGGAGTGGGGCACGGCTCCCCCCTCATGATCAATGAATCAATACAATTAGGTGGGGGGTAAAGAGTAGAATGTAGAATTGGTTGTTCCACGGTATTAGGTGGGGGGGGGGGGGGGGTAGTACGGAGGGGTAGGGGAGAGGGGGAATGCCTGCTGCTGCTTGAAGGGATGTAACCCCCCCGCCACGCAAACCGGCGCAAGAAAGCTCGCGCCTCGAAGGCGGCGCAGAGGGGCGGGGGAGGGGGTGGTGGCTGTGGGTGATGCCACCCCCTGCAAAAACCCTCCCCTCTCCCTCACCGTGGCGCGACCCTCCCCAGCACCAGCACCCCCGTCCCTTGTCCCCCCCCCCCCCCCTGCCAGACACCTTTACCATGAGACCTGAGATATAAAGGGTAGATCACCACCTCAGAGCCCACATCGCGCTGCGGCACACCATCCCGAAGAATGACTTGGATGTGTGGCAAAAAAAACTGTCCGTCCCCCCTCCCCCCCCCCCCCCACAACTCACCACGTTTTTTTTAGAAGAAAGGTTGCTAGGCTAGAGTTTACCAAAAAAAATCACGGGATGAGACGCAAGAAAAAGACTGACTGGAGGGGGCGTGGGGAGGTGTAGGTGTATGAAGCAGTGCGAAGGAGACGACTCCGGCGCACAGATCCCCACAGACACACACGCCCCGTCACTGCCATCCCGACCTCACACGGGATGTGGTTTCCACCTTCTGCACAACCTGCTCTGAACATCTGCAACGTACCCCCACTTCCACCTCCCCCACCTCATGATTCTGCCTTGGCAGCTGCTGCTCGCTCATTCGCCACGCAGTGTGGAAACAAACTCGTCCCCCTCGATCAGCTCCTTCACAACGTCCAGCCCACCGACAAGCTCGCCGTCGACGTACAGCTGAGGGAAAGTCGGCCAGTTGGAGTACACCTTGAGCCCCTGGCGGATTGCCTCGTCGGTCAGAATGTCGAATGTGCCGTACGGCACGCCAGTCTCGTTGAGCATGCCCACAATGGTCCTCGAGAAGCCGCAGCGAGGCTGGCTGGGGCACCCCTTCATGAAGAGCATGACCTTGTCGCGGCTGATAAGGTTCTTCATCCGCGCGTTGTTGTCAATCTCCTCCGCAGTCTCGTAGAGGGTCTCAATCTGCTTCTTGATGTCGTCAACCTTTGCCCCGGCGATGTCCCCGATACGCTTCCCATCCCGGTAGAAGATGATGAAGGGCACCGTCTCCACAGCCTCTGCGTCAGTCACATCCTCCATCTCCTCGGCCATCGCCGTGACAAGACGCACCTTCGGGTAGTTCCACTCGTTCATCGAGTTGTGCAGCTGCTTGCTGGGCTCACACCAGTCAGCAGCAAAGTGGATGCACGCATTGGGGGTCTCCTTGAGAAGCGCATCGTACTCCTCCTTCGAACGCACCACCGCGACAGACATTGTGCCTGGTCTCTGTTGTGTGATAACGGTGTTGTGGAAGGGGCGCGGGGGGCGCAGTGGGGATGGACTGTTAGGGTGGGCAATACAGAAAGGGGGTGGGGGGCTGCACAGAACTGACCTCGGTTCACTCGAGATGCGGGTTGTGCCCAGACAAGAGGGGATGGGGAGGGGAGGGGAGAGATGTCGAGGTCAGGGCCGAGGGGGTGGTCGGGCTGGGCGAGGTGGTGGGGTGATCCACCACCGCTTTATACTTCGATGGAGAAGAGAGAAAAAAAACCGGGGCCTTGGTTATTATCAACTCATCGCATCACTCAACACACACACAGCCAAATCTCCCTCCGTTCCACCCGTGTTGTGCTCGCTCTCCCCATCCCTCCGCACCTACATCGCCCCACGCATTCTTTTCCCCCCCGCCCCCCTCGGGTATGCACGGGGGATTCACGTTGTGATTCACACAGTTGCACCACAGACCCCGCCTCGAAGGTCCGTCCAAAGAAGAGGGAAGAAGCGGCAACACACACAGGGCCCTCTATCCCTGGCCTGCCGCTGGGGGGGGAGGGGGGGAGATCTTCGCTACAGTGCCGAAGCCAGTGCGTTTTTTTGGTGCGTTTCGCATTTCCTCCTTTTTTTTTAGGTGAAAAAATGCCGAACCTTTTTGCCGAAAGATGCTGACTGGCGAAGAATCCCTCCTCCCTCCCCCGCCCCTTCTGGAAAAGAAAAGAAGAGTCACGCCACTGGATCAACACTGCGCGCTGAGGCAGTGCACAAAGAGGATGGGGTGGGGCGTGTGTAGTGCACGACGAGGATGGGGGAGGGGGGGGGGGGAGGGGGGAACGGGGGTACGAAGTTTAAGCACCCCCCCCTCCCCCAGCCTCGGCGATACGCAGAGCGAGCAAAGGCACACACACACGCGTGAATATTGTTGTATTAGTGTAGACACACACCGAGCCCTTGCTCTTGATGTGATCTCTACTGCCTGCCACACACACACTCACAGGGCGGGCTATGATCCGCACAGGATCTCCCCACACTAAACGTGGTCACCACACACTCACACCCAGGCGTGTATGGTGACCGCGCGTCTTTGTACAGTCCGCTGGGAAAGGGTTAAACCTCACACAGGTGTGTGTCTGCCCACTTTGGTTCAAAAGGTGTCTTTCCATAACACCTTTCCTGGGGGAGGGGATAGAGGGTGGGGGGGGGGGAGGGTTGGCTCTTAGGCCCGACCCTACATTATACCCGTGGAGCTCAAGAGGCGCACATTCGCTGCCACTGCCACCGCCACCCAGCACCTGTGGCAGCACGTTTTACTGAAAACATAATCGTTGGGGAGGGGGGAGAGTGAGAGGTCTATATACTTAGGGCACCCTGGGGCTCGGTGGGGGTATTCTTGAACACTGTCAAACTGTGTCAGTTCGTCAAGACTCCACGTGGTGGTCTCCCGGTGTTCGTTGTCGTGTCAGCATGAGGCCGAGCCACACTGAAGGGGGGAGGAGGGAGGGGGCGAGGGCTGCTGCTGTCACGGGGGGGGGGGGGCAAAAACCTCACATCACACCAAGGAAGACGGCGGTTTATGGCTGGTTATGGGGCGGTGGGGAGGAGGGGGGGGGGGGTGGGGTGGGGAGGGGAAGGCAAAGATACCCAGGCACAGGAGAAAAAAAAACCAAGCAGATGTCCATACCTGAATGTTGCCCGGTATGAGTATAAGGATTTTCAGAATTGCCAATAATTTTTTTTCTTGGTGGTTCAGGCCCAAATGGTCCGAACAAATAATATTTCCCGAGAGAAAAAATTACCATGGCGTGAGCCACGGATCCCAATGATGCAAATAAACGCATTTTCGGGAGGAGGAAAAAATGGACCAAAAATGGGGCGGGCGGGCCAGCCCATGGGGCCTGGCCCCTGTCCTCAGTGTCTGTCATTGAACATCTGGCTTTGAGGCAACGATCCAGCCCGCACTGACGAGCCTTGGCGCCCTCATCGAACCCTTGGGCGCAATTTACTCAAGTTCAGGAAGATGGACTGTACCGCACAACGAGCAGATGTTCAGTACCGTGGCCTCCGGCGGCTGGGGGGCTCCGCCTCCCAGACCCCCCCGTGACGTATGCCTGTCGACCAAGCCCTTTGGGATCGCATCAGGTCATGATCCAGAGACCGCCCTCAGGAGGACGCACCCAACTCACCACAGAATCTGTACCCACAAGGAACAGATGTTCGCTACCGTGGCCTCCGGCGGCTGGGGGGCTCCGCCCCCCAGACCCCCTCGTGGACCTCTTTGCATTCCCTGGACCACCTCTAAGGGTGCACCACTCTCTTCTCCAGGGTCAAACTGCATATTCCCACGGTTTCTCGTGTTTCTGTACGGGGTCTAACAAAAGATGGACTAATCTACAGAACACGTCCGGGGGCACTATGTATTCCAATGTTCCGAAACATGCCGTTTTCGGGGTTTTTCGGGTCACCTGCGGTGCGCATGGCCCAAAAAATGGGGTGAAACAGGTCACGAAAACCAAGAAAAACTGAGTATAAGTACCGGGTTTTTTGCCACTTTTTGTCAGAATAAGCTTCAGGTATGCAGATGTCCCGACCATCAGCGAGCTGCCGTGCGCTTTGCAAGGGGAGCCCCGCCCCCCCCTTCCCAACACTGCAAACAAAACACCACCACCGCATCCTCTCCCCCCCCCCCTCCCCACTACCGGCCGACACGTTCCCCGTCGAAGCTTTCGATCTCGACGTGGTCCATAAGGCCCTCCCCTCGGCAGTGGGGGATGCCATCGCTGCGCCGTGTGAAGCTCTGGAGATCGTACTCCATCTGTCGGCCATACCACCCGAAATGGGGTTTGTTCTTGCGGTATACGAGACCCGCCTGGTGGGCCAGCCCGCCGTCTAAGCGGTTTGCACCGCACAGCAGCGACCCGATATCTTTTCGATACCAGTGGGTGTTGAACAGTGCAGGCCCGTTGGACCACCCCTTCATGCGGAAGCAGGAGATGGGGCCTCCATTCTCACGCGAACCCATCATCGATATGAGGCGGGACTCCATGCCGCTGGGCAGGGGCATCGTGCGCAGCCATGCGTTGAGGCAGTTGGAGGGGCCGTCGCCGGACCCGGAGATCCAACCGATCCACTCGCGGCAGGTGCGCCACTCGCAGGAGTTCCACAGCGACTTGGAGACGCGGAGGAGGCGCCGGCAGCCCCGCGTGAACTGGTGGCGTTGGGTCGGGGTGGCGTGGACAAATTTATAGCAGGAGTGCCAGCAGGCCATGACAGGCCAGTCCGTCCGGTTGTGCTCTATCACATCCCACACCTTGTCGGTCAGCTCCGCGTTTCTCGCGCGGTGCGTCGTGAAGGCGGCAGCCGCCTCCTTTGCGGAGTACCCCTTTATCTCGCTGACGATGTCGAAGAAAAATTTGTCATCCGCGCTGTGCGTCTGCCTCTCCAGGAAGACATACGGCGTCGGGGTTGTGGGGTACGACAAGGAGGCCTCCCTCTCTGCGGCGCGCTTGCTGTGCCCCCGCATCACCGCGCGCCGCCCGTCGGAGTGGTAGAGCTTCTGCAACGTCGCGATGTAGCTGAGGTGGCGCGACTCCCACCCGGTGGCATTCCCGGCAGGATCCATCCCGGGGCGAGCTATATCCACCTCCATGTCGACCTGCGACACGGCAGCGTCACGCATCAACCCATCATCAAGGTAGGCCGCACCCGATGTGACGTTGATGGAGAGGTCGAGGAACCGCCTTACCCGGGCCCGGAACACACGTTCCGTCTCCCCTGGGCGGGGCACGATGGGGCGGTCGTTCTCCGTCATGATGGTCAGCGCACTCCGCGAATGCGAGATAAGCCTCGCCAGCACCACGGGGTGCAGCGAGTTGGAGGTGGTGCAGATCACCTTATACCTCACCCCCTTGGAGTTCCCTCCCCCTACCAGCTCGCGGATCTGCCGGAGGTCCTCACACCCGCATTTGTTGACGTGGAAGACAAGCTCGTCAAACTTTGGGTGGTCGAAAATGCCGGATCTCTTCCAGCTCTGCATGGCATGATCAAGCGTCGCCCTCCCGCGAAACGTCGTCAGCGCGAAGCTGAAAGACGACGGATTTTTCTGGAGGAACTGCGTGTTAGGCGTCACAGCTCCCTCCCGGAGAGCATCTACCCGCCTCACCACCCCATGCAGGGCGGAGCACGCCTCCTTCCACTCGTCGGTTGCGGGGATGATAACCTTCGGACGGGCTGGACCCCGAGGCTTCCCAGAGTGGAATAGACTATTTCGGAGCCTGCTGACAACACCCGGAGGTGCACCCGCAGGCAGGGTCCCGTTACCCTGGTTGGAGAAGCCGACCCAATCCCGTTCGTCCGACACTATCATGTCGAACTCCTCGCCGCAGGTGCTGTTGATGGCGTGGACCCTCTTCCACCCCGCACTGCCAAGGCTTGCGAGGCCATGGGGTATCTCATGCTCTGAAGCCTCTGGTAAGTCCCGGAGGGTCAGGCGCCCATCGAAGTAGACCACGTCGGAACTCCCCTCGGAGCCCTCAGGAGGAGAACTCTGCACAGGCGGGGGGAGGGCAGGGGCAGGGCTCTCTGTCTGCTCTGTCAGTATGTCGGACTGCGGGTAGAATTCGGCACGTTCGTTATCCCACGCATGCCCGAAAACCATAAGCAGCGCGACACAGATGCATGCGACATACAGAATTCTCTTCTGCACCCTCGGCGAAACCCTTGACGTCAGCCACGAGCTATAAGGTGAAGAACTCCCCCGCAATGCGCCATAAGCTCGACTCCGCATTACGCCCAACACAGCAGAGAAGAATGAGGGGGGTCGGGGTGGGATTCTACGTTCGCAAGGGCGTTGGTTAGAGGGCGTGGGGGTTAGAAGGGGGGGTGGGGGTGGGGGGGTGGGGGGAGGGCGGGTACTATTATCCCACCACCCAGGAACGGACTTCACGTATCGCAAGCATGTGTCTAGGGGAGGGGGTGGGAGGGGAGGTGGGGGAGGGGGGCGTGTGGGGTCGGGCGGTGGCGGGTTGCGGCTGCACCAATAATGCAGATGTGTTGGTGGTGCCCTGTGGTGTGGGGGGGTGGGTGGGGGTGATGCAGGGGGTAGGGTTGAAGGGGTGGGTCATGCAGTAGAAGAAGTAGAAGAAATAATTCCAAACAGTCACACCCACACATGCCCTTGTTGCAAGGCTTGGGGTGGGTGTGGCTGATCATGACAAATGGGCAGGGGGTTGTGGGGTGGTTGAGGTGGAGGAGGGCGGGGAATTGGTGTCACCGGACGCGCTTACTTTATACTTTGCACAGCCCTGCCCACCGACAGACACACAATGAGGCTGGGCACAAGATGTGTTCCACACCACACTGTCCCCCCCTGACCCCCCCACCCCCACCCAACCCCCACCGTGACTGTTGAACCTGCATTGGACAGTTTGATGCAGCCAAAAGTTCGGAAGACCGTCGAAACCCACTTGGGGGGGAGCAATCTCCCCGATCCCCACCCCCACACACCCCACCCCCCACTCCCGCTCCTCTCTGGGTGCCGTCTCTGGCTTTCCCGAGCCCGAAAGGACCCCCAGAGGGCAGCGGGAGGAGCCCCTTCTGGTTACATACAACGGGTGGCCCAGCGTAGGTCGGGCAAGGTAAAACCTACGGTGGGGTTCCATTTAGCCCATGTCATGGGCATCCGTGAAGCTGGGAGAAAGCCGCTGACACCCCCCACACCCCGTTCCCCGAGCAGTGTCTGGTTCGTATGCGCAAGCAAAAAAAATAATCGCAAACATGGGCCAGGCGTGTATCTATTTCACGGAATGAAAATAGGAATTTGGGGAAAAAATATTTTTTTGCACTATTTTTTTTGCACTTTTTTCCTTTGGATTTTATTGTGACCCTACTTGGTATTGGTCGAAAATTTTATGTTCCCGGTCTTGGATGTGCTCAAACATTCAAAAGAACACATTTTCCGGGTGCAAAAAAAATTTGCACCCGGGGGTGGGTATGGGGGTGGGTCTGGGGGTGGTGGTCACTATTTTTTTGCACTGTTTTCCTTTGGATTTTCTTGTGACCCTACTTGGTATTGGCAGAAAATTTTTATGTTCCCAGTCTTGGATGTGCTCAAACAGTCAAAAGAACACATTTTCCGGATGCAAAAAATTTTTGCACCTGGGGGTGGAGAGGGGGGTCGGAGGGCGGTGGTGTGAGAGGCTTGCTCTCGAGCTCAAACCAACAGATGTTCACTACCGTGGCCTCCGGCGGCTGGGGGGCTCCGCCCCCCAGACCCCCCCCATGCGACCTGTGCTATGATTATAGCCGCTATCTGTCAGTTGTGTTGTACTTGAGCGTATGCGACTATGGAGCCAGGCCAACAGACGTTCGCTACCGTGGCCTCCGGCGGCTGGGGGGCTCCGCCCCCCAGACCCCCCTGTGGCTTGTGCCTGGTCTTGGTCTTGGAGCCAAGTCCTTGCGCGTACGGGGCTGTGGCATATCGCTTCCAGCACCCTCGCGGGAGGCTGGGCCCGAGCACTGATCTCTAAGAGACGAACCACCTTGCGAATGCGATCGGGTTTGCGGGCTTGCGGCCATGACATCTCGAAAGGGTCGTCGTGGGCCCGTGATCATGTTTCGGGTTCGACTTGGTGGGCATCCGTGGCGAGGAACCGCGTGTATGTGTGCGAGGAAGCAAGGAGATACCACACCAGGAGCCACACAGCACCAGGTCGACCTGGATCTGGTCGAGCTCAGGGGGAATCACAGTCACCAAAGTGATGTCACCACCGCCGGCCTCAACCACCAAACTGCAACCGCAGAGGTTCCGCTATTCTCACAAGGGAAGGCGCCCTGGGATGCAGCAGTGATTTGTGTGCAGCATCAAGAGGCACTGACCGCCTTGAACAGAGAGGTAGTGTACAGGTGGCGAGCAGTGGGAGGGCGTGCTGTGTCCTTCCACTTCCCCATCTACCTCCATTCGTTCACCGTTGTTGATAGCGATTTTTTCGCCATTTTTTCGAATCGTATGCATCGTCAGGCAGAGTGAATCAAAATAGCGCAAAAATCACACCAAAATCTGTGTCTGAGGCACAGAAATCGTGCAAAAAAGCACCCAAAAAAAGTGCAAAAAAACCAAAATAGGATTTCGAAAATCGGCCAAAATACCCCCAAAATAGAGCCACACCTGACATGGGCACGACCAAGAGGCTGGTATGGTATGCACAAGAAGGGGCCCGGAGGGGATTCAACAGTAGACAAGCTTCGCTGCGTACATTTGTTTGTTTGTAAGGAGGGGCAGGGGAAGGGGGTGGGGGGGGGGGGGGAAGAAGGGAAGGGGGATTTCCCGCTGAACACTCCGCCACACAACACACACCCTCCCGCTTAGAAGCAGGGGCCACCAGCGAACTGCGCATCACACGTTTTTTTTGTTTTGTTTGCAGAGAAAACGGGGCTCGCAGAACTCTCGGCCATGCCTTGGCAGCCTCGCCAGACCCCGCAGCGGAGACTAGAAAAAAATAACCGGAATACGTGGAACGGAAGAATGGAGGAACAGATGAACCGGATACGGGGGAAGGCAGGCAGATGGGGGGGGGGGGTTGTGTGTGAACCGAAACAAGCTCTGGGCAGCCATCCCGCAAAAAAAAAACTCGGGCAAGGTGTCAGTGTGGGAGGATCTCCCCTCCCCTCTCTCCCCCTCCCCGGCACTCTGGGTTCTGGCACACTTGCCGTTCTTTTATTTGTACAGCGCAACTGATTTGGGATAGCGAACTAGCATTACACTGTGTGTCCCCTCGAGGCCACAACGCGATCCCACTCGCTCCGCTACGCCAACACCCACTTGCGTTTGCTAACTGAGGCGAGTGAAATGACAGCGTAGATACGAAGTCACTTCTCGAATGCGTGGGTGTATGGATGTGTAGGAGCAGATCAGGAACGGGAAGACACGGGGTGGGTGTGTGTGGGTGCTCTTTTGCGAAATAATCGTAGGGCCACTGTGGAGAAGCCCGAGATCTAATCAAGCAAACATCAGCGGATGAAAAGGGGTGAACTCCAACTTCGGCAGCCGGCTGGCTGCCATTCCGGAGGACCGGCAGATGGCGACGTTCTTCGAACGAACGAAGACCCACAGCCTTTTTTGGCGCGTGAATTTCGAAAAATAAAGACGTGCATTACTCCCTGCAAAACACTCAAAAATGTACAAAATGCATCAGATGGAGGGGGGGGGAACGCCTTTATCGTCCCCCCCCCCCCTATATCAGAAGCAGCGGCAAATCCAGCTCTACCATCGCATGCAACACGCCCAGGCTTTTTGCGGGATATGCATGACATTGACTAAACACATGACTGAACGAACCAAGCAGATTGGCTGCAAGGCAGATCCACCTTGCACCTTCCCACCACCCCCAACAACACCAGAAGGACCACCTAGGCTGCCTTCGAGAGCCGTGCCTCGAGCTGGTCGATACGCTGTGTGAGTTGTATGTTCTCCGCAATGGTGTCCTGCACCACCTTCTGCAGGGTCTGGTTGATATCCTGCTGCTTCGAGCTCCCAGCCATCCCTGTGAGCCACGCGGCTGTCGACTGCTTCTGCGGCTGCAGCAGCTTTCCCTTCTTGCTCAGCAGCTGCTCCGCCGCAGGCCCCGACAGCCAGTGCCCTATCACGGTGTTCTTCTTGTCGTTATCCTCCTGCAGCTGCTGCATCGCAACCTGCTGGTTCCGCTTCTCCTCCTCCAGCTTCCAGTTCGCCTCCTTCAGGGAGGCCACCTTCTGGATCAGCTCGATCTCCTCCTTCTGCAGCACAGCCACCTCTGGGGCAACGGCTGCGGGCGCGGCATCTATGGAGAGCACGTCGATTGACTGCGAGAGGGAGTTGGCGCTGGGGGACACGCAGAGCGCCACAGAGGAGAGGTCGTTCGACGCATGCGTGTGGCTCATCTGCTGCTCCTTCTCCGCAGCCTTCAGCTGCGACTGGAGCTCCCTGATGAGGTTGTCCTTCTTGCGAGTCTGCGTGGAGGAAGGGGGGTGTGCGTAAGGCTGCCAAGGTTTGAAACAACCCCAGGGGATGTGAAGCAAAAAAACAGCTGGCGCTCGTCAAAACCAGTCAAAAAAAACCCTCTCCTGCCCCATCACGGCATACCATAATCTTATGCTCGCTCTTCATATCAGCGAGGCGCTGATCGAAGGCAGAGGCACGATGCTGCAACCGGGCCTTCTCATCCCTGCAGGCCTGCAGTGCAGCACTCGCCTCTCCAAGCTCTGAGGCACGCTGGTGCTCGGCACACCAGGCCGCATCGCTGGCACAGGACACGACAATCGCTCGGAGCTCCGCCTCCAGGAGCCGCTGGCGGAACCGCTCGCCCTCCTCCGCCCTGCCGCACGCCTCCGCCAGCTGCTCTGTTAGGGCCTCGTTGGCAGCACGCTCCTTCGCGATAGTGCTGTCGCGGATCTTCAGGCCCTCCTTCATCGATGCGACGTTGTTCCGCAGGCTGGTGGCCTGCGCCTCCACCTCAGAGTGCTTATCAGCAGAGAGCTTCCCGTCCTCCAGCTGCTGGGTCAGCGTGCGGACCTCCTCCGCCATGTCACGCAGGGCAGCCTCCGCCTCCTTCCGCAGCTTCGGCTCTGGCCGCAGCTCCTCCAGCTCCGCCGCCTGTTTGTCGATCAGCGCCTCCGACTTCTGCGACTCAACCTTCGCCGCCTCTGCCGCCTCCTCCCGTGCCAGCATGTCGCGCTGCAGGTGTTGGCACTGCTCCTTCCACGCCTGGGTGTCGATCTTTGCGCAGTCCATCTGCGCCTTCGCCTCCTCCAGCGAGGCCTGTGCCGTATCGAGCCCAGACGCCTTCTTCCGCCAGGAATCTACATCCATCTGCAGGGATGTGATGTTAGCGCGCAGCCCTGTTATCACCTCCTCGCGTTCCGCAAGCTTCGCCTCAATCTCGCCGAACTCCTTCTGCTTCTCCTCCAGGCTCTGCGTCGCATCCGCAAGCTGTGTCTCCGTTTCGACCACCTTCGAGCGTTCCCCCAGCTCGGGCTGTGCGTCTATCAGGCCCTGAAGGGTGGCAACCTTCTTCTGGAGGTCCTTCTCAGTCTGCTGCTGCTGTGTGGCTGTCATCTGGGCCTCCCTCGCGAAGGTCTGGAGATGGCGTGTGTTCATCTCCATAGCCTGCAGGCGAGTTGCCTCCGACTCGTGCTGTGCGACCTTTGCCTGGAGGATGTCGATCTCAGCCTGCATCTCCACCATGTCCTTCGTGTCCTTCACCTTGTCGACGAACCGGGTGAAGCGGGACTTCTTCTTGCTGTCATCCTCAGTGGGGCACTCCTTCGCAACCTGCGACGCGATTAGGGTTTTCGTCTGCCTCTCCAACTCCTCGCTCAGTGAGGAATTACTCTCGACCAGCTTCGCGACCTGCTCCCGCAGCTCGAATGTGTCGTTGTTCAGATCCGATATTTTCTGGTGCAGCTGCTCCATCTCCTTCTCGGTGATTTCAACCGCCATCTCGCCTCCAGGGAGTCAGCGAGAGGATACGAGGTCAACTAACGGGGATAACGAACTAAGAAGGTTGGAGTCTTAGAAGAGGAGGGGTTTAATCAAACCCCTCTTCTCTTGGTTGGTGATCGCGATAACCCCCACGCTCTCCCACACCACCACAGAGGGGAGGAGGAGGGCGAGGATGGGCAGGCAGGGGCAGAAACAGGTGTGGCGCTGTGGCACTCTGGCACTGCTCGGACCCCCCCCAGGTCTATTTTCTAAATGGCGGAGAGGAAGGAAGGGAGAGGGAGGGGCGTTGTACGCGAGGCCAGGAGTGCGCGAGGGGGGGGGGGGGGGGTCTGGGTCTGGGGGCAGGGTGAGGGGTAAGGGGACCCACCCCCAGAACACCCCACCACCACCACCCCTCCCGGCCCACGCTACGCTGCCACGGCGGGGGGGGGGGAGGGGAGGGGAAGGTGTGTGTGTGTGTGGTTGGAGGCACCAACGAGCACAAAAATGCACTCCCCCAACCAAAAACCACCCCCCTCCTCGCCCCTGGTGGCACCCTGGGAAGTGGTGTGGGGCGAGTGGTGGCAGTGAATACAGCAAAGGCAACACTAGGGGGTTCACTCGGATGACACACAGCTTCGTGTAAAAAATATGGCGTCTGGTGTGCGGGTGAGGGGGGTCGGGGCGGGGCCAACTCTGGTGTATTTTTCTCCACGTCTCGGCGCAACTCCACCAACCAGAAGAGGGCATCTCGCCCTCCCTCATCCCTTTCCTGTTAGGCTTAAAGGCGATCGAAAGGGCAACCATCTGCCCTCCCTGCGCCTAGGGAGGGCGGAGGAGGCGGTGAGGCAAAGAGGGTTGAGGGGGGGGGGGCAAATCACCTTTTGGGGGAACGACGGCAGTCGCATGCCCCAGGCTGCCACGCCGCCACACCGCCACACCACACCCACCGCCAGGGGGTGTGGTGTGGTCAAGAAACCCCCCCCTCGTTTGGTATGCCTGGCTCTTTTTTTTCGGGTCTGCGGCGACCACCAGCCTGACGTGCGGGAGACGGTAAAAATTGCCCGGACTCCCCTGCAGCAACCCCCCCTCGGTGAGAGAGGCTACTGCCCCAGGCCCCGCCTGCCCGTATTATTTCACCGCAACTCGGTAATCTCCGAACCTGAGGCTTGGGAGATGGCAGCTTCGAGGGGCACCTTGTCAAGGTATTTTGAGAACTTGTCGTAGCGGCTGTACTCCGCCCTGTGGATCTTGATCGACTGCGCCAGTGTGAGCACATCCGTCGCTGCGGCGAGCGTGGCAGGGTTCAGCGCAGCGGGGGGCTGCTCCGCCGGCACCTCTGCCACAGCATACGCCTGGACGTCCTGCAGGGCAAACGACGACCAGTGGGGCGAGGGCTGCGTCAGGTAGACACGCAGCATGCTCACCCGGAAGCAGTCGAAGGTGCGCACAAACATCTTGAACACATCCAGTGTGTGCCAACCCTGTGCATCCATCTCGCCATGGCAGGACTTCATGAGCTTGTAATTAGGTAACACCGTCGACCACTCCCCATTCGGCTCCTTATGCTTCACACAGATGCTTGCCGTATAGTAGTTGCGGAAGGTCAAGAAGTTCAGCTTCGAAGGCTCTGGAAAGGTGATGTCCATATAGATCAGGCACGGCCTCTCGCTCTTCTCGCGCACCACAGAGCTGACGGTGCATGGGACCTGCACGGCACGTGTCTTCTTCAGGTGGAAACGCTGTGTCGGCGACGCCATGCCTGTTCAAAGGAGGGACCGCTGCCTGCCGTGCCCCTCACACAGCACCCGCCGCTATGGACAAAGTGTTGCAAATTCCATGCAGGTCGCCTCCTTGCGCTGCCAAAAAAGTGCACCAGTTGTGTAATGCGTGTAGTGAAGCTGAGATGAGACAGGAGGGTGGTGGTGGGGGGATCCTGAACCCTCAGCAGCGCAGAGCTGGGGAGTGGGGGGAAAGGATGCCTTCCGTGGGTTCTCGGGTTGGGTGTTGGTAGGGGGCTCGGCCATTGCGGTGGTTTTGCACGTTAATTCTGTTCCTTCGAGGCTCGCCGGCGACGGTTCAGGCCCACCGGCGCCAACCCCCAGCCCCCAGCCCCCAGCCCCCCCCCACTTCAGTCTCTGCTGCGCCGAGAGCACCAAGCAGACAGTGTTTTTTTCACCGGCAGATCAGCAACAGAACAACCACAGAATACTCACCAGCGGCGACTGTTCTGTGCGGTAGCACACAGCTGTGCCCGGGTCTTCTCTATTCATGGCGACCCGCTGCCCTTTTGCCTGGCCCATCTAAACCAGCGCGGAGCCCCAGCCGCACAGCCAGGCAGACAACACACAACCCAATCTGAAAGCCACTCAGAGCCCCCGACGCACACCGTCTGCTCTTGCCAGCCTCGGAGACGCACGAGGGGAACAGCACAGAGCAGCAAGGGGATGATGCACTCAAGAAGGAGGGGGGATAAGGACGCCCTGTCGGGGAGGGGGGGCGGAGCGGTCGACCGGTAGGATCGACAACGCGTCGGGGCCAGCGCGGGTGGGGGAGGGGGGCTAGATTGTTTGTTTGGTGTCGACTGCCACCAGCCTGACGTGACGTGACGTGACGACGGCGGGGATAGGGCTAGACCTTCGCTTCTGGCACACGCGGGGAGAAAAGGTGCGGTGAAGGGGGGGGGGGGTCCCCCTTGCATTAAACCGGCACAGCAATTCTCACACAAGCGTTTGCTGTGTTGGATTAGCGGACCCGTATCGTACAGAGCATCTACGAAAGACGACGCACGAGAACTGATGCGCTATCACACAAGCACACACCCCACATCGAAACACACCTTGCTGTGCGCATGGGTGATAGGGAGGGGGCGTTGCTCTGCTTTGCAGCTGATCTCAAATGGTCTTAGCTGTGCCATATCGCCTGGAATTCCTTCCACTACAACAGTGGCAATATTATGCTGCGCAGCGTTTCAGGTGTGCGTAGACCTGTGGGGTGGGGTGGGGTGGGGTGATGGGTGTTAGCGAGCTGCGGGTGCACTGCGGCGTGAGACATGCACAAGGCTTGCGGGCAGAATGACACCTGCATACCTTGTTTTTCACCCAGTCTTTTCCGAAGGGGCGATAGAGTTTTGTGTTCTGATCAAACACCATCAGGGAGATGTCCGTCAGCGAGTCGATGAAATCCATCTGCAGCAGTGGGTGGTTTATGGGATGATGTGCCACAGGGGGAGCCTTCTGCATCACCACAACACACCATCGACACCACAATGCCTCCCCCCACACCCCAACACCACAGGATCAACACCACGCCTGAGTGCGTGCAGCCCTAACACCTCACAAGCCACTGCGGGTGTGCATACCAGATCCGCCACGTCGTACTGCAGGTCCGTTGCCCCAGGGTTCTCCTGCTTCAGGCGTGCCTCAAACTGAAGGTGGTGTGGCAGTGCAGGGGGTGGGGTGTGGGGTGTGGGCTGGGGCGGCTTCACACGACACAAGCCCAGACATGGTTCAACAAGACGAGCCTCCTCGAGAGAGCAAACGACAGGGAATATCTCGCCGGAAGAGCCGAAGACACAACGAGAAAGCGCAGGGGGTGGTCCCCAAGCGCCTGGGCGGGCCATTCGCCAGGTGTGTGTGGCACAATCAAGCCGTTAATCATACCATCTTGCACACGCCATCGAGTGCCTCCTCCGCAGTCTCATAGTCTGAATAGATGCGGCTGCTGTGTTGGCTGCTGGGCTGGCACAGCAGGATTGTGTGGCTCATTGCGCCGTACCGCTGCCACCCTGCGGCGGGGAGGTGGGTTGTGCACGGGTGGGGCGGAGACAAATGAAACCACAGAGTCGACCTCCCTCACGCTAGATATGCAGGTTGGGAGAGGGTGGGGGTGGGGGTGGGTGAGGCGCAGGCGGTGGTGCACAATTCTTCTGTGCCCCTCTCACGCCATCCCGCAACCCGACATGCCATGACAATGGCAAAACAGGGTCGCGGAGGCGGTGGCTACTTTCTGGCAGTGCCCGACCCGACGGGGGCAGCCCAGCAGTATCAACGCATCCATTGCAGCAATTGCAGCAAGCAGTGCGAACACCACCGGTTGATTCACACCTCCATCCCCTCCCCCTATTCCCCCTGCAACATCACAGCCACATGGACCAATCACACAGATCTAGATGACACAACGCAGAGGCGGCAGGCTCGCTCAAGCGAATGCGCACCCCCCCCTCGGGGAAGCAGTCGAACCAAACCCAGGCATGGGTTTCTGCTACAACACGGTACTTGATACCACATCACCACACACACACACCCCAATCCGACAAAACCACCCCATTACGGCTGTGGACCGGTCAACCTGGCCACCTTGCTTGGCGTTATGCGGGGTGGCGCCCGCCTTTAGACACGGCATCCCGGAGGACAGGCAGCCCCTGCCACTATCCTTCGCACGCAGGGTGGATATAGTGGCGCAGCTGCACCGCTACTTCATTGCAATCCTCTCGGCGCGGCAGGAGAAAGATGGACTGCTCGACCGCTCCGCGCGCCACCACCGCACCCTTCACTATCCATGGGGGTGGTGCACGCCCAACCCCGAACGGGCCTGCATCCCTGTGCGGGCGCCGTCCACTGTCAAACAGACGTGGGGCAAGCGCCCCCCGGAGCTGTGGGTGGCCCTCTGCGACTGGCTGCGGGGCCTGAAATGGGGGCCGCAGGGAGGGGAGCACACCGTGACCCTCATGGAGTTGGCTGTCGACTTTGAGCTGTCGACCGGCCTCACCCTCCCAGAAGTCGAAACGCGCCGCATCCGCCCCCACACACCTGACCCCCCTGAGAGGGGGCCGCGGGAGGCCCGCCCACGCATCCCCGAGGACACAGCCCCGGGGCTCACCCTCTACTTCGACGGCGGAGCAAGGGACAACGGCACCCCCTTCGCCCTGGCGGGTGCAGGTGCGGTGCTCTACCGAGACGGCCTCAAGGTGTCGGAAGAGATCCTCCCTCTGCTGAACGTACGCAGCAACAACATCGCTGAGTACGAAGGGGTTCGAGCGGGCCTACGGCTGCTCAGAAGGGGCGACCCGCCCCCTGAGGGGAACGTTACGGTGCGGGGTGACTCGCAGGTGGTGCTGCGACACCTAAAAGGGGAAGCGGTTTGCCGCGATAAATCCCTCCGCCCCCTCTTCCTCAGCACGGCACGGCTGGCTGCCGACCTCGGGCCCCGGATCACCCTACGTATGAGCACGTGAAAAGGGAGCTCAACGTCGATGCGGACGCCCTCAGCAACGCCGCCATGGACGAGGCTGAGAGGCAGGGGGAGACCTCGCAGGAGCAGCTGCGGCAGGACTTCGCAGCCTTCCAGAAGAGCATCCTGGGCAAGGCTCACTCGTTGAGGCAGCTCTGCGAGGTGGTGCGCAAGACTTCCAAGCAACCATGGCACTGTGGCCACACTGCGAGCTCCACTGTCCTCACCGCGATCGGGGGAACCGTGGCAGGGGGCCTGTCCAGGAGAGCCCAGCTCAGCCCAGCCACCGAGTCGGTGATGCGCAGCCTCCAAGCGCACACGGCAGGCCCGGGCTTGAACCAGCGGGACACAGCCTTCCACTCCCGCGGCATGGCGTGGGCCGCAACCTTCGCACCGCAGCCCCACTACCCAGAGGGGTGGCAGCAAGCGGCCCAGCAATGGACTGCCAGCAGCCGGCAAGCCAACGCCCGGACAGGACGGTCATGGGAACGACGGGGCGCTGCTCCCCGGACTGCCCCCCCTGGAGCCAGACGGAACGCGAAGATGCTTACCTGCGCTCTGCACTGGAAACCCCGCTGCGTGGACTGCCGGCGCCGGCGCCTCTCGGAAGAGGACTGCTGCCGGGACCACCACGGGAAGAACGACGGCTTGCAAGTCACCATGGAATTTTGCAAGACGCATCGCATGGGCCGGTGCGGGGACTGCCACAGCAGTGCGAAATCACTCACACACTGTTGCGGCACGCACCACGCTGGCTATGCCTCACGCCCTCCTCGGAGTGGCACTGAGTTGGCCCCACACTCTAACCCGAGTGGGGCATCCGCTGTGACGTAGGGGTGGGCGGGGAGTGGGCACAGATCCGCGCAGGGTTACCCACTTAAAACCACTATCACTACACACACACCCATCCCCCCCGCCTCTTCCGGTGGCGGCTATTCTGTTGGGGAGAGAGGGGGTGGTGCGGTTGTTCTCTCGCCATCACCCCCGAGATGTCAGCCGCGCGGACACCTCGCGGAGCCGGCTCTCCGGCAGTTTGGAGGTCTTGGGCTGCCGTGCCACGATGTGCTCCTCATGGAGCTTGCGGTGCGCGTCTATCCCGCGCTGCACGGCAGATGTGTACAGCCTCTCCACATACTCCTCCGTCCCATCCGCCGCCAGCGTCCTCCTCGGCGCCGGGGCGGCATACTTCTCCATCAGCTTCATCCTCCGCTGCCCCCTCCCTGACAGCTCGTCATCGCAGAGACGCTGCACCGTGTTGGCCCTCTCGTCCTCTCTCCTCTTCGCCGCAACCACCCTGCTGAAATATTTGTCCGCCAACCCCATATGCACCCCTTTGTTCTTCAGCAGCGGCTGGTCATACAGCCTCTCCACAATCTTACTCAGCGGCTCCTTCGACCGCACCCCTTTGGGCCGCGGCGCCGGCACATGCGGGCGTGGGTTCGGAAACAGCCTCGCAGAACAACCATGCACCTTCCTCTGCCTGCCAGGGGACCGCGCCTGTGACGCCTCCTCGGCAGGCGCAGGGGCGGCAGACTCGGTGGCAGAGTCCTCCAGGGGAGCCAGGTGCCGGCGTGTCATCCTCCGGTGGAGGAGGTGGCGGGAGCAGCCGTGAACCTTACGGCGGTGCTCCTGCTCCTTGCCGCAGCCGAGGAGCTGCGCCTCGAGCTCCACAACCAGCTCCAGCTGCCGCGCGACAGTTTCGGGGGTGACCTTCTCCGTCTTCAGCTTGCCGAGCTCTGCGAGGGGCACAACCGCTTCCTGGGGGCGCTGCGACTGCGACGCCAGCCTCTGCGAGTCGACCCACGGCCGCTTGATCTCCACCCCCATATAGGTCTCCCGGTTCCTCCGCCTCCTCACACCGCCACCGCCGCCGCCACATCCAGGCGGCAGAGGAGACGGCGACCCTCCGTCAGCCAGGCCTGCCTGCTGGGAGTGGGGGTGGGACCCTTCCTCAGGCGGAGGCTGCACAGTGCCACCAGGGGAGCGGGGTGACCCGCCTGCGGTGCTGTTTCCCTGCAGCGAGCCGCCCGCATCCGGTATGCTGCTGCGGGGGTGTGGGGGGGGCGGGGAGGTGGTGACGGTGGTGGCGGTGGCGGTGTGGGGGGGCATTTCGGGTGCGGAAGAAGGTGTTGTGTCGGGGGCATCTCTGCGGGAATCTGAGCTGGAAGGGGAGCCCGGCATGGTGGGGGTGGCGCAAGAAGGGGGGGGAGGGGGGGATGAGGAGGGGGCGCAAAAGACGCGTGCCCCCACCCCCCTCCCCCTCACCCCCACACGGAGTTGTCGGGGTCCCGAGGAGGAGGGGGTTGGGAGGAGAGTATGGGGTGTTGGACCTGTTTGTGTGTGTGTGTGTCTGTGGTGAAAAGTGTGAGGAACACTTTGCAGTGCATTGTGCATTGTGTTGGGTGGGAGGGGGGTTTGATCGTCGAGAGTGAATGGAAAAGCAAATCTCCCAGCACCTTCTTGCAAACGTTAGTCCTTTTTGTAGTCACTACACCAGATATGGTGTACAAGGCAGATCAGTGGGTGGGAGGGGGGGGAGTGTGAGGGAGGGGTGTCGTGGAGTGGAAGAGGGGGGGGTGAATCATGGGGTTAACTAGTAGTCGGTCTTAGTCTCTCGCCCCACCCCCCCACCCCTTCCCCTTCCGTGATGCAGGTTTTGTGTGTCTGAGGGTCGGGCGATCATACTGCAGATGTGAGGAGGGGAGAAGAGAGGGGAGGGGGGTGGCTTGCCTTCCCACCACTTTCCGCTTCCGATGGAGATGCTGCGGCTGTGGTTGCTCTTTTCTTCTTTTGAAACTCTTGCCATGGTTTTGGAGAGCGGGTGCACCACCCCACCCCTCCCCACCTCAACTTTAGACACGCTCAGTGTGGAAGATAACATCGCCTGCCAGGGCACACCCATATGCGAAGCTTACTGTTTTAGTGGGTCGGTTGCATCCCGAGCGAGCTCTGATGGCACCATCCACTACACCACATTCACTCACACACCCTCACCGGCACACAGGAGAGGGTGATGTCTGGAAGACTGCCAACTCATAAACCACACCCAAGCTGAGGGCTTGCGTTGCGTGATGGGGCTTCAGGGCAGAGTGGGATCAGCAGGCGAGAGGGATGCTGGCAAGCACTTTAGAGAGATAGAGAGAGAGAGAGAGAGACTGGCAGCCATTTCTGCCCTTTGTTCTTTCCCTGGCTAGCCACACAGCCTTGGGTTTCGGCAGCATCCAATCAGTGGAGAGGGAGGTGGCAGAAACAAGAGGTGGGGACATCAGCCGTGTTTCCATAGGAGGATGTGGTGCTGCCCTATTGTGAAATGCACCATCTTCATCGCCTCATAGGTCACAAAGGAGCCGAATGACCTCCCGTAGATGCAGTGCCACCTTCCGGGGCCCATCACCTTGTCCGCCTCCTTCTTGATGTACTGGCTGATGTCGCGCTCCGTCGCCTGCTCCTTCTGCACCAGCGACGCCCTCGCGAACTCCACCGCCTGCTGCTGCTCCTCCTCTGCCATGTAGGCTTTGATCACCACCACCTTCTTCTCCACCACATCCTTCAAATCCTTCTCCTTCTTCTCCGTCATCGGACCTCCTGTTGGCTCTTACAGCACACCGCCACCCTACACAAAGGCGCCAACAGACACGAAGCGGCACACCTCCACCTCAGGTTGATAGAATGACGAATAAAGAAGCTCCCTTCTACCGGGGATTATTAATGTGTGGATACGGGCGTATGAGAGAGAGAGAGAGATAAAACAGAAGGAGGCAGGGGTGACTAGGGGGAAGGGGATGCAGGGGGGGAGAGGTCAGGGTGACTCAAAGCCCCAAAGCAACAAGGACTGGGAGAGAAGAATATATAGAGGGTGTGTAAGTGGGGGGGAGAGGGGAGGGGGCGAGCGGCTAGGCGGACCCTCTGCTGTCGCAGAGGGGGCTTGCAGCGGCGGCGGGGCGGGGGGGGGAGGGGGGGAAGGGTGTTGTGTGCGTGTATGCCTCCCTGTGTGGTGGGAGGGGGTGTGGGTTGCGTGGTGAGTGGGGATCTCTGGGGGGCATGGTTTTTTTTGCGTTTTATTGCAAACATCACCCGCTTCTTTCCCCCCCCCCCCCCCCCCCGCTCCGCTTTTGAGAAACAGACCTCTTAGACGTGGAGAGAGCCTGGATTGTTCGTCGCCCCCCCCCCCTACCCACCTGACCCACCCTCCCGAATCAGCTGTAGAAACAACTTCAACAGCCATACAGCAATGCTGGGATGCGCGGAAGCGCGAAAAGAACATTTGGTGCGGAAGCGCCAGATGAACATTTCCCCCCCCCCCCCCGTATCGCATACACGGTGGGCTAATGAAAAAAATAGTACTATAAATAGTGACATGTCGACTATAATAGTCACTATATAGTTGACATGTCGACTATTATAGTCACAAAATAGTCGACATGTGACTATAATAGTCACTATATAGTCGACATGTCGACTATAATAGTGACTACCGTAAACGGAAAAAGGGTGGACCGTAAAAATGTTCCAAGTTCCCAAAAAAAGGCCAAACGTTCCATCTTTTTTACGGTCCACCATTTATTGGGACTGAATATGGAAAAGACAATGCGTTTTTCGCCCGCGGGCTGGTGGGTTGCGGGGCGCGGACTGCGGCCTCCACGCCGCAGACACCCACACGTAGGCCTCCCGACCTCCCAGCTTTGGACCCTCCCTCCACCACCGCAACCAACACCAGCAAGAGAAGCAAGTCCTCCCTGCGTGTGGAAAAGGCACGATCACCACCACTCACCTCGAGACTCACCCACCACCACACCTCGAGAAGTGTAGTACCATGCAAGGAGCATTCCGGTAGAAGTAAAAGTAGAACCTGCTGCACGAGCCCACAAAAGCAGCCACAGTACGGCAGGGCGCGCAGACAGAAGCTGAGACCACCGGGCTCCCTCCAGATGTAAATTCGTGAATCAGTGCCCGGAAAATTCAGGGAAATCGTACTCCTTTAGTGTAGTACACCCTGCAGTAACTGTGGGAGAACAGTTCCCGGACGATGGTGAGCGCACACTCTGTGCTGAGGCCCTGTGGTGTTAATCCTGCAGCTTCAGTCGTACGATTTCCTTGGTTCCTTCGCGACTTCGTCGCGAAGGAACTCGTAAAAAAAACCGCCAAGTCCACGATCCCAACCGTAAAATAGGTGGACCGTAAAAATGTTCCAAGTTCCGGAAAAATCCCATTTGTTCCATCTTTTTACGGTCCACCTATAGTACGGTTCACCTTTATTACGGTCCACAATATTTCCGTTTACGGTATATTTAGTGACATGCGACTAAAATAGTGACTATTATAGTCGACATGTCGACTATATTGTCAGTAAGTGCTCAGTATGCAGTGACCACTTAGTTCTATGTGGACATCGAAGTCCACTAAGTGTCGAGTAAACGTCCGGGACATGTCACTAAGTGTCCAGTAAAACGCTTTTTTGGCCAGTATATGGCCGGAACTGCGACTATATTGACTGACACGCAACTAACATGTCAGTATTATAGTGGATGCGCAGTCAACATGTCAGCATTTACTGAACATGTCCACTATTATAGTGTACGCATGCACACATGTCCAGGATATAGTGAACATGTTCACTATAATAGTCACTATTTTAGTGACATGTCGACTATTATAGTCACTATTATAGTCGACATTGTCTGTGACCAGTCTGCAAGTTCATGCCAAGTGCAATACTCAGCACTCTCAAGGCTCGCCGCCCAACACGAATTGGGAGACGGCCCCATATGAGTGGAGCGGTTCCACCTTTGGGAGACGCCTTGGCGCTTTTCCCTAGTGAACGAGGTGATCCCAAGGTAAAAATGAGTAAACGGGCAGCATGCCGTTCCACATTTTTCCCTCGTGAGGGCGACCCCCTTGCAACGCAAGGTGAAAAATGAAGAAACGGGCAGCATGCCGTTCCACATTTTTCCCTCGTGAGGGCGACCCCCTTGCAACGCAAGGTGAAAAATGAAGAAACGGGCAGCATGCCGTTCCACATTTTTCGTCACTGGGTTGGCCCTCGATCAACAAACGAGAGCGCACCACAAGTCTCGGCATTATCTGCCTTGAGAACCTCTGCATGGACAGGAACCGGAAGCCCCCTGTGTAGCGGAGTGCTTCAGCAGAGACGAATATGTCGTCACGGTGGCGCTTCAGGCGTGTGCCGAGCTATATGTCGGCACACACCTTCCCAGTGGCGCTCCAGGCATTTGCCGAGCTAGTGTATTGTATCAACTGTTATAATAATAATGAGAAAACATCCATGGGTAAGCAGGGAAAACCCTGCTGTGGGGGACAGAATCGACGTGTTTCTTTGAAGAAACAACAACCTGCGGGTTACCGCTGGGGCCGATGTCCAAAGGGGCGCAACACCACAGGGGGTGCCACGCCGCTTGTCTTGGGAAGTTCTTCACCTTTGGTGAAGGCGGAGTGTTCATATAAGCAAAATTTACGTACACAAGCAGCGCTCAACCATACACCAGCAAACCAAGCAGGTAGCTGCCGAAGGATCGGTTCGTGCACCTGAGTCTGTACTCTATCTGATCTATTCCGGCTTTTCATGCTTGTCCTTTCAGACCGGAGGTCTCTCTCTCAAGGCATATAGTCATTCTCCCTTTGCCACAGACCAGTGGGAGTATGTTTATGTGGAGTCACCTAGAGTCACAGTTATTCGGTGCCACCACGAGAGAGAGTCCAGATTCAGACCGTGTGTCATCCTCTTCCACGGCCAGGCAGAGCTTGCGCGGGGGCAAGATGGCTGAGTTGCCGGGCGTCTACAGATGCTCCACACACACGACGAGCGCCAGCAGGAGTACTGGTTTCCGACCGATTCCCGACCACCTCTAATTCCACAAGGGCGCAGGCAGCCATATGGGGGTTTTCATTCCATTCCCAGACATCCGAACATAGTCACCTAGGGGGGCCACCACGCAAGGCCGCTGACATGCACAGTCTCACGCCGCTTTGTGTACGTAAATCTGCACCCAAAGTTGCCCTGCCCCACCGCCCCCCAACCGCCCGGTAGGTAAGACCCTCGGGGTGCTGCATCCCCATCATCGGGTCACCTAAACTTTCGGCAAAAAAGCACTCCGTCTTGAACTTTAAAAATCTGAAAATTCTGAAAAAGAAAAGCAGCGCAAAGCAAGGCAAGAAGGGAGCAATGCGATGGGTGGGGGCACGAGCTTGCACAGGGAAGGGCCGGGGCCGGGCAGGGTCGGGGTCGGGGTTATTTTAAATAGCTGAAGAATCAGCCATGGTTCTGAGCAATGTCAAGAACATTGCTCTTTGTATTCACTCTTTTGACATACTGGTAACAACATGTCAATTTCGACACACGTCTGTACTTCGCCCACGAAATGACCCAAACTTCGTGTGCTTCATTTTTTGGGGCCGTCTGTGTGATGCCAGGATCGAAGGTCTCAGTTTTTCGACGATTTCCTTCGAAAATGAAAGGTTCCAGACCACAAGGACCAGATTTTGGGGCCAGATTTTTTTTGAGGTGAATTTTCACCAAGGCCAAAACGCCAAACTCGCGGGGCCGTTTTAGCGCGTTTTAGGCCTCAAAACAGGCTCAAAACTCAAAAATTCCTTCGAAATTGGGCTCAAACGTGCAAAATGGACCCATCCGAAAAAAAATCGAAAAGGGTCCCCCTATACAGGTCGACTATTATAGTGGTCTCATAGTGGCACGTGCGACTATTATAGTCGCATGTCGACTATAATAGTCGACATGTCGACTATAATAGTGACTAATATAGTCGCATGTCCACTATAATAGTCACTATTTTAGTGACATGTCGACTATTATAGTGACTATAATAGTCGCATGTCCACTATTATAGTCACTATTATAGTGGACATGCGACTATTTTACTTACATGTCGACTATAATAGTTGACATGTCCACTATTTGTCACTATGTGTCCACTATAATTTAGATTGTGTCCAGTATGTGTCGAGTGAGTCGGAAACATTAGTCACTATCCCATTTCCATATAGTACTACCGTATACGTAAATATTATGGAACGTAAATATTATGGAACGGGCCCATTTTTGCCCGGTCCGTTCCATAATATTTACGTTCCATAATATTTACAGGGCCAGTTGGGGACTCGGTGGTGAGGGTGGCTTGCCTCAGGAATCGCGCGAAAAGTGCACGAGTAGGTCCCGTCAGGGACTCTGTATGCTGTCCGATCACCTGGCCCAAGTCCCCGAGTCGCAGAAAGCCCTGTAAATATTATGGAACGAAAAAAATCTGGAACGCCAACCCACCAGCGTTCCAAAATATTTACGTTCCATAATATTTACGTTCCATAATATTTACGTTCCAAAATATTTACGTATACGGTATGTGTTCAGTAAGTTGTCACTATATAGTGGCAATTTATAGTGCACAAAATAGTGATCACTTTTTCATTAGCCCACCGTGTATGGCTATCGTTGGAGAGCAAAATCGCATGCACCCAAAATGCCCCGACCTGCACAGCACGACTTGGGGAGGCAGGCACATGAAAGGCTTGCCATCGCAGGGAAAGTATACCCTCATCGTGGAACTGGCACTGCGGGGCGGCGTGGCCGCAAAAAAAAAACGGACGAGGCTGGATACACATGGGGTACACACATGGACCCCCCCCCCCTCCCAGTGAAAGGAGGGGCATTCAACAGCATTTCCCCCCACCCACCCCCACCCCATCACAGCGAGAGGCGGAGCTGCTGTTTGAAAAACCGGGACACCCGCAGTGAGAGAGGCTCAAAGGGAGAGGGGTATTTGAACATCGCCACGGCGACGAGGGATTCCACAAACTCTGCATACTCGAGGGTCACAGCAGACCCCTCGCTGGAGTCATCCTGCACGCTGTGGAACGTCGTCACCACAGCGGCGCTGTCAAACGCCACATCAGCCAGGGTGAAATCCGCAACAAACCCCGACCAGGCCCCGAGATGCATGCACATCCGTGCCCCACGCGGACCCTGCCGACCCCCCTTCTTCTTGTCACCCCCAGCAACAGCCTCGCTCTCCGTGCCGTATCTCACGAAGAGTTGTGTTAGCGGCTGCCGGTAGGCCTGCATCACGTTCTGCACATCCGAATCGGACACATCGTGTTTAAAGGAATCCGCCGACGACGCCTTTGCGTGCTGCAGCACCTCCACCACAAACCGCCGCACCCTCTCCGAGATGTCGCCCTCAAACATCTTGCAGGCCATCAGCAGCAGGGCCAGCGAAAACTCGCGGGGCCCCAGACGATCCTCCTCTGCTGAAACCTCGCCGACGCTGAGGGACAGGTCTGTGGGGCGGAGCCTCGCACACACCGATGATGGCTCTGGGATGTACTCCTCCGGGATCGCCATGTCTGCGCAGAGATTGGCATACTCCGCGAGCGACATGGTCTGCACCACAGCGCCTGGCGCATCGAGCTGGGTGTCGCGGGTGCAGTAGAATTTGTAGACTTTCCGAAGGGTCCCCACCTGCTGCCGCAGCATCTTGGTAACGGAGATGTGAACATCCCCCACAGATGAGGTATCCCCGCTGAGAGACGTGAGGAGATCAGCATAGCTGTCAACAGGCAGGTCGTAGAAGGGGGCGAGCTGCGACTCCACCGCCTGCGAGTTGACAGATTTTCTCACCCCGCGCCGGAGGGAGTCGGCGAGCTCCGCCTCCAGCTCCTTCATCACCTTGTCAAGCTTGCGGCTCCACTTGTCGTTGTGGCCCTTCGCGATGTCCCAGCGCTTCTGCCAGTCGTCGGGGGAGACCTTGTCTGGGCTGACGTTTGGCTCGTCCTCGGCATCTGGGGAGTCGCTCCACATCCTGGCAGCGCCGTCAGGCCCGAGGGAGGCCTGCGGGGTGGCAAACCTTCTGAAAAGCTGTGCGAGAAACATGTAGTTCACCTCAAAGGATGCGCTGAGGAGGTCCTCAGGCTCGACAGAGCAGAGCACGCCCAGCCGTTTGGCTCGGGTGACGGCGGCGTCGCATCTGCGGAAGTCGTCCCCCTCGCTGAGGCAGCGGATGAGCCACCCCTCGCTGCAGTGCCCCGGCGCTAGCGCCCGGAGGAGGAAGAGGTAGGGCCTCCCGGTCCGCACGTTGTGCATGAAATTTTGGCACTTCCCCTCGTTGCCGATGTAGCGTTGTATGAGGCTCTCGGCCCAGGAGACGAGGTATTCAACCCCGTTGCCTGGTCTGAAAAGCGTGTCGTCTGCCCGGCGGCGCGCAAGCCAGTCGAAGCGGGGGGACATCATGTCGGCGCACCACCGCGATACCATGCCGGAGAGGCGTGAAGCGTGCCTCTGGGCATGTACGTATTTTTCGAGGATTTTCTTCTTCTCCTCCCGCAGGCTCCGGTTCTCTGAGGAGATGATCCCGATGCGTATGTCCTTCGCCTCGACGATGTGCTGCATCGCCTGGAGTTGGTCCAGCAGCTCCTCCTTCTCCCGGCGCAGCTGGCCCACGATGGTGCCGGCGGCGCTTATCCCGTCGTCCTGCATCCTCTTCTGTCGGAACGTCACATTCTCATTCAGATTCCGCAACGCCCTCCGAATCCGTGTCACCCGCGCACTCTCGCGGAACGCTGCGGCAGCCTGCTTCAGGTGGGCCTTCCTCTGCTTGACCCGACCCCTCCACGCCGCAAAGATAGTCTTTATGTAAGCACCCTGCCACAACCCAATGGCCCTCTCCAACACCTTCCAAAGAGTCAGCAGGCTGCGCTGCACCATAGCAGTCTGCGCGGTGAGCTTTTCATGCGCCTTCACCAAATCCTCATGCGCCGCGAAGTAGGTGCGTCGGACGTACTTCTGGGAGAGAACCTTCTCAAGAGACGGATCGGTGCACTCCGCAGGCATCTGATACTCCCCCCCATCGCCCTTGAGAAACACCGCAGCGTAGAGCTGGCTGTAGAGGGACGTCATGAGGGGGCGGTAGCGCCCGAAGAGTGAGGTGATCTGTTCTATGAGCATCATGCACGCCGCAGTGCGGAGGACATTCGGCTCCGGGAGTGACTCTGTGGCGCTGAGAACCCTGGAGTAGAAGAGCTCCGCGCATGTCGTGACGCTGGCATACTGCTGCTTCTCGTGGTTGAAGCTGTCCAGCCACCCCTGCACCTGCAGCCTATCTGCCATGTCATCCTGCGTGTCCCCCGCCACCTCGCGGATCACATGCCACGACCCCAGGTCCGAGGGGCTCAGGCTCGCAACGCTCTGCGCAACCCCTCGCCTCGCCACACGCCGCCCCTCCCTCCTCGCGCTGGAAGGGGGCTTCCTGGGGCATATTGAAGGCAGCATTACTCCTCCCTGCAGCAGCAGGTGTAGCCCCGCATAAGGGCCGAGGCAAGAGTTGGGGATGTGCAGGGGGTGTGTTGCTGCTGCGGGGGTGTGGGTGTGGGTGTCCCTCGGTGGTATTGTGTGACAGGGTCAAAAGGGGCCGGTCCTGCAAGGCAAGGCAAGACAAGGCAGGACAAGGCGTGCGCACTGGAGTCTGGGCAACCGGGCAATCCGGGAGGAGGGTGGTGGCGGAGGTGTGGGGCTCTGCCAGAGCCACATTGTGCTTCCGCGCATCATGGCTTCTTTTAAAAAGAAAAATCAGAAACACCGTTGGGGGGGGAGCAAAACCCCACACTGAACACCACACGATGCCCCCGCCTTCTCTACCACACACCCTGGTCTTGTTGAGTTCCGCCGGTTCTGCGGCAGATGTGTCAAGCTTTTTTTTTGCCGAGGGGGCCCTCGCTACCAAGTGTGACTGAGTGAGAAAAAGTGAGAAGTCAGCCATGTTTGGCTGAACACTGACGACTCGTGACTCACAGTGACTCGTAGCGAGGACCCCCCGAAGGCAACCCACCCTATTCTTTAATGTTCTTTCAGCATTCAGCATTCGGCAGGTACCCCCCAGGCACGGGGGGGGCCGGGGCTGCAGCGGGAACCGCATTGCCCCAACTCCACCACCCCATCTGACCCAATGTTAAAATTCTCTAGTAGTGTAGGACGCAACTGATTTACTCCAGTTCGAAGAGGGGTGGGGGTAGGTGGAGGGGACTGGGGAGACTTGTCGGTGCTGGCCGGTGCGGCAGCCCCTTAGAAGGTGCCTGCCCCAGGTGTGTGCCCTGCCCTGCTGCCTTTATCTTCTTTGTGGTGCCTGGCTGCCCCAGGGCTATCTCTTTCTCCGACAGAAAACACTCTACAAGACGCGAAAGGCGCATCTTCCCCCCCACCACTCATTTATTAGTTCAGACGACCCGCACGACAGGAATTCTATTCCATGCCACTGGAGCGCCTTGCCACCAGTCCCACAGCCAGTCGCGGCTTGTCAAAGCAGTGAGAGGCGCCACTCTCCCACACCATTTCTCGCTGCTGTGGCCACACCAGGTAGCGACGGATCAACACTTCACTTCACAGAGGACCTTTGTTGCCCGTGTCTCTTGGCATACTCCGCCCCCCTTTCCTCCATTCTTTGCTTTGGAGTGATGCAGCCCACAGCCCCAACGGAGCTGCGGCGCTCCTTTTCCCCCTCCTCCAGGGGCAGGCCTGGCCAAAACCCTGACGAGGCCGCCGTGCCCAACCCAGGGGTGGTGGCACGCAACGAAACCACAGGGGGGGGCGTGATGGCCATGCAGGGGGGGAACTGAATTATATGGGATAGACAGAAACAGGAGTGGGTGAGGGGGGGGGGGGGGGGTAGGGGGGGTCAAATGCCACCCTTTTACGTGGACAAACACGATTTTTCAAAAAACCGGCGCAGAGGCCCCAAAGCCCCCGTAAACCCTCCAAACCCCCCCAGATCGGTCCGGAAACCCATCGAACCCCACTTTTCCACCATTCCGGGCACCTCAGGTGCCCGAATTGGGGTACCTAAATTTTGTGCCACCGTTTGGTACCGGACAGTGCCACTGTGTGGGAGGTTGGAAAAGAAAATGCCCCAACACACCACATCTGAGGGTTGCAATGCATGTTGCTTGCCAACCACGTCATCCGGTGGGTGTCAGGCGCTATGTAGGTGGCATTAGCCAGGTCTTCGATGAGTTCTGGCTTGTATATGTACCTCCCTGCCACCATGCACCGGGAGGCTGCCTGTAGGTACGGAACAAGTCCAGATGGTCGTGTGATTCCTGTGCAGCAGTGCTCCACAACCGGGATGTGTTGACAACGACTGTTGCAACACGAGCTGTACATTCCGGGAACACACGAAGTGCGCTGTCGTGGTACCCATTGTGCCAGAATTGGTAGTTGCTGCGGTCTACTTTGCCTGGCCCAAGAGCACTGGTACTGAACGGTGCAATATGCGTGGCGAGGTGAATGCAACGGAAGGGCGCAAAGTCAATACAGCTCTCGGATGGCGGGTGGTGGTGCCACTAGTGTGTGACGTTCACTCGAGGATACAACGCATCACAATGAATCAGCAACCGTGGACCGAGTACAATACGCTCTCTGTGGCTGGTGTGGGGGACAAAGGCAGTGCCTGTGCCGCAGGCAGGGAGGTACATATACAAGCCAGAACACATCGAAGACCTGGCTCATGCCACCTACATAGCGCCTGACACCCACCGGATGACGTGGTTGGCAAGCAACATGCATTGCAACCCTCAGATGTGGTGTGTTGGGGCATTTTCTTTTCCAACCTCCCACACAGTGGCACTGTCCGGTACCAAACGGTGGCACAAAATTTAGGTACCCCAATTCGGGCACCTGAGGTGCCCGGAATGGTGGAAAAGTGGGGTTCGATGGGTTTCCGGACCGATCTGGGGGGGTTTGGAGGGTTTACGGGGGCTTTGGGGCCTCTGCGCCGGTTTTTTGAAAAATCGTGTTTGTCACCCCCATTCACGGTGGGATCTTGTAAATCTTACATGTATAACTACAAGTATATACATGTATTATACATGTATAATACTTGCATGTCAACTATTATACATGTATAATACATGTATATGCCTGAAATATACATGTAAAATACATGTATATCAAGTAAAAATACAAGTATAATACTTGCATGTCAACTATTATACTTGTATTTTTACTTGATATACCGTAAAAGGAAATATTGTGGACCGTAATAAAGGTGAACCGTACTATAGGTGGACCGTAAAAAAGATGGAACAAATAGGATTTTTCCGGAACTTGGAACATTTTTACGGTCCACCTATTTTACGGTTGGGATAGTGGACTTGGCAGTTTTTTTACGAGTTCCGAGCGACGAAGTCGCGAAGGAACCAAGGAAATCGTACGACTGAAGCTTCAGGATCAACACCACAGGGCCTCAACACATAGTGCGCGCTCACCATCGTCCGGAACTGTTCTCCCACAGTTACTGCAGGGTGTACTACACTAAAGGAGTACGATTTCCCTGAATTTTCCGGGCACTGATTCACGAATTTACATCTGGAGGGAGCCCGGTCGTCTCAGCTTCTGTCTGCGCGCCCTGCCGTACTGTGGCTGCTTATGTGGGCGAGCGCAGCAGGTTCTATTTTTACTTCTACCGGAACGCTCCTTGCATGGTACTACACTTCTCGAGGTGAGTGGTGGTGATCGTGCCCTTTCCGCACGCAGGGAGGCCTTGCTTCTCTTGCTGGTGTTGGTTGCGGTGGTGGAGGGAGGGTCCAAAGCTGGGAGGTCGGGAGGCCTACGTGGAAGTCTGCGGCATGGAGGCCGCAACCCACCAGCCCGCGGGCGAAAGTCGCATTGTCCGTTCCATATTCAGTCCCAATAAATAGTGGACCGTAAAAAAGATGGAACGTTTGGCCTTTTTTTGGGAACTTGGAACATTTTTACGGTCCACCCTTTTTCCGTTTACGGTACATGTATTTTACATGTATATTTCAGGCATTTACATGTATTTTACATGTATAATACTTGTCATGCAAGTATTATACATGTAAAATACTTGCATGACAAGTAAAATACATGTATAATACTTGCATGACAAGTAAAATACTTGCATGCAAGTAAAATACATGTATTTTACTTGCATGCAAGTATTTTACTTGTCATGCAAGTATTTTACATGTATAATACTTGCATGACAAGTATTATACATGTAAAATACATGTAAATGCCTGAAATATACATGTAAAATACATGTATATCAAGTAAAAATACAAGTATAATAGTTGACATGCAAGTATTATACTTGTATTTTTACTTGATATACATGTATTTTACATGTATATTTCAGGCATATACATGTATTATACATGTATAATAGTTGACATGCAAGTATTATACATGTATAATACATGTATATACTTGTAGTTATACATGTAAAATTTACAAGATCCCACCGTGATTTGACCCCCCCTAGGGGGGGGGGGGGGCCACTGGGAGGGGGGTGGCTAAGTTTTTTGACACATAAGGAATTGCCCGGCTATTTTTTTTCTCCTTACAGCCAGCAACACCCCATGGCATGGATTTTCTCTTGCCAGCCAAAGGGTCCACACATGGGCACCTTCATTCTTTCGTTGATATCTTCAAGGCGGCTGCTGCAGACATCGTGGCTCCGCTCTACCTTAAGGAACCTTTTCCTTCCCTTTCCTCTTGCAGTCTTGCGGTGTAACTGCAAAAAAATCACTCTGAACTCAAGCCTGTAACAGAGGACGGCAGCTTGGCGGTGTCACCACCACACCGAGAGCTCAATCGGGAAACAGGAAACAGATGGCTTCCCTGCTGCGCGACAGCAGCGAGGGGGGGCTCGTGTGTGGCTGAACACCACCGGGGGAGGGGGGGGCAAAGAGGAGGAAGGCAGTTGACAGGCAGGGAGGGGGGTGGGGGGGGGGGGGGGGGAGAAAGGCTGGGAGGAACAGAAAAGGGGGAGAGGCGACACGCGAGCTGATGGGCTAAGGAAGATCCTCTGGAGGAGACTTGTTGTGCAGCCAAAAAAAACCCCCCCCTCCCATACACCCTCCCTCCCCCCACGAAGGGATGTACATCCCCCCCCCCCCCCTCCGGGCAACTATTCAGGGGAGGAGCCGCTCTTGGGGGATCATCCCAGCTGCACGCGCGGAACACCGGCGCTCTGGCGACCCTTCTTCCTGTGGCGGTGGTGCAGGGTGTGTGTGGGTGCGATGGGGGATGGGGGATGGCGGGTGTAAACAAAATCTGCACCCTCCTCCGCATCGTTGAAGTTGGCAGCAAAAAAAAAAAAGCGGTTGACAACAAACTGCCGGGGGGTGGGGGGCGGGGGGACTGCCCAAAAAAATCGTTTCCCCGAGAGAGTTAATCAGACAAGGCAAGGCAGGGAAACACAGCTTGAGGGCGGCATACCATGCGAGGAACATCCCAACAACTGCCGATGCCAACAGGATGAAGAACCACATTGTCGAGACACCCCCATCAGCCCGCTGGATCTTGAAGTTTGAGGGGAGCCTGAAGGTGCGCTTGCGCGTCTTCCGCTCCGACTTGGCCTTGGTTGCCGTGGAGGGGTCGAACACAGGGTCCTGCTCGTCGGGCTCGGTGTGAAGGTCGAAGTAGTTCCGCCCCAGGCCCGCGCGCATCAGGGTGCTGAAGGACTTCCCCTCGTCATCAGAGTAGCACACAAACACAGGCGACTTGCTCTGCAGGCTGCCCCGCGGGCGGAACGACATCACAGGCCCGGTTGGAACGATCACGCTGGTCCCCATCACCGGCTGCTCCTGCCCCGCGGGGGTGCAGTCAGCAGAAGAGTAGGACAGGAACACCCTGTGGGTCTGGGCAAACTGGACCCCCTGCACCCACAGCGTGAGATTGCGGTTGACAGAGGGGCCCTCGCACAGCAGGCACGTCGTCGACACGACGTAAACAGGCCCCGTCTTGGCGGGCGGCGGCGCGGGTGCCGTCACCTGGAGGCGCTGGTTGTTCACCTTCAGGACATCCTCCTTCCCGGCGAGCTTCGTCACCACGGCGTTGGTCGGGGTGGGCGCGCTATCCTCTTCGACAGACTTCTCCTTTGTGGAGTCGGCCTCCTCTGTCAGGTACTTGAGCACCTCCTTCGGAGGGGGGAAGGACTTGTCCTTCGGCTCCTCGGCAATGTTCTTCCACTGGAAGGGGTAGTCGTGCACGGTGGTGAACTCATGCACCAAGTTTTCGTGGAAGAACAGCATCCCCCACATGACGTTCCGCGTGAGCGCGATGTGCACAATCCCGTGGTAACCTACGTGGTACCCGATCCCAAAGGCCCAGAGGAAGTCCGTCTTGTCCTGATCGATGCCTCTGTTCAGCATGGCACCCCGCGCAACAGCGCCAGTGCCAACAAAGGCAACACCCTCGCTCACGAGGGACTGCACCAGGTGATCGTGCCCGTTGAACACGACCTGCACGCCGTACTTCTTTGCAACCTGCGCAATGCTGACCGGTGCAGGGACCCTCCTGTGCCTTCCACTGCTGATCCACGGGTAATGCGTGAAGAAGATCTTCCAACGCGCCTTCGACGCCTCCACCGTCTTGGTCAGCCAGCTCAGCTGGTTGTTGTCAAACGCGTGGGAGTCGATGGACCACACCTGCACCGTGAAGTTGAGATCCGTCTCAAACACCTTCGTGAAATACGTCTCCGGCCACACCCACTTGGTGTTCTTTTTGCTGTATGCGAGCTGCGGTCCATGCGAGTCGTGGTTCCCCCTGCAAAGGAACCAGGGCCCTCCGCTGTGCACGCCGCTCTTCGCCCAGAGGTTCTCAAATGATTCGCGCATGCCCTGCTCCGTGTTTCCGACGTAGATGTTGTCGCCGGTGGAGATGGTGAACTGCGCGTCCATTTCTTGGGAGGTGCTGTGAAAGGCATTTGCACTCACCGTCTCCGCCTCCTGCCCAGCATCGTACCCGCCTGTGCCGAAGTCACCCAGCGCTGTGTAACGGAAGGAACGACCCGAGGAGAGCACCGCACAGAGGAGAAGCACCGCCCCAACCTTACACCCCCGGCTCTGCGCAGGGCAATGCATCGCGGGGCTGGGGGGGGGAGAGGTGCGGTGAGGCAGTGGTAGGGGCAAAGGCAATAAGACGACAATACCCCCCTTCCCCACGCGCCCCCTCCGCCCCGCCCTCTGCCTACAGCTGGAAAGCTCTCCTTATGCTGCCTCTGTGTGTGGGGTGAGGGGGGTGCTGGGCTACGGGAGTGGTTACTCAATTCCCACAAAAAGAGCCACGTGTGTATCTGTGGTTGGGGTGGTGGTGGTGGTGGTGGTGGTGTCAGTGGCTGCGCGCTATCATCCCTGCTTCTGCAGCACAGTGCCAATGCGAGAGTGGGGGAAAAGGTGTGGGCTATGGGGCAGGGAGATACACTTCTTTCGCGTAGGAGCTATTACGAGTCAAACCCGGGCTCTCTTTACCTCTCTCTCTCTCTCTCTCTCTCAAGCACTGGACACTGTCCCGCTGGCGTGCTGCCCCCCCCCCCCCCCCCCCCCGAGGCTCCAGCCAACGCAAGCGTCAGCCAAAGGAGCAAACCTATATATATCTCTCTCTCTCTCTCTAGTGCCATATCCCATTCTCTCTGGCTCCCCCTCACCCCACCCCACCCCGCCACACACTCATGAGACTCAGGCAGGAGGCGAGGAGCCGGAGCACCTGCCCGAGCCCCACGACACCTTTTGGTGACACAGCGTTGGTGGGTTGCAGCAGGAGCGTCGCCCAGGCCCAGACCCCCCGTCGGGGGTGCAGGCCTGGTGGCACCCTCCCCCCTGCTGACCGCAGGCAGGCTTCTCTTTTTCTTGAACGATTGAACGATTTTTGGCCGTGCTCGTAGCATTCCCCGTTGAGGGGGTCGCTATTTCGTGTTCTCCTGGCCGCACGGAGGCATTGCCTTCTTCTTTCTGCCCTCCCCACTCCGCCAGAGTTGTTGTTTGGCTTCGGTGGATTCTAACAAAAAAAATAGCGCTTCCAAAGAAAAAACTAATAACCGGCACAGCAAACGCGGGCACAGCAAACGCAGGCCCTTGTCTTACAGTTGAACATCACACGACTCGACCCTAACTGGGGGGGGGGGGGGGGGGGCTGGCCTACACAGGCAAGGTGTATGGAAAAAGGACACCCATGCAGGCCAAGAGGCTTCGCATTAGCGTGTGGTGAAAGGTAGTACCACCGTTCACGTTAGATTCTTTGGCAACGTGTGGGAGCAGGGCCCAGGCAACCCATGCCGCCGTGGATGATCTTTTTCGCGGGAGGAAAAAAATCAGCGATTGAGAGATGGGGGGGCCCAGGCCGCGCAGAGATGGCGGCAGTGAATAAGAAAGGGTGTGGTACATCACCACAACTCCCAGTTGGGGGTGGGGGGGGGGGGGGGGGTGGGGAGAGGGGGGGTGAAACCCAGTTGATCAGTTGCCACATCCTGTGTCACCGGTTGCTTCTTTTTCGTTCCCCCGCTTCACTCCACGTTGCTTTGGACAAGCGCGCTCGCCGCAGAGATATCTGCATCCGTGCATTTTTTTTGGCTTGAAAAGCAAAAGTGGGGTGTGTGATAGGGGCTGTGTGTGGGGGGAGGAAGGGGCCAATTTGGCACCGCCCGAAACAAACAGATAGAGCCACGCCACGATGTTGGTCAGTCACTAGTGAATTCGCCCCTCAACTCAATCCGCTTCCAACAGATTGCATGTGGAGGTCAGGGCTGGTCGCCCCGACCCTTTTGGTTGGGCAGATGAGCTGAGGGATGGTGCGAACCAAAAAAGGGTGACCAAAACAAACGACCAGCCAGCTCTGCCGTGCGCAAAGCGTGGAGACGAGGGAATCGCATCCACCTTTCCGCTGCACGCAGGCTCTATATTGCTGGCCAATCTGGTTCTATTTGACACGACGCTGGCGTGGCTCGTCCTGCGGGGATGCGCAACCCCCACAGCGTTTTTGGCTGTTTGGATGATCATGTTTCGAGCCGTGCAATCGCACCCCTTCTCCACCCACACCCCTTCCTATACCCTTTCCCCACGAACACTGCCACCATCGCACCACCCCCGTTCCCCCCCTTTTTCTCACCGGGAAACTAAAGAAAACCATCGCACTCCGAGTTTCACCACCATTTTTTTTGCCAACACCCCTCCAACGCTCACAGGATCGCTGGATTCTCAAACCCTCGTGGAGTTCACCCTCACTCCTACACTCCAGAAGAGAATCCGCACATGCGATAACAAAGAGAGGGGGTGAATTAGCGGGGGCGGAGGAGGCACAGTCAGGGTGATGCTGGGAGCAGATTCGACATGCCTACCCCCCCCCCCCTAGGGGTGGGTATACCCCTGTGAGAAAATGGGTATTTTCAGGACACGCTCTAAACACCTCTCAGCCCCTACCTGACACACGCACCGACCCCAAAGGGTGCCAGAATGATATCCTGAGGCCACCAACACCATTTGTGGGGCCTTATGGGGTGTTTTTTGGGGTTCCGGAAAATTTGCCCACCGGTGGTTCCTGGTGGTACCGTAGGCCCACCTCTGTTTGCTGGACACGCCCTTTTGCTGGCACAATACGGGTAGGCGTGGTGAAGGGGGTGTCGGAAATTGCCCGGACACGAGTTTCGACGATTGTGCCCCTGTCCCACTGATTTTTGCGCGAATTACATGCACGTATAGGCGTGCCTTGGCCTGTACAGGCCTGGATAGGCACAGATTGCCTGTCTGGATTGATCTCGATGTGCATATCCCGACAGGTATGGGCCTGTATGGTCTTGTTATCCTGCGTGGAGCCCTGCTGAAAAATCAGATGGCTGTCGGTATTCACAGCCAGTATATTTCATTCACAGAGCACCCGAAGCTCGTCAATACGATTGCGCTTCAGGGCGCGCCTGTGCCTCGCCTGATGGGCAATTCGTCCATCACGCCCCTCAACAGAGCCAGGTGTCACAGGAATGACTTCCGTCGATTCGGGTGGTTTGCAAAAGCCTCCTCGTCATTTGCTTCGAATTCAGCAAATTTGTGCATAGTAACTCAGTTCACCTGCTGCGTGTCTGTGCATTCCTGCTGTTGACAGTGCTGCAGTGTGCGCAGCCAGGCATTGGTTCCCATGCTGGCAGGCAGGTGTTTGGACTTTAAATTTCGTGAGGGTTTGGAGGCGTGCCTTGAGCCTATCGATATGATTGCGCCTCAGCTGCTAATATCTCACCAGGAGCGCCCAGTTCTCCGCGAAGATGAGTTTCAGAAGTGACTGAGTTCAACTGTGGCACAGTGCGGCGCTCAACACAGGCAGCATGTCGTCATGGAGATGAGTGTCGATTGCTATAGAATCTGGCATGCGGGAGTAGCCTCGTTCTACAGTCTGCGTGAGCTGGTTCCCGAGGGTGATATTTTCTTGGTAACAGGCTTGTGGGGTGGCACTAGCCATGTGAAGGGGTGTGAGTGAGTGTGCAGTGCCTATCCGGGGGGCACCGTAGGAACCACCGATGGGCAAATTTTTTAGAATGCCAAAATATCAGCACTGAGGTTGATCTGGTGGTGAAATCTCCACCACAAAACACTTTTGGGACGATCTGGGCACATTGGCACCCTTTACATGGCTTTCTGAGGTACTTTTTGGTGTTCCCGAAAAAAGTTATTTTCTCACGCGTATAGGGGGTATACCCACCCCTACCCCCCCCCCCCCCACCCCCCTCCACATGGACCTGCAGAAGGGAAGCCGCATGCAACTTCGCATTGCATATTTCAGCGTCAGACTCTGCAAAGAATAACCAAGAAGGCTGTTGGGGCGGTACGTTTGTCGCTTGCCCGAAAGATGCCACCCCTCCCCCACCTCCCCGGCATGGATCTGTGACAGGATCCTGAACGCTGCGTCGGTACGAATCTTGTTTCGTGCGAAAGAGATAAGGCGCTGTTTTGTACGCCAAAACCCGCGAAGAGAAAAAAAATAGCCAGCTTTTTTCTGCCAGAAGAAACATAGGAGGAAAGCCGTAAGGAGGGATCAAATGCCGTGAACGAGAGGCAAGAGAACAGAGAGGCAAAGACGACTGCGACACCTGCACTAGATAAGCAACGCGAAGAGAAGGCAGGACGAGAGAGACTCGCCAGGGGAGGGGGGTAGTGGTAGTTGCGTAAAATGTGAGTAGTGAATGGACCCCTCAGCTGTGTGCTTGGAGGTTTTGACCTTCAGACGAGCATAGTCCCCACTGCTTGCGAGGGAGAGGGTGCGGGAGGGATGAGGGTTTCTCAGTGTCGGCAACCACCAACCGGCGTGCAAAGACGGCCAAGGTGGCCACGCACATAACTTTTCTGAAGGCATTACGCACCCATTTGTTGCCTTTTGCTGAACAAATATCCGAACCTGATCCGAAGAGAAGAGGAGATGGAGAGACGAAGAGACACAGAGACACAGAGAGGAACTCGGCTGAGGGAGAGTGGAGGCTATAGCTGTCGAGAGTGAAGGCAAAGCAACTCTCCCAACACCCTCGAGCAAGGGGTGGGTGGTGGTGGGGCGTGTGTTACTTCTGCGCAGCGAGCGCATCCCTGTGCGATATGGGACTGCCACTTTTGCGAAGACAGCCCCCTGGCTGAAGTGGGGCGGAGCAGTGACTACGAGAAAAGCAAGGCGCAACAGTCAGCCTCCCTTCGCTCTTCACGAACCGGAGGGGGTGGAGGGGGGTGAGCACGTCCATCTTGATGGCCCATCTTCTGATCACAGACGTCGCCGTCATGCCTTGGGGTGTGTGCAGGGGCCCACCACAGACCGGAGCGGGCCGTGTGTCTCACAGTCCGGTGGGACGGGGTGTGTGCAAACAAACGCAACAAACAAGGGCCGCTGCCCCCCCCCCCCCCCCCACTGGCAGATGTGGCTTCAGAAGACTATCAATGACAACAGTACGATAGGAGCTGTAGGGAGGCAAACAGAAATAGTTATTAATTACACGACACTAAAGTAGCCATTTTTTTACTCGAGTTTGGGATTTTTTTGCACGAGTCGCCGAAGGCGACGAGTGCAAAAAAACCCATACGAGAGTACAAAAATGGCTACTGTGGAGTGTAATTCGTGATTTTATCTTACAACACCACAATTTGAGTTACTCCGCCCGGGTCGAGAATACCCCCCAGTCGAAAAAAACAGTGAAAATCACTTTATAGGCAGTAGTGGTAACTAGGTGCTATTTGGCCTGGATGGGGGGTAGTGGGTCCCAGGGTGTGCCTCTGAGTGGAAAATAAGTTTCCTGCACCCTGTGAACACCCTCTCAAAAAAAATCCCGGAGACGAATTTTTTTTACAGTCAAAAAAAGTAGGGGAGGAGTAGAAATAAGTGGGGGTGTAGGAGATTAATAGGAGTAACGAAAATTTTGGTGGAGTAAGATAAAGGAATATATACGATGCCATGTGACACGGTCGCGTGCGTGAAATGCGGGAAAAAATCGGTGAAAACTTCTTCTCACGTCGATGCACCCATGAGACCGTGTGAGTAAGGTGGAGAAAAATGCCACAGCCGGGCAACCGGATTCGGCATAGTTGGGGGTATGGAAATTTAGTCATTCTTAGTCACTTTTAGGCGATTTACGCGCGGTTTTTCGGCTGGGGAAAAGAGAGTAAGATTTTCGAAAAAAATCGATTTTTTCGCAAAAAATCGCATTGTGTCGTAGTCGCGCGTAGTCACCCGTAGTCGCCAGGTCGAGGTTCCCAGATTCCATACCCCCCCGGGGTACTGAATTACCGATTTTTCGACATGTCGAAAAAAAAAAATTTGGCCGGAAAAAAAAATTTTTTTTCGGCCGACTAAACCGAAAATCGGGCCCTCTGGGGTGCCACACCGATATTTTTCGGATTTTTTTCGGATTTTTTTTCGATTTTTTTTTCTTCTTTCGCGTATCCGTCAGGTGGACCACCGGGTGGGGAGAGATCCGGTGTGAGGCACTTGGGTCCGTCCAGGTGGGCAGGGGGAACCTGGGGGCGGGGGGCCTCAAAACCCGTCTACCAGTGCCGCTTCTAATCTCGTCGGTCTTGTCCCAACCACCACCAGCCAGCCCAGAACGCCCTGACGCTGCGACCTCGTCGATTTTTCCGTTTCGCCCATCCGCCCAACTCCGCCAACCCAACCAGCCCTACCCTTTCTCCCAGTCAGGGCGGTACTCACACGAGCGGCAAAGCGCTGGGGGAGGGGGGGGGGGGGACATCAATAGGGGAGGGGAGGGGAGGGGAGGGGGGAGGAAGGGAGGGGAGGAAGGGGGGGGGGGGGTTATGTTGTTTCTAACCCAGACCATTTTTTTCGGTTGGGGTGGCCACCAGTCCAGGCTGCTGCCCCAGGGTGGCCGGATTTTCGACATGTCGAAAAAAAAAATTTTTGGCCGAAAAAAAATTTTTTTTTTCGGCCGACTAAACCGAAAATCGGGCCCTCTGGGGTGCCACACCGATATTTTTCGGATTTTTTTCGGATTTTTTTTCGATTTTTTTCGGTTGGGGTGGCCACCAGTCCAGGCTGGCTCGCCTCCTCTCTCCCACACCTCTTCGTCCTCTTTCATGACGCGTCACCCTGCCTCCACGCTCTGACTTCTGTGACCCGCATGCCGCGTTGAGAGCAAGTCTTTCGTGTGCTGTCACCGAGACCAGGCCACTATCTGCTCTCAGGTTGGTAGCAATGGCCTTTTACCTTATGTCAAGCCCACGTGACAAAGACTCGTGCAGCTGAGGTCCTGGCTGGTCTGTCCTGTTGTCTGGGATCCTGTTCCCCCCCGCACCCCCCCTTCCCACACATGTCTGGTGCGTCGGTCGCGGGTTTGTGGCGCATCGGTCCTTTGGCCTGCCGGGCCTCCCCCCCGCACCCCCCCTCCACACGCGAACCGGTCCCCCTTTTTCAATTGCGACCCGGTTCCCGTGTTGTGTTGCGGCCCTCCCCGCCTCGCCTCCGACAGACTCTCCCCACAGTTGACGACGTGGGCAAACGGCGCCGACATCCTCTCATCACTTACCGTATTCTCATCAGGACGGTCGGTTTCCCTGACGCCACGACCACCAATGTGCTCCGATGCTTTTTGAAGGAGGTAGTTCATCCCCGACTCAGGCGTTTGCGGGAATGAGCTCGCCCACTTCTCCTGGAGGAGTACGCACCACCCGGTCGTGGCGCACCCGCACCCGCTGCACACCGCACATGACGAGTTGCGGTAGCAGCCGTACCCCACACAGGTTCGAGTGGTTTGCCATGGTCCTGCTCACGACGACCTGCAGGTCACCCGTTCCTGTCGTGCACGTGCAGGCAGTGCCAGGAGGTGGTGGCCTCGTCAATCTGGCAGGGTTTGAGTTTACCGGGGCGAGGCACTCCACTCTGGGTCTGCTGTTTGTGATGTAACAAGCAGGTCTGGCGGGGTGTTCAGGGTTCGGAGTGGCCCTCCTCGTTGGCATCCGTGCAGCAGCGCTATCGCGTCCCGGAATGCCCCGTGTCACACCGGTGGGAACAGGGGCCAGCACCGCCATCTCGAGGAGGACCCGGGCCGTTCTTTGGATTCTTCACAGTCGCAGCCTCCGGCTTGTCGTTGTCCGTCAGCGTAGCGCCCACCCAGCCTGCAGAGATCTTGCACCGTCTTCAACAGCAATTTTTGACCCGACAATTTTTGGGGCATTTTTTCACCAAAAAAAAATCACTCTGCGCGCCAAGTCGAAGACTTGTTTGGGGACTTTTGGTGTCCTGGGGTAATCAGGCTGGGGGAAAAAACAACAAATCACAACGAATCACACCCGATCACAACAAATCACAACGCCAAATGTTGTGATTTGTTGTGATTTGTTGCGATTTGTTGTGACCAGTTGTGATTTGTTGCGACCAGTTGTGACGACTTGTGACCCTTTTGTGATGAGTTGTGATGAGTTGTGATGAGGTGTGAGCAACCTAACAGGGGAGGTGAAGAGGGCACGGGTCTTAGCCTGATGACACACTGCAACCTCAAGGTGACTGGCGACACCTCTCCCACAGTCTGCGGCGACTCTGCCGTGGCGACAAGGCTTCCTGTCATGGGAGATCGCTGCGTGGATCAACGTGGCACCACCCGTGTGCTCGGCAGGTTGTTTCGGCACCTGTTTTCTCCGTGTCATGCTTTTCGTGAGCGTGTCAGGGATGTTGGCACACGCTGGGGAGGGTTCACATGATGACATAACATATATCAGAAGCACACACCCACGTGGCGCTGTCCTTGGCAGGACTTTGAAAGTGCCGCCTTGATATCCTTGTTGGATAGAACCCTCATATCACACCCTCAATCAGCTGACGATCGGGTGTGATTTGTTGTGATTTGTTGTTTTTTTCCCCAGCCTGATTACCCCATGTCCCCAATTTTTCAATTTTCGAAAAATAAGCTCACTTTGCTAAACTGGACCCAACTCCCCACACTCTTTTTTAAGCGAAAAACAGCAAATTTCGGCCGATTTTTTCTCATTTTTTCTCATTTTTTTTCACCGACTTTTCCATACCCCCGTTAGCTAGCATTCTGAAGAATCGCCCTTTTGAAGTGGGTTCGGTCGAGGGGGTGTTGGACGGACAAAGATTTGTTGGTGAATCTGTTGCAGCAAAAGGCCGTCAGCTCCGCCTTCTTTGCACCGTGTGTTGGGACGTGTTCAGATGGAGCCCGGCCAGAGGGGCTGTGATGTAGGAGGTGATGTTTGAGTTTTATTCTGAACCGGGCATACGAAACCAAACTCACACATGCACTGGCCGACGATACTGCCAGACAATGACAGCACACACCATTGGAAGGAGGCTGGGGGGGCTAATGATTTGAACATTTTATATTTGGCATCGGCACGACGAGCAATCTGCGCTGCTTGCCTGTAGTGAATGTCACCCTTCGACCACTGTGTTCCCAACACCAGGCAACGGGCGGCGCAGCGACCAAATCAACGTCTTGAGCCTCATTACAGGCAACACACACGTTGTCAACTGGTCTTCTCCATTTCATGCGAGAGACTGCGGGCTGCAACAAAACCACAAGACCAGGTGGGTGTGCGGCACACACAGCTCCACATTGTTCTTTGGCATCGACGCCCTCCAGCTGGAGGGGACGACCAGATAGGGGGTAAAGGGGTACACATGTTACCAGAAGGCGACAATTCTTGCAGGGAGGTTCAGAGAAGGCTTGATGGGATTTGAACGGAATTATTGGGCCCAGTGTCTTGACACTTCCTGGTGGAGAAGAGTGGCACGTTCCCTGTTCTTCCGGACCCGGAATTTTGGTGGTTCAATCTTGATGGGAGTGCGGTTGCTCCCCCACACCCACATCCGCACTGATGCAATAAACCCGCAAAGACGCAGCCACGCCAAAACGAGAGGTCGGTGAGGAAACCCTCTGACCCCTTCTGTCTCGCGACAGCAAATCAATCACTGCCGTAAACTTGTTTTGCTGGAACGCAATACCCCAGGGGGAACACGAGACGAGCATCGGCGTCGCGATTGACAGAAAACTTGACCAGTCGCGCGACCCCTCGCCCACGAGCTGCAATGGGCACGCCTCATGCAGGGCCCGACGCGAGAACCACCCGGGCAGTCCTGCGTTTTGCAATTGCAAAGGCATTCCGCCACAGCGCAGCAAGCTCGGTGAAAAGGTGGAACGAAAGGAGGGCGGTGTTTGGTTGTCACTTCGAGTGTTTGTTTTACAAAAAGGACATCGCCCGGGGGGGGGGTGTGCGGGTATGAAAGGGTGGGAAAACTGTCTGAGGGGGTGGGGGTGGGGGGTTGGAGGAGAGGCGGGTGTGTTTTGGCGAATGGTTAGAAGCGGGCAAAATAGAAAGAAGTGATAGAAAAAAGACACAAAACGAATCAGCCAAAAAATGCGAAAGAAAGAATGGTCGAGGGGGAATAGAAAGACGAATGGAGGAGGGGGGGCGGGAAAGTGGATATGGAGGAGTCAGACGACCACAAGAGGATTATAAGCGAGAAAGAACGCCGCATGATGTAGTGTGTGTGTGTGTGGGGTGGGATGGTGCTTAATATTCACATCGTATCGTAAGGGGGGTGGGTTATAAAAACAGGCGCGTTGGAATCACATAATGTCGTATTGCATGGTTCTGCACGCTCAACATGGCAATGGCAACAGGATCAAAATCGCATTTTTGGAGGGGGCGGGGGGGGAATACTCTGCAGTTCGTTTTCTTTACAACATACGCCCATGGCAGCAAGAGCCTCGATGACATGTGTTATGAGGTAACTTCAAAAACAGCATACCGCGCCAAACCGAGGCATAAAAGAGGGAGTTGGGCAGTTGGCCAGAGAGGTGAACTGATTAGAGGGTTCGTTATGGCGACGGCAAGTGGGTCGGATGTGGTATCCTGCCCAACAGTAGTTAACAAACGCAGGGCCTGCCTACACCCGAGGCAGCCCTAGACGCAGCGAAGCTGCTTAAAACAAGGGGAAAACAAACATGTACAAACCTTGAAAGGTGTGTATCAACGAGTTAGGGGGGAGGTGATGGCTGCCGACACATTTTTCACGGGGCACTGGAAACATGCCGGCAGAGAGAGGGGGGGGGAGGGCAGCAACAACTGGTCTTGTTTCGATGATACGCACAATAGATTTCGTTATGTTATGGTTTGCCAGATCCGGGTTACACCCCAGCAACCAGCTGCTCTCCACACGGGCAGGAACCAAAAGGCGGCGGCGGGGTGGGGGTGGTGGGTCAGAATTAGGGATCATCAGACGAAGCTGCTGGATTCTTCCGTTTTTTGCTGTCCAGAACATTTCCGAGTCTGAGTGACGCCTTCGCTTCAAGGCTGCCCTGGTAGCCCGCAGATCATCCACGACAACATGCACGGCGACTCCCAACCCGTGGATCCCGTGAGTGTTTGAACCCTGAGGGGGTCTTCGCTATTCGACAGGTTTCCGCAAAAAACCAGGCACAGCGAACCTTCCCGGGCTGACGATGAACACCAGAGAGGGAGACGGAGTGAGAGGGGCGTTCAAAACTATACACAATACTCCTGGGGCCGTGTCCTCGAGAAAGGCAGGGCTGCGGGTTATACTTGAGTTACAGTCAGTCAAAGGGGGGGGGGGGGTAAGGAAGCACAGGGTGTTGGTGGATTGACTGTCCGCCGATTGGAACCCCATTTTCTTTTTTGCAGGTCAGCGGGGTTTGCCCGAAAAATTCGCTGATGTGTCGCACACAGGAAAGCTGATCCGATGGAAAATACTCACAATAGCGACGAGGGAGTCTTCGCAATTCGGCAGGGATTTTTTCCCGGTAATGTTCGGCGTGTTTCCCCTCAGAATAAGGCGAAGTGATCACCAAAAACGCACCGTTTCGGCAACGTTTTGCGAAGACCCATGGGCGAGGAATGGCTTGGGTGTGTATGGGATGAACACCAAACCAAAGGGCTGCCAGAATCGAAAGAATGAAGATACACAGTCGACCTTCACGGCCTGGGCTAACCTGTCACTCCACTGGAGAACTGCACAGGCTCGTGTGATGCTTTGCTCCATTCTTCCGGTCTGACCGGGTCCAAATTGAAGTTCTACCAGCAGCTCCATCCTCTGCTGTGGTGGCCAGGCTCCACCATCCATGATGAGCAGCTAACGCTCCGGGATAGATTCACAGAAGAAACATACCAGAAACGTTACCATTCCCCACCCGCATCCGTGACGTTTGCCAAATGTCATGAATTTGCACTCTTTGTTCCGTGACCCCCCCGTCGGACACGAAGCATGCATCAGCAACTGGTGGGCGATATATGCACAAGAGGCAGGGAGAGGGCAAGCAACAGGATTATGGGGGTGGGTGGGAGAGAGGCGAAACACATGGCAGGGTTCTTCGTCCGCCTGACACTCGGCTTGCACAGGAAGAGGTAAGGTGGTGAAGGCGGCACGAACAGCGTACGTTGGCCTGGCTTTGGAACGATTTGAACAATTTTTTTGGCAGTGCTCCGAGCAGAGAGCCCCCAGTGTGAGGGGTGCCCCACAGCATTCGGGTTCTTCTGGCCGCACGGATTTTGCCGTAGTGTGTCACATATTGTGACACGTGACTTTTCGTTTGAAGAGGATGCGTGTTTCAACAGGGGGGGAAGTCAGAGTGCGCCACATTTCCTTTGCCACATTGAAACCCGCTCTTGATCAGGGCGTGCAGCGCCGCAATGCAACAAATCGGTATTATCGAAGGAAACGGATGCAATAAAAAACAGCTGCTGCACCCAGCCAAGAAATAACTCGGGTGCAGGTTCATCTGGCGAGGGGAACGCCACGATCTCTGTTTTGGACTTCTGGCGAAGACAATCACGCACAAAGGCAATACGCTACGACACCCGTCCCATGCATCTTCCGTCCACCCCTCCGCTCACACCTGCCGCTCCCCACCACAGGCTGACAATGGGGATGCCGAGAAAGTCAAAAGTGAAGTAATAAATAGAGGGCCCTCGCTCAATAGTGCACTGAGCCGCCCTAACAAAGTACGTGTCACACTGCCATAGCCTGGCACAGGGCGAAGGCCCCCGTAGAAGGCGAATATGCAGGGGCTGGGGTTTCAGACCTCCTGCTGAAATCCAAACATCGCTTTTCTGGTATGATTTGCATGGGGGAGGGGGGGGGGGGCGGGGAAGGACCGGTGCGGTGGCAGTGTTTTCTTTTCTTGCGAAATTTCCAGAAGAAACCGCGATCCACCACCACCACCACCACCCCACCCCACCCGTTAGGAACATCCATTGTACGTTTTGGAACGATATTTTTTGCTGTCTTAGCAGCCCGCCAGTGAGAGGGGCCGCTGTTGCGAGTTCGCCCGACGTTATATTCTTGCAGGGTGGGGTATTTTTTTGAAGTATTTTGTGATGCTGGAGCAATTAGCAAAAAAATAAACGGAAAACGGCGAAAGGGGGCTGGAATCACCCCCCCCCCCCCTTCGTCCCCTTCGCAAAGAAAAAACACAAAGGCAAACAAAAAGATGCTGTGAAGAAAACGGCTGCACCACGGCTCCGACATCACCGCTGTGGGAGATACGGTGCCAAAACACGCGGCGATCAGCTTCGGGAGGAAGAGGGGAGACACCGCTCATCAACGAACCTCTGCGTTGTCCCCCTTCAGCCCTTTTGAGAACTCCCTCCTCTACCTCATCGTCCATCCTCTTCGAGGGAATACATAGTGCATCATTGGCGACGGCATCACCTGGGGGTCTTTTGCATCTGAAGAAAAAAAGCCCAGGGCAAGCCTTCGCCGAGAGGGTTAAGGATGCTGCAGCTGGGCAACACCTGGATAACCTGCACGGTGGACTCCAGCGGCCCTAGCGGGAGTCTGGGAGCGGGAGTCTGAGAGGGTGTCAAAGACTCCCGCTAGCGGGAGTCTTTTCACATGGGGCCAGCAACACCCTGCGTTGTTTTCAACCCCCCTCCCCTCTCCCTCTGCCGGTATCCCCGACGAATGGCAAGCTCCCGCAAGGATCCCGAGACACCTCTACCTAGTTCGAGTGCCCCGGCATGATGAGTTTCCAATGGGGGGGTGGGGGGGCGACGAATGTGCTCTGAGCAGCCCCCCCGCCCCCAGCGAGAGCAGAACCGCCGTGCGTTTCGTGTTCCTTTTTCTGCGAAGGTTTCTTTCCCGTTGTTTGCCGCTGTCTTGTTTCATACACAGGGGGGGGGGGGGCGATAGTGACGTTATCGATAACGTCACAACTGACGCCCTGTGTGTGATTTTTTGAGCATTTCTTTTTCCCCCCCTCTCCACCGTGCCACACCCACACACTAAACACACGTGTGGGGGGGACAGTGTTGGCAAGGTGTGACACAGCAGGGCAAATCCGCCTCACGCATTGTATGATGAGTATGGCCTCCTGAGATCAGCACAGCCATTGGGGAATGTTGTGTTCGGTGAAATGATTTATTGTTATGAGAAGGGCCTCCTATGCGACGGGGTCAGTACTGACTTCAGGCGGCTCGGCAAAAACTACCGCACCGGCCGCCACGTAACTCCTCAAAAGCTCAGAGGGGGTCTCGCTACCAGTCACAACTTGTCACAGCTCGTCAGTCAGTCAGGGGAAGTGGGCTGGTGCTCACTTTTTCTCACTCAGTCACATCTGGTAGCGAGGGCCCCCCAGGTCAAATCAGGTGATTCTTCGAGAGCCCCGGAGAACACCTGGCGCACACCATGGGACCTCCCTGTCACCCGCAGACAGGATGGAGGGGGAAAACATGTTCACAGATCTACCGTAGTGGTCTTATCAACCAACAGCGAACCCCTCATTTTTTTTGAGGTCGACAATCACAAGCAAGCTTGATCTGTCCCATTGACGCCCAATACCTTTTTTTTTGTAAGTTCGGCGTAGCCAACTCAGGAAACTTTTCACCGTGCGGATCCTTGCGAACACTTCACACGCCCGGCAGGCTGGTGGGGTGTTCTGCGTTCGAAGTTCGGCTGTCGTTGCTCCGACACACCCCACTCACCCATTTCTGGCTGGTGGGGTGTTCTGCGTTCGAAGAACACAAACTGTCGTTGCTACCTTCTCTCTTGAGATTCTCTCGGTTGCATTAGTTTTTGCAGCGTTCGTACAACACTCACATAGGAAGGAGGGCGGAGTCAGCACGCAGAGGAAGTCGCGCGGTGGCAAAGGGATGCAAGCGGATACAGGGTGGTCGGGGTGGTGGTGGGGGAGGGGGGGGGGGTCGGATGGAGACCACGGGAGAAGGGGGGAGTGGGAATGGTTTGTCGCAAATAATACCCGCCCCCTCAGCATTCACTCAGCAGCAGCTCGCGAAGGGGGGGGGGGGTGGGGTGGGAAGCGGGTGCCTGAGAGAGCAGGGGACATCGTTCGTTTCTGAGAAATAGGGCGGTTGGGGGGGACTGGTGGGTGGGTGGGATGAACGGTGGGGGGGGATGGGGGGTACGGAGAGAACCTTGGAGTAAACGGCGGGGTGGGGAGAAATGGGGGGAAAAGGGGGAGGGGGGGCGGTGTGTTTTTGCTTGATGTATGTATAAACGTTCGCCACCCCCCATTCTCCCCTTCCCCCCCCCCCCATGTCGCACCAAATTTACCTGCCATAATTTTAGTTCCTTCCAGGTGTCGCAGTATGACCAATACGAACACCCGCCTTTTTAGAAACTTTCAAAAATATTCATGTTCATTCCAGGAACCCACAGCACGCTTTGCAGAGCACCGACCAGATCAGGGCGGGGCGGCGCTCTCTCCCATGACAAAGGGCGACTTTCGATCCACTCCATGAGGGGGGGTGGGGGAATGTTAGTTAGCGAAAAAAGATAACACGCGGCGTGTTGGCTTGGGAAAGAGTTGTGTCATTTTGGAGGGGGTTGGGGGGGGGGGGGGGCCAGGGAGGCAGAGGCACACCTTTTGCCACACAGCTCAAACACAGAGCACGGTGTGATTTTTTTTTCCGCCAGACCAAAACACCCCGCATAAATGCAGGGGTTGGCACCCAACCTGGCCTGCACTTATTTCTTTATCACAAATTTGGGGGAGGGACCCTCTCCTCACACCGGAGAGCGCGCACAGCCCCGTTGGGTAACACGGCACATTGCCTTGGTGGGTAACACATCACGCGAACAAAACAATTCAGCACGCTGCACGCTGCGCGCAGCACGAGGTGCCGGTGGGGCGGGAGGGGGAGGGGGAAAATTAGAGACTTGCCCCCTCCCCCAACCCGAAAGCGGATAACTGGACACCACCCTGACCTCACGCGACACACACCCATCTCACCCCCACCCCCCCCTCTCTATCATATCTCCCACACTCTCGCATGCGCTGATTCAAGCGCGAATATAAAATATCCCCCCCCCCCATCCTCTCACCCCTTTGATCCGCCTTGGCGGGAACATATAACTTGCTTTCGCATCCACTCTTTTGTTCAGACACACACACACACACACAAGCCCTCAAGACTCTTGGAGCGGCCTGACTATTTAGTGTCTTTGTCGCAGCAAGGGGGAGATATATACCGCTTTTTTATTGATTTCACGTGTCAGTGTTTGACTTTTTCGCAACTTCATTTCTTCCTTTTCTCCCTCTCCAACCCCACCCGTGACACCACCAGGGTTTAGCTAGCCCTGGTCCGATTATCCCCGGTTCTTCGCTGAAGAGACGCGGCCGAGGGGAGGGGTACGAAGAGTACGCGTCGAAACCGGTGTCACGTCGTGTTGGGGAATCCTTCGGGAGTGCGATACTGAAGGGGAGGTGCTACTGCCCGTGCAGGGCGACACCGCCTTAAAACTTTGTAACCACACACAAACCCTCTATTCCCCCAGGCCTGATGAGCAATCCCCCCTGCCTCATGTTGTGACTTCCTTTCTACCTTGCACAAAACATCCCATTTGCCCCTTTACTTCCTTCGAAAGTGTTGTGACTACCCCCCCTTCCCCACCCCTCGGGAGTGCCACTCCTCTGGTGGTTAAAAGTGACCCGCCGTTGTGCCTTCGGCATCTGTTGCGTGTGCCGTCGTATGCTTCCTATGCACTAGTTATAGCTATCCGGGGGCGGCCTGCTGTCGCACCAGTGGGCTGCCCCACCTCTGCACCCTCGGTTTTTAAGATGTTCACCACAGCGGAGAATGATCCCCTTCTCTGTGGCGATCGAGCCAAGCTGGACGAGGTTCGCCTTCGGGCGAAGGTCATGTGGGCGGACAAAAGGTGCCTGCTCCTGAGACTCATCAGCAACCTGTTTCTTCCTTCAAGCCCTCAAGACTCTTGAAGCGGCCTGACTATTTAGTGTCTTCGTCGCAGCAAGGGGGCGATATATACCACCCTTTTTATTGATTTCACGTGTCAGTGTTTGACTTTTTCGCAACTTCATTTCTTCCTTTTCTCCCTCTCCAACCCCACCCGTGACACCACCAGGGTTTAGCTAGCCCTGGTCCGATTATCCCCGGTTCTTCGCTGAAGAGACGCGGCCGGGGGGAGGGGTACGAAGAGTACGCGTCGAAACCGGTGTCACGTCGTGTTGGGGAATCCTTCGGGAGTGCGATACTGAAGGGGAGGTGCTACTGCCCGTGCAGGGCGACACCGCCTTAAAACTTTATAACCACACACACACACAGGGGGGGGGGGGGGCCTAGGACCCATGCAGGGTTTAACCCACCTTAAAAAGCGATCAACACACACACACACACTGTGTCACAGGTTACAACACAAAAATCCCCCGACTATTTCCACCCCCTCCCCCCCCCCCCCACCCCTCCAAAACAGCACTGAGTTGAGCTCTCAAACTCACTCTCCCCCATTCTCTCAAACACATACACGCCATCAGCATGCCGCTCCACCCCTGCAGCACCAGGGGGGCAAAGGTTGGGGGGGGGGGGGGGGGGGGGAAGCCCACCCCCCCACCCCCACCTCACGCACAGCTCAGAGGGTGATCCATCGGCTGCGTGTTGTCGTGGAGAGAGGCATGCGGATCCGACACAACGCCGTCTCTCCCAGGGGTACTCCTGCCAGTCGACAGCGACGTCTCATGCGGGGTCTGCGTGCAGTCCTCCGAATCGGTCGCCCCCTCCGAGGTCACATCCAGCCCGAGCGTTGCGTAGAGCGAGTCTGGCGTCTCCCCGACATCACACCCCTGCATTAGGGCTGCCATCTCGCCCAGCAGCTCGAGGTAGGCAGGGTCCTGGATGACGAGTGACCTCTCCCGGGACTCGAGGAGCTCGACCTGGCGGCGGAGCTGGCAGAGGTTGTCTGCAGAATGGACAGTCTCGACAAGGCGGGTCACGGCAAGCTCGTCATCTGCGCCTGGTGCGAACAGGCCTAAGAGCCGCCACCTGGCACGGAGCTCTGTGAGGAAGTTGCGGAATCCTTCGAAGAACATCTGTCCGAGCCAGGCGACGCAGGTCGGTGTGTGGAGGAAGTCGTGGTAGAGCGGGAGGGCTGACTCCGACTTCTTCCAGATGGATCGCACCATCCCCTCAGCCAGATGCGACACGACGTGCTCCAGGAGTGTGCTCAGTGAGAACGGCTCCGGATAGTTTGCAAACCTCCTCTGCGAGACGCCGCTCCCAGCCTGCTGCTGCTGCTGCTGCTCCGGCTCAGACGCGATGAAGAAGAACTGCCACACATCCCCGATGTAGATCGACCCCCCGCTTGGGCTGCCCGCAAACCCCACAACCCCTTCGTGGAGGGTGGACAGGACATAGCTATGCAGGGGCCTGAGGAACTCCTGTGTTAGGGACCTCACGCATGCCGCAGGGTCAGACGGAGGCTCATCCGGGCTTGCGACGACAAAGCACCTATCGCTGTAGAGGTCGTTCCGCTCCACCTCGACTGGCTCTGCGGTGTAAGGCGCGAAACGCTTGCGCTTCTTCCGGTGGTTTTTGTTCATATCCCTCGGGTTCACCGCCTTGCTGTTGAGGACCAGGCAGTTGTTGAACCCTTCAAGGCTCTTCAGGAAGTAGGGGTTGGTGCAGCCAAACACGGTGCCCTTTTGAGGGCACCCTTCGATCTCATCGCACATCGAGTTGTGAACCGTGACGTAGGGATGCACCTGCCCTGCGTATGTCAGCGGGGCGATCAGAGTCGTCATGGCAACCACGGCATGCGATGCGGACTCTGCGCTGTTCGAGATGACGCAGATAGACTCCCCCGCAATCATGATCTCCCACAGCTTTCTGATGCGCGCGCCGTGCGGCGCGAGATACTTTTTGATGGAAACCTCCCGGGTGAACGGGTCAGCCCCGGCACCCGGCGTCACCAGATTCCTACAGGGCGTCTTGACAAACGCAGGGATCTGCAACCCCCCATTGAGCAGCTTGCAGTGCATGGGCGACTCACACTCCTCGAAGGAGCTGGTGCTGGTCCCGATGGAGAAGAACTCCCCCAGCCCCCCGCCTGCCTGCTGCGAGGTGACAGGCACGGTGCACAGCAGCGCCGCAGAAGCTGCCCTCACAGCGGAACTGCCGAGACGCACCCTCCCAATGGGCCCCCGCGGCACACTTTGATGCGCCTGCTTGGGTGTCTGCTGCTGCTGCTGCGCAGCAGCATCATCGGCCTGCTGGGGCACCATCTCCTCCGATTCCCGCGGAGACTCCAGCGGGTGCGACAACAGATAGTACGGCTCTTCAGACCCGCCACCCTTCGCGCTGCCCGGCAGACTCGACCCATCGCTGCACCGTGGTGTGAGACCCCGGGGTGTGGTGGCGGTTGCCTGCCCAGCCTTGGCACCCCGGCGCGAGCTGCCGGTCTCCGCAGAGGGGAGCGATGTCGGCACGCTCGCCGCGCAGAAGCTCTTCAGGAGAAGCATGTGGCGTGTCAGGCGGATGCTCTCAGCCTTGCTGCATGATGTCGGGACCTCCGCCACGGCACTGCTGTCGACGACAACACGGCGGGGCAGGGTGATGCTCGCAGAGGGCACCGCAGCAGACCCGCCTGTATACCCCTTCTGCCTGAAGCAGGGCAGCGTGTAGTGCCGCGGCAACCCCTCGCCCTCCGGGCGAGGCGGGGGGAGCGTGAGGTGGACCTGCCTGCAGCACGCAGGCTCGGGCCACTCCGCGAAGGAGTCCCAGAAGCGGCGGGTGTTGGAGGTGATTTCGGCAGGCTCGTCGCTCAGGGGGGTGGCGTGGGCGTCAACCATCAGGCAGTGCCCCAGGGCCAGCTGATCCAACACGTTGTGGGCGGCTTCTGCGAGGGGGAGGCACGACAGGACGCAATATGCCTGCTGGGAGGCGTTGCGCTTGCGGCGCGAGTCGTGCTTCTGGATGTAGATTGCCCAGCCGAACATCTGCTTCCCCCGGAAGACGCAGGAGAACTGGTGCTTCTCCGCGGTGCACCCGGCTCCCGCGGAGAGGCTCAGAGGGAGTGTCACGCCATCTTCGCCGAAGGAGCTGTCGGTGGTGCGCGGTGAGGTGAGAGGCGAAGGCGAGAGAGGCGAGGCGCGTCCCGCGTAGCTGTCGAGGAGGTCTGCCACCGCCATGTCAGGGACGCAGGCGAAGGCGAGCTCGTGGAGGTCAGCCTCGGTGTCGCGGCAGTCGTCTGGGAAGAGGCATGTCAGGTCGTGCCCCGACTCGATGTCAAACCCCACTGCGCATATCGCCTCAAACCATTTGGCGTGTGACACCGCTGTGCTGGGCTCAGCAGGGGACACAGCCATCGCTGCCTGGAGGAATGATGCGGTGGCGTAGAGAGGAGTTGTGATCCTTGAGCTACATATGGCAACAAAGTAGTGCACGCATCGATGCGTTTCCAAAGCGAAGTAGAGTCGGGGGAGGGGAGGGGGAGTTCTGGCTGAAAAACCGGTGGGCTGGAAGAAGTTAGGGTATGGAAAATGTGAAGGGGACATTTTTTTCATGGGGGGTGGGGGCAGGCCTGGGCGGGGAACGAGCCCTTTTTCCAGGTTTTTTGGGTCGGGGAACCAGGTTTTTTCTAAGAATTTTTACAAGGGATTTTTTGCTCGCCCCCCCACAGTTTCCAGGCGCGTGCCCGTCAGGCGGGACTTTTTCTCTGATTTCTCTCCGCGTCATCATGTGGCTGGACATGCCAGCAGCTGGAGGACAGTTACAAAGCTGCCACTCCCCGACGCCACCCACGTGCTGGCCCCTTCAGGTCTGAAAGCCCAAAAGCTCCCGGGGATTTTTGCAGTGGTGCGCACCATATTCAGCGCAGCAGGGTGATCTCTCCGATTTTCCAAAACTGCTGGTTTACTGGTTTGGGGAACGGTCGCCGGCAGACCGTTGAAATGCCCGTGTTAGCAAGGCACACTCACGTTTCAGGTAGCGTGTCGCGTGTCACGCATGTCGCGAACGCGGCAAGTGTACCTCCCAGGTGGGGAAGCCCGACCTCCTGTCCGATGTCAGTCAGGCTTCGAAGAAGCGCTTCATGGATGCGGCGCTGACCTCCTACGCTGCGCTGTACCCGGGGAAGTGAGATAGATGGACGGGCACACGCTACATCGGGGGTCTGGGGGGCGGTGCCCCCCAGCCGCCGGAGGCCACGGTAGCGAACATCTGTTCGTGTGGGCGTACAGATTCTGTGCGAGTTGGCTGCGTCCTCAGAGGCGACTGGAGTGGTTGGACCCCGACTTGCTGGGATTCGAAGGACTTGAGTACGAGACGTACGCCACAGGGGGGTCTGGGGGGCGGAGCCCCCCAGCCGCCGGAGGCCACGGTAGTGAACGTCTGGCTCTCCAGTTGGCCAGCAAGGCGAACGGTACGTGGGACAGACTTCCCTTCCATCCTTGTGCGCGCCCTGTCGACTGGGGAAAACTTAGAAAAAGTTTTTTCCTCTGCGAAACAACCTTAGAAAAAAATTCCCCTAACAAAATTCTTAGAAAAAAACTTTTTTTCCCCTTACAAAAATTCTTAGAAAAAAAGTTCAGAATCCTGAAAGTGGGGAACAAGCCCCCCAGTTAGGAACAGCCCTGGGTGGGGGTGGGGAGGTTTTTTTTGTCTAAACATCCTTTTCTCGGAATTCAAAAGAATTTCAGGAAATTCTCAGAAATACCTCACGGGGATTTACGGTTGAAAGGCGTGGCGCAATCAACCCCCGTGGCGAATAGACACCTCCACGACCACCGGCTTGTATAGTATCGACGAACAGCCCGCTTTATGATAGAACTGACAGCAGTGTGACACTCGCGGAGGAGAGGAACGTGCCACCCCAGCCTGTCAGGGCTCACCCACTCACCGTGATCCTCACTCACCTTCACCTTCACCTTCACACAAGGCGGGGGTGTAGGTGAAGCGTTGACGCATTGTCAAACCCAAGAGGAGGGGGGGGGAGAGTGTGTGTTTTTACAGCGATTAGTGTTGACGACCAGCTTTCCGGCGGATTGCTTTGTCATCAGGAGAAGGAAGAATCTGGCAAAAAAAAGATAGGGCTGTTGTCTGTGCGCCAAATCCGGGCAAAACAAAAGCAACTCCGCAGCCTGATGAGGAGGTTGAATTTGTTGCCCAAGCGCTGCCTACCATCTTTTTGACACTGACAGGTCCCCTGTGGTGGTAAAAAAAACCCCCCCAAATGCGGGCAGAACGAGTGTTTCAGTTGTGTGAGATTTGTGACTTCGGGCCTCCCCACCCCAACAGGCACACGACAGTATTTCGATCGAAAGGATCAAAGCGCTCCGAGAAGACGTCCCCCACCTCCCCATCCCCACCCCCCATTTGCCCTCGAGCAAAACACACACACACACCCCACCCCTCCCGCAACCCCTGCTGATGTACGAGCCGAACCCCAAGCCCCCCATCCCATAATCCAGACCCTCGACCTTGTCGTCGAGCAGCGACGCACCTACCCCACCCACCCGCCCAACACAGCCGCCCCACAAGGGGGTCGGCAGGTGTCTTGTACAGGGTGTGGGTTGCAGTCTCAGCACCTCCAGCGCCCTCCCGCCCTCCCCCCCTTTCCTGAAGCAGGCAGCTCTTCCGACCCAGATTTTTCGGGCGGCTCTTGGGTATCTTTGAATACCGAGAACGGTGACAGTAACAGCAAGAGAATCCGCCATGGCGGGTCTGGATTACTGCTTCTCGACGTCACTGCGTTAACGCCACCGGATACAGTGTGGGATACAGCCACGTGGGTACTGCTCCCAGAGACCACGCATTTTGGAAAAGGCGGTGATTGAGCTTGGTGAGTGGTGAGACATTTATTGGATTGTTCGTTCGTCCGTTCGTCCGTCCGTCCATCAGTCCGTTCGTTCGTTCGTTCGTTCGTTGGTTCGTTCAATTGCACTCTTGATATCGACAACCTCCAGACGGCCCATGGCAGTAGCGTGCAGCATTTCCTCTGCTGCCAAGAGGCATTGTGCTCACAGAGGAGTGACGCAGTTCGTTGTCACAGCTCAGTGAGAAAAATAACGTACCCCTTCCGCTTCATGGCAGACACCCTGTCCAGCAACTGGGAGAGCAGTTCCGGATTACTTTCTGTTGAGTACACTTGTCCCAAGGCTGTGTGCCGAGTCCCTGTGACAAGTGATATGAAGGTGCCGAATCACAAAGCTCCAAAGCCATACGGTATTTGTTACCCATTCGTCGGCCGTAACTAGTCAAAACAATCGTTCTTGTTAGAGTGGTGTATCTACAACTCAATTTGCACCACCAGCAGCACGTTTTGCTGAGCACACACCGGGGGCAAAAAGCCCCCCATGAAGCAGACAGCGGGCGAGGGGGATGATAGGGAAGGTGAATATTGGCCCCCCCGACCCTGCAGGTGGGTTGATCACTTGGAGCTGCTGAGATGCCGATGTTGGGTACTTGCATCTCACAACTCGAGGGCGGGGTGGCGTAGTGGAAAACCCCTCGTGTGCGCTGGTTCGTGACTTGCGAACACAGGAGTTGGCAAAAGCCTTGTTGGTTACCCGCAAAGGGTCCTGGCCTTGTTCGTGAGATTCGGAAGGGGGGGGGGGGGGGGGGGGCTATTCGCTCGGCGGGTTTCCGCAAGATCTCGGCACAAACGAACACGGAGGTTGATGTGCCAAAAAAAATGCGCTTGTCGACACTGTGGAGTGAAGACACCCTCCCCCGGAAAGTGACGAGACAAAAACGAGCCTGCAGACAATTCTGGTGCAGCACCGACACAGTTTCGGACAGAGTGCATGCCCCCAGCGTCGGCGGAAAAGTACCTGTGCCCCACTGGGTCGTGAAATGACAGGATAACAACAACAAGCAAACCAAGCACTCCATACAGTTGATTTGTGTGATTTGTGCGCCAGAAAAACCCCTCCCCCGGTGAACAAACCACGTGGTTCGCCTGATGAAGGTTCGTGTGTCTGTGCGCACGGGTCGCAGCAGCAAGGCAAGACATTGTTGTGCTTTACCACCCGAAAGGCGGCTGGCAACCATCTTATCCTTCGAACCAGGTTATGGTTGGCCTTACTTTTTTCACTGCAACAAAGGTTCTTGCTAGCACTCCATACAGTTGATTTGTTTGTGCGCCAAATCCGGGCAAAACAAAAGCAACCCCGCAGCCTGATGAGGATGTATTTGTTGCCCAAGCGCTGCCTACTGTATTTTGACACTGACAGGAGCCCTGTTGCAGTAAAAAAATATAGCCCAACGGCCCCTCTGTTCAAAACCAAGAAAAAAAAAGAAATGGAAAGGTGCAAGGCCCTCGACAGCTGAAGGGCCCAGCGGTGGCACACGATGAATCGAAAGGTTGGAGCTTGAATGACTCACATCACACCTGCCGCGATGTGATTGTACCCTGCACGGGCAGCGTGTATGCCTACCGGTCGGGGGTCGGTGAGACATGGGGGAGGGCGGTACTTGGAGCTGCTCAGGGCGAAGTATGTTGTTCAAATCGTTACTGGGGGGGGGGCAAATACAAGCATACATGCTAATACAAGCATACATGCGAATACAAGCATATTATGAAAATCCGGATTTAAATAAAATTTTCAGGCTAATAGAAGCATATATGCTTCTATTAGCCTGGTAGAAAATATTGGGTATTTTTGGGGTTTTTGGGGGGTTTTCCACCACAAAAATATAATTTTTTCTACCAGGCTAATACAAGCATGTATGCTTGTATTAGCCTGGTCAACAAAAATTGGGTTTTTAGTATGCTTGTATTCGCAGTATAATCATTTATAATTTTTCCAGAAAGCCCCGCATTATGCGAGCTGGCACGCTTAATACAAGCATATATGCTTGTATTTGCCCCCCCCCAGTAAAGGGAGGAATGCATATCCTGCCCCCCATCACGACAACAAACTGCACCTAAGGGAACAGGCGACACGCACATGATTTTCTATACTTTTTCGAGGTGTGCGGGGGGAGTGGGAGATGGACCAGCAGGTTTCAGGGGAAATCCTGCACCCACCCCCACCCCCCACCCACCCCATCCGGGACAGGGAAAAAAAGAAGGCCACAAAGAGAAAAAAAGGGCAGGGGTTTGTTTGCCGCAGCTGACAAAACGGCAGTTTCCCGGGCTCATGTTTGTGCAACCAGGGCGAGGGGGCTCGCGCACAGGCTTCCAGGCATGTCGGACCCGGAAAAATACCCCCCAAAGCCTCGTTTATTGCGATCTGCGTTTTACTCTGATCAATTTGTGCGCAATTTTTGTGTTCGGTCAGTATATTTTTTCATCTCTCTTCACATTTGCTTTGATACGAGTAGACGACACCGCACTCTTACAACGAAGACCACCCCACCCCTGACTGATTGAAGGGCGATATGTGTGCCGAACACATACATAGAACCAAATGATAATACACAACACGAAAGCCATACAACATAACAAAAGAACACGCAAGATCACCCCAGGTGGGAACACAGCCCTGCCACCTGGGGGAAGGGGGGCCATAGCAAAGGCAGGCGCAAAACGCTTGCGACACACCCAGCTGCCAAACTAACTCAGAGGGGAGGGACAGCCACTCTGTCCCTCTCTCTCCTCTCTCACCGCCATCCCTCAGGCCAAGGCACATAGCACACGGCATGGCAAAGCACACCTTCCCCCCCCCCCCCCCCAGGAGTGGCCCTGCCCGCCCCGACTCCCTACCAGGCCACAATGCCTGCATTCTTCTGCAGCATAGGGCTGTAGGCGTAGTTTTCGGGGTTCGAAGTGATCGCAGAGAAGGCAACCCGTCCGTCCTTCTGCAGCTCTGGGTCGACGAATGGCAGAAGCACCTCTCGGGTAGGGTATTTAAACGCCGCCCGAATAGCCTCCCGGTTGGCGCGCACCCGCTCCCCTGCGAAGAAGAAGTTCCGTTGGTTTTTCAAGATTGCAGGAATCGCCACCTCAACGTTGTCTCGCGGGAGCTCCCCTAACCAACAGAAGGTACCCGGGTCCTGCGTCACGACGGTATGCGCAATCTCGAGGTCATTCCGCAGTGCCGCGCTGACATACATCAAGTTCCGCGTGTCTCTCCGCACCGCCGCGAGGCTCACAGCCTTGTCGGAGCCCCACAGCCCCTCCAGAAACTGCAGCGTCATGCAGAGGTTATCTGAGTTCGCCACCGCAAGTGCCACATCCTTGCTGGCCTGCATCCCCGGGCTAGCGAGGGCGAAGTTGCGCGGGGAAGCTGCGATCGCCTTCATCACCACCGCCTTGTCTCCGCGGAGCGTGGGGTGGACGAGCTGGAATATATCGGGGTTGATCCTCAGGGCGCTCAGCACAAACGCTTTATCCGCGAGGCATTCGGACCCCTGGATGCAGGCCCACCGCACGCCCGCCCGGGCAACCTCGGGGTCGTCGAGGAGCTCTTTGCTGATGAACCCTAGCGAGGTGTGCTGCAGGGCGGCAAGCACAAACTCCTTGTCCCCCCTCAGCTCCCGCGAGGCGAAGCGTGCGCAGTGGGGCATCGACTGGAACATATCCATCAGCTTCTCCTTCGTGCACTCCCTCAGGGTTTTTCCCGATCGCAGCTCCTCATTCGCCCCTCCGATACTGCTGTCACCCTGCACCTCCGGGCTGGCATGCTGGTAGTTCTGAGCGCTGGCCGAAATGGCCAGCGCCGCAACATCCCGATCGCCGCGCAGCCCCTCCATCGCATGCTGAAATATTTCAGGGTGCTCTGGGAGTGCCTCCATCACAAACGCCTTGTCTCCGAGCCACACAGACCCCTGGCAATATGGCAAGGCGGCACGGGCGACTTCACGGTCATCCAATAGAGCCCTGTCGATGCAGAGAAGGATCAGCTGCGTTGCAACCCCCGACGACAGGGCGGAGAGGACGACATCTCTGTCGGCTCGCAGTGCAGGCGATGCGTACTCAAGGCAGCCCGGGAAGGTCTTCACCAGACGGATTAGGGCATCCTTGTCGGTGTGGGCAGAGCTGCTTCCGGCGCGGAGGAGAGATGCTTCAAAACCCCAGGCAGAGCTCATCATGAGAGAGGCGTATACGATGGACCTGTCATCCCGCAGGGCGGGGTTCACGCGGAATATGTGGTCTCGGTTGGTCAGCACTGCGGCAGACATCACCTCGCTGTCCCGGGAGAAGGCAGGGGATACCCAGTGCAAAGGGCACCACCACCGGTTGGCGCTGTAGGTTAGCGCGGCGAGGACACATTCTCGCCTGTGCCGTGCCCAGTCTGGTATGGTGTCGAGTGTGATCTGCCCGGTGCTCAGCAGCTTGACGTATCGGTGTACCCCTCGCCTGACATGCACCGTGCACCCGTTGGAGATTCCAGGCCTGCTGCTCAGAGGGTCGCTCCCGCAGGGGATGAGGCTGCCGCACACAGAGAGGTCGACATCCGGGCCGATGCCCAGCGCCACGCCGCACTGCTGCTTCACATCGGAGAGTGGGGTGTCAGCCCCGACCTCGATAACAGCCTCCCGTCCCGAGAGTTGGTCGACTGCATGCAGGTGCATCAGGGGGGTGTGGGGGGTGGTGGGGGTTCAAACGGCCAGGTTTTCCCGCCCTCCCCGACCCCCCAGCGGGCCCCTCGGTTGCAAGAAAATGGAAGAAATGGTTGTCAGGCGCGGTTTTTTTCTGCACCTGCTGCGAATGTTGAGAGAGAGAGAGAGGGAGGGTATGTGGTATTCGCGTGTTGTTGTGTTGCTGTATGATTTGATGTGTGGTTCGGGTGGAGGGGGTGGGGGGGTGGGAGGCAGACACGGTGGGATCTTGTAAATTTTACATGTATAACTACAAGTATATACATGTATTATACATGTATAATACTTGCATGTCAACTATTATACATGTATAATACATGTATATGCCTGAAATATACATGTAAAATACATGTACCGTAAACGGAAATATTGTGGACCGTAATAAAGGTGAACCGTACTATAGTTGGAACGTAAAAAAGATGGAACAAATGGGATTTTTCCGGAACTTGGAACATTTTTACGGTCCACCTATTTTACGGTTGGGATAGTGGACTTGGCGTTTTTTTTTTTTTTTTTTTTAACGAGTTCCTTCGCGACGAAGTCGCGAAGGAACCAAGGAAATCGTACGACTGAAGCTTCAGGATTAACACCACAGGGCCTCAACAGTCCGGAACTGTTCTCCCACAGTTTCTGCAGGGTGTACTACACTAAAGCGAAAGGAGTACGATTTCCCTGAATTTTCCGGGCACTGATTCACGAATTTACATCTGGAGGGAGCCCGGTGGTCTCAGCTTCTGTCTGCGCGCCTTGCCGTACTGAGGCTGCTTATGTGGGCTAGCGCAGCAGGTTCTACCTTTACTTCTACCGGAACGCTCCTTGCATGGTACTACACGGAACAATGTTCGGGGCCCGTGAATTCCAAATCTCCGTTGGAATTCGTAAGTGAGGGGGTTGGGGCGGACTTACAGACGACAACGTCGTCAGTCTCCCGACAACCGTGGCGTGTGAGTTTGGGGTGGTATCTCGAAATATGTCTCGTTCGGCCTTGAGAGACTCCAGATGCTAGTCACGCGCTCGCCCCCGCCCCCCCCCCCTCTTCATGTCCCTCTCCGTTGCCGCCTCGCCTTGTTGTTTTCGTTGATCTTCCCGCTGTCCTCACGCACTTTCCCCCAGTTTGCAGGGACACGCACACACATGCCTCCAAAGCGTGAACCGAAGCAGAAGAGCATGTTGCTCTTCACGGTGCCCCGTGCAGCGTACACCCCCGGCAGCAACGGCGCTTGTCCGATTTCGCGGGCTGAGGCTGAAAGTGTGACGCGTGCAGTGCGCGACCAGCAGGCATCCTCACAGGGGCCTACCGGCGGTGGTGACTGGAGCCCGGCCGAAAAGCTGGAGATCGGCCGGAAGGTGGTGGAGGGGAAGCTCTCGGCAGTCGTTGCCGATTGGAACGCCCCTCTCGCAGGACGGAGGAAGCTCTCGAAGAGCTCCGCCTCCCGTTTTGCGACCCTCTACCGGGAAGAGCTGGGCAAGCGGAAGCGTGCCGCAGCTCTTCTCGGTGAGGTGACAGAGGAGGTGGTGCTTCCCCCCCCGCAGAAGCGCGGCCGGCCCGCAATCCTCACCGACAGCGAGGAGACCAGGCTGATGCAGTTGTTGCGCGCCCTGAGGCGGTGCGGGACGCAGGTTTCAGCTGAGACTGTGTCCGCCTCCGCGCGAGGCCTGGTGAGTGCCAGCAGTGATCCAAGCAGGATTGATTCTGAGACAGCTCTCGGCACGGAATGGGCTCGGAAGTACCTCGCTGCGCAGGGATGGACCTTGCGAATGCGGACAACGGCGGTGTGCCACAGTCCGGGTTTGCTGGAACGGGCCAAGGCTGAGTTCGAGGGGGAGGTGCAACGTCTGAGGGCACAGCACAACATCCCAGATGATTTGGTGGTGAATGTCGACCACACTGCCCTTCCCCTCCTGCCAGGTACCACAAAGACCTTCGACAAGAAGGGCGCGTCATACGTGCCGCTCTCGAAGTCCGACGAAAAGAAGGCGATTACGGGTGTATTCGGCGCCAGTGCGACCGGCGATCTCCTCCCTGTCCAGCTGATATACGGTGGCCTAACTTCCCGCTCACACGGACGCTTCGAGGAGGAGTACCTGGAGACGTACGGGGAAACCTGGCACTTGACTGCCAATCCGAAACACTGGGCGTCCGAAGCAACCACCCTCGAATACATCGAGAAGGTGTTGGTGCCATACTCACGGGTGTCAAAGAGACCAAGGGGCTCGGGGAGGAGCAGAAATCCTTGTTGATCATCGACAAGTTCACGGGCCAACAGACCGAGAAGGTTGCTGCAGCACTCGCAGAGAGCGGCATCGTGACTGTCGATATTCCTCCGGGGTTTACTGCTTTCTTGCAGCCGCTGGACCTGGGCTTCAATGCCTACATCAAGAAATACCTCCGCGAAAAGTTCTCGAAGTGGTACACCGGTGTCTGCACCAAGCTGTTCCGGCGTGACGAGAAGAGGAAAACCCGTGCCCTTGCGAAAACTGGCACCCCTTTCCTCTTCGCAGGGATGGGGTCGCATGAAGTGATGGTGTACGATTCGTCCGTGAAGACAGCCGCCTTCCGCAACGCAGTCCTTGCCGGCACAAGGGCAAGCATCGTGGTGTCTCCGGGTTGTGCGGACTGGGTTCACCCTGGGGACAACGCGAGTGGGTGGTACGCCCTGCGTGCTGTGGAGCTGTGTCTCAACAGCTACGGCGTGCGGAAGGCCTACCTCCCGAAGGTCAAGGATGCTCTCAACCTGCTCGAGAAGGTGATCCCCACTGACACGGAAGGCATTCCCGGCGCACAGGATGCTGTTCAGCAGGTGCTGGAGGAACTGCGTTCTGCGAATGGTGACGCTGCGCAGTTCACCGAGGCACAGCGCCTCCCATACCCCGCCGCCCAGGCTGCTGTGGGCGCACTCAACCGGGAGTACTACACCAGTGTGAGGCTGATCACCCTGTCCGAGGTGCAGTGGGCCGCGACCCTCACGGAGATCCGTTCCGGGCCGCTGATCGTGTTCGACGCGGAGAACCTGCATTTCGTGTCGTTCGTCGCCCAGAACCCTGAGCTCGACGACCAGGAGTTGATGGCTGACCTGGCCAGGACGACGAAGGTGACCGCCGCGGACATGCGCGACCGCCATCTCGCCTGGCTGTGCCGTGGGTTCAGCAAGGTGAAGCCGAGCTCCGTCGTGAAAACGTTCGTCCGCGCTGGCATCATCGCCGACCCCGGAACGCTCGCAGCAAGTACCGATGATGCTGTTGCTGACTACGACCCTCCAACCGAGGTGCACCCGGACGCAGCGCTGACGACCCCCGCAGAATTGGCAGAGATGGAGAGGATCCTGTCGTCACTCGACTTCAGTGCTGAGTGCTGAGCACTGTGCCACATCCCCTCTCTCTGTTTATGCCCCTGTAAATGTCCCGCAAACCCGTCACCCTCCCTCTCTTGATGTCCCTTTAGATACTCTGTCTGTATAACTTGTATGTAATGTCTTCTCGAGGTGTGGTGGTGGGTGAGTCTCGAGGTGAGTGGTGGTGATCGTGCCCTTTCCACATGCAGGGATGCCTTGCTTCTCTTGCTGGCGTTGGTTGCGGTGGTGGAGGGAGGGTCCAAAGCTGGGAGGTCGGGAGGCCTACGTGTGGGAGTCTACGGCGTGGCCGCAGTCCGCGCCCCGCAACCCACCAGCCCGCGGGCGAAAATCGCATTGTCTTTTCCATATTCAGTCCCAATAAATAGTGGACCGTAAAAAAGATGGAACGTTTGGCCTTTTTTTGGGAACTTGGAACATTTTTACGTTCCACCCTTTTTCCGTTTACGGTATATCAAGTAAAAATACAAGTATAATACTTGCATGTCAACTATTATACATGTATTTTTACTTGATATACATGTATTTTACATGTATATTTCAGGCATTTACATGTATTTTACATGTATAATACTTGTCATGCAAGTATTATACATGTAAAATACTTGCATGACAAGTAAAATACATGTATAATACTTGCATGACAAGTAAAATACTTGCATGCAAGTAAAATACATGTATTTTACTTGCATGCAAGTATTTTACTTGTCATGCAAGTATTTTACATGTATAATACTTGCATGACAAGTATTATACATGTAAAATACATGTAAATGCCTGAAATATACATGTAAAATACATGTATATCAAGTAAAAATACATGTATAATAGTTGACATGCAAGTATTATACTTGTATTTTTACTTGATATACATGTATTTTACATGTATATTTCAGGCATATGCATGTATTATACATGTTTATTACCGGTCCTGAAACCATTATTACCGGTTTCCTGCAGAAAGTCCATAAGCCAAGAGGTAATAATAAACCACTTTACGAGACTTAAAGGCGATATTATTGACCATTCGGTAATTAAAAAGTTTTTATCAAAACTAGGAAATAAAGCAGTCACAGGAATATAGCCTGGGTTTAGTGACTTCATCCATTATTTACACTCAGCTTTCTTATTACCGCAATATTGAGGGCAATAATGGAAATCTTTATTTCCTGGAAAAAGCGGCTGGGGGCAGGGGCGGTGTGGGGGCGAGGTCCTGGCCAGTTTGCTTGATCCACATTGCTCCTACTCGCTACAACACTTCACAGGGGCTAGAGGGCATCACCTCGGCAGGTTGACGTTCAGATCCACAGTCACCCTGCTCTGGCTTGGCGCTCCCGTCGTCGTCCCCTGTGCAGGCTGGCTTGACATCATGTGCGCGACGTTCCGCTGGTGTGTCGTGGATGCATCAAGGTAGAGCTGCGGCGTCGATTCTCCGCGCCAGCCGAAATGCCTGCGGAGATCCATGGTGGACGCGCCGCCATTGGCCGCTGCCAGCGCGGCGGAGCGTCTCATGCTGTGCCCGGTGTATCCCTCCGGGTCCTTTTCCAGGCACAGCGCAATCTTCCGTGGCAGCCCGTAGAATTGGTTTCGCCCGATGGGCGAAGCGAGGAACGCGCTGCCGGCCTTGTTGATGCGTCTTGCGACAGGCCCCGTCACGAGGTCCGACAGAGAGAGGTGGGCCAGATGGGCCTTGAGGACGTCGTAGAACACAGCTTCTTCGTTCAGCATCTTGGGGACCACAAACGACCGTTCAATCGCGACGCTTCCCTGCTTTGCACCGTAGAACTTCACGCTGATCTGCTCATCTTGGACGGTGATGTTTTCGATCGACAGGTTGCGGAGTTCAACGCAGCGCATCCCACCGAAGAAGGCCAGCACCACAAGCGCACGATCCTGCTTGCTCGCCAGCGACCCGGTGCCCTTGTCCATGTAGTCCTGCAGTTCTTGAAAAGAGAAGGTTTTGGCTTGTTTGGTGGTGTAGCCCTTTGTTTGATTCTTCACGTACTGGTGGAGGCGTGGCATCTTTGTCTTGATCATGTTCCCGTGGACAATCTTGACCTTGAAGTTGATGATGGAGTAGTAGTTCCAGATTGACGATGCGGCAGAACCCCCCTGCAGCTTGGCCTTGAGATAGCCCTTGATGTGCTTCTCGGAGTAGATTGTCTTCATGGAACGAACCCGGGGAGCCTCCTCAGCGACGTACGCCTCGAAGTCAGTCAGTCGATCGGTGTATGCCTTCCTGCTGCGGACTGGCATGAGGTCACCGTCACTTGATGTGCTGCTGCTGCTGTCGCTGTCATGATCGGCGGCGCGGGGCATGATGTGTGTGATGTTGCGTGATCTGTGGAGGTTGTGGCTCTGGTACTACGGAGGCTTTCTGCAGGTAACCGATTATAATGGTTTCAGGACCGTTAACAAACTACCATATAACCGGTCCTAATTGAGTACTTTCTGGATTTCGGGAAATTACGTCCCCTCAGCAAGGTACTCGGGTGTTTTTGTTCCCCTCGGGAAGGCCCTCGGGCTTCGCCCTCGGGCCTTCCCTCGGGGAACAAAACACCCTCGGACCTTGCTTCGGGGACGTAATTACCCTCAATCCATAAAGTACTTTATTATTACCGGTAATAAATAGCTAATAATAGTTGACATGCAAGTATTATACATGTATAATACATGTATTATACTTGTAGTTATACATGTAAAATTTACAAGATCCCACCGTGGAGGGGCACTGGTTTGAACGATTTTGAACGATTTTTTTGTGTGTGTAAGGTAAGGGGGCTGGAGGGGGGGGAGGGAGGGGATGGGGGTTTTGGCGGTGTCTGTAATTCCCAGCATAAATCTAATCGTTCTTCACCCGGCAACCCCCCCGGGGAGCCTGCGAATTGCAAGGAGGCACACACACTGCGAACAGCGGGGCGGCGGTCCGCCGAGAGATCGACCCAAGCTGCCTGATCAGCGCACACATCTCACACCACGCCCCTCTGCCTTCTCCCTCACAGATGCGAAACGTGGCTTCTGCGACACCAAGCCCTCCCTCATCACACACACAGGAATATGCTTGCAGTAGTGCAGACCACACCACAACAACAAGAAGCACCCACGGCTCTTGATGAGTTCTGATCTACACTGTTCGTCGCACACACCCCACCCCACCCCCCACCCACACCCCTTTCTTTTCGGTCGACCTGAGGCACGTATCGGTCGACGACCAACGGCCTGAGATAGGAGGGAATCCACAAAAAAACACACCACCTCTGCGAAGACGACCCTCCTCAGTGACGCACTCAACCGAACGACCCTCTCTTTTTTCACAGCCCCTCTCCCCCCGCCCCCACCACACCGCCCTCTCTACTGGGCTGCCTTCACAGAGAACGCCCTGTCTGGCAGGCTCGACTCTGGAAACCACTGGGGGTCGCAGGCCAGCAAGGCGATGAGTACAGCCTGCTCCGTCTGGGCCTGCCTGCCGATGCGGCCTCTCGAGAGGATGCCGATGCAGCCCTCTGCCTGCCCGATGTCGGCGTTGCTGGTCAGCCCCGCGAGGTTGCAGGCCTCCCCCAGGTCGTGGTGTGGGGGTTCTGTGATGAAGTTCGCAACGCTGTCCGGCAGGGCAAACCCGGAGCTGTACCCAACGTAGTGCCGGTCGCCATCATAGATCGAGCAGATGCACACGTCGTACAGCACGCCACGCTCCTCGAAGAGCCCGCTCTCGATGCCGATGGACAGCACGGTGACATTCTGCGCACGCTCCCTGTCGAAAGCGGCTTCCGCACGGTTCCGCGAACCCTGTGAGGTGACATCAAGCCCAATCGGCTGCTCGCTGACCCCAGTGGGGACAGAAACGCCTGTGACAGTTGCGGCAATGCCTGGATACTTCCCCCGGAGGACGGCACGCACCGCCTCCAGCTTGCAGCGGTTCTTCGACCCGACGATCACAGACACAGGCAGCCCGCACTGGAGGGACTTGTCCCGCCACGACGCGGTGCGGGGGAGTTCCGCATCAGACCCGTCGGAGACGGGCAGCGGCGGCGGCGGAGCGCGGGCGGCAGTGGCAGCGGCAGACCAGCGCGCGGCACAGCACCCCGCCACAGCCGCCCCGATCGCAGCCCCCAGGGCTACGGACGCTGCGTCCCACCGCGGCTCTGCTAGCATCTCTCCGGATCGCCTCGGGGGGGCACCGTGGTGGGAAGACGGACCTCCTCCCTTCTGTCCCAGCGGCCCCCCCTTCCCCGGAAAGGGAGGGTGAAGGTGCTGGAGGTGTTCGGAGGCGGGATGAAGCTGACGACAACGGATGGGGCTGGGGGTGGGGGTGGGGAGTGGGTGATCTGCCTGCAGCATCAGCTGTCACTCCGCACGGATGAGTTGCCTGGATGTGCAGTGTGCACAGAAAACGCCTTTTTTCGGGTGATTTGGTTCCCTCCCTGCGAACCGCAAGATAGCCGAGGGCCTGAAGGGGTCGGGAGACCCTTTCTGACGGTGCCATGACGCGTGGCATGATGTGAACACACAGTTGGTATCAGCCGATCATACTCTTGTTTGAAAGGAGTGCAGAAACACACCCATCACCTCCGCCTCGATGCGATATAAATATACCAGTGATACGATCATGCCATTCTCGCCGCAATGCCCACCACCACCACACACCCCCCACTCCCTCTTGATGCGATCGCCCCCACTGTCACACACACGAGAGAAGCCTTGGGCCCACTGCCCTCTCCCTTGATTTTTGGCAGATCCCACCCCCACCCCACCCCCGCCACACTACACCCGCCCACCCACCCCACCCACCTCAGCCCCGCTGCGGCGGGAAGGCAAGCCTTCCCAGGAGAGCACCGCAGGCCACACCCACTGCGAGGGTCGCGAGGGGGCTGGCGGCGGAGATGCCCTGGGGCACAGCAGGGGGCAGGGTGGTGGCACCGCTGTCACCACCGACACCACCACCGTCTTCCGATTGGATGTGGCCCGGGTTGACCCGTTTGTAGAACCGGTTGATTGTCTTCCGGCACTGCTCCCTGCTGTCTGACATTGGTTCACACTCCCCCGCGATGAAAGCGTTTCGGAACGGCTCAAACGAGCTGCGCGACGTGCCATTTGCTGCGAGCTGGCCCCACCAGCTCTCCCGCAGCGCAGCCTGCTCTTCTGTGCTCAGCGTGCCACGCACACCCTTAATGTCAAACACCCTCTGCAGGATAAGCGCGGTCGCGACACTCAGATTGAGAGACTCTGTAAAACCATGCATCGGGAGATAGACGCACCGGTCACAGCTCTGCAGCATCTCCGAGGAAACCCCTGCCGCCTCCGAGCCTATCACGACTGCAAGCTTCTGCGGGATAACCTCCGCAGGCATGCCCGCCTCCAACGGCATTGCATCCTCCGACAGCGCTGTCGCCCACACCGTCCAGCCCCCTTCCCTCAGCGCCGCAACGCACTCCGCGGTAGTGCCAAACTCCCTCATGCTCAGCCACCTGTCAGCCCCCTTGCTGATAAACCTGCTTCCCTTGATGGCCCGCACGTCGCTCTCCTCCACAGGAAGCTGGGGGACAACCTCGCCAGCCTGGGGCGGGGTGTAGGCCTGGTTGACATCCGACATGGCTGCGGCTGCGGCCCACCGCATCGAGGCCTTCTTCCCGCCGGGGTCGGGTTTGCCGACGTAGGATTTCCCGTTGAGGGTGCATGTTGTCCTCCATAAGCTGGACACCCCCTTTGGAGCGACATTCTCCACTGTGTACGAAGGGGACCCGCCCCCCGATGCGCGGAGGAAGCGGTAGAGCTCGCTCACAATCTGTGCAGGCGGAGGGGGTGCCCCGCCCTGCACAGCAGCCGGGATGTCGTGGTCGTCCGGGTCCCTCCCCTTAACGTAGGGCGGCCGCACCGTCCACAGGTGCTGCACGCCGAGCGCCTCGGTGGTGCGGGTCACTGCTTGGGTGTTCTGCATGTTGCACACCTTCTCCAGCACGAGCAGGACCTCTCCGCTCCGCTGTGAGATGACCCATTCCGCACGCCGGAGTCGCGTCGGGGGCTGGAGTGGCGCACCACCCTCAGACATGGGTGTGTGGGGGGGTGCGGTTGTGTATGTTAGCCTGTTCAGTGGAGGGTTGGGGCATGCAACACTTCTAATTTTGAAAAGGGGGGGGGGGGGGCAGTGTTGGCAGGCACGGTGGGATCTTGTAAATTTTACATGTATAACTACAAGTATATACCTGGGACCCCCCGTGTTTAAGTCCCCCCCCTGGAGGCGATTTTCGGCCGGGGGGGGACTTAAACACGGGGGGGCGGACCTAAACACAGGGGGGGCTTAAACACGGGGGTGGCACAGTGGAGACCAAGAAGACCTCTTCCTCTGCTGTCGTAGGGGGGTAATTCCGGTCCGGATGGACTTTTGGCACCCCACTTTTCGACTCTGACAGCACCTGGAGGGCCTAGGGGCCACCTGATGACCCTCCAGACCAGCCCACCCCCGTGTTTAGGTCCCCCTGTGTTTAAGTCCCCCCCCTGCCAGACCCCCAGGGGGGGACTTAAACACGGGGGTAAGGGGGGGGGACTTATACACGGGGGGTCCCAGGTACATGTATTATACATGTATAATACTTGCATGTCAACTATTATACATGTATAATACATGTATATGCCTGAAATATACATGTAAAATACATGTATATCAAGTAAAAATACAAGTATAATACTTGCATGTCAACTATTATACTTGTATTTTTACTTGATATACATGTATTTTACATGTATATTTCAGGCATATACATGTATTATACATGTATAATAGTTGACATGCAAGTATTATACATGTATAATACATGTATATACTTGTAGTTATACATGTAAAATTTACAAGATCCCACCGTGGGGTGTATTTTTCCTTTGTATTTTTCAGTGTATTTTTCGGTGTATTTTTCGGTGTATTTTTCGGTGTATTTTTCGTATTTTTCCCAGGGGGGAAAAATACGAAAAATACAGGGAAAAATACACTGTACTACAGTAGGGCGCACTGAAGATCTGCTGCACACTGTCTCGGGAGCGGTGCAGAGTCCAGGCGCAGCGGGGCTGTCTGCACCAATCCTCGCCACCACAGCGGCACGCCCCTGCCGCACACCTCGGGTGCGGGAGTGCCATCACTCCGGTGTCATTGCACTGCACCGCTGTTCAGGTTCCACTGGACTGCCGGCTTCCTGCATGAGCAAGGCTCACTTTACAGAGACAGGCGCAACAAATGAAACCCGTGTCTACTTCCAGCGCGGGGTCACCGAAACAGCGGGTTCAGCTTTTAGGGATTTTTTGCGGTCGGGTTTTCATGATCCGCAGCACATGAAGACTCAACGTCATCATGGGCAGTGTATCAGGCGCTGGAGGCTCGCTTTCATCGAAGCGCGCCTCATCATGTCCCAACTGAACGACCATCCCCGCTGATGTGATACAGCACCAACCGGTGTGGGGACTAGCCTTCGATTACTTTTAGATTTTCACTGCCGTGGCCTCGGGCTCCGCGCCCCAGACCCCCTGTCGTGTGCCTGTCTCGTGACCAAGTCCTTGAGCGTCCGCGACTGTTCATCGCACCCATTCATACCCAGAAATGCAAGCGATTCCTCGGACGTTATGTCAGAGCTGGACTCTTTCATAGACACCAGCTCCGACATGAGGCTCTTCGGGCGTTTCGCCCGCGGGACTTCATCGCAGCCGAGCTGTGCTGACGTTCCTGAACACTGCGTGCTGGCAAAGTTCTCCTCGGGCTTGCAGGTTTGCAAGTACTCAAAGGCAATCCAAGATCCCCTGAATACAGAGTTATTGGTCCAGCAGGGCGACCTGAGGAAGCAACATCCGATGCCTCTCGAAGTGCAATTCGACAGGACTCGTCAGTTCTGCTGGGGGAAAACGTTCTGTGGCCGTGCATTGGACCCTGGTTGCACCATACCACGTCTTTTTGTAGTTTGCCCGACCCCCAGCGAGGCCACTGGTTGAGACGCCTGCAGCGTACTTTTCATGTATTTTTCATGTATTTTTCGTGTATTTTTCGAAAAATACATGTATTTTTCGACGGTCTGTATTTTTCCCGCCAGACCCCTGTATTTATCCAACACTGGGGGGGGGGGTAGGTATACACAACACCGTTCAGCAGCAGAGGCTCCCAGCCTGAACTTTATTTGTCGCACAAACAACAGCCTTTACCATTTTGTCTGGTGAAAAAAAAAAGCCACCGATGGTGCCCCTGAAAGGGCCGATTTACGTAGTTTTTACGTAGTTCTTACGTAGTTCATTAGTGGGGAGCAGGTGTGGCTCTATTTTGGGGGTATTTTGGCCGATTTTCGAAATCCTATTTTGGTTTTTTTGCACTTTTTTTGGGTGCTTTTTTGCACGATTTCTGTGCCTCAGACACAGATTTTGGTGTGATTTTTGCGCTATTTTGATTCACTCTGCCTGACCGATGCATACGATTCGAAAAAATGGCGAAAAAATCGCTATCAACAACGGTGAACGAGTGGAGGTAGATGGGGAAGTGGAAGGACACAGCACGCCCTCCCACTGCTCGCCACCTGTACACTACCTCTCTGTTTAAGGCGGTCAGTGCCTCTTGGTGCTGCACACAAATCACTGCTGCATCCCAGGGCGCCTTCCCTTGTGAGAATAGCGAAACCTCTGCGGTTGCAGTTTGGTGGTTGAGGCCGGCGGTGGTGACATCACTTTGGTGACTGTGATTCCTTCCCCCTGAGCTCGACCAGATCCAGGTCGACCTGGTGCTGTGTGGCTCCTGGTGTGGTATCTCCTTGCTTCCTCGCACACATACACGTGGTTCCTCGCCACGGATGCCCACCAAGTCGAACCCGAAACATGATCACGGGCCCACGACGACCCTTTCGAGATGTCATGGCCGCAAGCCCACAAACCCGATCGCATTCGCAAGGTGGTTCGTCTCTTAGAGATCAGTGCTCGGGCCCAGCCGAGGGTGCTGGAACCGATATGCCACAGCCCCGTACGCGCAAGGACTTGGCTCCAAGACCAGGCACAAGCCACAGGGGGGTCTGGGGGGCGGAGCCCCCCAGCCGCCGGAGGCCACGGTAGCGAACGTCTGTTGGCCTGGCTCCATAGTCGCATACGCTCAAGTACAACACAACTGACAGATAGCGGCTATAATCATAGCACAGGTCGCATGGGGGGGTCTGGGGGGCGGAGCCCCCCAGCCGCCGGAGGCCACGGTAGTGAACATCTGTTGGTTTGAGCTCGAGAGCAAGCCTCTCACACCACCGCCCTCCGACCCCCCTCTCCACCCCCAGGTGCAAAAAAATTTTGCATCCGGAAAATGTGTTCTTTTGAATGTTTGAGCACATCCAAGACCGGGAACATAAAATTTTTCTGCCAATACCAAGTAGGGTCACAATAAAATCCAAAAGAAAAAGGTGCAAAAAAATAGTGCAAAAAAATATTTTTCATGGTATGACAAAGGTCTTAATAAGAAAAGGATCTTTTCACTTCTTTCTTAAGACGTCTTAATGCAGGTGCTGCATTAAATTTCTTAAATTAATGACCCCCATTATTTTTAAGAAATGCAGGATTTCTTAAGATTTCTTAATGAAATGATGGACATTATTTCCATATCTCCCAGCATTAAAAATGTCCATCATTCTGAAAAAGATCTTTTAGGGGGTCTTCGCTAGCCGGTGCAAAAAAGTGCAGGCTGGTGCAGGGCAAAATGGGCCGAAAATGGGCCAAATCGGAGGCAAAAAAAAGGGCGGGGAGTTGGGTGGCCCCTAGCTGGGAGCACGCATTTGGACCCAAAAAATAATGTCGAGCGGTCCCTGTGCATTGTTCAGCCCTCACAGGACGAGAAGGCACGGCGGGGCCCGTGTCACGGGTAAACATTGAGATCAACCTGTCATCCTGGGCCAAGCCAAGATGGGAGCTGGCCGCCTGGGGCAATGCAGGAGCAACGGCTAGTGCTCGTGCTGGCACGAAGCGGAGCCAGGCAGTGCTGTCCCGAGAACGGGCCGAGCCAGACAGTGCTGTCCCAAGGGTGGGCCGAGCCAGACAGTGATGTCCCGAGAATGGGCCGAGCCAGGCAGTGCTGTCCCAAGGGTGGGCCGAGCCAGACAGTGCTGTCCCGAGAACGGGCCGAGCCAGACAGTGCTGTCCCGAGAATGGGCCGAGCCAGGCAGTGCTGTCCCAAGGGTGGGCCGAGCCAGACAGTGCTGTCCCGAGAATGGGCCGAGCCAGACAGTGCTGTCCCGAGAATGGGCCGAGCCAGACAGTGCTGTCCCGAGAACGGGCCGAGCCAGACAGTGCTGTCCCGAGGGTGGGCCGAGCTAGGCAGTGCTGTCCCGAGAATGGGCCGAGCCAGGCAGTGCTGTCCCAAGGGTGGGCCGAGCCAGACAGTGCTGTCCCGAGAATGGGCCGAGCCAGACAGTGCTGTCCCGAGAACGGGCCGAGCCAGACAGTGCTGTCCCGAGGGTGGGCCGAGCTAGGCAGTGCTGTCCCGAGAATGGGCCGAGCCAGGCAGTGCTGTCCCAAGGGTGGGCCGAGCCAGACAGTGCTGTCCCGAGAATGGGCCGAGCCAGACAGTGCTGTCCCGAGAATGGGCCGAGCCAGACAGTGCTGTCCCGAGAACGGGCCGAGCCAGACAGTGCTGTCCCGAGGGTGGGCCGAGCTAGGCAGTGCTGTCCCGAGAATGGGCCGAGCCAGGCAGTGCTGTCCCGAGAATGGGCCGAGCCAGACAGTGCTGTCCCGAGAACGGGCCGAGCCAGACAGTGCTGTCCCGAGGGTGGGCCGAGCTAGGCAGTGCTGTCCCGAGAATGGGCCGAGCCAGGCAGTGCTGTCCCAAGGGTGGGCCGAGCCAGACAGTGCTGTCCCGAGAATGGGCCGAGCCAGACAGTGCTGTCCCGAGAACGGGCCGAGCCAGACAGTGCTGTCCCGAGGGTGGGCCGAGCTAGGCAGTGCTGTCCCGAGAATGGGCCGAGCCACGCAGTCCTGTCCAGAGGGTGGGCCGAGCCAGGCAGTGATGTCCCGAGGGTGGGCCGACATCACATCCGGTCTCGGCCCGCTGTCTGGACCGCAGCAACAAGAAATCTGCGCTGCATGCACAGGAGCAGGGGGACTTGGCCCGTCCGCACTCCGACATTGCACCGCGCTGCCCCAGCGCTCCAGATCACAAGGCCCCCTGTGCCGCAGGAGGTGGAGACGTCGCACACCAGCAGGATGACGTCGCAGACCAGTTCACCACCCCCAACAGTAGGTCACACTCCGCCTCGCCTGTAGGCCGTCTACTGTATGCAGGAGTCTGCGTGTGTTGATAAAGACACACACGCCCGGCACACCTGATTCTATGGGCAGCGCTCGTAACTCTCTCGGCGCCAAGTCGAAGCTGAGCAAGATTTGGTTGGACGGTGCAAATATAGCTAGCCTTGCGGGCTCGCTAAGACACTCTCCGAGCTAGCTACATGAACACAACATTGCACATCGCACGGTTTCGAAGGATGGGTACGCGATGCGGGTTTAGGTCTTGTGCTAATGTTACACACAGCAAGATCCCTGACGGAGGGGATCGATGGAGGCACTGAGGAGATCATGACTGGGAAGGGGTCCTGCATCGAACCCCCTCTGAGTGGAGCAAACACTCGGTACTCCGGGTGCCACGTTCTGCTCGGCTGGACATCACCCCGAGGTCGTGGCCACGGCCCCCGACCACTCACTGCGGGGAGCTTCCCGTCCAGACAGTGTCTGGACATCACTCCTGGGCTCGACCCACTGGGCCGAGCCGACGAGTCGTGTCCAGACACTGGGCCGAGCCCAGGAGTGCTGTCCAGACACTGGGCCGAGCCCAGGAGTGATGTCCAGACCCTGGGCCGAGCCAGGGAGTGGTGTCCAGACACTGGGCCGAGCCCAGGAGTGATGTCCAGACCCTGGGCCGAGCCAGGGAGTGGTGTCCAGACCCTGGGCCGAGCCCAGGAGTGCTGTCCAGACACTGGGCCGAGCCCAGGAGTGATGTCCAGACCCTGGGCCGAGCCAGGGAGTGGTGTCCAGACACTGGGCCGAGCCCAGGAGTGATGTCCAGACCCTGGGCCGAGCCAGGGAGTGGTGTCCAGACACTGGGCCGAGCCCAGGAGTGATGTCCAGACACTGGGCCGAGCCAGGGAGTGGTGTCCAGACACTGGGCCGAGCCCAGGAGTGATTTCCAGACACTGGGCCGAGCCAGGGAGTGGTGTCCAGACACTGGGCCGAGCCCAGGAGTGATGTCCAGACACTGGGCCGAGCCAGGGAGTGGTGTCCAGACACTGGGCCGAGCCCAGGAGTGATGTCCAGACCCTGGGCCGAGCCCAGGAGTGCTGTCCACACTGGGCCGAGCCAGGGCGTGATGTCCAGACCCTGGGCCGAGCCAGGGAGTGGTGTCCAGACCCTGGGCCGAGCCCAGGAGTGCTGTCCAGACACTGGGCCGAGCTCAGGAGTGCTGTCCAGTCCCTGGGCCGAGCCAGGGAGTGGTGTCCAGACACTGGGCCGAGCCAGGGAGTGATGTCCAGTCCCTGGGCCGAGCCCAGGAGTGCTGTCCAGACACTGACGATGTCCTGCCTCATACCCGCCATGCCCGCAATGCACTTCCGGATCACATGGTTGTGGATTTCTAGCGCCTTCCGCATTCCCTCGAAAGACTTCTCCAAGCAGAGGGTCGAGGCCTGCACGTCTGTGACCACGAGTGTCGTGATCTTCGTCTCTGTGGAGTAGTCATCGAAGAGCAGCGCCTGCTGGCTGTCTTCGTTCAGCATCCTACGACTAGGCCGGCTATGGGCCGATCTCGCCCGTACTGGGCCGGACATGGGCCGATCTCGGCAGTACTGGGCCGGCTATGGGCCGATCTCGCACGTACTGGGCCGGCTATGGGCCGATCTCGGCAGTGCTGGGCCGGCTATGGGCCGATCTCGCACGTACTGGGCCGGACATGGGCCGACCTCGGCAGTGCTGGGCCGGCTATGGGCCGATCTCGCACGTACTGGGCCGGACATGGGCCGATCTCGGCAGTACTGGGCCGGCTATGGGCCGATCTCGGCAGTGCTGGGCCGGCTATGGGCCGATCTCGCCCGTACTGGGCCGGACATGGGCCGATCTCAGCAGTGCTGGGCCGGCTATGGGCCGATCTCGCCCGTACTGGGCCGGCTATGGGCCGATCTCGGCAGTGCTGGGCCGGCTACGGGCCGATCTCGGCCGTACTGGGCCGGACATGGGCCGATCTCGCCCGTACTGGGCCGGCTATGGGCCGATCTCGGCAGTGCTGGGCCGGCTATGGGCCGATCTCGCCCGTACTGGGCCGGACATGGGCCGATCTCGGCAGTGCTGGGCCGGCTATGGGCCGATCTCGCCCCTACTGGGCCGGCTATGGGCCGATCTCGGCAGTGCTGGGCCGGCTATGGGCCGATCTCGGCAGTGCTGGGCCGGCTATGGGCCGATCTCGCCCGTACTGGGCCGGCTATGGGCCGATCTCGGCAGTGCTGGGACGGCTATGGGCCGATCTCGCCCGTACTGGGCCGGCTATGGGCCGATCTCGGCAGTGCTGGGCCGGCTATGGGCCGATCTCGCCCGTACTGGGCCGGCTATGGGCCGATCTCGGCAGTGCTGGGCCGGCTACGGGCCGATCTCGGCCGTACTGGGCCGGACATGGGCCGATCTCGCCCGTACTGGGCCGGCTATGGGCCGATCTCGGCAGTGCTGGGCCGGCTATGGGCCGATCTCGCCCGTACTGGGCCGGCTATGGGCCGATCTCGGCAGTGCTGGGACGGCTACGGGCCGATCTCGGCCGTACTGGGCCGGACATGGGCCGATCTCGCCCGTACTGGGCCGGCTATGGGCCGATCTCGGCAGTGCTGGGCCGGACATGGGCCGATCTCGGCAGTGCTGGGCCGGCTATGGGCCGATCTCGCCCGTACTGGGCCGGCTATGGGCCGATCTCGCCCGTACTGGGCCGGACATGGGCCGATCTCGGCAGTGCTGGGCCGGCTATGGGCCGATCTCGCCCGTACTGGGCCGGCTATGGGCCGATCTCGCCCGTACTGGGCCGGACATGGGCCGATCTCGGCAGTGCTGGGCCGGCTACGGGCCGATCTCGGCCGTACTGGGCCGGACATGGGCCGATCTCGCCCGTACTGGGCCGGCTATGGGCCGATCTCGGCAGTGCTGGGCCGGCTATGGGCCGATCTCGCCCGTACTGGGCCGGCTATGGGCCGATCTCGGCAGTGCTGGGACGGCTACGGGCCGATCTCGGCCGTACTGGGCCGGACATGGGCCGATCTCGCCCGTACTGGGCCGGCTATGGGCCGATCTCGGCAGTGCTGGGCCGGACATGGGCCGATCTCGGCAGTGCTGGGCCGGCTATGGGCCGATCTCGCCCGTACTGGGCCGGCTATGGGCCGATCTCGCCCGTACTGGGCCGGACATGGGCCGATCTCGGCAGTGCTGGGCCGGCTATGGGCCGATCTCGCCCGTACTGGGCCGGCTATGGGCCGATCTCGGCAGTGCTGGGCCGGCTACGGGCCGATCTCGGCCGTACTGGGCCGGACATGGGCCGATCTCGCCCGTACTGGGCCGGCTATGGGCCGATCTCGGCAGTGCTGGGCCGGACATGGGCCGATCTCGGCAGTGCTGGGCCGGCTATGGGCCGATCTCGCCCGTACTGGGCCGGCTATGGGCCGATCTCGGCAGTGCTGGGACGGCTATGGGCCGATCTCGCCCGTACTGGGCCGGCTATGGGCCGATCTCGGCAGTGCTGGGCCGGCTATGGGCCGATCTCGCCCGTACTGGGCCGGACATGGGCCGATCTCGGCAGTGCTGGGCCGGCTATGGGCCGATCTCGCCCGTACTGGGCCGGCTATGGGCCGATCTCGGCAGTGCTGGGCCGGCTACGGGCCGATCTCGGCCGTACTGGGCCGGACATGGGCCGATCTCGCCCGTACTGGGCCGGCTATGGGCCGATCTCGGCAGTGCTGGGCCGGACATGGGCCGATCTCGGCAGTGCTGGGCCGGCTATGGGCCGATCTCGCCCGTACTGGGCCGGCTATGGGCCGATCTCGGCAGTGCTGGGACGGCTATGGGCCGATCTCGCCCGTACTGGGCCGGCTATGGGCCGATCTCGGCAGTGCTGGGCCGGCTATGGGCCGATCTCGCCCGTACTGGGCCGGACATGGGCCGATCTCGGCAGTGCTGGGCCGGCTATGGGCCGATCTCGCCCCTACTGGGCCGGCTATGGGCCGATCTCGGCAGTGCTGGGCCGGCTATGGGCCGATCTCGCCCGTACTGGGCCGGCTATGGGCCGATCTCGGCAGTGCTGGGACGGCTATGGGCCGATCTCGCCCGTACTGGGCCGGCTATGGGCCGATCTCGGCAGTGCTGGGCCGGCTACGGGCCGATCTCGGCCGTACTGGGCCGGACATGGGCCGATCTCGCCCGTACTGGGCCGGCTATGGGCCGATCTCGGCAGTGCTGGGCCGGCTATGGGCCGATCTCGCCCGTACTGGGCCGGCTATGGGCCGATCTCGCCCCTACTGGGCCGGCTATGGGCCGATCTCGGCAGTGCTGGGCCGGCTATGGGCCGATCTCGCCCGTACTGGGCCGGCTATGGGCCGATCTCGGCAGTGCTGGGACGGCTACGGGCCGATCTCGGCCGTACTGGGCCGGACATGGGCCGATCTCGCCCGTACTGGGCCGGCTATGGGCCGATCTCGGCAGTGCTGGGCCGGACATGGGCCGATCTCGGCAGTGCTGGGCCGGCTATGGGCCGATCTCGCCCGTACTGGGCCGGCTATGGGCCGATCTCGCCCGTACTGGGCCGGACATGGGCCGATCTCGGCAGTGCTGGGCCGGCTATGGGCCGATCTCGCCCGTACTGGGCCGGCTATGGGCCGATCTCGCCCGTACTGGGCCGGACATGGGCCGATCTCGGCAGTGCTGGGCCGGCTACGGGCCGATCTCGGCCGTACTGGGCCGGACATGGGCCGATCTCGCCCGTACTGGGCCGGCTATGGGCCGATCTCGGCAGTGCTGGGCCGGCTATGGGCCGATCTCGCCCGTACTGGGCCGGCTATGGGCCGATCTCGGCAGTGCTGGGACGGCTACGGGCCGATCTCGGCCGTACTGGGCCGGACATGGGCCGATCTCGCCCGTACTGGGCCGGCTATGGGCCGATCTCGGCAGTGCTGGGCCGGACATGGGCCGATCTCGGCAGTGCTGGGCCGGCTATGGGCCGATCTCGCCCGTACTGGGCCGGCTATGGGCCGATCTCGCCCGTACTGGGCCGGACATGGGCCGATCTCGGCAGTGCTGGGCCGGCTATGGGCCGATCTCGCCCGTACTGGGCCGGCTATGGGCCGATCTCGGCAGTGCTGGGCCGGCTACGGGCCGATCTCGGCCGTACTGGGCCGGACATGGGCCGATCTCGCCCGTACTGGGCCGGCTATGGGCCGATCTCGGCAGTGCTGGGCCGGACATGGGCCGATCTCGGCAGTGCTGGGCCGGCTATGGGCCGATCTCGCCCGTACTGGGCCGGCTATGGGCCGATCTCGGCAGTGCTGGGACGGCTATGGGCCGATCTCGCCCGTACTGGGCCGGCTATGGGCCGATCTCGGCAGTGCTGGGCGGGCTATGGGCCGATCTCGCCCGTACTGGGCCGGACATGGGCCGATCTCGGCAGTGCTGGGCCGGCTATGGGCCGATCTCGCCCCTACTGGGCCGGCTATGGGCCGATCTCGGCAGTGCTGGGCCGGCTATGGGCCGATCTCGCCCGTACTGGGCCGGCTATGGGCCGATCTCGGCAGTGCTGGGACGGCTATGGGCCGATCTCGCCCGTACTGGGCCGGCTATGGGCCGATCTCGGCAGTGCTGGGCCGGACATGGGCCGATCTCGGCAGTGCTGGGCCGGCTATGGGCCGATCTCGCCCGTACTGGGCCGGCTATGGGCCGATCTCGGCAGTGCTGGGACGGCTACGGGCCGATCTCGGCCGTACTGGGCCGGACATGGGCCGATCTCGCCCGTACTGGGCCGGCTATGGGCCGATCTCGGCAGTGCTGGGCCGGACATGGGCCGATCTCGGCAGTGCTGGGCCGGCTATGGGCCGATCTCGCCCGTACTGGGCCGGCTATGGGCCGATCTCGCCCGTACTGGGCCGGCTATGGGCCGATCTCGGCAGTGCTGGGCCGGCTACGGGCCGATCTCGGCCGTACTGGGCCGGACATGGGCCGATCTCGCCCGTACTGGGCCGGCTATGGGCCGATCTCGGCAGTGCTGGGCCGGACATGGGCCGATCTCGGCAGTGCTGGGCCGGCTATGGGCCGATCTCGGCAGTGCTGGGACGGCTATGGGCCGATCTCGCCCGTACTGGGCCGGCTATGGGCCGATCTCGGCAGTGCTGGGCCGGCTATGGGCCGATCTCGCCCGTACTGGGCCGGCTATGGGCCGATCTCGGCAGTGCTGGGCCGGCTATGGGCCGATCTCGCCCGTACTGGGCCGGCTATGGGCCGATCTCGGCAGTGCTGGGACGGCTACGGGCCGATCTCGGCCGTACTGGGCCGGACATGGGCCGATCTCGCCCGTACTGGGCCGGCTATGGGCCGATCTCGGCAGTGCTGGGCCGGCTATGGGCCGATCTCGCCCGTACTGGGCCGGCTATGGGCCGATCTCGGCAGTGCTGGGACGGCTACGGGCCGATCTCGGCCGTACTGGGCCGGACATGGGCCGATCTCGCCCGTACTGGGCCGGCTATGGGCCGATCTCGGCAGTGCTGGGCCGGACATGGGCCGATCTCGGCAGTGCTGGGCCGGCTATGGGCCGATCTCGCCCGTACTGGGCCGGCTATGGGCCGATCTCGCCCGTACTGGGCCGGACATGGGCCGATCTCGGCAGTGCTGGGCCGGCTATGGGCCGATCTCGCCCGTACTGGGCCGGACATGGGCCGATCTCGGCAGTGCTGGGCCGGCTATGGGCCGATCTCGCCCGTACTGGGCCGGCTATGGGCCGATCTCGGCAGTGCTGGGCCGGCTACGGGCCGATCTCGGCCGTACTGGGCCGGACATGGGCCGATCTCGCCCGTACTGGGCCGGCTATGGGCCGATCTCGGCAGTGCTGGGCCGGCTATGGGCCGATCTCGCCCGTACTGGGCCGGACATGGGCCGATCTCGGCAGTGCTGGGCCGGCTATGGGCCGATCTCGCCCGTACTGGGCCGGCTATGGGCCGATCTCGGCAGTGCTGGGACGGCTATGGGCCGATCTCGCCCGTACTGGGCCGGCTATGGGCCGATCTCGCCCGTACTGGGCCGGGTCCAGGAGTGGTGTCCAGACCCTGGGCCGACCCAGGCTGTGGGTGGTGCATTTTGGTGCATTTTCCGTCGGTTTAGGTGAAAATTGTCGAATTTTGTCGAAATTTGACGACAGGTGACGAACAGCGAGAATCCCCGAAAAACCGGTTTTTAATTCATTTTTGGGGGGGGGTCTTCGCTGACGAAGTTTTTGTCGAAGACCCCTGTCGTCGTCGTCAGAACACTGCCGTCTTCGGTGAAAAACCCCCTGAAACAGCCGTTTTCCTAATTATGTGACGAACGACGAAGTTTGTCTAAGTTTGTCGACCAGCGAAGACCCCCTTAAGATCTTTTTCAGAATGATGGACATTAAAATGCTAGGCATTAAGAAACACGTCTTAAGAAATCAGTAAGAAATCTTTAAGAAATAGCCCTTTCGGCATTACATTAAGACGTCTTAAGAAATTTCGAGATTTCTTAACATTTCTTGCAAGATCTTTGTCATACCATGATTTTTTCCCCAAATTCCTATTTTCATTCCGTGAAATAGATACACGCCTGGTGGGGAGGACCCTCTTTTTTTTTCCACCTATTTTCCTTTTCCCAGGTTCCCCATTTCCAAGCCCCAGCACGACCTGCGCACTGCTGACGCGGCCCACCTGCACCCCGCACCCCACTCCCCCACCCCCGTTGTCGCTTTTTCTGTCCACAGAAGCCACAAGGATGGAACCAACCCTTTGTAGAGGGGGGGGCCGGTCCTGTCGTCCTGTGGCTGCTTTGTGGGGCGAGCGCAGCAGGTTCTCCTTTGCTTCTACGGGCTCTTGCCACAACAGCGTCGCAGCAGTGTGTCTCCGCGTCACCGGATCTGTGCGGCCTCGTAGTGGGGGCATTTTGGAGGTCGAGATGTCAACCGGCTTCATCTCGAAATGTGGGTCTGGCTCAGGGGCTGGTCCCACCCAGCGGAGTCAAAACCCAGCGGGGGTCCCACCCAGTGGGACCCCTCTTCGGGTGCTCCTAAACCCAGCTCTGTTGAACGTTTGGAATTTGTGCAGCTCGTAGTGGGGCCATTTTAGTGGTCGAGGCGCCAAATTTCTCCTATCAAACCTGGGTCTGGTTCAGGGACTGGTCATGGGAGAAGGTGACTGGGTGGCAGCCAGCCCACAGCACACCCACACCCCACCCTCCCAGCGGGACCCCCTCCTCGGGTATTCCATAACCCCGTTCTTTTGAACGTTTGGAAGTAATGCGGATCGTAGTGGGGTCATTTTGTGGGTCTAGGAGCCAAACATCGTCCATGGAACGTGGCTCTGGTTCAGGGGCTGGTCCTAAGAGAATGTGACTGGGAGGCAGCCACACCCCCACCCACCCAGCCATCGGGACCCCCTCCACGGGTGTTCCAAAACCCCGTTCTTTGGGGGCCTTCGCTACCAAGTGTGACTGAGTGAGAAAAAGTGAGCCACGGCCCACTTCCCCTCACTGTCTGACGAGCTGTGACGAGCAGTGACTGGTAGCGAGGGCCCCCTTTTGAACGTTTGGAATTTGTTCGGATCACAGTGGGGTCACTTTGGTGGTGTGCGAGCCAAGTGTCACCCATGAAACACGGGTCTGGTTCAGGGGCTGGTCGTGGGTAAGAAGGTGGCTGGGAGGCAGTCAGCCCACACCCACCTCCACCCAGCGGGACCCCCTCCTCGGGTGTTCCAAAACCCCTTTCTTTTGAACGTTCGGATTTTTTTCGGATCACAGTGGGGTCATTTTGGTGGTGTACGAGCCAAGTTTCACCCATGAAACGTGGGTCTGGTTCAGGGACTGGTCATGGGTGAAGGTGCTGGGAGGCAGCCAGCACACCCACACCCCACCTACCCTGTAGGGTGTGCAGGTGGCCCCAGCGGCGACAATCTGACCATAGCCGGCTTCTTTTGATTTATCGGGGCTCGCTGGGGTTGGGGGTGCGACGGATGCCATATTTTCTCAAAAAAATATTTCTTTTCGCACATGAAGCTGTTCCACCGTATTTCTGCTTGAAAGCCATTCAGGCCAAACCCCCAAAAACCCGAAAAATGCCACCCACCCCGTCGGGGGTGCAGGTGGGTTCCGAGTCAGCAATCTGACCAAAACCGGTTTCTTTGGACTTATTTGGGCACGCTGGGGTTGGGGGTGTGGTGGAACTCACTTTTTCCCGAAAAAATTCACCATTAATCTGTGAAGGGGAAATCCCATTTTCAAAATAAAAAAGAAGGCCCACCCCCGATTTACGTAGTTCTGACGTAGTTGCGATTTCGTTTTCAGGGGCACCAACCGAGGGTTTCTTCCGAAGTGGGTGTGTTGTTCACGCTTCGCAACACAGCCCCTGCAATGACGACCACACCCTGATCGAAGAAGAGGGGGTTGGGGTTAGTGGATGAGATAGGGTGGATAGCACGTTTGGGTGCTCGAGCGCGCAACCTGCTGGGTATGATCAATGCCAAGTTGGCAACCTTCGAACGCTGAACACACCCACACAACAATCAAGCCCAACGTGTGGATGTGGGAGGTCTGCGGGGATGAAGGGGGACACCTCTCTGTTGCTGACTCGAACGACCTCCCCACACCTCCCCGGTGGGTCACCCCCGGGTCAGCCGGGGCGTTCGATCGCACGAGGTGCCATACATCGAGCCACCATACGGCTCGAGCTTGTGTGGAGAAAGATCGCCAAATCGAGAGCGCGGTGCGTTGGGGGGCAGGGGGTGGCTTCCCTCTCAAGAAGCGCAGAAATAACAGAGCCTTGCGGGCTGGAACAAATTAGGTGCCATGTTGACACACCGAGCGGGGGCACCTGTCGTTTGAATTCCTCGCGTTGGTTCAATGCAGCCACGAAGCCCCCTGGTTTGCCTTGAGGGTGCAGGGGCGTAAGCTTCGCTGGCGTTGCAGGGCCAGCGCACCCCCGGCACCGCCACCTCCTCCTCGAATTGCTTCGTCACGAAGAAGTGTCTCGAAGCAGCAACAGCAATACAACAGTACTGCGGAGGATGTGAAGGGAAGAGGGCTGCGGGAAAATTATTAACGTTAGCCGGGCAATGCACTGACCGCAGGATGCGATGCAGGACAACAGCGGCGGCCAGTGCACACTGGGCTGTGGCGGTTTTTGCGAGAGGAGCCAAATTGAGGAGGCTCCTACCCCCACACTTGGCGGCAACACACACAGCGCACAGAGCACACACAGTGGAGTATCTTGTTGGGGCGCCTGCCGCTTTGAGGGAAATAACAGAAATTAGAGGGGCAAGCCACACCCGCAAACTGGGGTCGCATCATTCGCCTACGTACACAGCACCCTTTTGGCGCTTCTGTTCGGTAAGAGCTCTGGCAGGGTGCACGAAGACTGCCAGAGGGACACCTTGGTCGGCAGCGGCCTGCACAAATTGAACATTCGCTGTCACCGTTATCGCCTGATAGCTCTCGCCCGTTCCAAAGATAACCTTCTGCCGCGTCTTGACCCTCCCCGATTCCACGAGGGTGAGGGTCCGCGGGCTCGGCGTGTCGGGTACGATGTTGATCGACTCCAGCAGCGCTGCCGCACGCCCCTTCTCCTCCTCCCCCGCAACCTGGCTGACGATGCTGCGAAACTCCGCAACAACAGTCTTGCAGGCGATGATGTACTTCTCCTCCTCATAGAGATATTTCCGCAGCATCGGCAGCACAGGGGTCGCACGGTCATCCTTCGCCTGCTGATCCAACACCTTGTGGCTGGGGAAGTCGTAGCAGTTGTTGCCGTTCGTCAGGTCCGACGTCAGCGCAAACAGCGCCGTAATATCGAGATTCACCCGCTGCACATACAGCGGGTCGATGGAAGGATGCAACCTCGCCCACTCTGCCCCATCTGGCGATGCCCCGCCAATGCCTCCGGCAAAGTCCTCCTCGTCGCTGTCCATGCCTTCCCCGAGCTCTTCGGCGAGCTCTCGCTCAGCCTTGAGGCGGAGGCAGGTGTGAACATGGCTGTTGATGTGGTGCAGTTCGCCCATCTCCAAGATCGTGACGCTGCTCTTCTGCATGACACGCCGCTTGACATCCGCGTCAATCCTGCTGGTGAACACAATAAAGCAGTTCGGAACCCCAAAGTTAATCTCATTCTGCGACGCGACATGCGCCATGTCCTCTGCGAGCTCCAGTATGTTCCGCTCCCCGAACTTCGCCGTGCCCTCAAGCGAGGCACGCAGGGTCCGGCTGCTTGTCCCCTTCACCTTCACCCAGTTGCTCCCATTCCCGGACACTATATCAACCTCGACGTTAGTCCGCCGGTCAGCCGTTGAGAAAATCTTTTGAACCGCCGTGACGCCCTCAAGCCCTGTGGTGAGAACTTCCGCCACTCCCCGATAGACAGCCATATTACTGCTGAGTACCCTTGCGACAATCTTCTTGTCGGCATTGCCTGTCGCGTCGTCGAGAAGCCCTTTGAGGAAATGCCGCTCCGATACGATCTTCTTCACAAGCCTCTCCGCGTTGTCAACACCGCACGTCGACTGGATGTGCCGGTCACGAAGGCCGCTCGTCCACACCCCATCAGAACCCCCTTCCTGCAGGAAGGCTTGCAGGCGGGCAACCAGGCGCTCGGCCTCTGCGACCAGCCCCTGTGCAACCTCCACAATGGACTGCCCCTGTTCACCGTCGGGGACAGAGACTGTCATGTGTAGGACGGCGTTTCAGATCAAAAGAAGAGGTGGCCCGTTGCTGTGTGGTGTGTGGGAGGGGGAGCGATACAGAAAAAATGTCAAAAAATACGGACCCTCTGTCGCGGGGAAGCGGGGTGTTGGCACAGCAGTCCCCGTCCTGTGGGTGGGTGGGTGGGTAGGTGTGGGAATGCGGTGCAAAATCTGATGAAAGACCAAGGTGTGTGAGGACCTCCTGCAATCGAGGTGTGGGGTGGGGTGGGGTCGGGGTGGGTGTGGGGGGCGGGGATCTTCGGACGTCAGGAAGACGCCGTTCGTTATACCAGCGCCAGTCCCTGCAAATCATACTACACGTTATGGGCTGGGGCAACTCATGTCTGACACATTGGCAGCGATAAGTAAGCCCAGCAGCGAAGGGATGAGATTGTTATGAATACGGGATGACGGCGGCGGTGGGGTCTGGTGTGTTGGGATCGTCGATGCGTGCGTCGAGTGGAGGCTGCTGCAAAAAAAAACCGTACTCCTTCCGCTATTTATAGAGACAATACCCTGCCCAACTGCAAAAGGCAGATCCGGGCTACTTTTCGTTGAGCGCACACTCCCGTGCCAAAGGCTGTGGGAGCCCTGTGAACTGGCGGATGTGATCCTTATAAAGCTTCAGTCGTACAATTTCCTTCGTTACTTCGCGACTTCGCTACGCTTCGTTGCTTGTAACTGTTTAACAACATAGATTCGTGGAGAGACGACAACAAGGGACTGCCCAGACACACCCGCACCTTCCCCGACAGCCTTGCTGGCCAAATGAGGCCATGAAACTGTAACGTTTGGCGGGCAGCAGCAGCAGGCCAAAGCAAGGCAGGTGGCTGGGACATCGCCCCTTCGAGAACAAGACTTGCACTGCATGCCCTTCCGCTACTACAAAGTCCGGGTGAAGATACAACCCTACCCCACCCCCCACCCACCCCCTCGGGTCACCGACCCGGGCACTCCCACCCACCCCCACCCCCTCCCCCCATCCTTACACAAGGGTGGGTCAGCTGACACACCGACCCAAGCCCGATCGCTGTTGGATCAGACCCCCCTCGACACAAGGGAGCACAGCCGTGGCTGGCCCCATCTGATTATTCTTTCGAGAGAACCTTCGCTCCGTGCCGGCGGCACATTGTTAGGGCAGCTCAGTCTTCTGAACTTCTGAGAGAAGGCTCTGTATTCCACACCCCGATGGGGAGGAGGAAGCATGTTCAGCGATGCGCAGCAAGGGAGCCCGCCCCTCCCCCACACTGTGACGTTTGGGTCAGGGGTTGTGGTTTTCTGCAGTATTCAGCCCACACGTGCTAATCTTGCGTTGAAACTGGTTGAGGGATTCATTCGCATCCCTCCAGTGTCTTGCTGAGGTTACAAGATGGTACAGAATACCGGGAGAAATAGTATGGACAAAACTGAAACCGAAACAGACACGAGGGAAGCGCCAAGTCGGACGAATATAGATTCGCGGAAATTGTAAGGCAAATTTGCCGGAGAAATGCATGTTTGAGATGGGGAGGCCTTCGGTATCGGATTGTTTTTTCCAAAAAAAAACTTCGGCAATTTATATGTTCCCTCCTCGATCTGGGAGGATAAATGCCGGCCGTATCCAGCACCGATAGCGAAGACCCCCTTGACTCAAACAACAAGCCATTGTCACCAAGTGGTGGAAAGGCGTGAAAAATGGTCACACAGTCTTCCATTGGGGGGCGGGGAGATGCGGGAAGGGCATTTCGCTCTTCGGCACATCTTGCTCGGCAGTTCTCTGTTCTCGCAAAATGAAGGAAGAGAGTGCATCCAAAAAATATCAGGCTGGTGTGATTCAATAGGGGTTCTGTGCCAGTTCTGTGGGGCCCTGAATCACACCACAGGCGGTGTTTTTTGTGCGCCAAAACCACACATGCTGATTTTGCCAGATGAAGGTTGCGCACAGCCGAAGCAGCAGGGCAAAATCAGATTGTGTTGTTTGCCACCCAAAAAAAATCGGTCTTCCTTCACTGTGACAAGGAGGTCACCGCAAGGATAGCAAAGATCCCCCCCCCGCACCACCACCACCCCCCCCCCCCTCCCCCATTCACCACTCAAAATAGCTTGAGGGGATCTTCGCTGGTCGTTATCTTTCGTCAATCTTCGTCCAGTTTTCAGCCAATTCAACTGGAAATGCACCAAAATGCACTGACGACCACCCCGTAGCGAAGACCCCCTGAATAAAACAGTTGCGACCCCCCCCCCCCCACCCATAACCCCTACAGCCCCCCTACCCCTACCCCAAAACACGGCGATGATTTTTTCCCCCCACAGCTGTGCCGAACAGCATGCATCTCGTGCATCATCGCATTTCCTTTGTTTGCCCTTTTTTTCCCTGGCACCGCACAACCGCGAAACTGGACACGAGGAGGCCACCAAGACATGACTGACATACACGACACTGCACAACGCACAACGCAGGCAGAGGGGTAGGAGGGGGCTGCTTGCGTGGCTAACCTGCGTGGAAGTGGCCCTTCTGAAGGGCCTCAGGCTTGCCTGAGTCGACCCGAGTCCCTTATTCGGGGACTGTCGGGGGGAGAAGGGGAAGCCCTCTTTGAGTTACCGGGGAGGGAGGGGGGTTTGACCGTCGAGAGTGAATGGAAAAGTAAGGGAGGGGGGGGGAGGACACATCGCACATGGGACATCAGGCCGTGGCCACTCCAAGATCCGCCCCGGGGTACTGCGCCCTCTCCTGCTCCCAGAATGCGAGCGACCGCTTCCCGAGCTCCTTCTCAAAAAGCTTCGTCAGCTCCTCGCGGGAACGGAGGGTGTCATCCACCACAACCCCCGCCCCATCGAGAGACTTCGCCGAAAGGATGTCCGCCAGCAGGTTGTAGACACGGGCAGGCGACATGGCCTTGCTCGTCACCGCCTTCAGATCCTTCAGGATTTCGCAGAGCAGCTGATGGGGATACACCACGCTGGCGATATCGCCCTTCTGGAGCAGGTGATGCTCGCAGAAAGGATCCCCTTCACGGCTCCGCGACGCATGCAGATACCGGGCAAAGTAGAACCGCGCCTCGAGAACAGACTCCATGTCCGCCTTCTCCGACATCAGCACCTTGCGGTATAGATCCGCTTGATGCACCTCCTCACCCTGGTAATGCAGTGCCTCCAGCAGCCCTGCGGCAACGGGTGCCTCGCTGGTCGCGAGGGCCTGCTGCTTCCGCCGCAGCTCCCTGCGCCGCACCTCCTCAGCAAGGTGCAGGATGCGACGCACCTCGCCCGGCTCCAGATAAGGTTTCTCCAGGAGTGCGACGGTCGCCTCCACCTGGCTGTTCGCCCTGTCACGGACGTCTATTTTGCTGAGGCGTTTCGCAGCGATGTTGACGATGTACTGCGAGTCCCAAGGCTCCATCCACTCCGCAAGGAGGAACCAGGCGCTGAGGAGCTGCGAGTCGATGCGGAGGGCGCGGATAAGCAGCATGCCCGGCGTCACGATGGTCTCGTCATCGCCGAGCGTGCTGTCGTCGTTGCACCGCATGGAGAGGAGCTTCTCCTGCCGCGTCATCATCGACTCGGCAAGGCGGTAGAGGCAGGAGGCTGCGACAGGATCCTCTGCAGAGTCACCCCCCATGCCCTTGAAAGCGACGCGCAGCGCCTTGCTGCGATCCACCTCGCGCTTGCTGGGGAAGCGCAGCTTGTGCATCGTGTTCGGCTCCCGCAGCAGCCTGATGTCCTCCGTCAGCTGGAACACGGCATAGGGGTCCTTCTTCTCGCTCCCAGGCTGGGGGAGGGGCGCCTGCGGTTTGACAGGGGCGGCGCCTTGCCTCTCCAAAACGGTCATGGGAGGAGAGCAGAGAAGATTCTGTGGTGGCTGTGTGCAGTGGAGGCAGGCAGTGCCGCCAGAGAGTTCAAACCAAGGTGCTAAAAGGCCTGTGCTAAAACAGGACAGAAGAGCCTGGGGTTTGTCTTGCGCACACAGGGAGGGGTGGGGGGTAGTGAAATAGAGGTAGAAGGGAGCACAAGAATGATCACCCTTCACTCGTTATGCAGGTTGTGTCTGAAATCCAGTGTTTTTTCCGGGTGTGCGCACAGGGAGGGGTGGAGGGCGGGGTGGGGGGAGGGAGGGGGACAACCGATTAGGCAGGCACCAATGCCGTCATTTCTGCGTATCATATCCATGTCGTGTTGGCCATGGCAGAACATTCAGGTGCACTGCACGGCGGTGTGCCGTTGGAAACATGGAAAAGGGTTACCCGATCCGATGACCCTTGCCTGTCTGGGGCAGTTGTTCGCCTGGGGTCTGGATCGGGAGAAGCGAACAGAGTATGGAAGCCGAGGAGAGAGGAGAGAGAGAGAGGGACGAAGAGTGGAAAAAAAGATCAAAAATAGAGACACAAATCACATCACATCACATCACGTCGTATTGTAGTGATAGCGGACTGGTATCGCGCAGTGTCCCCAAGAGGGCGCAATGGGATAACCGGTCCCGCTATCGCATCACATCACATAACATCGCGTGCAACTAGCACTCGTAAGTGGCACTCGAGAGGAGTGGCACCAGGGGGATAACGGGGGAAAGGGTGGACATGGAACACATCAATGAAACGATCACACGTGCGAAACGTTAGCAGCTTGACGATTAATAATCCAGCACGGGTTAAAAAATAGGACAAATAAAACAATAAGGAGATCAACCACCGGTGCCTACTTGGAGATGGCAAAGCCCAGGCGCGAGCCCGAGACGTCGAACTCGACGTAGTACTTGCGCATGAAGACGTCACCCAGGATCCAGATGGGGCCGGTCGGGGCGGGGACGTCGATGCCCATGAAGCCGCTGAGGCACTGGCCCGACACCTTCAGGATGTAGTCCTTCTGCTGCAGGGTGTAGGTCTTCCCGCCCAGCACAATGTCCAGGTCGGGGAGGGTGTTGTCGTCCGGGCACGTGGTGTAGGTGCACTCGCCGGCGATGTTCGACTTGCACCCCAGCTTCGAGTTGATCGCCTTCGATGCCGACTTCGGGAAGGCCATCAGCGACGTGCCCGAGTCCACAATCGCCTTGAGGTTCGTCCCCAGGGACACGCCGTCGAAGGTCATCGAGTCGCCCACAATCTGCCAGTAGCCCTTCTTCGACACGGGGACGTAGTCGAACGACCCGGTGTACTTCGTGGCGTCGACACCGCCCAGCGTCAGCTCACCGTCCGAACCGTCGCCCGTCAGGTAGAAGGCGAAGCTCTGCGTCGTGATCTTCCCCTGGCGGATCAGCTCGAAGAAGGGGGGCAGCACACCGTCCACCGCAATCGTCGGCCACCCCATCCCGCAGATCCCGTCGAACTTCGCCACGTCCCACGTGATACCCGGCTCCTTCGTCGCCTCCCCGAACAGCAGCGTCGCGTTCAGGCCCCCCACGCTGAACACGTCCTGGTCGATGATCCCCTCCAGCTTCCCGCTCCCGTACTGGATCGCGAAGGTCGTCCCGTTCGACACGTACGTCGACGACTTCTCCGAGTGGTAGCGGTCGTGCCCGATGATGTGGGGCTTCGGCCCAGGCACCCACAGGTTCGAGCTCCCGGTGTCGAAGATCACCTTGAAGTGCTGCGGGGGCGTCCCGATCGTGATGGGCCCGTAGTACTGCGCGTTCTCGAAGTTCTTGATCGGCACCTCAGCCGCGCCGTACTTCTTTGCCAGCATGTGCATGTCCGTACGCACGCTGTTGAGCGTCATCTCCGGCTTCGACAGATGCACCTTCATCGCCGAGGCACAGCCCAGCAGGGCCAGGGAAAGCATCTTTGACATCATGGTTCTGTTATTCTGCGAGGGTGTCGGGTGCTTGCCGGCAACACAACCACCATCAGGCACATACGAACCGCAGCAGGCGCTGCCTCTGCAACCATCAGCGTGGGGCGGGGAGGCACGGGGGGGCACGTGCACCAACCTTCAGCCTTTGTATTGTTCCCAGAAGGGCGCACCGCCCTCAGCGACCATTCAGTTGAATCTTTTTGCATTTCTTTCTGCAACCACGACGCACGCCCCCCGGGTAAGCCTCTCCCTCCCAGTTGGGGCTGCTGCCCGATCGAAGACTATCGAAAAAGAAACCCCACGGCAGCCCACCCTCCTCCTATTGCAGTCCCTTTTGTTTGGTAAAAAAAGGAAATGGGTGGGGGTGGGACGGGGCCGTGCGGCGCTTCACTCCCGATCTTACAAAGCGCAGAACTGCAGAGCAAGCGCACCACCACCACCACCCCCCCTCCCCTCCCCTCCCCTCCCCTCCCCCTCGCATACAGGCACCGCCACCTTGAGGCGCCTATTGCAAGAGAGGAGAGAGTGAGTGAAGGCCCCTTCGCTGCAGGCGAGCTTTTCGGCAAAGTCTTTCTTCCAGCGAAATTTCCTCCTATAAACCAAGGGGGTCTTCGCTACGGGGTGATCGTCAGTGCATTTTGGTGCATTTCCTGTTGAATTGGCTGAAAACTGACGAAGTTTGTCGAAGGTTGTCGACCAGCGAAGATCCCCTCAAGCTCTCCCCAAGGAGGCAAATTTGCACACACCGCTTTTTTTCCCCACCGCAGCGGAGGCTCCCAGTTGACACAGTTTGTTGGCACAGAGCGAAGCGACCCACCCTCGCCCCCCCCCTCTTCCTCTCTCCTGAGAAGAGATGGGAAGGGATGGGGGGAGTGGGGAAGAATGTTCGAAACATCACACCCCGAGTGGGGATCGTCCGGTCTGTGGGGGGCGGCAGGGGCCACGGCACGAAGAATCCTGAACTGTGTGTTGTCCCTCACTGCTGTCTGTCCCTGCAGGCAGGGGTTTCGGGTTGTTTTTTTGTGAGGGTTTTGTGAGGTTGTCCCGCCATGCCGTTTTCCGCTGATTTCGATGAGGGTTTTCCTGGGGGTTCTTTTTGTTCTGGCTTTTGCTTCTGTGAGGTGGCGAGAAGAGCGCGCGCTCGCCTTATTACACCTCACATCGCCTGTCAGCTTTGTTGAGGTCAACAAGCTGCTGAGAGTGGAGCGGGGAGGAATAGAATGGGAAGGGAAGGGGGGAGACCAGATGGGATGCATAAAAAGAAAAGGTTTTTGTTTTGACCAACAGCAGTTTGCTTCTTCCTTTTTTTTTGTTTTTTGGAACGAATTGAACGGATCCTCCGCTCTGCATGGGTGCAGGGGGCGCGGGGCAGCCAACTTCCCTCCCACACCCCCGCACCCCACGCGATGCCACAGGCAAACATGACAGCAGCGCATGGCCAGGCAGGGATGTCGATGCAACTCGCCTTTATACATGCCGTGTACACCTCCAAGACCCTCTGCCCCTGAGAAGTGCGGTCTGGACCTGCCTAGTTGGAGACAGGGTTCTGATACCAGGAGATGGAGGAGTTGGCGGCGGCAATGATTCTCGCATTTTTGTTTTTTTTTGCCGCGATTGCCTGAAACTTGGCACACTGTCACCCCACAACCCCCCACGCCCCCAGCGGCGAGCCGGCGGCAGGAAGGAAGAAAAAAATGGGAAAGCGGGGATCGCGCCCAGCAAATCACAATGCAACGGAGGGGGGGGTACAAAAGTAGCAAAACATAAGGTACAGAGCCGGCACCCCCAAACACGCTTCACCCGTCGAAATGCGGGGGGGGGGGGGGTCAACCGACTATGAGTGGAGAGCGGGAAAGAGAGGCGATGTGGAGGCGGCGAGGGGGGGGGTGGGGAGTGGGTGGCAGGTTATCTCCCCCGCCACGCCAGCCACGCCCTCCCCCGACACAACCCAACCCATCCCAGCAGGGAAAAGGAGCTAAACGGCAATGAGGAGGGTGAGTGGGGCATCGCACAAGAACTGTGGGGTGGAGGGGGGGGGGGGCAGGGTTTCACTTTGTGGGGGTGGGGAGTGGGCACTCGCCCTGGCGCTGCCCAACCCCAACCCCCCACCTTCAGGAAAACAGCTTGTTGTTGTTGTTGTTGTTTCAGGATTCGTTCCTTCGGATACACAACCCGACCCCCTACCCACCCTTCCCCTCTTTTTCCCCCACGGCGCTGGCGGTGCTAAATTTCTGTAAATGAAAAAGCATTCCACGTCAGACCGTGCAACCCGACTCTGCATTCCATACCAACTTTTTGCCCCCTGATTCTCTCGGGCAAGGCAATCCCAATAGTTTGGCAAATAAAAAGATCGGCGCGTTGATTACCGTATACGTAAATATTATGGAACGGGCCCATTTTTGCCTGGTCCGTTCCATAATATTTACGTTCCAAAATATTTACAGGGCCAGTTGGGGACTCGGTGGTGAGGATGGCTTGCCTCAGGAATCGCGCGAAAAGTGCACGAGTAGGCCCCGTCAGGGACTCTGTATGCCGTCCGATCACCTGGCCCAAGTCCCCGAGTCGCAGAAAGCCCTGTAAATATTATGGAACGAAAAAAATCTGGAACGCCAACCCACCAGCGTTCCAAAATATTTACGTTCCATAATATTTACGTTCCAAAATATTTACGTATACGGTATATACACGGCGGTTGGTGGGGCATGCTTTGTGTCTCAGAAGGCGTGTGTGTGCTGCACTGCGGAGTGGGCACGGTGGTCTTAAACAGCGGTTTACATATGTAAAATGCATATCATTTTGCATATCATTTTGCATATGAAAATCCCGGGCTGACATAAGACAGTCGAGATTTACATATGGGCTCGTCCAAAAACCCCCCCCCCAAAGTGTACCTTTTTGGGATTTTTTGGGGTTTTCCCCAAAATATCTGAGTTCTGGGCACCAGAAGTGATGTGGGGTGGGTCTGGGGGCTGGGGGTCGTAGTCCCCGCACTGATGTGCCCTCAAACTGTCCTTTTTTGGGGGTGATTTCCCTCTATTTTGGCCCATCTGGAGCCTGTGGAAGTAGGCATCCCTGGTTACAGGTTGGGTGTTTTCCCCCCCCGGTGGGGAGCCTTTCCCACCCTCCATCCAGGCCACTTTACACGCCGGGAGCGTGAAGTGAGCTCGAGGGAGTGTAAAGTGGTTTACACTCCCTCCAGCTCACTTTACACTCCCTGCGGGTGACACGCTGTAAATTACCGCTGAAAACCGGTCAAAAACGCGATTTTTGCTGTTTTTGGGCGACTTCGGGCAAGGCTCGGGAGGGCTTGAAAGGTCTCCCGAGTGTGGAGAGAGGAAGCGAACAAACTCCCTCCCAGGCGCCGCATTCTCAGGAGCGAAAAATGCCCTCGAGGGCGCTTAGCACCCTCGAGGCATTTTTCGCCTCCCTCGAGGGTCATTTGGGGCTTCCCCGCCCCGGGAGGGACGTAAATGCTCACTGTTGTATGCTGAGCCTTCCGCACAAGACGAGGGGCCGTTTAGCGCAGCCTATCCGCTCCTTCATTGGGAGTGAACAAGGTCGAGTGGTCACCCCTGCTGTGCGTGTGAAGAGTGAATCCACCAACAAGGCCTGGCCCCTGAGGGAACCCATCGTTCAGAGCGTGCACGACAGTACGACCAGTACCGCCCTTCTTCTTTCTAGCTGCTCTTCTTGGAAACTCGAGTGTTGCGAGGAGCTCTGTTCACTTCGTACAGCTGTAGCCAGCATTGCACTGGGGAGCTCATCACCAAATCTGCTAAAGGGTTTCTTCGCAGTGCCCGCGACCGCCGTACGCTGCCCTTTGCTGCTCTCAAACCCCGTGTTCTGGGGCGGCAGCGCTTTCAGGGTTCTGCAAGCTCCTTTAGAGCCTTCATAGTCAGCCTGGGCCTGTTGGGAGACGGGGAATGCCCTCTCTGGGTGTCGGGATGTGAAAATATACATTTTCGGGGGTGGGGGTTGGGCCAAACCACCGGAAAATTCGAAAAAGTGAAAAAATCCCAAAAAGGTACACTTTGGGGGGGGGGGGGGTTTTGGACGAGGTCATATGTAAACCTGGGATTTACATATGCAACTTCCAGATTTACATATGTAAATCCCAAATTTACATATCAACCAAAATCTGAAAAACCGTATACTTTAGTCGTTTACTTGGGCAGCAGCAATTTGTACATTTTTTTGACAATTTTGAGTTGTGACCCCACCGTGAATTCCGCGGTATACCTAGCAGTCAATTCCGCCCTGTTTCGAGTTCCGGAAATGCAGTCTGTTGGGTTCAAATTGGGATGCGGATGCGCATCCCAATTTGACTGGTGAGGTTGGCCGGGAAAAAATTTCAAAAAATCTCGGAAAGCTATGGTAGCAACGGAATCAAATGCGGCCAGAATCGGGGAAAAAGGTGTAGTGGAAGACAATTTACTCCCAGATGCAGTTCTCACCCCCCTTGGTAGGCTTTTGTACACTGCTTTTTTTGCTTCTTATTGCCTGCGAATCCACCACCTTCCATGCACAGGAAAACTCATCTGAATCATGTGAAACACAAACATGGCCTGCTTCAAATGCAAGAGTTCATGGAATGTCACCAACATCACCCTGCTTCCCCGGGCAGTGCAGAATGGCCTGAAGGCCCCCCACCCAGTGGTCCCTCGAAGGCTAATCCCCACACCGGTTGGTGCTGTTGCACATTCCAGGCGGGGATGATCCTTCGCTTGACCTGATGAGTGCCTGACGGTGCGCTTCGATGAGCACCACCAAGCCCCCAGCACCTGGTACACCTGCTCATGATGGCGTTGGGTTTTCATACGCTGCGCGTGAAAACTCGGCTACAAGGCCGAACCCAAAAGCCCCAAAATCTGACCCATCCGCAAAATTCGACGGGGAAAATATTGAGGTAGGGCCAAGGTAGGGCCATGCCACCCCTGGCGGCCCACCCTCCCCAAAAATTACAGAAAAAGGGAGGTGGGGCCGCGGCCCCCCCTGCCAGCCCTGGCACGAGATCACTGCCCCCACCTCTCCCCTGACTTTCTCAATTGCTCCAGGATTTCGGCTATTTTCGGCTATTTTTGTGTACTTTGGGACCCCGTGTAGGAGGCCTTATACACCGCAAAAGTCACCGATTTTTTTTTCCTGGGAAGGTTCTCACTAAAACTACACAGGAATCACATTTTTGGGCCGGAAAAATTTTGTTTCCGGCCCGGACGCCTCCCTGAGACGGACCCATTTTTGGGTCGATTTTTGGGGGGATTTTCCTTAGGAAAGTTGGTAATAGTGGTTGGGCAGCAGTAAATTGGACTCTACTCCACTAAATTCACCGATTTTTTTTATGGTGTAATCTACGGAGCTCAACTCTCAAATTCCGTCAAAAACCGGGTCTTTTTGTGGCGATCCGCGGGGGTGAAATTCCGAAGAAAATATCGGCAAAAACAGTTTTTCCGAATTTCTCCACCAAAAAAAATATTTTTTTGGAAAAATTATTGTCCTGAAAAGCGCCAATTCCGTACGTTACACGATAAAAAAAATGTTGAAAAAGGTGTAGCGGAGTGCCATTTACTCAAAATTTTGAAAAAGTAAACCCCCCTCCTGCATAATCTTAAATAACGCATAATATTAAATACCGTATACGTAAATATTTTGGAACGTAAATATTATGGAACGTAAATATTATGGAACGTAAATATTTTGGAACGCTGGTGGGTTGGCGTTCCAGATTTTTTTCGTTCCATAATATTTACAGGGCTTTCTGCGACTCGGGGACTTGGACCAGGTGATCGGACGGCATACAGAGTCCCTGACGGGACCTACTCGTGCACTTTTCGCGCGATTCCTGACGCAAGCCGTCCTCACCACCGAGTCCCCAACTGGCCCTGTAAATATTATGGAACGTAAATATTATGGAACGGACCGGCCAAAAATGGGCCCGTTCCATAATATTTACGTTCCATAATATTTACGTATACGGTATCGCATAATATTAAATATAACGCATAATATTAAATATAACTCATAATATTAAATAGGGCGTTTTTGGGGGGTTTTTGGCCGTTTTTTTATTTCACGTATCCGTCAGGTGGACCACCGGGTGGGGAGAGATCCGGTGTGAGGCACTTGGGTCCGTCCAGGTGGGCAGGGGGAACCTGGGGGCGGGGGGCCTCAAAACCCGTCTACCAGTGCCGCTTCTAATCTCGTCGGTCTTGTCCCAACCACCACCAGCCAGCCCAGAACGCCCTGACGCTGCGACCTCGTCGATTTTTCCGTTTCGCCCATCCGCCCAACTCCGCCAACCCAACCAGCCCTACCCTTTCTCCCAGTCAGGGCGGTACTCACACGAGCGGCAAAGCGCTGGGGGAGGGGGGGGGGGGACATCAATAGGGGAGGGGAGGGGAGGGGAGGGGAGGGGAGGGGAGGGGAGGGGAGGGGAGGGGAGGGGAGGGGAGGGGAGAGGAAGGGAGGGGTTTTTTTCGGCTAGTAGGCCAAAAGAGGTCATCTCCGGGGACGCACAGCGTCTGTACATGACGTAGGTGACTGAAAAAATCCTATTTTCAGCACCCGTTGTTCGCTAGCGGTTGTTTGCAAGTGAGTCCTGGTAGCAAACAGCCCAGTACTCATAATATTAAATATCGGCCCCCAAAACTCATAATATTCAATATAACTCATAATATTAAATATACGCATAATATTAAATATTCTACCTGGGACCCCCCGTGTATAAGTCCCCCCCCCCTTACCCCCGTGTTTAAGTCCCCCCCTGGGGGTCTGGCAGGGGGGGGACTTAAACACAGGTGGACCTAAACACGGGGGTGGGCTGGTCTGGAGGGTCATCAGGTGGCCCCTAGGCCCTCCAGGTGCTGTCAGAGTCAAAAAGTGGGGTGCCAAAAGTCCATCCGGACCGGAATTACCCCCCTACGACAGCAGAGGAAGAGGTCTTCTTGGTCTCCACTGTGCCACCCCCGTGTTTAAGCCCCCCCTGTGTTTAGGTCCGCCCCCCCCGTGTTTAAGTCCCCCCCGGCCGAAAATCGCCTCCAGGGGGGGGACTTAAACACGGGGGGTCCCAGGTATATTTAATATTATGCGGGAGGGGGGTTTATACGGTTTTTCAGATTTTGGTTGATATGCAAGTCAGGATTTACATACCGTATACGTAAATATTATGGAACGTAAATATTATGGAACGGGCCCATTTTTGGCCGGTCCGTTCCATAATATTTACGTTCCATAATATTTACAGGGCCAGTTGGGGACTCGGTGGTGAGGACGGCTTGCGTCAGGAATCGCGCGAAAAGTGCACGAGTAGGTCCCGTCAGGGACTCTGTATGCCGTCCGATCACCTGGTCCAAGTCCCCGAGTCGCAGAAAGCCCTGTAAATATTATGGAACGAAAAAAATCTGGAACGCCAACCCACCAGCGTTCCAAAATATTTACGTTCCAAAATATTTACGTATACGGTATGTAAATCTGGATTTACATATCAACCAAAATCAGAAAAACCGTATACTTTTTCAAAATTTTGAGTAAATGGCACTCCGCTACACCTTTTTCAACATTTTTTTTTATCGTGTAACGTACGGAATTGGCGCTTTTCAGGACAATAATTTTTCCAAAAAAATATTTTTTTTGGTGGAGAAATTCGGAAAAACTGTTTTTGCCGATATTTTCTTCGGAATTTCACCCCCGCGGATCGCCACAAAAAGACCCGGTTTTTGACGGAATTTGAGAGTTGAGCTCCGTAGATTACACCATAAAAAAAATCGGTGAATTTAGTGGAGTAGAGTCCAATTTACTGCTGCCCAACCACTATTACCAACTTTCCTAAGGAAAATCCCCCCAAAAATCGACCCAAAAATGGGTCCGTCTCAGGGAGGCGTCCGGGCCGGAAACAAAAATTTTCCGGCCCAAAAATGTGATTCCTGTGTAGTTTTAATGAGAACCAGGGGATAAGATAGGTCTGGTTTTCCGGTTTTCAAAACCAGGGTTTCCCGGTTCCCGGTTTTCTGGAGAAAAAAAAAAGGTCGATCTCATTTTTGGCGGTTTTTTTGTGACTTTGGGACAGTAAAACAGTCAGAAAAAACGCCATAAAAAAATAGAAAGTGACCCCATCGTGATCCGCACAGAGCTCAAATAGTCCAAAGAAGGCAGAGAAGCGGAGAAGAAAAAATGGACCTAGCGGGTGGCCCGGTGGGGCCCGGTGGGTGGTGATGCCCTCGTCATGCAGGCCTCTTCTGTTTTGAAGGTGCACACATGGTGGACTCCAGCCACCCTAGCGAGTGTCTAAGAGGGAGTCTAAGACTGCAGTCTGTACTGGAGACGGGAGTCTATTTTCCAGCTAATTTACGACTCCCGCTAGTTGAGACTCATGGGAGACACACGGTGTACTCCAGCGGAGGTAGGGTAACCTCCGCTGGAGTTCACCGTGTCGTCTGCCTCTGTGCAGCGTCACTCGGTGCCATCGAATACATGGCGACAGCCCACCAACTCGAGACAGATCTGCTTGTCTGGAGGGCTGAGACGAGAACACGAACGACTTTCAAGCAATCTTGAAGGTCGCCAAGCCTATTGGGGGCAACTAACAGATGAGATTTGTTTGTTGCCTGTCGTCACAGCTAGGTGCCCATTTCCTCGATAACGGAATGTGTGCAGAGATCTCGTGGACCCTTTGGCCATTCTGTCGTGCACCCACTCCACCCACAACGCACACCTGTCACGAGTGGTCGCTCCCCCGTCCTCCTCCACCCTGAAGGTTGAACCCTCAAGGACCAGTGATCTCCTGCTGGCCGGGCTGCGATACAGCGAAGCCTTCCTACTTACAAGCGAATCCAGACTGTAGGGAACAGATGATCACTACCGTGGCCTCCGGCGGCTGGGGGGCTCCGCCCCCCAGACCCCCCTGCGTAAAAAAATTGCACCAGACCGGTTTTTTGGCCGAGAGTCCAAACTTTCAAAGCAGCTGCTGCGCCTGCCCCACCAAGCAGCCTCAGTACGACAGGACGCGCGCAGGCACCGGGCCCTCTCAGATTCTGGGAGGGTTTGCGCGGGTCGCGCGCGCCGAAGGCGCGCGCGAAAAATTTTCAAAACCAGAAAAACCGGAAAACGGCGCCAGAAAAAAAGTCTATCTTATACCCTGATGAGAACCTTCCCAGGGAAAAAAAATCGGTGACTTTTGCGGTGTATAAGGCCTCCTACACGGGGTCCCAAAGTACACAAAATAGCCGAAAATAGCCGAAATCCTGGAGCAATTGAGAAAGTCAGGGGAGAGGTGGGGGCAGTGATCTCGTGCCAGGGCTGGCAGGGGGGGCCGCGGCCCCACCTCCCTTTTTCTGTAATTTTTGGGGAGGGTGGGCCGCCAGGGGTGGCATGGCCCTACCTTGGCCCTACCTCAATATTTTCCCCGTCGAATTTTGCGGATGGGTCAGATTTTGGGGCTTTTGGGTTCGGCCTTGTAGCCGAGTTTTCACGCGCAGCGTATGAAAACCCAACGCCATCATGAGCAGGTGTACCAGGTGCTGGGGGCTTGGTGGTGCTCATCGAAGCGCACCGTCAGGCACTCATCAGGTCAAGCGAAGGATCATCCCCGCCTGGAATGTGCAACAGCACCAACCGGTGTGGGGATTAGCCTTCGAGGGATTTTAGGATGTTCACTACCGTGGCCTCCGGCGGCTGGGGGGCTCCGCCCCCCAGACCCCCCTGTAGCCTGTTAGCTTTGCTGCCGTTCCTGAAGACGGCGCGCTGGCAAAGTTACTCGGGATTGCAGTTTTGCAAGTGCTCAATGGCAACCCAAGACCCCCTGACTACTGATTTTTGGTCCAGCAGGACGATCTAAGGCGGCAGCATCCGATGCCTTTCGAATTGGGGGGAAAACGTTCTGTGGCCCTGTTTGCATCATACTGCGGGAAATCGGAGTGGGGTTGGGCTGCACTTTTTCCCCTGCGGAGCGAGCTCGGCCCACCCTGTGCCCTGGAAGGTGGTGGATTCGCAGGCAATAAGAAGCAAAAAAATCACTGTACAAAAGCCTACCAAGGGGGGTGAGAACTGCATCTGGGAGTAAATTGTCTTCCACTACACCTTTTTCCCCGATTCTGGCCGCATTTGATTCCGTTGCTACCATAGCTTTCCAAGATTTTTTGAAAAAAAAAATTCCCGGCCAACCTCACCAGTCAAATTGGGATGCGCATCCGCATCCCAATTTGAACCCAACAGACTGCATTTCCGGAACTCGAAACAGGGCGGAATTGACTGCTAGGTATACCGCGGAATTCACGGTGGGGTCACAACTCAAAATTGTCAAAAAAATGTACAAATTGCTGCTGCCCAAGTAAACGACTAAAGTATACGGTTTTTCAGATTTTGGTTGATATGTAAATTCCGATTTACATACCGTATACGTAAATATTATGGAACGTAAATATTATGGAACGGGCCCATTTTTGCCCGGTCCGTTCCATAATATTTACGTTCCATAATATTTACAGGGCCAGTTGGGGACTCGGTGGTGAGGATGGCTTGCCTCAGGAATCGCGCGAAAAGTGCACGAGTAGGTCCCGTCAGGGACTCTGTATGCCGTCCGATCACCTGGTCCAAGTCCCCGAGTCGCAGAAAGCCCTGTAAATATTATGGAACGAAAAAAATCTGGAACGCCAACCCACCAGCGTTCCAAAATATTTACGTTCCATAATAATTACGTTCCATAATATTTACGTTCCAAAATATTTACGTATACGGTATGTAAAATCCGGCGATTTATAGGGGGACCCTTTTCGAATTTTTTTTCCGGGGTGGGTCTATTTTGGACGTTTGAGGCCGATTTCGAAGGAATTTTTGAGTTTTGAGCCTATTTTGGGCCCTAAAACGCGTTAAAACCGGTCCCGAAAATGGCTGATTTTTGGCCTTGGCCAAATCTCGCCCAAAATATTGACCCAAAATTTTCTGGGACGAAAATCGGGCCCTGGTGGTCTGGAACTGTCCATTTTCGAAGACAGTCGTGAGAAAATCTCGAGTTTCCGCCCCGAGTTCCCTCATGCGACCCCAAAAATCAAGCAAATGAGGGTTGCCTCCAAATCGGGGTTGTGGGGAGAAAATCGGCCAAATGAGGTTCGGGTCGTCTGTTGTGCGAAATTCAGACAAAACTCAAGTATTCAAACGCTATACCTACCCCAACCGCAACCCCACCCCCTGCCTTCTGCCCCCCCCACCCCTGTGCAAGGTCATGTGCCCCGTCCCATCGCGTGTTGCCTTGATTGTTGCAGATTTTCAAATTGGGAAATTTCAGGTGACCCGATGATAGGGATGTACCCCGAGGGTCTACCTGCAGGGATCCACTTTTTGCTATGCCTGCATTGCTGCTGTTTGCGCTTCTCGCCTCCACACACCACCCTGGGGGGAGGGACAGAGGGCGGAGGGGGCTACACACTTACACAACCGATTCGGTCAAACAATGCCACGTCATCCCCATTGGGGTCCTGGACCGCGGCGTCTCTCCCAGCGAATTGGTGTCGTCATCAGGCAGGCTAAGTAGTTGTCTACACAGGACATTGGTTTTAAGGGGGGTCTGAGTTCTGCGGAACTGGCTTCAAGGGACGCCCCCTCGTAATGACTGGGTGGATGGAGCCAAGTAATACCAGGTGGTCGGACACCGGAACTCTCGGCATTTATTAGTCGCGGGAACTGTGTCCGTGTGGTAGGTGACCCCTTCCGATTCCACTGATTCCACTCTTGAACATGTAGTGTTGAAAGATACTTGGTGTTCTGATGTTTTACAGGGTACTTGACAAAGGAAAGAGGGTGGTCAGTCTTGTGATCCACCCTGAATCCTTCCTGTGAGCAGCAGATCCACAACACCTTGACTTCTTTCAGCGGCTGTATTGATATTGCCTGACACAGCAAACATGATTCAATTGGAGGAACAAGCCTCGTACACCAGCGGCCCAAAAGGTGGATTTCATGTATGGTTTTAGGATTTCCCTTATTACTGATGGTGTAGAGACTACAAAGCCTGACCTGATGACGCCGCCATGAACCTGGGAGACACGCCGCGTGAGAAGGGACCTCGGTGCGGGGTGGCGTGAAGATCCTGCCTGAGTGCCCTCGTCGGGACCCGCGGTAAACCGTGGCGTTCCCCCCGAGGCAAGTCCAGGACGAAGGTTGCAGATAACCGCTGCACCTCTTCGTCCGAAAGGAGCTCACAGGATAGGGGAACTGCCCACACCCCACTCACGACAGTGTATCCGAAAGGTGCACTGCGCGTGTGGTGGCGGTGTCGGGTCCAGACCCACCTCGTTCCCCCATGCCCGTCAGTTGTTGCCCCTCCAGGGGTGGCTGCTGTCTGGCATGGGGGGCGCCCTCCCTGCCTTGCAAGGGAAAATGTAGAACGGCATGCTGCCCGTTTCTTCATTTTTCACCTTGCCTGGTGGGGGGGGGAACCTCTCACGAGGCAAAAAAGAGGAACGGCATGCTGCCCGTTCGCTCATTTTTGCCTCGGGGGTACATATGCAACCTCCGGATTTACATATGTAAGCTCCGGATTTTACATATGGCTTCGTTCATAAACACCCCCCCCCCCCAGATTGGGCCTTTTAGCCATTTTTGGCCAAAAATTGGGAATAATCGCATTCACCACCCTCGTCTGCCCCCCACCTGCACTTCGGGGGGTCCGGGGGGGCCACGGGGGACCCAGGAGTCCATTTTGCTCTCTCATTGGCATGGGAAATGGGGAAAAATACCTTCTCGTGAGCCTGGTACCGGATCACAAAAGAGCTGCCGAAATCGGCGTAAGTCTTCGTTCGACGAAACAGATGAGGGATCAGCTTGCTCGCGGAGTGGTCGTAGTCAGTGTCTCGGTATGCTGGCACCGAGCATCATTCAGCAGATGACAGGACTTCGACCTGGAGAGCAAACGCCACATCGTCCACGGGTTCCGGGATAACGGATAGTCAGAAGAGTGTAACATGCCCGTAGGTACAGGGTGTTCTCGAGGCAAGGGTGAGCCCCGGCGGTCGACCCACTACGATTCACAGAGGACAACATCGATACGAACCAGTGTTCGACGGTGCTGATTCGGATGCACAGATGAGGGTCCCGCAAATCAGGCATCTACCTGCGCTCATTGCAGCTTTGGAAGGACGCTGTCTGGTATAACCAGACGGTGGCGGACGAGTGTGGTGAAAGACGGGTATCATCTGCACAGCTCGACGACCAATTACATGTGTCACACAAGGCCATCCGACTGGTGGCTACTGCACTCGGGAGGGCAGCCCCCAGACGGAGTGAAAACATCTGCCGCAGCCAGTAAGACCACCACACGTCGGGGAGGAGCTGCAGGATTTGCTCCACTCTGATGGTTCATTCTGACTTTTGTTAGGGGTCTGACACTCTGGCGCAACTCTGGCAACTGTATCGACGTCAATGGAGGCGCAACGAACGAAGCCCCTATCAAAGGAGTCCCTGGTTCCCTCGTGGATGACATGTGCTCTGGTCCGGGTAAATACCAGAAGGCAGGAGAGTCGCAGAGACGGCCTAATGGAGCGTGGAAAAATGATACATTCCCCTCATGATTATGGGTCTTTTGCACAAAAATGACCGGAAAAAGGCCTCCCAAGTGCCCCCGAACCTGTTTTCCCACCTCGAGGGTGGTTGCGAGGGTGGTGAATGCGATTTTCCCCAATTTTCGCCCAAAAATGGCTAAAAGGCCCAATCTGGGGGGGGGCGTTTATGAACGAACCCATATGTAAACTCCAAAATTTACATATGGGTGGATTTTTTTGCCCCCCCCTAATTTTCACGAGATTTTTTTCCCGGGCTGGGCATGAGTCCCAGCTGACCTTCGGTACCAAAACCCAAAAAAAACACCTCCTGGGCACGACCTGGCCATCAGGACACCTTCCACACCCAGTAGGACCTGTTTTTCACCATTTTTCGACAGATTTTGGCCAAAAGTGGCCCATAGGGCCCACACAGTGTATTTTCCTGGTTTTCACCAGTTTTGGCAAATTTGCCTATCTTCTGCTCATTTTCTGGGCCCGAAACCGATTCCAGTGGGTCCACAGGACTCCTGTGGACCGATTTCTCCGACTCGGGGTCAAGAATGCAGTCACGGAAGGTGAGAAAACTACAAAATTTGCCTTTTTCACCTGTTTCTGCAGGGAACCCGGGCGACGTGCAGGGCCAGGTCACAAGCATAAAACTCCAAAAACAGGCGAAAGACCCGGATTGGCTCTAGCAGTTTCCCAGTGGCAATCTGCCTCTGCCCCCCTGCTGCACAGCCAGTTTCCAGAGAGTGACCATCATCATTTCCCAGACGACACCCTGTCTCAGCGCCCACGTGTTTGTCTGGCGGTTGAAGGCAAAGAACTCCGGCACTTCGGGGTACCTGAGGCTCGTCATCCCATCGAAGTTGCCAACGTTGCGCTTGCACTGGTCGTTGGCATCGAACCAGGCGAGAAGAGAAGACTTGGCTTTGTCAACAGCGTTCTGCAGGTGGTTCAGTGTGTCAGTGGACTGGGGGTGAGAGGGGGTGGGGGCTATCCTGTTCACCCACACAACTCACAGTCACTCCTGCATTTGGGGTGAACCGCCGTTGCTGACCTGGCTTTCACATCCCTTTTGGTGATCGTTTCATTGTATTCTTCTCAGCACCAGGGGGAAATGCAAAGCAGTCTCATGCGCAGCATTATCGAAGAAGACCCGCTCTTGCCCCTCGAGGTGGTGTTGAGCCTTGTGACGGAGGGCCACACAACGGACATCTTTGTGTGCAGAAGGTGAGGGCGAATTCGAATGGAGCGAGGGGGTGAGGGGAGTTTGCGGAGCCTGTGGGATTATCCCAGGGACCCACAGAACTGATTCGGTCGGGGTGGGTCCTCCCTTTCTTCCTCCCCCTGTTCCAATACTTGCAATACTGGGGCCTTCGCTGCAGGAGGGGTGAAACAGGTGAGTTTTTGTAGTTTTCTCGCCTTCCGAGATGCATTCTTGACCCCGAGTAGGAGAAATCGGTCCACAGGAGTCCTGTGGACCCACTGGAACCGGTTTCGGGCCCAGAAAATGAGCAGAAGATGGGCAAAACTGGTGAAAACCAGGAAAAGACACCTTCTTTCAGGGTTGGCCCCTGCAGGCCATGTCAGGCCAATATCTGTCGAAAAAATGATGAAAACAGTGCCCTGCTGGGTGTGGAAGGTGGTCCTGATGACAAGGTCGGGCCCACGACGAATTTTTTTGGGTTTTGGTACCGAAGGTCAGCTGGAACTCCTGCCCAGCCCCGGAAAAAATTCTCGTGAAAATTAGGGGGGGGGGGCAAAAAAATTTACCCATATGTAAATCGGAAAATTTTGATATGCAAAAATTTGATTAGCAAAATGATATGCATTTTCTGCATAAGACCACCGTGGGGGTTGGTTGCACGGGCCACAGAGGGGGGGGGGGGGTATCGCATAGTGTCGCAGAGAAAAAAACCAAAAAAAAGAACACCACGTCCCCCACTCCGCCAAACTCATCACACAGACACACACCCCCCCCCCCCACACCACCCCGACTGTTCCCCTCATTCTGCTCCAGACATCTTCAAGAGAGAGGCCCCGAAAAAGGCCACACATGTTCACGCGCGCGTTGCACGCACACAAAATATTCAACTGCCCGTGGGAAAAAAAAACGCCGCTCGTGGGGTGGGGTGGGGGCTGGGCTCTCGAGGGGCTGGAACTGCAAAAACTGCAGAAAGCCGAGAAGAGGGGAAAGGTGAAGCCCCGTTTCCTCACTGCGCTCTGGAGGGTGCTTGATTGTCGAGAGTGAATGGAAAAAGCAAGTCTCCCAGCACCTTCTTGCAATCACAGCGCTCTGCCGGGGGGGTGGGGGGGGAGAAATGTGGCAAGTGCACATGGCCCATTCTGTTGCAGTTCGACGGCGGGTCGACAACAACGTGATGTGCCTTTGATGTGCCGATCCCCAGCCATCGGGTTGTGCAATGTTGATCAGAACGCCGTGTCTCTTCCCCCTCCCGCATGACCCTTCTGATTTTCAAATCACGCGGAGGGAAAGGGGGTGCTGCTGGCGTGCGGAAGAATGGTTGAGTCAGGCCAGACCGCATGGCTTGGTTTCCAACATCCCGGGGAGCAAACCCATCTCCCCCCCCCCCTAGGCATAGGGTGCGGGCGATTCGCCTATCGCCCTATATTCGCCCAACCGGGTTCGAGCCCCGATTATCGCGTATCGAATCGCCTTATCGCCCATTATCGCCCAATTATCGCCCGATTATCGCCAAATTATCGCCCAGTATCGCCCGTTTTCTTTCACACTTTCTGAAGGGGTCTTCAGCTAGTGGTGAGTGGGTTGCCGCTCTACTGACCCTGGGTCCCACAGGGCCCTGTGACCTCGTCAACAACTGGGCCAAGACCTCGGATTCTGCATCAGAAATCAGCTTCTGACCACTGACGTCATGCGGGTGGGTCATTTCCTCGGTCAAAACCCACGTGAGGAACTGGGCATTGGCCCAGATCCTGACCTCGCTCAGGACCTGTTCACTCGCCGTTACTAGGAGCACTCGTGAGCATGAAGCGGGTACACCTTAGTGTTGAAGGAGATGCGTGGTTCTAGTGTAGTCGGTCTGAATGGGAGGAGATGCACTCTGTACGTTTGAGATGACTCATTGCATAGCCCACAGGAAGCTTCACGGCTGATCTGAGACCTGGGGCGGTTCTGACCCTGGTCACAGGGTCATCACCCACTGAGAACACTGGAGCAGAGGGCTTGATCTAGGTCAGGAACCGGGTCTTCACTGAGGCAATGACCCACTCACCACCTCAGCAGTGATCTGACGTCCCTGGCCGGGCCGTTTTGCCCCCAAAAATACGACGGAAAAATTATCGCCCACTTATCGCCTTGACAGAATGGGCGATAATGAGGGCGAATTTTTTTGCGATTTGGGCGATAACCGAATCGCCCGCACCCTATGCCTAGGGGGGGTCAAATGGGGGTGACAAACACGATTTTTCAAAAAACCGGCGCAGAGGCCCCAAAGCCCCCGTAAACCCTCCAAACCCCCCCAGATCGGTCCGGAAACCCATCGAACCCCACTTTTCCACCATTCCGGGCACCTCAGGTGCCCGAATTGGGGTACCTAAATTTTGTGCCACCGTTTGGTACCGTACAGTGCCACTGTGTGGGAGGTTGGAAAAGAAAATGCCCCAACACACCACATCTGAGGGTTGCAATGCATGTTGCTTGCCAACCACGTCATCCGGTGGGTGTCAGGCGCTATGTAGGTGGCATTAGCCAGGTCTTCGATGTGTTCTGGCTTGTATATATACCTCCCTGCCTGCGGCACAGGCACTGCCTTTGTCCCCCACACCAGCCACAGAGAGCGTATTGTACTCGGTCCACGGTTGCTGATTCATTGTGATGCGTTGTATCCTCGAGTGAACGTCACACACTAGTGGCACCACCACCCGCCATCCGAGAGCTGTATTGACTTTGCGCGCTTCCGTTGTATTCACCTCGCCACGCATATTGCACCGTTCAGTACCAGTGCTCTTGGGCCAGGCAAAGTAGACCGCAGCAACTACCAATTCTGGCACAATGGGTACCACGACAGCGCACTTCATGTGTTCCCGGAATGTACAGCTCGTGTTGCAACAGTCGTTGTCAACACATCCCGGTTGTGGAGCACTGCTGCACAGGAATCACACGACCATCTGGACTGTTCCGTACCTACAGGCAGCCTCCCGGTGCATGGTGGCAGGGAGGTATATATACAAGCCAGAACACATCGAAGACCTGGCTAATGCCACCTACATAGCGCCTGACACCCACCGGATGACGTGGTTGGCAAGCAACATGCATTGCAACCCTCAGATGTGGTGTGTTGGGGCATTTTCTTTTCCAACCTCCCACACAGTGGCACTGTACGGTACCAAACGGTGGCACAAAATTTAGGTACCCCAATTCGGGCACCTGAGGTGCCCGGAATGGTGGAAAAGTGGGGTTCGATGGGTTTCCGGACCGATCTGGGGGGGTTTGGAGGGTTTACGGGGGCTTTGGGGCCTCTGCGCCGGTTTTTTGAAAAATCGTGTTTGTCCACGTAAAAGGGTGGCATTTGACCCCCCCTACCCCCCCCCCCAACTATTTGAGAAAAATCGCCCCACTAAGAAAGCCCGGGCACCGCACAGACATGAACCCGTTGACGCCCTCTTTGAAAGTTTCTTCTGCTCAAGCCCAATTGCCGAAAAACGCAGAGGCAGTGGAAACCACCTCAAGAGGGGACACCACTCTCTTGCACAGATGCCCGGCACAGCAGGGTCAGATGGTTGAGAGTTTTCCTTTGAAACCCAACACCATTCCCCCGCTTGTGCACTCCATCCGTGTAGTGTCCCACACGGGTGTTGCCGTGCCAGGGATACTGCCCTGTTGTTCGAAAATGAGAGTTGGTCTCCCCAGGCAAAATGCCGCCCCTCGTTTCAACGGATTTCGCAGAGGGGGTCGGGGGAGGGGGGCTTTTGTTGTTTACTTCTTTCGTTTCGTCGCTTTCTGGCTGGGGCGTCGTGGATCCACACACCCCTTGGTTCGTTGGCGGGCTGGCACTGCCAGAGTGCACAGGGAGGTTTCTTCGCTCGTTCTCGCAAATGGGGGATGGTATGGCATGCCAGTTGCCGTTCACGACGGGGTGGCAACGGTAAGGCAACTGAATGGGGTTGTTAATAATGGCTGCAGCCTGACATGTCAGGATGTCTGACATGCCCGATTGACCACTGCCTCGTGCACAGGGTGACCATGTCACCCTCCTGGGCTTACGTGAGGTGTTTCAGCATGCCACGGGGTGTAACTTGCCATGAAATCACGACGCGTGTCCCCAGCGAGGGGCAGAACAGGGCCACTGCAGAGAAGAGTACAAGCAGGTGACACTCCGAGACGCCGAGAGACGTTCGATTCGCGGAGTGTCGAAAGGGGTGGGGCGGGGGGGGGGGGGGTTTGGTTGACTTGACCCGCCGGATGGTTCTCCCCCACCCCACGCCCACGATCTGTTTACCGCACAGCACCCCATCGCAAATATTACAACGCCGGCAACCGCGCGGCCACATGAAAACTGTCATACTGGTCGAACCTTCACGACGAGAGGGCGTCTTGCAGAAAAGGGGCAACTTTTACGTTCTTTTTCACAGAATGCAACACTGCACGGAATGGAAAGAGTCTGGTGGCTGCAACTCTGCAGTAACTTAGCATGATAGAGATCAGATATCCTGCCTCAGTGCGGAGAAACGCATGGGCATCTGGAACAAAAGCGTGGAATTGTCTGTCGGATGGAATTTGGGAAACTTTTTTTTCCGAAAAGGAAAGACGGGGTGGTGAGTGACGAGTTGGGGAAAGCCACGGTACCACAGAGCCCGTAAGTTAGGCACGAGCGCTGGTATTTCTTGCTGCACCTCGCACACTACAACAGCCATAAACCCCCACAGAACCCTACAGCGATGCATGAGCCCATCCGTAGTCCTCAAGACACATGCAGCGCTCGCCTGGCCTTCAGAATCTCTGTTTTCCGTGCCCTTTGCGATCCGCCGAGGTCAAGGCAAGGGAATCTCGAGGCGAATTCGGATCACAGAATAAAGAAGTTCCGATGTGTGGGGGAGGTGTTTGGAGGTGTTTGGGGTGTGTTTTGAAACCAGGGTTTGCGTAGCGTACTCTTGATAGGGTACTGACCACGCTGTTTGGCGCGTGTGTGTATAGGGGGACCCTTTGCTCAGAAGTGCAGAAAGATGAACTGCCTCGCTCAAATAGGAGGCAAAGCTGGCACAGAATCTTCTTTTGAGAGTTATTCGTTCTTTTACCCCGCTTGACAAAGCTCCCACTGCCCCATGAATATGCCAAGCCTCGCACACGCGGACCAGACCTTGAGGCTTCATGAGGTGTGACGTTGAGAGTATTTTTCGAGTGGGGGTAGGAGTGTGGTGGGCAGGGTCGCTGACAGAAATAATATCACGAATAGTTGGGAGTGGTGGGACGGGGGGTGTGGGAGGGGTCGTTGCAGAAGGGATGAGTAGGAAGCCCCATGGGAAGAGCCGTGTAGGGGGGGGGATGGGGTCCAACCCCACGGGGGGGGGGGGGGGTAGTGAAATAGAAGTAGAAGGAAGCACAAGAATGATCTCCCTTCACTCGTCCAACCCCGGGGGGCACACACACACACACACAGGTGTCGCTTTGCAACTGGATATGTCGCCTCTGTCGCTATTACACAGAAATATTACAGCCCGTCACCCCCTCCCCTGTGCACATTCGCAAATATTCCGTTTCTTTCAATTCTTGACAAACGACCACGGGGGAGGGGGGGGGGCAAGGGAGAGAATGCCATAGAAGAAAACGCGAAGTACTCCACCTCCCTCCTAACGCACCGCTGCTGTTTTGGCTTTGTGTCTCCGCCATCGGAAAAAGCTTCGGCAAAGCCCGGCGGCCTTCCCCCTCCTGTTCATAGGAGGGGAGGACGCGAACGCATTGAAGGCTCCTCACGCCCCTTTGGCGATTTTTCTGGACTTTTTAGGAAAGCTCTCTGTGCAACACCAGGACCACCACCGTGACGTTGTCCATTGTTCTGCAGTTCAGCGCCAGCTGGACGAGCCCCTCAGCCGCCCGCTTCGCAGCGCGCGTCTTATCCGAACCTTCCATCGAGAGGGTGCGGTAGACAGACTCCGCCGCGGCTTCGCTTGTGACGACATCCCACACCCCATCGCATGCCAGGATCACCGCCTCACAGGAATCCGTCAGAGTCACACGCGTCACCTCCGGCACATTCGACACCACAGGCTCATGCCGTTCGGACAGCACCTGGCTGCCCCCTTTGAACTCGAAGTCGCCGAACGCCCGGGACACCGCAAGGCAGCCCCCTACCCTGCCCAGCTCCACACGCCCCCCTGCAGCCTCAATGCGGGCCCTCTCCGAGGCAAAGGTGGGCTTGTGGTCGATGCTGAGCGCCTGCCCCCTGCCCCCGCTCTCAACGAGAACCGCACGCGCGTCACCCAGGTTGCTGATGTACATCTCGTTACCTACCAGAAGCGCTGCGATGCAGGTGGAGCCGCCGTCCCTCCCTTTAATCTTCTTATAGATGGCACGGTCCGTCGAGACAAACGCCTGCGCGAGCGACGTGGCGGGGTCCTGGGGGAACGTCTTCTGCGACAGGATGCAGGAGGGGAGCAGCTGCGATGCCAGGTCCGCCACATGCTTCCCGCAGTGCCCGTCATACACAGCTGCGTAGGACACGGCGAGGTTCGACGGTTGCCCCCCCGAGAGGGTCCAAGGGATGGACAGATGCACGGAGTGCACGTCCTCCATGGAGGGCCGCTTCCCCTGCGCAGATGCGTCACCGCTTGCGATGACCAGCGGTCTGCGCGAGGCCTTGCTGATGGTGTTGAGGACGCGGAACTTTGTTTTCATCTTTGTCACAGGCACAGGCGGTGCATGTCTCTCGCGCTCGTTGTGGGGCGGCCCACCGAGGCCCACATACGGCTTGGCAGGCGGGCTGTTGGAGCGGATGAATGAGTTTTTAGACTCACCCCGCCGCAGTGAGTAGTGCTGCGCGACGACGAAGGGGGAAATCGGCTCCTTCACGATACGCTCACTCCCAGCACGCGTGGGCGCCCCTGGTCCCGGTTGGCCCGGTGTCATCACATGCGACCGATCGCGGGCAAACGAAGGCCCGGAGCGGGCACGGTGCAGTGGAAAAGACATTTGTGTGTACCTGCTGGGGTGGGTGTGAGAGTGAAGGCAAAAGGCAAGTCTCCCAGCACCTCGCAATGTGCAATGTTTGTCCTTTTTAGTCACCACAAATGGGTACGCTTGATAAGGAGGATCTCTGCACAAATGAGGGGGGGGGGTGTGTTGGGTGGGGGGGATGGTGTCCGGGGATTCCGTTCGACAAAGCTGTCGGCAAAAAAAAAGCTGTCTGACAAATATCAGCGCCTCTTCTCATGGCTGCCCCCCCCCCCCACCCCTCCCTCGCACAACTTTTTTTCTTCTTTTTTTTGTTCCCTGCTAGACAACTACTCATGACTGAACTGAATGAGATCCGGGACCAAGCTGCACCCCTCAGAGAGGGCCCAACAAAACCCCCCCCCCCCCTTCCCCCCTCCACCCCCCCCCCACTCCCACAGCTTCATCTCTTTCCTGAAGGCCAGGGAGATGAGAGCTCCCAAGCTGCAGCACGTAAATACCCCCTGGGGGGGGAGGGGGCGGAGGGCTTTCTTCCGGAAATGCAGAAACGTGAGAAGAGAAAAGATGAACTGTGGCAGTGTGTGTGTTGATCACTTGAACAATTTTTGGCCGTGTTCGTAGCATCCCCTGGCGCTGTTTCGCTTTGTAGATGGGTTAACGGGTCCTCGCCCACCCCTGTGTGTGTGTGTGGGTATTGTGTTCCACACAAAAACAAGACGATTTTTGCCAAAAGAAAGTGGCACGGGGGGGGGGGGGGCTAAGGCACCAACACATCATGGGCGTTTGCTGTATGTATTTCTTGGGCGACTTCAGTCTGATGAGGTGGTTATTTTTGTTGCCCAAAGCGCTGCCGACTACCGTTTTGACGCTGGCAGGACTTCGAAAACTATCCGTGTCCCCGCTGGATCGCAAAGTGACAGCGAACGAGACAGCAAACCACTTCCTACCGAAAGTTGTTTTGTTGAAACGCAGACCCCACTCTTTGTGTACACCACTCCCCGGTCTGATGAAGTGGTGTGAGTGGGGTCGCGCGATCCAGCTAAAGGCTCAGAAAATTTCCCCCAGTTGGCTACGCCGAACTAACAAAGAGTCCGGGTTTTGTTTGTGCGCACGAGCGGCAGTGTGTTGTGGCCCCTGTGAAGGGCGTTGCTGTGATAAAGTGGTTTTGTGTTGCTCTCTCAAAACACACTGCGCGCGGGTACGCTCCACTGACTCTTTCGCTGTGACAAGCAAGCTTGTTTGGGCAAAACAAATCCAGACCAGATCAGTACGGCCATCCCCGAAAGGCCTGGATGCGTCTTTGGTGTTACCTCTCAAAGAGAGGTGACAAACTGACAGTTTGACACAGAGCGAAGGCCTTCATCGGGGCCAACTCTGGAAAGACGTAGACAAGCAGCATTATGTCTGAGAGTCAAGATTGTTCACCCACTGTCAATAATGGGCTGGATATACAAGCTGTGCAAAAGATGGATCTGCTGCAAAACTGAAACCACCCCCCCCCCCAAGCCCCGAAAACAACTTCCATTGGCTTCATCGTATTCGCGTGAGAGGAGCAAAAAGTCACATTACACTAACACAGAAGGGCATCTTTGCTATCGGCAAAAAATTCGGCGGTTTTCTCCTCTGAAAAGGAGCGGAGGAAAAAGTGCAGCAACTAACACACCGTTTTCGGTACCGTAGCGAGAGATGACCCAGAGAGAGAGAGAGGGGGGGGGGGGTTTTCTTGATTGTCGAGAGTGAAGGGAAAAGCAAGTCACCCAGCTCCTTCTTGCAATGATAGTCTTTTTGGAGTCACCACAGAGAGAGAGAGAGAGCGAGAGAGAGGTGTGAAGGGGAGATAAGGCGATGGGGTGTTCGCCAAACCCGGATAATGGACTTCGATCATCATGAATTATCGGATGACACTTTTTATTCTCATGGTCAACTCCAGCTTTGTGTCTCAGATCGAGTGATCCTCAACACCTTTTACACAATACTGTTCTGACATCTTCGATACACACCAACACCTTTCTTTGATACATATCCTTAGCATCACAACACCTGAGACCTCGACTGCGATGGGATATATCGAGCAGCCAGGCGGTTCTAGTTTGTCGCTAGTTACCCGCCTGACTCGATCGACATTGAGGACATGCAGGTGGCCCATTGAGAAGACTTGTCATCCCGGGGGAGGGCGGTGGGAAAACCTGCGTTGCCGTCTCCTCGCAACGCCTTGTTACTTGTCTTGACAATGGATTGGTTGATGATTGTATTGGTGCCTGTATTTGTTGCAAGTATCAAGTATCTGTCATGTGGTGTTCATGTTCGATTGAGGTGGACACCGGTGGGGGGGACAAAGCCTGTCAAGGCTCATTGGAACATAGGGTGGCATCGCAAGTGCGTCAGTACCCTGATATTCGCGTGGAATTCCTTCGGAACCTGCACAACATAACCACTCCCGAGTCCGCTGACCCTCAGGGGGTGAGATCGTCGTGATCACAAGATCGCAGGAAGGATTGATCAGACAGTTGTTGACGTCAACACTAAATGAGGTTGGAGCGTTCTACAGGGTGGGCGGGGGGGGGAGAAAAAATATTTGGTTCTGTACCGAAGTACGTTGATCGAACCAAATGCGGGTTCTCCAACCCGTTTGTGGAGGTTGACTAACCGATAATAAAAGTGCCTTCAATTCGGCTTTCCCTTTACATTACATGAGGGTGCCTCATTGAAAGCGTCCTTTATTCTCATGGTCAACTCCAGCTTTGTGTCTCAGATCGAGTGATCCTCAACACCTTTTACACAATACTGTTCTGACATCTTCGATACACACCAACACCTTTCTTTGATACATATCCTTAGCATCACAACACCTGAGACCTCGACTGCGATGGGATATATCGAGCAGCCAGGCGGTTCTAGTTCGTCGCTAGTTACCCGCCTGACTCGATCGACATTGAGGACATGCAGGTGGCCCATTGAGAAGACTTGTCATCCCTTCGCTGTTCTCTATGGGCGACCTGTCCCCATCGCAGTCTCGCTCATAAGAGAGCCAATCGACGCTATCGACGCTAAGCGACAGATGCTGGGCGCAGCCTCCGTGTTTTGGCTCCGTACGATCAGGGTCAGATGATGTCGGTTATTCGATAGAGCACGCAGGCGCCCGGTATCCGTCCCGCGTGCTGTCCGGCCGGTGAGCGTCGAGAATACACAGCGGGATCACCGTGCAGGCCTTGCACAGTCGCCTTCGCCGCAGATAAGCCACGATGTCACGCTGCCGCTGGTCGTTCCTTTTCGTGAACACGTGCCCTATCGAATAACTGATGGAGTCGGTGTCCTGTCCGCGATCGGCAAGAAGGATCATAGGCGGAGTTGTTTCTTCCCTGCTGTCGTTGGGGAGCCTACATTCGTGGGCGAAGATTGCCTGGTCGTGGACACGTCCGTCCGGAGCTGGGTATAAACACATTGAGGGGGTCTTCGCTGCGGGGTGATCGTCAGTGTATTTTGGTGTATTTCCAGTTGAATTAGCTGATGAAGGTTGACGAAGGATAACGACCAGCAGTGACCCCCTGATGGCATCAACTCTTGAGAGGAGCTTCCTCGGCGGCTGCGCACGCCATGCCGCCCACCACCCGTACAATGCCCTGCGCTGCTTTTACAGCAGCAGTCGGGTGCACGGCACACGGCCTCCACATGTTGAACGATCCCAGCACCGGTCGCCCACGAACCCGTCGACAAGCCCGCAGTACTGCTGTGCCTCATTCAAGGCTGTCGTAGGCACCGCATCGAACGACTGTGCAAAGTCTGACGCGTTGCCCTCCATCAGGCCCAGCGACCCGCACATGGCACTTGCCGTCACTGACCGTCACAGAGCTTGTAAGGTGACAGTCCCGCCTCGTCACTGTCCGACGGGTAATCGGGCGTAGTTCGTAGCTGTTGTGCCTCGCTGGACAGCACATCGTCAGCCTCAAGGCAACATCATCAGATATCTCTAATAGACCTGCATGGCCTCCGCGTTTAAATGATCCCATTCAATCATACTGTCATCGACCGAGACCACGTATGAAATACCAACCATCCGGTGTGCTGCTGCCAGGCTCGCTTCCGCCTGCCGAGGTGGGGTGGGAGGATATCTGATGTAGTCAGGGTCCTGCGTTCTCGCATCCCCCGTTGCACCTCTACCGTATGCATCGTAAGGTAGCAGTGCACGACCCAATGATTATTCAACATGAGCCTGCGGGTGGGTCACTCGCTGGTACCCTGCACACGCATCGGATGGCCCGGGTATCTCACGCTTGCCGGAGAGGTAGATAGTGGAGAGAGATGCTGGCGTGGTCGGGGGTGTCAGGTTGGTTCGAGTCGCTTCCTGCGACACGATTTGCCAGGGTGGTCGGGGCGGGGTTCGGCAGCCTCTGAAGTGTACACACGTGCCTCCAAGTGCCCCGAGTGGCAATACGCGTCGTGATGTCGGTAGGAATTTTCATAGGACGGGAAAGTCGAAATCCGATCCATATGGGGAGGAGAACACCAGTGATGGTTGTCTGGCGCGCTGGCTGTCGACACCTTCACGATGCGTGTCTAAGTTCTCTCGACGTTGGCCTAGTTACGTCTATGCTGACTCCGTCTATGGCGACGTCACATTCACCCAAGCACTCAAGAGTAGTGTAGGTGTTCACGCGTCGAGTGAAGAGGAGGGATCGCGACTTTCTGAAATCCGGCCCAAGCGTTCCGAGGCGGCGATCTGAATGCCGGTGAGTCACCGGCAGGAAGACCTGTGAGATACAGTGCGCCTCGGCGATAGAGATACATGGCCACGGGTGTGGCATCATAGTGGTGGCAGTGGTTAATCTCTGCTGCTTGAGCTTCATCGGGTGGGTGAGTTCGGGTTTGTGAATGAGCTTGTTTGGCGCTACAGACGCGGCTACGTGCACCGTCCGAGGGCCGCGGGTGGGCATGCCGGGTAAATCTGTGTTTGTCCAGGGCACTACTTCACGCTCCCGCTCGTAGAAGTGGTGTTGAAGTCGAGGAGGCGGTCCCCGTCCGTACTGCGTGTCGTCGATGGTGATTTATGTGAGTCGGGGTCACGCCGCTCTGCGCGGTGGGCCTGGTCATCGAGGTGCTGGATACTGCGGAGGCCCCGTAAGGATGGGGGGTGTGGGAGGCCTCTACCCGGATGTGTCAAGGAACGCCCGCTGGCGTCGTGACTTTGTGGTTGCTGCAAGGGGTTGGAGTCGCTCCTGGAACACGTTCCCTGGTGACCCTTGGTGAAGTTGCCTTGTTGCGGTTGCCGACGGGGAGTTCAGCGGGCCCAGCTCCTTTGGCCCTACTTGTCGTCAGCGGCGTGTTTACCTGCGGGTGTTGCCGAACACCAGCTGTGCCTTCGGTGGTAGTAATCCTCCGATGAACCCCTCTGCAACGGCCATTCTCATGCCGGAAAGTATCGTGAGGTAGACTTTGAGGCTGGGTCCGTACGCGATAGGGAGTAACCTGGGCAGCGATGGTATCCACAGTTCGGTGAGGTAGTAGGCCCCAGCGACGGCTCCCTTGGCGTCATGGACATGTAGATGTGGGTTCCGCATTAGGCGTCAAGGCACGTCAGGGTCCCTTCCCGTTGTCGCACCGCCTAACCAGACCTACCAGTCCCGTGGCAACAGCGCGGGGTTCGGGCGGCCCCTCAATGCGAGCTTTTGGTTGCAGTGTGACAGCAGAGGCGGGTCTCCTCCAGGCGCTACCCAGTGGGGCGACGTCATGTCTCAGCTACACATTCCCCTCGTGTACAGGACACGGTTTTTACCGCAGTGGCGGGTCTCCGCACTGTTGTCGTACAGCCCTTCGACATCGCAATCCTTTCCCTTCGCTCCGGTCAGCTCTCCTTCAGCAAATCGCTTCCTCCGCCATGCCCGGTTGATCCGCCCGTAGGAAGAGCTAAAGGGCTCGATTGGGTCCCGGGGTGGTTGCCGATCACTTCCCGCCGGTCTCCGAGATTCCGTCCCTTGAATTAGCGTCCGCGTGGGCTAGCTGGGATCGACGCCTTCCCGCAGCACGACGTCCTGTCACAGTTCCATTACCACCCCAGCTTCCAGTCGCATTGGGGGATCCCGTCACTGGATCGCCGTACCCAACCTGGTAATAGAGCTCGGCCGCCCCGGCTCATCTCAGTGGTGTCCCATGCACGCTACCGCCCCACTTGAGCGGCAGTTCTCTTAGATCCGTCTCCGTTGCTCGAACCTATGACCGGGGTGGTGGTCTGCCCGCTGTCCCGGCACCGTATGCCGTATACTACTGTCCCAATGGGCTGCCTCATGTGCGCACCTTACATGCGTTACACCAGGGTGGGGCCATCGTCCCGTCTCCCATGCCACCACGCATTCCATCATTCTTCGATTTCCGTCTACCGACACTTGCTACCAGGGGGGTAAAAGTGCGAGTGCACTCTCGCTTCCCTCCACCATTTTGCTCTTGGTCCGAGGCATGGCACTGTTCCGGTGCTGATGCATGCCGATCTATTCGTAGGCAGTTCGCCTCCCTGCGTACAAAACCGTCGGGCCGGCACTCAGATATCGCATGTGGGGTGACCCTGCACGTCTCGGGTCGACCCCCGGACTGGGGCCTGTCGTCCCGCACCTCCACGCACGTGCGCCCCCGGGTTTGTACGTAAACGTCCTCGGTGGAACCCGGTCGATGCGTCACATGTGCGACACCGTACGTCTTCGTCGGAGCCCGATCATTTCGCACTCTCCGTGCGTGCACGTGCCATCGGGGCCAGGACCCGGTTATACCGTACTCATATCATACTCCCCGCGTGCGCGTGTGCCGTCAGGGCTGGAACCTGGTCGTTGCACTGACGCCGCGTGCCTCCGGGTTCGAGGTTGGATCATATCTCATCCCTTGCGAACTTGTGCGTACTCTACGCTGTACCTCCGGGGGAACCCGTTCATGACGTGGCCCAGCTCCTGGCCGCGGGGGAGGGGACGGGGCGGGGGGGTTCGGGAAATGGGCCACTCTCGACACATGTCATTCAAAACGGGGGAATGGGGGAGAAGTTGTGGTGAGACGCACACACCCCGACCTGTGATGAGGTGAGATGTGGCTCTGCAATTGCGGCACTACGCGCGCCGTAAGCTCAAACCGGACCGCTACACAGAAGTATCCTGCCACGCCCCCCCTTGTTCACAGGGGCGACCGGCCGGGCTGTCGCTACAACGACCAACGACAAACGTCGTACAACTGTTTTGAGTACCTCGCTTGTCCCGCGGTTACCCTGCGTCTCGGTGCGGGAACCCGGTCGTAATATACTCACCACGTACGCGTGTGCCCTCGGGGCTAGTACCCGGTCGTTGCACCGACGTCGTACGCCTTCGGGGCTGAGCCCGGTCACGTCGCACTCACCGCTGACGCGCGTGTCCTCGGGGCAGGGACCCGGTCGGTACACTTACATCGTACGTCTTCGCGACCGGAACCCGGTCGCGGCGCACTCATCGCGTATGCGTGTGCCCTGGGGGTGGTACCCGGTTGTTGCACCGACACCGTACGCCGTCGGGGTTGGAACCCGGTCGCGGCGCATTCATCGCGTATGCGTGTGCCCTCGGGGCTAGTACCCGGTCGTTGCACCGACGCTGTACGCCTTCGGGGCTGGAGCCCGGTCGTTGCACTTACGTCGTACGACCCCGCGACCGAGACTTGATCGCGGCGCATTCATCGCGTACAGCGTGTGCCCTCGGGGGTGGTACCCGGTCGTTGCACCGACACCGTACGCCGTCGGGGTTGGAACCCGGTCGTATCGCGCTCGCCGCACAGGCGTGTGCCCTCGGGTTGGAACCCGGTCGCGGCGCACTCATCGCGTATGCGTGTGCCCTCGGGGCTAGTACCCGGTCGTTGCACCGACGCCGTACGCCTTCGGGGCTGGAACCCGGTCACGTCGCACTCACCGCTGACGCGCGTGTCCTCGGGGCAGGGACCCGGTCGGTACACTTACATCGTACGTCTCCGCGACTGGAACCCGGTCGCGGCGCACTCATCGCGTATGCGTGTGCCCTCGGGGCTGGTACTCGGTCGTTGCACCGACGCCGTACGCCTACAGGGCTGGAACCCGGTCGTTGCACTTACGTCGTGCGACCTTGCGACCGAGACTTGATCGCGGCGCATTCATCGCGTACAGCGTGTGCCCTCGGGGGTGGTACCCGGTCGTTGCACCGACACCGTACGCCGTCGGGGTTGGAACCCGGTCGTATCGCGCTCACCGCACAGGCGTGTGCCCTCGGGTTGGAACCCGGTCGTGCACCTGCCGTATGCCTTCGGGGCGGAACCCGGCCGTGTCGCATTCACCGCGTACGCGCGTGCCCTCGGGGTTGGCTCCCGGATGTTGCACCGGCGCCGTACCTTCGGGGCTGGAACCCGGCTATGCCGTGGCCCAGCTCCTGGGCCGCGGGGGAGGGGACGGGGGGGAAGGGGCGGGAGGGGGAGGGGGCAGGGGGTGCGTTTTGTTGCCCGGCCAAGCCTCCCTTGTCCATAGGGGTGACCGGCCGGGCCTCGTTCAACAGTCAAGATAAATGTTTTCCGACACCAGGCAACCGTTCCGAGTACCAGACGCCCTGCTGGCCCCGCGGTTGCCCTGCATACCGTAGTTGGGAACCCAGACCCGGGTACTGGACGCTACATGCTCTCCGCGCACGCGTGTGCCCTCGGGGCTGGAACCCGGTCGTTGCACCTACGCCGTACGCCTTCGGGGCTGGGACCCGGCCGTGTCGCACTCACCACGCGCGCGTGTGCCATCGGGTTTGAACCCGGTCGTTGCACCGACGTCGCGCGTCTTCGGGGCTGAGACCCGGTCATGTCGCGGCCCAGCTTCTGGGCCACGGGGTGGGACGGGGGGGAAGGGCGGGATGGGGGATCCTCTCGGTCGGCCGGTGGTCCGGGCCTCTCTGGGCACCCGAGCACGCACCATCCGTCGTCGCGGACACAGCCGGCGAGACAGGCCTGGCCTCTACGCTACTGCTCACGTGGCGCGAGTCCGTTCCGACGCGATGACAGACAGGCAATCGCGACCGTGGCCACCTCGGCCGTCGGGCCGAGGACATACCTGCTGGCGCACGTTGAACGAACGGGCTTGTGACATAGCTCGCACACACGGGCAGGATGGGGTCGGGGGGAGAGGAGAATGGGGGGAGTTAGTGGGTTCAGTCTGACAGACACTAATTCAGTTAGCCCCCACCAACGTTCATGGAGAAAAAATATTTGGTTCTGTACCGAAGTACGTTGATCGAACCAAATGCGGGTTCTCCGACCCGTTTGTGGAGGTTGACTAACCGATAATAAAAGTGCCTTCAATTCGGCTTTCCCTTTACATTACATGAGGGTGCCTCATTGAAAGCGTCCTTTTTTCTGTTTTCTGAATCTTTCTGAAGGGCGTCGCATCAATATAATTATGGAAATGGGAGTGATGAACGGGTGGGGCTGAGGAGACGGAGGAACAGAAGTGAGGGGGTGGGGGTGATGCTGTCTGCAGAACAGGAACAGGGGGTGGATGGGTGGGGGTGGTGTGGGATGAGAAAGGCAGCATGGCGGAGAAAAAAGGCGGAGGACGTAAAAAGAAGAAAACCCCACATACACACTAGAACACAGTTGCACACCAAGCCATGCCTTCTCCGTACCAGCAAAATACGATTTACCATCACTTCTATCGAAGATGGGAAGCGTCTGGTCGTGCTGGGAGATTGCCGGAATACTATTCCGCACAAAAGCCTAATCCATAAAGTAGCAGAGTGGCGGCGTTGGATGTATTTGGAGTTCCACGTCCGTTGTACAAACGGTGCTGGCTGCGTGCGCCAGCAAAAATAAATGCTGCCATGAGTCGTGGTGAGGCTGGAACAAAGAAGGCTTGCCATCCGTCCCGGAAGGCTCGCAATGCTCGAACCCATGGCAGAGATCTGAAACATGAAACAGCAATGAACCAGAAGGCACTGTATGACCGGCCCCAAGCCTACCTAATATTTGGGACCAGTTGCGCAATCTGCTAACCAGCGGAACGGCATGCACGCACACACGTGATTTGATGTGGTTTCTTGTCGCGGTGGTGTCGGAACGCACGGGTCCGACGCACGCACAGACTCCGGAGTGCGCCCAAATCGGAAAACGGAACCTCGGGATTTCTCGGAAACCCCCTGGAAAGCAACGGTGGACCAAATGCGTGGCGCTGTAGAACCCGTTGTTTCCCCACCGCAAATCCCGTCGATTTGGACACACCCCATCTGGCGGCCGCTTCATATTTTTTGGTATCGAAAACCACGCGCTCGGCTCGATCTTCCTTCCTTGAACAATTTGAACGGTTTGCCGTGTTCGTAGCATCCTGGCGAGATTCTTTTGACTGAAAAAGCGTGGCCACGTTCATCCCGACACACCCAAACCACGAGAACATTCTGCAAAAGAAACAAATCTGCCCGGGCATTACACGGCACGCGACATAATGGAGATGCCGGCAGCAAGCGCAGCCACACACCCCCCTCAACCCGCTCCGAACCCTCCCGCTCCCAGGCTCGTAATCCACCCAAGAGAGGAGGCGAAGGCGGAGGCAGGCGGGCAGGGCTTGGGTGCACGCCTGGTGTGAAAATGTTGTGGCTTTCACGACCCTCTGCCAGCAGGTGACCCTTTCGGCTTCTCACCGCTAACGGCCCAATTTGAAAGATGGGTGGTGGTGGTGAATGAGTGTTGAATCCTCGCATGGGGTGGTGGTGGGAGGGGGGAGGGATGCATAAATGAAAGAGACAAGGTTTGTTGGGGGGGGGCAAACGGCCTTCGCTATCTCTGGCAAAGATATAAGGGGCTTGCTGTCTTGTTGGTGCAGGCAAAGCCTGGGCAAGCAAACTAACCCCCCCTTGCGGCATGCACACCACTCCCCCAGTCTGATAAAGTGGGCGTGAGTGGGAGGGGGGTCGCAAAACTCCAGCTCAAGGCACAGAAGCTCCGCCAAACCAACACCCCCCCCGATATGCCAGGAATCCACTCTCATTTGGATATGGAGTTTACGGAAGGGGGTGGGGATAAGATGGCATCTTTAGGCGATCTGAGTTCACCTCAGGGGACCTTATGTGACCGAAAAAGGCTGAAAATCCACCGTTGGTCACGTGAACTCAGATAGCCTATCTTTTGCTAATTTGTTGGAATTTCGAACTTCGATCTGCCGCGAGAGCGGGGCGGGCGGGGTAGGGGTGGGGAGGTAACACAAACGGCGGACCATTCAGTTCTACTTTTTTTTTGTTTCAAGAATTTCTGGCTCGGGGAGGGGTGACCCGAAGAAGGATATCCCGCCTTTCTTTCGGCGGGTCTCCTCCATGAGAAAAATCCGTCCAATATACCTCCCGTGCTGATGAGAAGCGCGGAAGAAAGGCCAAAACTCCAAGACAGGATATCTCTACTGGCCTGGAAACACACAGCTGCGCGGCATCAACTGCCGCGATTTTATCGCATGATGAAAGCCAGCTACACACCGTGCGCACTTGAAAGCCCCCATGGTCTGAAAACAGCTGGCACAGTCTCGCAAATCATGGCGGAAAGATGAGAGCAATGAATGAGATTAATGCCGCAGAACGAAGGGGGGCGCGAGGGAGAGCTTGCCCGGAAGAGAGTGCCATGGAAGCAACACCGTTCGATCCTAACAGTTGGCCTGCAAGCACATTGAACCGCAGGATACCGGGTGCTGCCACGCCATGTGGGGCCATTCTCAGAGGTAGAGGGTAAAGCGAGTTGTTCTGACTGAAAGCAGTCGTGGGTTCTGTGTGTGGGGGGTGGGGGGGTGATTCGCACTTGGTCCTTCACATTCCACTCGGCAAGTGTGTACACATCGCACCACACTGAGATATAAACCCAAGGGGGCGGGGTGGGGTGTGTGTGTGTGGGGGGGTCGTATCCCTGGTTCTTTTTGTCGCAGAAAATATCATCCCCTCCCCTCCCCCGGAACCGCCAAATGTATGTCACAATACGGAGGGCGCAACTGCTCTTGCATTGGCACCTTTTGTTTTTTTCTTCTTCTTTGTCGGATCATTTCACCTGCCTTTTTTTTCTTCTGTTCCGCTGTTTTGTGGATCGATGGGGGGAATTCCGTTTGTTCCCCAGTAATAGGTGTAAATGGGCACCCCATGGCCAAAATGACCCCATCGCGATCCGCGCAGATTCCAAACGTTCAAAAGAACGGGTTTTTGGAAAATCCGAGGGGGGGTCCCGCTGGGTGGGTAGGTGGGGTGTAGTGGACTGGCTGCCTCCCAGCCACCTTCTCCCACGACCAGTCCCTGAACCAGACCCGTGTTTCATGGGTGATACTTGACACTACGATCCGCAAAAGTTTCAAACGTTCAAAAGAACGGGGTTTTGGAACACCTGAGGAGGGGGTCCCGCTGGGTGGGTGGCTGGGTGGGGTGGCATGGTGTGTTACTCCCAGTCACCTTCACCCATGACCAGCCCCTGAACCAGAGCCACATTTCATGGACAAAGCTTGTCACCTAGACCTACAAAGTGACCCCACTACGATGCGCACAGATTCCAAATATTCAAAAGAACGGGGTTTCGGAACACCCGAGGAGGGGGTCCCGCTGGGTGGGTGGGCTGGCTGACTCTCGGCCTCCCATCACAGTCTCCTATGACCAGCCCCTGAACTAGACCCACATTTCATGGGTGAAGCTTGGCACCTAGACCCACAGTGTGACCCCACTACGATCCGCACAGAGCCCAAAGAGTGCAATGGAAGGGGTCAATCGCGATTCCGCGAGTCGAAGATTCCGCACTTTTGGGTCACTTTCAGGTGATGTCAGGTCCCTGGAGTGACTGCAGATAGCCCATTTTCAGGGTGGGAGCCCTACTCGTACGTCACCCAGATTCAGCCCAAACCCGTGCACCCAGGGTGCACGGTCGCCGGGAGCGCGCGGGCACCCGGAAACAGGTCGCATTTGCGCGCGCTGCCTGCACCCTGCACGCCAGCCCCCCCCTACCCCCCCCCCCCCCCGACGTTCACGACCCCCCAGAAAATTACCCCAGCCCCTGTTCCCCCCCCCCTCCCCAGTGTAGGCAGGCCCTGTATTAAACTGTATTAAACACGTTTGTATTAAACTGTATTAAACTGTATTAAACTGTATTAAACTCGGCGCTTTTTGAGTTTAGTACAAGGTACGTTTGTCACTGCAGGTACGGCACCACACAGACCCCCACACAGGAGGATTATCCATCCATAAAAAAATAAAAAAAATGTCGGGGGGACGTCAGGCGTGTATCTATTTCACGGAATGAAAATAGGAATTTGGGGGGGCCCTCGCTACCAAGTGTGACTGAGTGAGAAAAAGTGAGAAGTCAGCCATGTTTGGCTGAAAACTGACGACTCGTGACTCACAGTGACTCGTAGCGAGGGCCCCCTGGGGAAAAAATATTTTTTTGCACTATTGGTGCCCCTGATTTACCCCTTTTTCACTACGCACAAACTACGCAATCTGGGGGGGGGGGGTCTCGCTTTTTGGTCCCCCCCCAGTTTTTTTTGGTCCCCCTTTCTGTGTGGCTACTGAGACAGGACTGGAGGCACTGCGCTGACCGAGCAAAACAATTATTGCCAGAACTCACTATACACCGTACGAAAGAACGCACGACATGTGGGGCGGGACTCCAGAAACACCTGGGCAAGGTTGCCCCATGCCCAGAAACACCTGAGAAGGAAGTGAGTTCCAGGAGCCGCGTAGAACACCCTCGAGATTGTGAATGATGATACGATCACAGCCTTCAGGGCGATGCGAGGTGCCACCCTGAAGGTGGCCCTTGACATCAAGGAGAGCGTCGGCCGAGGGGTCGACGAAAAGCTGAAGAAGGCGCTACTGGCACTGGATCCCGCGGGGTATACGGAGGTCACCGCCACACAGGCAACCTCCGCTGACAACGTCCAGGAGACGTTATCCGAGGGGATCACAACGGCACTAGAGATCTGTGTCACGGGATCCAGGCGCCCACTCTCCCTCGACGGTCTGGGGATTGTTGTTGGGTATGGTGTCGTTTCCTGCAGCTGCAAAAAAGCGTAGCAACTGTGCTTCCTTCTTCCTTAATGATGCGTTGACGCTTCCACCCGGAGGAGCTGAAGCAGGCACCGCTTAATGATGCGTTGATGCTTCCACCCGACGAGCTGAAGCAGGCACCGCGCCAAAGGGCACCCCCAAAGAGACCTGCAAAGACTGCGTCGAAACCCGCACCGAAGGCTGCCAGCGCTGCAGCACCTGAAGAACCTGCAGCACCTGAAGCGCCTGCACCCTCACTGACCCCGGAACAGCAAGAACTCCTTGAGTTTGGGGTCCCGGCATAGAGACAGAGAATGGCTGAGTAAATCAAAAAATGAGACCCCCCCCCCCCTTTTCACTACGCACAAACTACGCAATATGGGGTCGTCAGGGGCACCAACTATTTTTTTGCACTTTTTTCCTTTGGATTTTATTGTGACCCTACTTGGTATTGGCAGAAAATTTTTATGTTCCCGGTCTTGGATGTGCTCAAACATTCAAAAGAACACATTTTCCGTGGCCAAAAAATTTTTTGCACCCGGAGGTGGGATGGGGGTGGTGGTCACTACTTTTTTGCACCATTTTCCTTTGGGTTTTCAGCAGAATTCTTCTATGTTCCCGGTCTTGGATGTGCTCAAACAGTCAAAAGAACACATTTTCCGGGTGCAAAAAAATGTTGCACCTGGGGGGTGGAGAGGGGGGTCGGAGGGCGGTGGTGTGAGAGGCTTGCTCTCGAGCTCAAACCAACAGATGTTCACTACCGTGGCCTCCGGCGGCTGGGGGGCTCCGCCCCCCAGACCCCCCTGTGGCGTGTCTTTGCGCGACAATTTATCGTCCCCCCATGCGACATGTGCTATCTGTCAGTTGTGTTGTACTTGAGCGTATGCGACTATGGAGCCAGGCCAACAGACGTTCGCTACCGTGGCCTCCGGCGGCTGGGGGGCTCCGCCCCCCACACCCCCCTGTGGCATGTGCCTGGTCTTGGAGCCAAGTCCTTGCGCGTACGGGGCTGCGGCATGTCGGTTCCAGCACCCTCGCGGAAGGCTGGGCCCGAGCACTGATCTCTAAGAGACGAACCACCTTGCGAATGCGATCGGGTTTGCGGGCTTGCGGCCATGACATCTCGAAAGGGTCGTCATGTTTCGGGTTCGACTTGGTGGGCATCCGTGGCATGCAAGAGATGGCACACCAGGAGCCACGCAGCACCAGGTCGACCTGGATCTGATCGAGCTCAGGGGGAAGGAAGCACAGTCACCAAAGTGATATCACCGCCGGCCTCAACCACCAAACTGCAACCGCAGAAGTTCCGCTATTCTCACAAGGGAAGGCGCCCTGGGATGTAGCAGTGATTTGTGTGCAGCGCCATCAAGTGACACTGACCGCCTTGAACAGAGAGGTAGTGTACAGATGGCGATCAGTGAGAGGGCGTGCTGTGTCCTCCCACTTCCCCATCTACCTCCATTCGTTCACCGTTGTTGATAGCGATTTTTTCGCCATTTTTTCGAATCGTATGCATCGGTCAGGCCGAGTGAATCAAAATAGCGCAAAAATCACACCAAAATCTGTGTCTGAGGCACAGAAATCGTGCAAAAAAGCACCCAAAAAAAGTGCAAAAAACCCAAAATAGGATTTCGAAAATTGGCCAAAATACCCCCAAAATAGAGCCACACCTGGGGGACGTCCTGCCTGCTGGAGCCACGGTGAGTTCACCGATGCGACGAAGTGCAAGCACTGTGGCTTGCGCGCCTCGGGGAAGTCCGCATCGCGGCTCAAGAGCCACCTGCGGGGCTGCGAGAAGGCCCCCGAGGCCGTGAAGCAGAAAGCCACGGACGCCCCCACCACCACCCCGAAGAGGAAGGCCCCGGGGACTGACGGCCCAGCACCGGCGAAGCGGATGGCGCTCGGTGTTCCCCTGCCCTCAGCCAGCGAGAGGGCAATGATCGACATCGCCTGGTGTCGGTTCATCTTCAGCACGGCATCCGCCTTCCGTGTTGTAGAGAACCCCTACTTCCAGGCGGCGATCGAGGCAACACGACCAGGCCTCAAGTTGTCCCTCAACAGGCGCAACGTGGGCGGGTCCTTCCTCGACAAGGTGTACGAAGAGGTGACGCGCCCCATCCGCCCCATGCTCCAGAAGAGCAAAAGGATCACGCTGCTGCTGGACGGCTGGACAACGGAGAGGCAGGAGAAGGTGGTGACGGTGTGTGTAAAATCCAAGCAGACGTACTACATCCTCTACACCGCCGTACTCGACGAGAAGACGCACGATGCGGGAGAGCTGCTGGGGCACATGAAGACTGTGTGCACCGACTTTGCGATCGAGAAGAAGGTTTCCTGCATCGTCGCAGATGGCGACTCGACGGTGCAGAGTGCCTCCAAGCAGATGTGCAAGTACCTGGAGGAGGAAGTTGAGGGGAACCCCTACCACCCCAAAAGGGTCATCTGTGGGGCGCACCTGATGTCAAGGTGCACGAACGACCTCCTTGGGACAAGGAGGGAGAACCACAAGGACACGGGGAACGAATTCCACCCCGTGTTCAAGTTGTGCACGGCCACGGTGGCCTCGATCCGCAACGTCGAGGCGATTGGGAAGCGCTACGCCGAGTTGCAGGTGGCAGCGGGGTGCACCAGCAAGAAGCCCCCGACACCCTGCGTCACCCGCTGGACGACGATCGGTGCTGCCTTCGCCGAATTCATCAAGCACAAGAGCGCCCTCTTGGTGATCTTCGACGAATACAAGACGAGTCTCCCCCACCTCGGTGAACTCCTCGAAAAGTGGGACTTGTTCGTGCTCGTCGCGTCGCTTGTCGATACTGCAACTGCGTGCGTCAACGTCCTCCAGGCAGATGATGGTGTGGCTGCGTACATCATCCCGTGCCTGTCTACGCTTGTCAAAAAGGGTGAGGACGTGATGAAGGACATGAAAGCAGCGGAGAAGACGAAGATGAAAGAGGTGGTCAAGAAGTGGAAAGCACGGTATGGAACAATGATCACCGCCCAAACCCACACATATTCCACATCCACAGGCTGCAAAAAGCGGAAGACTTCGACTACATGGTAGCAGCGACATATTTGACGCCGATCTTCCATGTGGAGGGGGACATGCGCAAGGGGGTGACTCAGGCCTACAAGGTCTCGGCGACGCTGCAGAAGAAGACCTCCAAGTACCTGAAGGACCTTCATGGGGCTGAGGCGGGGTCCGTCGTGCTGTCTTTCGCAGCAAAGACCGGTGTCTTCGATGACGAGGACCTTTGGGCTGGTGTTGGGACAGAGAGTTCGTCGGACTTCTGGGACAAGGCCGCGTTCTTGGCATCGGAAATTGCCACAGCCCAGGCAGTTTCCCGCTCGGCCGCCACCCTCACGGGCTACCCCTCCTCGACCGCGATGGTCGAGAGGACCTTCAGCCACATGAAGTGGCAAAGTGAAGGGCGCCGCAATCGGCTTGTGGCTGAAAAAATCCACAAGCTGACTTGCGTGCACAGGGCCCTCATGGTCGAGGGAGACGCAAGCGCCGCTTGGTGGTCGCCAGAAGAGGTGGAGGCCGATGAAAAAAAGAAACAGCAAGAGAAGAAGAAGGATGCAGAGAAGGAGGGCGGAGAAGCAACGGGATCCGTCCCGACTACCATTGTCCTGTAGATGATCGGCGCCGCATGCCGTGCGCCCCCTTTTTTTTCTCCCCGCACCGCTGGAGGAAGAGGAGAACTATTTCCTCCTCAACTAGCAACCCCCTGTTTCCCCTCCCCCTCCCCAGGGCTGCCCCTGTGAATGCTCTATCTACCTAGCCCAGCCCTCTTTGCCGCCAGCACAGTGCCCCTCAGCAGCTCAACCCCGGCCAGTGCGCGGGTTGTTTGCCCTAGAACGTTGTTTTTTTGTGTGTGTTCAGAGCCCGGAGAAGCAAAAATAGAACCTGCTGCGCTAGCCCCACCAAGCAGCCACAGTACGACAGGACGCGCGCAGGCACCGGGCCCCCTCTCCAAAGAAGCGACACCCCCTCTGCCCCCTTGACCTGCATACAAGGGTACTATAGTGTACTAAACCTGTATTAAACTGTCTTAAACTGTATTAAACCTGTATTAAACTGTATTAAACTGTATTAAACAGGATGCAGATTTTGGGGACCTGTATTATACCTACACTGCCCCTCCCCCCTTACTCGGATATCACGACTCGCACAGACCCCCCTACGCACTCAGAGTAGAGCGGTACGGAGTTCGGGGGGTTGAATGTCACATTCTACGTGAGAAAATCACGATCCCACTCTCGTGCGGCACACCTGCCTCTCGTGCATGCTTTCGGTGTGGATGTGTGGTTGCCGCAACACACACAGAGCCAGATTTTCGTTCGCAACGCCTTCGCTGCTGATGTGCCCAGCAAGGAGAGAGAGACAGAGATGGAGAGGAGCGCCGAGAAGATCATCGTCCGCTCGCATCTGAAAGAGCCACGAAATCGAAGAAAAAGGGGGGGAGGCGACAGGGGGCGGTGGGGTAGGTGATTCGCGTCTGATTCACTGCGATCGCACTGTTTTCATCGTTTGGTTCGTTTCAGCTTGAGGGCCGGGGGCGGGGGGGGTGGGGGCGAGGGGAGCTTTACATTCCATAGGGTGTCTGATTCCTGCGGCAGGTCTTTCGTGGGGAGGGTTTCTGTTGATGATGCCAGGACCCACTAATCCAAACATTGCTGGCAACCTCTGCGATGCCCCGTGGCTATTGGTTTTGGCCTGGCTTTAATTCCTTTTGCCCTTCCTTTTGGTTTCTAATCAACACTAAAACAAAATCGCTGTGGGGGCAATGCATGTTGCAACCCGCCAGGGCTGTGATTGTGTGGGGGTCGGGATATTCAGTTGGCGAGGGGTGCCTGGGTGGGCACGGGGAGATCGAGAAAAGAACGACAAACAAGACAATCTTGCCGTCGAAGGGGTGTCGGGTATCGCAAAAAGCCCCCATATTGGGCGGGCTCGCTTCAACAACTCGCCAAGACGGTCTGAAGTAGAAGGAGGGGTCGGCCAACGACAATCCTTGCACCCCTACCCTGCCCCATCATTTCACACACAACTCTTGCCGCCAGACAGAGGCAGCGCTTCAGCAGTAATCAAACAGCTGAGTCAACCGAAGCCGTGCGGAAGGCACAATACCAAGATGGGGTGGTCATCTCCAGTGAATTCACTATTCTGGACGCGCTTCCTGTGACACCACCTGCGCATCAGGGCAGATGGCTGATTCAAGGGGCGATGATTCGCAGCCTATATCGGGGGTGGGTGGGGGCTGCTAAAAGGGGAAAAGGGCACAAAGTGCAGTGGAAAATGTGATGCCGTGAGAATATGATCAAATCACGGGGGGCTTCAGCAATTCCCAGGAACACGAGGTGTTGCCCCACCCATACCCCATTCTCAGAAAATAGGATTTCGTTGGCCGAGCATGAAACATATGCAAATGACTGGGATCGGTGGCATATGTGTTGGGCACAGAATCGGGTCGGCAGTGCACTTGACGGTAAGTGCCTGGCACTTCCCAACCTCTGCGTTTCAAGCTGCATACAGAATCACTTGCTGTATGAGGCAGAAAGAGGGAGAGAGATCAGCGGTGGTGAGGTACTCTGGTTCGCAAACCTCGGGTGATTTGAAAATGATACCAGTTGCTGCAGGGCTCTATCGTGTTGCGGATGCGATGGGGGGTTTGGCCATGGGTTGGATGGGGACAACGACCCTCCCCCTCCAGGTGTTTTTGAACAGTTTGAAAGATTTCCGTTCTCTTGAGCTGATTTCAATGTATCCCTGTTGCTGCACGGCACATGGGGGGGGGGGGGCCAGTGGGTGCACGGTGGGATCCTGAAAAATGTAGTACTATTTTTGTCCACTATAAGTTGCCACTATATAGTGACTATATACTGGACACATAGTACTATATGGAAATGGTATACTGCCGAATTTGTCACACTTACTCGCCACATACTGGACACATTCTCAATTATACTGGACACATACTGGGCAAATAGTGGCACGGCGACTATAATAGTCGCCATGTCAGTATTATAGTGACTATTATAGTGGACGTGCGACTATTATAGTCGCATGTCCACTATAATAGTCACTATAATAGTGGCATGCCACTATTATAGTGACTATTATAGTGGATATGCCACTATTATAGTCACTATTATAGTGGACATGCGACTATAATAGTGACTATAATAGTGGGCATGCCACTATTATAGTCACTATTTTTGTGGACCTGCGACTATAATAGTCACTATAATAGTCGACATGTATAGGGGGACCCTTTTCGATTTTTTTTTCCGGATGGGTCCATTTTGCACATTTGAGCCCATTTTCGAAGGAATTTTTGGTTTTTGAGCCTGTTTTGAGGCCTAAAACGCATTAAAACGGCCCCGCGAATTTGGCCTGTTCGGCCTTGGTGAAAATTCGCCTAAAAAATAGAGCAAAAAAAAATCTGGCCCCAAAGTCTGGTCCTTGTGATCTGGAACCTTCCATTTTCGAAGGAAGTCGTAGAAACCCCGAGATCTTTGATCCTGATCACACAGACGGTCCCAAAAATGAAGCACATCATGTTTGGGTCATTTCGTGGATTACAGACGGTACAGACGTGTGTCAAAATTGACGGTATCCAGTATGTCAAGAGAATGAATAAAAAGAGCAATGACGACACGGCCATTGCTCAGAACCATAGTTGATTGTCCAGCTATTTTAAACTCCCCCCGACCCTGCCCGGCCCCCCTGACCCTGCCCTGTTCAAGCTCGTGCCCCCACCCATCGCATTGCTCCCTTGTTGCCTTGCTTTGCGCTGCTTTTCTTCTTCAGAATTTTCAGATTTTTAAAGTTCAAGACGGAGTGCTTTTTTGCCGAAAGTTTAGGTGACCCGATGATGGGGATGCAGCACCCCGAGGGTTTTACCTACCGGGCGGTTGGGGGGCGGTGGGGCAGGGCAACTTTGGGTGCAGATTTACGTACACAAAGCGGCGTGAGACTGTGCATGTCAGCGGCCTTGCGTGGTGGCCCCCCTAGGTGACTATGTTCGGATGTCTGGGAATGGAATGAAAACCCCCATATGGCTGCCTGCGCCCTTGTGGAATTAGAGGTGGTCGGGAATCGGTCGCAAACAGCCATCTTGCCCCCGCGCAAGCTCTGCCTGGCCGTGGAAGAGGATGACACACGGTCTGAATCTGGACTCTCTCTCGTGGTGGCACCGAATAACTGTGACTCTAGGTGACTCCACATAAACATACTCCCACTGGTCTGTGGCAAAGGGAGAATGACTATATGCCTTGAGAGAGAGACCTCCGGCCTGAAAGGACAAGCATGAAAAGCCGGAATAGATCAGATAGAGTACAGACTCAGGTGCACAAACCGATCCTTCGGCAGCTACCTGCTTGGTTTGCTGGTGTATGGTTGAGCGCTGCTTGTGTACGTAAATTTTGCTTATATGAACACTCCGCCTTCACCAAAGGTGAAGAACTTCCCAAGACACGCGGTGTGGCACCCCCGTGGTGTCGCGCCCCTTTGGACATCGACCCCAGCGGTAACCTGCAGGTTGTTGTTTCTTCAAAGAAACACGTCGATTCTGTCCCCCACAGCAGGGGTTTCCCTGCTGACCCATGGATGTTTTCTCATTATTATTATAACAGTTGATACAATACACTAGCTCGGCAAATGCCTGGAGCCCCACCGGGAAGGTGTGTCGACACAGCTCGGCACGCGCCTGAAGCGCCACCGTGACGAAATGTTCGTCTCTGCTGAATCACTCCTACACAGGGGGCTTCCGGTTCCTGTCCATGCAGAGGTTCTCAAGGCAGATAATGCCGAGACTTGTGGTGCGCTCTCGTTTGTTGATCCAGAGACGAAAAATGTGGAACGGCATGCTGACCGTTTCTTCATTTTTCACCTTGCGGTGCAAGGGGGTCGCCCTCACGAGGGAAAAATGTGGAACGGCATGCTGCCCGTTGACTCATTTTTGCCTTGGGAGACACCCATTTGCCAAGGCGTTCCGCAAGGGAAACGCACCACTTCGGCATGCAAGTAAAATGGCCAGTATATACTGGACATGCCGTCACTAAAATAGTGACTATTATAGTGGACATGCGTGTATGCGACACTATAATAGTGGACATGTTCAGTATTTTCTGGACATGCCACTAAAATAGTGACTACAATAGTGACATGCGTGTATGCGGTCACTACAATAGTGGACATGTTCAGTAAATACTGACATGTTGGCCGCACGTCCACTATAATACTGGACATGTTGAGTGCACGTCAGTAAAATAGTCGCAATGCCGGCCATATAGTGGACCAAAAACGCGGTTTACTGGACACTTAGTGACAGGTCCTGGCCGTTTACTCGACATGTAGTGACAGCCCATGTTCGCATAGAAGTATGTGTTCACTATATACTGAGCACATACTGACTATATAGTCGACATGGCGACTATTATAGTCACTATAATAGTCGCATGTCACTAGAATTGTCACTATAATAGTTGTAAAAATAGTGGCATGCCACTATTATAGTGACTATAATAGTGGACTTGTCCACTATAATAGTGACTATAATAGTGGCATGCGACTATTATAGTGACTATTATAGTGGACAAGTCCACTATTATAGTCACTATAATAGTCGCATGCCACTATAATAGTCACTATAATAGTGACATGTCCACTATAATAGTGACTATAATAGTGACATGCGACTATTATAGTGACTATTATAGTGGACATGGCGACTATTATAGTGACTATAATAGTCACCCGTCACTATTATAGTGACTATTATAGTCGCCATGTCACTATATATAGTACCTGGGACCCCCCGTGTTTAAGTCCCCCCCCCCTGGAGGCGATTTTCGGCCGGGGGGGACTTAAACACGGGGGGGGCGGACCTAAACACAGGGGGGGCTTAAACACGGGGGTGGCACAGTGGAGACCAAGAAGACCTCTTCCTCTGCTGTCGTAGGGGGGTAATTCCGGTCCGGATGGACTTTTGGCACCCCACTTTCGACTCTGACAGCACCTGGAGGGCCTAGGGGCCACCTGATGACCCTCCAGACCAGCCCACCCCCGTGTTTAGGTCCCCCTGTGTTTAAGTCCCCCCCCTGCCAGACCCCCAGGGGGGGACTTAAACACGGGGGTAAGGGGGGGGGACTTATACACGGGGGGTCCCAGGTACTATATTTTTCAGGATCCCACCGTGTGAAACAAAAGGGAACCACACGCACGCAGTCAGGAGAATCAGACATCAAGGCGATGATTTCGACGGAGCTTGCTCAGGACACCTTGTTGTCAAGGAAAACACAACTCGGGGGGTTCGTGCAGTATGTATTCTGGTTGCACGGTGTGATATGTCAGGCACAAAGGCTGTGCGTGACGGCAAACACGTAGTTCTCATATCGTTGCATATTGGACAGTTCTGGTTAACTCACTGAGGAAGGGCCACATTGTCCATCAAGAAATTCAGATGTATCAGAAGACAGAAGGGAAACGGACATTGTTCGTCTCCGACTACAGAGCACCACCACACCTAGGCCATGTGGTGGGTCGAGGGCGTTCTGAGGGAAAGTTGGCCAAAAGAACCCGCATTAAGGTGCGTGTTTCCTGTGGCATTTCAACGAAACCCCGAAAGGAATGTGGACATGACCCGATGCGACTCTGACCAGTCAGAGGCCTCAGGTCAGTCAAATGAACACCGTAGAAGCCTATAGTAATCCCACGCACGATTTGGCAAGCTCGTCACTGATTGCAGGTGGCAGAGAGATTCACTCTGAAACCATGCCCCTTCATGACATACACAGCACAACCAAAGAAAAGCGTTCATATTGCTCAGAAACAAGACGTCACGCGCATGACAAGGGGTGTGGAAGGAGAGATGAAAAATCGGGCATTTACACCCATTTCCACTCCCCCACTTCACCTGCAGTGGCCGCAGTGAGCATCGGATGGTTCTAATGAAGGAACCTGGGAACATAAGATCAGACGGCTTAAAGGCTGCAAGCCTGCCTCATGCTGGGGAATCCCTCGTTTGTGGTATGCGTGTCAGTCTTTTGTGTGGCATGCACAATGATGTCAAGAATAAATGGCATAAATCACTCACAGAGCAAAGCTATTGTTGAACTCCACACCTGGTGATCTGAGACGCACATGAAAGGGTGTGGGAGTGAACGGGCACGGAGAGTGTATATGTGCGCACAAAAAGAGACAAAAAATAGGATCGTGGCAGGACCCTATTTTTTGCCATGTTCATCATAGATCAGAATGATAGCCAAAAGTAGAGATTCATCGATGCACACGCAGCGGGACCCTTGCAGTTTTCTTGAGTTGTAGACAGCACAGCCTTAACAGCACCCAAACTTGCGGTTCTTGCGGAGGGTGCTATAAAACATAGACTGTTCTTGGGGCATCTAAAACGCATGGGGCGGCGGCGTGGCATCTGCAAAATAAAATGTAAAGAACGGCAAACACACACACACGGCCATCTTCTTCTTTTTGTTTAGTGTAGGCCACACCGAGCGAAACTCTGGTGCGACCCTCCACACACTTCAACAGACTTGCCCACAACAGGGGCTTGGCGGCTGTCCGACATCAAGAGCTATGCCCGATGGCCTGTGCCCCAGGGGGGCGGGGGTGGTCCACAGCATACCCAAGATCGGATGGTCTCATCGAATCGGGAGGACTCGTGATTCTGAACAATTTGAACGGGGGGGTCGGAATTATTTTTTGCTTTGCCGTGCTCGTAGCGGTCCCTCGGTAGAGAGGGGCCCCTGCACTTCAATGCTGATCTGAACGGGGTGTGCCCGGCAAAATGATTTGCATTGAATCCAGGAATTGTGCGGATATATCAGGCGAAGGGCAGGGAAAGGCGAATGGGTGGGGGGGGGGGTCGGTGGGGGTTGGGGAGGTTGGGGATGTTTGAGCCAACACTTAGCAGAGCATTGCGAAGCGACCCGCTCAGATGCCCCTGCTCCTGCTTTCGTTCCGAAGCTGGCATTCTGCAAGCATCAGCACATTGTGCTGTGCATTTAGACACAAAGGTCATCACACCGAGGGCACCAAAGAAAAACGGCCCGCATGATCTCAGGCACCTGTTGATTGTGCCCAACAGTTCAGTTGGTTCCGCGACGAATACGGTGCAGCCTTGGGCCACCAGCCACAGTGGATGCATTTGCATGCCAGCCAGACTCGGCATCGCCAACGCTAGCCCTGTCACACAGGCTGTAAACCAAGTATAAAAATCGCATTTTTTTCGATCTGTGACTGAAAGGATGAAGAATATCAGAAGGGGGAGGGGGTGATAGGGGACTGTTCTGCAGACAGGGTGGTGGGGAGAGGGGGGAGGAGAGTGGTCAGGAGAGAAAGAAAGGCTATGATGGGGTCGAACACTGTTGAAAACAGGGCGGGGGCAGAAAATCGGCGAAGTAAAGAAATATACCGGCCTTCAGATTCGGCAGGGGGGAAAAAAGCATGGCAAACACACACGCACCCAACCCTTCCCCACCGGCAAAAAAGAAAATACAGACGAGCGCCAAAAAAAATTGTGCGATTTGCATCGGCCCTCTCTGCGCAAAACCATACAACACGCGAAACGACACCAAATGTTAGATGAGGCTTTGAATCTGCGCCAAAACTGATCTGCCAGCATGGCGCCTATTTTGTTAGAACAGGCCCGCCTTCTCTGCTCCGAGTGAAGGCCCCAGCGTCGTTATCACTGTTAGGCCCTGCTTTCACATCAAGGATCGACTCAACCGCTGAAGAACTGCCTAAATGGCGCTGGCGTCGCAAAAGCCAAAACAGGGTGGCAATGCGGACACGGTGGACTCCAGCGGGGGTAGGGTAACCCTTTTCGGGAGTCTCAACTAGGGGGAGTCCAACTCCCGCTAGCGGGAGTCTGACTCCCCCTAGCGGGAGTCTTTTCACCTATTTTCACTCATTTTTCCCATGATACCTATGCAATGTGGCACTCGTCACTGAAGTACAGCCACACCAAACGAAACGGACGTTTCCACCCATCCCAGCTCGCAGACCTGATTCACAAAAATGGGGAAGACGACAACGAAGCCGGCAGCGAAGCCGGCGGCAAAGTCGATTAAGAAGAAGAAGAGCGCAGAGAGTCCCGAGGCTGCGGAGGCGACGAACATTGTGCATGATTTTTGCACGGCCTTCCCTGTTAAAAAAGGGGGCAGTGTGCTGACACTGGGATCCATTAGAAGGCTCCTAGCAACGGTGTTGAGCAAGGAGCTCCACAAGCACAGCACCCAGGTGGCCAACGCAATCATCGCCATGTCTTCCCTGACATGGATAAGTTCGCTGTCAGGGAAGTCGCAACGATGCGGAAGGAGGGCGCTCTCCGTCATATACAAGGTGGAGGCGAAGTATGGCAAGGTGCAGGATACAAACGTGTCGTCGGGGGCAGCCTGAAGCCGCGAATGATCGCGACACGGGCGAACGGCTTGGCACCGTGGGTCTGGATAGATGCTGGAGTTCGGCCGGGTGAAACCGGAAGTCGCAGCAAAATTTGCCCCCCCAGATTTCTTCCTCAAACCCACCCGTGGGCTGATCCGGCCTTGCACGGTGGACTCCAGCGGGGGTAGGGTACCACTACCGGGTTTAACCCTTTTCGGGAGTCTCAACTAGGGGGAGTCCAACTCCCGCTAGCGGGAGTATAGATCAGCAGTGGGCAACAATGAGGCGATGCGGGGGGCGAGGGCACCGATGCTCACTGTGCGACATCCCAGAAGAACGCTGGTATCAACAGGTGCATCGATACCCGCACCTGACTCTCTCTGAGATAAAAGAGGCTGGCTACCCCTCCCTCTTGGCAGGTGTGCTTCCCAATGCCCGCTACGTCACCCCAGCACTCCATGACTGCAAGGGGGTCGCCATGCGGCTGATCAGGGTACTGGATGAGACAACAAAAAAATATTCGACAAGACCTGTACAAACCTTGCACTGAATGTGTCGCAGAATGGGACAGGTGCTCAGTTCCGGAAGGTCGTGCTTGCCTGTCACAGGACACACCTACAAGGGCTTGTTCCGCTACCTCTTTGTCTCCCTTGCAGACCTCATGCATTTCCGGTATGCAGACATCCCCTGGCACTTCTGGGGATGCAAGGATGAGTCAGCCCGGATTCCCTTCTTGCGTGCTCGGATCTCAGGGCATATATTTCACTGGTTGATGGAGCATGCCGAAAAGGGATCAACGCGCAATGCCTACGTACACAGTCTCCATCATTGGTGGGCTCCAGAAGATGCAGTGCCTCTGCAGAACAACGACGAATTTGAAGAAGCAGAGAACGGACATCGCAAGAAAGATGCCGTTACAATCGCCAGCTCCGCAACTTACGAGAGAGATCTTGCGATGGCAGAAGAGAAGCGGCGCGCATCGGGCATGCCTTGGAAGGTTGCGCACCTGTCGCAGGACGGGATCCTCGGGTATAGAGAAGTCATTCTGTGTCCGTGTCTGCACACCCGACACGCTCATAGATTGGCTGTGTATGTTCTTTGCACACAGTTGACACAGCTGCAGAAGGGGTTTGTGCACTGCAACACACAGGACTTCGTTGAACCCATCAGCGCGCCCTACTTCCTGTCCCGGTTCCCCGAAGGACACCGCAAAGTATCGCTCTGCTTGTGCAAAATGCCAATCCCGCTGGGGGCGACTTTCACACCATTCGTGTCATCCGAGGCGACTTTGAGCACGCTTGACCAACGCGCACAGCAGGAGGGGGATGACAGTTCTGACGAAGAAGATGAGGCCTGCAGGATGGCTTGTCTTGCCCAAGGTGTAACACAACTACGACAGGCGATGGCCGCACTTTGACACCTCAAATTCTAACCGCTCACCTCCGCAGGTGCAGCCGCTACCAGGAGGATAGGTAGGTAGTCCAGAGTCCGGGGAAACTGACAGAAGCAAAACAAGCCCCTCCCCATCCCTCTTCCACCATGATTTTACCCCCCACGCCAGTAGACTGTAACTATATCATGGGAAAAATGGATGAAAATAGGTGAAAAGACTCCCGCTAGGGGGAGTCAGACTCCCCCTAGCGGGAGTATAGACTCCCGCTAGCGGGAGTCTTTGACACCCGCTCAGACTCCCGCTCCCAGACTCCCGCTAGGGCCGCTGGAGTCCACCGTGGAGGGTTTGCTGGATGCAGCAGCTTCTGAAATTTTCCGAGTTTCGGGGTAAACCAAGAGCTTTGGGCACTACGCAACGGGCTAAATTTTTTTTGACTCGTTCCTTCTTTTTGTGTTCTTTTTTTTGTTCTTTTCGTTCTGGATTCTCGTGTCATTTTTTCACTCGGGTCGACAGGTCGCAAAAAAGCTAGGCTCGATCTGCCCCCACATATCTGACACCCCCGCCTCCCGGCAGGCAGGATACGCGACTGTTCTCTTCTTTTGAAATTCCCTTCATTTTTTTTGGCACCGACAATCCCAAGCACTGTGAGATCTGGGCCACTGCACAGACCCGATCTTTTCCCACCCCCCCACCCCTTCCCTAACAACTTTGCTGCTGGGTTTGAGAGTCGATTGTCGGGTGTTGTACCTCCCCCACCTCCCCCCCCCCCAACACACAGCCCCTCCCCCCCAGGCATGTCGCTAAGCGTCGACCGTCGACCCAGTGATTTGAGGTTTCCCCCCCCATAAAAAAGCGTCGACCCAGCGTCGACCCAGTGGACTGGGTTGACGCTTGGTCGAGGCTTGGAGCGTCGACCCAGTGGAACTGGGTTGCCATTCAAGCCTGGACCAAGCGTCAACCCATTTATTACACTGGGTCGACGCTAACCTAGCGTTGACCCGGTTACACTGGGTCGACGCTCACCAAGCGTCGACCAAGCGTCAACCCACTTTCACTGGGTCGACGTCGAAGAGAGTATGGTTTTGCAGGAACAGATGCTCACTACCGTGGCCTCCGGCGGCTGCCGGGAACCGACGCGCCTCTCCCAGTCGCCTCAGGGGGCGCAGCCAACTCACACAGAATCTGTACGCCCACAATGAACAGATGTTCACTACCGTGGCCTCCGGCGGCTGGGGGGCTCTGCCCCCCAGACCCCCCATTTCGCGTGCCCGTCTAGTAACCAAGTCCTTGCGCTTTGACGGCCGTGGCATATAGGGGGCAGCGTCGAAATCATGGTCCCGAAAGCCATTTTTTTGGTTTCCTCCGACACCCGACGGCGCGAGCGGGAGAGGAACCACGGAAGGAACCCAGCGCCTCACACCGTGCCCACCTAGTGGTCCACCGATGGGAAAATTTGGGAACAACACGAGCGCGCGCGAGAAAAATTGACCCCTAGTGTTTTCCCCCCTGATCCCCCCCCAAAACAGGAGCGTCAACCCACCAAATCTGCAAAATCGAAAAGTTAGCGACAGGCCTGCCTCCCCCCCCCCCCTACCTAAACAAACAAAAGGTCCGGGTTCACCCACATCCGTGCGGACAGTGACATCAGCGCCGAAGGCACTGAGCATAACATACGCACCATATGACTGAAATCTGCAAACCCTCCCTCCCCAACACTCCGCCCTCCCCCACCCCACCCTCACGCAGGGCTAAACAGTCTTGAAAATCAATCTGGGACGCCACACAGGGCTCTCTAGCTCTCGTAGACTAAGGGTGCTTATCCCTATTGAAAGAATCAGCACACCCCTAACTGCGGCACTTTGTCAACCACGCATGCGCGCAGCCCGGTGGATTCCGTGCTCGACAGAGGAGCTCACGCACTAGTGGGGATCTCTCACTGTCTGCTTCCATTCTATCCGTCTCTCGCATAACCTACCCTCTACCGTGAGGAGAGGTGCGAATGTAAAACACGTGCTAAAGAAAGCGCACACACCCACATCACATCCCACCCACACACACCCACGCAATACCCTTTGCTGTTTAGCGCAAGCTGCAACACTCACCCAGCCACCACCACCACCCCACAACACAACCACTGCGCAGGACTATACTCTCTACTCCGGAAGGGGCGGCACACTGTGTGTCGGGTCATCACTATGTGCTGAAGGCGATGGACCCATTCTGGAGGGTGCGTGCAGACACAGGGGAGGCAGGGAGCTGTTGATAGACGCCTGCCCGCCCCTGCCCGGGGGCCGAGGAGTAGTCGGACACCATGGAGGCTGCGCGCGGGCTGTGGTTGGTGGGGTACGTCAAGCTCCCAGGGCCTGTCGCGGACACGCGCCTGCCCCTGCCGCCCCCGAAGGAGCCGCCCAGCTGCCCCCCGCCGATGGAGTCCGACAGGTGTGGGCGTGCTGCCCGATGCGGCGAGCCGGAGGAGAACGTCGTGGCGGAGGACACCATAGAGTGCGACTGCGGGCGGCCCTGCCACAGCCCGCCGGACTCATCGGAGAACGTCGTCTGCCCCAGGAAGGAGCCGCGCCCCCGCCCTGCACGCGGCGAGAGCCGCTGGCGGCGCTCCAACTGATGAACGCCGTGCCCGCTGTGTGGGGAGGTGTGCGGGTGTGGGTGTGCCTCAGCATCAACACACATGAAAACCGACGGGGTGCTGTTTTTGGAGCCGGGGCAGCTCGCCGGGTGTGCGGGGGGCATCATGACGGGGTGGCAAAGGAAAGGCATACCTGTCGGAGTTGGGTGTAGAAGACGTCGACCCTGCCACCCTCCTGGGTGTCCGGGGGTCCTCATCCATGTCGTACGTCCCTGTGTTGCGCAGCTCGTCATCCACACGGTCGAACGTAAGATCCGTCTGAGCAGCAGCTGTCGTCTGGGTCGGCGTGCCCCCATGGCCATCGTGGTCGCCACGGAGAGAGATGAACCCCTCCTGCATGCGCACCGAGGCCGCATCGTAGTAAAAGAACTGTTCTTTGAAGACCCGCAGCGCGGTGCGCACCTCGGCATCCGAGGGGTTGTTCCCTGCCGCGAGCTCCCAGTTGCAGATGTCAACCGACGATGCCCGCTTCCACAGCTGCTCCGGCAGCAGCGCCTGCACGTGCCGCCCTTCATGCGACGACGACGCAAAGACAAGCGTCTCATCCCACACGGGGTCCGCACTCTTCCTCACGATGGCCGTCCGCTGCACAGACTCTGCACCCTCCTCATCCGCCAGGCAGACATCCACCACAGGGTTGCACCACCCGACAACATCTGTCTTCGGGAGCTTCCTCCCGTGGATGACCCGGATCCGCCACCTCTCCTTCAGCGGGCTCCCCTGGGCGTAGCTGAAGGGGCCCTCGATCTTCACCCGGAGGGTGGGGCGTGCGGAGCTTTTGGGGCTCATGGTCACGACAGACTTCACCGCGTTCGCCGTCTGCCCCACGGTTTTCATCATGATGTTACCGAGGTTGCCCATGTCGAAGATGGACCCCTCTGGGGGGTGCAGCGTGATGTCCATCTCGCCTGTCGCCCGAAGGGGGATGGAGGCGAACCCGATATTTGTCCCCGAGGTGGGCGATGCAGAGAGGTCGTTGTTGCGGGTGTGCGACCAGACCCGGAAGCGCACCGTCTTCCACCCCCCGACGGGGCAGAACTGTTTCCGGTAGAAACGGGCAGTCTCGAAGGAAAGGCGGAGAATGCCTTCGACCCACTTCTCCCAATGCACCACCCTGGTGCGCTTCTGCTGGGGGCTGAGCGAGTTAAACATATCAAGCGTAGTCAGCTCGGAGCGGCCCCAGTCGAAGATGTTCACCCTGGAAAGCTTCGGGTCGGTGTCTTGCCGTGAAGGCCTCGCTGCAACGTCAAAAGCCAGCGCGATGCTGGATCCAATCCACTGCTGGGGGACAGGCGTCGCGCAGGCGGAGCTGAGCACCCCGATAACTTCGCGGAACGACTGCCGCAGGGCGAAGGCAGCCACCTCCGCACCGCTGTACACATCGGGGAGGGGCTCCTCCACCGGCATCTTCACAAAGTACAGCAGAACCTCGGATCCGGTCAGCCTCTGGAGGGCAACCCTCCGCCCGTTCCTCCCGGGGATTGTGTTGTAAAGCATGTCTGTTGCGAGGATGTCCTCCAGAGCCTGCGGTGCGCCGTCGAACCCCTCCGCCCTATACCCCTCGAGGTATGAGTTGGTGGTCTGATCCTTCATTCTGTTCTTCATCGCGTTGATGTGGGATTTGCCGTGCCATCCGCCGACGCCTGTGATGGCGCCAATCTTTATGTCGACGAGCCGGAGCGATTGGACCCCATCCCGGATGTTGCGGAGAATGAGCTGCTTGCGGTGAACCGGCCTCCCTTTGTGTTGGCAGACAAACTCCGCAGCACCCCCGTAGTCAAACATATAGTTCAGGATAGGCCACGCCTCCGCTTCTCGACTGCGGAGGCGATCCATCACCTCATAGAAGTCGAGCTCTCGCACCGCATGCGCGAGATCTTTCGCAATGTAGTAACTTTTGCTCTTCCCCTTCGGTATCCGGCTGTCCTTATACCGGAGGAGGTAAAACTTCGCAGTCCCCCCTGTTGTATACGCCGGCTGGCACGGGGATTCGAAATCCCCCGGATCGACATGGCTCGTCTTCTTCCCCGACGACCACATCAAATCCTCATCGAGAATGACCCCCTGCCGCCCGCCGCAGCAGCCTGTCAGGCACCGGATCAGAAGCTTCATCTCCCCTCCTCCCTTCCTCCTCCTCCTCCCCCTCTACACCCGGGGGGGGAGCGGGGCAGACGAAGAGAGAAGAGCGGAGAAGAGAGACCGGGTGAGTTGCGTGTTGTGTGTTGGGTAAAAATGAGGGAATGGAGAGAGAGAGAGACAGAGAGAGATGAAGGGGATGTGGGGGGGGGGGGGACGGACTTTGCTGCGGATCACCTCCGCATGACAAGAGGGGGGAGAGAGGGGGGGGGGGTGTGGGGGGGGTTAGAAAAAAACAGGAAAACCAGGCCGAGGCAGAAGAGGTAGGTTGCGTAAGAAACTCAATAAAAGGCGGGTGTATGCGGTGGGGGGGGGGGGGTGTGGTTCACACAGGGAGAAAAAAGGGAAGTGTCAACTCACCCTGTTACGGCTGGGACACGCGCCCTTTAGTTTATCTCTTTGTGGAAGTGGATTGGAGGGGGAGGGGGGGGGGGGGGGGGGAGCGGGGCGTGGGTGCTGCGGTGCGAAATAAAAAAACGCAGTACACAAAGATCACAGCACCCAAACCCGGAAAGGGGGTATTCCCTTTGGTGTCTAAGGCTCTGCCTTTTTAAACGGCAGGCGTTATTCCTGCAGGTGGGTGGTGGTTGTGGAAATGCATGGTGGCGGCGTGGCGGCGGCGACTGCCCCCCCCCCCCCCCTATCCCCTCCACGGTGGCCTGGTCAGACCCTGACCAGGTCAAAACCTGGTCAAATCTTGACCAGGTCATACCTGGTCATTGACCAGGTATGACCTGGTCATGACCATGTCATACCTGGTCATGACCAGGTCATTTTCACCCATTTTAACCGGGGGGAACATGTTGAGTGGCCAAGCAGGGGGGACAATTCGCATATTCCGGACTCTCTCCGGCCGTTGTGGAAAGTATGAGTCAAAAGGGTTCAACCATACCCCGAGTCGAGAAAGAAGTCGAAGCTTGAATCATGTTGGGCACAAGGGGAAAATGGTCAAAATTGGCCCAAAATTACCAATAAAATATGCTGCAGTGCAGGGGGGTGGCGGGGGAGGGGAGGGTGGGGTCGGCGACGAAACTTGATGATCAGCAGCTTTCTGCCTTCTTCCGCTTCTTCACATTCTTCTCCTTCTTCCTCTTCTTCGGGATCTTCGTTGTCGTCGTCGGCTTCACAGGCCAGTGCTGCCTTGCGTAACACGCCGTCCTTCGCATCCTGGGTGTGGATCGGCGGCTGCTTGTCGCAGAGGCAAATACGGAGACCACGCGGTTTGTTGCAGGCAGCATCGCCAGTCAGTAACCAGCCATCGGAACACTTGCCGAGCGAATCGATCGGGCCGACAGGGGTTACTCGACTGCTACCGAGAGCCCTGAGACGGTGCCGAAACGAATCGAAGTTTTTCATCCATACGGGACCCGCTGTCATGCACTTCCCGCACAACGATATGACATTGTATTGCAAGAGGGTACACGAAGATTCTTGCGGGGTCGTTGCCGAAACTGGCATAGTTTGCCAGCTCGAACACCATCAGGTCCCTCTCCCGGAAACAAGCAGATGATTGTCCTGGCCCGCGATTTCCTCTCCCCATTCTCCCTCTCGAACGCTTCGTCGGAGAGGTGGCAGTTCTGAGGATCCTGAGGGTCCTGAGGCATTCAAGGCAGGGCACTCCCTTCTCCATTCTTTTACACTCTTTGAAAAGTGTCACAATCAGATGTGGTCAACCGTTACGGCACTGCCGATGGGACTCTCGTCCTCTGGCACGCCCGCTGGTCGGGCTTCTTTGTCACCACCGCCTGCCTCATCACCGCGTTCACCAACTGGATGTCGATGGTCACGACACCCTGCCCCTGCGTTGCCTGTGGTGTTGCCCCCACCGCCACAATGAACGGATCCGGAATGTGAAACGTTCGGGCGTGCAGACCATTCGGAACCTCGCTCTTGTAGGGCAGGTCCCTCATGACCGTGACAGTCATGACCGATCCGTCGAGGACAGGTGGGTGCTCGTCGGGCACGTCAGCTCCCGGACCTACCTCTACGATGATCCGGTAGAAGAGGACGTCTGCTATCGAATGCCTCCCCATCTGCGTGATGGGGGGGGGGGGGGGGGTTCGGGGTCAGTTGTTTTTCAGCTGCCTTCGAAGAAGTACTGCCCACCGCGCTTTGAGCGGTGGGCAGCCTCTTCATATCAGTTCCCAGCACCTCATCCGAGCACCCCGCTTCCGTCAGCACCTCGTACTCAGACGAGTTCTTGTCGGCGCTCGTGAGGCGCTTCATGCCGCCTCCGACGCGCGTTGCCAGAGACACGCATGGAGTAGACTGCGGGCAGTGTCCTGGCCTTCTTCTTGTCGCCTCTTCACTCCGTGTCAGCTTCCTGCCCCACTCCTTGTCAAAGTGGGTGGTGCGATGGCTTTTCAAACAGCGCCGCGAGGCTGCTGTGAAACAGCTCGACGCCTTCTGCGTGGCCTGGGATGATGCAGACCTCCTCGACATTTTTTTGGGATACCACCAGGGGGAGGGACCCGGTGTGAGGCACTTGAGTGCATCCAGGCGGGCAGGGAACCTGGGCAGGGGGCAGGGGGCCCCATTCCTTTTTGGTAATTTTGGGCCAAAGCTGCTGATCATCAAGTTTCGTCGCCGACCCCACCCTCCCCTCCCCCGCCACCCCTGCACTGCAGCATATTTTATTGGTAATTTTGGGCCAATTTTGACCATTTTCCCCTTGTGCCCAACATGATTCAAGCTTCGACTTCTTTCTCGACTCGGGGTATGGTTGAACCCTTTTGACTCATACTTTCCACAACGGCCGGAGAGAGTCCGGAATATGCGAATTGTCCCCCCTGCTTGGCCACTCAACATGTTCCCCCCGGTTAAAATGGGTGAAAATGACCTGGTCATGACCAGGTCATACCTGGTCATGACCAGGTCAGATTTGGTCATGACCTGGTCAGATTTGGACCTGGTCAAAACCTGGTCAGTCAGCTGACCAGGCCACCGTGTCCCCACTTCACGTTTGTGGATAATATTTTATGCGCTCCGGTGTATTGTGATTTTCTTTGTTTTGTTGTCGGATGGGTGGTCATTTTGTTTTTGCAATCAGCCGCCCCTTGAGGGCGTGCAACCTTATCAAGGCAGACTCGCAGCGATAATATACGGCGAAAGGGGGGGTGGAGATGTGGGGGGGGGGGGGTGTGGGTGTGGGGGGCAACGCTCTCAATTACCCACCTTCGCATAGTGACCGCCCCTGCCACAGGATGGCACACAGGGGGAAGGGGGTGGGGGGGGAGGAGAGGGGAAGAAACCAGCCCTTTTCGGTGAAGCGGAAAAACCCCTCCCCATCCCCCCCCATCCCATCCCTGCCTCTCCGATGAGGGGGAGGGGGGGGGGGTAGGGGGGGTCAAATGCCACCCTTTTACGTGGACAAACACGATTTTTCAAAAAACCGGCGCAGAGGCCCCAAAGCCCCCGTAAACCCTCCAAACCCCCCCAGATCGGTCCGGAAACCCATCGAACCCCACTTTTCCACCATTCCGGGCACCTCAGGTGCCCGAATTGGGGTACCTAAATTTTGTGCCACCGTTTGGTACCGGACAGTGCCACTGTGTGGGAGGTTGGAAAAGAAAATGCCCCAACACACCACATCTGAGGGTTGCAATGCATGTTGCTTGCCAACCACGTCATCCGGTGGGTGTCAGGCGCTATGTAGGTGGCATTAGCCAGGTCTTCGATGAGTTCTGGCTTGTATATGTACCTCCCTGCCACCATGCACCGGGAGGCTGCCTGTAGGTACGGAACAAGTCCAGATGGTCGTGTGATTCCTGTGCAGCAGTGCTCCACAACCGGGATGTGTTGACAACGACTGTTGCAACACGAGCTGTACATTCCGGGAACACACGAAGTGCGCTGTCGTGGTACCCATTGTGCCAGAATTGGTAGTTGCTGCGGTCTACTTTGCCTGGCCCAAGAGCACTGGTACTGAACGGTGCAATATGCGTGGCGAGGTGAATGCAACGGAAGGGCGCAAAGTCAATACAGCTCTCGGATGGCGGGTGGTGGTGCCACTAGTGTGTGACGTTCACTCGAGGATACAACGCATCACAATGAATCAGCAACCGTGGACCGAGTACAATACGCTCTCTGTGGCTGGTGTGGGGGACAAAGGCAGTGCCTGTGCCGCAGGCAGGGAGGTACATATACAAGCCAGAACACATCGAAGACCTGGCTCATGCCACCTACATAGCGCCTGACACCCACCGGATGACGTGGTTGGCAAGCAACATGCATTGCAACCCTCAGATGTGGTGTGTTGGGGCATTTTCTTTTCCAACCTCCCACACAGTGGCACTGTCCGGTACCAAACGGTGGCACAAAATTTAGGTACCCCAATTCGGGCACCTGAGGTGCCCGGAATGGTGGAAAAGTGGGGTTCGATGGGTTTCCGGACCGATCTGGGGGGATTTGGAGGGTTTACGGGGGCTTTGGGGCCTCTGCGCCGGTTTTTTGAAAAATCGTGTTTGTCACCCCCATTTGACCCCCCCTAGGGGGGGGGGGGAGGGGAAGAGCCGTTGGTTCACCTTGTCTGCCCTCACCCCCCCCCCCCCATTCACCTGCCCCTCCCACTCCACAGATAGCGGGGAGGGGGGGTGGTAGGGGGGGGGGGGGGGGGCGGGTGCAGGGGATGGATGGACAAGAAATAGCCCGGGAATATCGACGGGGGGTGGGGCGGTGGCTGGTAGTTCTACTGTGTGCGGCAAAGAGCCCGAGTTTTGTGTTGTGCGCACGAGCGGCAGTGTGATGTGGCTACTGGATTTCAGTGGTTTTGTGTTGCCCTCTCAAAAACACACTGCGCGCGCGGTACGCTTCCACTGACTCTTTCGCTGTGACAAGCGAGATTGTTTGGGCAAAACAAAGACAAGGCGTTGTTTGTGCGCCAAACCCGGGCAATAAACTTGAGACACCGACACCGCAGCCCCGGCTATTATTCCTCTTGTTTTTTGCTGTGGAAAGTTTGTCTTGTATTTCTGTTGCTCATAGACGCGCCCCCACCCCCCTCCCCCACCCCTGCTCTGGGTGGGAACTAGAAATACCTGGAAAAACTCAAAAATGACCCAGATAAACCCTCCCGTGGTCGGGTGACGAAAACAAACAGGCGGCGCCGATCGCCCACACCCCACACCCACGCACAACTGGTCTCCTGTGACGTAGGGATGGGATGCGGGCTATGTATTGGTGGCAGCCCCGCCACTGCCCCGTCACAGACAATGTGGTCGGGTTTGTCGTGAAGCAGAAACAAAAGGCATTGGTTTTGTCTCGCAGGGCACGTAACATTCGTGCCCGGCCAGAAAGATATCACAAAGGGCAAGCAAGAAAACTGCAAAACACAAGAGCGGGTTTGGGAACAGGGGGGGGGGGGGAAGGGATGTAGGCAGGGCCAGCTGATACTCTATTCTGGGTCCCGCCAGACCTGCGTCTCCAGAACCCCCAGAATCCTCAGCTGCCTCTGGGAGGGAAGGGTATGTAATCATCGCCGAAAGTGAAGGTAAGACAAGTCTCCCTCCACTCCAGCAATGCGAGTCAATTCCTGTTGTCGCTCTGGGGGAGCGGGGCGGGGCACACCCACACCCACACCCAAACTCCTGCCGGCACACTGATTTTCAAAACACTAACGGACAAAGGATGTTGGCAATATCACGCTATCAAACACACTCCTCCAGAAGAAAACTATGAACCAATACTTGAAGGCATGCAGGTTCAGCCCCTCAGCGAGGGGGTGGAGGAGGTGACAACAGGGCAACAGACACAAAGAGCGATTTGGAGAATATAGCGGAATGGTGGAGGGGGGATGGGGAAAGGCACTTGCCTTCGGTCCGGAATGCAGAAAAGTGAACCACGCCTAGCAAAAGGAATAGGGTGGCACGTTTGGCACAGCGTCCTTTTTTTTTCTGCTTTTTTTTGACGGGAGGGGAGGTGTGTGCCACACCGGCTTAAAACTTCTGGTCGCCATGCATCCACACAGCCCCTCCCTTACTCGGGAGGATTATTCTTTTCGGCAGTTGGTGCCCCTGACGACCCCATATTGCGTAGTTTGTGCGTAGTGAAAAGGGGGGGGGGGGTCTCATTTTTTGATTTACTCAGCCATTCTCTGTCTCTATGCCGGGACCCCAAACTCAAGGAGTTCTTGCTGTTCCGGGGTCAGTGAGGGTGCAGGCGCTTCAGGTGCTGCAGGTGCTGCAGGTTCTTCAGGTGCTGCAGCGCTGGCAGCCTTCGGTGCGGGTTTCGACGCAGTCTTTGCAGGTCTCTTTGGGGGTGCCCTTTGGCGCGGTGCCTGCTTCAGCTCGTCGGGTGGAAGCATCAACGCATCATTAAGCGGTGCCTGCTTCAGCTCCTCCGGGTGGAAGCGTCAACGCATCATTAAGGAAGAAGGAAGCACAGTTGCTACGCTTTTTTGCAGCTGCAGGAAACGACACCATACCCAACAACAATCCCCAGACCGTCGAGGGAGAGTGGGCGCCTGGATCCCGTGACACAGATCTCTAGTGCCGTTGTGATCCCCTCGGATAACGTCTCCTGGACGTTGTCAGCGGAGGTTGCCTGTGTGGCGGTGACCTCCGTATACCCCGCGGGATCCAGTGCCAGTAGCGCCTTCTTCAGCTTTTCGTCGACCCCTCGGCCGACGCTCTCCTTGATGTCAAGGGCCACCTTCAGGGTGGCACCTCGCAGCGCCCTGAAGGCTGTGATCGTATCATCATTCACAATCTCGAGGGTGTTCTACGCGGCTCCTGGAACTCACTTCCTTCTCAGGTGTTTCTGGGCATGGGGCAACCTTGCCCAGGTGTTTCTGGAGTCCCGCCCCACATGTCGTGCGTTCTTTCGTACGGTGTATAGTGAGTTCTGGCAATAATTTTTTGCTCGGTCAGCGCAGTGCCTCCAGTCCTGTCTCAGTAGCCACACAGAAAGGGGGACCAAAAAAAACTGGGGGGGGACCAAAAAGCGAGACCCCCCCCCCCAGATTGCGTAGTTTGTGCGTAGTGAAAAAGGGGTAAATCAGGGGCACCAGCAGTTGAATATTTATGAATTCTTCTTCGAAGTTCTTCAGGCACAGGACACCCTCCAACGCCTTTTGCGGAGAGAGGGACATGGTGCTGCGTTCGCAAAGGACGAATAGGGTTTGATGTTGACGACCACAACCCTGAATGGGGGCAATATTATTCTGGGGTATTTTCGCTCATCGGCAAATTTTTTTTACGGCAACAAAAGTTCTGCGACTTTGTTTATTTTCTCCTCCACAAAAAAAAATGGAGGAAACGATGCACCAAAAAAAATCGCGCTGGTTTCGCAAAGACCCCCCCTTAATTTGGTTCCGTTTCGGTCAGATTTTCTTGTTTTGGTGCGCACGAGCGGGGGGGGAGCACTAGGGTGTTGGGAAGGGGACAGCGTGGCGTGCCCCACCATCCCTTTGTTGCTATATTATGTTCACATCCCCCCCCCCCCCACCTCCCCGCTGCACGCCTCGTATGCTCCCACCAACTTTCCTGTTTGAGAAAGGGAAAGTCCCGTTCGAAAGAATGAGGACACGCAGTGCCCGGCTCACCCACGACAGGCAGCGCAGGCACGCTGATAGGCCCGCCAGGAGTTTGCGCAGTTGTGAGGGACCAACGCCCTCCCCAACCCCCACCCTCCGCCACCCCCTGCCCCATCGGTGAGTAAAGGGGACCGCTGTTCCTGAGGTCAGCTGTTTATTACTGCCACTCACGACACACCTTGAGCGAGGCACTGCACACAGCAGCACACGATGCAACGGGTGACCGGCAACACGGCCCCAGTCGCTGATCCCCGTTCTGCATTATCAACCGGGAGGGGCCAGCAGGTGCCGAAGGGAGGAGGGCGACATTGCGATGCCGGAGGTCTTCACGAATCGGAAGGCTTCGGCAGTCTTTGGCGTTGTGTTTTTTCCAACAAGAGTGGGAGGAGCCGGCAAACCCCGTGTCAGAACACTGTGCCAGGTTTTGTCCTCAAATATATGCAAGGCGGGCTCACAAAGTCTTCTGAATGAAGGCCTTTCCCCCCCCAACCGGTGGAAAAAATCGCGCCAAAATGCACTTTTCTGCACCGCTTCGCGAAGGACTCCCGAATCGCATGCTGCCAATGATTGTACATCGTGGGAATAGCACCACCTGCATATTTTCCGGCGAAGATTGGGTGGCGCCTCACTGCCCGAGTCTGCTGGGGCACGTGTTTTCTTTTCGGAAAAAAAAAGATTGTCGATTCGCCCTCTCCGAGCTTCACAAGAGCGGTGCACTCACGCGGTACACACCTCACACAACTAATTAGCTACTCCATACTCACACACGGGACGTAAGGTTCCACTGCACCACAGAAGCGGGTGTGGGTCGGACATATCGAGAGATTGCTCGGGAAAGGAAAGGGATATCCCTTATTCTGTTCCCTGTGTATGCATCAGCACCTCGGATGGCTGTGCCTGTTCGCCCCGCCCTGAGGGCGAGGGCTTCATTGGGGCTCATTTCACTGTCGTGGTGGAGGAAAAGGGGGGATGGGTGGGTGTGTGGGTGTCGGGGAGGGATGTGGTATTCGTTCGCTTTTTGATGTATATTTCCGCTCCTCCCTCCCCATTCCGAAGAAACAGACACGCCACACAAGATGGAAAGGGGGGGAGCCACGTTGGCTCCCACAGCACCGCTGTTCCGATTGGGCCTAACATTAGAAGTCTTTTCGCTCTCAAAAGCAGCAGAGGTGCAGAAACGTGGAGGGGGAGAAAATGTAGACGTGGCTGTCAGTGGATATCCCCCGTGGCGAAAAAAAAATTTTTCTCCCAAAAAAAAATATTTCTGGAAACCAGCTTGGCGAAAAAAAATATTTTCGCCACGGGATTTTTGGCTGGGGGAAAAAAAGTCCGAGTTCCCTGCCCTGGAGGTCAGATTTCTTTTCAACTATTTCTCAAAGCCCTGAACTCTGACGCACAGCAGGCCAAGCTGGTCGATACATCGACAGCGAAATTTGTGTCCTCGGTCGGACTTCACGACTGTGTCAAAGGCAGGCACAGGCCTCCTGGAGGGGGGTGAAGACTATGCTTCGCCAGTTCCGTCGAGAAGTTGCTAACAGTCATGTACACTTTGGTTGTTTATGGTTTACACTTCCCCGCAAGACTTGCTCGATGATGTCCTCAAGTATGCGAGGTTATTTGGAGTCCGGCCTCCCAGTTTCCGCTCTGCGGGCTTCATTTGATGACATTCAGGTCATCCAGACGGACAAAATAATGCAGAGGAAAACCTCGTTCGGGCAATTTGGCAACGGCAAGTACGCGTGTTGGGGCGGAGGTTCCAGAAGGGCGCTCATGACTGACCGAGCGGGTTGAGGTTTCGGCGCCCGAAGGGCGCCGAAAAAAATTGAGGGGTAAAAAAAAATTCTGGCAAAATCGAGGGTCGAGAAAATTTTTTCGCCACCGGAAAAACCAGATTTTGGTGTCAGGATACAGCCTGGTGGCTGTTCCACGGAAAAAAGCGGTGGGGTGGGGGGGGGGGGAGTGACAGTCATGCTGAGAAGCGTAAGGCACAGGTGGGTTCCCTGTACACCCCCATCCTGCCCCGCGCATGGATGTACACTGTGTGGCGTACATGTGCGCCCCCCCCCCCCCCCCATCCCACCCCCGTCACCACTGTCATTGCGACGCAGGCAGGTGTCCTTGTTGTTGGCAAACAACCACACACACACACACACACAAGCCCTCAAGACTCTTGGAGCGGCCTGACTATTTAGTGTCTTTGTCGCAGCAAGGGGGCGATATATACCGCTTTTTTATTGATTTCACGTGTCAGTGTTTGACTTTTTCGCAACTTCATTTCTTCCTTTTCTCCCTCTCCAACCCCACCCGTGACACCACCAGGGTTTAGCTAGCCCTGGTCCGATTATCCCCGGTTCTTCGCTGAAGAGACGCGGCCGGGGGGAGGGGTACGAAGAGTACGCGTCGAAACCGGTGTCACGTCGTGTTGGGGAATCCTTCGGGAGTGCGATACTGAAGGGGAGGTGCTACTGCCCGTGCAGGGCGACACCGCCTTAAAACTTTATAACCACACACAAACCCTCTATTCCCCCAGGCCTGATGAGCAATCCCCCCTGCCTCATGTTGTGACTTCCTTTCTACCTTGCACAAAACATCCCATTTGCCCCTTTACTTCCTTCGAAAGTGTTGTGACTACCCCCCCTTCCCCACCCCTCGGGAGTGCCACTCCTCTGGTGGTTAAAAGTGACCCGCCGTTGTGCCTTCGGCATCTGTTGCGTGTGCCGTCGTATGCTTCCTATGCACTAGTTATAGCTATCCGGGGGCGGTCTGCTGTCGCACCAGTGGGCTGCCCCACCTCTGCACCCTCGGTTTTTAAGATGTTCACCACAGCGGAGAATGATCCCCTTCTCTGTGGCGATCGAGCCAAGCTGGACGAGGTTCGCCTTCGGGCGAAGGTCATGTGGGCGGACAAAAGGTGCCTGCTCCTGAGACTCATCAGCAACCTGTTTCTCCCTTCAAGCCCTCAAGACTCTTGGAGCGGCCTGACTATTTAGTGTCTTTGTCGCAGCAAGGGGGCGATATATACCGCTTTTTTATTGATTTCACGTGTCAGTGTTTGACTTTTTCGCAACTTCATTTCTTCCTTTTCTCCCTCTCCAACCCCACCCGTGACACCACCAGGGTTTAGCTAGCCCTGGTCCGATTATCCCCGGTTCTTCGCTGAAGAGACGCGGCCGGGGGGAGGGGTACGAAGAGTACGCGTCGAAACCGGTGTCACGTCGTGTTGGGGAATCCTTCGGGAGTGCGATACTGAAGGGGAGGTGCTACTGCCCGTGCAGGGCGACACCGCCTTAAAACTTTATAACCACACACACACACACGTTAGCCTTGTTAGTTTAGTGTGGGACGCACCGAGCGAACACAAATGCTGCCTCCTCTGCCACACACACGTTAAGCGTATTGTACAGTGTAGGTCGCACCGAGTGAAACTCTGATGTTACCCACCGCACACTCTTGTTGTTCTTTTTGTTTGAATTCTTGCTGAAGCAGTGTAGCGGCAGTTCAGCAGAGCTGCCCAGGCTGCACTGTGTGCCTTGTGTGTTGAGTGCAGGCCGCACCGAGCGAACCTCTGACGCTTGCACATCTGCCCTACAACAGGCGATTGCCTAACGTGCCAAAAAAAAAGAACGATAATTTTGTTAAACCTGGGAAGACCCCAGGAGGCAAAACATAGGGTGCTCTTCGAACGCAGAAGAACGCAACGAAAACAGCAGAAATGAAACGGGGGGGGGGGGGGTGCGGCAGTGGCTGGGGTAATTTTCTGGGGGGTCGCTTACCAGGCCTGTCGCTAACTTTTCGATTTTGGAGATTTGGTGGGTTGACGCTCCTGTTTTGGGGGGGGGATCAGGGGGGGAAACACTAGGGGTCAATTTTTCTCGCGCGCGCTCGTGTTGTTGCCGAATTTTCCCATCGGTGGACCACTAGGCGGGCACGGTGTGAGGCGCTGGGTTCCTTCCGTGGTTCCTCTCCCGCTCGCGCCGTCGGGTGCCGGAGGAAACCAAAAAATGGCTTTCGGGACCATGATTTCGACGCTGCCCCCTGATATGCCACGGCCGTCAAAGCGCGAGGACTTGGTTACTAGACGGGCACGCGAGATGGGGGGTCTGGGGGGCGGAGCCCCCCAGCCGCCGGAGGCCACGGTAGTGAACATCTGTTCATTGTGGGCGTACAGATTCTGTGTGAGTTGGCTGCGTCCCCCTGAGGCGACTGGAGTGGTTGGATTCCCTGACCCGGTGGGAATCAAATGACTTGAGTACGAGACATACGCCACAGGGGGGTCTGGGGGGCGGAGCCCCCCAGCCGCCGGAGGCACGGTAGTGAGCATCTGTTCCTGCAACACCATACTCTCTTCGACGTCGACCCAGTGAAAGTGGGTTGACGCTTGGTCGACGCTTGGTGAGCGTCGACCCAGTGTAATAAATGGGTTGACGCTTGGTCCAGGCTTGAATGGCAACCCAGTTCCACTGGGTCGACGCTCCAAGCCTCGACCAAGCGTCAACCCAGTCCACTGGGTCGACGCTGGGTCGACGCTTTTTTATGGGGGGGGAAACCCAAAATCACTGGGTCGACGGTCGACGCTGGCGTGCAGGGTGCAGGCAGCGCGCGCAAATGCGGCCTGTTTCCGGGTGCCCGCGCGCTGCCGGCGACCGTGCACCCGAGGTGCACGGTTTGGGCTGAATCTGGGTGACGTACGAGTAGGGCTCCCACCCTGAAAATGGGCTACCTGCGGTCACTCCAGGTACCTGACATCACCTGAAAGTGACCCAAAATCAGCGGGACCCCCTCCTCGGGTGTTCCGAAACCCCTTTCTTTTGACTATTTGGAATCTGTGCGGATCGTAGTGGGGTCACACTGTGGGTCGAGGTGTCAAGCTTCACCCATGAAATGTGGGTCTGATTCAGGGTCTGGTCATAGGAGGCTGGCCCCAGGAGGATGTGACTGGGAGGCAGCCACACCAGCCCACCCACCCAGCGGGACCCCCTCCTCGGGTATTCCAAAACCCCGTTCTTCTGAACGTTTGGAACTTTTGCGAATCGTAGTGGGGTCACTTTGTGGGTCTAGGAGCCAAACACCGTCCATGAAATGTGCCTCTGGTTCAGGGGCTGGTCCTAAGGGAATGTGACTGGGAGGCAGCCACACCCACCCACCCAGCGGGACCCCCTCCACGGGTGTTCCAAAACCCCTTTCTTTTGAACGTTTGGAATTTGTGCGGATCACAGTGGGGTCACTTTGGTGGTGTGCGAGCCAAGCATCACCCATGAAACACGGGTCTAGTTCAGGGGCTGGTCAGCGTGGCTGGGAGGCAGTCAGCCCACACCCCACCCCACCCACCCAGTGGGACCCCCTCCTCGGGTGTTCCAAAACCCCTTTCTTTTGAACGTTTGGAATTTTTGCGGATCACAGTGGGGTCACTTTGGTGGTGTACGAGCCAAGTTTCGCCCATGAAACGTGGGTCTGATTCAGGGACTGGTCATGGGTGAAGGTGGCTGGGAGGCAGCCACCTTCACCAGCCCACACCCCACCCAGCGGGACCCCCCCCTCGGATTTTCCAAAAACCCGTTCTTTGGGATATTTGGGATCCGTGCGGATTGTGGTGGGGTCATTTTGACCATGGGGTGCCTATTGACACCACTTACTGGGAAATGCCAATTGGGTAAAAGTACCCCCCCCTGTACAGGTACAAGGGGGGGGGGTCCTTTCCTACAGGTGCGGGAGGTAGCCAGTGTACCCCCCCCCCCTGTCCCCCACTTTGTGAGGGACCCCCCCCCCCGACCAGGGTGGGGGTCACCCAAAATTTCGAGGAAATCCTGGTGTCACCCTGAAAACCTGGGTCGCCAGCCTGACCTCAGCCCGCGGGGAGCCCCCCCCCCCCCCCCCCCCCCCCCCCCGGCCAGCCCCCTGCTTACAGTACCCCGGCGTTAAGCCAGCCACTGGTGCGGGGAGGATGGCTGGCAATGGAACACAGCAGGAGAGGGAATGGAGAGGCGGGGGGAGGGATGTTGTGGTGGCACGCATACCCAAAAGGGGGAAAAAAACAAACAGACAAGCGAAGAGACACCCCGCAGTTCTCAGAACCAGATGCCTGATGAGAGCTGCGGGATTGGTGTTTCGCGTGGGAGAGGAGGAATGTATACAGAGCCCGGCTGAGCCCTCAGGCTGATCTTCAGGCTGGTCGTATCGCAGTGGGACTGGCTTGCCCAACCAATGTCACTATGAAACCGACAGGGTTGAGTGCCGAGGTTCTCTAAACGCGCTGCATCCAGGCAGGTGAAGAGGACTCCATTTCAGCCTCCTGGAGATCACGCACGGCGTCGTCCACGGTGTACGGAGGGTCCCTGTTACGCATAGCGTAGTAGGCGATGCCACCCACAATACCAGAGATTGCGAAAAGCGAGCCAAGCACGATCAGAATCACCACCCAAGTGCTCAGAGAGCTTGAGCCATCGCCGTCGCCGCCACGGTTTCCAGCGCCGCCGACGGGCACTGGTGTGCGCGGGATCAGCACAGGGGGCAGGGCGCCAGGAGGGACGTCGGTCGTCGGGGCGTCGGGGGCAGCGGTCACGGAGATGGCAGGTGCAGGGGTGGAGGGAGCGGGGGAGAGTGGTGCCGGGGTGGAGGGAGTGGGGGAGGGGGTTGCAGCAGGTTCTGCTCCACAGTGGTCGGTGTGCCCGAGGGGGCGGTGGGCAGCGGGGTTGCAGGGGGGGTGGGCGTGGCGGGGGGCAGGGAGCACACGGCGGAGGGGTTGGAATAGATGTCGCCGTCGCTCCAGGTGATCTGGGCAGCGTTAGGCGTCACGTCCGTCACGTACTTCGTGTCGCTGGAGTAGACCTTGCCCTGCTTCACTGTGAGGTCGTAGGTTTCGGTGTCGATATTCCGAGGTGTGGGAGGTGCAGGAGTGTGGGGTGCGGGGGTTGCAGGCGCGACGGTCGCAGGGGCTGTGGTCTCCTCAGGCTTTGCGGGAGCAGGCGTCGCTGCGGGCAGGTTGCACGTAGCGGAGGGGTTGGAATAGATGTCGCCGTCGCTCCAGGTGATCTGGGCAGCGTTAGGCGTCACGTCCGTCACGTACTTTGTGTCGCTGGAGTAGACCTTGCCCTGCTTCACTGTGAGGTCGTACTTCTCATCATCAAGGTAGGCACCCCAGTGCGACAGTGTGGTGCCGTGGATCACCCACTGCATGGTGGTGTCGATGTGGTAGCGCCCGTGCAGCTCCTGGATCTCAGCAGGGATCGCGGCGTGCTCCTCCACCACCTGTGCCGCAAAGCCAGCAATGCGCTCAGCGTCACCCACATCCATCCCACTTGTGAACGTTGTCGGGGTCCACCTTTTGTTGGCGTTGATGGCGAGGACCACAGACCACGCCACAGCGTATGTCCCGCTCACACTGGGATGACTCCCGTCCCCTGAGTACAGCTTGTGAAACAGCGAATTCGGGTCGTCGCTGGGTGCACCGCCAGGCGATGTTGCTGCAGAGAACTCGTACGTCTTCTTGAAGGTCTCACCTGCGTAAGCCGTACGCACGGTGGCACACTTCTCACGCGACACGATGTCAGCATAGACCGCGTACCCCGTCTCCAGAGAGTGCTGCATCGACAGATACGAGGTCCAGCCCCACCACTCATCCTTGTTGCGACGACCCCATGTCTGGTAGAACACCACTGTTGCACCAGCCTTGACGGCCGCAGGCGTATACACGTCTGCCACTGCAGCCTCGGATACAGTCCGGTCGTCGCGCATGGATGCAGGAACCCCGCCCATGTTGGACTGGTCCTGCAGCACCAGCACGTCGAAGTTCCCCGCGTCGAGCTTCGCCTTCACACTCGCAGTCGCTGCAGCTTGACCAAGCATGCGCCCACCTGCGGTGTCTGAGTCCACAGTCACACTCATCCCGAGACTGTCAGCGAGCTTGCGGAACATGTCCGGCAGGTTGTTGGCTGCCGTGTACGAGTTCCCGATGAAGAGCACACGCAGTGGCCCGGCAGGAGGAGGTGCTGCTGTATCGGGGGCAGGGGTTGCAGGTGCGGGTGTGGCAGGGGCCGTGGTCAGAGGTGCAGGGGTTGCAGGTGCAGATGTGTCAGGTGCACTGGTTGCGGGTGCCTGTGTGTCAGGTGCAATCGTCAGAGGTGCAGGGGTTGCCGGCGCAGGTGTGGCAGGTGCACTGGTCGCAGGTGCAGGGGTTGCAGGTGCAATCGTCAACGGGGCGGAAGTCGGTGACACAGTCGAGGGTGCAGGCAGGTTGCACGTAGCGGAGGGGTTGGAATAGATGTCGCCGTCGCTCCAGGTGATCTGGGCAGCGTTAGGCGTCACGTCCGTCACGTACTTCGTGTCGCTGGAGTAGACCTTGCCCTGCTTCACTGTGAGGTCGTAGGTTTCGGTGTCGACATTCCTACCCCAGTGCGACAGTTTGGTGCCGTGGATCACCCACTGGAAGGTGGGGTCGATGTGGTAGCGACCTTGCAGCTCCTGGATCTCAGCAGGGATCGCGGCGTGCTCCTCCACCACCTGTGCCGCAAAGCGAGCAATGCGCTCAGCGTCACCCACATCCATCCCACTTGTGAACGTTGTCGGGGTCCACCTTGCGTTGACGTTGATGGCGAGGATCAAGGACCACGCCACAGCGTACGACCCACTCACACTGGGATGGCTCCCGTCCCCAGAGTACAGCTTGTAGAACAGCGAAGCTGTGTCGTCGCTGGGTGCACCGCCAGGCGATGTTGCTGCAGAGAACTCGTACGCCTTCTTGAAGGTCTCACCTGCGTAAGCCGTACGCACGGTGGCACACTTCTCACGCGCAGCAATGTCAGCATAGACCGCGTACCCCGCCTCCAGAGAGTGCTGCATCTGCAGGTGCGAGGCCCAGCCCCATTGCGGTTCATCCTTGCGACGGCCCCACGTCTGGTAGAACAGCATTATTGCACCAGCCTTGATCGCCGCTGGTGCGAACACATCTGCCACTGCAGCCTCAGACGCAACACGCTCCGGAATCACAGCTGGCACGCCCCCGATCTGCGACTGCTCCTGCAGCACCAGCACGTCGAAGTTCCCTGCGTCGAGCTTCGCCTTCACACTCGCAGTAGCCGCAGCCTGCCCAATCCTCCGCCCGCCTGCGGTGTCTGAGTCCACAGTCACACTCATCCCAAGACTGTCAGCAAGCTGGCGGAACATGTTCGGCAGGTCATTGTAATATGTGTACGAATTCCCGACGAAGAGAACTCGAGTAGATTCTGCCCCTGCCACCAGCAGCAGCAACAGCAGTGTATGGCGCATCATCCCTGCTGGAGTGGGGGCTGGGTTGTGTGGAGTGCTGAAAGTGCCACAACCCCCAGGGCCACACGGCTCACGGGACGGTGGGTGTGGTGGGGTGGGGGTGTGAGGGGGTTCCAAGACAAACACGGCAACCGCAGTACCACCTGACCCCCCCCCCCCACACCAAGCACAGACACGCCTCATGCTTGATCCCCCACCTCTACACCATGCCGCCAGCAACACGCGCCACCAGATCGTGGGTGACTTTCCAAATTCTGCAAAAAAAAGAAAAAAAAAGCCCGGGAAAAAACGGCACCGCACAGGGCACTATCCCGACCCTGACCCGGCCCCGGAAAGAAGCACACGAGTGAGCCAACGCTACAACGACGTAGCGCACAACGTGGGGGGGCGGGGACGAAGTTAAAAAAAGTGAAATTTCCCCAATTTTTTTATAGTTTTTTTTTTGCATACACGTTAAGTGTTCTAAGAAACCAGACATAACCAGAAGACCAACATCATGTTCGTGCTAGCACTTTTCCCTTTTGTCATCACACCCGTGCGCCAAAACAGGTTAGGCCTTATATTTGGCTGCGTTCAACGAAAAATATTTTCGTGGTTCAACACTCCCACCTACTCCCTTCTCTTTACTCCACCCTTCAACCCCCGACATATCCGATGCCTGGCGTGCAGAACTCGGAGCTGGTGCTGTCCGGAGTGGGGCGCGGCGCGGGCAACCCGGATGCCTTGTCCGCCCCCCTCCCGGCGGGCGACTTCGGGATGGCGATGGGGCAGGCGCTGGCGGCAGTGACCACCGCCAACGCCCGCGAGGTGGCCACTCGCGAGGTCGCGGGGGCCGACATCCGGGCCACGCAGGTGGAGGCGCACGCGAGGGTGCACGCGGCGGGGGTGGAGGCGGGGGCGGCTACGAGGGCCGCCAACGCGGAGGCGGCGGCGGGGATGCACATCGCATCCGCGAATGCAGCGGCGCATGCGGCGAAGGTGGAATCCGCTGCGGCACAGCGGGTGACGGGGGCGGAGTCGGACGCGAAGGTGGCGTCGGTGGAGGCGGCGGCCTCAAACGCCGTCACGGAGGCGCAGGCGCGGGCCATGGTCGCCGAGGAGTCCGCCAGGCACGCGGAGGTGAGAGCCCGCCTCGAGGCGGAGCTGGCCCTTGAGAGGGAGAAGACGCGGAACGCCGCGTTGGTGATGGAGGAGCGGGCCAAGGCCCAGCGGGAGACGGCCCTCGCGGAGCACGCGAGGGTAAGGGCTGAGGCAGGTGCGAGCCGGGCTGCAGCCCCCCAGGACGAGGTGGCTTCCCTCCGGGAGGAGGTGCGGCGGATGCGGGAGGTGGCGGACCTCCAGGCGGAGCTGGCCCGCCTGCGGGGAAACGGGACGGGCTCCGGAGCCGGCGCCGGAGCACCGAGGGCCGGAAAGCCGGAGCAGCGGGACGGGGCCGGCAGCGTAGCCGGCAGCAGCGACAGCCGCAGGGGCGCCGGGGCTCTCAACCCCCTGGACGTGGACGAGTGGTGGCACGCGGACGAGGCCACGCTGGGGCTGGTGCACCTGCATCAGCTGCGCCGCTACGACGCCCTGCTGGGGGCCCGGGCGGGGGGTGCCCTGCGCCCGCAGGCCCACGAGGCGCAGGCGCGGATGAGGGATATCAACCTCATCATGACGAGCCTGCCGTCGCTGCAGGAGCCGGAGGACTACGACGACCTCCTGGTCCGGCTGATGCAGAACCAGTTCTGCAGGCTGGAAGCCCTCAACGAGGGCGTGTTGGGGGGCGGATGGGAGGCGGCCTCCGCGATGGAGGAGGAATTCTTCGGGAAGCCGGAGATTCCTCCGTACCTCCGGGCGGCAAAGGAGAAGGCACGGGCCCGCCAGCCACGCTCCCCCCAGGTCCACCACCCACAGCATCAGCATCAACATCAACAACAACAGCAACGCAGCTCGCAGCCACAGCCGCAGCAGGGCCACCCCACCAGCCAGCGGAGCAGGAGGGGGGGCCACAGGCAGTGAGCTCGCCCCTCACGGCGATGCTGGAGAGCATAGGGGTGCTCTCCACGGCGCGGGTGGGAAGGAGACGGGCACAGGAGGACCCGCTGACCGCCAGAGAGGCACAGCGGATCGCCAAGCGCGCGGTGAAGACGCTGGGGGAGGCGTTGGCACCGTCGACGTGGAGGGGGCTCGAGGGGCCCCACCGGCGACTCCTCCAGTTCCGGCACGAGTGGGAGCAGACCACGGGTGTGCTCTTGCCGTGGGACCTTTGCATCATTTACTGGGTGCAGAGGCTCATGTCCGACGCGGACTCCCCACTCCGGCCCTCCTCCGCCCTACAGTACGTATCGAGGGCGGTCGCCGCGATGAGCCGCATGGGGGTTGTGGTGGACTCCCAGCTGCTCCAAGACTTCAAGCGAGGTCTGAAGCGCTTGGGGGCCCTCCGACCGCAGCACCAAGCGAAGCCAGCAGCATCCGCCCAGGTGGCCGCAGTGGTGGGCCGGGAGGACGTCGACCGCGACACGAAGCTCGCGATTGTGCTGGGGTGGTGCGGGGCGGCGCGGGTGTCGGACGTGGTGCGCCTGAAGTGCGGGGACATCGCTTTCCAGAGCGAGTTTGTCGCCGTGAACTGGGCGGAGACGAAGAGCGACCCGTTCCGCCTGGGCGTCACGACGGGCCTGTTCCTCTCGGAGTGCTGGACGGAGGTGCTGCGGGAGGCAATCTCGGGGCGGGCGGCGGGCGCGCTGGTGGTCGACACGACCTACCGGCGCATCGTGGCGGCGCTGAAGAAGGAGGACCCGGAGCTGAGTGGCCATTCCCTCCGTCGGGGGGCTCTGGCGGAGCTCCTGCAAGAGGGGCTGTGCCTGGAGTCGCTTCGGCAGCTGTCCCGCCACAGCTCCCTGGACGCCCTGGCCAGGTACCTCCCGGCGGGGAAGCTGAAGCTGGCGAGGCAGACGGCCTCCACATCAATGGTGCTCGACCGGGGGCTATCCCGGGGGTCGCTCTTTGCCCTGCCTTCCCTGGGAAGCTCCTGAGGACGGCGTGCGTGGCGTACGAGCCCCCAGGCACGCCTTCCCCGCCGGCGACCCCTCGGCCCAGGCCGCCTCCCACGCTACCGCCTCCACCTCCGCCTCCGCCTCCACCGCCGCCACGGCCGCCCCCTCCTCCTCCTCTTCCTCGGAGGGTCGGCGACGACTCCTACTCGCCGGACGTCAACGCGACGTACGCGAGGGAAGCGCGGGTGACGGTGGAGGGGCGGCATCTTGGCCCGCCCTCGGCGCGGGGTGGCCCCACGGGGGAGCTGGCCCCCATATCGACGTCACGTCTGAACCTCGACGCCTTAGAGGCTTTGGATTCCGAGGGGATCCTGTCAGGGGTTATCGACGTGATTCGGGACCGGGGCGCTTTCCTGCGGGCCATGCGACCGGGCGTGGATCTGGGCGACAGGCCTCTTTCGCGCGGGACCTCGAGGCACATGCTGCGGCACTGGGATAACCTCTCGGAGTGGGGGGTGCTGGGGTTGGCTGACGCGCCGAAGGTGGTCCTCCCGGCGTCCACCGTGGAGAAAAAGAGCGGGCTGCTGCGTTTGGTATGCGACGGGCGAAAGCTGAACCGGCTGATGCGGGACCCGCCACCGATGCTCCTCCCGTCGATCCACGAGGTGGTCCGGAGGTTCCTGGCGGCCGAATTCGTGGTGCAGGCTGACGGGAAGAGCTGGTTCTACCAGTTCCCCCTGGGGGACGGGGTCCGCGACTTCTTCGGGGTGAATCTGGCTGGGGAGCGGGGCCCGTTTCGGCGCACCTCGCTGCGGGTGATGTGCATGGGCTGGAGCTGGGCGCCGTGCATCGCGCAGAGGGCCTCACGCGTGCTTCTCCCCCTGGAGGATGGGCTGTCTTGGGTGGACAACTGGTTTGTGGTTGGAGATAGCCGGGAGGATGCAGCCGAGAGATACGCCCGATTCCTCGGCAAGGCCGAGTCGGTGGGCGCCGAGCTCAACGAGGGTGCGGAGTTCGGCACACCGCAGTCGCGGTTCATCGCCTTGGGGTTGGAATTTGATCTGGAGTCGTCGCCTAAGCGCTTCAGGTCGGACCCCGATTGGGTGTCGAAATTCCTTGCCTCGGCGGCCGTGGCGGCGGTTCGCGAGAACAGGGCTACTTCCCGGGAGTTCTACAAGGTTTTCGGCGGTATGATTTGGTTTCTGTTCTCGACGCAGAGGCGTCTCTGCTACTTCCGCGCCTCCCTCGCCTTCCTCAGGAGATCCGCGGCCAAGCTGGTTGCGGAACCGGAGCAGTGGGACCGCCCTCTCGACATCCCCCCCTCTGTTCTCGCTGATCTTTCTCTGATTTCGGCCGATCTGGGCCAGAATGTATGGGTTGAGGCAGGGGCTTCGGGGCCCTCGGTCACGGCGTGGTCTGACGCTTCCGACACAGAATGGGCAGCCCTTCTGGAGTTAGACCCCGAGCCGATTGTCCAGGGCTGTTTTGATGAACCCCTCGCCCACCATATATATGTCAAAGAGCTCTTCGCAGCGCTCCAGGCGACACGCCTCGCAGCCGCTACGCGGCCGGGCTGTGCGTTGGGGTTGCAGGTGGACAACACGGCAGCGGTGGCAGCTATCAACAAGGGCCACAGCAAGAATTACCTCGCGAATGACTTGTTGTGTGCCTTGTTTGACACCGCGGACGGTGCGGGCATCTCCGTTTCCGCTCAGTGGGTGCCTACGCATGCACAGAGAGCAGACGAGTTTACCCGAGGCACTGTGGCATCGCCGTGCCCTGTCCCCCTGGCGCCCCTCCCTGCGAGATACGCGGCGGTTGCAGCCATATCGCGTTAAACATTTCAAGTGTGGTGTACCCTTTCAATTCCTTGTCTTTCTTTCCGCTACGCGGTCCCTGTGGGTTGGGCTGCGTTCAACGAAAAAAGACACTTCTTTCCGGAGTTTAGCTAGCACGATTCAGTTGGGCGATTCATTTGTCTGGTTTTTGCATACACGTTAAGTGTTCTAAGAAACCAGACATAACCAGAAGACCAACATCATGTTCGTGCTAGCACTTTTCCCTTTTGTCATCACACCCGTGCGCCAAAACAGGTTAGGCCTTATATTTGGCTGCGTTCAACGAAAAAAGACACTTCTTTCCGGAGTTTAGCTAGCACGATTCAGTTGGGCGATTCATTTGTCTGGTTTTGAAAAACGCCTACCGGAAGGGTGGCTCGGCCTCTGCTCCGGCCTCGCTGCTCCAGAGGACAGGCTGCCCTGGGAAAAACTCAAAAAAAACTCAAAAAATGACGCAGTTAAACCCTCCCGTGGTCGGGTGACGAAAACAAAGAGGCGGCGCCGATCGCCCACACCCCCACACCCACGCACAACTGGTCTTCTGTGACGTGGGGATGGGATGCGGGCTATGTATTGGTGGCAGCCCCGCCACTGCCCCGTCACAGACAATGTGGTCGGGTTTGTCGTGAAGCAGAAACAAAAGGCATTGGTTTTGTCTCGCAGGGCACGTAACATTCGTGCCCGGCCAGAAAGATATCACAAAGGGCAAGCAAGAAAACTGCAAAACACAAGAGCGGGTTTGGGAACAAGGGGAAGGGATGTAGGCCAGCTGATCGTCTATTCTGGGTCCCGGGTCCAGACCTGCGTCTCCAGAACCCCCAGAATCCTCAGCTGCTCTCTGGGAGGGAAGGGTATGTAATCATCGCCGAAAGTGAAGGTAAGACAAGTCTCCCTCCACTCCAGCAATGCGAGTCAATTCCTGTTGTCGCTCTGGGGGAGGGGAGAGGGGAGGGGCACACCCACACCCACACCCAAACTCCTGCCGGCACACTGATTTTCAGAACACTAACGGACAAAGGATGTTGGCAATATCACGCTATCAAACACACTCCTCCAGAAGAAAACTATGAACCAATACTTGAAGGCATGCAGGTTCAGCCCCTCAGCGAGGGGGTGGAGGAGGTGACAACAGGGCAACAGACACAAAGAGCGATTTGGAGAATATAGCGGAATGGTGGAGGGGGGATGGGGAAAGGCACGGCTTAAAACTTCTGGTCGCCATGCATCCACAACCCCTCCCTTACTCGGGAGGATTATTCTTTTGGGCAGTTGAATGTATATGAATTCTTCTTCGAAGTTCTTCAGGCACAGGACACCCTCCAACGCCTTTTGCGGAGAGAGGGGCATGGTGCTGCGTTCGCAAAGGACGAATAGGGTTTGATGTTGACGACCACAACCCTGAATGGGGGCAATATTCTTCTGGGGTCTTTTCGCTCATCGGCAAATTTTTTATGGCAACAAAAGTTCTGCGCATTCGTTTTTTCTCCTCCACAAAAAAATGGAGGAAACTTCGCCGATCGCGAGAACACCACGCGCCTGTTATGAAGCGTGGTGATGTTCTGCAAGGATCTACACTGGCACAGTTTCCTGCGTTGTTGCACAACTCTAAAAAAAACGCGCTGGTTTCGCAAAGACCCCCCTTCATTTGGTTCTGTTTCGGTCAGATTTTCTTGTTTTGATGCGCACGAGCGGGGAATCATTAGGGTGTTGGGAAGGGGACAGCGTGGCGTGCCCCCACCCCTGTTGTTATCTTTTGTTCACATCGCCCCCCCCCCCCCCCTCCAGGGCAGTGCTCGCCGAATACGGGCATACGTATGCGTATTGATACATATGCACGTAAGCGTGTCGTCGACACCGTGACTGCGGTAGTCAACATCCCAGACGGGTCGCCCCTCCTCTGTGCAAAGTACATCCGGGCGAGGCTCCCCTCGGGGGAACGCCGGGAGATGTGCTGGAGCCACCGCGCTCGATTCTGGGTTTTCCGCCATGTGCTGTCATGGAGCCTGCGTATTCGGGCGTGAAAACCGTAGGTGGTGGTTCGATTCCCAGAACTTGGGTAGGATATCCTATGGGATAACCTCCACGGGATGTTGTTTCTCGCGTTGGATGTCCTACACCAAGGTGGAACCTGCAGAAGACACGAGAGTAACAGAGAGGGACATCCCACGGATATCCCGCTCTGTTACCTCTCTGTTCCCTCGGTATCCCGAGAGAACGTCACCCCCCTTCGGCCTGGGCTTGGCACTGGCTGGGCTGCTTCTTGTACAGATCGATGGAGTGAACGCGCTGGGTTATTGCGCCAGGTACTAGCTTCGGCAAACTGCAGCAGAGTGGGTGGCTCTCCAGTTGTGCTGGGAAGATGGTGGAGGGTCACCAATATTGTGAGGCGGCTCATTTTCAGCATTTCTGAGCAAAAATCCCTCAGTACAACACCTCCCCCCCCGTCTGCAAAGGCAAAACAGGTAGTGTCCGCCACTTTGGAGCTGATTTTGACCCGAGTTTGGCGGAGTTGGGCGGTGGTGTGGCGGCGTTCGGCGGAACCCGTTTTGGGCCAAATCAGGTGGTAATACACAGTTTTTGTACCAGGGCCGAAACAAGGACACGGGCCCACTGCGCACTGAGAACCTAGGCCACAGTACGACAGGACGCGCACAGGCACCGGGCCCACTCTCCTCCACCTGTGACCTGCCAGCCGTATACGTATGCATACGTATGCATACGCAGGCAGATTTTGGGTTTTTCCAAGAATACGCGTATTCTGCAAGCACTGCCCTACTGGGGGGGGGGGGGGCTAAATAGAAGCTCCCCCTTGTATTCGGGGTGGGTGGGTGGGTGTCGGGGAGGGATGTGGTATTCGTTCGCTTTTTGATGTATATTTCCGCTCCTCCCTCCCCATTCCGAAGAAACAGACACGCCAACACAAGATGGAAAGGGGGGGAGCCACGTTGGCTCCCACAGCACCGCTGTTCCGATTGGGCCTAACATTAGAAGTCTTTTCGCTCTCAAAAGCAGCAGAGGTGCAGAAACGTGGAGGGGGAGAAAATGTAGACGTGGCTGTTCCACGGAAAAAAGCGGTGGGGTGGGGAGTGACAGTCATGCTGAGAAGCGTAAGGCACAGGTGGGTTCCCTGTACACCCCCATCCTGCCCCGCGCATGGATGTACACTGTGTGGCGTACATGTGCGCCCCCCCCCCCCCCCATCCCACCCCCGTCACCACTGTCATTGCGACGCAGGCAGGTGTCCTTGTTGTTGGCAAACGACCACACACACACACACACACACACACACACACACAAGCCCTCAAGACTCTTGGAGCGGCCTGACTATTTAGTGTCTTTGTCGCAGCAAGGGGGCGATATATACCGATTTTTTATTGATTTCACGTGTCAGTGTTTGACTTTTTCGCAACTTCATTTCTTCCTTTTCTCCCTCTCCAACCCCACCCGTGACACCACCAGGGTTTAGCTAGCCCTGGTCCGATTATCCCCGGTTCTTCGCTGAAGAGACGCGGCCGGGGGGAGGGGTACGAAGAGTACGCGTCGAAACCGGTGTCACGTCGTGTTGGGGAATCCTTCGGGAGTGCGATACTGAAGGGGAGGTGCTACTGCCCGTGCAGGGCGACACCGCCTTAAAACTTTATAACCACACACAAACCCTCTATTCCCCCAGGCCTGATGAGCAATCCCCCCTGCCTCATGTTGTGACTTCCTTTCTACCTTGCACAAAACATCCCATTTGCCCCTTTACTTCCTTCGAAAGTGTTGTGACTTCCCCCCTACCCCACCCCTCGGGAGTGCCACTCCTCTGGTGGTTAAAAGTGACCCGCCGTTGTGCCTTCGGCATCTGTTGCGTGTGCCGTCGTATGCTTCCTATGCACTAGTTATAGCTATCCGGGGGCGGCCGGCTGTCGCACCAGTGGGCTGCCCCACCTCTGCACCCTCGGTTTTTAAGATGTTCACCACAGCGGAGAATGATCCCCTTCTCTGTGGCGATCGAGCCAAGCTGGACGAGGTTCGCCTTCGGGCGAAGGTCATGTGGGCGGACAAAAGGTGCCTGCTCCTGAGACTCATCAGCAACCTGTTTCTTCCTTCAAGCCCTCAAGACTCTTGAAGCGGCCTGACTATTTAGTGTCTTCGTCGCAGCAAGGGGGCGATATATACCACCCTTTTTATTGATTTCACGTGTCAGTGTTTGACTTTTTCGCAACTTCATTTCTTCCTTTTCTCCCTCTCCAACCCCACCCGTGACACCACCAGGGTTTAGCTAGCCCTGGTCCGATTATCCCCGGTTCTTCGCTGAAGAGACGCGGCCGGGGGGAGGGGTACGAAGAGTACGCGTCGAAACCGGTGTCACGTCGTGTTGGGGAATCCTTCGGGAGTGCGATACTGAAGGGGAGGTGCTACTGCCCGTGCAGGGCGACACCGCCTTAAAACTTTATAACCACACACACACACACACACGTTAGCCATGTTCGTTGAGTGTAGGTCGCACCGAGTGAAACGCTGGTGATACCCACCGCACACTCGTTCGGCAGTTCAGCAGAGCTGCCCAGGCAGCACTGTGTGCCTTGTGTGTTGAGTGCAGGCCACGAGTAAAACTGTGACGTTTGCACATCTGCCCTACAACAGGCGATTGCCTAACGTGCCAAAAAAAACAATAAAGTTGTTAAACATGGGAAGACCCCAGGAGGGAAAAGAAACGGTGCTCTTCGAACGCAGAAGAACGCAACGAAAACAGCAGAAATGAAGCGGGAGGGGGGGGGGGGGCGGGGAGGATGGCTGGCAGTGGAACACAGCAGGAGAGGGAATGGGGGGGCGCGGTATGTTGTGGTGGCACGCATACCCAAAAGGGGGAAAAAAACCAAACAGACAAGCGAAGAGACACCCCGCAGTTCTCAGAACCAGATGCCTGATGAGAGCTGCGGGATTGGTGTTTCGCGTGGGAGAGGAGGAATGTATACAGAGCCCGGCTGAGCCCTCAGGCTGATCTTCAGGCTGGTCGTATCGCAGTGGGATTGGCTTGCCCAACCAATGTCACTATGAAACCGACAGGGTTGAGTGCCGAGGTTCTCTAAACGCGCTGCATCCAGGCAGGTGAAGAGGACTCCATTTCAGCATCCTCGTGGTCACGCACGGCGTCGTCCACGGTGTACGGAGGGTCCCTGTCACGCATAGCGTAGTACGCGATGCCACCCACAATACCAGAGATTGCGAAAAGCGAGCCAAGCACGACCAGAATCACCACCCAAGTGCTCAGAGAGCTTGAGCCATCGCCGTCGCCCTCACGGTTGCCAGCGCCGCCGACGGGCACTGGTGTGCGCGGGATCAGCACAGGGGGCAGGGCGCCAGGAGGGACGTCGGTCGTCGGGGCGTCGGGGGCAGCGGTCACGGAGATGGCAGGTGCAGGGGTGGAGGGAGCGGGGGAGAGTGGTGCCGGGGTGGAGGGAGTGGTCGGTGTGCCCGAGGGGGCGGTGGGCAGTGGGGTTGCAGGGGGGGTGGGCGTGGCGGGGGGCAGGGAGCACACGGCGGAGGGCTTGGAATAGATGTCGCCGTCGCTCCAGGTGATCTGGGCAGCGTTAGGCGTCACGTCCGTCACGTACTTTGTGTCGCTGGAGTAGACCTTGCCCTGCTTCACTGTGAGGTCGTACTTCTCATCATCAAGGTAGGCACCCCAGTGCGACAGTGTGGTGCCGTGGATCACCCACTGGAAGGTGGTGTCGATGTGGTAGCGCCCGTGCAGCTCCTGGATCTCAGCAGGGATCGCGGCGTGCTCCTCCACCACCTGTGCCGCAAAGCCAGCAATGCGCTCAGCGTCACCCACATCCATCCCACTTGTGAACGTTGTCGGGGTCCACCTTGCGTTGGCGTTGATGGCGAGAACCACAGACCACGCCACAGCGTATGTCCCGCTCACACTGGGATGACTCCCGTCCCCAGAGTACAGCTTGTGAAACAGAGAATTCGGGTCGTCACTGGGTGCACCGCCAGGCGATGTTGCTGCAGAGAACTCGTACGTCTTCTTGAAGGTCTCACCTGCGTAAGCCGTTCGCACGGTGGCACACTTCTCACGCGACACGATGTCAGCATAGACCGCGTACCCCGTCTCGAGAGAGTGCTGCATCGACAGATACGAGGTCCAGCCCCACCACTCGTCTTTGTTGCGACGACCCCATGTCTGATAGAACACCACTGTTGCACCAGCCTTGACGGCCGCAGGTGTGTACACATCTGCCACTGCAGCCTCGGATGCAGCCCGGTCGTCACGACTGGATGCAGGAATCCCGCCCATGTTGGACTGGTCCTGCAGCACCAGCACGTCGAAGTTCCCTGCGTCGAGCTTCGCCTTCACACTCGCAGTCGCTGCAGCTTGACCAAGCATGCGCCCACCAGCAATGTCTGAATCCACAGTCACACTCATCCCGAGACTGTCAGCGAGCTTGCGGAACATGTCCGGCAGGTTGTTGGATGACGTGTACGAGTTCCCGATGAAGAGCACACGCAGCGGCCCGACACGAGGGACAGCTGTCTGAGGCGCTGCGGTAGTAGGTGCTGGGGTCTGCGGCGCAGCGGTTGCCGGAGCAGGTGTGCCAGGTGCAGTGGTTTGAGGAGCCGGGGTCACGGGGCCTGTCGGCACAGCTGTGGGCGAGGTGGTTGTCGGCGTCGTGGTGACGGGTGTGCCAGGTGCCGGCGTCGAGGGGGCAGCGGTGGGAGGTGCAGCAGTCGACCCTGCAGGGAGGGGCGTCGCGGGAGCGTCCGTGAGAGGCACGGGTGTGGGAGGTGCAGGAGTGTGGGGTGCGGGGGTTGCAGGCGCGACGGTCGCAGGGGCTGTGGTCTCCTCAGGCTTTGCGGGAGCAGGCGTCGCTGCGGGCAGGTTGCACGTAGCGGAGGGGTTGGAATAGATGTCGCCGTCGCTCCAGGTGATCTGGGCAGCGTTAGGCGTCACGTCCGTCACGTACTTTGTGTCGCTGGAGTAGACCTTGCCCTGCTTCACTGTGAGGTCGTACTTCTCATCATCAAGGTAGGCACCCCAGTGCGACAGTGTGGTGCCGTGGATCACCCACTGGAAGGTGGTGTCGATGTGGTAGCGCCCGTGCAGCTCCTGGATCTCAGCAGGGATCGCGGCGTGCTCCTCCACCACCTGTGCCGCAAAGCCAGCAATGCGCTCAGCGTCACCCACATCCATCCCACTTGTGAACGTTGTCGGGGTCCACCTTGCGTTGGCGTTGATGGCGAGGATCAAGGACCACGCCACAGCGTACGACCCACTCACACTGGGATGGCTCCCGTCCCCAGAGTACAGCTTGTAGAACAGCGAAGCTGTGTCGTCGCTGGGTGCACCGCCAGGCGATGTTGCTGCAGAGAACTCGTACGTCTTCTTGAAGGTCTCACCTGCGTAAGCCGTACGTACGGTGGCACACTTCTCACGCGACACGATGTCAGCATAGACCGCGTACCCCGTCTCGAGAGAGTGCTGCATCGCCAGGTACGAGGTGAAGCCCCACCAGTCATCTTTGTTGCGACGACCCCACGTCTGGTAGAACACCACTGTTGCACCAGCCTTGACGGCCGCAGGTGTGTACACATCTGCCACTGCAGCCTCGGATGCAGTCCGGTCGTCACGACTGGATGCAGGAATCCCGCCCATGTTGGACTGGTCCTGCAGCACCAGCACGTCGAAGTTCCCTGCGTCGAGCTTCGCCTTCACACTCGCAGTCGCTGCAGCTTGACCAAGCATGCGCCCACCTGCGGTGTCTGAGTCCACAGTCACACTCATCCCGAGACTGTCAGCGAGCTTGCGGAACATGTCCGGCAGGTTGTTGGCTGCCGTGTACGAGTTCCCGATGAAGAGCACACGCAGTGGCCCAGCAGGAGGAGGTGCTGCTGTATCGGGGGCAGGGGTTGCAGGTGCGGGTGTGGCAGGGGCCGTGGTCAGAGGTGCAGGGGTTGCAGGTGCAGATGTGTCAGGTGCACTGGTTGCGGGTGCCTGTGTGTCAGGTGCAATCGTCAGAGGTGCAGGGGTTGCCGGCGCAGGTGTGGCAGGTGCACTGGTCGCAGGTGCAGGGGTTGCAGGTGCAATCGTCAACGGGGCGGAAGTCGGTGACACAGTCGAGGGTGCCGGCAGGTTGCACGTAGCGGAGGGGTTGGAATAGATGTCGCCGTCGCTCCAGGTGATCTGGGCAGCGTTAGGCGTCACGTCCGTCACGTACTTCGTGTCGCTGGAGTAGACCTTGCCCTGCTTCACTGTGAGGTCGTAGGTTTCGGTGTTGATATTCCAACCCCAGTGCGACAGTGTGGTGCCGTGGATCACCCACTGGAAGGTGGTGTCGATGTGGTAGCGCCCGTGCAGCTCCTGGATCTCAGCAGGGATCGCGGCGTGCTCCTCCACCACCTGTGCCGCAAAGCCAGCAATGCGCTCAGCGTCACCCACATCCATCCCACTTGTGAACGTTGTCGGGGTCCACCTTGCGTTGGCGTTGATGGCGAGAACCACAGACCACGCCACAGCGTATGTCCCACTCACACTGGGATGGCTCCCGTCCCCGGAGTACAGCTTGTAGAACAGCGAAGCTGTGTCGTCGCTGGGTGCACCGCCAGGCGATGTTGCTGCAGAGAACTCGTACACCTTCTTGAAGGTCTCACCTGCGTAAGCCGTACGCACGGTGGCACACTTCTCACGCGACACGATGTCAGCATAGACCGCGTACCCCGTCTCGAGAGAGTGCTGCATCGACAGGTACGAGGTCCAGCCCCACCAGTCGTCTTTGTTGCGACGACCCCACGTCTGGTAGAACACCACTGTTGCACCAGCCTTGATCGCCGCTGGTGCGAACACATCTGCCACTGCAGCCTCAGACGCAACACGCTCCGGAATCACAGCTGGCACGCCCCCGATCTGCGACTGCTCCTGCAGCACCAGCACGTCGAAGTTCCCTGCGTCGAGCTTCGCCTTCACACTCGCAGTAGCCGCAGCCTGCCCAATCCTCCGCCCGCCTGCGGTGTCTGAGTCCACAGTCACACTCATCCCGAGACTGTCAGCAAGCTGGCGGAACATGTTCGGCAGGTCATTGACATAGGTATACGAATTCCCGACGAAGAGAACTCGAGTAGATTCTGCCCCTGCCACCAGCAGCAGCAACAGCAGTGTATGGCGCATCATCCCTGCTGGAGTGGGGGCTGGGTTGTGTGGAGTGCTGAAAGTGCCACAACCCCCAGGGCCACACGGCTCACGGGACGGTGGGTGTGGTGGGGTGGGGGTGTGAGGGGGTTCCAAGACAAACACGGCAACCGCAGTACCACCTGACCCCCCCCCCCCCACACCAAGCACAGACACGTCTCATGCTTGATCCCCCACCTCTACACCATGCCGCCAGCAACACGCGCCACCAGCAGCCTGTCCTCTGGAGCAGCGAGGCCGGAGCAGAGGCCGAGCCCCCCTTCCGGTAGGCCCCCCCCTGCAGGGCACATCGCAATCACCAGCGCACATGCCGCCGCGAAGGACCCGAGGGGTGAAGGGTGGCTGCCGTCCTCGGCGTAGAGGCGGGCAAAAAGGGCTTCCCCACACCCGGGCAGGCTGGCATCCCGCAGCGCCTGGAAGAGCTCCCCTGCACGCGCCACGGAGACAGGGACACCTGCTCTGCGCACCACATCTGCGTAGGCATTGTACCCTGCGGTGAGAGACTCCTGCATTGGAGTGAAACCGTCCCACCCATACTTCTGCAGGCCGGCACGCCTCCCCCATGTCTGATACAGCAGGATGTGCGCGCCAGCCCGTGAGGCAGCAGGTGCGAACACGTCTCGGAGTGCTGCCTCACACGCCGCCCTCTCTGCAGGGCAGCCGGGAGGTGCACCGCCCAGCACAGACTGGTCCTGGAGAATCAGGAGGTTGAAGCTACCTCGGGCGAGGCTTGCCAGCAGGGCCTTGTCCTCTGCAGCCTGGGCCAGAGTCCTGCCTCCTGCCGTGTGTGATTCGATGGCAGCGTCGATTCCGGCAGCGGGCCTCAGGAGCTGTGCCACGGCCTCGGGGAGGCCGTTGTAGTACGTATAAGAGTTCCCCACAAACAGAACCCCCGCCTGCCCCTCCACCCCACGCAGTGCATCCGCAATGCAGGGGTTTGCGGCGCCGCTCATCGGAGAGATGGGTAGGGGGGGGGGGTAGTGAAGTGGGATAACAGAAAGGTGCAAAAGGGAGGTGCTCCCGCCCCCCTCTACTCTTCTTGTGCAGGTTTAGCAGCGTTGCCGGGGGGGGATGGGCGATCAAAGGATGTGGGCTGGGAGGGGTGGGGGGGTTGGGGGCAACTCACACTTGGAATTCCATTCGCTTTTTTCGTTGACGACATATTGCATATCATGACCGATGATGGCACCACACAGCGGTGTGGTGTCGGGGAGGGCGTGTGGTGGTGTGGTGTGGTGTGCGGTGCGTTGTTCTTTCCTCTCATTATATCTTTCGTTTCGTTTCCGTTGTTTTTTTGGTGTTGCCCTCACCCCCCCGGGAGGAGGGGTGCCTAACCGCGTCAGCGTCGCCATCGCGTCAACGCAGTTACTCGTGACACGCGGAGGCAACATCAGAGCTTCGCTCGGCGCCGGCCTGCACTAAACAAAAAGCTAAACGGTAGTGTGAGCTGCCCCCAACACTACCCCCCACGCGTTGTGAGGGAAGAAGTCACTCACATTTCCTCCAACCTACATAGCCCGGTCCCCCCCTGCCTTGAAGCATCCTATGAGCACCACGATCAAATCACAGATATGTGGAACTGGCTTCGCGTTGTTGTCCGCGAGTGAGACACAGCAGCAAAACCTAATCCTATAAGCACACACACCCCTCCTCACGCAACGCGGAGAGCGCGGAGCCAACTTTTTGTGCGCTATGTGCATAGTCGAAGGGGGCGGGGGGGGGGGGGGGGAGCACGGTGGGATCTTGTAAATTATACATGTATACCTACAAGTATATACATGTATTATACATGTATAATACTTGCATGTCAACTACCGTAAACGGAAAAAGGGTGGACCGTAAAAATGTTCCAAGTTCCCAAAAAAAGGCCAAACGTTCCATCTTTTTTACGGTCCACCATTTATTGGGACTGAATATGGAAAAGACAATGCGTTTTTCGCCCGCGGGCTGGTGGGTTGCGGGGCGCGGACTGCGGCCTCCACGCCGCAGACACCCACACGTAGGCCTCCCGACCTCCCAGCTTTGGACCCTCCCTCCACCACCGCAACCAACACCAGCAAGAGAAGCAAGTCCTCCCTGCGTGTGGAAAAGGCACGATCACCACCACTCACCTCGAGACTCACCCACCACCACACCTCGAGAAGTGTAGTACCATGCAAGGAGCATTCCGGTAGAAGTAAAAGTAGAACCTGCTGCACGAGCCCACAAAAGCAGCCACAGTACGGCAGGGCGCGCAGACAGAAGCTGAGACCACCGGGCTCCCTCCAGATGTAAATTCGTGAATCAGTGCCCGGAAAATTAAGGGAAATCGTACTCCTTTAGTGTAGTACACCCTGCAGTAACTGTGGGAGAACAGTTCCCGGACGATGGTGAGCGCACACTCTGTGCTGAGGCCCAGTCGTACGATTTCGGAACTCGTAAAAAAAACCGCCAAGTCCACGATCCCAACCGTAAAATAGGTGGACCGTAAAAATGTTCCAAGTTCCGGAAAAATCCCATTTGTTCCATCTTTTTTACGGTCCACCTATAGTACGGTTCACCTTTATTACGGTCCACAATATTTCCGTTTACGGTATATACGTTCAGATTAAGTGTCGGCTCCTTCGGGTTGTCACCTTTGTCTGACGTGTGTGCCGCAGATAAGTTTACGTAGGGCAGGCACTAGACACAGCGACCTTATACTACCCGTCTTGAAACACGGACCAAGGAGTCTAACACGTGTGCGAGGCTTAGGGTGTCAAACCCACAAGCCGCACTGAAAGGGAGATGTGCCAATCCTTGAGGACGCAGCACAGCCCGATCCTGATTTACTGGAAAGGGATTTGAGGTAAAGTACACTTGTTGGGACCCGAAAGATGGTGAACTATGCCTGGATAGGCCGAAGCCGGGGGAAACCCTGGTGGAGGGCCGTTGCGGTGTTGACGTGCAAATCGCTCGTCCAAGCTGGGTATAGGGGCGAAAGACCCATCGAACCATCTAGTAGCTGGTTCACTCCGAAGTTTCCCTCAGGATAGCTGGAACCAAAAAAGGAGTTACGCCAGGTAAAGCGAATGATTGGAGGCATTGGGGATACCGCTTCCTCGACCTATTCTCAAACTTTAAATGGGCGTGAGCTCGGGGTAACTTACTTGTACCCTGACGTAGAATCCTGGTTTCAAGTGGGCCACTTCTGGTAAGCAGGACTGGCGACGCGGGATGAACCGAGAGCTGACTTAAGGTGCCCGAGTGGTCGCTCATCAGATCCCACAAAGGGTGTAGGTTCATCTAGACAGCAGGACGGTGGCCATGGAAGTCGGCATCCGATAATGAGTGTGTAACAACTCACCTGCCGAATGAACCTGTCCCGAAAATGGATGGTGCTCAAGCGACCCACCCATAGTCGGCCGTGCTCCGGTATTGAAAAGCCGTGGCATGCGTAGGAGTGCGTGACCCACGCCGCGAAGGGGATGGCGTGAGCCTCTCTGGAGCGTGGGTGAGTGCAGATCTTGGTTGTAGTAGCGAATATTCAATGGAGAACATTGAAGGCCGAAGTGGAGAAGGTTTCCGCGTCAACAGCATTTGGACGTGGGTCAGTCGGTCCTAAGGCAAGGTGTAATTGCTCGCCTCAAAGTCACGATGGATCAGCTTGCTGATTTGTTGTGGGATTGCCGAAAGGGAAAGCGTGAACATTCCGCTACCTGAATGCAGAGAATGAGTGGTGACACATTGGCTATCCTGTTGACCATATCCACTGGCCCCGGATGACGTAGTCGTCTCTTTTTGAAAGGCGCGCTGACCCTTGAAACGCTTCGCGCGGGGACATGGTTAGCCACCTTGGAAAGCTGCACTACCTCTGTGCAGTAGGGTGTCTAGTGGATGTGCATGGAAAAAACAGGGGAGATGGCTTTCTCTTGCATCAGGCCGTACCGATAACCGCAATAGGTCTCCTAGGCTAAAAGCCTCTGGCCGACAGAACAATGTAGGTAAGGGAAGTCGGCAAACTAGATCCGTAACTTCGGGAAAAGGATTGGCTCCGAGGACACATGTGGGAGAACGGTAGGGTTCGGAGTGGTATAGGGTTGACGGAGCTGCGGTCGCGCTCTCGGGTGTGACTGCGGCTTCTGATTCTCGGCCTCATCGGCTTTATACGTGCCTACAACGAAGTGTCAACTTGGAACTGTTACGAACAAGAGGAATCCAACTGGTTAATTAAACCACAGCATGTCGCTTCATCACAGCGGTGGCGAGTGGCATGTGACTTCTGCCCAGTGCCCTGAATGTCAACGCTGAGAGATCAGGTCAAGCGCGGGTAAACGGCGGGAGTAACTATGACTCTCTTAAGGTAGCCAAATGCCTCGTCTTCTAATTAAAGACGCGCATGAATGGACCAATGAGATTCCTTCTGTCCCTACCTACTATCTGGCGAAACAGCAGTCAAGGGAACGGACTTGAAACTGTCAGCGGGGAAAGAAGACCCTGTTGAGTTTGACTCTAGTCTGACTTTGTGCAGTGACATAAGAGGTGTAGTTATAGGTGGGAGGTCGCAACAATGAAATACCACTACTCTTATCGTCGCTTTACTTATCCAATGATGGGGAAACGGCACCTGCCACCTCGGTGGTTTGGCCTTTTTGGGCCTTTAGGTTTTCCGATTCCAGCGACAAACTGGCGTTAGCTAGTGAGCCCTCGTTTGGAGACACCAGTCAGGTGGGGAGTTTGGCTGGGGCGGCACATCTGTTACACATTAACGCAGGTGTCCTAAGGCAAGCTCAGTGAGAACAGAAATCTCACGTAGAGCATAAGGGTAAAAGCTTGCTCGATACATGATCTTCAGTACCGATCCTCGGTGTGAAAGCATGGCCTAACGATCCTTTGGTCTCGCTTCTGTTCAAGGGATGAAGCCGGAGGTGACAGAAAAATTACCACAGGGATAACTGGCTTGTGGCAGCCAAGCGTTCATAGCGACGTTGCTTTTTGATCCTTCGATGTCGGCTCTTCCTAGCCTAGACAAGCAGAATTGTCTAAGGGTTGGATTGTTCACCCACTAACAGGGAACGTGAGCTGGGTTTAGACCGTCGTGAGACAGGTTGGTTTTACCCTACTGATGGAGAGAGAGCTCCTCGAGCCGGCGTATGTCGACAGCAATATGGGGTAGTACGAGAGGAACTCCCATTTCTAGTCCCTGGTATCTACGGTTGTCCGATCGGACAGTGCCGTGATGCTACCACTGGATGGATTATGGCTGAACGCCTCTAAGCCAGAACCCAGTCTAGAGACATACGTGACTTTGTCAGGGCACATGAGTTTATCGGGCCAAGTCTAGCTTCGGCGAATGGCTATCTTCCTAGTTCACATCCAGACTCCGTGCTTCCAACCGGGTCTATACGAGTCCGAATGGTCCGGCGGGCGTAACACTTCGAGGAGCCTTGTTGTTCCGAGGGTTTGAGCCTTATGGCCGGTTCCTACGGTTCGCCCAGTCAAGCTTGCTTGGCTGGGCTACGGGTGTGTCTAGGCAGGCTGGGTCCTACCCACCCCCCCTCCCCCCCCCCTCCCCCCCTCCCCCCCCTCCCCCCCCTCTAGCCTAGGCTAGGGGGGGGGGGGTGAGGGGGGGGGGGTCATGCCTGTTTTTTGGCCGGGTGGGCTGGGTCCGGGGGTCCATGCCCAATATAGGGAGGGGGTAGAATAGGGGGACGCCCCTAGGAAATTACCCTCCCTGTATAGCCCGGCTATACCACGTAGGCAAACAAGCAGTGCAACGTGTTACTAAGGCAACACTGCTTGAGGACGGTGCTAATATAGCTAGCCTTACGTCGGGCTTTGTCTCGGTAAGGATCTCTTCGAGCTAGCTATATTAACATATTGCACATCGCACCGTTCCGAAGGATGGGTACGTGATGCAGGTTTAGGTCTTGTGCTAATGTTACACACAGCAAGACCCCTGACTGAACGGGTTCGTCCCAGCCTGGAGTCATCTTGCTTGCAAGAGCTCCGCAACAGGCAAAACAGTCGGGAAGACACGGTGGTGAAAATCACCTAAAACCTGCAGGGGAAAAGCTAGGATCGCTCGAATGGGCCGGACCGGAATGCCTCTCCTCAGGTGAGCCGGTTACAACATCAACCTTCAAGGCACTTGCTCACTAATTCTTCCCCGTCCCTGTGCGACTGGAATAAGATTTGAGTGACAAGAAACCTGGTTGATCCTGCCAGTAGTCATATGCTTGTTTCAAGGATTAAGCCATGCAAGTCTCAGAGTAAATGGATTAACAGTGGATCTGCAAACGGCTCATTAAATCAGCTACAATCCACGCGGGAAAGGTGCCTTTGGCGTCCAGTGGGATAACAATGGTAACTCCATTGCTAATACCTGTCCGAAAAATCCCACTCAGATTCCACTCAATGGGGGAAACCCTATTGGGCTGAAGGGGATGCAGTTGACCGAAACGAAAACCAACGCTAGCAATAGCAGTGGTTCTTTGGATGAAACAGGCCAACCGAGCGATAGCACACAGACTTGATCTGGTGCAGGCCCGCAGGAGTATCTGCCCTATCAGCTTTTGACGGTAGTGTAGTGGACTACCGTGGCTGTAACGGGTAACGGGGAATTAGGGTTCGATTCCGGAGAGGGAGCCTGAGAAACGGCTACCACATCTAAGGATGGCAGCAGGCGCGCAAATTGCCCAATAGCAACACTGCTGAGGCAGCGAAGAGAAATAGCGACTTCTGGCACCAGTGTTATGGAGATTGCAATGGATGATATCTAAACCTGTCAGTGAGTATCGATTGGTGGACAAGTCTGGTGCCAGCACCCGCGGTAATTCCAGCACCAATAGCGTATATTAATGCTGCTGCTGTTAAAAAGCTCGTAGTTGGATCCAGAGCTCAGGTTGTAGGGTGCCATGGTAAATCTTGAAGGCGCAATGTCCGATGGCTCTGCTATGGGTCAAACACTCTACATCAAGACCTGGGCTCTATCAACGGTGGTAATGGCACCCTGTGAGTAGGCTCCTTCACGGGAGTTGAAAGCGCTTACGCGTATACCATGCGCATACGGGTCGACCACCGATGTTACTGTGAACAAACCAGCGTGCCCAATGCAGGCGTAAGTCTTGAATGGTAAAGCATGGAATAACAAGGGATCGATCCTCTCGGTTCTATTTTGTTGGTTTTCAGCCCGAGAAGGAGTAATTCGAGCCGTTGGATTCTTTCTCGTATCTTCGGATTCAAGTAAGACCGCGGTTCAGCGGGATCAATAGGGACTGCCGGGGTCGTACGTACTCCCACGTCAGAGGTGAAATTCTTAGATCGCGGGAAGACGAACTTCTGCGAAAGCATTCGACAAGAATGTCTTCATTAATCAAGAACGAGAGTGTGGGGATCGAAGATGATCAGATACCGTCGTAGTCCACGACTGTAAACGATGCCGTCTCAGGATCGAAGGGTGCACCACTATGGCCCCTACGGCACTACCCTTGAAACGAGAAATCAAAGATTATGGGTTCAGGGGGGAGTACATTCGCAAGGCTGAAACTTAAAGGAATTGACGGAATGACACCACCAGGCGTGGAGTATGCGGCTTAATTTGACTCAACACGGGGAATTTTACTAGGTCAGGACAATGTAAGGATTGACAGATTGAGAGCTCTTTCTCGATCCATTGTGTGGTGGTGCATGGCCGCTCCTGGTTGGTGGAGTGATTTGTCTGGTTGATTCCGTTAACGAACGAGATCTCGACCCTTAAATAGGTGAGCCTGTTGTCCGCAAGGCAAGTCTGGTCCTAGACCTTACTTGAAACAAGGAATCCACTTCTTAAGGGGACTGCGTGCGTCTATAGCACGCGGAAGAGCGAGCCAATAGCAGGTCTGTGATGCTCCTAAATGTCCTAGGCTGCACGCGCACTACACTGACGCATTCAACGAGTCTGATTGCCTTTCGGCAACCTATCTTGAAGAGGAAGGGAAATCTTTTGAACTTGCGTCGTGATGAGGATCGATGATTGCAATTATTCTCCTTGAATGAGGAATGCCTAGTAGGCGCAAGTCATCAGCTTGCACTGATTACGTCCCTGCCATTTGTACACACCGCCCGTCGTTGCTACCGATTGGCTGTAGGATAGAGCTTGGGGGAGGTTGCGACTCTTGGATTTCCAATTGTTGCGTTCCGAACCCAAGCAATATTTTTCAGCTAGAGGAAGCAAAAGTCGTAACAAGGTTGCTGTAGGTGAACCTGCAGCAGGATCATTACCAAAGTCGGTACTGGTCCTTCTCGGAGGCCAGTCTGATCAAGGTCTTAGTAAGGCAAAAATCTTTCCCAAAGCATCTGCTTTTGGCGTCCTCACCTGTAGTGCTCTAGGGTACTGCAGGCGGGTGACAACAACTGCACTTATCGGTGGATGTCTTGGCTCTGGGATCGATGAAGACCGCAGCTAGACGCGATATTCAATGGGAATTGCAGAAGCATGAGACTCATCAGGTCGTCGAACGCATTTGCGGGCCAGGTTCGCCTGTGCCCAGCAGCTGTTGAGTGTCGCTTACAAATTTCATAGCCGGAAAACCTCGTGTGATCTAAGGCAAAAGTGCAGGTGGGGCACATCTGAGTCACTCCTAACAAGTTAAGGCGCAAGCTTAGGAGCGACTCAATGAGTCGGTCTCGTGGGATTCGTCTTACGGCTGACTCATCAGGTCGCGCTTTTTCCTAACGACCTCAGCGGTTGCAGATCTACGCGCTGAACTTAAGCATATCACTCAGCGCAGGAAAAGAAAGCAACAGCGATGCTCCTAGTAACGGCGAGTGAACAGGGCAGAGCCCAAGCCTGAACCGGCACTTGTGTCGGCATGTGGTGCAAGCGGCGGTGGGGGCCATACGTTGGAGGAGTAAGTCTTCTGGAATGGAGCGCCACAGAGGGTGAGAGTCCCGTCCTTCCTCCTAACGCGTGGGTGCTTCACTGTTTGCAAGAGTCGCTCAGTTTGGGAATGCTGAGCTAATCGGCAGGTATCCCTCTGCTAAGGCTAAATATCTCCCGGAGACCGATAGCGAACAAGTACAGTGATGGAAAGATGAAAAGAACTTTGAAAAGAGAGTTAAAAGTCCCTGAAACCGATGAGTGATAAGAGTATAAGGCCCGTTCAAACCTGCTGCCTAACTTGGTAGTAGGACGTCTAGTCGTATTCGTGGCACCTACCTTGCTTGTGCGTTGCACTGGTGAAAGGCAGACTGCTGAGGATACGTATCTGTCTGAGGCGCGAAGTCTGTTGTACCGTAAACGGAAAAAGGGTGGACCGTAAAAATGTTCCAAGTTCCCAAAAAAAGGCCAAACGTTCCATCTTTTTTACGGTCCACTATTTATTGGGACTGCATATGGAAAAGACAATGCGATTTTCGCCCGCGGGCTGGTGGGTTGCGGGGCGCGGACTGCGGCCTCCACGCCGCAGACTCCCGCACGTAGGCCTCCCGACCTCCCAGCTTTGGACCCTCCCTCCACCACCGCAACCAACACCAGCAAGAGAAGCAAGTCCTCCCTGCGTGTGGAAAGGGCACGATCACCACCACTCACCTCGAGACTCACCCACCACCACACCTCGAGAAGTGTAGTACCATGCAAGGAGCGTTCCGGTAGAAGTAAAAGTAGAACCTGATGCACGAGCCCACAAAAGCAGCCACAGTACGGCAGGGCGCGCAGACAGAAGCTGAGACCACCGGGCTCCCTCCAGATGTAAATTCGTGAATCAGTGCCCGGAAAATTCAGGGAAATCGTACTCCTTTAGTGTAGTACACCCTGCAGTAACTGTGGGAGAACAGTTCCCGGACGATGGTGAGCGCACACTCTGTGCTGAGGCTCTGTGGTGTTAATCCTGCAGCTTCAGTCGTACGATTTCCTTGGTTCCTTCGCGACTTCGTCACGAAGGAACTCGTAAAAAAAACCGCCAAGTCCACTATCCCAACCGTAAAATAGGTGGACCGTAAAAATGTTCCAAGTTCCGGAAAAATCCCATTTGTTCCATCTTTTTTACGGTCCACCTATAGTACGGTTCACCTTTATTACGGTCCACAATATTTCCGTTTACGGTAATACATGTATATACTTGTAGTTATACATGTAAAATTTACAAGATCCCACCGTGCAGATACCACGCCCCCCCCCCCCCCCGCCTGCACCGAGGAATATGTTGAATAGAAAAAGGAATACCGTATCGTGAAAAAAACTCAGGAAAAAGGCAATATGAGAGCTCTCCCGGGAATTTTTCAAACTGCTGCAGAACAATAAGGAAAAAGGGGGCGAGAGGGAGAAGGGGGGAAGGTGGGGGCAGGCACAAGACTTGAAAACCTTGTGAACCTCGTTGCGCCCCCCGCCCCCTCCAACCCTCCTTCCCGATCACCCCTCCCCTTCTCTTCCCTATAGCTGGAGAGAATAAGATAAGAGAATGCAGGGCAGCGGGGGGTGGGGGGGTGGGGGGGGGGGGGGGGTCGTGCCGATGCACACCGTCATAACTGTCGAGATTCTTCGGGATTATCGTCCAGACAGTTGGGCCCACTTGTAACGGAGACTGCCTGCTCACACGCTGACGTTTGTCAGGAGCAGAGGGAGTGATGCAGGGTTGGTGAGATGGACTCGGTAAAACATGCTGCATGTGTGTGGGTCACAGTGCCGACAATCCTGCAATAAGGAGTGGAGTCACCCAACCGCTCGACTTGTGCTGGCAGGGTCGGGTTGAATCCCGAAGGAGATGGGGCCAGTGATTGACAGCGCGTTGCGGTATGACCAGCACTAACAACGACGCATGGAAAATCCATCCGGTTCACACGAAAAGGGAGGGGGAAGGGCAAGTAAAAAATGCACAGCGGCAGGGTGGTGGGGGTTTTAGGCTCATCTGAAGGCGGTTCTCAAAAAACACTGCAGGGGGTGGGTGTGTGTGTGTGCCTGGCACAAAAATAACGTTGGTGAGAAAGAAGAAGAAAGGGTGACAACGTACCAGTCTACGGCCGGTGCGTATTTTTTTGAACCAGCTGATGCCGGTTCACAAAAAACTTGTGGGGGAGGGGCTTCGCTGTGTGTCAAACTGTCAAGTGTTGTCTGTGGCGCCTGTGTTGGTTCAGCAGTCTCGCTGTATGCACTTCTGAAGCGAGATCCCTCGGAGCCGTTTGCTTGTCTGTACGAGGGTGTCTGCTAGCATAAGTGGGCAGAATGCCGAACGCTGCCACGAGTATTTTGAGTGAGGAAAACGCAGCTAAGAACACAGCGTTTTTACAGGAAGCCTGTTGCAGTAAATATACCAAACAGCCAGCAAGGTCGAAATCCATTGTGAACTGTGGGTCAGAGAAGTGTCTGCCGCTTTTCAATCGCACCCAACAATGCCGAAGAAACAGAAGGGGGGAGAAGGGGAGGATCCACAAATCAACATGTCATGAATCATGCATTTTGACTTGAAACCCCCCTCTCCTTCTTTCCCGCGGGCCCCCGCAAGGTGCCCAAAATAAAACGGAGGTTGAATAACTGTTTGAGCCGTGAAGGCCACCTGGGGCTGCTGCTGCTGTCGCGTCAGACCCGTGGGCCTCGGAACAATAGGCATGTCACTTCAGACACACACACCTGCCACCCCACCCCCCTTCACCCCGACTCCCAACACACACGACACAGAGATCCCTATAGGAGATGCGGCTTTCCTTACGAAACTAAACTGCGAACGGAAAAGCGTTCCAAAAGCCATACAACATCATAATACCCGGCACCAATCGTGGAAAAGCAAACGAGCCTTCAAGTTTCTGCGCATTGCAGAGAGGTGGCGGGGTGTGCTGCTGTAGATGTCCTATCTCACAGCCCAACACACCACACACACACACAACCCCTCTGCTTGCTGATGCACTCGAACAGCTGCCTGCTTCCCCTGCGATGTGACGCCCCTTTTGGCAAGGCATTGCCCTCCCCCTCGGGAACCACCACCTCCGGGGACAACACAGGCCGAGGTGCCGCCGCTGTGACACCCAGAACAAAACGGGGGACCCACCAGCGCCAAAAAAAATAACACCGCACTCGGCACGGAAAGGGTGGGGTGGGGTGAGGGTGTGCGTGATAGGGAACGAAGGGGCAGGGCATGCGGGCTTCTCTGTTGACCAGGCCTCGAGTGCCTGCTCCGCGGACCACAGCCCAGGGTGGGGCCGGGAGTTGGGGCAAGCCGATCGGTGTGGCTGTGGGTGGTGATGTGACCTCCCATCCACAACCCCACACACACGCCAACCTATTTTGTCTAGTGTAGGACGCATCGAGTCAAACTCTGACGCTGCCTGTCTCGAGGGTGACTTAACATTACCGCCGAGCCCTGCGGGGCGCTCGATTCGGACACGGCACTGAATCATTTTGAGGCAGCGCAGACCACACTGAGCAGCACCTGCTCTCGATGTGATCACCCCTGCCTCTAACACGGAGATAGTCTGAGCCAACCCATGCCTGGAACAACCGCAGGCTCATGATGTCTGTGGCAGCACAACCCCCTCACTGGTCACCTGGGGCCGCAAGCACGTTGTCAGGAGAGGCTCGCAAAAGACCCCCGTCTGACTGGCGAAGACGGGCAGACCGGCTCGAGCCGATTGAAAGGGGAAACTCTTCTATGCGACAGGCTGAGAAAGCCCGGCGATTCGGGGGGCCATCCTTCAGGGGGGGGGGAGAACGCTTGGGGGGGGGAGGGTTTCTAAACGGGACCGGTGGGGAGTTTTCCTTGTGTTCTGCGCGGGAGGAACCTCTCGCCGTACTCTATCCCCCCCCCCCCCCACGTGTACCCACATCAACAGAAGGGTGTCTAAAAGCACCGGGGTGGGGTGGGTGAGATCCTGAAACAAGCCCAGAATATCAACACCCCTTGACCTTTTTCGGCAACCTCTTCTATCTGGCATCACAAATGGCATGGTCTGGGTTAGGAGTCTCTCTGGGTTCTCTACCTTGAGTGGACAGGGGGATACGACCACCCACCCGCCCACCATCCACACACACGCGAACCTTTGTTGATGTGGTGTGGACCACACCGAGCGCACCTTGCTGTTGGTGTGATATCTACCGTATCCCCACAACCAGTGTTTTCCCTATGATGAAAACTAAACCCCCCCCCCGCATAATATTAAATATAGAATATTTAATATTATGGGGGTCTTCGCTCCGGGTCAATTTGGGTCAACTTGGGTCAATTTGGGTCACCCTGGGGTTTTTCACCTTAGGAAAATGGGGGGCTTCGCTCCGGGTCAATCTGGGTCAGCTTGGGTCAGTGACCCGGAGCGAAGCCCCCCCCCCTTAGGTGACCAAAAATAGGTGAAAATTTTTGCCTATTTTCCCTTGTGTCAAACTTGGAGTCTGACCCAAAAATCGGAATCTGTGACCCATGGTTTATATGGGCAAACCTGAAAATTTCCGACTTTTTCCTCAATTTTTCCCACTTCCTGGCCATACCTTTCCCGACCCAAAATCAAACAAATGCAGCGGAAAATGGCCAAAAATAGGCCAAAAAACCCCAAATTTTTTCCTATGGGAACGAACATGGGGGTCTTCGCTCCGGGTCAATTTGGGTCAACTTGGGTCAATTTGGGTCACCCTGGGGTTTTTCACCTTAGGAAAATGGGGGGCTTCGCTCCGGGTCAATCTGGGTCAGCTTGGGTCAGTGACCCGGAGCGAAGCCCCCCCCCCTTAGGTGACCAAAAATAGGTGAAAATTTTTGCCTATTTTCCCTTGTGTCAAACTTGGAGTCTGACCCAAAAATCGGAATCTGTGACCCATGGTTTATATGGGCAAACCTGAAAATTTCCGACTTTTTCCTCAATTTTTCCCACTTCCTGGCCATACCTTTCCCGACCCAAAATCAAACAAATGCAGCGGAAAATGGCCAAAAATAGGCCAAAAAACCCCAAATTTTTTTCCGGGGGGCTTCGCCCCCCGGACCCCCCTTGCGTGGGGGGCTTCGCCCCCCACGCCACACGCACCTCCCGGCCGGTGGCCGGTTCGGTCGTCGTCGGCTGCGGCCAAAGGGCGTGCGGTAGCCGACGCCCTTTTGTGCTCGCCTCCTCCTCCCACACTTCAGTATGTCGTTTCAGGTGAGTCCGTGTTCCTGCTTTGTTCTTCTGTCGACTGGGACGGGCCAGTCCTCGTGGGTTGCCGCCCGGTGTGTCCTCCCCCGGGACCCCCTCCTCCTCCCGCCACTTGCATCTGGTTCAACTTCAGTGAGAGCTGAGCGGGAGCCATACTTGCTCTCTTGGACCATTTGTCCGCAGTCCTGCATCATGAAGAGTTAGGTATTGCCCAGTCGCAGCCATCCCCCGTCCCAGGTGTTCTGCCGTGGGCCAGGTCACCATCTGTAGGTCACCCCGTCACACACCAGTGGGCAGGCCCTGTCAACGATATCGATGTGACTGCTCTTGCCGCAGGGCAACGGATGTGGGCCTGCATTGCATCCTGTTGCCGCTCAGTTCTGTTCCCACCGGAGCTTGTTGTTGCGCCGCAGGTCGAACAGCCTTTCGTGTGGTCGGCGCTGATCTTGTATAGAACGTAGGCAGTAGGCTGCTGTGGGTGACCTGCAGGTTACCCGTCCCTTTCGTGCAGGCAGCGCGAGAGCTGCGATGTTTATGTGTGGGAGCACGGCAGCTGCCCCACACTCCATTCTGCTCTCTTGTCTGCTGTTTATGTTGAACAAGGTCTGGCTGCCAGTGATCTCGCTGGGGGTCGGGCAAACCATAAAAGAAGTCGGGCACAGGGTGGCCGAGCTCGCGAGAACAAAAGTGCAGCCCAACCCCGCCCCGACTTCCCGTGGTATGATGCAAACAGGATCGAATGCACGGCCACACATTCACCCAATTCGAGAGGCACCGGATGTTGCTGCCTTTGGTCGTCCTGCTGGATCAAAAATCAGGAATCCAGCCCCCCAGCCGCCGGAGGCCACGGTAGTGAACATCCTGAAAGTCTTCGAAGGCTAGTCCCCACACCGGTTGGTGCTGTTGCACATTCCAGGCGGGGATGGTCCTTCGCTTGGGGCATGATGAGGTGCGCTTCGATGAACACCATCAAGCCCCCAGCATGCCGTTGGGTTTTCATACGCTGCGGCGCATGAAAACTCGGCCACAAGGCCGAACCCAAAAGCCCCAAAATCTGACCCGGGAGGTAGGGCCGAGGGTAGGGCCATGCCACCCCTGGCGGCCCACCCTCCCAAACAATTACAGAAAAAGGGAGGTGGGGCCGCGGCCCCCTGCCAGCCCTGGCACGGGATCACTGCTGGCGGGTAGTTCAGGCTCGTGGCCCTCCTCGTTCCGATAGCCCCTCGGACATCCAAATGATTCACGTGCAGCAGCCCATGCGCAGAGAACGGTGTGCCGTCTTGTACAGCAACTGTTGGACAACTGTTGAAATCGTTTTTCACCAAAAAAAAATCACTCTGCGGGCCAAGTCGAAGATTTTTCTGGGGACTTTTGGTGTCCCCAATTTTTCAATTTTCGAAAAATAAGCTCACTTTGCTAAACTGGACCCAACTCCCCACACTCTTTTTTCCCGACTTTTTCACGGGTTTTTTCCGGTTTTTTTTGGTTTTTTTTGGCGGATGGAGCGAAGACCCCCTATGAGTTATATTTAATATTATGAGTTTTGGGGGCCTATATTTAATATTATGAGTTCTGGGCTGTTTGCTATCAGGACTCACTTGCAAAAAACCGCTGGCGAACAACGGGTGCTGAAAATAGGATTTTTTCAGTCACCTACGTCATGTACAGACACTGTGCGTCCCCGGAGATGACCTCTTTTCACGGTTTGCCCCCCGGCAGGATCCCGGGAAACCCCGGCCGGGCCCGGAAATTCCGGGCCCGGGACCGGGATTTTGAAATCCCGGCCGGGATCCCGGGGAAATCCCGGCCGGGTCCGGCCGGGGTCCGGCCGGGAATCCCGGGGGTTCTCAGTCTCAGGTCGCTTGGACCGAGGTCATCTCAGACCTATGGCTTTCAGTCCCCAGTTTCAGATTCAGACCTGCTGATCCAGAACCGCACCCTCTCCTTCCACACCAATTGTATCCACTGCTCATGGGTCCGAGTGACGACGATAGCAATGACGATGGCTCCATAGCAAAGATGGCTACCACTGTCAAAGCTCATCTGGAACAGAAACTGTCCCAGATGGAAGTCTCCTGTATAAATACAGGGTTCGGGGTTACCACGAGTGTAACGCAGATACGTGCAGGTGTGTCAAGAGAGTGTGCAGCTCACAGCAGTTCCGCATCCTCCTGGTTGCTGAACTCCACAGTCCTAGGACGACGAAGAGGACGACGAGGGTCGACGTAGGCTTATCTTACGCTACGGCAGGGGTGGACTCAGCCACCCCGGGGGCAGGTTGAACAGGTTGTGTGGTTCCACTGATCAACATGTAGGTCGGCCTGTCTGATAAGACTCAGCCACCCTGCGGGTCAAGTGATTACAAAAGGGTGCCTATTTGACCAAAAGGCAAAATTTCCTCCCGCCATGCTCCCGTACCACAGAGGCTGTTGTGTTTTGCCTCTGTGTATGCGTACGTTTTGCGATGACGGGGTGTGGAACCTGGCGTAGACCGAGCTACAACCAGGAACCAACGGCCCAACTCGGCGCCGTGGGTCAATTTTTGTGAAAAGGCCTTGACCAGAGGCATCCCCCTAACACTAAATTTGCTCTGTTTCACCTGAACCGACCAACCAGGCACCGTGAGGAGGCATCAGAGCCCCTCGTGGACAGCCGCAGCACCCTTCCTTTACTAACGTCAGGTTCACCACTAGCACGAAGCATCACTGTTTTACGTCAGGTATGGCAAATGCCCACCCAAGGAAGTCGAGGAGTTTGAGCCGTTGGAAGTTACCAGAGGGACAAGCAAGAGGGATCTGCAAGCAGTGATGTCTGTTGTACCCTTGGACCACATTAAACTCAAACTGAACCCTCAGTCGTCCTTGATCGCCCGACAAGGTTCCTTTCAGCTTTCTAACAGATGGGTACTGCAACTGTCCAACTATCTACAGACTCACATCCCAGAAGGTGCAGTCCAGGTTCCACAGAGCAAATTAAATGTTAGCATTTCTGCACAACTACCGGTACGCAAATCGCAGCGGCGGTGGAAGTGACTGACTCGAAAACGGCGAGGTATCAGTCTTGACGCTGGAAAATTCCGTTCGGAAATACCAAACACATCCACAGAAAGTGGAAGGAATGGGCGCCAAGATGATGCGAACGATTTTTGGGGGGGGGAGGGGGTGGACTGCTCTGTATCGTGATACCCGCGAGGGCAACCAAATGCAGAACAGGGAGGCACAGGCGCACACACGAAGGCAGCACACAAGTGGCAAGTGGCAGGGGCTGGGGTCTGGGGCTGGGGCGCCGCGCGATTCGCTTCTCCTGACTTTCTGATCCGGCAAACTACAAACACAAAAGCAGTACATGCACTGCAACAACAACCTCCGAAGGGAGCCACAATACCCTCGTGACTCCAAAGCAGCTGATGGCATCGGAGGGCAATCAGCATCATACGACGTCTCACAGCTGCAGAACAAGACGTCAGACACAGACAGCAAGGAATACGATATACACACACACGGACGCACACACTGTGCCGGACAAATCACTCCTCATCGTCACTCTCAGCGTCATTCACACGGAGTGACGGGAATGTCCGCCGGAAGCCACACTCCTTGCCGTACGCACCTCGCACATCTTGATTGATGGCCAAGAGCGAGAGCTTTGCGTGGGAGTCGCGGGACATAGCACTCCGGCACACGGGGATGGCTTGCATCATGACAGAGAGTGCGCTGTCAGGTGCTGTGCAGGAAGGGGGCAAGGTGAGGAGAAACAACACACGCTCAGCAAGAGGCTTGAGCGTCTCGTTGGTAAGCTGGCGTTTCCAGAATACCCTCTCTGAGCCGACCTCGTGCTCCGACACTGCCGAAGTGTACGCCTGGTACATGGGCGCGGTGACGTCGAAGCCGATGTGCTTGCCGAGGTCTTCGCGTGGCAGCAGGTCATCCAGCATCTCCAGGGTCTCGTACCCCTCCGGAGTCAGCTGGCGCACAGAGAGGTAGAACCCCCGGCCCGTTTCCGAGGATTCGCGCCACCGGCTCTGCAGACCGTTGTAGAAGGTCTTGGACACGCGGGCTGCGAGTCCATCCCCCGTGCTCGCCCTCTGGAGGATGTCGATCAGCTCCTCCACCTCCGCGTAGATCGTCGCCGATCCAACCGTCCCGGGTGCCTGCGCGTTGCTGTACCGCGACAAAGCGGCTCTTACCGGCGCCGCGGCACGGACGAACTCCGTCAGCATGTCCTGAAGCGCCTCAGAACCGACGGTCTTCAGCAGCACAGCAAGCTTCTCGAACGTGGGGGGAGTGTAGGCATTGCCAATCCCGGTAGCCATGTACGAGTACAGCATGGCGACACGCTCTTCAAAGTGCTCCGCGCAGTCGAGCATGCTGACGAAGCGTGTGTCGTAGATCCGGGGTGCACGTTTGATGGCCACCGCCTCCTGCAGAGTGCTCTTCATGTCGGCGTGTGCTGCAGACATCAAGCTGCAAAGCTCCCCAAACGTCTTTGCGTTGGCAATCGCATCCTTGTGCGCCTCGGTCACCGCGGCCTTGCAGAGGCCCTTCATCTTGTCCAGAAGTTTGTCCTGTTCCCGCGTTGTCGTCGATGCCGACTGCTTCCGCAGCTTCGCCAATAGGACACCCGCCGTGTGTGTCTGGGGGTCGCTCTGCTCCATCTTACCACCCACCTACACCTGACCCCGGGGGGGTCCCGGGATGACCCCGGGATACCCCGGGGTCATCCCGGGATTTCCCGGCCGGGATCCCGGGATTCCCGGCCGGGAAATCCCGGGAATCCCGGGAATCCCGGAATTTCCCGGAACCCGGCCGGGCCCGCCCGGGATCCCGCCCGGGGGGCAAACCGTAGACTTTTGGCCTACTAGCCGAAAAAAACGGCCAAAAAACCCCCAAAAACGCCCTATTTAATATTACGAGTTATTTAATATTATGCGTTATATTTAATATTACCGTATACGTAAATATTTTGGAACGTAAATACCGTATACGTAAATATTTTGGAACGTAAATATTATGGAACGTAAATATTATGGAACGTAAATATTTTGGAACGCTGGTGGGTTGGCGTTCCAGATTTTTTTCGTTCCATAATATTTACAGGGCTTTCTGCGACTCGGGGACTTGGGCCAGGTGATCGGACGGCATACAGAGTCCCTGACGGGGCCTACTCGTGCACTTTTCGCGCGATTCCTGAGGCAAGCCATCCTCACCACCGAGTCCCCAACTGGCCCTGTAAATATTTTGGAACGTAAATATTATGGAACGGACCAGGCAAAAATGGGCCCGTTCCATAATATTTACGTTCCATAATATTTACGTATACGGTATTATGGAACGTAAATATTTTGGAACGCTGGTGGGTTGGCGTTCCAGATTTTTTTCGTTCCATAATATTTACAGGGCTTTCTGCGACTCGGGGACTTGGACCAGGTGATCGGACGGCATACAGAGTCCCTGACGGGACCTACTCGTGCACTTTTCGCGCGATTCCTGAGGCAAGCCATCCTCACCACCGAGTCCCCAACTGGCCCTGTAAATATTATGGAACGTAAATATTATGGAACGGACCGGGCAAAAATGGGCCCGTTCCATAATATTTACGTATACGGTATGCGTCATATTTAATATTGGGGGTCTTCGCTCCATCCGCCAAAAAAAACCAAAAAAAACCGGAAAAAACCCGTGAAAAAGTCGGGAAAAAAGAGTGTGGGGAGTTGGGTCCAGTTTAGCAAAGTGAGCTTATTTTTCGAAAATTGAAAAATTGGGGACACCAAAAGTCCCCAGAAAAATCTTCGACTTGGCCCGCAGAGTGATTTTTTTTTGGTGAAAAACGATTTCAACAGTTGTCCAACAGTTGCTGTACAAGACGGCACACCGTTCTCTGCGCATGGGCTGCTGCACGTGAATCATTTGGATGTCCGAGGGGCTATCGGAACGAGGAGGGCCACGAGCCTGAACTACCCGCCAGCAGTGATCCCGTGCCAGGGCTGGCAGGGGGCCGCGGCCCCACCTCCCTTTTTCTGTAATTGTTTGGGAGGGTGGGCCGCCAGGGGTGGCATGGCCCTACCCTCGGCCCTACCTCCCGGGTCAGATTTTGGGGCTTTTGGGTTCGGCCTTGTGGCCGAGTTTTCATGCGCCGCAGCGTATGAAAACCCAACGGCATGCTGGGGGCTTGATGGTGTTCATCGAAGCGCACCTCATCATGCCCCAAGCGAAGGACCATCCCCGCCTGGAATGTGCAACAGCACCAACCGGTGTGGGGACTAGCCTTCGAAGACTTTCAGGATGTTCACTACCGTGGCCTCCGGCGGCTGGGGGGCTGGATTCCTGATTTTTGATCCAGCAGGACGACCAAAGGCAGCAACATCCGGTGCCTCTCGAATTGGGTGAAAATGTTCTGTGGCCGTGCATTCGATCCTGTTTGCATCATACCACGGGAAGTCGGGGCGGGGTTGGGCTGCACTTTTTTTCTCGCGAGCTCGGCCACCCTGTGCCCGACCTCTTTTTTGGTTTGCCCGACCCCCAGCGAGATCACTGGCAGCCAGACCTTGTTCAACATAAACAGCAGACAAGAGAGCAGCATGGAGTGTGGGGCAGCTGCCGTGCTCCCACAAAAACATCGCACCTCTCGCGCTGCCTACACGAAAGGGACGGGTAACCTGCAGGTCACCCACAGCAGCCTACTGCCTACGTCCTATACAAGATCGGCGCCGACCACACGAAAGGCTGTTCGATCTGCGGCGCAAGAAGAAGCTCCGGTGGGAACAGAACTGAGCGGCAACAGGATGCAATGCAGGCCCACATCCGTTGCCCTGCGGCAAGAGCAGTCACATCGATTTCGTTGACAGGGCCTGCCCACTGGTGTGTGACGGGGTGACCTGCAGATGGTGAGCTGGCCCACGGCAGAACACCTGGGACGGGGGATGGCTGCGACTGGGCAATACCTAACTCGTCATGATGCAGGACTGCGGACAATTGGTCCAAGAGAGCAAGTATGGCTCCCGCTCAGCTCTCACTGAAGCTGAACCAGATGCAAGTGGTGGGAGGAGGAGGGGGTCCCAGGGGAGGACACACCGGGCGGCAACCCACGAGGACTGGCCCGTCCCAGTCGACAGAAGAACAAAGCAGGAACACGGAGTCACCTGAAACGACACGCTGAAGTGTGGGAGGAGGAGGCGAGCACAAAAGGGCGTCGGCTACCGCACGCCCTTTGGCCGCAGCCGACGACGACCGAACCGGCCACCGGCCGGGAGGTGCGTGTGGCGTGGGGGGCGAAGCCCCCCACGCAAGGGGGGTCCGGGGGGCGAAGCCCCCCGGAAAAAAATTTGGGGTTTTTTGGCCTATTTTTGGCCATTTTCCGCTGCATTTGTTTGATTTTGGGTCGGGAAAGGTATGGCCAGGAAGTGGGAAAAATTGAGGAAAAAGTCGGAAATTTTCAGGTTTGCCCATATAAACCATGGGTCACAGATTCCGATTTTTGGGTCAGACTCCAAGTTTGACACAAGGGAAAATAGGCAAAAATTTTCACCTATTTTTGGTCACCTAAGGGGGGGGGGCTTCGCTCCGGGTCACTGACCCAAGCTGACCCAGATTGACCCGGAGCGAAGCCCCCCATTTTCCTAAGGTGAAAAACCCCAGGGTGACCCAAATTGACCCAAGTTGACCCAAATTGACCCGGAGCGAAGACCCCCATGTTCGTTCCCATAGGAAAAAATTTGGGGTTTTTTGGCCTATTTTTGGCCATTTTCCGCTGCATTTGTTTGATTTTGGGTCGGGAAAGGTATGGCCAGGAAGTGGGAAAAATTGAGGAAAAAGTCGGAAATTTTCAGGTTTGCCCATATAAACCATGGGTCACAGATTCCGATTTTTGGGTCAGACTCCAAGTTTGACACAAGGGAAAATAGGCAAAAATTTTCACCTATTTTTGGTCACCTAAGGGGGGGGGGCTTCGCTCCGGGTCACTGACCCAAGCTGACCCAGATTGACCCGGAGCGAAGCCCCCCATTTTCCTAAGGTGAAAAACCCCAGGGTGACCCAAATTGACCCAAGTTGACCCAAATTGACCCGGAGCGAAGACCCCCATTATGCGCTATTTAATATTACGCGTTATTTAACATTATACAGGGGGGGGGGTTTATGATGAACTCATCATTTTTTCATTTTTTCCGAAAATTGGCTTGATGAACTCATCATAACAGGGATTTTCCTTAGGAAAAGAATCTGGGGGCTCCGAGGGTCTTCAGGGGCACTTTTTCTGATGAGGGGCAGTTTTTTCATCACGCACAGAACAACCCCCCTCCCTAACAGGCGCCACCCCCACAGGGTGCTGCTATTAGATGCAGAAAAAGCTCTCTCAGTTTTTTGGTGGTGGAAGGGGGGCAAATGCGAAGAACTCACTGCGACACCTTCCTAAAAGAGAAGGGCGAACTGGAGCGCCAGGCCTCGTACAGAGGCATCAAAACAGGCGGTGTACTTCCTCCGGCCAGCAGTGCCTGCTCATAGGACCTGTGGTCAGCATTTACATGCCAGGATGACATCCAAACGCAACAGATGTTCACTACCGTGGCCTCCGGCGGCTGGGGGGCTCCGCCCCCCAGACCCCCCTAGACCCCCTATGGATTTTCGGGAAACCACTGCGCATACTTACAAAATCAGCGCGAGAATTTTTTCACACCCCCCCAAAAAAATGTACCTCATCATGAGCCCCGTTTTTTTCTTGATGATCGGGAAAACACTGCCCACAACAGCCAATTAGGGGGGGGGGGGTCACTTTGTTTTCTTTGCTTTGCAGATTCTGATACTGTTCATTTGATTTCTTAATGCGACACATCAGATCCGTGCCCCATCACATGGGCTGCTGTGGCATGTACCCCCCCGTACATCATGACCACACATTTAAAGTTCAGTTCCGCAGGGTTTTCGCAATCGTTTGTGTTTTCTCGTGTTGTGGTGACGGTTCCACACACCCACGTTACAGATTTTTACTTCGTTTAGGTCACGCCGAGTGAAGCTCTGGTGAAACCTGCACTGCAGTCACTGTCAGGAACACAACTGTAGCACGATGAAGAGGAAGGTGGTGCGCAGCGCACAACCGGCAGGGCGGAACACGCACTGCCTGCCGAAATACTGTGTGCAAATGATTTGGCATCCGAAGCCCCACACATTGCACTGCTGGTTTCCACCCTCTCCTGCTCGATGTCAAAAGTCACGAACAGAAGACTCGCTGCCGCCGAGTGTGGGGGTGGGGGTGGTGGCAGCTGATGAAGACAAATACGAAGGGGCCACCCGAAGGTGGCGCAGTAAGATAAAGTCCTCCCCCCCGCACAAAAGCAGGTGGAAAAAGTCGCGCCTTGTTTTTGGGTTCTTTTTGGTTTCCCCTGGTTTACCCTTTATATCGTTTGAATCGTTGACGAAGTGTCGGGGTCTGAGACCAGGCCACAGGCCGTGTGAGTTCGACTGCAATGCAGGCCACACGGAGTGCAGCGCAGCGATCCTCGATCATTCCCATGCACACGATTTGTCATTATTTTCTTTGAATGCTTGGGCGGAGTACGCCCACGAAACCGACGAAATACTGGATGGACGTGCTCATGATGCAATGCACGCTATCCACACACACGCACCAATCGAATCCCACACACAGATGAGCAGTGCGCATCATGCACAGGCAGGCGCCTTGAGGCACCCACACTGAAACTTTAAGTTATGGAGGTTCGTGTGACACCTACATACCAGCTGCAGCACTTCCTCATATACCACCCCTGCACCACACCAAGCCTGCCATGTCTCACATGACAGGCCAGGCGAAGTAAAACAACACTCGTGTGCCGTAGTGGGGGGGGAGAACAGCACAGCCAACATCGCAAAGAAACAAACAAAAAATACCCACACTACATAGTGTCCCTGAAGAGGCCGATATACGTCGTCCTTAGGCAGTTCCCAAACGGTTTTCAGGGGCACCAGTTAGCTACAGCCAAAGGTCGGGATGGTGTTTTGATAGCCCCGTCGTGGGTGTGGTGTGATGGGGAACCGCACTGTGACTCATGCCGAGTCTCTCTGGTTGGCACGTGCGTTGGCTGGGAGCTTCAGGGAGGAGGGTGAGAGTCACTTTGAGAGAGATAGCTGGGTCTCGGGGTACACTCGGTCTACTCACACTGAGGACGCAAGAGAGGATCGAAGTTAGCATCAAAGCGGCATGCATACCCGCACTCTCCCCCCTCCTCCCCTCCCCGCGCAAGCGGGACCCTCTAAGGATAACCAATGCATGTTGACTCTCAACATACGCAGAATAGCACACAGAGGAGCGTGGGTCGGGGGGAGGGGGGGGTCAAAGGCAGGGTATGCGTGGGAAGGGAGGGAGCATTCGCGAAAAAAATCGCCACCGCAGGTTGAACAAGGTTACCGGGTCGGAAGGGTGGGGGACGTTGGAAATGATCAAGGTGGCGGGACGGGGAGAGAGGGCGGGCGGGGGGCTGGAGGGGAAGCTCTTTCTAGTGGAAGAAGAGTGCCATCCCACACCCCACACACCCTTGTGCGCCCTCCCTCATCCCGGCACACCGCGACCCCCCGACGGGGTCACAGCGCGGGGGGGCTGGGTTACAACCCGCCGCGGCGCCAACGGTTCTGCGGACGGACAAGCGCTCGCTGCGGCATCAGCTTCTGCAGAAGGGTGGCGATGGGTTTGGTGGCTGGTGACCCTCAGAAAAAGAGAAGGCTGTTGTTTGTGCGCCAAATCCGGGCAAAACAAAAGCAACTCCACATCCTGATGAGGAGGTTGAATTTGTTGCCCAAGCGCTGCCGACTATCTTTTTGACACTGACAGGTCCCCTGTTGTGGTAAAGAAACAAAGGCAGGGCTCGGGAAGACACAGCAGCCCAAGATTGCACAAAATACAGATGTGCCGAACACCCCACCACCCCACACACGCTGCATGCATGCGCAGTGCCATACCTTCTTGTCCTTCGGGGGGTCTGGGGAGGCACCGCCGCCAAACGCCTCGAATATCCCCACAGCACCCTCCAGAAGCTTTGTCAGGGTCCAGGTGCTGCGCTCCTCCGCTGTGAACAGACTACTCTCATTCTCAGACTCGACCTGCGGCAGGCTGGTGAGGGACACCGTCGTCTCCGCCGGCGGCGCCACGTGGTTGCTGAGGGCAAGGTCGCACACAATCGGCGCATTGCCACGCTCCTCCTCTGTGAGCGATGACCACTCGTAGATAGGGTTGTCCTTGCAGTTCCAGAGGAGTTCATGCGCTGTGGGTCGCTTCAGCGGGTTGCTGACAACCAGCGCTTTAATAAGCTCCCTGGGCCCATCCGGCACGTCATCCGGCACGCTGATCCCCGCCTTGATAGATCTCGCAAGCAGGAAGTCATCACCCTGCCCATCGAAGGGCAGCACGGCCTGCGCCATGGTGAACAGCACAATGCCACAGCTCCACATATCCGCCGCAAACCCGTTGTAGGGGTTCCGGGGAACCACCTCTGGCGCCTGATACTCTGGGGTACCCAGTGCTTCCGTCAGGTGCTTCCCTTCGTGCTGGTAGGCGGCAAAGCCGAGATCTGCGATTTTCAGGGTGTCCCCCTGCAGCAGGAGGTTCTCAGGCTTGATGTCTCGATGCGCCACGCTGTGCGCATGGAGGTAGCAGATGCCCTTCAGCAGGTCTTTGAAATAGCGCTGCGCAACAGGGCCCGGTAGGATCCCCTGGGAGGAGATGACGTCGAAGAGCTCGCCCCCGCTGAGGTACTCCATCACAATGAAGATGCTCTTCTTGGTCCGGAGGGAGTCGACTGTCCCTATGACGTTGGGGTGCGACAGGTTCTGCAGCAGAAAGATCTCAGACCCGAGCAGGTCCTCGCAGCACATCTCCTTCAGGGCTGCCAGGTTGATCACCTTCACCGCAACATTCGACTGGCTCTTGGTGTCCAAGCCGAGGCGGACCTGGGAGAAGGAGCCAGAGCCGAGAACCCTTTGGATCTCGTACCTCCCGATGCGGATGCGCTGTGCCTCGGCAGGGTCGGTTCGCACGATATGCGCGTTGCAGTATTCAGAGGGAGATGCACGCTCGTGTACACAGGATGGAGAGTTGCATTTGTGGGCAGGGCAGAAGGCTGAGTTGGAGAGACGCTCCGCACTGCAGGACTTGCAGTGGTGGTCGATGCAATACTCTGAGAATTTATCGCGCCGTGCAAAGCAGTCCTCGTTGCGGCATTTGTGGGCGAGGCAGAATGAGCATCCGTACGCGCTGGCTCCATCGCAGGCCTGGCATTTGTGTGATGTGCAGAATTCACTCAGCCCCGCACGCTTGTGCTGGCATCGCCGTCTGCATTTATGCGCGACGCAGTATTGCGACCCGACGCACCGGACTGCCTCGCAGCAGACGCAGTGCCGAGTATCGGTGTGCATCCACGGCGAGCCGCGCTTCACAGGGCTCCCCCCCTCCCCCACACCCGGCGACTGCGGCAGGACCCGGGAAGCGTCGAGTGGCTCCGGAGGGGCAGGCACCCCCCTGGTGCCCCCGCCCGCTCTGTTCCGGACCGGGTGTCGGTAGTGATTCGGCACCTTGAATCCGGTGGGGTTGGGAGGGTGGGTTTATGCCGCTCGAGGCCCCTCTGGTGCTTTGTGTAAGAATGTGCGCTGGGAGGGAGGTGGGCGGTCAAGAAGTCAGTGTGCCGTCTCGACGCCTCTGCCTCGTGTGTGGTGTGTGATGCCCTCCCGTCGTGCGAATTGGACGGGTGGGGATCTGGCGAGGGGTGGTGTGGTGTGGCGACGAGGAGGTGTTGGGCTCCACATGCGAGGATACGCACTACAAAAAGATTGCACGAATGGTTCATCGGGCTTTGAGTCGGTAGACCCTTGCAGGAAATGCGGGATGATGTGTGTATGTGTTGAGAGGGCAAATGCAGCAGTGCGGTGTCATGCAGTTGGCAAGTGGGGGCGGAGGGGGGGTGGCGGGGTGGGGTGGGGTGGGGGGGTTGGGCCTCACCGCCCAACCCGCTGTCTGTCTTCAGAACTGATACGCGCTGATCGATTTCAGAGACACCCCTTGTGCGGCGCAGTCTCTCAGACGCCTGTCACGCAGGAGCCTCCCTGCTACCCGGTCGTCAGCCCATGCTGGGCAAGGCAGCTGGTCTGTCAGTCACGCTGCGAAAGACGCATGTCTACTCGTCGTCCTCGTCGTCGGCCTTGGCGCCGCCAGACTTCTTCTTCGAGCGCTTCACGCGGCCCGGGCCACCAGACCCAAGCGCCGACGTGGGGGCCAGGTCGATGTGCTTCTCGGAGTCGGTACGCACCCAGAACGAGGGCACCGTCACCATCTGCTTGCCCACGCAGATGTGGCGCTGGCGGATCATCACACGCGCGTGGTGGATGGACTTGGCCAGACCGTGCTTGTACACGAGGGTCTGGAGGCGACGCTCAAGGAAGTCCTGCAGGGTCAGACCAAGCACGTAGTCAAGCTTCATGTGCTCGGAGTCCAGCAGACCGTAACGCAGGCAGCGGCGCAGCAGGGCACCACCCTCCAGCACGCGGCGCTGGGAGTCAACGTCCAGCGTCAGCAGGGTACGCGCACACTTGCGCATCTTCGCCAGGGTCAGGGCGATGCGCCAGACCTCACGCTTGCAGCGCAGACCATAGTCACCCACGAGCTTCAGCTCCTTGTCCAGACGCTCCTTCTCGAACGGACGGCGGGGGTTCTTGTACACCTTCCCGAACTCGCGGTACTTCCTCACCATTTTTCGACTTGGTACCCGAGAAGTTCTGCATGGATGTAGTGTGTGTAGTGTGCATGTGTCTGTATAAGAACCCACCAAAGCCGAACCCCAACATAATCCTTTTTGCTGTCGACGACTTCCAGCCTGACGCACGAGACGACCAGACAGTGGCGCACACAATCCTACCAGCAGGCGATATTCGAACCCTTTATTGCTGCAATACGCAAGAAGTGGGGCAGGGGCGGGGAGGGGTGGGGCGGGGTGCAAGTTTAACACGACCTTCCACTCGCACAGCGACTCATCTGTGCGCCTGATCCTTATACACCTTAGGGTATCACACAGGTCATAAACGCTGCCCCGAGAAAGAGGAGCAGCAAAGAATACAGCACGGACCGCGCTACAAACATGCCATTCGGATCCCGCACCTCTGCCAGCAGGACCCGCCCCCCGCGCGCCGCACAGAGAAGGCACTGACGGAAGTCAGGGTCCTTCAAAGCTGTATGCTGCAAGTGTGGCAGCAGCGGCACGAACGCCCCCCTCAGCACCTCCCCGACCTCCTGGGGGTTCCCCCCCAGCACCAGCTCCGCATCCGGGTGCACCACCGCAGCACCCCCTGCCACCACACGGGCAGCCCTATACACACACACGCGCCCCTCACACGCCACCGCCAGAAGGGCCGCATCGGAGGAACAGCTGACAGACCTCAGCCGGGCACCCCCACCCATCGCGCTGACACAGCGCAGCACACTGAGGAAGTCCCCCCGCGTGCCATACACATAGAGGTCGGGCCCCGACGCCACAAAGCCATGCCCTTTGCACAGAGCCACTGCAGAGGCCCCACCGGGTCCGACAACACCTCCTCGACAGATGCGGTGGGTGCTGAACACAGCGCTCTGCCCGAGCAAATGGACCTCGCCACCTGCACAGCCCACCAGGCACCGCCATGCGGCAGTGCCTGGGGTTGACGCGCAGCACTGTGCGCCGCGGATGCCTTCGACAGGGGTTGTGACGCAGCTGCCGTATTCCACGAATAGGGTGTGGTCTCCGAGGGAAGCGAAGAGGAGGTGCTCCCCAGCGGTGGTGCACAGCACGCCCCGAGCAGGCGTGTCGGGGTGCAGGGTGCGGCTGGGCTGCAGCAGCGGAGATGGGCGTGGCGAGGCTGGGGCAGCTTGGGGTGTGCAAACGCCTGTGGTGAGGTCTGCCGTGCAGAGGAGATCGCCTCCGAAGTTGAGGATGCGGAGGGTGTCGTCGGGGAGGAGGATTGCGAGACGCTCGCCGACGCACACTGCGGCGGGGCGCATGCCGCCCCCCAGCACAACCTGGCCCACGCGCTGCAGCTGTGGGTACCCCCAGATACCCACAGCGCCCGCCTCGTGGTGTACCGTGGCGACGACGCCTCCGGGGAGCGTCCCGATGACGACATCGTCCAGCGCAACCCCTGCCACAGACTCCTTCAGCACACGGGTTGTGATCTCGGCGGAGGCATCGCTGCCGCAGAGCAGGCTCCCAAGCATGTGGGGAGTGACCTGTGGGGAGGGGGTGGGGGGTGGGATGTGGAGAGAGAGCCTCTGCGTGGCAATAAAATAAGGTAGAGTGGAGGGGGGGGGGGTGAAGTGGAGCTGTGGGATGCCGCGTTGGAGCTGCAGTGGCGCGAGCTCCTCTCGTTGACGTTGGGGTGGGGGGGGATGGGAGTACCACAGTTCTGGGGTCACACACGTGGGGTGGGGTGCCAACGCGGCATGGCACCGCAGCAGAGCGGAGCATAATGCAATATCCAGGGGCGGGGAGCCCTTCGCGCTCGCGAGGGATGCGGAAGATTGAGAAGAAAAAGCGAGGCGTGCCACACACAAACTGGTTGTGAACCCGCAAACCCCGGAGAGGTGACAAGGTGACACACAGTTTGGCACAGAGCGACACAGAGCGGAAGGGCTCCCCGACACACACGACAAACTTGGTTTTTTGTATGCAGCAGTGGAGACGCGAGCAGACATGAGCAGACGTCAGCCACAAAGCCCTTGATACGATCTCAACTCGGCGCCACAACGCACACCGCACTCCCGCACCGCAACCCTCATCTGACCAGGGCGCTTGTCTCGCGCATGGGCACGTCAGACGAGCGCTCTCCTCGATCGCTTCGGAGGCTGAGTCGCATCTTCTGCGGCAGCCTGTGGGCATAGGCCCAGGCACCGGCACCGCAGGCCATCAGGATCATGACAAACACCAGGGCTAGGATGCCCCCAGTCGACAAGCCGGGGGTGTCGCTGTTGGGGCCGGGTGTCTCTGGGAGAGGTGTCTCTGGCGCAGCTGTTGGCCTTGTCGTGGGGGGCGCACCGGTTGCATGGTAAACAGGGTTCACCGCAACCGCTGTGCGGAAATCCCCGAACCGCCCGTACGTCACGCCCAGCTGCGACCTCCCGTTCCCGATGAGATCTCCGAGGTCCACCACAATAGGCCAGAACTCGCTGCTGTCAAACTTGAAGGCATAGCCGGACTCCAGGTCATCCAGGTCAAAATACCTCGGGTAGGTGACGGGGGCCGAAGGCTCTACCATGAAATACCCTTGGTAGTACAGAGCTGCCCGCTTCTCCTCCATCCTGCCGATGCGCCGCGCCAGCCCTGGCGTGTTGAGGATATCGTGGCTGGGTATGGGCAGGGCGAAGAACCCGTTAGTGCCGTCGATCTCCTCCTGCTCGATGCGCGTTGGGAAGGGGTTCGCAGAGCCGAACACGACACACGCAGCTTTGCTGCTGTTGGCGAGGGACACAGGCACCACCAGGTCCTCCAGGCCATCGCCGTTGAGATCCACGGCACAGGTGGCGAAGGAGCCGCCGCCCTCATCCTGCTCGAAGAAGTCGATGGCCAGCTCAAACCCCTGCACGCCATCCATCAGGGTCAACACGTCGACACTCAAGGGGAGGCTCTGACGACTCCCCAGCACAACGTAGACAGCCTTGGTGCTGTCACGATCGGTATCGGCGGGGAGGGCTAGATCCGCAACACCGTCGCCGTTGGCATCCAACGCAGTCAGGCTGAACCCGAAGCCACCCCCAGGCAGGCGTGTGTAGGCGGGCCCCTCCAGCCACGTAGCACCCGCCCCACCGTCAAAGGAGGAGATGTCCACCACCTCGCGTGCCGGCAGGTTCTGAGCACCCCATACGATGAGTGTGGCGTGCACCTCCTCGGCGCGGCACATGTTGCCGAAGGCAACGTCGGTGACACCGTCCCCGTTGAAGTCTGCGTGTGCGGTGCTGAAGACGGTGGCGCTGAGGCAGGTGGGTAGGTGGAGGCTGATGCCCGCCCCGGCAGCCAGCACCGAGCTGTTCACCACCACGGATTGGGGCGTGGGGGGCACGTCGAAGCCGAAGATGATGTAGGCGCGCTTCACATCCCCGGTGCCGGAGGCGGAGAGCGCGATGTCGGCATAGCCATCCCCGTTGATGTCACCCACACCGGACAGGCTGCCGAACAGCGTGCTGCTCGAATCGCTGCGCCATTCGAAGTTGTATGTGTCCTGGCTGGTGCAGGGGTCCCAGACACCGTGCCTCCCCAGCTGCAGGCGCACAGTGTTGACGCTGACAGTGACCAGGTCTTCCACGCCGTCGTTGTTGAAGTCGCCTGCCGCCACAGGGGTGCCAGAGGGGCAGGGGTAGGATGCCAGCTCGTCTGCAGCTGGGATGTACTGCAGCGTGCCCAGGGCAGCCACACAGGCAACTACCTCGAGCATTGCCGGGCCCCCCACCTGTGTGCGGGGGATAGGGTGAGTCGAGCATATCGCATATAAGGGCGTGAGGCAAGGTGTTGCGTGGTGATGTTGGCCAGACAGGTGGCGGGTTTGCGGATAGCATTCCTTTCAACACAGGCAGGGGGGGGCACTAGTCTGAGGTGGAGGCTTCGTGACACGTCTGTTCCCACAGCCCACACCTTGTCCTGACAAGGCGGTTGTGGGATGGGAGCAGTATCTAGATCGGCTCGGTGCGTGAGCCCCGTATCGGTTCGAAGGTCAGGGAGCCAACGAGGCCATGAAGGAACTGGGTATCCTGTACAAGGGGTCTCGCGAGAGACGAGGCACACTGCTTCGAACTGAACGAGCAGAGAAAGGACCTCGACACACGAAAGGGTGGTGACGGGACAATAGGAATTGGCGCAACGGTACATCCGTGCTATAGGTGCAGCAGGACAACTTTGCTGTTGGCTCGCTGGTGTTCCGCTGGTGTGCGTACACCAACGAGCAGACAAAACACGTTGGTATGGCTGAGCCCTAAAGAAGTAAAACAAAAGTAGCTTGAAGGTAGTTCTGAGGCGTGGAGCGGCGAAACCAGCCACACCAGACAAGTAACTCCCCGTGCCTCTTCGCCGCTTGGAGGCAGCAGGCTAGATAGAAGTCGGACAGCAGGGAGAGGCATTGCGCCTTGTGACACCTTGCTCCTTGTGTATTGTGTACCGTGTTGCTCTGACCCGAAGCCACAGGACGTCGCCCCTGGAAAGCAAAGTAAGAAAGAGAGCATGGGGAGGGAGGAGGCACGCAACAGCGACCGGAAGGCGCTACAACACGAGGGGATCAGGTATGGGTGGGAGAAGCTTCTCAGAACAGAAGGAGAACGGGGGATGAGTCGACACCCCAAGCAGTGACCCCGAGCAGGGGACAGCGCTCAGGGACGGACTGTGACGCCGCCCACACAGAACGTGTCCGGCAGCCGAATTTGGGGAGATGGATGGAGCTGTAGAGCTGGGTGGATCTGCTTTGGTCGGGTGGATGGGGTTGCATTTGGCTGCTGGAACAACATGGTGCAAATGTGGTCGGAACATAACAGAACCGAGCAGACGTCGGGGCGCCTTCTGGCAGCTAGCAGGCCTGCATACGATTCCTGCCCGCACCCGTGCCGTCACTCCTGTTGTCATCACACCAAGAAACGCTTCTACTTTTGAGGCTGTAAAACAAGTGGGTTACGTCGTTGCTCGGACTCATGATTTGCGGCCTGCTGCAACCTGGCGCAACAGCATGCAAGAGGGTGTATATGTTATCTGCATTCCGCCCACAGGCAGAAGCGATGTGATCGCGGGCTGAATCAGAAATCGCCCCGATGGCATCGTTGTGCCGGTCTCCCCTACCGCCGTAGTCATTTGAAAACTTTGACTCATACTCACGGACGCAGCCCTGCGCAGGGTGGTAGACATTCACATACACACTGCCCCTGCCGTCCATCTCAGTCTCCTTTGTCTCCAGGGCCACAGCCTGCATCATAAAGGACGCCCACTTCTGCAAGGCCTGGGTGTAACCCGACAGGATTTTGTCTGCGTCATGATGGATGGTACCAGCCCATGAGCTGTCACTTGTCAGATCCAGCAGGTTGGCTGCAATGGAAACGAACAGGCCAATGGCAAACTCGTAGCTCTCGAGCACTGCCAGGTGTCGCGAGGTGGCGCGGCTCAGACGCTCGAAATCATCCTTCAGCGTGCACAGCACATTGGTGAGGAGGCTGGAGTACAGGATCTGCATCTGTGTGAGTCGTTCGCTCTTCTCCGTCAGCCTCCCCGTATTCCGGAGCTGGCTGCATATGCTGGAGAGCTTCACAGCACGGTCGTGCTCGAATGCCTCGTGCACATACGTCTGCACCCAGTCGGTAATCTTGCGGATCAGCTCTGCCTGGGCAACATCGCCGAGTGCATCCCAGATCACCGCAATAGCGAGCCCACCGGGCCAACCGACCCCGAGTATGCCGACTGCGGCGCCTGCAAGGTACTTCGGGATGCGGGCAATGGCTGCACTCGGGCCAGATCCACTGGGGGCCTCTGCTTTGACTGCCTGCGCAACATTCTGCCAGCACTGGTGGTTGGTGGAGGGGAGCTGTGTTTGCGGATCAAGCGGATACACCCTGCGCAGCAGCATTGTTGTGTCGGCTCTCATCTCACGCACGTTGGCCTCGTGGTCTTCTTTGCTCAAACCGGCGCCCATAGCAACCTGCGACTGTTGTTGCTACGTAAACCTGTGTGGATGGATGCACTGTTCGCGGGTGTCGGGGGTCGAAGAGTCCTTGAGTGCACGATCGGGCACAGTACCCGGGGTGAGTCATCAGGTCAAGACCAGTAGACTATTGGCTGAAATGGATGCATGGAGTGAGACTTGACACCCCGTGAACAAGGAGGGGGGGGGAGAGGGGGTGGGGCGAGGTGGTTATTGTTGGTGTCCGCCCCTTGGGCCAACCACGCGCCGCACCAATGCAGCGCTTCCCCCCCCCCCCCCCCCGCAAAGAAGGATAGAAACAGCAGAACAGGCAGAGCGGAACACAAGGGGCATGGGGGTGCTGAGCAGGGCACTGCACAGACACCCCCCCCCCCCTGTCCATCAGCAGCAGACGCCATCAGGTGAGGCAGGGTGATGTCGTGGGGTGGCAAGGCGCGACGACCCAGGGAAAGGCATGACGCGGGCGGACTTTATTCAGGGTTAAACGCATCAGGGAGGTTAAAAACAAGATCCATAAGCGCAACTGGCAGAGGGCAGGGCTTGTGTGTGCACTGCAGGCTGTGAATCTCTCTCTCTCTCATGATCGCCCAGAACAGACACCGGAACATTGGCCGCGGGAAGAGGATCTTCTAAACACGAAACATCATTGAGACACAGACTTCACCCCCCCACCCCACCCCGCACACACCCGCAACGATTCCAAACGACCTCCGCCCCCCATAATATCCTTTGGGTGCCTTCGCTCAGAAATGCAGAGAAGCGAGGAAGGGTGAACCACCTCACAAAACTGGCTGCAAAGTGACACAGTTTGACACACAGTGTGGCACAGAGCGAAGTCCTCCTTTGAGACCAGAGCACGCCTGAAGCCGGGCCCGCATCACACCATCATCCTGAAAAGAACCATGTGTGAGGGCATTAGCTTTCTGTGCTCTCTGCGGCGGGTGCAACAAGCAATAGAAGGCCCCCCGTCTCCCCCCACCCCACCACCCCCTATGACCACGCGTCCACCAGCGGCGACACCATAAACGGCATGTGGAGTGGGATCTGGTTCACACCCCCACCCCAATCCGAACAGGCGGCCCCCTCCGTCAGCTTATCCGGTACCGACTCGTCCTTCAGCGACAGCCCCTCCATGTCGCCGGAGAACACCGAATACCCGTCATCCTCCGTTGAGGCGAGCGGGATGAGCAGATCGAGGACATGCTGGCACCCCCCTGGGGGCGCGCGGCCCCCCCTGCGCCCTCCGGGCAGGGGGGGTGCCGAAGCGGAGATCACAAGAGGCACTGCAACGCTGCCGCCGCAGGGCTCCTCATCCGTTGCAAGCTCGAAGTCGCCCACCGCACCTTCGGAGGCAACCAGCTGTCTTGGCTCCGACGGGGCGAGCTCCCCCCTGCTGTTCAGCACCGCATTCCCCAGGAAGAGACCGCTCAACACCACACGGTCTGCATCCACCTCGGCACCAACCGGGGCTGCCAGGAAGGAGCTCTGCTGGCGCACCGCGACACCCGCCATGCCGGACAGCACCGACAGGGGGTAGCTGAGGGCAGGGAGGAAGACGCGCCTCGACACCCACTCCTTCAGGAAGGCCCACCGCTTCTCGAAGGTGAGGAGGAGAAATCCGAGCGGGGCGCCTTCCCGCCCTGCAGGGGCGAGGTGGTGTGGGAGGTGCTGCTCGAGGTTTGGAGGCACGCCCCGCGTGGCCCACCACCCGCTGGGCTTCGAGGTGAGGGATTCGCGGAGCTTCTGCAGCTGCAGCATGCAGTGAACCCTCTCCTGATGCCGCAGGATGTGGTCGATGTGTGCCTGGGGAACCTCCGTGAAGGCGGAGCTGCGTTCCCCGGGGTGGGCCTGCGCGCCCCCGTGGGGGGATACGGCCCCCTCAGTAACCATCCCGTCGACCAGCATCATCAGCAGATCCATGTCTTCGCAGCGCGCCGACTGCTCGGAAAGACAGCACTCACTCCCTCCGTCGCCCTCATCCTGTTGCTCCGATGGAGGCATGCCAGAGCACCCGACACCCGACTGTATAGATCCAACAGTGAGGGAGGGGTGGCCCCGCCGCATCTTCTGCTGGGGTCCCGAGCGCCGGGTAGCTCCAGTCGTGGAGGAGGAGGAAAACTCCGACACCTGCTCGGAGGCGCGCTGTGCCAGATATATAGGGAATTGCTTCGCACTGCTGTAAATCCGCTTTGAGGCGATCTCAACGAGCAACGCCATGTCCGCCCGGCGGGAGGTGAATTCAATCCCGGGGGAGATGGAAAAAATCCCATTCGGGGGGGACGCCGGAAGCTTCCCCGCCCACACGAGCTGCCGCGTGTGCCCTGCCCCCGACACCCCCCAGGACGGCACGTTTGTATCCACCTCCCTATAGAGCACACCCTGAAGCTCTTTGAAAATCCCACGGAGCACGGCACCCCCTGGCTCCCCCCCTGACGCATACACATGCTCGCAGAGGAGTGCGTTGGTCAACCCTTCGAGGTACAGCATGCCTGTGTCACGGAAGCTCTGCTCGACGTGGTGTGCCACCTCTTTGAGGTCACGGTCGGTCCACGAGACGTCCTCTATCCAACCGTAGGGGGTAGGGAGGGAGGCGCGATGGAGCATCACTGCGTGGAGAACGGAGAGGAGGCAGATGAGCCGGTGGTATCTCTCACTGGCGCCGTCGGTGAAGGTCATGAAGGTCTGGCGTGTGAGGGGTCCGACGTCGAGGTGTTTTACGACAGCGGCCTTCACCCCGGTGGCGGTTGGAGCGACCAGTTTCAAAGAGCTCCTGGCGAGGGATGAGGGCACATCCCTGGCACAGCGTATCCCAACTTCGATGAAAATCCGGAACCTCGCATCCGGGGTGTCCTGCCGGCAGTCCGTCACCATCCATGACACCACCTCTCTCTCCTCCACGGAGTATCGGTGGAAGTCCTGCAGGAGCAGCCACAGCGCATCCCTATCCGATGTCCTGTCGTGGTAGTCACAGTCGGTGATATAGGCTCTCAGCCTCGTCAGGTGGTCCTCCCCCGGCTCGAAGGGGATGGGGACTACAACACAGCCTCCGATTTGTGCTGCGAATGTCTGGAGCTCCTCTCGGCATATGGTAGGGCTGGATGCGCGGTGCAGAAGAAGAACAGGGAAGGTTGGGCGGACCCCTCTGGAGAAGAGTGCATCCCTGAAGACACTCACAACGCTCGTGTCGTGCCGGACGGAGGGGATGTGAGCTGCCGCGTAGGCCAGCATCGCCCGCTTCAGCATGGAGGGGCTGAGGTGTTTCACCAGGATGATGTATTGAAACTGCGACAGGTGCCCGCGCCACATCGTGGGGGGCTCCCCCACCCCCTCGAGGAAGGGGACCCACACCTGGTATTTTTTCTCCAGAGCGGAGGGCAGGTCGCGGAAGCAGCGCAGCTGGCCTGCGAGCTTCTCCGCCACATCGACAATACGCTTCTTGCTGTTCTTCTCCGCTGAATCCTCAAGGGTCATGTGGGAGAACAGTGCCCACTCCTGCTGGGTGATGGCTTCAGACCTCCTCTCGATCTCAACAGCCATCAGAAAGGCGTACACCGCACGGTGTTCGTGGAAGAGCCCTGCGGCGGTTATCTTATAGAGCACGCTGAGGACATCCCTGCTGAAGGGCTCGACAACACGGCCCCAGTCGTGTTGGATCTTCTCCCCGCATTGGTCAGCCAGGCAGCGAACCTCCCGCTTGACTATCTCCATCAGAGAAAGGAATGACATCTTATAGAGCGGGTTGATGTCGCTGAGCTTCTCCAACGTCCCAAACACCAGCTGGATGTTCGACACAACCAGCTCGAACTTTTCGAGGAGGGTGCTGTCAAACTCGGCAGCCGCATCCCGGTCTGTGTGGTACTGCAGGAGGGACGCCTCAACAACCTTCACCTCGCTTGTGAGACTCTTCATAAGCTCGGTGTCCTTCAGGAGGGTGGGGGTCAGCTCGATGTGAGGCACCGGCGTGTCGAGATCTGCCGTGGGGAGGTCCATCAAATCGCCTCTCTCCTCAGGGAGCCACAAGTTCTCCTCGCTGGCGCAGGTGCGGAGCACCTCCAGAAGCTTGTCAGAGCCTGCGTCGTATCGTTTTGCGGAGGAAACGACCTTCGCCATACACTCCTCACGCTCTTCCGACATGGTGTAGCTGATGCTGGTGGTGACGACCCTGCCGATGGCCCTCCGAACCTCCGCCGGCGGGAGCTGGAAGGAGAGGAGGACGAGGTACTGCGACACCTCGGGGCTCAGGGTGCGGAACCACTCGGTGCACCCCCGCATGATGGCTGCCCGGATGAAGAAGAGCCGGAACCCCGCCTTCACGCGGATCCGCCTCCCGCGGTACGTCCCATACCCCCTCACCAGGATACGGAGGAGCGGTGTCATGCCGACGGAGATGGTTTCCACCTCGAGCACCGCAGGTATCCCCTTCCGCATGCAGAGCTCGACGAATTCGATGGTTACCTCGCTGCACCCCTTCAGCCTGCGGTGTGCCGGGAAGGCGTGGTCCAGCCAATGAGAAGCAGCCCCGTGTGTGTCGGCGAAGACCGGCGCGCAGACACAGGAGAGTGCCACAGCGACATTCTCCCTGATGAGGTGCGTGTCGGGGAGGTGACCCAGGGCAACCCACCGTTCCAGCTTGTCCTTCTGGAATAATGTGGATTGGAGGTCCATGTCTGCCAGGCCCTCCGGGCCTGCATCGCCGGGGGGCTGGCCGAGGGATGCAGTGGACTTGGCGTGGTCTGTAAAGAGGCTGAGGTCGATGCCATCGCTGTCCAGGCGTGTCGTGCGGCTGCGCGAGGCGGAGGTGCCTGCGGTGCTGCTGGCGGGGTCGGGCTGATTGCAGGAGGTGGTGTCGCCGAGGCCAGACCCATATTGCCCCGGCCTCGGTGACACATGAGGGGGTGGCGTGGGGGGTGGGACAACCGCCGATTTGCGCACTGCGGATTTCGCGGGGAGTTTGAGGAACTCGGCGACGCGCTCCATCAGGACGTTGCGGTGGATCTTGCATAGGCCCTCCGCCGAAGGGTAGAACACAGCGGTGTAGGCGGCGCAGACGCACAGCCCGGTGAGGCTCTCTGTCGCAACGGAGAGGGCGCGGTGCTCGCGGTACCACCTCAGGGAGGTGTCGTTGACGTGTTTGACAAAAAACTCCGAGTTGCTGTGCCGCTGCCTGCACTGCTCGACAAAATTTGTGATGGTGATGTGCCGCTCATCGAGCTGCTGCAGGCTCGCCTCCACAGACTCAAACTGCTGCCGCGCGACAACAGCGTAGTGCCGCTTCGCCTCCAACGCATCGACCAACACCTTGATGTGCGCATCATCCCTCTGCAACACCTCTTGCTTGGGATTCACGATGGTGACCGTCCTGAGGTATTCCTCAAGCTTCAGGAGGAAGGTGCAGAGCTTCACAACCGCAGGGAGGTTGGTGCTCTGCGCCTTTGCCACCTTGAAGGTCGGGTGGGAGACACACTCTGTCAGCTGCGCGATCATCTTCGGATGCATCTTCTTCGGCCCCACCTGCGTCAGCTTCTGGATGAAGTTGGGGTCAGCCAAGGCCTGCTGCGAAACGCTCCACACCACATCCCCGCCGGACCTCGTGGATCGATCGACCTTCTCACCCATCACAAGGCAGATGGCCTCCATGACACGCCGCACAACAGGCGCGGGCGACCCTATACACCGCACCGCTGCGAGCTCCTTCTCGGAGATTGACTTCAGATTGTCCTTCGCCTGCTCAAACGCCGGCACCGCCACACCGAGAAGCGCCTTGCACTCCTCTCGCGTCCTGGAGTGCGACTCCACCCTTTCGAGGCAGCTCGCCTCCAGCTCCTCAAAGGCAGCCTGCTTCTCCTTCTCACGGTCCCTCCAGGTGATGAGGTCTGCCTGCAGCACACCCCTCTGCACGACGATCTCCTTAAGCACCTCCGTTAGTGTCTCCACATCGTCGAGGTATTTCTCGCCCTGTGCCCTGACAGACTCTATGAGACGTATCACCGTGCTGTACCGATTTGCCGAACCCCTCAGGTCGTGGTTTCCAATCCCATACATCTTGCAGAAGGTCACGGCGAGCATGCGGAATGTGCTTGGGGGAGGTGCCGCACCGCGCTGCTCCGCCACCCCTTTGTATACCGCGTGCATCGCCTCGCTGACCCGCTCCAGCTGAGGCCGTGTCAGCGAGAAGGCGGCGTTCTTACAGAGGGATGCGACGTATTGCACGCACGATGCCCGCGTGATGACAAACTCTCTGAGGCTGACGAAAAGCGCTGAGGTGACGAGCGCAGGGAACTCGCGCTGCCACCGCCCCACCTCACCCGACTCCGGGCCCCGGGTGAGGAGGACGATATGGAGTGTGTTGCAGATCTTCTCCGAGACGAGGGTGCGCTGCCGCTCGTTGGGGGAGTCCTCCAGGAGCTTCCTGCTGAGGGCCTGGTTCAGCGCGGGTGGGATCAGCCCGCACAGATCGGGGGATGCGACCATCAGCGCGATATCCGCAACCATGTTGTCCGCCATGCAGTTGTCGTGGAGGATCCAGGCAACGCCGCGGGTCGACTCCATTGTCTTTTTGAAAACCGACTCGCGCCGCTCCGCCCAGTCGAGCCCACGGCTGTCGAAGTCATCCACAACACTATACCCCAGGATGAAGCATGCGAGCTCCGCAGCGAGCACCATCTCATCTCCCTGATCGCAGGAAACCACGCAGTGTCCACGGGTCGGCTGTATCCCACGCACAACATTGGAAACCAGCAGCGCCAGCGAGCTGTCGATCGTGAAGGGCGCCAGCGAGGCCATCCTCGACTTCATCCTGACCCTCTCGGCAATGCTGACCGCCTGCGGCGCCTCGCTTTCGGAGCACATGCTGTCGGAGAGGGGCTGCGAGGCAGGGGTGCCCTTCGCCTCCCAGCCGCCGCCCTTCTCAGCTGCCTGGGCCTGCTGCGCAGCGGCCTGCCTCGCCTTCGACTTCATCGGGAGCTGCATCTGCTTCTGCTGCTGCTGCTGCTGCCTCTGCCGGGCAGCCGTGGCCGACGCCAGGATAACAGCATCATTCCCCCCGATGGTGCCCCTCGCCTCCGGCTGCAGCAGCGCCTTGGTGCAGGCTGTGTGCAGGCAATTCGCATAGCTCTGCACCAACTTGACAAGCTCCTCCATCGTGATCTGCGTCGCGGCGTGCGCCTCGAATGCCTCCTTCCCGACCTCAGGAACAGAAGGCTCCTGCACCCCCGAGGAAACCACCTGGGAGGCTTCAAGCGCTTCAACCACCTCAGGTGACATCGGTCCAATCACGGTGTAGAGGAGCTGGGATGGCTTCAGAGCGGTGTCGGTGAACTGCACCCGCATGATGGCGGAAATAGCATCCAGAATCTTCTGGTCGGATTGGAGCAGATCGGAGAGGACGAGGAAGCGGCCCATCCTGGCATGTATCTCGTAGGTCATGAGGGAGAGGATGTGGTGTGTCTTCGTCAGGCGAGAAGAGGGGCAGGAGACGATGGTCCTCGCAACCCTGAACACGTCAGAAGACCTCCAGAGGAAGAGGTTGTCGTCCCTCTCCTCGAAGTTGTCCCTGAAGAAGACCCACAGCTGCACCAGGATGTCTGAGAGGCGCATGCCCAGGTTGAAGAAGGTGGGCCCCTTCCACATCACGAAGATGTTCGACAGGATCTGCGAGCATGCCAATGGGGACATCTCATCCAAGAGGTGGAAGATGACGAAGTGTGACGCCAGCCTGGCTGAAACGTTTTTTTCATCCCTCGCGCCGCTGGGGCCGCCGGTGCACAGCGTCCCGATGAAGGAGGTGTCGGTCAGCACAAGCTGTGTCGCCTGGGGCCCCCACCACTTCTTCATCTTCACCAGAGCGAGAAGGGCTTCGTGCAGCGAGTCGGGCGTGGTGGGGTTTGGGTCTGCTATGTGCATGTCATCTAGAGCCACGACACAGGAGGTGCCCAGAGGTGGGCCCACAACGCCCTGCCTCCTCCGGGTGAGTTTCAGGACCAGGTGGTGCAGCAGCGCCTCCGCAGTGCACGTCCTGGACACCGTGGAGAAGATGGGGAGGCAGTTCTGCGACTTGGCGAGAATCTTGTGGAGCACGCCAGTCTTCCCCGTCCCGGGTCCCCCCGTCACCGCGAATGCCACGCCAGACTTCGACAGCAGCTCGTGGTGGTAGGCGATCCGGAGGAAGGCGGTTGAGGGGCAGAAATACGACGCCGAGGCGTAGCTCCCCTGCACCGCAGCCACCGCAGCCTCCAGCTGCGTGTTCTCCGCCAGCCGCACCCACCGCCCGTCACAGGGATAGCATTCCGTGATGCAGGCCCCTGTGGGCAGGGCCCGGAGGAGCAAAGGCGACCATGACGGCAACCACTGGATGACGGCCTCCAGAAAATCCTTGCAGGCTGTGTCGTCGAGGCACTGCGACACGATGAGGATTGCGGCGTGCGCCAGAGGGACTTCGACATACACAACAGATGCATCGGAGGTGTCTGCGTAGGTGGTGATCTGATCCAGAATCGCACAGTACAGCAAAGCGATGCGCCTTGCGATGACAAAGGGGTGCACAGGGAACTTACACTTCGCACGCTTGAGATACTCGAGACAAGGCGGCAGGGCAACCTCTGAGAAGGTAAATATCTGGGGGGAGAAGGCACCGAACAGCTTCCGGATCCCCTCTGATGAGCGCAGGATCATCGATTTGAAGACGCCCCTCCACTCCCCCGGGGACTCCTGCGGCACCGCGAAGAGGGCACACCGCGTGATGACCCCCGGCGTGACGTCCATAATATGCGTCGCCTCGAAGATGATCTTCCCACGCGGCGAAAGCTGTATCCTCTCCCCGCTGAGGCACTGGTATTCCGCAGGTTCGTCTCTGAGGAGACCGTGCCATTTGTCGGCAATCCCGAGGCCCCCATCCATCACCAGCCACGTGTGGTGATCGGGGAGGGATTTCCTCAGGAGGGTGGGGAGAACGCCCGCCTCCCAGCGCCCACCCTCCTTCAGGCGGCCCTGCAGGGTCGAAAGGGGCATCGATCCGGGCACAATGCAGTGCACCGTCGGGGGGGTTTTGAAACAAGCCCCGAGGAGGTCGATCAGTGCTGTCTTCCCAGAGCTGCTCTTCCCCCATATGATTAGGGTTCTGTGGAAGGACAACAGCTGCAGCAGAGTTTCGATGTGGGGCAGCAACCCCTGGGATGGGATGTAAGGCGTGTCGTTGATGGTGACAACATCGCGTTTGGAGTCGAAGATCTCAAGCGTGGTCTCCTCGCTTGGGGCCAGGGTGACGCGCGACCTGTGTATGAGGGGGCCGTACTCTGCGAAGCACTTCTCAAACATCACGCCGAACGTCTCGAATTCATCGCCACGCAGCTGGGCAACCGCAACGGCATAACAGGCACATGCAACCAGGCGAAACTCCTGCCAGTCTGCGGTTGCAGTGGAGGGTTCGAGCTCGACCCGCTGCTTCGACCTGGCCTGAACCACGGAGCAGATCTTCTCCAGCAGGACGAGGGGCGGGGGCAGGCTGAGGATACCCTGCGACATCGCCAGGAGAAGCGTGAGGCACTGCGCAAACTTCTCCGCCATGGTGTAGCACCCCGCGACGAACAGCTTCTGCATTGCGATCATCTCGGTGTCGGGCGTCACCATGTGGCACACCCTGAAGTGCTGGCTCAGCCCCTCCGGGAAGGCCGTGCCCCCCGAGGCCCTGCCGCAGGCCTGCTGCCGGATCCCCGCCAGCACGAAGCATCTGTGGAGGGACACCTTCGCATCGCCGGAGGACCATTTGTCCAGCTCAACCCTTTCCAGCCGCGCCGACGCCGGGGAGTAGATGTTGCAGAGAGCGGTCGTCAGGCGTGACAGCACACACCCCTGAAGGAGGTCCATCCCCAGGAGCACGCACATCGCACCGCAGGAGAGCGCCCCAGATAGCGTGTTCCGAGCCACCTCCCAGGGGATCTGGTCGCTGCAGGAGAGGACGACACACTTCAGGCCCAGAAGGGCTGCGAGATCTTGGACTAGAGTCAGCTTGCCCACCCCACTAGGCCCGTTGAGGAGAATGGGTGCCCGGGTGGAAGCAAGGGTGAGTATCATGGAGCGCTGTGCGCGGATTGTGACAGGCGTGCAGACTATGGGGGTCCTGTGCCCCAGGAACTCGTAGCGGTAGGGGTGGGAGATGTAGCCCGTCGTGATGGCGACCCTCTCGCAGCGCATGGTGTGCTTCACCATGAAGGAGTAGGTGAAATCCTGCGGGGTCTCGACGCCCTCATCGATCAGCACGTCCAGCCTCTGCCTCGTCGTCAGAAAGCTCTGCACCAGCTTCTCAAGCAGCACCCGCCGCTGCGACGTCAGCAGCCTGCCACTCCCTCCACCATCCGAAGGCGTTTCGTTGGAACTCGACACCTTATCGAAGGTGAGGGGTTGCATGCCCAACACGCGCTGCCTCGCCCCTCCGAGCGCCCCATCCCCGAGACTAAAGACGAGCGGCGTGCGGACGTGATCTGACACCTCGGCTGCGGCCTGCAGTGTGGGACTCCCTCGCTGTGGCGGCCCTCGGTGAATGCCGCTCTCAGCAAGAAGGGGCGAGGGAGACGGCGTGGGGGCTGCGCTGGAATGAGAGTCGGAGCCGCCCGCCCCCTCCGCCCCCTCCGCCAGCGCCGCCTCGACGCAGTGTGAGTAGTCCAGCAGGACGGTGGCGTCGGAAACGCTGTTCCTGATGCGTTTGCTCAGGGCGCGGAGCCCGCGAGCCCCGTTTGTCATGTCCAGCATCTCCGTGATGTCGTTGTGCTCCACAACCCGCATCGCCAGAAGCAGCAGCTGCTCAGGCCAGTTATCGATCCACTCCGCAAGCCCTGTGGTGCCGTGCTCCTGCACACAACGCGGGAACACCAACGCGAGGGTGTCGGAGATCGACACATCGAGGTTTTCAAGCCATCTGTCGAGCCCCTTCCCAACAGTCTCCACAGGATGTGCCAACTGCAGCTGCTCCCCGGTTGACGACGTCACAGCCGTGATGTGGAGAGTCTCTGGGTCATGCACAAGCGACTGGACACACCCGAAGCACTTCGGGAGATGTTCATCGACGGCTGATATGTCCGAACCGGAAGCAGCCAGCATCTGGAGAATCGCGTCATCAGCCAGCCAGTAGAACCTCGCCCAGGAGCAGCGCTTCACATCGAGGAAGGATGCAAGCCCTTTTTGCACCTCAAGCAGCTGTGTGTGGACATCGATCAGCCTGTCGAGGAACTCCTCCCCGAGGCTGATAAGCCGCATGACACAATCCGCCTCCCTCATCAAGGAGCACCACTTCTTGTGTGCGCGGTGGAACAGCCGCGCCTCTTTGCCAAGCCCGGTACAGACCTCCTCGTTGTCGAATATCGGCTTCAGGTTGGTCCACGTCTCCTGCAGCCCGATCCAATTGGTGAGGATGTCCTGCAGGCGGGTCAGCTGTCCCTCCCAGTCGCGGGCGACGTTTTCAAAGGCCTCGAGGCAGGCCAGGCGGAGGAGCTGCGTGGAGGTGATGTGTTTGTCGATCACAACGAGGAGGTCGTGCGCCTTAGCGACGGGGATCACCTTGCAGCCGGACCACTCGGTGAACTTCATGCGGTGCTCCTTCCATTCGTTCTTCATCCCCTCGATGATAGCCTCCACCTCTGCCTCCCGGGCGGCCTGCACCGCGAGCGCCGCGACAAACGCCCTCTTCTGCTCGATGCCATGCTCGATGAGGTGCGCCACCGTTATCTCCGCATTGGGCGGGCACCGCAGCTCTTGCGTCACCTGCTTCCAATGCCGGATCCGGATGCCAGGCCCGGTGAGCTGGCCTATCCAGGGGAGGTGGTTGTGGAATGTGGCAATCTCGCCCTCCAGCTTCTTCGCAACCTGGCAGGGCCCCGGGTACCCCCTCACGGCACGCTGCGACATGCGGACTGTCCGGTGCCACTCCCCGACGAGGAGCTGAAGCTTCTGCGCATCCATATGCTGCACCTGGGTTTCATAGCACCGCGGCTGCTGGTCTGACCACTGGAATGCCGTGCGCCACAGGAGGTAGAATGGAAGGGACTCCCTCTGCAGGTCTTTGATAGCAGGCCACTCGCTGCGGGGGAGCCCGAAGATCGCCTCATGCCGCTGGCACTGCTCGCTCCGCCTCTGCGCATCCCCGAGCAGGTCGCGCAGCGCCTGCGCCTTCTCCGCTGTCACCTCCGTCAGCTCGCAGTCGCTCACCGCCATCAGCTCCTTCACCATTTCACGGTAGGCCACCAGGTCCTCCTGCAGCGCCTCCCTGTTGCAGTGGATCTGCCTGATGAACTCCTTCTCCTCCTCCACAAGAAGCCTGTCGGATTCCCCGAGGGCAGCGCGGATCCGCATAGGCCATTCCTGCATGGTGAATACCTCTGCAGCCTCCTCGTCTGTCAGGCCTCTGTTGTATCGATCCAACACCTCGGCCCTCACATAGGAGACACGTTCGAAGTCCTCCGACTCGACTCTGAGGAGCTCTTCGCGCATCCGGTTGGTGTTGATGCGGAATGCTTCAAAAGACTCGGCGGTGGCGGGTCGGAGCTGCATCTCCGTCCACAGCGTGTTGTAAAGCGTGGTGGCAGCGGTGGTGGTCGCCACAACCCGTTTAGCAGCGAGGGACAGATGCTTCTCTATCGCCGCCGTCACCCTCTCGCGCAGCACCGCCTTCGCCTGGGAGCAGTCGACAGTGAACACCTGGCAGAACACAACATCAGGGCTCCTCCTGTCGACAGAACGCTTCTGCTCCAGGAGCCCATCGAGAACGCCTGCCAGCCTTGACATGTCAGACAGGTCTGCATAGAGGGTTGAGTCTTCCCCCGCCTCCTTCCGCCGCAGCAGGGGCTGCAGCTCGCGGTAGCAGGAGAGGAGGCTGTGCAGGTGGGGGACGCTTGAGTCGAACACCGCATCGATGCGTTGGGCAGCGCTGGTGAGGATGGAGTCGTTCTCAGCGATGACAGGGATGTAGCTGTCAGGGAGGTCCAGGGAGCTGAGGAATGTCCTCTCAATGCTGGGCACAGCCACGGCAACCGCGACCATGTCGTGGACTATCGCGTGCATCCGCTGGCGGATGTCCTGCAGGCCCCACTCATACCCGATGGTGTCGTTTCGGGGCCCGAGAACCTTCAGCGATAGCCCAAGGAGGGGGCACGTCTCGTTTGGGTTTTTCGGAGGCAGGCCCAGCAGGGCGTATCTATCGTTGCGCCATGACGGCGCAAGCCCCTCTGAGGGTGGGGTGGCAAACCCTTCGAAGAATCCGAGCAGCTTCTCGATGGATTGGACGAGGAGTTGGCGGAGGGAGGATCCCATCTTATAGGTCACCACCTTGAGGAAACGGCCCAACTCGCTGGCCCGATAGGTTGACTCCGTGGGGTAGTTGCATTTGAACCTCTGCTTGAGGGTTGCGAGGAGGGCGGATTCGACATCCGTCTTCCAGCGGATCAGCTTGTTCTTCACCATCGTCTTCGCGTGGGCGGATTGCATCCGGCAGAACTCATCGAAAGGGACTATCCTGCTGAGAAAGGCGCTCCCCCGGCACACCCCTCCTCCGTCCTGCATGGGGACCCCATCGGAGCGGCAGCTGGAGGCATCAACCCCCACGCACCCCTGGGGCACTGCCTGGGCACTGCTGCCACCCAGCAGAAGTGAGGCTGCTGGGTCTGACAGAGGCAGGCCACCGTCAGCTGGTTGAGAGGTAGCGAGTAGCATGCCCATCCTCACGACACCTCCGCTGTGGGGTGGTTGCGAAGGGCTGGCGGAGTGGCTGTCCCCCGAAGCGTCATCCCCGGGTTGGGTGACCTGCTGCTGGCTCTGCTGCTGCTGCGCAGCGGCTTGTTTCTTCTTCGCGCTGCGGGCGGTGAGGCTGATGAGAAACACTTTTTCATACGGAGCAAACGCCTCCGCAACACGCACCAACGTCCTCTGCGTCGGCTGCGTCACCTGAAAACACTTCGACAGGAATGACCTGGCAGAGTTAAACCTCGCCCGCCTCTGCATGTCCTTCGGCAGGGGTGGCGCCTTCACCTCATAGGAATAACCCAGCTCCGTCTCGACATCCAGCGGGGCTATCTGGTGGAGAAACTTCGGACTCCGCATGTAGTACTGAAGGCGGCCCCTCCGAACGGCATAGAAGTGCTCTGCAACGATTTGATCCAGGTATTCCCTGACACGGGGTTGCCACGACATGGGGAGCTTTGCGGCTGCCTTGGAGAGGACCCTCGTTAAGGTGTACTCATCGATGCTGCGGTCCTCGTCATCGCCCATCATGGAGAGGAGGAACTCCGCCCGGACGAGGCGTTCGCTCTCCCGCCTCAGAGCCTTCAGCGACACCGCCCTGCTGTTGAACTCCTCGACGGATTCATCCGCAAACCTCAGCTGGAACCGGCTCACCTGGCGCTGCTCCACCACGCCATCCTTCTCCAGGTCTATGTTGTAGAACATGGTTGCAGGATCCCTCCCAATCACAGCGCAGGGCGCCCACACAACCCCACCCGGAACGCTGTTGTCGTAGAGCTGGACAAACCCATCCTCATCGGCCCTCCCCTCCGTGTCGTCAAACAGCTCCAGGGGGAGGAACCCATCTAGCCTGTCGTAGAGCCCCTCGGTTCCGACATCCGCCTGCGAGTCGACACACAACCCCCACATGGGGCGCACGACCTCCGCAGATGATGACGAAGATGATGACGACGACGAGACACCACCACCACCACCACCCACCCAAGGGCCTGCCTCGAGAGTCCCTGGGAGTGGATGTGGGGTCTCAGAGCTGGAGGTGGAGTGAGGCGGCGCCGCGATGCGGAGTGTTGCCCCCTGCTGCGCTTCCCCGGGGGGGCAGGGCAGGTGGGAGGGCGGCGCGGCAGTCGGAGGGGCAGGGGCGCCGAGGGGTCTCGCGGCGAAGGGGGTGACGGGCGTCCCGATCGGCGCGGAGATGCTACCGCCGAACAGCGAGATGGGGTTGGGGCGGGCTGCCGACACCGGCACCTCAGGCATCGGGGTGGCTTCCCCATCGGAGTTGGGTGGGTTGGGCACCGCCCCTAGAGCCACGGCGTACAGCCCTGAGTCTTTATCCCGGAAACCCGCCGCCAGGGCATGGCTCCCTGTGGCGGCCTGCCGCCTCCGGCTCGTCTCCTGGAGGTACATCCGAACAGGGCTGAGCATCCCAACCTGGCACGACAGGAACCCCCCTATCCTCTCCGAGGGGGTCGAGCCGCAGTTCTCATAGAGCTTCAGCAGCTGATCCCTGTCGCAGGATGGGGCGGGTGGGGCGGGCGCCGCAACCGCCATACCTCCTCCTCCTCCCCCTCCACCCCCAGGCGCAGATGAGGAGACACTGCTCAGGGGCGTCTGCCTCAAACCCCCAGAAGCAAAAGGGTAGGGTGCCGCGGTGGCTGCGGTGGTGGCGGCATCCGCCCCCCGCGCCGAGGCTCTGCGCCCCCTGTGAGGGCCACCCGGAGGAGGGAGGGAGGGCGGCGCCGGCGCGATGGGGTTTGGGATGAGGGAAGACGACGCGGCGGCGGATGCCGAGGAGGTGGCGGGTGAGGACGAGGTATCCCCTGGCAGAAACCCGCTGGGGCCGAGCTTGCTGCGGAGGGTGGTCGAGGTGAGGAGGACGTTCTTCCGCGCCTCGCGGATGACGCGCTGGCGGCGGGGTGGCTTATCGCCGATGGAGGTTCCGACAAACTTTTCGAACCCGCGGGGGAGGAACGCCTCCACGCTGGTCAGGCTCTGGGCATGCTGCATGAGACTCCTCGCGACAAGCTCTCTCATCCATGAGGAGTCCCCAGCGCACACCTTAAACCCCGGCAGACAGGGGAGGTACCTCGCCACCTGGTCCTGATGGAGCTTCCTCAGCTGCTGATAGCTCCTCTCAAGCCGCGCCACCAAACTGAAATCTGTATCCTCGGCATCAACCGGGATTCCTGGGGTCGGCGGGTTGGTCGTGCTGCACCTGCTGCTGCTGCCGCTGCTGGCAGCCGCATCGCCCCCTCCGCTGTGATCTCCTCGGGGGGTCGTCATGTCCCCTGCCGCTGCCGTGGCCAGACATGCATCAAAAGATATTCGAAAGGTGCTGTGTAAAAGAGACGGAGGTGGAGGGAGGGCTTGTGAAATATGCCAAGCTACCCCTGACCTCCCCCACCCGCGGCGGGGCCTGTTTTGTAGGGGTGGGTGGGTTGATGGAGGTGGCCTTGCGATGTCTGCTGCGCTGTGCGGCTTGTGTATATCTATAGTTGCAGGGTGGGGGGGGGGGGGTCGATCCTCTGCCGGAAGACTCCAGTCTGTCTGTGTTTTGTGAAAAAAATATCTGTGCCCGGCAGGCCTGTCGCTAACTTTTCGATTTTGGAGATTTGGTGGGTTGACGCTCCTGTTTTGGGGGGGGGATAAGGGGGGAAACCACTAGGGGGCAATTTTTCTCGCGCGCGCTTCGCGCGCGCTCGTGTTGTTGCCAAATTTTCCCATCGGTGGACCACTAGGTGGGCACGGTGTGAGGCGCTGGGTTCCTTCCGTGGTTCCTCTCCCGCTCGCGCCGTCGGGTGTCGGAGGAAACCAAAAAATGGCTTTCGGGACCATGATTTCGACGCTGCCCCCTGATATGGAGGACGGCGTTGACACCGTGCTGACAAACGACTTCTGGCAATCATGTGGGGATCCTGTGCTCGCCGCTGCGATGCGCTGCATTATTGTTGGGGGCGTGTTCCTGGCAGACCGCTGGGGACGCAATAAGCTTGGGGCTGCGACGGACTCCGCGCCTGACGGGCCGGAGGCCGAGCGCTCGACCGCTCCTACTCCACCTCCTGTGACCGCTGCCGACCACGCCACAGCACCCGCGGACGGCGACGCTGCCGGTGACACCGATGATGACGACGACTCGTCGAGCTCAGCCCCGTCCGAGTTCGATGTCCTCGACGACTCGGGTGAGGTGCCCCTACCCCTCACAGCAACACAGCCGGAGCCGGGTAGCGACCGCCTCTGCCGGAATTGCGATACGGGCTCCCCCGAAACCGTCACGCATCTCTTCTGGGAATGCCCTGCCCACAACGACGTCCGTGCCCGGGAGCGGTACGCGGGTCTCTGTGAGGAGCGCCTCTCATGGCCGCCCTGCCTAGCCAACTGGGGCATCATACCGAAACCCCTATCCGGTACGGTGCGGGCGAAGGACCTGCACCACCTAATGAGCACGATAGTCGCCCGCAGAGATGTGCTGGAACGTGAGCGCCTCGGGGTATCCCCAACTGTTTGCGCGTGGGACGCAGCGCTAGCGCGACCCGCTGCGCCCCATCAGTCCGACCTGGCCTCACTGCCGGACAACCCACCCCGCTGGACTCACGGAGAGTGCATCATGCGTGCCCTGCGGGCCTGGCTCGGTCGTCTCACCTGGACGAGGGAGGGGTCCGTCTCCTTCTGCGAGCTCGCCATCGACTTCGAGGTCTTCTCCGGGCTCGACGTCTGCCCGATCGCTACTGGCGCCCCGGCAGGAACCCAGCCCGCCCCACTCAACATGCGTGGACGCATGATGGGGCAGATGTTGAAATACCTTGTCTCCCAGTGTGAAGCAGTTAACCTCCGCGCGCCCCTGCCTGGCGCGTTTGTCTCGCGTGTCTACTGCCTCCGCGCGGTGGGGGTGAAGGAAGTCTGGGGCGGTCTTGAGCCGCGCCCCCGCTTTGCCTGCCACGGGCTCACCACCCGTATCCTGATCGAGCAGATTCCCCGCGCGATCCACTGGGCCTCGAGCAAGTCGTGGGGCCTGGACCTTACCCCGTCGTATACCGAGGTGCCCGACCGGGACACGCGAAGCGAACAGTGGGACCCTACTCCCGTAGCCCCCACCCGTGACCCCCTCGACACGGTCAGCCCGAGGTCGGCGCCGTGCGGCGCTGAGCGCTATGCCCCCCGTTCGGAGGTGCTGGCTCGCAACGTCTGCAGGGCCCACTCCAAGCCCAAGTGCCATGACTGCGACGCGGCGGGGCACAACCGAACCCTGCGAATGGAAGACTGCTGCCGGGCCCACCACCGCCAGGATGACGGACTGCCCGTGCAGTTCTGCAGCACGCACCGGCTGCTCCGCTGCGGCACCTGCAGCTCCTCCAACATGTGCTGCAAGCGTGGCCACCACGGCTGCCGCGACCATGACCTGCCCCCCTGCGGGGTCTGCGCCTCTCTGCCTGAGATGGATGACAGACGCCCCACCGCTTGCTGCAAGAAGGGCCACCACGCCCCTCCCGCCCCTGCGACGCCTGTGGAGGCAGACGCCCCCACCCCGCCGCCCCATGTGCCGCCAACCCCGCCCTTCCCAGAGGCGACTGCGCCTACCGTGGGGGATCTTCCCTCCACCACGCCACCCCGTGTGCCTGCGCCTCAGCCCTCCCCTGAAGCGACCCCGTGTCCCGCTACTCCCGAGCCCGCCACCCCTCCAGTTATCCTGAAGAGGCTGGCCCATACCGTGTGCTCCCCGGGCTCACCCCACCGCCACCTGATGCAGCCTCGTAGGAGGCTCTCACCCGACGGCGTCAGGCCATCCATCCCCGCCGTGGCGCAGCTGAAGCGCACCGCCTTAGAGGCGCATACCGGTTCCACCCCGGCACTGCCTGCCCAAAGGCCTAGGGTCGACCACGTGATCCCCACCGCTAACGCTGACGTTGACGTGGGCGCCGCTGATCCGGACCCACCTTCTCCTACTACCTCCCCTCCCGACGGCGTGTCCGTTGACGCAGCCCTTCCCCAAAGGCCCCGTTCTGGTGCCTCTTCCTCCTCCGCCCGTGCGCGGTCACCGCACGCGCCTACAGGCTTCCGGGCCTACCTTAATCCTCCTTCCTCACGTAGCGCGTCACCGGGCGCTACAGACCGTGTGGCGCCTGCGCCTCCTCCTCCTCCTGTGTCACTTCCCTCACCCCACCAGAGCAGCTCCTCTCTCAAACAAGGGGAGTCTACCGGGCCGCGGGCCCGCGTAGTTAAGTAGACGACACCCTTGGGGTGCGAGTATTTTCGTTTCGGGGATATTCACACTATAAGCATACGAGAGAGAGAGAGAAGAGAGAGAGAGAGAGAGAGAGAGAGAGAGAGAGAGAGAGAGAGAGAGAGAGAGAGAGAGAGAGAGAGAGAGAGAGGTGTTGTTTTGTGCGCAACAGGTGGGGGTGTTTTGCAAAGGACGGGTTTGCAGATCATTTTTTGAACGGCAATGGGGGTCATCATACATCGGCGGGCCCAACCCACAAGGGGGCTTTTTCCGGCTTAATATTCAGGGACAGACATCAGAGAGAGCATCAGAGAGAGGGTTACTTACTGGAACGCAGAACCCACTCTTTGCCCACACCACCACCCCCCCAGTCCGACGAGGTGGTGCGAGTCGGGGCGAGGGAGGTAAGATCCAGAAAGAAAAACACAGAAAGCTTTCCTTGGGTGGCGACACCGTAATTGTCAAAACAAACGGCATCGGAAACTCTGTGCATGGCGCAGAAGGGATAGGTTCAGGCATCGGTGGTGATGCCGGAAACAGACACGATCCCGGCTGAATTGCGACGGGCGATTCCTGCTTACTTTTTCTGTCAATTTCAACAAAACTGAGGCAATAGCCGAGCATGCCCCCTTTGACAGTGGGGTGCCGAAACGCTCGTAACTCGTAATATATGGCACGGCATTCCCGTCCCCGCTTTGGGCTCCAGCAGTTTGGAGAACGGGGGGAAATCGTCAGCATGCTGATTCACCTCACCAAAGGCATCTCGGGAAATCAGCCTCGGTGTGCAGTAGAGTGTTTCCCTACATTCCGCTGACATAAAGGATTGCGCAGCCACGACCGAAAGAGAATGCATTGACCGCATGTGCAAGGCTTGCCCTGTCATGCGGTTAATACATGGTGAAAGAGACAAAGAGAAAAATATGAGACGCACTCAGAATATTGAGATGGGGGGAGGGGATTTTTTCTTTTGTTTGCACGCAACGTAATTTGGGACAGGAAATCACCAACAACCACGGGACGCCGCAGCCTGCGATGTTTGATGCACACACACACACACACATACCATACGTCGGCGTCTGTGAAGGCAGGCTTTACCATACTCTTCTGTTTCTATTTTCCCCACAACCTTGTCTAGATGTGGCAGGTTGTCACACAACCTCTATATAACAGACAGCCCCCTTTTTGGTTTTTTTTTGCGGTCACATCGTTTGTTTCCTGGCACCAAGAAAATCCGGCACACACACCGCAGCAGGGTGTGCACGCTGCTGCTCGACAGGCAGACATCGTTGCAGGAACATGTTTCTTTTGTGCGTGTGACAAGAGAATGGAGGAGGGGGGGGGGGGGGGGACAACCCAGCGCACGCTGACTGCAACCCTTTGAGTAACCTCTGAGAAACTGTGTCGGTAAAGATGGGTGAGGGAGGGGGGTGGGGTGAGGGGCACTTTGCAACGGTGAGGGGGGTGGGGGGGACATTCAAAACTGCAAACAGGCGGAGATGAGAGGAGATGGGATGCCGAAACTGCAACGAAACCAGACAAATGAATCGCCCAACTGAATCGTGCTAGCTAAACTCCGGAAAGAAGTGTCTTTTTTCGTTGAACGCAGCCAAATATAAGGCCTAACCTGTTTTGGCGCACGGGTGTGATGACAAAAGGGAAAAGTACTAGCACGAACATGATGTTGGTCTTCTGGTTATGTCTGGTTTCTTAGAACACTTAACGTGTATGCAAAAACCAGACAAATGAATCGCCCAACTGAATCGTGCTAGCTAAACTCCGGAAAGAAGTGTCTTTTTTCGTTGAACGCAGCCCAACCCACAGGGACCGCGTAGCGGAAAGAAAGACAAGGGATTGAAAGGGTACACCACACTTGAAATGTTTAACGCGATATGGCTGCAACCGCCGCATATCTCGCAGGGAGGGGCGCCGGGGGACAGGGCACGGCGATGCCACAGTGCCTCGGGTAAACTCGTCTGCTCGCTGTGCATGCGTAGGCACCCACTGAGCGGAAACGGAGATGCCCGCACCGTCTGCGGTGTCAAACAAGGCACACAACAAGTCATTCGCGAGGTAATTCTTGCTGTGGCCCTTGTTGATTGCTGCCACCGCTGCCGTGTTGTCCACCTGCAACCCCAACGCACAGCCCGGCCGCGTAGCGGCTGCGAGGCGTGTCGCCTGGAGCGCTGCGAAGAGCTCTTTGACATATACCGTATACGTAAATATTATGGAACGTAAATATTATGGAACGGGCCCATTTTTGGCCGGTCCGTTCCATAATATTTACGTTCCAAAATATTTACAGGGCCAGTTCGGGACTCGGTGGTGAGGACGGCTTGCGTCAGGAATCGCGCGAAAAGTGCACGAGTAGGTCCCGTCAGGGACTCTGTACGCCGTCCGATCACCTGGTCCAAGTCCCCGGGTCGCAGAAAGCCCTGTAAATATTATGGAACGAAAAAAATCTGGAACGCCAACCCACCAGCGTTCCAAAATATTTACGTTCCATAATATTTACGTTCCAAAATATTTACGTATACGGTATATGGTGGGCGAGGGGTTCATCAAAACAGCCCTGGACAATCGGCTCGGGGTCTAACTCCAGAAGGGCTGCCCATTCTGTGTCGGAAGCGTCAGACCACGCCGTGACCGAGGGCCCCGAAGCCCCTGCCTCAACCCATACATTCTGGCCCAGATCGGCCGAAATCAGAGAAAGATCAGCGAGAACAGAGGGGGGGATGTCGAGAGGGCGGTCCCACTGCTCCGGTTCCGCAACCAGCTTGGCCGCGGATCTCCTGAGGAAGGCGAGGGAGGCGCGGAAGTAGCAGAGACGCCTCTGCGTCGAGAACAGAAACCAAATCATACCGCCGAAAACCTTGTAGAACTCCCGGGAAGTAGCCCTGTTCTCGCGAACCGCCGCTACGGCCGCCGAGGCAAGGAATTTCGACACCCAATCGGGGTCCGACCTGAAGCGCTTAGGCGACGACTCCAGATCAAATTCCAACCCCAAGGCGATGAACCGCGACTGCGGTGTGCCGAACTCCGCACCCTCGTTGAGCTCGGCGCCCACCGACTCGGCCTTGCCGAGGAATCGGGCGTATCTCTCGGCTGCATCCTCCCGGCTATCTCCAACCACAAACCAGTTGTCCACCCAAGACAGCCCATCCTCCAGGGGGAGAAGCACGCGCGAGGCCCTCTGCGCGATGCACGGCGCCCAGCTCCAGCCCATGCACATCACCCGCAGCGAGGTGCGCCGAAACGGGCCCCGCTCCCCAGCCAGATTCACCCCGAAGAAGTCGCGGACCCCGTCCCCCAGGGGGAACTGGTAGAACCAGCTCTTCCCGTCAGCCTGCACCACGAATTCGACCGCCAGGAACCTCCGGACCACCTCGTGGATCGACGGGAGGAGCATCGGTGGCGGGTCCCGCATCAGCCGGTTCAGCTTTCGCCCGTCGCATACCAAACGCAGCAGCCCGCTCTTTTTCTCCACGGTGAACGCCGGGAGGACCACCTTCGGCGCGTCAGCCAACCCCAGCACCCCCCACTCCGAGAGGTTATCCCAGTGCCGCAGCATGTGCCTCGAGGTCCCGCGCGAAAGAGGCCTGTCGCCCAGATCCACGCCCGGTCGCATGGCCCGCAGGAAAGCGCCCCGGTCCCGAATCACGTCGATAACCCCTGACAGGATCCCCTCGGAATCCAAGGCCTCTAAGGCGTCGAGGTTCAGACGTGACGTCGAAATGGGGGCCAGCTCCCCCGTGGGGCCACCCCGCGCCGAGGGCGGGCCAAGATGCCGCCCCTCCACCGTCACCCGCGCTTCCCTCGCGTACGTCGCGTTGACGTCCGGCGAGTAGGAGTCGTCGCCGACCCTCCGAGGAAGAGGAGGAGGAGGGGGCGGCCGTGGCGGCGGTGGAGGCGGAGGCGGAAGTGGTGGCGGTGGCGTGGGAGGCGGCCTGGGCCGAGGGGTCGCCGGCGGGGAAGGCGTGCCTGGGGGCTCGTACGCCACGCACGCCGTCCTCAGGAGCTTCCCAGGGAAGGCAGGGCAAAGAGCGACCCCCGGGATAGCCCCCGGTCGAGCACCATTGATGTGGAGGCCGTCTGCCTCGCCAGCTTCAGCTTCCCCGCCGGGAGGTACCTGGCCAGGGCGTCCAGGGAGCTGTGGCGGGACAGCTGCCGAAGCGACTCCAGGCACAGCCCCTCTTGCAGGAGCTCCGCCAGAGCCCCCCGACGGAGGGAGTGCCCACTCAGCTCCGGGTCCTCCTTCTTCAGCGCCGCCACGATGCGCCGGTAGGTAGTGTCGACCACCAGCGCGCCCGCCGCCCGCCCCGAGATCGCCTCCCGCAGCACCTCCGTCCAGCACTCCGAGAGGAACAGGCCCGTCGTGACGCCCAGGCGGAACGGGTCGCTCTTCGTCTCCGCCCAGTTTACGGCGACAAACTCGCTCTGGAAAGCGATGTCCCCGCACTTCAGGCGCACCACGTCCGACACCCGCGCCGCCCCGCACCACCCCAGCACAATCGCGAGCTTCGTGTCGCGGTCGACGTCCGCCCGGCCCACCACTGCGGCCACCTGGGCGGATGTTGCTGGCTTCGCTTGGTGCTGCGGTCGGAGGGCCCCCAAGCGCTTCAGACCTCGCTTGAAGTCTTGGAGCAGCTGGGAGTCCACCACAACCCCCATGCGGCTCATCGCGGCGACCGCCCTCGATACGTACTGTAGGGCGGAGGAGGGCCGGAGTGGGGAGTCCGCTTCGGACATGAGCCTCTGCACCCAGTAAATGATGCAAAGGTCCCACGGCAAGAGCACACCCGTGGTCTGCTCCCACTCGTGCCGGAACTGGAGGAGTCGCCGGTGGGGCCCCTCGAGCCCCCTCCACGTCGACGGTGCCAACGCCTCCCCCAGCGTCTTCACCGCGCGCTTGGCGATCCGCTGTGCCTCTCTGGCGGTCAGCGGGTCCTCCTGTGCCCGTCTCCTTCCCACCCGCGCCGTGGAAAGCACCCCTATGCTCTCCAGCATCGCCGTGAGGGGCGAGCTCACTGCCTGTGGCCCCCCCTCCTGCTCCGCTGGCTGGTGGGGTGGCCCTGCTGCGGCTGTGGCTGCGAGCTGCGTTGCTGTTGTTGTTGATGTTGATGCTGTGGGTGGTGGACCTGGGGGGAGCGTGGCTGGCGGGCCCGTGCCTTCTCCTTTGCCGCCCGGAGGTACGGAGGAATCTCCGGCTTCCCGAAGAATTCCTCCTCCATCGCGGAGGCCGCCTCCCATCCGCCCCCCAACACGCCCTCGTTGAGGGCTTCCAGCCTGCAGAACTGGTTCTGCATCAGCCGGACCAGGAGGTCGTCGTAGTCCTCCGGCTCCTGCAGCGACGGCAGGCTCGTCATGATGAGGTTGATATCCCTCATCCGCGCCTGCGCCTCGTGGGCCTGCGGGCGCAGGGCACCCCCCGCCCGGGCCCCCAGCAGGGCGTCGTAGCGGCGCAGCTGATGCAGGTGCACCAGCCCCAGCGTGGCCTCGTCCGCGTGCCACCACTCGTCCACGTCCAGGGGGTTGAGAGCCCCGGCGCCCCTGCGGCTGTCGCTGCTGCCGGCTACGCTGCCGGCCCCGTCCCGCTGCTCCGGCGCCGGCTCCGGAGCCCGTCCCGTTTCCCCGCAGGCGGGCCAGCTCCGCCTGGAGGTCCGCCACCTCCTGCATCCGGCGTACCTCCTCCCGGAGGGAGGCCACCTCGTCCTGGGGGGCTGCAGCCCGGCTCGCGCCTGCCTCAGCCCTTACCCTCGCGTGCTCCGCGAGGGCCGTCTCCCGCTGGGCCTTAGCCCGTTCCTCCATCACCAGCGCGGCGTTGCGCGTCTTCTCCCTCTCGAGGGCCAGCTCGGCCTCGAGGCGGGCTCTCACCTCCGCGTGCCTGGCGGACTCCTCGGCGACCATGGCCCGCGCCTGCGCCTCCGTGACGGCGTTTGAGGCCGCCGCCTCCACCGACGCCACCTTCGCGTCCGACTCCGCCCCCGTCACCCGCTGTGCCGCAGCGGATTCCACCTTCGCCGCATGCGCCGCTGCATTCGCGGATGCGATGTGCATCCCCGCCGCCGCCTCCGCGTTGGCGGCCCTCGTAGCCGCCCCCGCCTCCACCCCCGCCGCGTGCACCCTCGCGTGCGCCTCCACCTGCGTGGCCCGGATGTCGGCCCCCGCGACCTCGCGGGTGGCCACCTCACGGGCGGTGGCGGTGTTCACTGCCGCCAGCGCCTGCCCCATCGCCATCCCGAAGTCGCCCGCCGGGAGGGGGGCGGACAAGGCGTCCGGGTTGCCCGCGCCGCGCCCCACTCCGGACAGCACCAGCTCCGAGTTCTGCACGCCAGGCATCGGTTGTGTCGGGGGTTGAAGGGTGGAGTAAAGAGAAGGGAGTAGGTGGGAGTGTTGAACCACGAAAATATTTTTCGTTGAACGCAGCCAAATATAAGGCCTAACCTGTTTTGGCGCACGGGTGTGATGACAAAAGGGAAAAGTGCTAGCACGAACATGATGTTGGTCTTCTGGTTATGTCTGGTTTCTTAGAACACTTAACGTGTATGCAAAAAAAAAAGGGTAAGGCCCTCCTCGCGTGTTGATTGCGCTGGGGTGGCGCTTGCTTTGATGCAATATCCGCTGTGTACATCCACACAGGACAGCTGACTCAGATTTTCCAATTGGGTGATATGTTTCGACGGCCCAGGTCTGTTGAGGGACGGCCGGGATCTGGCTTTTTTTGGAATTCTCGGGATTTTTTCTTCTTATTCTCTTCTTGCCAGGGCATTTTATAGGGGCAAAATCTACGCTCATTTGGGCTTAAATGTGAGGCGTTCCCCGATTTTTTGGCGGACCCCCTGGCAAGCGAGTCTTGTGGTGAATGGGTCACCTCCCGGTTCCTCTCTCAGGGATCCGTGCTCGGGTCCAGCCTCGGGTGCCGGAGGTTAGTCCAAAAAATGGATCTCGGGACCGATCTGCCGCAGACCCGGGCGTGCAAGGACTTGGATACAATACATGCACATGCCACAGGGGGGTCTGGGGGGCGGAGCCCCCCAGCCGCCGGAGGCCACGGTAGTGAACATCTGTTTCTTCCGGGCGTACAGATCCCGGGCTGTTCCTTCCGTGGGTACAGATTCTGCATGAGCTGGCTGCGTCCTCCAGGGGCTACACAGGGTGGGCTGCATCCCATTCCCTGATGGGACCCCAAAGGGTTTGGTCCAAGACAGGTATACAGCACAGGGGGGGTCTGGGGGGCGGAGCCCCCCAGCCGCCGGAGGCCACGGTAGTGAGCATCTGTTCCTTGTAACCGTACGATTTTGTGAGCTGCCTGCATCCTCCCGGGGTGGTCTGTATTCCATCCCCAATTGACCCCGAAGGGTGTTGGAAAAAAGACAGGCAGACGGCACAGGGGGGTCTGGGGGGCGGAGCCCCCCAGCCGCCGGAGGCCACGGTAGTGAACGTCCGTCCCTTCGCGACCTGCGTTTTCTCGGGGTTTGACAAAGAAACTGGACAGAAAGCCGGTCGGGTAACTTGCTCGCAGTCTGACTGAACATGAGTCCACTCATCTGCGAGGCTGCCAGCCGCCACCAGTTTTCCACCACCACCCCGGATTTTTCCCGGAAATCTTTTTTTTTTTCCTTAAATCATAGTGTCATAACGGCCGTCATGGAGGGAGTGGATTTTCTGAGAATTCACTACCTCAGTTCCCGCTACCGAAATATAAAAACGGCCGTTTTCATGTTTTGTTGGCGAAAAAACGGCCGTTTTTTCCCCCTCCTATTTTCCTTTGGAGATTCGCCTCCTGCTTACCGTACCGAGCTGAGGAAACACACTTGACAACTCCCTGTTGCCTGCACATGACATTGGGCACTGCGATTCTCTGTCGACTGTACAAAGAAAAATGGCTTCCGCCCTGCCTGTCGCTCGACAAGCAGCAGACACCCGAGAGCAGAGAGGAGTGTAGCAGCCCGGTTCGCCCCCGGGTTGTCCCAGAAATCCAGCACACCCTCGGAACGTGGTGGCGTTGTCGTAGATCACCCAGGCCCTGCTCGTGACCTCCCCGAAACGGAGGGGAGGTGGCACCGGAGTTCTGACACCCCTACGACTCATGCGGCCGTACGCGCTCGGGCACAGACGGCGGACCGCAAACCAGAAGGACTTCCCTGATTCCGTGCCGTCCCACCTTCTGCGCATGCGGTCGCCAGCCCAGGCCAGCTCCCCTTCCAGGGGCACTGGGGGGTCGTACTTCCCCACCTCAGACACTTTCTCGATGACATTCTCAATGTCGGTGTACACTGCGTCGACAGGGGCACGCCGTTGGGCACACCCAGCTGCGCATCGCAGTACTTCTGGAGCAGCGATGCGAGGGGTGCCGTCAGGCGGGACTCGAGCCCAGCGATTTCGTGGGCATCTCTGCCAACCGCAGAAGCGACGCACACGTAGCAGGGCCGCTGTCCTGCAGCGGGCCCGGAAGATTGTATAAATGCCCGGGGACGTGGTGCAAGGTGCAGATCCACTCAAGCGGTGCAGGTAGTGTGTGTCGGAGAGAAGCGGGATCGCACGGCCGGTGGTGCCGTCTTGCTCGCCTGCTTCTCCCTCTCAGCTGCGTCAGAGATGTGGCACAGCACATCCTTCAGCGCCAGTGCGGTCGTGAACCCATCCAGCTGGTGCTGCATATTGCCCGGGATGATCGCCCGTGCCTTCGGGAATAAATCAGCGAAGGCGGTGTCCTTCTCATCTGGGGTGCTGTCGCCGAGATCAAGAGAAAGCTCTGTCAGAAGAGCCCTGATGCCAGTGAGCGACACCCACCTCTGCCTGCACGGTCATCCACGACACACGTGCCTAGATTGGCCGCAACCATGTTCAGCCCCTCCTCGGGACACACTTCTTGACAGCATCATGCACCATGCCAGCCGGTGATCCGGTGAACAACGCACCCGGGCGATCCGAAGTTGCAAGCCTGCCACTGAGGGTATCGCACTCCGACAGCGCCAGCTGTTCCCCTGGCTCTGCACTTTCAACGCTGCGTTCTTCTTCTTCTTGATATGGCGCGGTCAGTCAAAGTGGTCCACGAAGTCTGAACTCTTCGCATCATACTTGAAGGCGCGCTCACAATGCTTGCTGCAGGGTATCCCTTGCAGTGGGGAGGCACTCCTGGTGGTGGGATCTCGCCTGCTGACCCACGCCCCATACAAAATTCCCAGGTAAAAAAAACGGCCGTTTTTTAAAATGCTGAAAATCAGCGGCCGTTTTTGCAAGTCCACAAAATACAAGGGATTTTATAAAACGGCCGCTATGCAACCATGTTAAATGTGAGGATTGGCCTCACTTTAGACCCCCTATAAAATGCTCTGCTTCTTGCGTTCTTCAATCGCACATTGCAAAGTCAGAAGGGGGGCTTCGATGCGGTGTGCCGACAAGGGCACTTTTGGTGCATGTCCTGGTTGAATAGGTGAAAAATGACGAAGACTGCCGGAAACTAACGAGCACCGAAGACCCCCGAAAGCTGCAAAATATATATGGCCTCGTCCCAAAAAACCCCCCCCCAAAGTGGCCTTTTTGGGGTTTTTTGCTGAAAACCTGAAAAATACAGGACATAACCGGTCCTGACCCCCAAACCTGGCCCAAAAGTGATATCTGGGGCTATCCGGGGGTTTCCTGGGGCAAATGAGGGTGCAGGGGGGTCTGATTCTGGTGGTGATTTCCTCTCCCACGGCCTTTCTTCGAGGGGGCTCCTCCCCCCCTGAAACCACCTCTTCCGGGCCTTGACTGAAGATTCAGAAACACTTGAGGCGAGGGTCCTCGACAGTGTTGGCAATCGCCAGAACTGTCCAGCAACATCAAGTCCTGTCATCAAGTTACCGAAAGCCGCAAAGCACGAACAGAAGAAACACTATCATTCTGCCCGTTGCTACAAGCACAGGGCGGCAGATCAGCGCTGGCATACTCTCAGACTCTCCGAGATAGTCAGATTGTTCAAGCTCAAACCCCACGACAAGGGTGTGCAAGTTTCCTGGCATAAAACAAAGAACTCTGAACAGCACACGCAACCCGCTTGAGAACGTGTGTCCGGATGAGAGGGCTTCAGTCAAGGCCCGGAAGAGGTGGTTTCAGGGGGGGAGGAGCCCCCTCGAAGAAAGGCCGTGGGAGAGGAAATCACCACCAGAATCAGACCCCCCTGCACCCTCACTTGCCCCAGGAAACCCCCGGATAGCCCCAGATATCACTTTTGGGCCAGGTTTGGGGGTCAGGACCGGTTATGTCCTGGATCTTTCAGGTTTTCAGCGAAAAATCCCAAAAAGGCCACTTTGGGGGGGGGGGGTTATGGGACGAGCCCATATGGAAATGTGTGCGCGCGCGCATCTCACTGCAAGGTTGGAAGGCAGGGGACAATAACCCTTTCTCTTCTGGCGACAGAAGCAACACACACCGCTAGCCCTGTTTGCGTCAGAGAGATAGGGGGATGCTCCAGCCAGAGCAAATACAATGCGAAGTGAGTCACCACCACAGCAGAAGACAGGCACATCAAACAATAGACCCTGCTAAAAAAATATGAGCCAGACGTGGCTGAGACTGTGTGTGTGTGTGTGTCAAAAAAAAACATATATTCCACCCCAACCAACGTCACCCACCGATCGTGGATCAGAAAGAAGAAGAACACCCCCAACCCCCCACACCTCCACCACCCCCGACGCCGATGGCACGGCAACAAATCGAAAAAAACCATCTCTCGAGACCCCCCCCCCATGCCCATGACCATGCCCCATCATGACACCACCCACACCCCCTACCACCCCCGTCCTCCTCCGCCGATGTTGCCCCGGACCGTTTAATCCAGGGTGGGGATCGGGGGAGCGCTGAGATCGAGGGGCTCGCCCCTGTTGCCGACACCGGGTTGGCAGTTGTTGAGCCAGATGCGGCAGCCGAACTTCAGGTAGCCGTCGTGGAGGAGGCCTGAGAAGTCGGGGTGGGCTGTGGACGTGCTGTAGTGCAGGGTCAGCTTCTTCTTGTCGATCTGGAACTCCGCCCGGTGGAGGTCGATCGGCAGGGCGTGTGCCTCGACACGCGTCTTCATATACTGCAGTGCAACCTCCTCCTCCCCGAGCAGGCCCTTCCATGCCTGCACCTCACCATCCGACGCGACGTACTTCGCGCGGAATCTATCCCCCTTCTTCCCGCCGGCGCGTGCGCCGGAGACAAGGCCAATGTCAACACCGTCTGTGGTTTCGACCACAACGAATGTCCCGGCTGCCAGACGCTGTGGTGGGTGTGGGTGTGGGGTTTTTGAAAAAAAACCGGTCTTCTCCGCGCGACGCGGAGGGGGGAGGGGGGGAGGGGGTGTGGGTTCTTGACTCAGGAACAGGGAGAGTTCGTGAGCTTGTTGCAGTTTTCCCCCCAGGCTTTTCCCCCCATCGTCGCATACCTGGTCAAACATAAACTCACCCCGCCTGCCGTGCTTGAACAGCACGGCAAGGCGGATGTTCATGTTCCCAGTGGGGCCTTCCTGCCCATAGCCCGGTTTGCTGAAGGAGCTGCGCGGGCTGCCGTGTGGGCTCTGCTGCCCCTGGATCTGGGTGACGTGCTGCTGCTGATGTTGCTGTTGCTGCTGTTGTTGCTGCTGCTGCATCTGCTGCAGGTGCTGCTGCGGCTGGAACTGCTGGTGCGGCACCTGCTGCACGCGCTGCTGCATCGGCGCAGCCATCATGCGCTGCTGGGGGAAGTTCTTCTGCGAGAATGGGCGCTTCTGAACCTCAATCACAAACTGCAGCAAACCACGTTCCCGAATCTTGCGCACAGCATCGAGCAGATCGCCTTCGGTGAAGATACGGTGCCCATTCACGGTGTGCAGAATGCACCCGGCAACGATGCCAGCCCTGCTGCTCGCCCTCTGTGGGTCGACAGATGTGATCACCAACGCAGGAGGGTCCACCATCGTCCCATATTCGAACCCGAGCGGCTCGAACTGCATCGTGAGGCACATCGTGAAGGCTTGCATCTGGCCCTGACCCTGCCCCTGCCCGCCGAACATCATGCCACCCATCTGCTGCGTCGGGCTCCCAAGCTGATGCTGCATGACCATCTGGCCCGCAGGCGCCTGCATCGGCATCTGCTGGGGGAACATCGACATCGGCGGCGCCGTCGGCGCCTGGTTGACGAAGTTCAGCTGCTGCTGCTGCTGCTGGGGCTGGGCCTGCTGCTGCGGCTGCGGTATCGGCTGCTGGAGAGCCGGCTGGGGCTGCTGTGCCTGCTGAGGCTGCTGGGGCTGCGGTGGCTGCTGTGGCTGTGCCTGCGGGGGCTGTGGCTGGGCCTGCGGCTGTGCTGCAGGCTGCGCCGCCACCGGTGACTGCGGCACCGGCACAGCCACAGGCTGGGTCACTGGCCCAGGGCTCGACTGCGCCGCCTGCGCCACAAGCTGCCGGTATCGCTCCACCTCGCTCTCCTTCTGCTGCAGCTGCAGCTCGACAGACCGTGTGTCCGGCTGTGCCGCCGCCTGCGCAGGCTGTGCTGGGGGCGGGTTCACCTGCTGCTGCGCAGGGCTCCCTGGCGGGGCAGCCGCTGGCGCCGCCTGCTGCGGGGAGGCCATCGGGGGGGTTGCCTGGGCAGCGGCAGGCGACAAGGCGTTCTCCATCTCGTTGTAGTCAGAGATGGTGTTCATCTGCACCGACACCAGAGAAGACCCAGGCGTGAAGCTGGGCGGCTCGTGATACTCGCTGCACGACGACAGCAAAGTCGGCGGCATCGACCCGTGCTCCGACTCGATCGTTGAACCTGTGAAGCCGCGTGACCGCGCACCCGAAGGCGACTCGCTATCGCGATTGCCACCATACGCCATGAACATGCCCATGTTCGCATGCTTGCTGGCGGTGCTGCTCTGCATCGACGGGAGGCTGTTGAAGGAGGACTGCATCGACATCGACTCCTCACTGTCGCCCCCCCCATAGGGGTCGTGCCGCCACGACGACGTCGACGCGCTCGTCGCGGTCGACGCCGAATCCGTCGACTTCGCCGACCCGGCCCGCCGCCTCCGTTTGCCCTCCTTCAGCGCCTGCAGCTCGTACTTCAGGCGCTCCATCTCCGCCTCCTGCTCCTGCACCTTCGCCTGCAAGCTCTGGTTCTCAGAGGCACCCGACGCTGTCGCCGCCTGTGGCGACTTCGGAGCAGGCGACTGCGGCGGTATCGCAAGCGGCAACCCAACGGCACGGACCGATGATGCTGTATGTGTTGTGTGGTGTGGAGAGCTCTGTGCCACCCGAGTGCCATACCCGTGCACAGCTGCGCCAGCAGCGTCAGCGATGCGCGGCGCTCGGGCCCTGCAGGCGGGGCCACGATGTTGCACTCCAGCTTCCCGATAGTCAGCGTCCCCTCCTTGTGCGACACCTGCCGCACTTCGGAGATCTGCGTGACGGGGCATGTGATGCAGTGGCTGAACATCACACCCACCCACCCCACCTCCAACACAACGCCCAACAAACCATACCTCACACTTCCCGTTGGCCCACAGCTGCAGAACCCCATCGCTGATGGTGAAGGTGCAGGTATCCCCATCAGCATCTGTGAAGCTCACCTCCGTGACAGACGGCTTGAACCCCAGGGGTGGCTTGGGCACGCCACGCCGCGCGCGGGAGATCCCGTTTGTCGCCACCTTGGCGTAGCTGCAGATCTTCGCAATGTTGTGCAGAATCCTGTCGCGGTTCTGCTCATTCTGTTGCATGCGCGGAGGGTGAGACGCGATGAAACGACACCCCCTCTCATTCACAAACACACCACTCTCTCTCTCTCTCTCTCAACTGCCCTGAATCACTTTTCTTGCTGTACCCACTACACACCGAGCAACAAGCCGATAGCAAACACCTCCCACACTGCCCCACACCCCCCAGTGGCACTCCCCAGCGTACCGACACAGCTTAAAGACACACTCTGTGGCAGAGAAGAGATGCCACACCCACACCCGCACCTGCCCCCACCCCCCATCATCACCATCACGCTTCCCCAACCGGGCAGGAGAAGTAGCAAGGCAACACACCTCCAGAACAGCGGAGCAGGACTTCGACCCATCCGAGGCTGTCAGGGAGTTGTCCCCGGAGTCGAAGGTGATCTCCGTGATCCCCTCGATCTCGATGGCCTCGCGCAGCATCCAGTCGAGGCGGCGCTCCTTCCCAACAGACAGCTTCCTCCCCGCCCCCAGCGAGATCTCCGACCGCTTCTCCTTCGCCGCCTCCGGGGTCGCCGCAGCGGACCCCGGCGCCGCCGCAGCCCCTGCGCCTGGCTGCGCCTCCCCCACCACCTCTGTGGGCCACTTCCCTGTCTCCTTCCACTTCTTCAGCTTCGACATGGGGTCCATATACCCTGCAGGCTTTGTGAGAGTCCCAATGTCAGGCACCTTCCGGATATCCGCCGCGCTCTCCAGACGGGTCACCTCCAAGGGAGTCGCGCTCTTCAGCTTCAGGACATGGTTGAGTACGGCAATGGTGTGCATAGGATCGTTGACAGGGTTCCTTTTGTCGTGCCTCAGCTGGAGGATCACCGTAGGCTCATTCGATGACGCATGGGGTTTCACCGCAATCTGCGTGGTGGTGGCGCCGGAGGAGGACGGTTTTTCCTGGAGGAAGACCCTCTCGATGTCCTGAACCCTGAGAGAGGTGCTGATGGTTGCCTCCAGGGAGGAGAGGAAGAAGAAGGCGGTTGTGACGGAGAGGACCCGCTCCGTCTTGCGGCCCTTCTCCGACATCTCGTCGGCGATGCGCCAGCAGTAGCACCCCATCTTGCAGAGGTCGGAGAAATGCTGTGCGAACTTCGGGGGGAGCGTCACCTGCTCCATCCGGTCCCAAGATGCTGCTCCCGCCGGGAGACTGCCTGAAGAAGCAGCGGGTTGGACGGCGGCGGCGGCGGCTGCGGCTGCAGCATCTCGCTTCGCCTGATGCATCTGCTGCTGCTCCGCAACAGCGGCCAGCAGGCGCTTGCAGTGCCCCCTCTTGAACCCCACCTCCAGCAGGTCTGCCTCTGTGAGGGTGCGGACGCTGCGGAGGTCATCGTACCCCTCATCGACCAGCTTATCGAGATAGTCTGTTAGGTTCAACTCCTCAAGGAAAGCTTTGACCTCCGCAATACCATCGCTGGCGGACACCATTGCGAGAGAGAGAGAGAGAGAGGGTCGAAACAACTGTCAAGAGGGACCCTTCTCTCCGACTTCCCCCCTCTTTGGGGAAGCTGCTCACAGCGGAGGGGGGTGGTGGGGGGTGGTGGTGGTGGTGGGGTGGGGTGTACAGAAGGAAGGACCTCTACAAAGGTCTGGAGACTTGTCTTTTTTGTCCCCTTTTTTTGAAAAAAAAAGCAGAGAAAGCGATAAGAAGATAGATAGGGGGGGGAAAAACGAGCGGGGTGGGTGGGTGGGCTGTGTGTGTTGTTGTTGTTGTTGTTGAGTGTAGCGTGGGGAGCAGTGGGGGAGGGAGAGGGGGGTGGGGTGGGGCGGCGAATGTGTAGTGGCCGCAGCACAGACACAGACGCACGCCTCTTCCCCGCCTCGCGCGCGCCCCCTCGCTCCCCCCCTTCCCCCTGTCACAGAGGGGGCTGTGGTGGGGTGGGGTGGGGGGCAGCCCTGCGTTGGTGTGGTGTGGTGTGGTGTAGCGTGATGCTGCAGAAAAGTAAAACTGTGTCAAAGTGCACCGTTTATAGACATAATGTGCGAAGCATTTTCTGCAACACTATCAGCTACCACGGGCGGGCGGAGCATCAACAAGCTTGCAATGCCTATTGGCAGGGGGAGAGGGGGGAAGGGGGGAGCGGAGAGGGGGTCAAGAAACTTCTTCTGTCAGTCTCTGTCTCACTTGGATGTGGTCTACGCGGTGCCGCTTCCACACACTCCCCACCGCATGCTTGAGGTGAGGGGGTGCGGTGCGCGGGTGAGTGCAACACTGAACCAACGAGAATACCGCCGTTCGTAGAACCTGTCTTCGACAACTGCACAACAAAGGCCCAGGCCTCTGCCCTGCAGTGTGAATATACGACGGGTATATGCCCGGCAGCGTCTTGATGTGTGGGGGAGATGGTGTTCGTAAAACAACCAACTCGGGTACTGCGGTTCAGAGCACTGCATGATCGCCGCACATTTGAAATTGCTCGTGATCCCTACGGGGATGAGGGGGGAGAAAAGCGCGGGTGCAGTGGCAACGTGGCAATGACAACACTGGGCCTGGCAGATGCCCATCAGCATCGTATGTCGCACACCACGAATGCATCATCCCGTTTGCCTGCCCGCCGAGGCCCCGCGCTTTCACCCCAGGCACCCCCCCGTGGTGAGAACAGAGGAAACAAAAGGCCCAAGGAGCCAAAGGGAAAACAAACAAGAGAAAACACACGAGACGGGGGCGCCCTGCTGAGGCCCGTTTGGTAGTGCACCAAAAGGGGGTGTGGCGGGTGCGCCCTGCACAGAGGGGTTCGAGTTCGGCACACGATACGTTGGTGTTGATATGGGATATCAGTATGGCTCTGGTTCTGGTTAAAAGGGATGGGTGACGTGCGACACGTCAAAAACGCACATTCGTGGGGTTCCTTCAGAGGGTGCCGAGGGCGGCGGAGAGACAACACAGGGAAAGGGGATATGTGCGTATGCACCGTATCTAGAGGTGTCCATTGCGTAGGCAAACAGGGGCGATGCCGGGAAGGCTCATTGGTCATAGTTTTCCCTGATTTGTCTGAGGACGCGGGGGCACCTCCGGACAACACACGGCAAGCACAAAAAGGGTTGGGCAGCTGTGGGTGGGGCCGAGGGCAGTGCGAATGACACACACCTCGACAGCACCAGCGACAGGGACACGCAAAAATAAGACCCCCCTTGCGAAAGGCCGGGATGATGCGACGGCGGGATACACGCAGGATGCGCGTGTGTTCCGGTGTGCTCGAGCGGCGGGATGATGTGCAACACCCCCCTTCAAGCAAAGACATGCAACAAAACGAGGAGAAAATAGGGTCAGGACGTGGGGAAAATAGACACGCACACCCCCCCCCCACCCGCCCTCCCCACGGCCTACAAACCTCCCCTCTCCACCCTCGTTGCTGGCTGCATGCCGGCTGTACAATACAAAGGAGATGGAACCGTCGACAGCCGGTAGCTGGCAGCACACGAGGCGCATGCATGCGCATGCGGGTGGAGTGGGGGGAGGTGTGAATGCCGGGTGGGTAAAGACGCGTTGGCACCGTCCCCAGGCCCAGGCTCGGACCTTCAGTCAAGAGGTGGTGGTTCGTAATGGCACTTCGAATGACGCCAAACGATTGCCGTCGGTGGGCAGGGGCGAGCTCGCTCTCACACTCGCGTGGAAGAGGGGGGGGGGGTGGGGGGGGATCCAGTCAGGAAATCGTTGTCAGAAATTGTGAGAAACAGAAACATGTAAAAAAGATAAGGCTGTTGTTTGTGCGCCAAAATCCGGTGTAAAAAAATGCAACAAAAAAAAGACATGAATGGCGCACTCCTTGCACTATCAGGTAGGAACACCCTGCCTTCAGCAAAACTGTAAAGAGCAGATTCCGAACTAAATTGAGATTTTTTTGGTGGGCGTCTCAAAGGCTGCAAAGGCCTTGTGAAGTGGCGTGCGGGTGGCAATCCTATAGCTTCAGTCGTACGACATCCTTCGCTGCATCGCGACTTTTGCGTCGCTTCGTCGCTTGCAACTCGGGGGGAGGGAGAGAGGGGAGGGGGACCTCGAAGAAGGGAAGAAAAGGAGAAAATGTGTCGACGCTGGTGTTGGTCTCCGCGGCTTTGCTTGAGTTTTTGTTTTGCGGTGACGCCTCCACACCCACACCTCGGCCCCTGCTGGAGGGGGTGAGGTGGAGCGAGTGAGGGGGCACGCGTGCACAAGAAACTGGGCGCGACAGCTTTTCCGGTCCAATTCGAGGTGGAGTGGAAAGGAAGGGGGAACAGTCCAACAAAATATTATGGAGAGGGTGTGGTGCGGTAAAAGAAGAGCCGCAGTCTCAAGAACCTTGGTTGCCTTGTCAGAGCAATGCATTCCGGCGGTGTGGGTCACACCGCTGTCTCACCTCAGACATCTCACAGCTGGCTGCGCACATGCAGTGCGTGCAGGATGTTGGCGTAGCTCCACGTCAGGTACTTCGCCGACACCTGCGCACCGCTGTTCTTGTCAATCTGCTCGGTGATCATCCCGCCGTCGTTCTTCACGTGCGCCCAGATGCGCGACATCACCGAGTCGCCTGCACCCTTCGCTGCTGCCATGAAGTCGTCAGACGTGGCGTCGGGAGACAGGTGCAGCAGCTGCCCCCACTCCTGGAAGTCCGTCCCCAGGGCGAAGGAGCCCCCCTTCGTCTTCACCAGCGCCGCCATGTCCTGCACCGCTGTGTAGAAGCACTCCGCGTGCACTGCGGCCAGCAGCTGCCACGGGTTCCCGCCCGCGTAGCTGTCACCCGGGTAGCGCCCGTACAGGATGCCCGGCAGACCCGCCGACGTGTCGAGCTTGTTCAGGGGGAACTCCGTGCAGAAGGCGAGGTTGTACTGCTGGATCGTCAGCGCCACCTCGCGCGACAGCGGCCCGTACACGTACTTCCCGAAGGAAGTCACCGCGTGGATCACAGCCCCGTCCTTCTCGCGGTTCGTCGACTCAAACAGGTAGTACCCGTTCCAGTGCGACGCCACGGCGGTCTGGATCGTTGTCGCCACGCTGCGGTAGTTGTCCCCGCCCGTCATCCCGATCAGGTCCGCAAAGTCGGCCACCTCGTTGAGCGCGTAGATGTACGCCATGCGGTTCCAGAAGAAGTCGTCCGAACGCACCTCCTCCCACAGGTCGCACCCCTGCGACTTCCAGTTGTCAACTACCCACGCCAGGTCGTTCTGGATCAGCGGCCACACCACGTTCTTCGCCCGGTCCGACTGCCCTGCCGTCACCAGGATACGCCCCCACGTCGCCATCGCGTTCGCCCGCAGGGCAGGCCCGTCCGTCTGGGGGCGGCACCACCCGCCCGTGTACGGACCCCCGTCAGGGATCGTGAACTTCGGCTCGATGCGCACGTCGATGTCGTTCGGGTCCGACTCCTTCTGCGCCTTTGCCACCCACGACTCGTATGCCCCGATCACGTCCTTCACCGCGTCGTACGAGTAGTTCGCCAGCTTCATGTACGTCCACGTGCTCAGCCCGGCGTCACGCATCCAGTGGTAGTAGTACGACCCACCGGGTGTGTCCAGGTCGGGTGCCGCCACCACCATCCCGCTCCCCTGGATGTTAAAGTTCGCCTCAAACTTCGTCTTCATCAGCGCCACAAAGCCGTCCGTGAATCCGGGGTTTGTTGCGTTCCAGTTCACCACGCACGGGTTCGACCCCGCCCCGTAGAAGCACCACGGCACATTCACACCCGGGTCCGACACGGGCTTCCAGCAGCACCCGGCAGCCTCGCAGGTCGGCTGGTCCGTCCCCACATGCCCGCAATCCAGCTTCTCGGGATCAGCCACGCTGCAGTTCTGCGCAGCAGCACCCACAAGCAGCACCGCAATGGCGAGAGTCCTCATCGTTGGATTACTGTGTTCTGTACGGGCATGGGTTGTGGTGGGTCCGCGCAAGGCTGCACTGGTCGCGATCTCAGTCCGCAAAGCGGTGGGGGGAGAGGGGCCGAGGGTGGATCATCGCGGGGGTCTACCTTTTTGAAAGAAACAGCTAGCGGTTCCATCAAAAAAAAGGACTCGAGGCAGCGTTATTCCTGCAACACATGCACTACCAGGGCACCGTTGGTACAAACAAACAAAAACACAATGCCAACGCGAGGCATCTCCCCCTCCTCCCCCCCCCCCCTCCTCCTCAAGAAAGCTTGGGGAACGCAAAAAAATACAAACTGCAACAATATACTACGGGGCTACTTATGGCGCGCCGCCACTTTTTTTGCCCGCGCCGGTGTTCGTTTTTCTTTCTCTCTCTCCCACCTCCCCCACCCCCTCCCCCCCGTCAACGCAAAGCTAGGGTCCGCCGTGCGGCAGCTTCTCTCTCAACCCTCCCCGCTGCAAACTCCACACATACATGAGCATTTGTAGAGTAGCGTAGCGAACACCAAACACCCTACTCTTGATATGACCTCCACATACACACCGTTCTCTCTCAAGCAATACAACAGCACTCCGTGCTTGGGGTGATACACCCATAAGTCTCAGTAAGGCAAAGTGCTGGGCACAGCCGCTGGCGGTGCTGAGGCTCCACAAGCCGATATCCGAGCGACATGAGGAAGACAGAAGAGAGGGGCACAGAGCAGGGGGCTCTAGATACAGAACAAAAAAGTGCTGCGACGAAATACAGGCACGGCTGTTCCAACAGATGACTGAGGATATGATAATTCGCAGGCGTGCTTCTCTGTGTGAGGCGAGGTGAGAGCGAAAGAGAGAGATGGGAGAGAGAGAGAGAGAGAGAGAGAGAAAGCTTGTCTTGCAGGCGATTGCTCCGTGGGGTCCGTCTGCAACTCCCTCGGCAAACCCCACCTGGCATGCGCAGCGTGTATGTGGGATTATTGCCTGCGACGCACAAACCAAACTCTCTTCACTCTTTAGAGGCTGAGCCCAACACCCTAAGGCAAGACAGAAGACAGGGGGGGTGGTGTCGGGGAGGGAAAGCCACAGGGAATAAAGCCCATGGCCACCCCACATCCGCCCAACCTCCAACCCCTCCGACGGCCCCTACGTGCCGTGAAAGGCAGATACGCCATCAGCCAGGACGCAGGGATGTGTGATGAAGTCCGGGGAGGGAGATATAGTGGATAGAAGTCGAAGGAAACAGGGGGGTTGATCTCCTTTCACCCGTTATCCGTCCGGGGAGGAGTGGAGGGGGTCACGAGTTACTGATTGCCACACCCCTCCCCCGGCATACGGCGTGTGCCGCATTGCAAAGCGGCGTTGGTTCGCGCCTCTTTTTGGTTTTCTTCCCCCGCGCCAACTTGGCACAGTTTCGCCAACAACAACCCATCCCCCCACGGAGCTCAGAAGGGATTCGCTCCAAACCTTGACAAAAACTGAGAATACTGGATCGCCCTCAACCCCCCTCCCCGCTTCCTGTATATCACCACTGCCACAGAGGGCAGTGTCCGCCGCCAACCCACACTGGTGAGGTCATGTGTGTGAACCTCAGAGGATGTCGTCACCACCACAAACACCCCCACCCCACCCCCCAGGGAACCCTTGGCAGAGGGGGGGGTATTTTACAAGAATATAGATAAGGAAAATGCTGTACAGCACAGAAGCAACCCTGCGGGGAAGCAATGTATCCCTCAATGGTAGGGAGAGGGGCGTCCCGCTGTGGGCAGGTTTGTGTGTGGGGAGGTGGGGAGGGGATGGAGAGGGGGGATAGGGGGGTCAGAGGGTTTCGTCGGGGAACACCATCGGGTGTCGCCAACACATCGTCATCGGGCAAGGCTGTGTGGGTGGGGAGAGGGAGGGGGAGGGGGGGAGACGTGGCATTATTTTCTTGTGTTGGGCCACGACGGAGTTTTGAAGAGGGGGGGGGGGGCGTGAAAGAAAAAGACACGGGGTGATAACCCAAGAAAAGGGGGAAGGGGAAACGGGAGGGGAGGGGGGGTCAGGCAGACACCCCACCCCACCCCACCCCCCCCACGATACATACATCTCTCTCTCTCTCTCTCTCTCTCTCTCTCATTTTTTGCACAGAATAATAAGTTATACAACCCCCCCCCCTCCCGCAAACCCTCTTCTCCCGACACAACAACACCCCCCCCTCCATCCCCCCCCCCCCACCCCCTAACACACAACCCCTCCGTCACATCAGCCACGGGGCCCGACGCGAGGGGACAGTTCCGGGGGTGGGTGCCAGGACGTCTCCCCTGTGGCGGAGTTGTAGAAGTACGGGATACCATCCTCGGTGTAAAAGGTATCCCACATAGGAGCGAGAGCGCGGGTGCGCGGCGGAGAAGGCGGGGGCTGCGGGTGCCGCATGGGCGGGGGGTCCCCCGCCAGCCTGCGCAGGAGCAGCTCTCCTTTGTGCCCCCCCGGGGCAGGGCAGGGCACGCCTTCGGCATCCAGCGCTGTCGCCTCACGCCAGGCGTCGTCCCACGCCATGATCTCATTCATCACGTCGGGGCCCTGCGCCCTGTTCATATGAGCCATTCTCTCACGGCACCACTCTGAGGTCACCTCATCCTCCACCACCCCTCGGGAGACGCTCGTCTCGGGTTCGGGTGGGATGCCGTCTGCCCCGTGGCGCAGCTTCTCCGCCTCTGAGAGGAGGCGCTTGCGTGCGCCCAGCGTGGTGATGCCCATCGCGTCGAGGTCTGCCTCGGAGAGGGCGGCGAGGCAGGTGGCGTCGAATTCATTCGCTGCGAAGACCGGTGCGTAGTGGACAAGTTCGCACTCTTCGAGGATTTGGAAGACGCGTTGGAAGGATTTTGTTGTGTAGACGGAGCTCTCGTGGACCCCGCGGCGTGGCGCCGCCTTCTGCTGGAGGGAGCCCAGCGCCACGTCTGCCAGGCTCGGCGCCTGGGGCATGAGCTTGGTGACGAGCTTGGGCACCAGCTGCTGGGAGTGCTGCTGCTGGTGGAGGCGGCGGGTGATGACCTCCATCTCCTTGCGGTAGCGGCGCTCGTCCTTCTTCAGGCGGGTGAAGTCCTCCCACTCGGCGCCCTCCTCCCATTCGCGCTCCGACTGCTCGCGGCGAAGCAGCTCGATGAGGTTGCTCTTGTGCTGCATGTCGACCAGCTGCTGCATCGCCTGCACCCGCGCTGCGTACTCCTCACGCTCGTGGTGGAGCTTTTCTTCAAACTCTCGCCGGGCCTGTTCGGACTCCACACGAACCTGTTCCGACTGTGCGCTCGCCTCGCGCTTCTTCCCTTCCGCTGCAAACTCCGCGCGGACTGCCGCCAGCACGCTCTCCCGAGTGTTGTCGCTGCTGGGCTGCTGCTTGTTGCGGAACTCATCGAGGCGCGAGTTAATCGCCATCTCCCTCTCGAGCAGCTTTTTCTCGAGGTCCGCGTTGCGCTGCATCTGCTCCTGCGCCTGGGAGGCCATGCGCTGGTCGCGCTCCTTCCGCAGCTCCTCCTTCAGCACATCCACCTGCATCTTGAGGGAGCGCATCTCATCTGTAGCAGAACGGGTCGTGTCCTCCAACCGCTTGTCCGCCTGCAGGGTGGTGGCGGTGGTGTGTATGCATGCAAGCAAACCAACGCAACCCCCCCTCAAAACATGTCAGGGCACGCCCACAACATACCCTGGCAAGCTCTGCCTTCAGCGATGTGGTTACTGTCTCCAGCTCGCGGGCACGCGAGTCGTCGTTGCTGGTGTTGTTGTTGCTGCCGCTGTTGTTGTTCCCGCCAAACGGGGACGAGGGGTACGGAGGGAAGAAGGGGAATGGATATTGCACAGGCGGCGACATCGGATGCTGAGAAGTTGCGAACGGAGACGCGGGCTGCAGTGGGGGCGGGCTTGCCTGCGGTGCGGCCTGCGTGGTGGTGGTGGTGGTGGTGGCAGCATACTTGCTGCATTGTCACCACAACCTCACATACCTCAACACGGGCTGCCGTGGTGGGAAGGGGCGCAGGCTCCACAGCTGCAGGCGGCGGCGCAGGGGCGCGGGGCGGGGATTTGGCAACAGGTGCCGCCTGTTTCGCAGCCTCCTCCTCCGCCTTCTTCTTCTCCGCCGCCGCCGCTGCAGCCGCCTCCTCTTCCGCCTTCTTCTTGTCTGCTGCGGCCTTCTCCTCCTCCTTCTTCTTCTTGTCTGCCGCCGCCTCCTCCGCCTTCTTCGCGCCATCAGCATCCGCCTTCTTCTTCGCATCCTCATCCGCTTTCTTCTTCGCGGCTGCAGCATCCGCATCGGCCTTCTTCTTTGCATCCTCATCCGCCTTCTTCTTCGCTGCGGCATCGTCATCAGCCTTCTTCTTCTTTGCAGCCTCCTCCTCCGCCTTCTTCTTGGCCGCATCCGCCTTTTCAGATTCGGCCTTTTTTTTCGCCGCCTCCGCCTCGGCCTCCTTCTTCTTCGCCGCCTCTGCTTCCGCAGCCTTCTTCTTCTCCTCCTCCGCCTTCTTCGCATCTGCTGCCTTCTTCTCCTCTTCAGGACTCGGCCCACTGGGTGCAGGGGCTGCTGGCGCTGAAGGTGCAGGTGCTGCTGCTGCTGGCGCTGGCGCTGCCGCAGGTGCGGGCTTCGCCTCAGGGTTATCAACAGCCCCTGGCGGGGGCACAATCTCCGCCAGCGTCTCGGGATCAGGCGGCTGGAAGCTGTGTGTGGAGGAGGGGGGGTGAGGCGGGAAGTGCCACAACCGATACAGCGGCAACTGCCGAAACACACTGCAACCCAAAGCCATACTTAGGGATGTTGATGCCTACGTCCGGCACTTCGGGCGGTTCCATGGCATCGGGCGACACCAACGCATATGGGTCGCCCATTGTGTTGGGATCTGGGCGGCCGAAACCGTCACCCTGTTGCGGTGTTGGGTGTAGCAGTGACGGGGAGTGTTGGCCGTGGTGACGGCACCACCCTAGCGTAGCGATGCGATATGATCAGGCAAGGCTGACAGTTGCGAGGGGAGGGGGGGGGGGGGGGTAGGGAGGGGTATACACGGTGGACTCCCGCCCGGTCAGACACCCACTTTGCAGTTTGGAAAATTAGCGGGTGTCCTGGCACCCGCTAGTGGGTGTCTCGGCACCCACTAGTGGGTGTCTAAGCGGGTGTCAGACACCCGCTAGTGGGTGTCAGACACCCACTAGCGGGTGTCTGGCACCCACTAGTGGGTGTCTGACACCCGCTACGCTACTATACTATATTCTCGAGGTGAAAATCTGGCTGGATCAGGGGCATATCCTGGGATCCTGGCCGGGGTATCCCGGTATTAGAGAGAAGAGGGGGAGGGATGATGAGGAGGCCCCAGACCCCAGCCCCTGCCACTTGTCATTTGCGTGTTGCCTTTGTGTGTGCGCCTGTGCCTCCCTGCCCTGTATTTAGTTACCCTCACGGGTATCACAATACAGGGCAGTCCCCCCCCTCCCCCCCCAAAAATCGTTCGCATCATCTTGGCGCCCATTCCTTCCACTTTCTGTGGATGTGTTTGGTATTTCCGAACGGAATTTTCCAGCGTCAAGACTGATACCTCGCCGTTTTCGAGTCAGTCACTTCCACCGCCGCTGCGATTTGCGTACCGGTAGTTGTGCAGAAATGCTAACATTTAATTTGCTCTGTGGAACCTGGACTGCACCTTCTGGGATGTGAGTCTGTAGATAGTTGGACAGTTGCGGTACCCATCTGTTAGAAAGCTGAAAGGAACCTTGTCGGGCGATCAAGGACGACTGAGGGTTCAGTTTGAGTTTAATGTGGTCCAAGGGTACAACAGACATCACTGCTTTGCAGATCCCTCTTGCTTGTCCCTCTGGTAACTTCCAACGGCTCAAACTCCTCGACTTCCTTGGGTGGGCATTTGCCATACCTGACGTAAAACAGTGATGCTTCGTGCTAGTGGTGAACCTGACGTTAGTAAAGGAAGGGTGCTGCGGCTGTCCACGAGGGGCTCTGATGCCTCCTCACGGTGCCTGGTTGGTCGGTTCAGGATGAAACAGAGCAAATTTAGTGTTAGGGGGATGCCTCTGGTCAAGGCCTTTTCACAAAAATTGACCCACGGCGCCGAGTTGGGCCGTTGGTTCCTGGTTGTAGCTCGGTCTACGCCAGGTTCCACACCCCGTCATCGCAAAACGTACGCATACACAGAGGCAAACACAACAGCCTCTGTGGTACGGGAGCATGGCGGGAGGAAAATTTGCCTTTTGGTCAAATAGGCACCCTTTTGGAAACAATTGACCCGCAGGGTGGCTGAGTCTTATCAGACAGGCCGACCTATATGTTGATCAGTGGAACCACACAACCTGTTCAACCTGCCCCCGGGGTGGCTGAGTCCACCCCTGCCGTAGCGTAAGATAAGCCTACGTCGACCCTCGTCGTCCTCTTCGTCGTCCTAGGACTGTGGAGTTCAGCAATCAAGGATGCGGAACTGCTGTGAGCTGCACACTCTTGACACACCTGCACGTATCTGCGTTACACTCGTGGTAACCCCGAACCCTGTATTTATACAGGAGACTTCCATCTGGGACAGTTTCTGTTTCAGATGAGCTTTGGCAGTGGTAGCCATCTTTGCTATGGAGCCATCGTCATTGCTATCGTCGTCACTCGGACCCATGAGCAGTGGATACAATTGGTGTGGAAGGAGAGGGTGCAGTTCTGGATCAGCAGGTCTGAATCTGAAATTGACTGAACCCCACAGGTCTGAGATGACTCCAGTCGAAATCAGCAGGTCCCAGGTTGACCTGACATGATTTCCACCCAGAATTACAGGGAATCCCCAGTAATTTGGTGGTGAAAAGAGGGTGCCAGACACCCGCTTTGGTGGTAAAAAGAGGGTGCTAGACACCCACTAGTGGGTGCCAGACACCCGCCCAGAGGGTGCCAGACACCCACTAATTCCGCCAAACTATTCACCCTCTTTCAGACACCCACTTTGGCCTGTGGGAGTCCACCGTGTATGTGCGTGAGAAACCCGAATTTTTGACATATGCGAAAACGGCACCTAAGTCGACATCCAACCATACAAAGTGGTCCAAAACACCCCAGAAACACCTCCAGGGCACTTTGGTGACCCCCAGTGCCCTCTGGGGGCCACTTATCTGCCATGCTCATTTTCCTGCCTAGGTTTGGTACCTGGCCTAGGTACCAGGCATAGCCACCCACACTGATACAACGTATTGTACGGAATATGGTTGGCTCTTCGGTCAAACCATGTCCCATTTGATATCCCATGCACATGCGGGGGTATCCCGCGTGACCTGGTAATGATATCCTGCGGATTCTGACCCCCATATCCCGCAGAGATGGCCCTGTCTCCCGGGGGGGCATATGGCGGATGGTGGCAGGGATATCCCATTTTCATATATCCCGCTGGGTATCCCACATGTCCTGGTTGCATGCCTGTACTGACAATACACCCGCAAGCAATCAGATGTTGCGGCAGACATAAGACTCAGAGACGCTGTGGACGATGACACCAATAATCAGAGATATCATTCCTGCCTCGAATGGAGCCTGGCCTAGGCAACTGGTGCAGTTGTGACACCAGAAAGAGCCACAGAGAAAGAGAGGGTGCTAGGTTGGTGCTGACTGAGTCTGAACTAGAAGAGGGCAGAGATGTGTGTCTTGTCAGCGGACTCTCGGACTAAGTGGGATGACGCATGTGAGCGTCGTTTTGCCCAGAATAAAGGCTAATTGACGTACAAACAGGCACACAGGAGATGGGCTGCAAGTTTGAGGGTCAAAAATATCCTTTCTCGGAAGAGAACGGGTCTGGTGGACCCTGCCCTCGATCCAGAATGCACCCCCCCACACCCCTCGTCATTGCCAGACACCGAAAACCCTGAAAATAGATGCCCACTGTTCGCAAAAATCTGAACATCTCTCCCACAGGGACGGTGTGGGGGGGGTCAACTGGGTGGGTGACATGGCAGGAATGCGCCTCGTCACCCCCCACACACACCTCCGAGGGGTTGGGATGGGGGAAAAGGGGGGGGGGGGGGGCGGTTAGCCTGGGGTGTGGGGCGGTGTTGTCCTCCAGTGTTTGCGCCTTTGCGTTGTGTTGGTGTCAACATTACAGGTAGCCAACATACAAAAAAACTATCTGTGCCTCCGCTGGATTGTGAAGTGACAGCAAATCGAGACAACAAAGCAATGTTAAAGCTGAAAGTTGCTGTGTTGGAAGGCAGAAACCCGCCCTTTGTGAACACCACTCCCCCAGTCTGATGAAGTGGGCGTGAGTGGGAGGGGCGGGGGGGGGGGGGGTCGCAAGATTCCAGCTCAAGGCACAGAAAGTTTACCCAGTTGGCCCCGCCGAACAAGGGATCCCCCCCCCCCCGCTGGCGTACACCCCATGAAATATCCACGGTGAATATTGCTTTTGTTACAACAGCCAGCAGTCGGGTGTTTCACAATGTGGCCCCAGGCATAACGTGGTGTCTACAGTGATTTTTTTCTTCTCTTCGTATTGGTTCGATAATAATAAGCATTTTTTTTTCTTGCTGAATAACGGAAAGGATCTGGGGGAGACCGGAGCGGGGCGAGTCAGTGGGCTCAGGATGACCGAGTGCGGGAGAGGGTGGGGGGAAGAATCGATAAAGCTGGGCGCAACCCCTCTCATCCCTTTTCGGGCAAATCCGGAGGAAATCCCGGACTTTCCCCCACCTCCCCCACCCCCTGCCTGTTACAATAACAGTTCTGAGCGCGGAAACACGGCATCTCTTTTTCCCTCGGCAGTCACAAGTCACGAGAGCTAGGGCTGATGTGTCTACCTGCTCCACCCCAAACAGCAGATGCTCTTCATTGGTGCCCCGAACGCCCTCATATTGCGTAGGTTGTGCATCGTGAAAAGGGATGCTTTTCGGAGGGGCATCAGAACCGCATTTGCATTTTTTTCTTCGATTTTTTCCCCCGCGAAGCGATATCCTAACACACAGCTCGCACGCACCACAGCCGTTTCACCTCTCTTCTGCCTGTTTGTCTGTGTCCTACGTGTTATAATTCTGGAACCACCTGGGAAATGCCCTTTTGTTGGTCCGCAAAAAAAACAACCGGACGACATCCCACCACCCCCCCCCTCCCCCACCACCCGAACCCTGGTGACCGCATTTCGCGGATGAACGAACTACTCTTCTTTTGACAACGTGTTCCAGCATGGCAGGGACGAACACCACGTGGAATTTTATTTTTTGACGACATCGACGTATATGACATGAGGGGACTTCTCCCAAGCCCCATAACCGGAGAGGCAAAGCGTGGCGGTGGCGTGGGGGTGGGGGGGGGGGGGGGGGTGGGAGGGGGAAACTCACACAGAAATACCGATCTAAATCAAACACGGAGGAGATTATTTTCACCACGTACGGACACACAAGACAGTGAAACACCACCGACCCCCCACCCCCTCTCAGCCTTCAAGACAGGGAAGCAGAATCCGCTCAGCACCATCGAGGTGTTGCTTTAACATTGGTGGGGGGAAGGGGGGGGCGCTCGCCCAGACAAGTGAGACGCCTCACACGATGTGGCAGAAAACCCCCCACAGGTTGTGACACAGGAAGACACCTCTGTTGTCCCGACCAGGGGTGGTGGGGGGAGATACATGTAGAGAGAGAGAGAGGGATGCGGTCTTCTCGTTACGGGCTATTGACACTCAAAGCATACGAGACAGAAGGAGGCACACTCGTTGGCCTGAGGCTCGCTCTGAGATTACCTTGATCCTGGTAAGACCTGCTGAGGCCCACCGAGGGAGGATGACGTATTGGAAGGGCGAAACTACAACGAGAAAAGCGGCCCCTCGCACGTGACATTTGCTTTGATGCACGCTTGCGTTAGCTGGAGCTTCAGGGAAGCAGCACGCCAGCGGCACGGTGCCAAGCACCTGACAGAGAGAGAGAGAGAGAGAGAGAGAGCTGTGCGGGAGAGAGAGATCCTCCCACAGATGAGCACACAATGAAACTGAACACGATTTTGAGACAACTGCTGAGACGGATATAACAAGGGGGTGAGGGGTGTGGAGTCCTCGAGATGGTTGGGCTTGCATGGCATTGCATTGCGTTGTTGGAAGTGGGGGGGAGGGGGCAGCGTTTTCTTTATGGCAGTGGAGTGCGGCAAAGCTCTATGCAGGGAGGGGGGGGGGGGAACTGCGCATTGCAGTAGCAGGTATTTCTCGTGGCGAAACCGAGAAGAGAAAGAGCGACTGAGAGCAGCCTCTGTCTCACGCGCAGTTTTTTTCCCTCTGCTCTGTGGCGCTTGCGTTTGGCTGGAGCTTGAGGGGAGCAGCACCAGCGACAACGCTGTAAAGCAGCTTGAGAGAGAGGGGGGGTGTGAAAGACCATCTCACCAGGCACAACTGGTGCGCTCATATGTGATGTGCAGTTGATATGCTGAAGAGAAGCAGCTGCTGAAGCTTCGGGAGGCAGAATTCTGCACGCAGGGTGGTGCAGAGGGTGTGTGTGTGGAATCATCACCGAATGGATTTGACCAGAAGCGAAACGAATCACCGACCGTAAGAATCGACACGAAGGAGGGGTGGGTGTTTGAGGGGCCAAATGCAAATCTAGAGGAGATTATTTTTGTGGGGGGATGGCGCGTCATAAAGGAGAGACGGGCGGCATCGCTGCTCTCGGGTGAATATCAGGTATTCCCTCGAGGAGCGGTGAGGGTGGTCGGGGGGGGGGGGGGTAGGGGACCAGATGTACTTGAAAAATTTGTAATAAAAATTTTTCCGACCCCAAACAAGGGTTATTGGCACCTAAAATGGGTGTACCCGCCTCAAAAATATGTCTGGGGACCCAATGAAACCGGTTTTTCACACTTAGTCGCCCATTTTCGGCCCGAATTTTTGAAAAATCGGTGAAAAAAGGGGGTTTCGCCCATTATGGGCAAAATCCCGATTTTCATGAAAAAATGACAAAATCGGGGCAACTAGACCCCATTTTGGGTGGTTTTCGGGTGAAAAACGTACACGGTGGACTCCAGCGGGGGTAGGGTAACCCTTTTCGGGAGTCTCAACTAGGGGGAGTCCAACTCCCGCTAGCGGGAGTCTATACTCCCGCTAGGGGGAGTCTGACTCCCCCTAGCGGGAGTCTTTTCACCTATTTTCACTCATTTTTCCCATGATACCTATGCAATGTGGCACTCGTCACTGAAGTACAGCCACACCAAACGAAACGGACGTTTCCACCCATCCCAGCTCGCAGACCTGATTCACAAAAATGGGGAAGACGACAACGAAGCCGGCAGCGAAGCCGGCGGCAAAGTCGATTAAGAAGAAGAAGAGCGCAGAGAGTCCCGAGGCTGCGGAGGCGACGAACATTGTGCATGATTTTTGCACGGCCTTCCCTGTTAAAAAAGGGGGCAGTGTGCTGACACTGGGATCCATTAGAAGGCTCCTAGCAACGGTGTTGAGCAAGGAGCTCCACCAGCACAGCACCCAGGTGGCCAACGCAATCATCGCCATGTCTTCCCTGACATGGATAAGTTCGCTGTCAGGGAAGTCGCAACGATGCGGAAGGAGGGCGCTCTCCGTCATATACAAGGTGGAGGCGAAGTATGGCAAGGTGCAGGATACAAACGTGTCGTCGGGGGCAGCCTGAAGCCGCGAATGATCGCGACACGGGCGAACGGCTTGGCACCGTGGGTCTGGATAGATGCTGGAGTTCGGCCGGGTGAAACCGGAAGTCGCAGCAAAATTTGCCCCCCCAGATTTCTTCCTCAAACCCACCCGTGGGCTGATCCGGCCTTGCACGGTGGACTCCAGCGGGGGTAGGGTACCACTACCGGGTTTAACCCTTTTCGGGAGTCTCAACTAGGGGGAGTCCAACTCCCGCTAGCGGGAGTATAGATCAGCAGTGGGCAACAATGAGGCGATGCGGGGGGCGAGGGCACCGATGCTCACTGTGCGACATCCCAGAAGAACGCTGGTATCAACAGGTGCATCGATACCCGCACCTGACTCTCTCTGAGATGAAAGAGGCTGGCTACCCCTCCCTCTTGGCAGGTGTGCTTCCCAATGCCCGCTACGTCACCCCAGCACTCCATGACTGCAAGGGGCTCGCCATGCGGCTGATCAGGGTACTGGATGACAGGGGTGGAGCTTGGGGGTTTTTTCGGGTCAGCTGACCTGATTTTCTGCAGGCCCTCACAAAAAATCAGGTCAGGGGTAAAAAGAAAAAAAAATAAAGAGTTTCGGGAAACCGGAAAAGTTGGCTCCTCGCCTTGGGGCCTCAAGGTGACCAGGAGGCGTTTCGTGAGCAAAGTGACCCCAGCGACATGAGCACAGGCCTCAAACAGTCACAATAGAGGACAAATGAAGCTGCCCAACCCGTACCGTGCAACAGACGTTTACTACCGTGGCCTCCGGTGGCTGGGGGGCTCCGCCCCCCAGACCCCCCTGTGGCATGTGCCTGTCTTGTACCCAAGCCCTTTACGTCAGGGAATCTCAGTATCCTCAGGAGGACGCAGCCAACTCACACAGAATCCGTACGCCCGCAAGTCACAGATGTTCACTACCGTGGCCTCCGGCGGCTGGGAGCTCCGCCTCCCAGACCCCCCCTACGGCATGTGTTTGTCTTGTAACCAAGTCCTTGCGCGTCCGGGGCTGCATATCGGTTCCGGTACCTCGCGGGAGGCTGGGCCCGAGCACTGATCTCTGAGACGAACCGGGGGGGAACCCATAAGAAAAAATTGGCTGACCCGATCTGACCCGATCCAGCCCGCAACCCCATATTTCAAGCTCCACCCCTGCTGGATGAGACAACAAAAAAATATTCGACAAGACCTGTACAAACCTTGCACTGAATGTGTCGCAGCATGGGACAGGTGCTCAGTTCCGGAAGGTCGTGCTTGCCTGTCACAGGACACACCTACAAGGGCTTGTTCCGCTACCTCTTTGTCTCCCTTGCAGACCTCATGCATTTCCGGTATGCAGACATCCCCTGGCGCTTCTGGGGATGCAAGGATGAGTCAGCCCGGATTCCCTTCTTGCGTGCTCGGATCTCAGGGCATATATTTCACTGGTTGATGGAGCATGCCGAAAAGGGATCAACGCGCAATGCCTACGTACACAGTCTCCATCATTGGTGGGCTCCAGAAGATGCAGTGCCTCTGCAGAACAACGACGAATTTGAAGAAGCAGAGAACGGACATCGCAAGAAAGATGCCGTTACAATCGCCAGCTCCGCAACTTACGAGAGAGATCTTGCGATGGCAGAAGAGAAGCGGCGCGCATCGGGCATGCCTTGGAAGGTTGCGCACCTGTCGCAGGACGGGATCCTCGGGTATAGAGAAGTCATCCTGTGTCCGTGTCTGCACACCCGACACGCTCATAGATTGGCTGTGTATGTTCTTTGCACACAGTTGACACAGCTGCAGAAGGGGTTTGTGCACTGCAACACACAGGACTTCGTTGAACCCATCAGCGCGCCCTACTTCCTGTTCCGGTTCCCCGAAGGACACCGCAAATTATCGCTCTGCTTGTGCAAAATGCCAATCCCGCTGGGGGCGACTTTCACACCATTCGTGTCATCCGAGGCGACTTTGAGCACGCTTGACCAACGCGCACAGCAGGAGGGGGATGACAGTTCTGACGAAGAAGATGAGGCCTGCAGGATGGCTTGTCTTGCCCAAGGTGTAACACAACTACGACAGGCGATGGCCGCACTTTGACACCTCAAATTCTAACCGCTCACCTCCGCAGGTGTAGCCGCTACCAGGAGGATAGGTAGGTAGTCCAGAGTCCGGGGAAACTGACAGAAGCAAAACAAGCCCCTCCCCATCCCTCTTCCACCATGATTTTACCCCCCACGCCAGTAGACTGTAACTATATCATGGGAAAAATGGATGAAAATAGGTGAAAAGACTCCCGCTAGGGGGAGTCAGACTCCCCCTAGCGGGAGTATAGACTCCCGCTAGCGGGAGTCTTTGACACCCGCTCAGACTCCCGCTCCCAGACTCCCGCTAGGGCCGCTGGAGTCCACCGTGTACCCTAGACATCCCTGGGGTACATTGTATACCCTCCAGGGCCTCTAGGACCAGTAGAATCACGTGAAAATGTGTTTTTTTACCCAAAAAAAGGACCCTGCAACCACCCTGCACACATCCTGCAACCATGTTGCAGGCACACTATAACCCAATAACCACCCAGAAACCACTGAGCCTGCCCTATAAGGGGTGTATGGGCCTGTCGGAATAGGTTTTCTACACCGAGTTGCCCAAATTCGGTCCGAGAATTTGAAAAAACTGTGAAGAACGGGGAATTTGCCCGTGTGTGGTAAAAGTCCTAATTTTTATGAAAAAATGACAAAATCGGGGCGACTAGACCCCATTTTGGGTGGTTTTCGGGTGAAAAACGTACCCTAGGCATCCCTGGGGTACATTGTATACCATCCAGGGCCTCTAGGACCAGTAGAAGTGTGTGAAAATGCCTTTTTTTTACCCAAAAAAAGGACCCTGCAACGATGTTGGAGGACCCTGCACACATCCTGCAGCCATGTTGTAGGCACCCTATAACCCTATAACCACCCAGAAACCACTGGGAATGCCCTAAAAGGGGTGTATGGGCCTGTCGGAACAGGTTTTCTCCACCGAATTGCCCAAATTCGGTCCGATATTTTGAAAAAACTGTGAAAAATGGGGGTTTCGCCCATGTGGGGTAAATGTCCCAATTTTACGAAAAAATGATAAAATTAGGGCGACTAGACCCCATGTTGGGTGGTTTTCGGGTGAAAAATGTACCCTAGGCATCCCTGGGGCACATTGTATACCATCCAGGGCCTCTAGGACCAGTAGAAGTGCGTTAAAATGCACATTTTTACCCAAAAATGACCCTGCAACCACCTTGCACAGGACTCACCCCAGAAAAGCGAAAAAAATGCCAAAAAATGGCCAAAAATGAGGGTTGGTGGGCCCAAAAGTGGGTAAAAACCTCCGGAAATTCATATCCGGAGTGGGTTTGGGGGTGGGTTGGCACTGTTGACCTCCAGACCTGGATATTTCAAAAAAATTACAGTTTTTCTCAAGGACATCTGGGGGCCTAGGGGGGGGGGGGGAATGGTGGTGACTCGCGCATCAACCATGCAGAAGGCAGTGGAAGAAACACAGATGCAAGGGGGTCTTCTTCTCCAAGAGGCGTCGAAGATGCGCTGATTTGGCGAATTTCTCCTATGATTTGTTTGTGAGAAAAACGCTGAACTTATCAAAACGTATCGAACACCAACTGACCTGCCCGTTCCGTGCAGGATCCCCAGATGCATGAACACACCGCCTGTCCAGCCATCCCAGGATGGATGTGTTTTGTGAGCATGTTTTTTTTGCATGAACCAGGGATCCAGCAAAGAAGGCTTCTGTCAAGAGCGCCATGTGTGCCTCTCTGATGCAAACGTCCTGGCGTGCCCCCCCCCCCCACCCAACCCCTTAACACCAGCACACCCTCAGTTTCCCAATGAGACCGTTTATGACCGGACACGGCGGCAGGAGATGTGCCCCCCACTTGATTATTTTTAGCACAATCTGTCGCACTCTCCAGCGCAGGATTTGTCCCCGGAGAGGGGAGGGGGTTTTCAGGGGGCACATCAAACATGCCACAGAACCATACACACATTGCCCCAGACGCCGTAAACACCTGGGCGCCTGAGCAGACTCTGAGCAGGTAGGCAGGGTGAGAGCTGCCTGAGGGAGGCCCTGCAGACAGGGTCAATCTGCTAAGGTCATTCGTAGTGAGTCCGCCGCTCGAAGAAGGCACGGAGGCCAGGCTGTGTGGGTTGTGTGTGGGTTGTGCTGCTGCCGCCCCCGTTAAATTAAAACCAAGGCTTTCTACTTTAGAGGCCGCTTGTGCATACGAAGCAGACACCCAGGTCTTGTTCTTGAAGTGGACAGAAACGCACGCAACACTGTGAACATAACACACCCAATCTCATATCACACCCATACCTGCGGGTGCTTTGTTGCACAGAGGGTGTTCCTCCCGTGCATGATGTTGGCCATCAGGCCTGTCAGGTTGTGCTTCCTGAGGAAGTACGAAGCAGGTGGGATGAGCGCTGCACGGGGGTCGTCCACCTGGGGGTTCTCGATATAGGACCCGATGACAGTGCCCTCGGGGTCGTGCACAGTACCCACGTCGGTGGGGTCGTCGGAGTCGGTGCGCCACCACACAGCCCGACACAGCGAGAGGCAGGACGACTGCAGCAGCCCTGCACGCTCGGGGACAAACCCGACGAGGTTCTCAAAGACCTGGAGCTTCTTGAGGGCAACAGCCACTTCGGCGGAAGGGATGCGGAGCAGCAGAGTGAAGGTGCGCAGGACGGAGGACACCATCGGGGTCTCGTCCTTGTTGAACCGCCCCTTGACCCACATGCTGAGCTCACTGACCACCAGCGCCGCGACTTTCCCGGCATAGGCGTCACGGAACACACGCCCCAGAGGCGGCAGAATCAGGTTCCACGAGTCGCAGAAGTTCTGGACCTGCTCCGCAGTCCTATGCAGCAGCCCGTCTGTGACGACGGATTCCACGGCCTGCAGGTATGTCATCACGTCCCACAGATCTGTGGCCTGGGTCAGGATGCTGTGCACCTGTGTCGTGGTGGAGGGGGGTTGGCAGCAGGGGGGGAATGGGGGTCCGAAAGCACTGTCCCAGGAGCCCAACCAGAGTGGTGTCAGGGGCAGAAGGGAGGCGAAAGTGACAAGGCGGTTGGTGTGGGCATGGTGTCCCTCCCGTATCTGCATACCATTTCCCGTACGCCACGCGAGCCGTGGCCCGCCGTTGCCGTGATAAGAGGCTTCCACCCCGCGACACGCATCGAGTGATCCCAACCGAGAAACGTGTTCCGCGTCTCCTGCAGGGCAGACGAGGGTGTAACAGCACACATGATAACCAACACACACGCTTGACCTTTTTGTTTAGTGTCTGCCGTCCGTTGGTGCCCCACCTATTGGCATCTGAAGGTGCCTCCACCACCCACCACACGTCGCATACCTCTTGGGCTGCTGCGTCGGATGACAGGATGGCCAGGACCTCACCTGCAGCCGAGGCCACGTCGGGGTGTGTGTGCCTGTCGCACACCGCCCCGATGAGGATCTCCGTCACACCCATCGAGCCGAGCTTGCGCAGGAACACGGTCATCTTGTCGTGCTCCCAGGCAGAGGTTGTGACAGCCAGCAGGTGCGCCAGCAGCTTGCTGCGGCGCTGCGGCTGCTCGGCAGCCCGGCCCCACTCCGCAGTCCACTTCGCGACGAAGCACTCCTCGCGGACCGGCGAGAAGCCCTGGAAGCTCGGATCGATGACATTGCGCAGCAAACGCAGCTTCTCAGACTCGACAAACTCATGCAGGGCGAGGTAAGTCACCGAATCGCAGGCCCGCACGAGGCAGGAGTTCTGAACATAAAACACACGGTGCAGCCGCACCACATCCTCTTGCTGCGAGGGAGGCGTCAGCGAGAGGTCTGGCGCAGGCAACCGGGCCACATGCTGACGGTGGTCGAGACGGATGCGCTGTTGGTAGACCTGAGGGGGCCACTCCAGCACGTCCAGCACATGCCAGAAGAGCGTGCCGAACAGCACCTTCAGCACCCTCCGGTGCCCGATCCGCACCAGCGAGTCGATGATGAGATAGCTCGCATGCATGCATTGTATCGCGTCGGGCCACTCCCCGACGCTCCTCCCCTGCCGCATCTCGTTCTCCAGGAACACGCGTGTCTCCTCCGCCTCGTTGCGTGAGGCGTAGAAGAGAACCAGCACCCGCCGGATGAAGCGCGATGTGACGGGGCGCCGGTCGATCTCATCCTCGTCAATATCCTGGCCTGATTTCGACCCTTTTTTTCGGGACTTCACCGCCGCCTTCCCCTCGTCGGTGAAGTTGTCGGAGCAGAGGAGGTGCGCAGGCATCGTCGCCTCCAGCTCGTCGCAGATCCGCAGCAGCAGCAGCTTCCTGTTCTGGGTATCCACCAGCACCTCGCGCGGGGGCATCTCGCTTGCCGGCAGCAGCCCCGACGGGATCCCGATCGGCAGCCCGACGTCGAGCCGCGACTCGAGGGGCGAGTCGCACCCGCGGCGCACCCCACCCCCGCCCACACCGCCCCCCTCATGCGAATGCGTCAGGGTGGTAGAGCGCGTCCGCGTGGGCGATGCCACTGCGGGCTCCACCCGCCTCCCCGACGCCGGCAGGGTCTGCGTCCGTTTGAAGGACTCCTTCCCTCGTCGAGGCGGGGAGGGCGAGCTGCTGCCCAGCTTCACCGACAGCGGGGAAGGCGACGGGCGGCGCGGGGTGGAGGATGCAGAAGACGAGACGCTGAGGCTCGTGCCGGTGGCAGCACGCTTCACCTTTCGCCGTCTATCCGCCTCCGGGGAGGTGATGCCAGGCTTAGACGCCTCGCGCTTCTTCTTCGCGGCGACGCGAGTCTTCTTCTGCACAGCCTCCTTGGGAGGCGGCGGCAGCTGCGGTGGCGGGTGCTCTTCCCCCCGCCGCAGTGGGCGGGGCGACGGCGATTTTGCCCGCGAAGGCAGCCCGTGTGACGGAGAGACAGGCGCGGCGGCGGCCCTCACAGGGGAGGGGCTGGTCGCCCGGGAGACAATCACATGCCGCCGCTTCGCCTCCCCCACGTGGACCGTGGTGGTGGCTGCGGCGGTGCCCCCGGCCTTGAGAGGGACATCGGAGACGGCGGAGGGGGGCGGGAGCTTGCGCGGCTTGCCGACGCGTGGCTTAGCCGCCCCCGCCTTGTTGGGGCCGTTCATGACATTCAGCAGTCGGGCGGGCGTGCACGGCACGCCGTGCGGGGAGGGCTTGAGAGGTGTCGTCGCGAAGGGTGTTTGGGTGAGGGTGGTGATACCAGACCCACACACAGCCTGCCTCGCCACCCTCTGGGGCCTCCCTCTAGTGTGAGCCCGCTCCTGCGTGGGGGGGTGGGGTGGAGGGTGGGAGGAGAGGGAGGGGAGGGATTGAAGCAGCCGCCATGTACAAAGCAACTCCGACGAAAGGGGTGGGGGTGGGTGGGTGGGTGGGGGGGGTGGGGCACATCAACTCATGTCTGCAGACGGGTGCAATGTGCAGTCAGCATAAAAAGAATCACACGCCCCGCGCCTAGGCTGGCCCTCACTGGGTGTTGGCATGCATGGCGTGACACTGCATTCTGACACCACCTCCACTGCCAGCAGCAGGACAGAAGCGTCCCCCTGCCTGGCAGGAAGGCATGTGCCGCATGCAGAAGACAAGCCAGAAGTTGCCAACATACGTCCAGGATGTCCGCCAGCCTGCGGCGCTTGGCGTGGGGGGGGGGGGGGGGGTAGGGGTGGTCTAAAGCCCCCAAAAAGCGTAAATTTTGCATTTTTTTGCACAACACCCCAGAGGACCCCAAAAACCATGAAACCCACCCAGAACCGGTCCGGAACCCCAAAAAAATGGTGTGTAGGGGTGTTTGGAGGTGTTTGGTGGGCTTTTTTGACCATATTTTTGGGGTGGCCACCTTCCCGTACCTGGGGGTGGCCAGGAGAGAGACACATTATCCCCTGGGCACGGAAACATCACTGAAACACGACTTCTGAGCGCCAGGAGGGTACGGGGACACATAATGGCTGACCCGAGGCACTCAGTAAGCTCCTGTTTGAGCAGCCCCTCATGATTGGCGCCAAATGGTGGGTGGTTTCGTGGCCCCAGTGGTGCCGTGCCATTTGGTGGTATACAGGGAAGGAGGTGCACAGAAGTTTCTCACCGACTTGAGCCAGCCCTGCAGGTCGTTGTACACCCCTCCCGATGATCCGGTGAGACACTGCCCTGCCATGCGCAGGTTTAATATGGTGACCACGTTTCATGTGCTGCATTGCTGCTGAAAAGAAAGAATAGCAGACGGGAGCGGCACGCGGTGTACTTCTGGGGTCGAGCAGCACATCGAGGGCTGTGCTCTCGGGGCTGTGCAAGTCTCCGTCTTCAACAGCTAGGAAATCATCTAGGCATTCCTCGTACGTTCGACGCTGACTGCAGAATCCAGGCATACTTGCCTGACTTGTGCCTCACCTGACCTTCGCACCCGGGCTGAGGACCCCCCGAGACTGCGCACAGAGCTTAGCTTGTACTTAGATACCGGTGAAAGTGGTGGACACTGTGGCGGATGATAGGGCCTTGTGCAGTGATGCAATCGCATCAGTATCTCCTCACCGAGTATTGAAGCAGCAGCTTCTGTCGTGTGATTCTACTTCTGTGGAGCACATCTATCTGCTACAGACAGGCCAGCTTGGTGTACTGCAGTAATTGCTGACGATTCGTGGTCAGCAGTTGTAATGCTTGCCGAGGCAAGCCCTTTTTCCTCCATCTGGCACGGTGAGGATACCGCCTGTGCTCACAATTCAGGCACCAGACAAACCTGCGCTGTCCACCACCTGCCGCTCCCTGATAGACCAGGCACGGCCTTGCCCAGGGCCAGCAGAAACGCCCTTCTGGGGGTTGGGATGCAGCCGCTGTACTGCGAGCGATTTTGGAGCAGGCAACTGCCTCCCACCTTGCAAATGACCGTCTTCAGCCCCAGAAAAAGCACCACGAAGAACTGTACTTCCTGCTGGACCACCTGCCCATCCGGCGTTGTGCACGGCATCTGTGTGTGTTCAAGGCCTCAAAGGTGGCCAGGCCCAGGTACGGAAAGGTGGCCACCTTTTCACCTTTTGGTATAGTGCCAAAAAATCAAGCCCAACACATGCGAAACACCCCAAAAACACGTTTCCGGAGGGTTTTGGGTCGGTTTGTGGGGTTTTTATGCACTTTTGGGGTATTCTGGGGGTACCTCAAAAATACGTTTTTAAACAGCTTTAGACCACCCCTAGGGGGGGGGGGGGGGGCACGGCACATCCCGCGGAGAACATGGGTCCCCGCGGAAGGCGCGTAGCGTTGTTGGGCTACCCCCCTCCGGGCGTGTGGGGGAAGAAAACGGGTGGGGTGGGGTGGGGTGATTCGGGAGATGGCTGGCGTGCAGGGTGCAGGCAGCGCGCGCAAATGCGACCTGTTTCCGGGTGCCCGCGCGCTCCCGGCGACCGTGCACCCTGGGTGCACGGGTTTGGGCTGAATCTGGGTGACGTACGAGTAGGGCTCCCACCCTGAAAATGGGCTATCTGCAGTCACTCCAGGGACCTGACATCACCTGAAAGTGACCCAAAAGTGCGGAATCTTCGACTCGCGGAATCACGATTGACCCCTTCCATTGCACTCTTTGGGCTCTGTGCGGATCGTAGTGGGGTCACACTGTGGGTCTAGGTGCCAAGCTTCACCCATGAAATGTGGGTCTAGTTCAGGGGCTGGTCATAGGAGACTGTGATGGGAGGCCGAGAGTCAGCCAGCCCACCCACCCAGCGGGACCCCCTCCTCGGGTGTTCCGAAACCCCGTTCTTTTGAATATTTGGAATCTGTGCGCATCGTAGTGGGGTCACTTTGTAGGTCTAGGTGACAAGCTTTGTCCATGAAATGTGGCTCTGGTTCAGGGGCTGGTCATGGGTGAAGGTGACTGGGAGTAACACACCATGCCACCCCACCCAGCCACCCACCCAGCGGGACCCCCTCCTCAGGTGTTCCAAAACCCCGTTCTTTTGAACGTTTGAAACTTTTGCGGATCGTAGTGGGGTCACACTGTGGGTCTAGGTGCCCAGCTTCACCCATGAAAAAGCGGTCTGGTTCAGGGGCTGGTTATGGGTGAAGGGTGACTGGGTGACACACACCATGACACCCCACCCCACCCAGCGGGACCCCCTCCTCGGGTATTCCAAAACCCCTTTCTTTTGAACATTCGGAATTTGTGCGGATCACAGTGGGGTCACTTTGATGGTGTGTGAGCCAAGTATCACCCATGAAACACGGGTCTGGTTCAGGGACTGGTCGTGGGAGAAGGTGGCTGGGAGGCAGCCAGTCCACTACACCCCACCTACCCACCCAGCGGGACCCCCCCTCGGATTTTCCAAAAACCCGTTCTTTTGAACGTTTGGAATCTGTGCGGATCGCAGTGGGGTCATTTTGGCCATGGGGTGCCCATTTACACCTATTACTGGGGAACATCAATTGGGTGAAAGTACCACCTCCTGACCCCCCCCCCCATCCCGAGTCGGGAGGGGGGTCGGGTAGGGGGGGTACCCCCCCCATACCCCCCCTCGTGACCCCCCCCCCTGGTAGGGTGCCCGACCAGGGGGTGGGGGTCACCCAAAATTTCGAGGAAATCCTGGTGTCACCCTGAAAACCTGGGTCGCCAGCCTGACCTCAGCCCGCGGGGAGCCCCCCCCCCCCCCCCCCCCCCGGAGGAAATCCGTGAACTACCAAAAATCCTTACCCCAGGGCCTGGGGGTGTGGCAGGAAGAAAAAAAGGAAGCTGGCTGGTGTGGTGCGGTTGTGACCCCCAGCAGGGTACAGCTGCGGGAGGGACGCGCAGTAGGCACAGCCACACAACCACGAAGGTGCGTCTGAGTGTGGATAGGTGTGTACGTCTGAAGCCTTAGCGTGCCCCTGTTGGGCACTCCCGACACCGCCGCGGCACGACACGGCACGCGGCACCACACATCCGATACAGAGAAACGGGATGCCTGCTGAACGCGGATGTATGCGCGTCCGCCCAGTGTGCATGTTGGAGCACAGCGGGGACAGCCGGACTTCGATTCATTGGCATATTCATCTGCATCTGCATCGCCTCAGAACAGCGCTAAGCAAAAGCGGGATCGGAAGAAGAATGGCAAAAAAAATTGTCAGAAGGGGAGGCACCGAGCCTGGGACCACCCCCTTCCACACTGCCCGCAGCAGCAGCACACAGCCCCGCAAAGCGGGGCAGTGGAAAAAGAAAAAACCCATCTGCAAGTGAAAGCAAGAGTGAAATGTAAAATCGGTTCAAGTCGCACAAGCGAAACATTCACTATTGCTAGATCAGATCGCACCGCATTTGATTTAATGGTGCTTGATTTGATGGCAGTGTGTTGGTGGCGGCACCAAAACCCATGTCTCGGGGTGATGAAAATATGTCGAGCAACTGTGGCTGTGATGTGGCCTGATCACGCGCTGCTCTCACGAGTGTGCGTTAAAGAAAGGGGAACGCAAATTGGAAAAAAAGGGGCGATGCGAGCTGGAAGGGCACACCCGCCCGCCCCCAGGCTTAGAAGGCGCCGTGGGGTGGTGCGCGGGGGTGAAGAAAGGCAGGCATAGCCTCGCATCTTTGATTTCAGAAAATTCAGTTCAGTGAAATGAGGTGAATAAAACAGGATCAGCGTTTGAAGCGTGGCAGGCATGCAAGGGCGGCCATCCGAGACGGAGGCGACAAGCGCACTGCTCTTCTGCAACCCGCCCTATCGAAGGGGCGTGGTGGGTGGGGCAGGGGGAGCACGGTGATGAAATCAGTTCCAGTCACCGCCGCCGCACGCGCAGCACGCGCTTGCTGCAGGCATCCCGCTGTGGCTCTTCCGCACTGCGCCGTAGGCATCACACCACGACATGCGGGCATTTTTTTTTGTGCGGCCTGTGTGGTTGTCTTCGTCGTTTGTCTTCTTCGACCGGACATCCCCTTCTTCTGGAGACACCGATCTACACCATGAACCTCGAGCTGATGCTGGAGCTTTCGGGAGCCTCTGCGAGTGGGTGGCCACGTTTTCTTTGGTGGACGCACCCAAAAGAAAATAAAGAAATAGAAAAAACCCGAAAAGAGGTCGAGGCACCCGCTCCACTCCAGCACCATGGGGCTGAGGTTCACGGATCACACAGGTGAGGATCAGTCCTCTGTGAGGCGCTTATCCTGAAGACGTACCAGTTCCCCGGTCGGTCTCCAGAAACTCGGGCCGCGTCTGGCGCTGTATCGCCTCGGCGGGGCTGTCGTCCCTTACAGTCTTTTCTGTACGAGGTTTTCCACAGGCTGCACACCTGCCCCGCGGCTGTGTGGCAGTCTTCGCGGAGTGCAATGCGAAGGTCTGGCCTGACGTGGTGTGACTATTTAGACTCCAGGTGTCTCCACCCATCCTGGTCTGGGGAGCCTCGGTACCCAAGCAGTTTTCGGTCATGCCCTGGACCACGGCCGTGCTAGACTCCTGGTGCAGGCACCCGTCATGGTCCGGGGACGGCCCCCCCAGGCAGTTTAACGTCTTACCCAGGACTTTGGCAACCGTGGCAGGAAGGGCATAGCTGCTGCACCCGTCACCGTCGGTGTCCCGCCACTCGCTCCCGACATCCACCTTGAAAGAGAAAGTGACTGAGGTAGCCACACGGCCGAGAGGGGGGCCGAGAGTCAGCCAGCCCACCCACCCAGCGGGACCCCCTCCACGAGTGTTCCAAAACCCCGTTCTTTTGAACGTTTGAAACTTTTGCGGATCGTAGTGGGGTCACACTGTGGGTCTAGGTGCCCAGCTTCACCCATGAAAAAGCGGTCTGGTTCAGGGGCTGGTTATGGGTGAAGGGTGACTGGGTGACACACACCATGACACCCCACCCCACCCAGCGGGACCCCCTCCTCGGGTATTCCAAAACCCCTTTCTTTTGAACGTTTGGAATTTGTGCGGATCACAGTGGGGTCACTTTGATGGTGTGTGAGCCAAGTATCACCCATGAAACACGGGTCTGGTTCAGGGACTGGTCGTGGGAGAAGGTGGCTGGGAGGCAGCCAGTCCACTACACCCCACCTACCCACCCAGCGGGACCCCCCCTCGGATTTTCCAAAAACCCGTTCTTTTGAACGTTTGGAATCTGTGCGGATCGCAGTGGGGTCATTTTGGCCATGGGGTGCCCATTTACACCTATTACTGGGGAACATCAATTGGGTGAAAGTACCACCTCCTGACCCCCCCCCATCCCGAGTCGGGAGGGGGGTCGGGTAGGGGGGGTACCCCCCCCATACCCCCCCTCGTGACCCCCCCCTGGTAGGGTGCCCGACCAGGGGGTGGGGGTCACCCAAAATTTCGAGGAAATCCTGGTGTCACCCTGAAAACCTGGGTCGCCAGCCTGACCTCAGCCCGCGGGGAGCCCCCCCCCCCCCCCCCCCCCCCCCCCCCGGAGGAAATCCGTGAACTACCAAAAATCCTTACCCCAGGGCCTGGGGGTGTGGCAGGAAGAAAAAAAGGAAGCTGGCTGGTGTGGTGCGGTTGTGACCCCCAGCAGGGTACAGCTGCGGGAGGGACGCGCAGTAGGCACAGCCACACAACCACGAAGGTGCGTCTGAGTGTGGATAGGTGTGTACGTCTGAAGCCTTAGCGTGCCCCTGTTGGGCACTCCCGACACCGCCGCGGCACGACACGGCACGCGGCACCACACATCCGATACAGAGAAACGGGATGCCTGCTGAACGCGGATGTATGCGCGTCCGCCCAGTGTGCATGTTGGAGCACAGCGGGGACAGCCGGACTTCGATTCATTGGCATATTCATCTGCATCTGCATCGCCTCAGAACAGCGCTAAGCAAAAGCGGGATCGGAAGAAGAATGGCAAAAAAAATTGTCAGAAGGGGAGGCACCGAGCCTGGGACCACCCCCTTCCACACTGCCCGCAGCAGCAGCACACAGCCCCGCAAAGCGGGGCAGTGGAAAAAGAAAAAACCCATCTGCAAGTGAAAGCAAGAGTGAAATGTAAAATCGGTTCAAGTCGCACAAGCGAAACATTCACTATTGCTAGATCAGATCGCACCGCATTTGATTTAATGGTGCTTGATTTGATGGCAGTGTGTTGGTGGCGGCACCAAAACCCATGTCTCGGGGTGATGAAAATATGTCGAGCAACTGTGGCTGTGATGTGGCCTGATCACGCGCTGCTCTCACGAGTGTGCGTTAAAGAAAGGGGAACGCAAATTGGAAAAAAAGGGGCGATGCGAGCTGGAAGGGCACACCCGCCCGCCCCCAGGCTTAGAAGGCGCCGTGGGGTGGTGCGCGGGGGTGAAGAAAGGCAGGCATAGCCTCGCATCTTTGATTTCAGAAAATTCAGTTCAGTGAAATGAGGTGAATAAAACAGGATCAGCGTTTGAAGCGTGGCAGGCATGCAAGGGCGGCCATCCGAGACGGAGGCGACAAGCGCACTGCTCTTCTGCAACCCGCCCTATCGAAGGGGCGTGGTGGGTGGGGCAGGGGGAGCACGGTGATGAAATCAGTTCCAGTCACCGCCGCCGCACGCGCAGCACGCGCTTGCTGCAGGCATCCCGCTGTGGCTCTTCCGCACTGCGCCGTAGGCATCACACCACGACATGCGGGCATAGCTGCTGCACCCGTCACCGTCGGTGTCCCGCCACTCGCTCCCGACATCCACCTTGTCCGTGCATGTGGGGGGGAGGCACTTCGACACCACCTCGGACAGGACCGTGGCGTCGAGCAGCTGTGCGGTCCCGGCGACGAAGGGGAGGTCGTTCGTGAACGATGCAGACGCATGCACGTCGAGGGTTGCGGTCACGCACTTGTCTTCACCACGCAGCGATGCGACGACATCTGTGCCCGTGTTGAGGGTCCCCATCTCGATGTTGAACCACAGCGGCTTGAAGCTGAAGTCCAGCGCCAGGCGCGGCTTCACGGTGACGTCTGCCGCCCCTGCGCCTGCAGGAGACCCCTCCGACTCGGTGAAGACATCGTGCCCGAATTCCGACACCAGGGCAAACCCGGTCGAGGGTGTGTAGCGCGGCCCGAACTCGCCATGCAGCTCAGCGCCAACCACGCGCTTGAAGCCTGCCTCCAGGTCCCACTCCACGGCGGCAGACACCTCCAGCTGCGCAGTCACGCCCACGACAATGCCCGGGAAGATGGGGACAGGGATGCGCAGCCCCCCCATGTGCACAGCATTGCGCGGGTACACCTCGTGGAACGAGACGGAGTGCATGACGGGCCCCTGCACCCCGGCACCTGCCGTCAGGTCACCCACAAGGATGGCAGACACCTCCTCGAGCACGGCCCCGGTGTAGGGGAAGCTGCCCCACTTCACCATGATGCGGTACTTCAGGACGAGGGATGCGCTGAAGCCGGCCGACACAGGGTGCTTCTCGAAGTTCAGTTCCTTCTCCAGCAGCACCGCAGTCCCCTTGATGTCGGTAGGCGCCCGCTTGCGGCTGAAGAGGCGGCTGAACAGCCCCAGCGCCTGCGCGTCACGTGCGGTGGCGTCGTCCTCGACAGGCGCCTGCCCCTCACCCTCAAGCGACGCCACCTCGAACATCTCGGCAACAACCTCCATCCCCACACGCTCCTGCCACGGGTCCAGCACCACCACCCACGCACCCTCAGCCGCTGCGGGCACCACAGTGGCGATGCGTCCGAACACGCCGCACTGCTCGGAGCTGATCGTGGCGTACGTCCCGTTCGCGGGCACAGGCCTGGCCGTCCTGCACAGCACCTCCGCACCCTGCGACGGGCACACAAACTCTGCGCACACCTCGTCCGCCATCAGCACGTCCCGCCGCACCGCGTAGTAACCAACTGTCGTGCTCGCGGTTGTCAACGCGTCGTCGCCATCGAACACCGTCACCGCCACGGTGATGGGTCCTGTGTGCATCGGGTGCACTGTCACGTTGGCCGCCAGCTCCCCGCGGATGGTGGTGAAGGTCTTCATGATAGGCACAGCCATGGGGGCCACCGCGTCCCCAACCAGGTTCCCTGAGAAGGTCCACTCGAAGCGCGGCGCACGGGGCGGGGTCCCCGACACCTGCGCCAGCACTGCGTGCAGCACACCACTGGCCCCCGCAAGCTGCAGGGGGCTGTTCGTGCTCAGCTCATACAGGGGCGGCACCGCTGCCGACCCCGACCCTGCCGCCGGTGGGGACGCCGCCGGCGTCTGCTCGCCACTCCCCTCCGAGTGCATCAGCATCACCACGGTCACCACCACCGCAGCCAGCCCGAACAGGACCAGCAGCGCAAAGATCGCCCTACGGTGCCGCTGCTCTGCAGCCGCCTCCCCCTGCGCCTGCGCCTCCGGCTTGCTGCTGACATACTCGGACTCCATCAGCTCGATGTCATCCTCGTGGTGCGTGGGTGCCACCATTGTGTCTTGTCTTATCTTGTCAGACGGAATAGAAAAAGGTGACGGTATTGTCGCCTACTGGATGGGGATGAGGTGTGATCACGGGATGGCGGCACTGGCACCTAACCCACCCCCTCAACACTGCCTGCACAAACAACCCGATGGGAGGAAGGGGGTGAGGGGCACATCCGTTCATGCCTGCAGACAGATGCAATACCCGCCAGCATCCTCCCGGCAAAGACGCAACCCCACCAATCCCTCCCTCCCCCAAACCAAGGCAAGCCTTGCAGTGTCCGCACAGCGCATGCAGGGCTGCATGGCTTCTCACTAAACAGCAATACCACGCACTCCAATCCGCTACCCTCCCCCCTCCCCGAAGTTGGCTTATTCCTAGTTGCCCCATCAGCGAGAAGCGATTCCATTTGCCCCTCCTGTGCAGCAACATTTTGAATTTTTGAATGTCATGAGCTAGAGTTGAACGACGTTAGCAGGATACAGTGCCGCAGAAAAGTTTCGAACGAACAAAAGTTTTAAAATTCTCCGTTCGAAAGTTTTTTCGTCTCAAAACTTTTGTTTTGTTTTAAAAGTTATCTATCCTGCATCATGGGAGTTTCCTAGAGGTGTGTGGGATGATGTGCCACATGTGCAACACTCCAGCGCTGTGAACAGGCAGTCTTTGGGTCAGGCGGGTGTCAGCGTCCTTCAACCTCACTCAGGTTACTCCTATCTGTCCCCTATCGCCAGGTTTGCTGCGAGTTGCCAAAAGCGGATGAGTTTGCGGATCGCAGGCAGAGAGGCCAGAAGAGGAATGTCCAACCTCAACAGGGTCGTTATCCCCAGTCGAGTGGTTTCCGCAACCGAGCGGTCCATCCCTCCAAACCACACGACATGGGGGCCTTTTCGGGTCCACTGGATGCTGCTGACATCGCAAATAGAATGACCTCGACCTGTCCAGTCCTGTCAAGAAGTATTTTTAGTATCTCTCTTGTCAAGAAATCTTTGTCCGAAAAGACTTCGGAGAAAGATCCTTGACTTTGAAACAAAGTATTGAACAAAAGAATGTTTTAAAATTTTTCGCGAAGCGCGATTTTCGTCTTAAAACTTAAAATTATCTTAAAATTTATCGTGTTCGAAACTTTTCTGTGGCACTGTATGTAAGGAAGACACCCAATGACGGGTGGTGGAGGTGGTGTGGGGGCAGGGGGTACGTTGGGCATGTGGATGCTGTGGGCAGGCCCTGCCACCCACAGGGTGGTGGGGGGCGTGATTGCCAGAACGATGTCCTAAAGTGAAGGTACAGCAAATCTCCCTGCAGCGAGGCACCCGCAGGTGGTGGGGGGTGGTGGGGGTCAGGGAGGGAGCCCTTGAGAGAGGCGGGATAGCGGCTGCAAAAAAAAAACCAATGCGATTCATGTTATACGGGTGTGCATGTGGCGGGGCAGCCATTTCAAACGTGCCGCCGATATGGTGGGGGTTCAAGAAACAATTCAACCCTGGTTTTCACTTTGGAAGAGATATAACCGCGTCAGAAGGGGTAACAGCCAGAACGCATGGAATAGCCCGGAGCAGGTCAGACGTTGATCCGCTCTGCCTTGTACCGACAAGTGATATTTGCAACGCCTCGCGCGCTCGACTTGCGCTACTTCAAGTGAAAAATCAAAATAACATGCCTGTGTGCGGGCTGCGGTGGCACACCCGTTTATCATTTTGTGGGAGTGCAGAACACACCGAGCGAAGCTCTGGTGTCACCCTCCGCGGTAAACACACACCGCACACACACGCCCGCCCACACCCACCCCTCCCCCCTCCGTCTCTGATTTCGTGGCAACGTGTCGCAGCAGGGCGAGCGCCCGCGCCCTCCCGTTGCAACCTCTTCGCCAGCCTCACTGGGCAGCGCTGCCCCAGCCACCGCCACCAGGCGTCGCGATGACGAGGCGATCGCCCTTCCGAACATTCATCGCGTTTTTCCCGCCGAAGTTCAGCTTGGCGCCCTCCGTGCGGCGCGACCAGATCTCCTTGATGGATGCATCGCGCTCCACAGGCGCACGCACCACAGTGTTCTTCCCACGCTGCCCGTGGCCACCCCCGCCACGCCCATTCGGGGCGATCGCACGCCTCTCAGACAGGATGCCCACCGTCAGATCCTTCAAGAAGATCAGCTCCCGGTGCACACCCTCGCCACCGGGGAAGTGCCCCTCACCCCCAGATCCGTCGCGCAGGTGGAACCTGTTGAGCAGCACTGGGTACCGCCTCTCCAGGATCTCCGCATCTGTGATCCGCGTGTTCGTCATGTGGGTGTGCACGCCGCTCGTCCCCACCCAGCGGGGCCCCGCCCCGGCACCCCCCGCGATCGTCTCATAGTATCCAAAGGAGTCGTCTCCGAAGGTGAGGTTGTTGGTGTCGCCCTGGGAATCGGCACACGCGTTGAAAGCCTGCAGCACGATGTCCGTCACCCTCTGCGAGGTGAGCACGTTCCCCCCGACAACCGCGCAGGACTCATCGGGGGAGAGAACCGTGTTGGGGGGGATCACAACCTTGATTGGATTCATGCACCCCTGGTTCAGGGGAATATCCTCGTTCACGAGGCACCGCAGGCAGTAGATGATGGCGGAGGACACCACAGCGGATGGGCAGTTGTGGTTTGCATACACCTGCGGGTCTGTCCCGGTGAAATCGAACACCGCGGACGGCTCGGAGGCGTCGATGGTCACCTTCAGCTTGATCTGCGTCCCGTCATCCATAAAATCGCTCGCAACCAGCTCCGCACCCTCCGATGCCGCCACATCCCTCAGGAGCTGCTCCACCGCACGGGCTGCGTTGTCCTGCACATACCCCATGTAGGCCTGCACCACATCCAGGCCGTATTGCGTAATCAGCTCCGACATCAGCTTAATCCCCTTCTGGTTGGCAGCCACCTGCGCCTGGAGGTCAGCCAGGTTGTCAGGCAGGGCGCGTGTCCCGCTCATCGCAGGCTCGCCCGGGAGGGTCTCCACCTTACCCGGTGCCATGAGGAGGTCGGTGATGCCCTGCTCCTGGAAAACGCCACCGCTGACAAGCTTGAAGCTCTTGATGTGTGCACCCTCCTCGACGAGCCTCTTGCTGAAAGGCGGGATGGATCCAGGTGTCGTCCCTCCGATGTCCGCGTGGTGCCCTCTGCATGCAACGTAGAAGACAGCTTCGCCCCCCGAAAACACCGGGGTGATCACCGTGATGTCGGGGAGGTGCGACCCGCCCACAGCGGGGTGATTTGTCACCATCACGTCGCCCTCCTTCCAGTTGGCCCCCTGGATTGCCTTCTGCTCCCGAACCGTCGCGCCCATCGCGCCGAGGTGCACCGGGATATGGGGCGCATTGGCGACAAGACCCCCATCGGGGCCAAAGATTGCACAGGAGAAGTCGAGCCTCTCCTTGATGTTCGTCGAGATGGAGGTGCGCTGCAGGGCACGCCCCATCTGCTCCGCAATGCTCATAAACCGGTGGGAGAAGATGGATAGCGAGATGGGGTCCAGCTGGCGTGTGATCTTAAAGGCCCTCACCCCCACGGTGATGCGGATATCGCCAAACTCTGTGATGAGCGCAGTGCACTCCGGCTCCACAATCACAGTGCTCCCACCCTGCATCACGATAGCAGGGCCAGGGATGGAGTCCCCCGCACCCAACCCCTCCAGCCTGAACACCGGTGTGTCACGCCAGCCCCCTTCGAAGTATGCGCGGTGGACCCTCAGGGCTTCGGGCGCCCCCTTCGAAACCTGAATCTTGTGCTTCCCGAGGGGGATTCCCTTTCCAGTGCCCCTCACGCGGATGTCGTCGAGGATGAGCCCCCTGTCCTGGAAGATGAAGCCATACTCCCTGTGGTAGTTCTCCTCGAAGGCCTGTGTGAAGGTCTGCGGGGCGTCGGGGCGGCGGACCATGAAGCTGGTGCCCGTCCTGTCGTAGCGCAGGTTGAGGAAGTCGTCTGTCTGGATCTGGGAGTCGACAAATCCCTGCGCCTTCAGCTTGTCCACCACGGTCTGGCGGAGGGAGGCGACGCGGCGGGAGATGTCCTCACACCCATCGGTGTAGCTCTGCTGGGCAGGGAGCTGCTCATCCACAACAACGTCGGCAAGGCCGATGCCATAGGCGCTGAGGATGCCAGAGTAGCGGTGGACAAACACAGAGCTCATCCCGAGGGATCGGGCGATGGCGCAGGCGTGCTGGCCACCCGCCCCGCCGAAGCAGGACAGGACGTGGTCCGATGTGCTGTACCCCTTCGCCTCGGTGAGGCTGCGGATCGGCCTGCACATCGCCTCGTTTGCAACGGTGATGAACCCGTAGGCAACCTCTTCGGGTGTCTTCCTCGTCGCGCTGCTCCGGTTCACCGCCTCCGTGACCTTCTCAAACTCCCGCAGGGACGCCTCGCTGTCCAGAGGCATGTTCTCCTCCTTCCCGAAGATCTTTGGGAAGAAGTCCGGGATGATCCTCCCCAGGACAAGGTTCGCATCCGTCACAGCAAGCTTCCCATTCTTCCTATAGCAGACAGGGCCAGGGTGTGCCCCTGCCGACTCGGGCCCCACGCAAAACCTATCCTGTTTAAACGCACAGATGGACCCCCCACCTGCCGCGACAGTCGTGATGTCAAGCTGCGGGGCCTGCACGATAACCCCTGCGCAGTTTGTCTCAAAGACATGCTCATACTCGCCGCCAAACCGGCTGACGTCTGTCGAGGTGCCACCCATGTCGAACCCGATGACAGGGCTCCCGGTTTCCGCATCGTATGTCGTCTGGGAGTACCCCACCACACCCCCTGCGGGGCCTGAGAGAATCGCGCGGAAGCCGTGGAATTTGTTGGCGTCGGTCAGCCCGCCGTCGCTCTGCATGAAGCTGACGGAGACACCCTCCAGGTGGCCTGCGAACCCACTCTTGAACCCGTTGATGTAGTCCACGATGAGGGGGGTCAGATAGGCGTCGACACATGTCGTCAGCCCGCGGGGCACGATCTTGATCATCGGCATCAGCTCCGAGGAGATGCTGACGAGGGTCATGCCAACCTCCTCCGCAACCCGCTTCACGAGCAGCTCATGCTTGTCGTAGGTATAGGAGTGCATCAGGACAACAGCGAGGCTCCGCACCCCAGCGTCGTAAACCTCCTGCACGGCACGCCTCACCTGAGCCTCGTCGGGCTCCTGGAGGACCTCAACCAGCTCGCCGCTGGCTCCCGTGATGTAGGGCTTGCCATCATGCGGCTCGTCCTCTGCGTGGTGGACGAGCCGCACGCGCTCCTCAATCTCAACAACCTTTGAGTAGAGCAGTTCGGGCATCACCACGGAGAGGTCGAAGATCTTGGGGCGTGCCTGTGTGCCGATCTTCAGCAGGTCGTGGAAGCCTGAGGTGATGGCCAGTGCGGTGGGGGCGCCCTTCCTCTCGAGCAGCGCGTTGGTGGCGACGGTGGTGCCCATGCGGATCCATTCGATGTTCTCCGTAGGCACGGCGTCCTTCGGGCTGGACGTGCCGTAGACCTCATCGAGGATACGCCGGATCCCTTCGCGCGGCGCATCCGAGTAGTTCGCAGGATCGACGCTCAGGAGCTTCATCACCTTCACCCCCTGCGGGGTCTCCGCGTAAACATCGGTGAAGGTGCCACCCCGGTCGATGGAGAACCTGCACTTCCCGCTGCTGGCCATGGTGTGGCAAGGAAAATATGGGGGGGTGGGAGTGGGGTGTGGATCACCGCGGCGATCGACCAGCGTTGCCCTGTTGGAGGGTGTGAGGAGGTGGGCAGTGTTGTGGGCGCAGCAGCCCACGGTGTGGCTTGGCCTGTGAAAAAAACTGTGCCGTATGCAAATCAGAGATAGGGGGGAGCGGGGCTGCACGCCAGAACTATCGGGTTTTCTTTGTCGCCTGCTGCCACGCCTTGTGGGAGGGGGGGGGGGGGGCGCGGGGTATGTTGGATTCGTCCAATTTTCCACTTGGAGGGTACAGGGTGGGGTGGGGTGACCTTCCCCCCCGCCCCCCCCCCCCCCCTCACCTCCAACGCCTCAGCTACCTCTCTCGTCAACACAGCGCACACAGTACACAACAAGACAGGCCTCATCTTATCTCTCAGTTTTTTCGCCATTGTTTTCAGAGCACTTAGACTCGTCTGCGCAATATCTCGCATTTTTTTTTGCATTTTTTGAATACATCTGTCAGCGAGTGGGTCACCCCTCCCCCCCTGCAAAATATAAGGTTACCTGAGGGGGTCTTTGCTGGTCGACAAACTTCGACAAACTTCTTCAGTTTTCAGCCAATTCAACAGGAAATGCACCAAAATGCACTGACGACCACCCCGTAGCGAAGACCCCCTGAGGTGGTTTCAGTATCGCATCGGGGTGGGGAGGGCGAGGGGGGGAAACAGCTGCGCTTTCTGCATGGCAAACCCCGTGTCAGTTTGGCATCGAAAGCATGGCGGAAGGAAACAGCCCCACACCCCTTTTCCACTGCACTTTTTTTTCACCTTCTCTCTCGACAAAAACGTGTTTGCAGCATGGCCAGAATGAACACCGTGTGGGCACCCACTCTGTTGCACTTTCGAGCGGATTTTCTATATCACCCCCCCCCCCCCACCACCCCCAATTCATTCGTCTCAAACCACTTCGCAGAAGGTATAAAGTTAAAAAAATTCCACAGAGAGGCAGTGTCAACACCTTACCCTGCCGCCACCACCACCACACACGGTGGGATCTTGTAAATTTTACATGTATAACTACAAGTATATACATGTATTATACATGTATAATACTTGCATGTCAACTATTATACATGTATAATACATGTATATGCCTGAAATATACATGTAAAATACATGTATATCAAGTAAAAATACAAGTATAATACTTGCATGTCAACTATTATACTTGTATTTTTACTTGATATACATGTATTTTACATGTATATTTCAGGCATTTACATGTATTTTACATGTATAATACTTGTCATGCAAGTATTATACATGTAAAATACTTGCATGACAAGTAAAATACATGTATAATACTTGCATGACAAGTAAAATACTTGCATGCAAGTAAAATATTGCAAAAAGTAAAATACTTGCATGCAAGTAAAATACTGCAAAAATCAACAGCGGTCAAGGGCTTCGGCCTGACACCCCAGCACCCCCCCCCCCCACCCCCAGACCCACGTCACTTTCCACGGGCCGCCAGGCGCGTCAGCGTCGGCGACCGCCCGCCCCCAGTCTGAGAGGCAGCAGCCACGACTCGGCAGGAGGCGGGCACAACAAAAAAAGGGAGAGTCGTCACTGTGCATATCAGCACGGTCCCGCCCTCTGAGCCAGACTAACCCGCCCATAAAGGAAAAGAGGAAGAGGCGACGTAAGGCAATGCCTCCGTGCGGCAAGGAGAACACGAAACAGCGTCCCCCCTCACCGGGGGACGCGACGAGCACGGCCAAAAATCGTTCAAATCGTTCAAATACATGTATTTTACTTGCATGCAAGTATTTTACATGTATAATACTTGCATGACAAGTATTATACATGTAAAATACATGTACCGTATACGTAAATATTTTGGAACGTAAATATTATGGAACGTAAATATTATGGAACGTAAATATTTTGGAACGCTGGTGGGTTGGCGTTCCAGATTTTTTTCGTTCCATAATATTTACAGGGCTTTCTGCGACTCGGGGACTTGGACCAGGTGATCGGACGGCATACAGAGTCCCTGACGGGACCTACTCGTGCACTTTTCGCGCGATTCCTGACGCAAGCCGTCCTCACCACCGAGTCCCCAACTGGCCCTGTAAATATTATGGAACGTAAATATTATGGAACGGACCGGCCAAAAATGGGCCCGTTCCATAATATTTACGTTCCATAATATTTACGTATACGGTAAATGCCTGAAATATACATGTAAAATCATGGATATATTCAGACCTTATTAAGAGATTCCGCGTTTTAACCTCTTAATTCTAAGACCTTAGTTTTTCTGCAGGGGTTTCCCTATTGGGAAGGGGTTACAGAACATCTTTGCTCAGAAACTGACCTCGGCTCGACGGACTAGGATGGTATCAGCCCAGGAATCTCTCATCCCACCCCCAATCCTGCAAAAGCCTGCACGGTCCAAATAACATTCGCTTTTTTGCATGCTTGTATGTATGCGCGTTCCTCACTTCCACACCTGGCACACACAAGCAGCCGCAATATGGCAAAGAGAGCGGCTGACTCCGATGAGGATTCTATTACTGCGGAGCTGTCACAGGCACAAACTGTTGCCGTAGATGCTGCAGCCCTGTTGCTGCAGAAAAAGGCGAAGTCGTTTCTGGTGGACCTGGCGAAGGCGGAGGGGGTGGAGGCGGCCGGCACGAAGCCCCAGCTGGCCACAGCCATTGCCAAGGCCCGCATCCTGGCTGGCGAAAGAGGCACGGAGGAGGAGGAAAAGCCCAAAAAGAAGCGGGGCAAGAAGGCGGGGGCGAAGACTGCTGCCAGGAGGCAGCTCGCGCAGGACCTGGGGGCCCTGGCAGATCCCCCGGCGGAGGACGTTGGTGACGACGCGCCGGCCGCACCCCCTGCTGACCCCCCACCTGCCCCCTCCCAGAGGAAGGTACTGGGCGATGCTCTCCGCAGGGAGATGAAGAAGCACACCGACTGTGTCTGCGTGAAGGTCGGCGACATCAAATCACACTACAGGAATTCCAAGCAGCTGACGAGCGTTTACGCAGCGGCTCAGGAGGTCCCCTCCTGCGATATCTGCGAGGTGTTGTGGATGCCCCATGTCCAGGCAGGCGACCTGGGGGACCACTTCACCGGCAGCAAGCACGTGGGGAAGAAATCAAGGCAGAAGAAGGGGGAAGAGGGGCAGGTCACAATTGTGACTGCATTTGAAGCGAGTGAAACCGCTCTGCATGACAAAATCGCGAAAGGGGTGCTCTACACGGGGATCACAGCGGGCGCGATGCAGGGTGTACTCTCCTGCCTCGCAGGCACACGCATCCCCAAGGACCCCCCGAAGGTTGCTCCGCTGGTGAAGAAGCTGGGCGACGAGCTGACGAAGGACAGCGAGAAGGTCATCACGGCCAAGCTGAAGGGGGGGAGGTACTGCATGTCGCATGACAACAGTGGGATTGGCGACACGAAGGCGACGGCCATCATCCTCAGCGCTGTAGGATTCGCCGCATCGCTGATCTTCATACGTCCGGAGGAGCGGAGGGGGAGCCAGACCGGGGTCGAGCTGTCGCAGGACATCAAGCGCGAGCTGACGCGCCTCAGCTTGCCCCCCCCCTTCCTCATCAGATCCGACAAGGGCGGGTCCAACGCAGCTGCAAGCCGTGAACTCGCCGAAGCATTCGGTGTCCCCTTCGTGTCGTGCGTCCCACACTTGGTGAACAACTGTGGCGACGTCTGCGAGACCTGGATGCTGGCCAACCTGGAGAAGAAGTTCCCGGGGTGTGCCGCCTTCGAGGTGTCCCGCCTACTCAACAACTTGCTGGGCGGGGATGAGAACAAGTATCGGCACAGACGGTGGGTCGAAGTGCAGATGGAGTGTCTCTCCGGAGTTGCTGTGTCATCGCTGGAGACCATCCTCGGGGAAGTCGAAGAACTCAGGGAGGACTGCACGCCGCAGGAGGAAGCCGATCTCTTCGAATCGTGCGCCGGGAAGATCCGTGCAGCCCTCCGCCAGCCGAACGAGGCAGTCTCCACCGCTACCACCCTCAAGGATATCCTTCCAGCAGCGCATGCTGTTCTCGACGCTGCAAAAAAGAACAACACAAAGGAGAAGGTGCCGGCTGTGAAGTGCCCCCTCCCAGGTGATACTCGGTACTCGTCTCGCATCGAAGTGTACACCCACGTGCGCCAGCGCATGAAGGCGCTGTTCGTGTTCGTGAGCACCGAGCTCCAACAGGGCAGTACGACACCCAGCATGGGGAAGCTGGGCCAGCTGCTCAAGGATCTGGGGGTCACACGGCTGGAGAAGGAGTTGCTGGAGATGGAGCGGGCAAATTCGCCGATCATGGAGCTGCTGGCTTCCTACACCACCCCCTCGAAGAAGTCGCACAGCCACTCTGTTTGGGGTGACATGGAGGGGAAGATTCAGGACCTTGACAACATCGCGTACGCCAAGACGGAAAAAGAGAAAGAATTTCTCGAGCGGGAAAAGAAGTCCCTGGAAGACCTGCTGGATGCCAAGTCCCCAGTCGCAGCTGTCCTCTCAGAGGAGCTGAAGGTGCGGTGGTGGGGGAACAAGTCGGAGGGGTCGTACTACTACTGGAAGGCGATGAGACACGTGAACCCACGTGCTGTCAAGATCATGGGGAACACTGACAACCTGATGTCCTTCCAGGATATCACTGCCTGGATTCCGGCGTTCCGTGAAGTCGAGGAGGCGGCGTGGGTAGAGTATGTGGATCACTCCAAGAAGGAGGGCATGAAGGGCGATGTGGACTCCTTCTGGCTGAACTACGGGGAGTGCGCGCTGCGTACTCTGTGCCTTGATCTGCTGGCGGTGACTGCATCGACTCTGGGGTGTGACAGCGTGTTTTCTATCGCGCGCCGTGTGCTCCCCCCGTCCCGCATGGCAGCGCACGCATCAACTCGGGCCCGAATCCTCTTCCATGCCTGCAACCAGGACCTACCCAACCAGTTCGACCGGACCCTGCGGAAGGGCTATCCTGCTGCGACTGGGCCGAAAGTCGTCGAGTGGGAGGACGACATTCTCCAGCCCACCACCATCCCGAAGAATGTGCTGGCTTCTTTCGAAGAGGCAGTCTCTGCCATCAATGCACACGCGTACACCGCGTGAGATGATCCGCTGAGCGGCAAAACTCCAACCTGTATTCTGCTGCCGCTCTGTGACTCAAGCGTACTTTTGCAGTGTGGCATTTCTCTCACACTATGTTGCCACTTGCTGCCACGCAAATAAGAGTCCTCGTGGGGGATGTGAGTGTTGGAGTCAACTGAGTGTGTGGTGGGGGGGGGGGGGGCACGAACGTGCGTGTGGTGGGGGCGCGGGGGGCGGGTGTGTGCAGGAACCTGCTGGGTTCACCCGCTGTCAACGTAATATTGCTGAAGATCGAACTAAGGTCTTAACCTCTGAGTGTAAGACCTTAAAGAGGTTACACTAAGAGGTTTAAGACCTTAATTAAGGGGATTCAGATGTTGGGCTTTTTTGGGCCGTTTATGGACTAAGGTCTTAATCTAAGAGGAGGAGGAGGTAGATTTGGCGAAAAAAATTCCTCTCTTATTAAGATCTGAATACATCCATGTAAAATACATGTATATCAAGTAAAAATACAAGTATAATAGTTGACATGCAAGTATTATACTTGTATTTTTACTTGATATACATGTATTTTACATGTATATTTCAGGCATATACATGTATTATACATGTATAATAGTTAACATGCAAGTATTATACATGTATAATACATGTATTATACTTGTAGTTATACATGTAAAATTTACAAGATCCCACCGTGCACCCAATACACCCCCCCCCCCACCCCCCCACTCTACGCAGCAACACACACATCAGAGGTGTGCTGTGTGCATCCCGCCAGAATTTTACTCAAACCACTACCCAACCCATACTCCCCTCCCCTCCACAACGCTGAGCAGCTTGGAGCGATGGTGTCCATCTTCATTGTACACTGCACAGCAGTGTCTGGCCCTCAGCGAAGCTTGTTGGGGGGGAGGGGGGGGTTTCACAGCGAGGGCAGGACGAGGGCAGAAGCGAGAGGAGGGAAGAGGGGGGAAGGGGGTGGGAGGGCGGTGTGTGCGGAAGAAAAACACAGCAGGCATTGCTGCTTTTCTCAGTGGGGGTTGTTACAAAGGAGGAGGAGTGGGGGGGGTGGGGTGGTGGTGGTGTGGGGGGGGGGGGGTATATAGAGTGGGGTGTGGGGGGTAGGGGGTAGGGGCGGTTTAACCTCTCCTCACAGGAGAGACGTCGTACCCCCCCCCCCTAGGGGGGGTCAAATGGGGGTGACAAACACGATTTTTCAAAAAACCGGCGCAGAGGCCCCAAAGCCCCCGTAAACCCTCCAAACCCCCCCAGATCGGTCCGGAAACCCATCGAACCCCACTTTTCCACCATTCCGGGCACCTCAGGTGCCCGAATTGGGGTACCTAAATTTTGTGCCACCGTTTGGTACCGGACAGTGCCACTGTGTGGGAGGTTGGAAAAGAATATGCCCCAACACACCACATCTGAGGGTTGCAATGCATGTTGCTTGCCAACCACGTCATCCGGTGGGTGTCAGGCGCTATGTAGGTGGCATGAGCCAGGTCTTCGATGTGTTCTGGCTTGTATATGTACCTCCCTGCCTGCGGCACAGGCACTGCCTTTGTCCCCCACACCAGCCACAGAGAGCGTATTGTACTCGGTCCACGGTTGCTGATTCATTGTGATGCGTTGTATCCTCGAGTGAACGTCACACACTAGTGGCACCACCACCCGCCATCCGAGAGCTGTATTGACTTTGCGCCCTTCCGTTGCATTCACCTCGCCACGCATATTGCACCGTTCAGTACCAGTGCTCTTGGGCCAGGCAAAGTAGACCGCAGCAACTACCAATTCTGGCACAATGGGTACCACGACAGCGCACTTCGTGTGTTCCCGGAATGTACAGCTCGTGTTGCAACAGTCGTTGTCAACACATCCCGGTTGTGGAGCACTGCTGCACAGGAATCACACGACCATCTGGACTTGTTCCGTACCTACAGGCAGCCTCCCGGTGCATGGTGGCAGGGAGGTACATATACAAGCCAGAACTCATCGAAGACCTGGCTAATGCCACCTACATAGCGCCTGACACCCACCGGATGACGTGGTTGGCAAGCAACATGCATTGCAACCCTCAGATGTGGTGTGTTGGGGCATTTTCTTTTCCAACCTCCCACACAGTGGCACTGTCCGGTACCAAACGGTGGCACAAAATTTAGGTACCCCAATTCGGGCACCTGAGGTGCCCGGAATGGTGGAAAAGTGGGGTTCGATGGGTTTCCGGACCGATCTGGGGGGGTTTGGAGGGTTTACGGGGGCTTTGGGGCCTCTGCGCCGGTTTTTTGAAAAATCGTGTTTGTCCACGTAAAAGGGTGGCATTTGACCCCCCCTACCCCCCCCCCCCTCCTCCCACCCCTTTTCCCCGAGGGGGTATACGCGCTGAGAAGAAGGGAGAAAAATATATGCAGGAGGGAACAAGTATGAAGCTAAATGTGGAGTCCAAGTCCCGATTCAGGATTGCACTTTTTTTCTCTTTGGGTTTTTATAGGGAGGGAAATTTTTTTTTCTCCTTGGGTTTTTTAGGTGGGATTTTTTCCCCACAGGTTTTCTGGGTGAAGTTTTTCGGGGGCAGGTGGTATTCTAGTGGGGGATGAGGATGAATCCTCCGGACACCCGCCCTTTTTTCGGTTGTTCCAGCCAAAACCCGGCGTTGTTCCCCAGTCAAGAGCCAGGCGTTCACTACCGTGGCCTCCGGCGGCTGGGGGGCTCCGCCCCCCAGACCCCCCTGTACCACTAGGCTGGAGCGTGTGCCTGTCTTGTAGCCAAGTCCTTTGGGTTCACATCAGCGAATGGGACCCAGACCACTCTCAGTAGCCTCAGGAGGACGCAGCCAACAATCTGTACGCCCGCAACTCCCACGCGCTCCCACTACGGCGCAAGGAACAGATACTCACTACCGTGGCCTCCGGCGGCTGGGGGGCTCCGCCCCCCAGACCCCCCCTTATGTCGAGCAACCAAATCCTTGAGCTTGTGCCACTGGGCATAGGAAAGGGTCGTTACAATAACGCGCCGAAAACCCATTTTTGGCACCCCTTGCCTGGCATGTTGCTGTTGTGTTGCCACTATCTCTCATCACACAGGGCGTCCAATACCCACACACCACACTCACACTGGTTGTGTGGTGGGGATGGGGGGATTTTCTTGCCCGTGAGGGGGATTGCGCGCCATTTCCCCCCCCGAAAACCCTTGGAGAAAAAGTGGAATCCCGACCCCTTTTTGGGCCCAAAAAGGCCAAAGTCCCAGGCATACTTGGGAGGGAACACAGGGGGGTCGTGGTGGTGGTGGTGGTGGGAGTAACCCCACTCCATATCGCCACACCCCCCGACCCCCCCTCCCGTCCCCTCCCGCTGGATCGTGAGGTGAACAAAGAAAAAAAAGAAACTGATGCTGCCATTGGGGAAGGGGATATTAGGAATATATACCCCATCCACACCCGCTGGAGGTGTGCACCCCCCACACAGGGTGCGTGCGTTTGAAAACTAAGAGATGCACCGTGTGGTGGTGTTGTGCCTGTGGGCAGCTGTTCCCCCCCCCCCCCCCTTTAAACTCCCACACCTACCCAACCCCTACCTTCATTGCTGGGCTGACGATGTCCCATAACTGAATGTGTGGCTGCTTGAGCCAACTCTCCGACAAGGAAAAACACGGATGCCGATACCAATGGGCCGAGAGGAGGGTGAAGCGCAAGGCGAAGAATGTTTCACAGAGAGGCGGGCTGGCCACTCTATGAGCAAGAGAGAAGAGAAGAGAGATAGAGGCAAATGTGAGGGGGTGGTGTGTGTGTGTGTGTTGTCCTAGACTGTGTTGAGCGGATTCCATGACCCCTGTAGGGGCATGGAATGGCCCCCCACAGAGGCGTGCCCCGTGTGTGTGCACAGTGTGCATTCGCTGTCTGCTGTCCTCCAGGGGTTGAGGGGGTTGGGGGTGGGGTGGGGTGGGGGGGATCGGTGGTAAAACAAGGCGAGGTCCACAAGATATTTTTTTCAAAAAAAAACCTTGCGCGCAAATATTGTGACAGTATGTAGGGCAGTCGCTCCGGTGTCATTTTATTTGTGGCCATGCTTCTGTGAGGTACTGCACACACACACAGCTCGAGAGTAAGAACTCTTGCTTTTCTGAAGTGGACTCTGTCCCGTTGGACTGGAGGCTGCTCTTGAATAGGTGGGTTGCTGCGAGAGCACAGCAAACAAAATTTCCCATTCGCAGTGCCCAAGCGGCATGACTCAGTTCATACTCAAGGCTAGCCCCCAGGAGCCGGGGGGCGTAACCGAAGGCATCTCCATGTCCGTCGGGTCCAAGAATACCACCTCCCTCCCCCACTTTCTGCCCGCCCATCCCCACCCAAAACACCTTCTGTTTGTCAAAAAAAGAGAGGACAGCGAGGCAGTTGGGCGAAGGTGGATGGGGAGTCCTTCTTCCTATCCCAAAAGTATTCGAAATCGTTCGTTGCGAGAGGGGGGTATCAGTGAGGTGGGTGTCAGCAAATTCCGAAAAAAGATGAAAATAATCGCCCATCCCCCAACCCCAACCCAGAGCGCCCAGCAACAGGACTCCTCTTGGGAAGAGGGCGGGAGGGAGGGGCGATTTGTTTCCGTTTTGCTGGAGGCGGTGGTGTGTGTGGTGTGTTACTTTTTTTCGTTTGGTAGAACAAAAGTCTGGGGGTGGGGGTGGGGGGGTTTTTCGCATGTCGGGTCAATCCTGCGTGGGGTGCGGGGGATAAAGAGGAAGACGGCACGAATCGGTCGCAGTTTGTGTTTTGGGGGGAAATATCGCAAAAAAACCCCCCTATGGACAGAACCAAAAGGCGAGGGCTGTGGCGGCGGCGGTTTTAGCGCAAAGAGCTCAAAACGGCATGGCGAAACATGCATGCCGGTGAGAAAGAGAAAGCACGCTCCGAAGGGAGCTTTTGCAGAGCCCCTTGGGCTCAAACTCAGTACTCCTCCACGTCATCGCCAGGGGCAGCCTCGTTGCTGATGTCGCACATCACCTTCATCCAGACGTCAGCATCCACCTCCCTGCCGTGGTATGTGGAGCTGGCTTCCTGTATCGAGGAGAGAGGAAGGGGGTGGTGAGGTGATGGGGGTGGAGGTGGCAAGCACTTGTCAGTTGTTGTTGTGGGGGAGGGGCAGGGGGGGGTGAGGATTTGTCTGGGGATGGAAAATATTTTACTGCATACGCTGATGAAGCGGCTGATCCTCTCGTCCTGTGCCTCCCAGCCGATCTCCTCGTGCACCTCGGTGAAGTTGCCGCTGTCCACAGTGACTGCGTCCTTGCTGAACAGACCGAACATCCTCTGCACCTCGCTGTGGAAGGTCTGCTTCTGGTTCCAGTCGTGCACGATCAGGCTGAACTCGTCTTTGGAGATGGGAAGCATGTTGTCATTCGCACCTTTCGCCTTCTTGAATGCCGACTCCACGTCTGACGGCGGAAGCTCAATCCCAAGAGCATTGATTGCCAGCGCAAAGTCATCGAGGTCCAGGGTACCCGCCCCTTCCGCGTCGAACAGGTCAAACGTCTGCGACACCACGTCCTTCGTCAGGGTCAGCGACGACGGCATTGTTGCACCTTTTTCTACCGCTTTGCCTTAGATCCCTCTCTGAGATCGGGGGAAGACCTGCTGCAAAGTTTTTTAAAAAAAAACGGCGGTGGTTTTTTTTCTCTTCTTGTGTGCCCTGTATCTCAAGCGTCTCACCGGAATCCCTTTACAATACAAACGACGCGGGAGGAGGGGTATAGGCACTGTGGCGGGCGGGTGTTTTGCATAAAAAAACAAGAAAAACAGCAGGCTGCACAGCACGAACAGACAACCTACACTGCGGCAGAACGGGCAAGCCGGGGAGTTGCCATGGTATCAAAGGGGGTGGTGGGGTGGGGGGGGGGGGGGGGGGGGACGCATCTGTCAACCACCACCCAGGAAACGCTGCGCCGGACGCAAAAGGCCCGCTTCCAGCCCTTTCGATGCATGGCAATGCAAGGGGCAAAAAAGGGCCTGGAAGGGCGTGGCCAACTGGCAGCTGTCTAACAAAAACAAGCAACGACACCCCTCCTCCCAACGCGAGCATGTGTGGGAGACAAAAGAGCGAGAGGGGTGGGAAGGGGCGCGAGAAGACCCCCTTTTTGTTGCAAGGAGGGTGTGGGTGTTGCCACGATCAATGCGCAAGACAATGCGCAGAAACAAGGAGGGGGTGGGGTGGGAATCAGGAGAGAGGTGTGCGTGTGGCTGCGCAGCAAAGCGCAGCCCACCTACACATATGCCACCCCCACCCCCCCACCCCCACCCAGAAAAGACACCCGCGGAATAAGAAATGCGGGGATGAAGGCACCTTTGTTGTCACGAAAACCTCCAACCTACACCAGCCCCCCCCCCCCTCCCGCGGGGAGCCCCGCGCTACTGATCAGCGGAGTCACCCGCCACTTTCCTCTCCTGGATGGCGGCAAGATCTCTGGGGAGCACCCATCCCGCATTCTTGCTCTTCTTGACAAACTTGAAGAGGGGTGTCAGTGGAATGCCCAGCTCTATCCGGATGAAGTGCAGCACCAGCATGTTGGTCCTTGAGAGGATCACACGGGGGCCTTCCCGCTGCAGCAGATCGAAGAAGAGCTGCCGGTCGACACGCCGCTTCTCGATGAGCAATGCACGGTAGGAATGGATCAGTTCGAGCTGCTTCTCTGAGCACGGAGCCCCAATCTTCTCACAGTAATACATCAGCCTCGCATACGCTACGATGCATTGGTAGGACTCAGCCCGCTCGGAGCAGAGCTGGTTTGTCGCGTTCTGCCAGATCGACGGAGGGCCTGCAGACCTCACCGCCTTCAGGGGGGGGCCGGTGTACCGCGTGTCCGCCCAACGCTTTGCCTGCCCCTCCGCTAGCCTGGCGAGCTCTGCGAGGAAGGCAGGCGACTTCGCGACGTATTCCTTTGTCATCTCCCGCATGGCGATCGTCTCCTTCAGGACGTTTGACATATGCAGCTTCGAAGAGTATGTCAAATTCCTCCACTCCTGCGACTTCGCCTCATAGTTGACTGAGGACATGCAGGTTGGGGAGGCGCTCTCCTCCGCCCGGCTCATATACACCTTGCATGCTGTACAGTTCGGGTCGTTCAGAGCTACCACTGGGGACTGGTCCCTCCTCCGATAGCCCACACCACCACCACCACCCGCGCGGCGATATGAAGGGGACAGAGCCCCACCGACACCCCCCACGCCACCCCCCTCAGCCACACCCTCGGTGTCGAAACGGGTGGCACCGGAGGCGACGCGGAGTTTGGGGAGTTCGTCGGGAGGGAGCTGTGCGATGATGCTGTGTATCCCGGCAAAGTCGTTCGCCAGGAGCTGCGCTGTTTCATCCTCAGCATCGATCCCCCCTGCCGGGGGCGGATCCACCAAGGGCACCAGCGGCTCCGACACTGGGGTTGTCGGAGTGGGGGAGTCGAACAGGACACCCCCCACGGTGACAAGCTTTGGGGTCCGCACGGGGCGCCCCCCCTCCCGCGCGACACCCCCCGACGCGGGGCTCCGCATGACGCACATCGGAAGGCTCTCTTCCAGGGTGGGCACGACATCCCCGGTGATATGCCGCGTCCCGCTGACAAAACCCGCCTTGGTTCTTGTCGCCTTCTGCACCTCCTGCATGGGGAACTGCCCTGTCTGTGTCAACTCCGCGATAACCGGGTTGTGATAGATATGGCAGTGCGCCGGGGTGCGGAAGAGCAGCTCCTTCCGCTTCGCCAGCTGCTCCTGCCTCCGCGCCTCGCACTCCTCCTGCTTGGTGCGGAACCTCCGCCCGTGGAAGTCGATGGAGGAGAACTCATCCCTCACGAGGGCTGCGCCCCGCTGCGTCCGCATCGCCACCAGGTCCACCTGCTCCACCCCAACCACCCCTCCGTGAGGCCCGCACACCGGAACCTGCGACTCACCCCTCCCCGCCTGATACGCCTCCTCCAGCAGCTTCGACGTGCTATCCGGAAGCCTTTCGGAAACCCCCGTCGTCTCGCTTATGGTATGCCAAGCAGGGGCGTGCTTATCCGCCATATTATGCTGGACATGCCCGAATATCTCCTCGAGAGTCCCCCGAACCAACACATTTGCCGAAGCGGCTGTCAGCGGCTCCAGCTTTCCGGGCGCTGTGGAGCGGGGGGCATGGGAGTTGCCCCCATCTGACGCCTTCAGGGATATGGGGGAGGCAGCCCTCCCACGCGCATGGGGCGACAGCACCCCCCCCGGAGGGGGTGGCGGGGTGGCGCCTGTGGGGCTGGCGATGGGCTGCAGCACGATGCCTCCCGGTGCAGGGGTGGTGGGGTCACCCCCGATGTGGTTGCGCGGCACGGAGGCTGTCGGCAAGCAGGGGTGATAGGCAAACTTGCTCAGCAGCTTCTCCGACCCGATCGGGGCGTGGTGGTCGGGGAGCTGTATAGTGCGCTGCTGCGCGGGCTTCATGCCGGGCACCCCCGTGCCGCCAACGGGGGCTCCGCGCTTCCCCGTCAGCATCTTGCTTGGGAGATTCAGGTTGGACTCCACAGTGCAGCTCATCTCCTCTCGCATCCGCGCACGCTCCGCGCGGATGGTCTTCATGGCACCGCCTTGCTGAGGCGTGTGGTCGCCCCCCACTCCCTCGGGTTGTGAAGGGGGGTAGTCAAGGAGAGATACAGATGTAGAATACAGAGAGAGAAGAAGAAGAAGGGGGTGAGTGGCACGAGAAAGCTAACTCTCCCAGGTGGCGTTTGATTTGTCTGGAGCTTCGGGGGAGGGGGGGTGGGGGCAGCACGAGAGACAAGGAGAGGGTGTGAGGGGAGGCGGGGTGGTTTGATCGTCGAGAGTGAATGGAAAAGCAAGCCAGGGTGGGAGGGGGGGGGGGGTGGGGGGCTCGTGGGTTCACCCACAGCGCTCCGCCGAGGGGGGTCAAGCGGAGGTATGCATCAGAGTGGCCTGGGGTGGTGGGGTGGGGTGGGGCGATGGGGGCCTGTTGGGGAGGTGTGTTGTGTGTGGCGTCGTGTGGTTGGGTCGTTTGCAGCAGGGGTTTGTGTGACGCAGGTGTGAGCGTCTGGGGGATAGGCACGTGGAAGAGGGGCTGGGGTGGGGGCAGCCCGGGGCTCTGTTCGTTTCGTTCTGTTCGGGGTGCGCACCACCCGCACCCCTCTGCGCCGTTCTCATGGCCACTCTACGTGTGCCGATGCACACACATTGACCAACGGCACGGCAGATGCCAAAAGGCCACCAGGCCTTTGCGCGCAATCTGGTACCCCACAGCCAGCGAGGGCCTGTGCAGGTCTTCACACCTGGCCAGTAGCTGTTCCAGCTACAGATAGTCCGCCACACCAGAAGGTCAGGTCGATGGAACAGCATGACTTACGCCTTGAGCCAGTACTTCGGCTTTGTCAGCTTGTACACAGGCTCGTTACTGTGGATGAGGGGGTGGCGTGAATGGAAGTGTGTGCATCGGAATACTCAAGGTGTCATGGGGGCACAGCCCTGGTTGCTGTGGGCAGCCGTGCACATGTGATGTGCGCTCTGCTCATTTCACCGTCGCTTTTGATTGCGACGAGGGCTGGAAACACCGGGACCAGATACAATGGCGAATGCGGGCTGCCATTCGCCATCGATTCACCACGGGCAGCAGAGAAGCCAAACAAAGGGCATACCGAATCATGCCACTGCCAACAGTGTTGCGCACATGTGCACCCACCAACCACCGAACCAGGGGCATGGTGAAGCTGCGCCCAAGCATACACACAGGAAGCATCCGGAGATGCAGCACGTGCTGCAGGGTGATGATTTGACCAGCAGGGATCGTGTACAGACCGTCGGCCTTCCTGTGGAGTGGTGGTGGAGGTAGATTTCAGGACAATGGGTTACCGGCACACCCACGCAGAAAGCGTCGAACTAAGCTAGACAGGCCACCCCAAGGCCCACAAGGCGATGCACAAACAACACTCCCACAACATACCACGTCAGGTAGTTATCGGCGGGAAGCGGCTGGAACCAGAACTTACCACCGTATGGCTTCTCGTACACAGGCATCTGCTTCCACCAGGGCCGTTCCCGCTTAGTCAGGTACGTCCATCTCCGGTAGTTGGTTGTATACGAGCACGCGTACTCACGCGAATAGTGGAGCGACCTGCGACTCCAGGAAGTGTGCATCGCAACATGGCGGCTCAGAATACTGTAATTCAACAGCGTAGCGGTTGTCCGGCGGAACATTGCCCCCAGACAACGCTCCCTCGGAGCGGGACCCCAGGAGGGCACCTGCAATGGAGGTACGTGTGGTTGAGGCAGGGGGCGTTTCAAGGGATCGGCACAGGGCTGGCAGGCGGGTGGCAAGCAGTCAAGGGAGGGAGGGGGGGCACTGCTGGTCTGGAGGTGAGTGCTACACGAGAGGGAGGTGCAGGAGGCACGCCAAAAGGGTTGGCAGTGCACGCACAGCAACTCGCCTCGACTCACCTCTGCACATCGGCATGCCACACGCAGGGAAACGACACCGCAAACCCGTGTCCGCTTTGCTGGAATAACACACGAAGAAAGGACGCGGCCACAACGGCCGGACGCCAACACCACCCGCCGTGCAACGCAGGCACACACACACACATGCGATGCACATGCCCACAGATAGCAGCAGGCGGGGAAAGGGCAAATAGAATGGTATTTGAAACAAACAGACACACAGCCTTGTGCTGTGTGTCGAAGCTAATGGAAGCTGAGCCTCAGCAAGCGAGCACACACACAGAGCACAGCCCACAGCCCGTATATGCTCTGGTGCTCAGATGATCAGATGCTCTTTTACTAATTTTGCTGCTGCCAGCATGTTCTTCTCCATCATCTTCTTTTCCTCCGCTTGTGGCATTCAAACCACAGACGTGGAGGGGGACTCGTTCAGGGCGCACTCGTTGTTGCCGTAGGCAACACGGATGTACCCAGACTCACCCCAGCTGGAGCCCCACGAGTTCTTGATGATCCAGTAGTTGTCGCCGTAGCCGACAATCAGGACACCGTGGTCCAGCGTGCACTTGCCGGAGCAGCAGTTCGACAGGATCCCGCTCTTGTACGTCTGCCACTTCGTCGCGTCCACAGCGATCGACAGGGGGCCGCTCGTCGACACGAACGCCTTCATCTGCTCCTCCGTGTGGGTGATGTCCTTGTAGCTCTTGATGATGGAGCCCACCGTCATCCCCGTCACAGACTCGCACGTGTGGCGGATCCCCAGCGACGACTTGTAGGGGTACGCCTCCTCCGTCACGATGGCCCCGTTGTGCTCGCTCAGCAGCCACTTGAACGCGTTGTCCATCAGACCGCCCTGGCACCCGGCGTCCACCTTGTCGCACGACACCAGCTCCTGCTCGGACACAGACGTCAGCGTGTTCCCGGCAAGTGCCCACTGCCCCTCGATACCGCCGGTCGTGCTGTGTGTGTGGTGTGGCGTGATGTGGCAATCAGAAAACAAGAACACGTGGGGACGTGAGTGCTTGTTGTTAAGCCCCGAAGTTGAAGACCTCACACTTTCAATCAACAAGAAGAGAAACAGAAACACAGAAAGATGGATAAAGACAAACCTGAATGCCCAGCAGCTCCCGCACATGCCCTGATTCTTGACATGTGTGACGGCTCCGTTGCTACGCCAGTCGACAGACGCCTGGACGTCCTTCACCTGCTCCTCCGTGAACATCGGGGGCGGGCTCGCCTTCTTGGGGACCTGCATGTTGTGGTACGACTTGAACTCGTCCGCAGACAGGTCGGAGAAGGCGTTCACCCCGAACATCGCCCCCTGCGTCTGCTCCTGCTCGAAGCGCGCCGCCTTCAGCATGTTCGCCGTGAACACCGCGTAGCGGTGCTGCTCCTCCGCCTGGCTGGTGTACCGCTTCCCGTGGTCGTTCTTGAAGGCACGCCACAGCAGCTTCGAGTTCGCACGCACGTACTCCTCGCTGTACCCGTGCGCCTGCGCCGCCATCAGCGCGCACACAAGAAGGGCTGCGGTACGCATTTTGTTGCTTCTTGTATCCTGTGTGCGGTTGGTGTGTTGCGGGGTGGTGGTGTGGTGAGGCCGTGTTAGGTGTCGTTGTGTTCCGAGTTGCGGAATCATCTCGCACCGCTCCAACTCCTCCCGCTGCACAGGGAGCAGCGGCAGGTGTTAATTGCGAAGCTCTCGGGTGTGATGTGTTGTGTTGTATTGTGTTGAGGTATTGTATCAGTTATGGCCTCATGTGAGGCCATGGCACACAGGGACTGCTGCATCGTCAGACTCATTAAATCAGCTTTTTGTGGAGCCGAATCACCGGGAAAACCCTATCGGCGTGTCTTGTCATCATACGATGCGTGGAGGCGTGTTTGTGTCCCAAAGAGGTGTGTCAGCCGTTATGATTTACCTACAAATACAAGTTTCTAAGCAACGGGCTGTGCCCTCTTGGAAACAGCAGTCATTTTGTATCGTGATCATCATGTGCACCTCTGCCTGCCGGTGGGCTGCTTCGAGCTGAGGGTGTGCCATCGCAACACCCAGCATCTCGCACCGCTCCAACTCCTCCCGCTGCACAGGGAGCAGCGGCAGGTGTTAATTGCGAAGCTCTCGGGGAGGTATGTCCACAATGGCAACACGAAGCCCCGTCACTACGCCACGACAGATGCAACAGGGGGGACGGGGGACAGCTCGTCACAACTCTGGGTGAGCACCTCCAAGGGCAGGGCAAGGCTCTCTGATACCCCGTTGTACTGATGCCAGTGTGACTGATCATCCAGGTGCACCAGCGGCGTATCTGAAAAGAACCATATGTGGCGACATATCAGACAAGAGGAGAACAGGCGGTGACTCGCCCATAACAAACATCATTCACACGTTAGATTGTTGTTTGGCGGAGGTCACGCCGGCGAACCGTGTGGTGATACCTCCCACTGTGCCTTGCCCACTTCACACCTGCTGTGTGTGGTGTGCCAAGATTCTCCCTCTCGTTGGTTTGAAATCTAGAAGAGAAACGCTCGCAGTTGGGCAGCGCGGTTGGCAAAACTCTAGTGTGCAGCGCGGTGTGCAGCGCAACATCGACTCCACCCAGGCTCGCCAGCCCCCAAAGCTGCAGCCACAGAGCAACCCTGCAGAAGAGAAACATCCATCCATCAACATTAAAGGGCAACAATCCCTCTTCCAGGGGTGCCAACTGAAGCAATTTTTCAGCCAACGCTCTGAGACAAAAATTATTGGTCCCCAAAAAACACGTTCGTGGGTTCCCCGGGCCATTTTGAGGTGATTGTGCGACATGTCCGAAATCAGAGGTCCCAACCGAGAAAAAATTCTCACAAAAAAAACCCGCCAACGCATTTTACATTGACAGCGACACGACACAGGCGCGTGTACAATGCGAACTTTGGACAAAAATGTACACAAACTGACTACTTGTCGAAGAAGGATGGTTGGAAGATCCGGGGTGGTGTGGGCGCAGCGGAGTATGCGGGCGGCCGCTGTACCCACGGACAAGTGTTCGGCTGCTCCGCCACAGCATCGGTCTGCTGCCACCTGACCGCAGCAAACGTGCACAACAGGCCGGCAGATGCGTCAGTCCCCTCGACTAGTCCAGGTACGCGTATGCCGTACGCACTTTCTGAAAAACGCGCTGCACATAGTGGGTGGCTGAGCCCCGGATTTTGCTCTTGCCTTCACAGATGGTCCCTTGCCGCACACTGGCGAGTTACACACAAACACATGCAAGCATACTGCAAAGGCTTAGCCATGTAAGTCATGGCCATCTCCTGTGTTACACAGAGTCCCGAACGCACGCGCCATACGCGTACGCACGCCACCACTGGACAAGTCGGGCCCCCAACCCTGCCACTCTGCCACATCTCCCACCCACCTCCACAGTTTACAGTCGTGAAGCTTCCGGGAAGGGCCTGTTCCCAAAGGGGAAGCTTGACATCAAACTCGCCGGGCCACACTTCAAGAAACCCGAGACCATCCTGAAGAGCAGGACGAAGGGGAAGGGCTCCACCACACCGCGCCGCACGGGGTCGTCACCGAATCGGCCCACTCGTCGGGTCGCCAAGTCGATTTTCAATTCGATGCCGAAAGGCAGATATGCACTCCAGGATTCGGTAGTCGGGAGCCCCGACAAGTCGGTCTAGTCGGCGGCGACGAGTCGCCGATCACTGCGTCGTGAAAGGAATAGTTGTGGAGGGGAAGCTCAAGCCTTCGAGGCAGAGGTAGCCGTCACTTCTTGGCGGGAGAATGACTCGCCAGGTACGTTTTGCCGTTTAGCAATGGCAAGCCCGTGTGCAGTGCTTAGAATACACACCGAGATGAAAGTTGGCAGCGTCCGGAGGGACTGACAGCATTGCCAAGAGGGGCCTGATGTGAGACTGAGGGAAACAGGGGGCACGGAACCTGGGCCCCGAACGAGTAGAATCCAACTGTGGACCGAGTCGTCAGAATGCATCCAAATAGCCGGCGACGAATGATCCCCACCTGGGGCCGGGAGTACAGGCGCGTGTAAGCTCGCCCTTGTGTCAGCAGAAGAGCACTTGTGTTGTGCGCCAACTCGGGGAAAACAAAAACAACACTCCGCGGCCTGTGGAGGTTGCAGTTGATATCCAAAACCTGCCTAGTAGGCTGATCTTCTTGACATTGGCAGGATACAAATCACGCTGACTGCAACAACAGGTGACAAATGTTCCAAATCCGTTGGGGGACTTTGCTTAGAAGAGCGGAAAAGTGAGTCGCCTCGCACGGGATGGGAGCAGACTGACACATAACAACAGAGTCAACAGAGACAGGGAGCAAATGAGACAACTCCGTGGTGTGGATATGACGAGCAAAGTGTGACACGCCCACAGCAATGTTACAAATCTGCCGTGTACTTGTAACAAATGTGACAAATAGCGCAAATGTTACAAATGTTACAAATCAGTCGTGGACTTGTAACATTTGTGACAAATGCCGCAAATGTTACAAATGTTACAAATCCGCCGTGGACTTGTAACAAATGTTACAAATGCCGCAAATGTTACCAATGTTACAAATCCGTCGTGGACTTGTGACAAATGTTACAAATGCCGCAAACATTTGTTACAAGTCCACGACTGATTTGTAACATTTGTAACATTTGCGGCATTTGTAACAAATGTTACAAGTCCACGACGGATTTGTAACATTTGCGCTATTTGTAACATTTGTTACAAGTCCACGGCGGATTTGTAACATTTGTAACATTTGCGCTATTTGTAACATTTGTTACAAGTCCACGGCGGATTTGTAACATTTGTAACATTTGCGCTATTTGTAACATTTGTTACAAGTCCACGGCGGATTTGTAACATTTGTAACATTTGCGGCATTTGTAACATTTGTTACAAGTCCACGGCGGATTTGTAACATTTGTAACATTTGCGCTATTTGTAACATTTGTTACAAGTCCACGGCGGATTTGTAACATTTGTAACATTTGCGCTATTTGTAACATTTGTTACAAGTCCACAGCGGATTTGTAACATTTGTAACATTTGCAGCATTTGTAACATTTGTTACAAGTCCACGACGGATTTGTAACATTTGTAACATTTGCACTATTTGTAACATTTGTTACAAGTCCACGGCGGATTTGTAACATTTGTAACATTTGCGGCATTTGTAACATTTGTTACAAGTCCACGGCGAATTTGTAACATTTGTAACATTTGCGCTATTTGTAACATTTGTTACAAGTCCACGGCGGATTTGTAACATTTGTAACATTTGCGCTATTGGGGGTATGGAAATTTAGTCATTCTTAGTCACTTTTAGGCGATTTACGCGCGGTTTTTCGGCTGGGGAAAAGAGAGTAAGATTTTCGAAAAAAATCGATTTTTTCGCAAAAAATCGCATTGTGTCGTAGTCGCGCGTAGTCACCCGTAGTCGCCAGGTCGAGGTTACCAGATTCCATACCCCCCCGGGGTACTGAATTACCGATTTTTCGACATGTCGAAAAAAAAAATTTTGGCCGAAAAAAAAAATTTTTTTTTTCGGCCGACTAAACCGAAAATCGGGCCCTCTGGGGTGCCACACCGATATTTTTCGGATTTTTTTCGGATTTTTTTTCGATTTTTTTTTTTCGCGTATCCGTCAGGTGGACCACCGGGTGGGGAGAGATCCGGTGTGAGGCACTTGGGTCCGTCCAGGTGGGCAGGGGGAACCTGGGGGCGGGGGGCCTCAAAACCCGTCTACCAGTGCCGCTTCTAATCTCGTCGGTCTTGTCCCAACCACCACCAGCCAGCCCAGAACGCCCTGACGCTGCGACCTCGTCGATTTTTCCGTTTCGCCCATCCGCCCAACTCCGCCAACCCAACCAGCCCTACCCTTTCTCCCAGTCAGGGCGGTACTCACACGAGCGGCAAAGCGCTGGGGGAGGGGGGGGGGGGACATCAATAGGGGAGGGGAGGGGAGGGGGGAGGAAGGGAGGGGAGGAAGGGGGGGGGGGTTATGTTGTTTCTAACCCAGACCTGCTGTGCAGAGCCCGGGGGAGGGGGTGGCCAGCCCCTGTCTAACCATTCACAACGGCCACCTGCACACATCTATGAAAGGGGGGGGGGGGGAAGGTCCCGGGGGGGGGGGGGGGGGGGGGTGGTGGGGGTGGGGACGCTGCTCCGCCTACTCGCCCCGCTCCACCTCCGTCTGCAGCTTGCGCATGTAGACGCGCAGGCTGACCCCCGGCTCCCTCGTCTGGTTCCCGGGCTCGGCCTGCGCGCCCCCTTGCAGGATGCGCGCCTGCAGCCACTCCGCCGCTACGTCACCTGCCACCCTGGGCGAGAGGGGGCAAAGGCCATAGCTGGGGTGGAAGCAGTGCCTCCACGCCTCGACGGTGCGGGGGATGGCTCCTCCCATCGAGACGCAGGGGGCCATGCCGCGGGCCCGCGCTACCACCCCCTCGGCCTTTTTTTTGGTTGGGGTGGCCACCAGTCCAGGCTGCCCCAGGGTGGCCGGATTTTCGACATGTCGAAAAAAAAAATTTTGGCCGAAAAAAAAATTTTCCGGGGGGCTTCGCCCCCCGGACCCCCCATGTGGGGGGCTCCGCCCCCCACGCCCCCCGCCCCCCCCCCCCCCACCTCCCACCTCCCTCCCGGCCGGGGGCCGGTACGGTCGGTCGTCGGCTGCGGCCAAAGGGCGTGCGGTAGCCGACGCCCTTTTGTGCTCGCCTCCTCCCTCCCACACCTCTTTGTCCTCTTTCATGACGCGTCACCCTGCCTCCACGCTCTGACTTCTGTGACCCGCATGCCGCGTTGAGAGCAAGTCTTCCGTGTGCTGTCACCGAGACCAGGCCACTATCTGCTCTCAGGTTGGTAGCAATGGCCTTTTACCTGATGTCAAGCCCACGTGACAAAGACTCGTGCAGCTGAGGTCCTGGCTGGTCTGTCCTGTTGTCTGGGATCCTGTTCCCCCCCGCACCCCCCCTTCCCACACATGTCTGGTGCGTCGGTCGCGGGTTTGTGGCGCATCGGTCCTTTGGCCTGCCGGGCCTCCCCCCCGCACCCCCCCTCCACACGCGAACCGGTCCCCCTTTTTCAATTGCGACCCGGTTCCCGTGTTGTGTCGCGGCCCTCCCCGCCTCGCCTCCGACAGACTCTCCCCACAGTTGACGACGTGGGCAAACGGCGCCGACATCCTCTCATCACTTACCGTATTCTCATCAGGACGGTCGGTTTCCCTGACGCCACGACCACCAATGTGCTCCGATGCTTTTTGAAGGAGGTAGTTCATCCCCGACTCAGGCGTTTGCGGGAATGAGCTCGCCCACTTCTCCTGGAGGAGTACGCACCACCCGGTCGTGGCGCACCCGCACCCGCTGCACACCGCACATGACGAGTTGCGGTAGCAGCCGTACCCCACACAGGTTCGAGTGGTTTGCCATGGTCCTGCTCACGACGACCTGCAGGTCACCCGTTCCTGTCGTGCACGGGCAGGCAGTGCCAGGAGGTGGTGGCCTCGTCAATCTGGCAGGGTTTGAGTTTACCGGGGCGAGGCACTCCACTCTGGGTCTGCTGTTTGTGATGTAACAAGCAGGTCTGGCGGGGTGTTCAGGGTTCGGAGTGGCCCTCCTCGTTGGCATCCGTGCAGCAGCGCTATCGCGTCCCGGAATGCCCCGTGTCACACCGGTGGGAACAGGGGCCAGCACCGCCATCTCGAGGAGGACCCGGGCCGTTCTTTGGATTCTTCACAGTCGCAGCCTCCGGCTTGTCGTTGTCCGTCAGCGTAGCGCCCACCCAGCCTGCAGAGATCTTGCACCGTCTTCAACAGCAACTTTTGACCCGACAATTTTTGGGGCATTTTTTCACCAAAAAAAATCACTCTGCGCGCCAAGTCGAAGACTTGTTTGGGGACTTTTGGTGTCCCCAATTTTTCAATTTTCGAAAAATAAGCTCACTTTGCTAAACTGGACCCAACTCCCCACACTCTTTTTTAAGCGAAAAACAGCAAATTTCGGCCGATTTTTTCTCATTTTTTCTCATTTTTTTTCACCGACTTTTCCATACCCCCATTTGTAACATTTGTTACAAGTCCACAGCGGATTTGTAACATTTGTAACATTTGCAGCATTTGTAACATTTGTTACAAGTCCACGACGGATTTGTAACATTTGTAACATTTGCACTATTTGTAACATTTGTTACAAGTCCACGGCGGATTTGTAACATTTGTAACATTTGCGGCATTTGTAACATTTGTTACAAGTCCACGGCGGATTTGTAGCATTTGTAACATTTGCGCTATTTGTAACATTTGTTACAAGTCCACGGCGGATTTGTAACATTTGTAACATTTGCGCTATTTGTAACATTTGTTACAAGTCCACGGCGGATTTGTAACATTTGTAACATTTGCGCTATTTGTAACATTTGTTACAAGTCCACAGCGGATTTGTAACATTTGTAACATTTGCAGCATTTGTAACATTTGTTACAAGTCCACGACGGATTTGTAACATTTGTAACATTTGCACTATTTGTAACATTTGTTACAAGTCCACGGCGGATTTGTAACATTTGTAACATTTGCGGCATTTGTAACAAATGTTACAGGGGGCCCTCGCTACCAAGTGTGACTGAGTGAGAAAAAGTGAGAAGTCAGCCACGTTTGGCTGAAAACTGACGACTCGTGACTCACAGTGACTCGTAGCGAGGGCCCCCACAAGGCCACAACGGGTAAAATAGGTGAAAAAAGTGAAAAACCGTTTTTTGACCCAAAAAATGGCATTTCCTGGGGTGCGACCAATTGCGACCAGACCCAAATATGCCCAAAAAAGCATATTTTTGGTGGGCTGGGTCTCGCATTCACCTTGTGTAATTCTAAATAATTTTTGTCTCACCAAAACCCCTAACGTTGGCACCCCTACCTCTTCGGTATACCGAACTCCACATTTTTTGTGTTTGTCTGATGCCCCGACAGCTAAGTCATTGGTCTTCACAAAACATGCCTTTGTCTGTGCCTGTCATGCCACTTGACTTCATGAAGAATGAGGAGGCCAGGAGAAAGACAAACGTGAAACCCAGACAAAGAAATCGACCAACTGAATCATGCTAGCTAAACTACTGAAGGAAGTGCCTTTTTTCGTTGAACGCTACCAAGTAAAAAGACTCGCCTGTTTTGGCACACTGGGTGTGATGACAAAAGGGAAAGTGCAAACACGAACGTGATGTTGGACTCCTGTTTATGCCTGGATTCTTAGAACGCTTGGGTGGTATGCAAAAACAAAAAGTACCGCACCATAGTTCGGATAGTTCGCACCTGAGGCCTGAGGCCCGAGTATTGTTCTCTCGATTCAATTCCTGGGGCCAACGCCCGGCCCCCACCCCAACCCCACCCCGCCTCGACACCAGAGGCAGCGACGAAACAGGGACATCGGAACTGAGCAACGCATTGTCGAAGAACCCCCTTAGACCAGGCCCGCTTCCCCGACGCACCATTCGGAGGGAGCGTGGCACCAGCCATGCAGCTGTGCCACCTCACGCTTCTTGCACACCACCTCGTGATACCCAGGCGCAGAGCGGTCCTGCGAGAGGAGAACCCCACCCGTGGAGAGGATGTCAGCTGCCGTGTTGAACCCCACCTGCGTGCCCTGGGCCAGCAGCAGCCTTGCGGAGGCGAGGAGCGCAGAAGACGGGGCGCGGCGGTGCAGGTAGAGGTGGCTGCAGAGCGCAACTGAGGCCCGCATGACCCCGACCTGCCCCTCATCCGCCTCCGTCCGCGACCCTGGCTTGAAGCGACTGTAGAGATCGTCCACCACCCGGCGCTGCAGCGCAGCATTCTCTGACACGACCAGCGACACGAGCTGGGCGACCAGAGCGGCATCGCTCGGTTTGTCGGCAACGCGATTGCATGCTGCTGCACAGAAGGCCTCCTGCACGCTGGCGTCGTCGGCGAGCCCTGGCGACTGCTGCAGCAGAGTGGTGGCTTTCGCATAGACGCTTTCCGCCGTGGCTTGCTGCACCATCATCCTGACAAAACCTACCTGCTGCGGCACGTTGAGCGAGGAGGCGCCACCCGCACCGGAGGTGCGGTGCTGGGCAGGGCAGGGCACAGCCGTGTCGGGTGCCACAGAAGGTCCTGTGGCGGCAAGCCCCGCTTGGGATGCGTCTGGGGCAGAGAGTTCAGGGCGGACCGTCGGCGGCGGTGGCGTCGGTGGCGGTGCGGGGCTCCAGGTTGAAGCATCCTGCAGCTCCGGGGCGGTGGGCTGCAGGGGGGGTGCGTAGGGGGGCACGCCCTGCGTCTGGGCAGCGAGGCGGAGGACCTCATGCTGCAGCTGCTGGCGCAGGGCGCGCTCCTGCTGCAGCTCCATTTGCATGGCGGAGGCGCCCTGCGCGAGGTTCTGGACCTGGTCCTGCAGCGACATGATCTTGCACAGCAGAAAGGTGTACTTCTCTTCGAGGCGATCCATTGTGTGGGCCAGGGGAGCTGCCCGGCTACTGCCTGGGTAGGGTGTGGGTGTGGGGAGGGGCGGCAGGGGGTGAAGGGTGAGAAGTTTCCCGGCGGGGGGGTGGCAGCAGATCTGGTGTGTGGTCGGCAAAGTTCGGCCATTGTGGTTTTGCCTCCCAACACTCAAGACTGTCGCCATTACTGTCCGGACGATGAATGCACCTCTGCCCGGCGGTGGAGGGAGGAGGGGTTGGGGACAGCCATGCACCACTGCAGCTTTGTCAGGGTCGATTCCACTGCCCTCGCCCCACTGCGACGCACACGAGGAAGACACGGGCGATGATGGCACCTGCAGTGCCAAAGTACAATGCCACTCCGAAGCACTAGACAAAGTCACGGGGAGGCAGGCATCCACAGCATCTCGTATAGGACACACACAAACAACGGAGTCAACGACCACCCGCTGGGCTGGCCCCGCTCCTATATAAATATCACACACGCGAACACGTTAGTGACGGGCTCAGCCGCCCCGAGCCAAGAGATCTTGACAAGCACCGATAACCTTCGTCGTCTCTGCATTTGTAACACCGCTCTGCTGCACAGTGTCCAGCACATATTGGAGCAAGCCCCTGTTGTTCGGCTGCTCAGCCAGCTCCGCTGCGGCAAAGAAAGCCTGTCGACGTGGTGGTGGTGGGTGTCACACCGGCACGGGGAGATGGTTGAGGGAGGGCATGCCGCCCCGAAAGAAAGCGCCAAAAGGACATCAGCATCCTATCGGCCCTCCTCTCAAGCGGCACAAAAAGAGGGGCGTGTGAATTGAAACGTCGGGGCATACCTTCTTCCACTTCTTGCAGTGCAGCAGTGCCTTGGCGAGCTCTGCGCTCGGGGAAGATATCAACGGGATCAACCTCTCCGACACCTTCACTTCCGGGCGAGGCTCCGCGCAGAACTGCAGGTGGTGGCGGCGGTGGGGAGTGATGACTCTGTCAAAATCAATCCATCAAAACACACTGCAGGCACCGTACGCTCCCACTGGCTCTTTTCGTTGTGACAAGCAGAGCTTTGTTTGCCTGGCAGATGATGATCTCCGCCCCCCCCCCCCCTGTTCCCCCATCCGTCGAACAACAATCCCAACAAAACAAACCACGTAACCCTCGTGTTGTTGGGCGGGGGACACACCTCAGCAACGCAAGCAAGGACAATGCCATCGAGATCCGACGGCGGCATGGTATTGTTCATCTGGCGCAGAGTTGCCTCAACACGCTTGTCGTCACGCCTGCGCGCGATGCCCAGCACCGCCTCCCTGAAGGTCTCCGTGCGGGGGAGATCGAGCTGCCGGATCAGCTGGAACCCGAAGGCAAAGTCCAACGACAAGACGTGCTCTGCCACCGCCTTCTCATCCGCCCTCCCCCCGAACAGGGTCCGCGGCCGCCCCCCCGACACCGGCAGCACCCCCTCCACCACAGCAGCCGTGTCGGACCCCCCTCCACCCGCCTTCAGGACGGCCGACACCTGATCCCGCAGGATCCTCAGCACACCCACCTGCAGCCCGAGCTTCTCCGACAGGTCATCCAGCACCTCTGGGGCCATGTGGGTTGGGGGCAGGATGACGCCGCCGGCACCCGGCACCTCCGGCACCCGGCTGCTGCCACCCTCGCTGGAGGGGACAGCATACCCACCACATAGGGCATACAGCTCGAGGGCACCCCCGGCCTCAGCAACGTCACCGCCTCTGCTGGGGAAAGCCACATAAGGCTGCCCCTTTTGGACAGCAGAGGATGCCTCCTGCGCGGCTGTCTCCAGCACCGCCACCAGCTTGTTGAAAAACGCTGCCGAAACCGAGGCGGGTGTTGCGGAGGGAGCGGACTGCGAGCAGAACTCAGCGAACATCGGGAGGAGGCCCCCTTGGGAGGGACCGCCCCTCTCTGCGCCACCACCCGCCTGCCCTGTCCAGCCGAAGAACCTGAGGAATATTTCGACGTGTGTCCAGGCGCACCGCGCGTGGTCCTGCATCCAGGCCTGCCACTCCGCAGCCTCTGTGAGGGCAGCCACCGCGGCAGAACCGCCGCAACCCTCCTCACCCGCGATGGATTTGAGAAACCCGCAGGCCCGCTCCGCGCTCTCCCTGCAGAGCAGGAGGCTTGGATCGCACCCCTTCAGCGCAGCGCGGAGCCCCGCGGAGCCACCCGTCTCCCTCACAGGCACGAAGATACGGGGGACGAAGAGGTGCTGGCGCCCCTTCTCCACGACATGCCCCACCGCCTGCGAGATCTCCCCCCTCGAGATGTAGAACGCCACGATGTCATCGTCGGAGCCGAACCGGGCTGTATACCTCAGCGCCTCCGCATGCCTCGCCTCCGCCAACCCTTTGCATGCCGCGTCGGGCAGTGGGTCCATCTCCCCTGTGTCGGAACCGAACTCCGCATGCCGCTGGATTGGCGGGCCCTCCAGCATGTCATGGATGTCGGATAGCACCGCCGCGACAGCCCCGGGGGAGGCACGCTCGAAGGCATCCCATGCCGCAGTCCACCACCCCAGGAGGATCGCCCTCCGCCCTGCGGAGATCCAAACGCTATCAGAGGGGATCCCGCAGCACGACGCGACCCGGGCTGCCAGGCCCACACGGTCCCACTCCACTAGAGCATCCACGACACGCTGCACCACAGCGGGGTTTTCCAGATCGCCAATGGAGAGTGTTGCGAAAAGGATGATCTTGTTGGATGCGGGGGTGGCTGGAGGGTTCGCCTTGCCTGGAGATGCCACATCGCCCCTCGGTGTCGGGGAGGCAGCTCCTGCCATCCGCGGGGTTCCCGCGTCCGACTGCAGGGGGGTTGCGGCAGGGGAGGCGATCTCCGTCACAGCGGGGTTCACATCGTAGCGGTGGCCCACGGAGAGCTCAATGCTCTTGAGAAGCTCCGCTCTGCTGAGCATCACGCCGCAGTCCCGCAGCTGGGAGGCGAGCGGGCTGTCCTCCGCAGGTGATCCGCCTGCCGCAGAGAGGAGGCGCGATTCCGCCAACGCGCAGAGCTCGTGAACCGCAACAACACCCCACTTCCTCCCCTTCGCGGGGGCGACGTCCTTCAGGAGGCTCTGACTCAGGTCTGCGGCAATCCCGAGGCATGTCTCTGCAGCGGCCGAGTCATCACACATCATCTCCACCAGCGACTTGCAGAGGGAGAGGCACGGCGCCTGCGAGTATACAAACCCCTGCCGCAGGGGGTCCTCCGAGGAAAAGGCGGGGGTGCTGGCATGGAGCTGCTGAGGGGCGCACAGCCCTTCTGGGCCTTCTCCCAAGGGGGGAGATGTAAGGGGTACGGACATGCTCTTTCGGGCGTAGAAATCCAGGACGTGGATGGGGAGGACCTCCTCGGGGGAGGCGAGGAGAGCGTGGTGGACGCAGTGGACGTTTCCATCGCGGAGGAGCTGCTCCGCGAGGACATCGGGGCGTTTCACCAGGTTGAGGACGTCGGGGTTGAGCGCATCCCCCAGGGAGTCGAGGAGGGTGAGCCCGACGAAAACCTCATGCTGCACACCGCCTATCCCTGCGACGATCTCCTTGTCCTCTGAGGAGTGGAGGGGGCAGGCGGCGAACCCGAGGCAGACCTCGCGAGCCTCCCCCTCCCCCCACACCGCATCGAGGGTCTCGAGGTATTCCGAAGCCTCTCCAAAGCTTCCGGCGGAGACGAGGGCTCCCAGAGCCCTGCCGTGGAGGAGGCGGGACAGCTCCCTCCAAGGGGGAGGCATTCCGGCGAGGGAGAATTCGAAGCAGGCCTGAAGCACATCGAGGCAGCTCTCCGGGGCACCCACCGCATGGAAGAGCTCCAAAAGAAGCCCGTGGTGTGACGGGCGGAGCCCGCAGGAGGTGAGGTCCGCCTCTGTCGCAGCCGGGGGTGTGGAGTTCCCCCGCTCCCTCCTCCTCCGCGCCGCCTTGGCTGCCGCAGGGGCGCCCACGATGTGCGCCTCACCCAGCAGCTCCGGAAACCTCTGGAAGCAGGACACGATGGGCTGTGCCTTGGGGTGTGCCAGGAGCTCGCTGTGGAGGGCAACCGCCCTACGGAGGCCTTCCGCCTCAGGGATGGTCCCCCGTGGGACAACCGCGAGGATGGAGCCGACAATGCGGTAGGGGAGAACACCGCGGTATCTCGGGGAGAGGAGGAAGTCGTGCACCACCACGGAGAGGCATTCTGGCGCCCCGCCCCCCCCGACCCGGATGAGAAACTCGGAGGCGCGTTGGATGAGAAGCTCTGCGGAGGCGGAGTACATCTCAGAGGTTGTCGCGGCGGCAGCAGCGGCCCCACCCTCCGCCGGGCTCTGCGGGGTGGCGGAGGAGGTGGAGGTGGCAGAGGCAGTTCTGTCGGCGCCCCCTCCGCCCCCGCCTCCACCACGCATGGCACCCAGCTTCTTCGCAAACATCGACAGCTTGTTGTTCATCCCGGATGAGGTTGGGCTTTGCGGTGCTCCCCCTCCTCCTCCAGCTGCGGCAGGGCTCTCCACCGCCTCTGCAGGTGAGGTCTGATCCTGCTGCTGCGCAGCAGGAGGCAGAGTTGAGGGGAGAGGGGGCTGGGAAGAAGAAGAAGAAGAAGAAGCGGGGGTCTCCCCAGGGGGTTCTTTGTTCCGCCGCCCCGCCGCCTTCCCCTGCAGCTGCTGTGCGGTGCGGAGGAGGAGGTTCGCCGTGTCGATCAGCGCAGTCCCGCTCGGCCCCTCCGGGGTCAGCTCCCCAAAGGCAACACACGCAAGCGCCTCATCGAGGGATGCGCTGTAGCGGAAACGCTCCGCCTCCCTGCGGTAGAACGACACCCCCCCCTGGGGGAACCCTGCAACCACCTCCTCCGAGAGAACCCCCGAAACGAGCGAGGAGGTTTCTGCGGCAATCCCATCCGGCGGGGCGGATGCCATGAGGGTGCCGATGCGGCGCATCACCTCTGCCGACCCCGGCGGAGGGGAGGCTGGGCCTCTCCCGTCGCCTCTGAGGAGGGACACCTTGCGGTGGTGGGTGGGGTGGGGCTTGCCGGTCCCCAAACCGGGTGTTTCCGCCGCAGCGAGTGACAAGGAGATCCTCTCCGCGTCGAGCGGCATAACCGCCTGCGCAGTGGGGTGGTCCCCCGGCGGAGCCGGGGGGGCTGCGTGCCGCCTGAGGAAGTCCTCCACGACACAGAGCCTCGCGGCGAGCCACCTGTCTATCTGCCCGAGCGATTCGGCATGGGGTGTCCCCGAGGCTGCCTCAGAGGCCCCGGAGGCAACCTCCGCCATGTGGCTGAGGAGGGGGATGTCCAAAGGGGGCACCTCCGCTCCAGCCCCTCCACCACCGCACCCCCCCCTGGCATCCAAAAGGGTCGCTGCGGCGAGGAGCGGGATGCTGGGGAGCCCAGGGGTTGACACGCCACCACACCCCTCCTGGAGGAGGGCGCCTTGGAGCCACCGCATGATGCTGACAGACAGCCTCGGCGGGGGTGGGGGTGGGGATGCATCGCAACCCACCTCTGCAGAGCCTCCCCGCGGAGGGGGTGTCGAGGGTGCCGGGGGTGGTGTGGCATGGCCTACTCCGCTCTCGGCAGGGTTGTCTATATCCTCCGCAGGGGGGAGCTCCCGGGAGTCGCACAGGATGAGGAACACCTCTGCGGCGAGGTCATCCCCTGCGAGGGCTGCGAGGTCTGCCGCTGCGGCAAAATCGCCTTCGAGAAAGACCTGCCTCTTGAGGTATTCACTCGGTGCGGTGGAGAGGAAGGCAGCCGCGTCGGAGCTGTGGGTGAGCTGGACCCCTTCCACGACATACCGAGCGAGGGAGCCACAGAGAGTCTGCTCCCCTCCGACGGAGTGGATTACCTTCGCCACGGAGGATGGGGTGTGAGGGTGCGTGCCGCCGCAGAGGAGGGAGGCGAAGATCTCAAACGCATCGGGCTGCACCTCGAGGTGCCCGACCAGGCCTCGCGTCGCGACGGCATCCAGCGGCTCCACCGGGAGGGCATCGAGAACCCCATCGCAGGGCTCCCCCTCCGCCCCTTCGGGTGATGTTGCCACGCCTTGCGGACCTCCAGTGGAGGGGGGTTGAGCTTGATTTTGAATTTGAATTTGAGTCGGATTCGGGGTTGAGCTGGAAGGTGGAGACCCAGCACGCCTCGCTGACCCCGGTGAGGCTGCCCTGCTGGTGAGATCGAGATCCAGCCGGCGCGACGCCGGCTCTGGCAAAGGGGAGACAACCGACGCCCCCTCCAAGAGAGACGCCTCCCGGTGGAGAAGATGGAGCAGCTGTGGTGGGGGGTGGTCTGCGGTAGAGGAGGGATTATCCTGGGGCGGCTCCCCGACACAGAATGCGGAGACAACCTCAGAGGCATGCGGCCCGTCTCCTGTCTGAATTGCCTCCGCGATGAAGGCGGCTGCAGGGCGGATGGACGACAGGAGGGAGATTGAGGGGGGTGACACCCCACCCCCGCCCCTCCCCTGCTCCGCAATCTCCAGCCTGCACAGCGCATGCCGGATCAGCCTGCGGAGCGCCTCTGCAAGGCGGAGCCCCTCCTCAGGTAGAGCCTCGACAGCCCCACCACACGAGGTGGCAGAGTGTGGTACCTCAGCAGAGGATTCTTCTCCCTTCTCCCCCTCCTCACACTCCTGCCCGTCAGGGTGCCCCCCCGCAGAGGCAGGGGTGGGTGATGCAGAGGAGGATGAGGATGAGGGGGCCTGTGCCTCCCCCACCGCCGATTCGACAGCCTCGAGGAGCGCCTCAAAAACCCCCTTTGCAAACCGCCCCTCCGAGAGGAAGGGGGTTGCCTCCTTCGCAGGCTGCTGTGTGGCAGAGGCTGCCCCTACTCTGGAAGGGATGTGGAAACCCAGAGCATGCGATGCCCCCTTCACTTCGGCACGCGTGAGGTACATCAGCTTGAAGGCTTGGTATGCCGTGACGAGCCTGGCGGAGGGGGAGGCGATCTGCATAATCTGTGCGGCAAACTGCTGCGGGGTGGCCCCACCACCCTCTCTAACCACCGCTTTGAGGAGTGCGATGAGGCAAGCCACGCCTTGGAGGAGCGACGCCTCTCTGTGGCGAAGCTCGAAGTGGGGGCGGAGCAGCGCGGGGCGCGCTGCGAAGGCCTCTTGGAGGGAGCCCAGATCGAGGAGGAGGAGGTGGCTCTGCAGGGATTTGAGGAGGGTGCCTCTACCTCCAGCAGCAGCAGCACCTCTGGCGAGGGCGTTGGATATGCGGGAGACTCTGTCGAGGCATTCATCCCCCTCGCCTTCGCAAGCGCCGGCCTCACTCTCCGCAGTGTAGCGGAGGCCCTGCTCGAAGACCCGGAGGAGGGCAGCCCAAAGAGGGTCGTCTCCAAACATCTCGCCGTCGCCGTGGGACTCCATGAAGGCAACCCCGACAGGCGAGCTGAGCGACTGCGACAGCATCTCGGAAATGCTCTTCCGGAGCTTCACCTCAAAGAGGGCCGACTCGCAGAGGTAGCGGATCCCGGGATCCGCTGGGGTGTCACCACCGCCACCGCCACCACCCCCCTCCGCCAGGCTTTGTATTATCCCCCCGAGGTTGGGGGGGCGCTTCGCACCGCTCCAAGGGAGGAGTCCAGGCGCCGGCGGCGCCGCAGAGAGGAGCACCACGAGGAGCGGGCGGAGGGGGCGGAACGCCGGGGCGGAGAGGAGGGAGTGGAGCGACGCGGAGAGGCGACCCCCACCCCCCTCCCCGAGCCCCTCCCCCCGGGAGATGGCGTCGTTAACGAGGTGGAGGGCTTTGAGGAGGACGAGGTGGTGGGGTGAGATGCCATACGCTTCGGACAGCCTCTCCGCCACCACGCTGAACAGCAGGGGCGAGAGGTAGCTCGCCTCACCCGCCTCTGCGAGGCCCCCCTGCCCTGGCGGGTCTGGCTGGGTCAGGAGCTGGATGATATCCTTCGTCTCCTCCAGGAGGGACGCGGCATCAGGCTCCGGAGACACCTCCCCGAGGCCCAGGATCTTCTCCCGGAGGGCCGACTCCAGGGCGGTGGAGGCGGCGGGGATGCACGCTGCATCACCTCCACCTCCACCTCCGCCCCACCTCCCTCCAAGGGCTTCGGCAAGCCGGGTGTAGGCATGCTGTGTCGCCCGGAGAAGGGTGCACTGCGGGGGATGTTTTCGTGACACCGTGGAGCCCAACCCCTGCTCCTCCGCCGCACGCCTCTCGAAGATTCGGAGGATCTCCCTCAGAAATGCCCCGGTGTGCGATTCGCTCGCCTGCCTCTCCGCGGGGCTCCTGCTGGGGTCGCAGAGGGGGAGGTGGTTGCACATCTCTGAGATAGCGTCGAGAATCTCGGCGTCGGATGCCCCTGCCTGAGCCCCGGATTTCGCAGCATCTATCGTGGCGGAGGTGAGGCGTTTGGTGAACTGGCAGAATATCTCGAACCCCCGGGGGAGCGCGGCAGACACCTTCAGGAAGAAGAGGAATGCGAGCCCCCGGTTTCTCCGCGCCGCATCCGGCGTGGGTGCTGCGGCGGGTGCTGCGTCGGGCGCACCCCCATGCTCCGTAAACACAGCGTAGAGAAAATCCGCGACATCCCCCGGGGATTGGAAGTGGTTGAAATCCGACGGACGGCACCTCCTCAACGAAGCGGAGGTCCTCCTCAGCGAGGTGCTGTTCAGGCACTCCCCTTTAGCATCCAGGGTGAAGTCGCTCGAATCCTCGTCTGGATCCTCCGCCCCGGCGGACTGAGGCGTGACTGTCGCGGCGAGGTCGCTTCCATCGCTGTGGACTCCCTCCCCGGTGGCTCCGGCGGGGGATGGGGCGAAGAACTGGCACTGCAGGCTGGGTGTGTAGTGGTCTGCGATATAGCTCGAAACAATCTCACCGAAGCACAGCGCATAGCAGTGGTTGCCATGCCCGACCAGCTCGGATGCATCCCTGCAGAAAGTGGTGAACTCCATGTACTTTGGGGTGTCGGCGAAGATCTTCTGATTCCGTGGGGTGTCGGGGCTGAGCCCCTGCAGCGGGATGGGGATCAGCTCCGCCCGGGCAGTGCCCTCCTCCGAAACGTGCTGTGCGGCAAGGCTTGTGTAGTCGTGCCAGGCGAGGCACCGGAGGTGGTGCAGACTGGGCAGGGACACATTCCATTGGATGGCGAGGTGTGAGTCCCAGAGCCAGTAGGGCGGTGCGCTGCTCCAGGCTTCAGCTTCAAGCTCGGATCGGGACAGGCCCCACCTCGCCAGGTCGGCGAACAGCCTCAGCACGCCAAGCTGTGCCTCGGCGCCGTCTCTGTCGTAGATCGAAACGAGCAGCGCGCGTGCCAGATCGTACTGCCCGACCTGCAGGTGCCATGCGGCGGTTGCGAGTTTCTTCCTCTGCTCCCCTGCAAGCATGAAATCCATTGTTGGCGGTTGTTTCGGGCAGGGGAGCGTGTGTTGCGGGATGAGTGGGACAGGGGAGGGGGAGGGACACCCGCCGGCCGCGCTACATGAAGCGGCCCCAGGTGGGTCCGGTGTTGGACACACCCTGCTGGAAGGGGGTGGGTGTGCACAGTAGTGATAATCGGATCAAGAGCAGAGCGTGTCTGTCGGTGTGCCAGGCACACCCCGTTGGTGGGTGCTATTGTTTTCCGACGAGCCAACCAACAGCTGCTAACAGGGGGCCGCTACCTTTCGGAAAAGGGGGGGTGTGGTTGCAGGCAACGCAAAAGCGACCCGATGGAGGACGGGAGGGTGTGAGGGGGCGGGGTGGGGTGCGAGGGGGCGTCACCCGCAGGGCGCGATGCCATATTTTTTTTGTCTAGCCATGTTCCTCCGTGACCCAGCCGCCTTGCGGCTTGGTTGCACAATAATACCACACATCACCACCACAAAACTCATACTACACACACACCCTCCAGCCCAAATGCCTACCTTCACAGGGCCTCGCTGGAAAATACGTGCGTCTTGCGCAGCACGCTTGCTCCCTCTGTGAGAAGGCCTCACCCACACCCCCAGTATGAATCGGATCGTGAGGCCATAGGGGGGAGAGGGGGGGGGTGGGATGTACGAAAGAAAGCCACTTGTTTGGCAGATGAGCGGTGGCAACTCGATGTGTTCATCCCGATCACCAACGGTTTGCAGGCAGTTGGGCTGCTCAAACTGTCACGGGGGGGGGGGGGTGGGGGGGTGTGGGGCTGACAATCGCACATTGTTTCTTTGGGCCCATTTTGACAGGTCACAAAACGGGCCCGCAACGCCTCGCGCTATTTTTTTCCCCAGGGGGCCTTTTTCTGCAGCGAGAAGCCAATGGGGGGGGAACCGTACTGCTCTGTGTGCCAAAACCTGAGCCATAAGTGGCACATGCATTGCGGCCAGAGAGGCGGAGGCCTCCAATGTGGCTGTGCTGCAGGGGGGCCCCCTGTCCGCCTGTACGCACACAAAAAAATGGTTTGGGTCGCATGCCGTGGTGGCTGGCAGGCTCGCTTTCGTTCCAGACTAATTTTTCAACCGTGCTGAAATGGAATCCAATCTCGGCACAAACGGCACACAGTGGGTGGGAGTCGAGAGTATACATCGGCAAGCGAAAATGAATAACTAAACCGTGATGACCCGTAATGACCCTGTTGTCCCTGAAGCGGCCGGTATATGTGGTTCTTCCGTTCTTAGTGACATCATGCATTGGTGGAGATTCCCTCCTGAGGCCTTTTTTTTTTTTTTGCGCAGTTCTTTACGCAAGGGGGATTCAGGAGCAGCTCCGCAGGCTTCTCTTTTTGTTCTCACTTGTCGACAGCGTAGGACTTCACACCTGCACGCGGTGACCACTCTTAATGCCGTCTCGTTTTGAACCTCACTATGCTGCGCCCTCCCGCTGGTTCCTCAAGATCTGCATGCAGGCAGTTCAAGACTTTCCAGATCTGCAGATTATAGGCAGATGACACCAGGAGTGGTCTCCTTCCCGTGTTTTCTTTCTGCCAAGGTTCATCACCCCACTGTATCCCATCCTTTCGCGGTGGGTGGTATATTTACCGAGATCTCCACATCAGGAGGGGGGGGGGTTTCTGCGAGCCGCGTTCTCCACCACTCTTCCTCAGCAGGAGGCCCTGAGCTAGCTTTGGTTGCCATGCCCCAGAGGAAGAGCCTGCAGAGCCGAAGCGACATTTTCCCTGGCGGCCGGCAGCTGCAGTCTCGCCGAGGGACAAGGAAGCACGGTTCGAACCGCTGCAACCCACCCACCCTTGGGCGATGGGTTGCACGAATGCCCGAGTTTTTGCGGGGATTCTCTGCCACACCCGGTAGGATAAAGGTGAGCGTGGGGCAGCGGCGGCGTCAGTGGTTTTTGATACAAAAAGCAACCCCACCCCCACCCCCCCCCCATGACCCCCACCAACACCAACACCAAGACACACACTCATCAGTTCACGAGACGGCACCAAGCCACACTTTGGGGTGCACGCGCCACCTACACACACCCGCTTCGATGCCGCTTGTCACCGCTTTTCGTTAAAGGAGAAACGTTCGAGAGGACACTGCCGGTGGGAGAGTCGCCGCGGTAGCTGGAGAAAATCAAATTGGTATAGGGCGCGGGGGCATGGGTGTGGGGATGGGGGGAGAGGGGGTCGTATAACTTCCAGTGTAGACGGATGAGAAGGGGCGGTAGTTGCAGAGTAAGAAAGAGAGAGGGACAGGGCGCCGTTTGCTCTGGCTGGGGCTTTGCTGGAGCTTCAGGAGGGAGCCAGCGGCACACTGTCAAGCAGTTGAGAGAGAGAGAGAAAACTTTGATTTGTAGGTGTTTGCTGCACGAGATCAGCTCAGTTGGTGCCTTGGGTGGGAAACGACAGCGGGTGGGCAGCCTCAGTGCAGCTCCCCGGCACCCCCCCGAGTCCGCAGTGTACATATGATTGCTGTGACGTACAACACAAGAGGGGGGGGGGGGGCACCCCGACACTTCGAAACACATTTCGGCATCTCGCATCCGCTGGAGGGGAGCTCAGGGAGCAGGGGGCTCAGAGCGGACACACCCTCCCACCTCAATCCCTCGTCGCACTGATATTCGGATGTGCTGCCTCCATGCGGGCCTTCGCTTGACAGTGCAGCAAGTGGGTGCCCTGACATATATGGGGCACACTGGCACAGCTTGGCACAGAGCGCAGGCCCCCACGGCACACCGCATGTCCTAGAGCCTTGCTGCCTTCGCAAAGGCAATACCCGCGAGGTGTTCCGGGTAGGATTCCAGCGCCTTCTGGAACTTGCCCTGGCGCCTGAACATGCGGATGTTCTCCTCCAGCGCGTACAGCTTGTTGATGTCGGCGCGCATCTCGCTGCCCAGCTCCAGGTAGCGCACGCTGGTCTTCGTCATGTCCTCAACCTCACGCTTCTGGATGGCGCCCATCTCGGTGTACGTCGCCAGGGCATGGCTGCAAGAAAGGGGGATGAAGGGGGATGTGTGAAGATGGCAACCATGTGGTGGAAGAGCGGCTGTTCTGTGGTGCAGCGAAACTCCGATGCCAACCTCCACTGCCCGCCACACACTTCGGTGCTCGGCAGTTGACGGCAAAGCTCAACTGTTCCCACCTTATCTCGAAGAAGAAATGCACCAAAATAGCGACTTGACATACCGCAGTGATTCTTTTGAGACCGACTCGTAGAAGTTGAGGTTGCCGAGGTGGAAGAGGGTCAGCCCGAAGGCCTGCAGCTGCTTCACAAAGGTCTCCTCCTGGATCAGCTGCTCCGCCAGGGCACGCTGCTTGCGGGCGTTCTTCTCACCACGGTTGCAGAAGACCCCCACGATGCCCGCCATCGCAAGCCAGTACGACTCGATGACAGGCCACACCAGCATGCACATGAAGGTGTACTCAGGAGACCACAGCTCCGTGTCAGTCGAGAAGAGCAGGATCTTGTCCTTGTCCTCAGGGTCGAGCTGGATGGTCCCTGCATCCACGAGAGACTCCGTTGCGAGGCGGAAGTTCAGCTCCAGCGCAGTCTCCTTCTCCTCAGGCCCTGCCTGGGCAACCTCGACCGCACCGCTGCCCTTCTTGGAGTTCTTGAAGAAGGCATCCTTGATCCTGTCGGACTTCCCGGAGAAGACAAACTCTGTCTTCAGGAGGTTCGACAGCATGCCGGTCCGCTTGATGAGCTCTGAGCGGTTGACAAACTTGCGGTGCGGCTCATGCCGCATGAAGGAGTGCAAAGATGCCGCAATGATGGACTTCTCCACGAAGATGTGGATAATAGAGTTGCGGTAGAAGGACAGCTCCAGGTGGTTCGCAACGGAGTAGATGGGCTCGAGGTACATGTTGCTCTCGATGAGGTCACGCATCACATTCAGCGAGTTGTCAATCACATCCGAGCTGGCGAGGGTCGACGGCCAGCAGACGTGCCCCCCGTTGCTCTCGATCTCCCTCTTCAGCCACTCCGACTTGTGGATCAGCTCCTCACGCCCCACACCCCGACCGCGGGTCGTGAGCAGCACGGTGGCGACAACGCCTGTGGGTGTCACAGTCGAGATGCTGTTGATATCATCCATCACCTTGTAAGCAGCACTTTTGTACAACGCGATACGGTGCATCACGTCTGTCGGGCTGAAGGCAGACTGCTTCCGCCCGAGATACTCCTTCACATAATCCCGCACACGCCACCCCTTGGAGATGCGGATGTGGACACCCCCGAGCGGGCTCCCCACTGTCAGCAGGCTCCGCACCTGCTCCATCATACCCGTCACAGTCTCCTTCTGCTTCTTCGCACCCATCAGCTCGCGAGCGTACTCATGCCCCTCCATAAGACGGTCGTACTGCACGGAGATCGGGACAATGATGGCATCCTTCGCATGCCCATCCAGCACCGCAGAGAAGACATTCCCAACAAGCCCCACCTTGGGCTGCAGGAGCTTTCCAGTCCTGGACCTACCCCCCTCTGGGAAGAACTCGAGGTTGACGCCCCTCTTGAGCAGCTCCTCCATGAAGCCGTACACCACAGCGGTGTAGAGGTTCCCATCGCTGCCGCCGAAGGACCTGCGGATGAAGAAGGCGCCGGAGCGCTGCAGGATTTCGCCCACCATCGGCAGGTTGAGGTTGTCCCCCGCAGCGACACACGGCAGGCTGATGCCGATGCGGAACAGCATGTAGTGCAGCGCCATATAGTCGATGTGGCTCTTGTGGGAGGGGAGGAACACCAACGAGATACCCTCCCGCTGTGCGAGCTTTGCCGTCTCCTGCAGGTATTCGTACTCGTCCACCTCCAGGTAGATGCCGGAGTACACCTGGTGTCCGATGAGGTCCACAGAAGAGGACAGCATCGAGATGGCAGTGGACCAGAACCCCTTCGTCAGCTGATTGCTCATCTCCCATGCCTTTGCCTTCATGGCCCGCTTGGCCTTCTTCCCGTTGCGGTTCATCTCCGCATCGATGACCTCCTTCACACGGTGGTTGTTGGCTGCGGCGCGGGACACCTCATCCCACTTGATCTCGGAGTAGACGTTGGCACCCGTCATGTCCTTGAACCTGTCGAAGGGACGCCCATTCGAGTTCTTGTCACGCGGGAGGGCATCGCGTGTGATATCCACTAACACCATTTTTGCCCAGCAAGGTGTCAGGTGTCAGCAGCTCACACCGCCAGGAGGCAGGGGGGGGACAGCCACGGACAGCAGGAGGCGGCAAACGCCCTAAAGGCAAGCACGCCTCTGTGCCTGCAAGCGTTGTGATGGTGGGATGGAAGTGTTCAGAGTATCGTGACATGTTGACATCTGTGGGGTCCGCCACAGACAGCCGCGCATTGAAGGGAAAACGCTGTGGGTGGGGGTCGGTGTGGGGCCCGACAGAAGGTTTCAATGGAAGAGAAACCGGCCCGAACCTCCGCTTGCGTGTCTCCCGCTGGCTGACGGATCAACGGATCGCAGCCTTTGTGCGCGTTGCTTTGGTTCCACCCACCCACCCACCCCCTTTCCCTGGCACTGCTGTGTCGGTCTGCAGCGCCCCCCCCCCCCCCCAACCACTCCCTCAAAACAATCATCGTCGCACCTGAGATGGGGCCACAGAGAGTGTACAGAGAGAGGCTGGACACACCTCTTCCATCAAAATCCCTCAAGTTGGGCAGCTTCCGAGGCTAGAAGGGAAGGGGGGAGAGTGGGGGTAATGTTAACGGGAGCATGTGTCTGAAATAGCGGGGGGTGTGGGGGTGGGGGTGGGGGGGGCTGACGTGGGGGGAGGGGGGCAAAGATAAATAGATTCGGGTGAAATGGAAGAAATCGTAGCCCCCCCCCTGGTTCGCTTTTTGGAGGGGGAACACACACGCGCCACACACCCCTGTCCAGCAAATTGTGCAAGGAAGGGAGGAGATCACGGTAAACAAAAAAAACAAACTCGCTGCAGCCTGCTGTGAAGTTTGTCTTTTGTTTGCTCGAAAACCGCCGTGACCTCGCGATCTTTGTGACACTGACAAGATTCCCAAGGCTGTGTTGAGGCCCTGTGAAATGACCTCCGTGTGTGCTAATCCCAAAGCTCCGGGTCGCACGATTTTCTTCGTTACTTCGCGATCTCGCTTCCCTCCTGTCGCTTGTAACTAGTCAGAAATGGGAAAAGGTAAACAGCCCCAAGACGAAACCTGATGGAAAAAAGTGGACAATGGCGAAGAGCAGGGAAGGCCAACCGCGGCGGTGGGTCGGAAGGCCCATCGCGGTTGACACCGTCACCCACCCCCCAACAAAGTGCCCTTGGATTACTACATTGCATCTCGTAGCCACAAACCCCACTGGGTCGCACGCCGCACCCCGCGCTGTGTTGATTTTAATTCATTGCACGGGGCAGGACGTGTCCCATCAGACCATCAGGGGGGGGGGAGCAAGGGGCGCTATGTGTGCTGACGAGTGCCTTTTTTTGTCGCATTCTCGTATCTTCTTGTGAGATGAATGCCAAAGATTTTTTTTGCCGAAAACAAACATAGCCGAGCCGTTTAGGGCAGAACAGGACAAACATGGGAACGGCTGCAAGCAGCCCAGCAACCCCTCAGAAGAAGGATTTCGAGGGCTCGCCGTCTCTAGGTTGATTCGTGGGGAGGCGCGGTGGCGCAGGGCCTTCGCCCCTGCCTCTCACCATAGCCGCTATATGGGGGTCGTCATATGCACCCTTATGACAACACCCCGACACACCCCACCCTCTCGATGAGCCACTGTGTGCCAGTGTGGCTGCCCGTGGGGCGCCTCTCGTGCCCAACTCACTATTGCCCGCTGAATCGCCAACACAGACACAGAAAACAGAACAGCCGAAAGTCGAAAAAAAAGATAACCCAGCCACGCGTGCTGTGCTGAAAGGGGAAGAAGGGGCGGATGAGTTGGCGGTGGTGGGGGGAGTGGGGAGGTGATTCCGCCCACAGCCGCACGTCCTTAGAAAAGGGGTGCTCGATTTTCTTTGTTGGGGTTTCTTTTGTTTTTTGGAGCGCGCGGAATGCAGAGGGGGGATGGCAGGGTTGTGGCAGTCGGCTGTCCACCTGTGATGAACCCTTAGGTCTCTAAAGGACGGGGAGGTCTCCCTTCGTTCTGACACAGCCTTTTCGTTTCGTTTGTGAGTAGCACACACGAAACCTGATTCGGGCACACAGGCAGTTGCTTGATACAAACCACCACAGAACGGTGTAAATGAGTCACAGTGAGAAGGTCCTAACAGCTAACGGTATACACCGATGGGCTGTTCCGAAATGCGTTGTAGTCAGAGGTGCATCCTATGCGCGGCATGCAGCACCTTTTTTTTGATGAAGACACCAACCAACCAACCACCCACGAGAACATGCAGTGTCCTCCCCAAAGCTTTTCACTTCTGCCTGCGCCCTCCGCAGGGCAGAAGGTGGAGGGAGGGGAAGGGGGAAAAAGGAGGAGTTACAGATAGACTTGAGAGAACACGCAGACCGCACAAAGCCAAAATTCAGCGGTGGGTGAAAGGACGGAACGTCTATGTGGGAAGGGGGGGAGGGGTGCTGGGGAGGGCGGGCAGGCCAGCGCGTGGCTTTGAATTGGCAGGCCTGGTCACCGTCCCCTCCCTCCGCCCCTTCCCATTCACCCCACCTTTGGCCTTGTTGTGCGGAGAGCTTCAGTCGCAAAACCTTGCGCTGGCAAACCCCCCGAGGCAGGCCCACAAGCGCCTGCGCACACACTCGACGAATGCGTGTGTCGCAGAGGTGTGTGCTTGCACACCCGAAAAGAACAAGACGCATCACTTTTCTGGGCCAACGTCGAATGCACCGATCCCACTGCTCCTCTGTGATGCCAACTCCACTGGCACACACACACACACACTTCATCCGTCCAACCCTCGCCCCACCCCACCCCTGTCCAAACCTGACGCTGAAACTTCGGACAGTTTGAATTACTGACAACCGTGCCGTCAGATGACAACATGACAATACGCGACAGCACGGCCTGCCCCACCCACCTCCAGGGATCACCGTATCGCCTCGAGGTTGTGCTTCGAGCGTGGCGTGGGATGGGTGATGTGCCTGGCTGACGCAGAAGCCGACGGCGACGAGCGGCGCACACCCACCCCGGTCCCCATGGCGGGGTGCAGGGTGTTGGTATACGCTGGGGACTGCTGTGAAAGCCTTGGCAGCGACGGCAGCGATGACGACGTCGCCTTCGACGACCCCTTTAACGGGGGACCCGAGTTGCGGTGCTCGCGCGGACCACCGCTGCTGCTTTGCGGGCCTCGAGAAGGCACGGCCTGCGTGTGCGTCGCTGTGGGCTTACGCACCTTGCTCTCGCGTAGAGCGCTGTCGATCTGCCCGAGGATATCCCCACTCACACCTGTGCCCTTCAGGTTGATGTGCTTCAGCTTGCTGGCACGGGCAAGCCGCAGCAGGGCACGGGCACCTGCCGCACTGATGGCATTGCCCGAGAGGTCCAGCGAGGTCAGGCGGGGCGCAACCGCCGCAGACTTCACCACCATCTGCAACCCGTCGTAGCTGAGGTTCACACAGGAGAGGCCGAGCGTCTCCAGGCGTTTGCTCACCTCGGCAATGTCACACAGGCGCTGCAGCGAGCGCATGCACAGCGGCACACCTGACACTGACAACGACGCGCTACGATCAAACCTGCCTGACACCAGGTATTGGAAGTCCTTCAGTGCAGGTATATCTGTTTCACTCTGCAGCCTCGCTAGCCTCCTGTAGTAGAGCAGGCGGTGCGCTGCGATGATCACATAGTACATCCTCTTCAGCTTGTGCTTGGCAGGCCGGCGGGGGCGTTGGGGTGTGTCGGTCGGCTCCGACGCATCGGAAGACACGTCGTCGAGGAAGCCGCCCGTGTTGATCCCCTTCACCCACGGGTGGTGCAGCGCCTCTGTTGCAGTGAGGCGGGACATCGTGTCGACTACGATGAGCTTCGATATGAAGTCCTTGCACTCCTTGCTGGGTGTGGTGGCAGGGAGGTCGTCGCGGAATGAAAAGTCTGCATCGCAGATGTGACGCAGCAGGTCAGACTCGTTGGATGCGGCGAAGGGCAGCACACCGTACACCACTAGGAAGGTGATGACGCCGACAGCCCACATGTCAACGGGCTTCCCATACGGGCGGTCCTGCAGGATCTCAGGCGCCATGAAGACTGTTGTCCCGCAGAAGGATGTGAGTGTAGACTCGTTGCTGACAACACAAGAGAAGCCGAAATCCGCGAGTTTGACCTCGCAGTTGCCCCCCTCCTCGAAGTGCCCGCTCATCAGCATGTTGGCAAGCTTCAGGTCGCGATGCACGATACCCTTCTCATGTATATACTCCAGGGCCAGCAGAATATGTCGCGTGATGCGTCGCGCAACGTCTTCTTTGAATCGCCCCTGCTTGCGCAGCTCGTGTTCGAGCTCACCCCCTTCGACCAGGTCCATCACGAGCCAGAGGCTGTTCTGGTCTTCGTAGATCTCCTCCAGCCGGACTATCGAGGGATGCCGCAGCAGTGATAGGATCTCGACTTCGGAGAACACCTCGCGCAAGCCCTGTTGTGGGGTGTGTGGCATCCTAAAGCCACTGCAAAGCGTAGGAACCGATTGCTTCTTCTTTCCTCATTTGACGTTTACACCACCCTACAGCCTGGGGTTTTGCCACATGTGGACGCGAGAACCAAGCGTGAGTGCCTCAGCACACGGTTTAAAAATGATGAGGGAGAAAGCCTGTTTCGCAAGGTGGAACTGCCAAGCCATACCGTATTCGGAAAAATACTGGAACGGAATAATGTTCCAAGTTCCAGCCGAGACCCCATTTGTTCCAGTTATTTTCCGTTCCAGAATTGTTCTGGGGGGTCTGCGCGGACTTGGCCGTTTTCTGGGAGTCGGGTACTTTCCCAAGGGTATGCTGGCCCACCATCCTCCACCATGGCATGGGGTGGGGTGAGGTGGGATTCACATGTGCCCGAAAAACTGACAAGTACCCGCCAATTTCCCCCATACTCTAATTCTGGAACGGAAAAATACTGGAACGGAATAATGTTCCAAGTTTCGAAAACTCGGGTTTGTTCCAGTTATTTTCCGTTCCAGAAAAAATCCGTTCCAGCATTTTTCCGTTCCAGTATTTTTCCGAATACGGTATATCGGACACACACCTTTGCACCAGCGGCTCGTTTGTCGATGTGCTTCACGGCAAGCATCTCATTATCAGCACGCCGCCGGGCTCGTGACACAACCCCATAGCTGCCTTTTCCGAGCTCTTCGATAAACTCGTAGTCGTTGTAGATCTGTAAAGGGGTGGGTCACATCAGAAACAGAGAAGAGATTCGCAAATATGAGTGAGCTTTGCACTGTGTCAATACAACATCACACACACACACACCCTCTTCGAAGCTCTCATCATCGAAGGCTACAACATCACCTTATACACTGCAGGTGTCCTTTGAGCATACGTTGCGTTCAGCGCCATCGGTGCCCCTTGCCTTTTCCCCATCACCCATCACATCGGCAGACGCCATGTCTGAGATGTCGAACATCGTGTCGCGTGTCGCGGCAAGCGCGAAGGATCACGTGCCGGAGGTGAAGGGGGTGTGGCGATTTCGGCGGGTCAGCCCCGCACCACCACCACCACCCCCAGACACGCGCGCACACCGCACCACCACCACCACCACCACCACCTTTCCTTTCCCCCTTTCTTCAGCAGGGCCCGGTGTCACTCCTTACCCTGTGCGTTGGCAGCATAACCGCTGGTGCCTTGAACGTCGCGCAACAGGACGAGTGGTGTCTGCGGGCACACAAACCCTTGCCTTCGCTGCACTGGCCAACCCGGCAGCACCTGAAGGCAACCCCAGGGGTGATGACGTTCTGCTGGATTGTTCGAGTAGCGTAGCCAGAGCCCAAGCTGCCAGCTGTGCTACGGTCTGGTGGGTGCAGATCTCGGGGGAGGAGGAGGCGCGGGGGTCACGCGGGAGTGTGCTGTGTCCTGTACCCCCTGCAGGTGATGATGACGAGGGTGCAAGAGATGGGCTTCGTACAGTCACAATCATGCGGGAGCAATATGCTGAGATGACCAAGGGAGTGGAGGGGGTCGTGCGAGGTACGACGGGCAGAGGCGTGTACAGGCTGGCTGCAGGGTTTAAAAAATGAAGCGGCTAGTCAGAAAAAGAAAGAGGGGGCTACATGAAATAAACCACTGAAACAGAAAAGGCCTGATCACAGAAACAGACACGACTCCCACAAGCCGAAAAGCTTGCCTCTCTCTCTGCCTGCTCTTTCCCCCTCGCTTCTCGGAAGAGAGGCGAACCACACCACCACCACCACCACCACCCCCAACAGAGCACCGACGTAACGAAGGCTGACACAAACCCGATGATACTGCATGTGAAAACTTAAGTGGCGAGATGCAATCATTAGACTACTTCTTGCCCGGTGGCGCTGCCGCCTTCTGCTTGTCGCTCCACTGCGCATTCTCGGAGGATCGTATAGCCTCCTTCTCTTTGAGATCGCTGGCCAGCTGCACCCTCTTCTGCGAGATGGCATTCAGCGCGTAGTCCGTCAGATCGGATATCGACGCGATGCCCTGCTGCCTCTTCACGAGGGGCTCCCTCTCCTGCTCGAGGAAGGCCATCGCCTCCTGCACCTGCAGCCGCTTCGAGCGGAACTGCAGCAGATCCGCCCACACCGCTGCATCGACACCCGGGGGGCAGGGCAGTGCAGACGGCGGCGCCGCCTCCGGCTGATCGATCGCCATCTTCGAGACATCCATCGCCGCGAGGATGGTTTTCCCACGCGACGGCACAGGCTTCGACACCACGGACTCTACATCCAGCTCCGAGGCTGCCGCCCGTGCCGCCTTCTTGAGAAGGGCAACGAGAGCAGGCGCCGCGGAGCCCTTCCTCACGACCCCCGAGTCGAAGCGGTAGAAGCGGAGCAACAGCATCGTCATCTCGTTGATATCTGACGGCTTATAGCATGCGGGTGGCGGGGTGGAGGCGCCCTCCTTCTTCTTCGCACCCTTCGCATCCTCCTTGGTTTCGGCATCCCCTCTGCTGGGCACGATGCGCTCCACACTGCGGTCGAGATCAGAGATGAGCCGCTCGCACCCCTGCACACAAGCCTCGATGATGGTGGTGTGTATGTAGTTCTTCAGGCACTCCGCAGTGGAGTTCTCCTTGCGCTGCCGCCACAGATCCTCCGATGCTGCAGCCGACTGCGCGGCTGCTTCGACGCAGCTGATGGCGGTGTCATTCGCAGACACAGGCCGCCCACTCCCTACAGGTGGCGCGGCAGCTTTAGGCGGCATGCCCTCCCAGCAGGACGCCTTTTGGAATCACCTGTCGGAGAGCCCTGCGGAGGTGTGTGGGCCAGGCAGTGCAGAGGGGGATCGGGTTGTGTGTGCACACAAGATTCCTCCCAACACCCTCTCGCAATGTCGGTCCTTTTTGGAGAAACTACACCGGGATGTGTTGCATCAGGCGATGCTATGGACAATGAGGGGGATGGATGGGTGTTGTGGGTGGGTAGTAGAGCAGGCGGTGTTGAGGGTGTTCGAGAAGAAGAGAGGGTGGAGGGGAGGAGGGGAAGGGGGGGAGATGCGAATTCGAAGCTTTCTTTGCCTCTCTCTCTCTCTCTCTCTCTCTCTCTCTCTGCCTGATGACTGAAAACAAATACCAGAGTGAAAAAACCCAAGCAAGCGGGGGCAGGGGGGGGGGGGTGAAGTGAAGAAACCAAAATGAACACCTTTGCACCCACGCCCCCCCCGCATGCGACAGCCTCCCCGGGGCAGTGAGGAAGGCGAGGTGGGAGGAGGGTGGGTGTGGTCTGTGGAGCCAGCAAATTCACAACCTGGCAGAGAAAGGGGCGCCGGGGGGGGGGGGGGGGTGTGGGCAACGGCAGGGCCAGGATATCCAAAGTCGAGTGGGGGTAACATCGACAGCTAGACTGCCAAGTTCGGTATGTCGGTGTGTTTGATTCCCAGAGACAAATATGCCGTGGGGCAACATCACCTCCCAGATACATTAACTGCGAGGTGCAGCCTCTGCAGTGTGTGTGTGTGCTGCGCGTGGAAAAGTGCCATGTCGGCCTTCGCTCTTAGATAAGGCAGAAGAGCGGGTGCTCTAACAAATATGGGGCACACTGGCACGGTCTGGCACAGACAAGAGTCTGAAGAAAAGGAAAAACCCGCCCCCCCAATCCACGACACTTTGTCCACAAGCGATGGGTGACCTACCACCCGGAACGATCCCGGCAGAGCGTTGTCTGTTTCTCACGCAGCTTCTGGGTCCTTTGCCACATCACCTTTTCCCCGTGGAAAAGGATCTTGGCTCTGCTGGTCACATCGACAGATTTTCATTCCCGGGTGGTCCTCAACTGTTTAACCAGGTCGACATGCCAGATGCTGGTATGCGAGTGACAATAAAAAAACGTTGGAATTGCGTTCTTTGTTCATACGAGCGATGCCCAGAGAGGACACCGAACGCTGACACAGGGGGTGGTGGTGGGGGTGGTCACTTTTTTTTGAGCGCGGATAAAAAGAAGCTAGCTTTAGTTTCTGCCGATAACAAGTTCGACAATAGAGACGAACCAAAACACCCCAGCAGGGCAAGGGTGGGCGTGGGAGGGGTGAGGGGGCGGGGGGGTAGAACTATTTTGGTTTGCCTCCCGAGTCTAGGCGAAAGTAGAGACGTCTAAACTGCGAAGGAAGGCGCGTTTGCAAAGGGAAGGGACCCTTCTCCTCAATGACCCGGGGCCGTGAGGGGTGGTCAGAGAATGAAGAGCCGGAGAGGTGTGGGGGCGGTCGTGATATTACACGTCCTCGCCACTCACCCCGGGTGAGTGGGGGTGGGGGTGGGGAGCCGATCAAGATATCTAATCATTCTACACGGAAACGATGTGGCCACACGCCGCACACATGCGAGTGTTTTTTTTTGCAGAGGTTGCACACACTGAGCACCCACTTGATGCAATCTCCACTGTAACAACACGCTGTAGATAGGGGTCAGTCACGGCCCGTCAGTCGGTGAGGGGACCTCATCAGATTTTCTCACTTTCGTCGGGTTGTGGTTTTGGGTTAGCGTGCTGACATCACGGAGTGACCCCTAGAGTACACAAGAAACGCGAGAACAGGGCCCGCTGTCATACCGGGCAGCGCAGGGCACCCATAGCAAAGAATAGTTTGCTGTCGCGTCGACACGCATAGACACGGTGTTCACCGCAAAGGCCACACATCGAGCATAGTATGGAAATAAAGTGGGAGAGCGTACCATTTTCGTTCCTTATTGCGGTGGCCCCCCACCACCAAGAGGTGAGAATGGTCTCTAAGCTACAGATGCCGCCTCACTTGTTCTTTGATACAAAGTACTTCCGTGTGCGGGTCGCCGTCTCAGCAACGTCCTTCGCGCCCATAGAACCGAGCTGTGTTGCCGAATGGAAGGTGTGGGGGGGTGTGGAAAGGGGGGCCCTGCTGACTAAAGAGTACTGTGCTGAACTCACACTGACTCCCCCTCCCCCCCCCCCCCCCCGCAGAAAAAGGGCACATCCGACATCCTTGGTTGGCACACACCGAACAGGCATCTCGCTGATGCGACACATGAACCCCACCTCCAACAACATACCTTGTCGACAACGCTCGCAACGATTGCGGGCACGGAAGTTGCAGCCGCGGTTGTGACGTTTGTTACCAGGATGGTGCCCCCAGGGGTCTTGTGGTACAGGAGGATCGACTTCGCCTTCCGGATGAGGTCCTCTGCCATCTTGTTGCGCTTCGTCCTCTCCAGAAGCAACGCGTGGTGGACGGGGAGCCCCTCCTGCAGGCTGCTGAGGGCTGGGTAGTGCTTCGGATCCACCACAGACACTTTGAACTGAATCGTCAGCGAGTACACCGGCCAGATGATCGTCTTCTTGAAGCGGAATGTGTCGGCCTCTGTGGTGTCCATAATCTTCGGCCCACCCGGCTGGCACTTCGCCTGATAATCTTTGTCGACAAGAAGGCTCGTCGTGAGCATCGACATGTCGACAAACGGAGGCAGCAGATACACCGCCTTGTTGAGCATGAAGATGTAGTCGTTCATGTCGTGCTCGCTGAGGGGGTCAACAAATGGGACGTGGTTCTCAGCTGCCTCGTTGCCGAAGCTCGTCAGATTCATGAGCTTGGAGCACATCTCGAGGTTGTGCCGCGTCAGATGCGTGCCCTTCAGGAATGTGAAGTAATACGTTGACCCGCCGAGTCCGACCTTCTTCACAGAATCCTCGTCATCCAACACATTCCAGGTGTACACCACCTTCGCCTTCGACTCAACGGGCACATCGCTGCCAAAATCGGGGGGGAAATCAAAGGTACAAACCGGCCCCGCCGGGGCCTCCGCCTCCTCCTCGACCTCCTTCACGCTGGGGCACCGGGGTGCGGCTGCCTCCTCGCCGCCCTGCGAGGGCGGCACGCCGTGTGTCGACTCCCTTCCAAAGGACAGCGATCCAGACATATCCGCCGCCGCCGCGCCCTGGGGCACTGTCCTCAGCGGGGAGGCTGGGTCCTCGATGTCACCGCCGCGGCGGTGCTTCTCCCAGCACTTCTGGCACATGCGCCTGTTGCAGATCCTGCACCCCCTGTTGAAGATCGGCATAGACTTACACCCCGAGCAGGACGTCAACCCAGGACCCCAGTCGTGGATGCGTTCCTGCTGTTGGCAAAGCCCCTCGCTCCCCACTTCCGACTGGGGGACGAGCCGCGCGAGCGCTTGCGAGGTGTTGGGAGTCAAGAAGGTCACCAAAACCACAAGGTGATCCTTCGTGATGCCGACAGTTTTCGGATCCGACCCCCGGACCTTGCAGGACGTGACGAACTCCTCCTCGCTCTGTGGAGGCACACCCAGATCCCCGAGCAGCTCGTTCCACTCCGACAGGAGGAGCGATCCCCGATGCGCCTTGTCGTACTTCGTGATGGCAGCCTTGGCGAGGATGAGCGTCGACGTCTTCAGGGTTTTGTGCGCCTCGAAGCAGGTCATACACATGGGCTTGTTGCAGTGGAGGCACCCCCTGTTGCGGATGGGGCGGGCCCCGCAGGACCAGCAGGCCTTGACACCCAGGCCCCAGTCGTGGAGGGTGGACTGCGTGCAGGAGGGGAAGGCTGGGAACCCACCCCCGACGGTGGGGCTCATTGAATCCCTCGCCCAGTATTTCCCTTTGGGGTTGTCGTCGGGCGCAGCGGTCCAGAAAGACTTGCAGGAGTGGAGGTCAAAGTTTTCGTCTTCCTCCGGCTGTATCGTAGGGGAGAAGACGAGTTCATCTCCGGAAGAGGATTCGTCATCGGCTGCCCGCTGTGGATTTGTCGGATTTTCATTCTCCGCAGCGCGCCGCATCCCACAGGCCGTTATATACCGAGCCATCAGAAACACCAACAGCCCAAATGCGATAACAGACCCGATCACAATTCCGATAATCGCCCCATTCTCCATTGCTGAAAAATATCACCACACCCGCACCTCTCCGCCACGCCCCCCTTCACCTTCAGATCACTCGGAAGGGAGGGGAGGGTGTGGGGCGGTGGCGGGGGTTCTCCAGTCGCGATGACCAAAGAAGGGGGGGATGGATGCTGTGTGTATAGCGTGTGGAGAGCTGAGTAGGCCCTCTTGACTCTTGGCCTTCCGCCCCTCCCTTGGCACCACTTGGTGGGGTCGCAGCCTGTGTGTGGGTGTGGGTGTGGTGTGCAAAGACAACCCCTCTCGCATGATGAAGGGGGGGAAAGGGGGCAGTGAAGAAGCAGTAGTGCCCGAGATCCAGTAAAAATAGATAGCGTATCATACTGGCGCCCCTGACGACCCCCTTTTCACTACGCACAAAGTGCGCAATCTGGGGGTCGTGAGGGGCACTAATATCAGATCTCGTGCGTTCGTCTCTCGTGGACTTTCTGTACGATGCAGGTCAGCTAATCCAACATAGCAAACGAGATCCAGTGATATACTCTGATGAAGGGGGCGAGGGTGGTGAGAACAGCACAAGAGAGGGCCGTGCCGTGGGGGGTCGTATATGCTTGGGGGGGACAACTTGAGTGAGGGCTTGGGAGGGGTGGGGATTGTGGCGTGTCAGGTCTTCATCTCTACATGTCCATTATCATCATACTGCTCCGTCTAGCACCACTGTGCATTTTCCGAGCGTGGGCGGGCCACGGGGGGAGGGGGGGTGGTCGGATAGGGCGTGTTGCCGCTGAGTTTGGGGGATGGTGGTGCCATGCGGGGGGAGGGGGGGGGAAGCGGTGTCGAGACGCCAGGCCAACAAACAGGGGGAGTATGCCCATGTGGCACGCAGCACCTGCCAATGCTGGAGCATGGAAAAGGTGGCAGTCAGAGGGAGTGTGGCTGCCGCGCAGTGCAGTCACACCGAAGACTTGCGGTGGGTCTTGCTGATGTTGGAGTGCTGGAGTGGGGTGGGGGTGGGGTGTCAACGTCGGCACGGTGAGGCAAACGCATGGACAAAAGCCTGCCGACCTGGATAGATCTACACTACAGAAATTGGATGAATTTTGTGCGCATTTGGCAGCAACGCCAATCCCCACACAGCTGGCAGGTTAACAAACAGAACCACACACTCCCCAGGTATCCGAAACGAGAGAAACGGGCAGGGGAAGAACTTCGCGACTTTCCACAGTGGGTGGGGGTGGGGTACACCCAACGGGATAGTGGCCAGTTGATCATACAGAGCGGGGGTGACATTCTCCTGCGATCAATCCGGGCAGAGAGCATGCTGTCCGTGGCCCTCACCCCCTGTCCCTCCCAACGCCCGGAACACAATGGTTCACAACTGCAAACAGCACTCAAGCACCGCTGGGATGCGAGAGGCTTGTGTGGAAGAGCAACACAGAAGACAGCCTGCTGCGACGCCTTCTTGGCGAGCGAAATGAAAAGATGGGCGACCTGCACAGACTGTCTACCGCAATCCTGAAAAAAGCATGGGGCCCGGTCGGAGCCCCCATTCCTTCATTCAGGGCACTCTAAGATGTGACGACTCCTTCGCGTACAAAATGGTCGATAGACAAAGAGGCAGTGATGAATAGGGTCTGGCAGAAAGCGCATCTAAAACTGCCTTGCATGCAAAGACATGCTCGGGTTGGTTTCTTGCCAATTTTCTGTTTTGCCAACCTCGGTTTTCAAAAGGACATCGCACATGCCTTCGGCACGTTAAGGTGCCCCAGGGCACATGCTGCACACAACTTATCTAGGTCACCGGGTTCCGGTGGCAAGGGCAACGGAGACGGAATCTACAAGACGAAGGGGCTCGGGGTGGTGAGGCTTCTGTTCTCGGGTGGGGGTGGATCTATGAGAAATCACACAAAAGTGGACGGAATCATTACAGTGTTCTTGCGTGTCAGGGATAGGCGAGATGTGTGTGTGTGGTCGGCAATCAGCAGACAGGGGGCACAAGCCCTCACAGCTCGATGCACGCTGGCCTGTGGCGGAGGGAGGTGGCTCTAAGGTTCACTTCTCTACAACAATGTCACAACCAGTACCAACCCCAACCACTCTTGATGATTTCTCGTTTCGAACCGACTGTGTTACATCCTCAGAAGAGTCTTTGTCCCGATTCACAGTCATGCATACTTAATATTGCCCATGCGCTTCCTCACAATACGTGCCGACGGCACCTTCGGCGGAGACCTGTGTGTGGCGGGGGCATGCAACACACATTCGGCAAGACAGCTGCCCTCCTCCTCCTCCTGCACGGGAGAAAGCGCGAAAGCAAACACAAAAGAACCCACACCCCACACCCCACACAACAGCCTCCAGCATACTTCGTCTGTGCCCCAGGGCTCTTGCAGGGTGTGCGGCAGGATTTTCCAGGCTTTGCCTTTGTCGGAGACTTCTTATGCGGAGACTTGTCGGGGTAAGTGTTGTGCGAGAGGTCCGCAAGCGGCGCACGGCGAATTGTGGAAGACCGGTTGTAGGTGCGCGGCGATGACGTGCGGGAGACACTCTGCCTGCGTGCCTGGGGGGACGGGTCGCGCGCGCTCCCGCCCATTGTGTTCTCCCGCGTGAGGCGGTGCACCTGCATCGTGAAGTCGTCACGCATCTGGCTGATCTCACGCTTGAGCTGCTTGACCTCCTTCTCCGCTGCGAGGCGCCGTGCCTGCTCTGCCTCCAGGTCACGCCGCAGGCCATCCCTCTCCTGTGTCACACTGCTGCAGCTGTCGTGCAGCACATTCAACGCAAGCGTTAGCGACTTGAGTGTCGCTTCACTGCACGCCGACTCTGCATGTTTCGGCGAACGGCTCGGAGGGGAGTACTGCGGCGGCAGCGTTGTGCGATAGCCCGCAGCAAGCGGCGACGACGCTGCACGCGGTGGCGACGAAGCGGTTGGCGAGATATTCTCCGGATGAAGGGGTGCCGACATCTGCTGCTGCTGCTGCTGCGGCGGCGAGGCTGCATGCGAGCTGCGCGCCTTCGCCCCATGCAGCAGCGCCAGCTCCTCCTTCCACAGCGCCTCCTCCACCTCCTCCTCCGACACGCCACGCGATGCTGCATTCGGCGAGTCCGCAGGGCTGTCCTCATCCAGCACGAGACAGTCGCGGGGCGCAGCACTCAGCAGCATCTTCTCCTGTGCCTTGTTGAAGTCAGCCCCGCAGATCCGCACTGTGTGGCAGCGTGTCGCCTTCAGCGCTGCAGCAAGATCCAGCACATCAACAGCACCTGCGTAGGAGCAGTCGAGACTCTCCAGGTTATGCGCACTGCGCACCAGCTGTGCCACGCCACGCGACTGCAGCTGGTTGTACCGCAGCACGAGGTGGCGCAGGGCTGATGTTGCAGAGGCGGCAGACAGCACAGCTGACAGGGCCACAGCACCGTCGACACGGATGTCGTTGAAGCTGGCATTCAGCAGCACGCCGCTGAGGTGGGCGTTGGTGGACAGGGCCCGTGCGATGGTGGTGAGGGAGCCCCCCTGCAGCCCGCAGAACGACAGGTCGAGCACGCGCAGCGAGCGGCACTCGTCACCGAGATACCGCGCCAGCACCGCAGCCGATTCGGCATCCACAGTGTTGCCTGACAGGGACAGCGTCGACACGCCGCCGTGTGCCCGCAGGGCTCTGCACAGCTGCGACATGTCCTCCTCCTTGATGCGCTGCCCCAGCGACGGGTCGGTCCAGAGCATACACTCATTGCCCACACCCTTCTGCAGCTCTGCGATCATCTGCGCGATGCTCATCGTGTGGAGCGGGGAGGGGGGGAAAGGGGGGCGCAGACGCAGTTGTATCGGGCCCTGACCCCTTGTGTCTCTGTAAAATGGGGTGACTGCCTGTGTGCCGTTTTGTCTTGGGAGGTTGGGTGGGTCGGGAGCGAAGTAGAAAACTGTGGTGCAAATCTGAATAGGCCAATTGCAAGAACACCCCACACGGCTTGTCACACAGTGATGTTTCCCCAAAGGATTTGCACAGGGCAGAAAAGATAGGGCTGTTGTTTGTGCGCCAAATCCGGGCAAAACAAAAGCAACTCCGCAGCCTGATGAGGACATTGGATATGTTGCCCAAGCGCTGCCTACTATCTTTTTGACACTGACAGGAGCACCTGTTGCAGTAAAAAAAAATCGAGAGTTGCGAGCAGGGGGTGAGAGGTGTAGTGGGTATGGGGGGGGGGGGGTGGGGGTGGGGAGGGGTGGAGGGGCGCTGCTTCATCATGTCTGGTCGATGCGCCTTACTACTGGGTTTCTTCCACCACAGGCGATTATTCTTTCTACACAAATCGCAGCCCTTCTTGTCTAAGAAATGGGAGACGCAACGGCGAACAGCAGGGCAAGGCGTGGCAGTTAGCGTTTTCAATTTTTGTCTTTGCCATAGATGGGCGTGCCTGGCTGCAAAGAGAGAAGGGCAAGCGGAATACCACACGGCACGTATTGGTCCGTCACCTGTCGCCTTCAAAAGGCAGACCCCTTTGTGCTGCATCACGCACGACCTGCTGGATATCTAAGGGGGGCTAACACGGCCGCCCAGAGGGAGACCCCAGTGGAAGCTGAAAGAAATGCGATGGCTGTCCCCATCCACCACCCCCTGCCCCTCACTGGCCTCCCTGTCAGGGCCACGCACGGCAGCCGTGTTGTGGCGATGCGGCGAAAGCGCCGGACTTTGGGCTGCTGCCTGAGACCCATCGCGGAGCAACAGCGGCCCTTCAGATATTTTTCTTCGTCTCGCCTGGCAGCAGCGGCTGCGACTCTTCAGCTGGCGCGTCACGGCTCACAGGCACCGTCTCGCCGTCAATCATGTCACGGAAATACCGCCAGGCCATCAGGCTGGGCAGCAGCACAACCACACAGCGCAGCACCTGCCTTGCCAGGCGTCCCTGCCGGTTGGGGGGGGAGGTGATGGGCGTCGTGAGAAGACAAAACAATACGGAGCACCATCGAAGGTGAACACCACGCCACTGCCACACATGCATGCAGCACAGCAAAGCACACAGCGAGGCATACCGAGACGTAGGTCACCTGCATGGCACCGACGACACCGCTCGCACCCATCAGGCCTGCGATGACGCTGGATGCCATGATGATTGGGAGGAAGCGTGACATGATGGTGCTGAAGGTCCACATGCGCACCTTCTTCTTTTTCTTCTTGGGATCGGCCGCACGCTCCCGGCCGACATATCTCCTCGCGATGTAGAGCTGGGGGAGGAGGGCCACCACAAAGGAGGCGATCCCGCTCTGTGGCTGCACCTGGAGGCCTTTGAGAAGAAAGCCGAACCCTGCGTACACAAACCCGATGGCGACATACAACCCTAGGACCAAAGGCGACATCATCGTGTAGGCGCCGGCAAGGGTGCCGGCACAGTCTGTGGGCAGGGTGCGGTGGGCTGAGCAGAAGCAGAAGGGTGCGGGCAGAGAGGGGTGTGCCCCTGGGTGGGTGGGTGATGTAGAAGGTCAAGGAGGAAGGGGGGGAAATAGTATAGCAACACCCAGCATCTCGCACCGCTCCAACTCCTCCCGCTGCACAGGGAGCAGCGGCAGGTGTTAATTGCGAAGCTCTCGGGTGTGTTGTGTTGTTGTATATCGGGCCGTGAGGACGTTCTTCGGCGGCTACTCGGGGCATGTAAGGTGGCAGTGGCGAATGCACCCCGCCTTTGGAAATCAGCAAAACTGCGTGGAGCGTGGAGCGTGGGAGTGGGAGTGGGGGTGGAGCGTCGGGATCAGCATAGCCTGCAGCACCGACATTGGAACCGCGCCACGCTTTGATCAATCGCTCGACATGCATGTCGTAGGAATCATGTCGCTCACAAGAAGCGAACGATGGAGGCAACAAAGAACGCAACCAAATCAGCACAGAGGCAGATAATGGTCGCCCGAATGCAAAGTTGCACGTGTATAGCCAGGTAGCCGGGGAGGGGGCCTCGACCAAGTTTGCACCCAGGTCGGCACGAAGCCTGGGCATGCCACGCGGTGGCACACCCAGCCTTGCATGCGCACTGCTTCCCGGAGTACTTGCAGGTGTTTCGAGTGCCAATCCCAACGCCAACCAACGGCATGCACACACGCACGGCACACGGCACCTTCAGCGCCCATAAGAAGAGCGCTCACAACACTCACACCGACAATGCGAGAGTGCAGCAGAATGCCCCTTTCCTCTCTTCCACAGGGACAGGGCGCAGACACGCGGGGATGGGGGTGATGTGACGCGGTGCCACAGCAAACAGAAAACCCTGGTGTGCAGAATGGGACGCACATTCATCCCGTTTCTGCAGCAACCAGGCAGTCAGCTGCGAGCCCGCTGGGGACAGAACAGCCCGGCCCACGTGCAGTGCACGCACACACGGGCTCTGCAGTAGAAAAAAAGCATGGTCGATGATGCCATAGTGGTAGGATGCAAATGGGGTGTGGGGCACGCCGCACCCTCCCGGCGACATTCAGGCTCGCGTGTGGAACGCTGCATGCACGCAAAGGTGCACCAGCGCAGCACACTCGGGACATATCTCGTCTAGGCCAGGAGGGGAACAGCGGCTGCCCGCATAGGAAAACACGAACGAATACGGAGAAGGGTCAAAAGCGGGGACACACAGGACACACAAGCCTCTCTCGCGCCTGCAGCGACCCCCGAACGGGGGCGTGCTGCAGGGGGGCTGAGGCCAGGGCGCGTCCGCGGGAAAAGTGTGGGGGTAGCGGACCGGAAGGGGGGAAGAGAAATGAAGGGCGGCAGACACGACACAACCCATCAAATGTGGATGTCACCGCCACAGGCGGGCTGACGCGCTTCACCAAAGCGACGAGACGCACGTCAGCGTCTTGCAGCACCTCGACGCCTCCTTGCAGATCCCAAAGTGCCACATCAGTGGGGAGCACTGCGACTTGTCGGTCGGAACGAAGCCAGACGGGCACGACGGCATCGCCATGCAGCAGATCGGGGTCGGGGGCGTCGGGATGTTCTTGCGGCACGTCTGCGTCGTGCAGCACCTGCTCGCCTCAACACACGCACCAGACGCAACCTCAGCCGCCGTGCAGGTCGTGTCCAGCGTGGTGTCAGCAGGGCACGTCGGCATGGCCAGGCAGCAGATGGGGGACTCAATACGGCACTTGAGCGTCTTGCAGCACATGGAAGCGGTCACGCACTTCCCAGATGCAATCTCCTCGTCAGTGCAGGTGGAGTCCTGCTTCGCACCGGCAGGGCAGGCCGGCATCGCCATGCAGCAGATCGGGTTCGGGATCACAGGGGCCGGGACGTTCTTGCGACACGTCTGCGTCTTGCAGCACCTGCTCGCCTCGACGCATGCGCCAGACGCAACCTCAGCCGCCGTGCATGTCGTGTCCAGCGTGGTGTCAGCAGGGCACGTCGGCATGGCCAGGCAGCAGATGGGGGACTCAATGCGGCACTTGAGCGTCTTGCAGCACATAGAAGCGATCACGCACTTCCCAGATGCGATCTCCTCGTCAGTGCAGGTGGAGTCCTGCTTGGCACCGGCAGGGCAGGCCGGCATCGCCATGCAACAGATGGGGTTCGGGATCACAGGGGCCGGGACGTTCTTGCGGCACGTCTGCGTCTTGCAGCACCTGCTCGCCTCGACACAGGCGCCAGACGCAACCTCATCCGCCGTGCAGGTCGTGTCCAGCGTGGTGTCAGCAGGGCACGTCGGCATGGCCAGGCAGCAGATGGGGGACTCAATGCGGCACTTGATCGTCTTGCAGCACATGGAAGCGGTCACGCACTTCCCAGATGCGATCTCCTCGTCAGTGCAGGTGGAGTCCTGCTTCGCACCGGCTGGGCAGGCCGGCATCGCCATGCAACAGGCGTCCTGAGCCTGCGCACCTGCAACCAGCAGGGCGGCGATCACAACAGTGTGCATCTTCATGTTTGTCGCTGGGATGTACACGGGATGTCTACTCGGGGCTGTAAGGTGGCGGTGTGGTGGGTACCGGTGGCACGCTGGGGCGGATGCAACCCCCGTTTGGAAATCAGCAAAACTGCGTGATGGGGTGCATGGTGTCAGGGAAGGGTGCAGGGAGGGGAGGGGGAGGGAGCACTGCTGGTCTGGAGGTGAGTGCTACACGAGAGGGAGGTGCAGGAGGCACGCCAAAAGGGCTGGCAGTGCACGCACAGCAACTCGCCTCGACTCACCTCTGCACATCGGCATGCCACACGCAGGGAAACGACACCGCAAACCCGTGTCCGCTTTGCTGGAATAACACACGAAGAAAGGGCGCGGCCACAACGGCCGGACGCCAACACCACCCGCCGTGCAACGCAGGCACACGCACACACATGCGATGCACATGCCCACAGATAGCAGCAGGCGGGGAAAGGGCAAATAGAATGGTATTTGAAACAAACAGACACACAGCCTTGTGCTGTGTGTCGAAGCTAATGGAAGCTGAGCCTCAGCAAGCGAGCACACACAGAGCACAGCCCACAGCCCGTATATGCTCTGGTGCTCAGATGATCAGATGCTCAGATGTTCTTTTGCTGCTGCCAACATGTTCTTCTCCATCATCTTCTTTTCCTCCGCTTGTGGCATTCAAACCACAGACGTGGAGGGGGACTCGTTCAGGGCGCACTCGTTGTTGCCGTAGGCAACACGGATGTACCCAGACTCACCCCAGCTGGAGCCCCACGAGTTCTTGATGATCCAGTAGTTGTCGCCGTAGCCGACAATCAGGACACCGTGGTCCAGCGTGCACTTGCCGGAGCAGCAGTTCGACAGGATCCCGCTCTTGTACGTCTGCCACTTCGTCGCGTCCACAGCGATCGACAGGGGGCCGCTCGTCGACACGAACGCCTTCATCTGCTCCTCCGTGTGGGTGATGTCCTTGTAGCTCTTGATGGTGGAACCCACCGTCATCCCCGTCACAGACTCGCACGTGTGGCGGATCCCCAGCGACGACTTGTAGGGGTACGCCTCCTCCGTCACGATGGCCCCGTTGTGCTCGCTCAGCAGCCACTTGAACGCGTTGTCCATCAGACCGCCCTGGCACCCGGCGTCCACCTTGTCGCACGACACCAGCTCCTGCTCAGACACAGACGTCAGCGTGTTCCCGGCAAGTGCCCACTGCCCCTCGATACCGCCGGTCGTGCTGTGTGTGTGGTGTGGCGTGATGTGGCAATCAGAAAACAAGAACACGTGGGGACGTGAGTGCTTGTTGTTAAGCCCCGAAGTTGAAGACTTCACACTTTCAATCAACAAGAAGCTCAACACAAACACAGAAAGATGGAAAAAGACAAACCTGAATGCCCAGCAGCTCCCGCACATGCCCTGATTCTTGACATGTGTGACAGCTCCGTTGCTACGCCAGTCGACAGACGCCTGGACGCCCTTCACCTGCTCCTCCGTGAACATCGGGGGCGGGCTCGCCTTCTTGGGGACCTGCATGTTGTGGTACGACTTGAACTCGTCCGCAGACAGGTCGGAGAAGGCGTTCACCCCGAACATCGCCCCCTGCGTCTGCTCCTGCTCGAAGCGCGCCGCCTTCAGCATGTTCGCCGTGAACACCGCGTAGCGGTGCTGCTCCTCCGCCTGGCTGGTGTACCGCTTCCCGTGGTCGTTCTTGAAGGCACGCCACAGCAGCTTCGAGTTCGCACGCACGTACTCCTCGCTGTACCCGTGCGCCTGCGCCGCCATCAGCGCGCACACAAGAAGGGCTGCGGTACGCATTTTGTTGCTTCTTGTATCCTGTGTGCGGTTGGTGTGTTGCGGGGTGGTGGTGTGGTGAGGCCGTGTTAGGTGTCGTTGTGTTCCGAGTTGCGGAATCATCTCGCACCGCTCCAACTCCTCCCGCTGCACAGGGAGCAGCGGCAGGTGTTAATTGCGAAGCTCTCGGGTGTGATGTGTTGTGTTGTATTGTGTTGAGGTATTGTATCAGTTATGGCCTCATGTGAGGCCATGGCACACAGGGACTGCTGCATCGTCAGACTCATTAAATCAGCTTTTTGTGGAGCCGAATCACCGGGAAAACCCTATCGGCGTGTCTTGTCATCATACGATGCGTGGAGGCGTGTTTGTGTCCCAAAGAGGTGTGTCAGCCGTTATGATTTACCTACAAATACAAGTTTCTAAGCAACGGGCTGTGCCCTCTTGGAAACAGCAGTCATTTTGTATCGTGATCATCATGTGCACCTCTGCCTGCCGGTGGGCTGCTTCGAGCTGAGGGTGTGCCATCGCAACACCCAGCATCTCGCACCGCTCCAACTCCTCCCGCTGCACAGGGAGCAGCGGCAGGTGTTAATTGCGAAGCTCTCGGGTGTGTTGTGTTGTGCTGTGTGATGGGACCCAGCAGATGATTTCGGTGACTCATCGCAAAGCGCGGGGCGGTGGGAGAGGGAGAACATCCGTCTCGGTACCTCATGCACATCTCGTTTTCCTCCGACTTGACGACTTTCCGGTGTAGAGCTGGGGCAGGCCTGTTTGTTCTTCCCCAAAGTGGGTTTGTGGAGTGGACGCAAACAAGTAAGATAAAGCCATGCGCCCCCACAGACAGACGGGGTGATGTTGTCTGTTGGTCCAAATGGATCCTTGTTCATTGTCTATTTGCTGTTTTGTGTTCTTGAAGTGGCCAAAGACCATGTTGCCGCCGTTCTGGTCCCAAACTACCCATAGACGCAGTTAGCTTTGATTCTATGACTGGCAGCCTAGCGCCAGAGATCGGCCTCATCGTGAATAGACCCGCAACAGTTCACACATCTGCCGACCTCCCTCACACCCACCCCACAGGAACGCCTGTCTTCAATGTCCAACGTGTCCCTTGGAAGGTGGTCAACCGCCAGGAGACCCGTTCACGTTTTGTTGGATTACGATTTGCCCTGCCAGTCGCCGCCCTCTGGCTCTACGAACTGTGGATTGTGTTGCCCATGAGGGAGTGTGTGTGCCGCACAACACAACTCAAACGCGACACGCGGGGCGCATGTGGGTGGGTGAATCCCCTGCAGAGGCGACACTTTGCCCCCCTCAACATGCTGTGCCCACACCATCAGGCGCTGTCGGAGATTCCCGGGACCTTCCCCTGCAGCGGCAATCGGTCGTAAAAAGCTACGCTGAGAAGAGTTCTGAGGGGGGATGTCAGCAGAGTGCCTTCAGAAGCAAAAAAAAACTGGCAAAGAAGAATACGCATGACCACCGGGTACAGCAGAAGGGGGCAGGGTATTCACATGTGTCATGCCACGACGGGAGAGGCGTTTGGGGGTGGGAGGTGGCGCCAAAATACAAAGAACCGGTGCAAATCGTAGCTTGTGCGCTTCTGTCCATCTCACGACGAAGGGCATGCATAAAAATAAGGTGTTGGCAGGGAGGGCGAGGGAGTTGGGGGAGGGTGTGTGCACACAGCCCCGCCGTGCTGTGCGAGGCCTGCACCTAGGGAACCTCTGAAGATCCCCTCAACAGCACACACACCCGCCCTGGCCCCTCTCCCCTCTTCTCATCCTCACGGATTCGCAAGGATGGGCGCCCGCAACCGTGTCCGCCACCTCTCCAATCCGTTTCCGCCCACTCTGTGCGCGCTTCGGCGCTCGAACCAATACTAGAGTTTCAGGACCCTTCATCCTTTCTTGACGGTCTTCAGTGGACAGATACTTTCTCGAAAAACACTCCAAGATCACACACGGTTTCATACACACACTGGTTGTAACCTCCATATTCTAACACTGTCCTGAGCTCTGTCGACACTGTTGGGGCGGCCAGTGGATGCGAAAAGTGCACACGGCCAAAAAAAAATACTACCAGATCGCTCAAAGTGATATCGCAGATCCTCCCTCTGGCAACTGCAATGGGAGAGACCACGTCTGTGCGGAGGCCCACTCATCTAGAATTCCGAGCGAAGAAGCAAAACGCATACAGGCAACTAACAGAACCTCCGCAGAGTCTGACAACCGCAGCGCTCCCTCTGTTACTACATTCCCCGATGTGTAGTGGTAATGTGGTGTTCGTGAGTGGAGAACACCACAATCCGGGATGTACTGTTGAAGAGGCCACCGGAAACTAATGCAAAGGCTTTCTGACGAGCTCCACACCAACAGGCCTGTTTGATGTGGGCCGTTTGAAGAGCATCAACATGTGCCGATTCCTCTCTCGCTTGATATTCTCTCAACACGAGGGTGTTTGCGAGATGGGAAGGAGTTAGTTCCCAAACCACGACAGACGAGAACTCTAAAATCAATTAGGAGCAACGCATGGCTCAAGGAGAGCACCCATATAAATGGAACGGCAATATGTAAAAGCAGCAGCACACCCGTGCATTGCATCAACCATCCGAGGGGGGAGCCTTCGGTGTGGCTGAGGCACGTTACTCCAGGGCACAGAGGCGGAATAATACAGTGGGGGCGGAGGAGTGAAGCCAGGTAGCATGAGGAGGGACAGCCCAGCAACTCAATCAGTGGGGGGATGAGGCACTGCAGCGACGTGCAGGAGAGAGGGCAGCTCGCTGGTACCAGTCTGCTGGCCAAGGCATTGAGTGGAGAGCGTAGGCCAACAAGAGGCCGGCACGTTATCACAGCTGGAACGTGTAGGTGCACGTGTTCTGACCGTCGAAGAAGTCAAGGTAGTAGGTGCCAGCGACCCACACACGCACCCCGTCCTCGTTGTAAAGCTTCAGACTCTCCTCCAGGCTGGAGTAGCGCTGCCCTGTCAGCACAAGCGTGTCGGAGGCACCAACAGCCAGGTTGACACGGTTGAATCCGATGAGGAACTTCAGTGGCACGGGGTGCTTGGTCCCAACAGTGGCACGCACGTCAGCGCCAGGGCGAGCAAACATCATCACCACAGCAGCACCGGCCATGGTGCCTGTGTTCTTCACCACGACAGAGTCGGACGTGCACTGGGAAAGGCTGAAGGTGGTGTAGCTCAGACCGTGCCCGAATGCGAACTCTGGTGTCTGTGTCAGGTACTTGTAGGTGCGGCCCGGTGCAAGCGACATGTCAAAGCTGGTCATTTTCAGTGCAGCCACTGTCTCAGCTGTGTACATGGTGTACGGGAGGCGACCCCACGCGTTGCTCTCCCCGAAGATGGTGCGGTACAGCGCCTCCGCACCACGCAGAGCGGGATAGAAGGCCTCCACAATCGCGTCTGCCTTCGAAATGACGTCGGCCCCCAGAGAGATGGCACCGCCGTTGATGAGCACCACCACCACACGCGGATTGTTCGGCAGTCTGAGGATCTCGTCCAGAAGGTTGTTCTGCAGGCCGGGAAGCGTCACTGTCGTGCGGTCACCACTTTCGCCTTCAATGCTCTGGTTGAGGCCGCCGAAGAACACAACAACGTCAGAGTTGCTCGCAGCAAGGAGGGCGGGACCGACACCAGACGTGTCGTTCGATTTGATGTCGACACCCTTCTCGATATGCAGGGAGGACACGAAGGGGTTCTGCTCCTTGAGCACATGGGTCTGGAAGAAGTCGCGAATGGTCATGATGCAGTCGTAGGTCCCGTCGAAGCAAATCTGGTCGCCAGGGTAGCTCGACAGGAGGCCCCGCTGCGAGTCGAGGTGCGGCCCAATGAGCGAAAGGTTGATCTTCGACTTCGCAGGGGTCCACTTGGCAGCGTTCGTAGCGGTCAGGGGGAGTGTGGAGTTGGCGTTCTTCAGAAGCACAAGCGACTGCAGGGTGGCATCGAGGTTCGTTTTCCAGTGTGCAGTTGAGTTGATTGCCTCAGCACCGATCTTGGTGTACGGCTGGTCGGCAATGTCGTCAAACATCCCCGTCTTGAACCGAGTGGTCAGCACCCGTGTCAGGGCCTGGTCGAGAACGGGAAGCACAGTCGAGCGGTTCTGCTGCAGCAGCTGCTCCAGGAGACCATCACCACCAAACTCCTTCTGGGTCCAGAGGGTGTCCCCGAACTCAAGGTCTGTCCCGCCAAACAGCGCAACCGATGCGGCATCCAGCTTGGACGACGCGTAGTGGTTCCCGTCGACCATGTTCTGAATAGCACCGCAGTCCGTCGCAACAACGGCGTCAGGCCGACCGAATGAACCACGCAGAACTGTGTTCAGGAGGTAGTCATCGGCACACGAAGGCACCCCGTTCGGGGCAGAGTACGAGCACATCACACCTGTGGCGTTCCCGCCGTCAGTTTGCATCCCGCGCTCAAACCCAGACAGGAAGGTCTCCCACAGGTCGTGCATCGACACCTTTGGCTCGAACGAAGCACGGTTCTCCTCCACAGAGTATGCGGCGAAATGCTTCAGCGACATTGCAATCTTGGTGTACCGCATGTCCTCACCCTCCTGCCCACCACGCACGTAGTGCACTGCGTACTCCCCAGCCAGGAAGGGGTCCTCCGACGGCACCTCCGAGTTGCGCCCCCAACGCGGGTCACGCATGATGTTGATGTTCGGCCCGTACCCGGTCAGCCCAACCTTGTTGGGCTGGTCGGCCCAGACACAGCGGTACCAATTTATGTTGTTCAGGGCACGGAACTCCGTTGCCAGCACCTCGCCCTTCAGGCGCCACATCGACGTGTTGAACGACGCACCAAGCCCTGTCGGGCCAGCGAATGCGTTGACACACTGGCCATCGTTCAGACAGCACGAAGAGACGCCTGTGTTCATCTCCACCAGATTCAGATACGGAGGGATCCCCAGGCGCGACACACCTCCATCCATCATGGTACACGAGTCGACTCCGGTTTTCAGGTCCGGCGACATCAGCTGCAGCTTCTCCGTGTCGGTGAGGCGCGACAACAGGTCGGTGACACGGACCTTAATCGGGCGTGTCGAGTCACAGAAGGGGTATTCGCTGCTGATATTGTAACACCCCCACACATGCGAGTTGGGAAACTTTGTCGGCATCGCCCTCCGCGCCGACACAGCCCCCGCAAGCAGCAGCAGCAACACAGGTGCAGCCGCCCTCATCGTGCCAGGTGTCCACTCAACCAGGTGTCTGAGAGACGGTGGCGGTCGTGTCGTGGTTGTGTCGTGACCAGGCGTGCACCCACCCCACCCGCCCATCCCCTTATCCCCTTCCCTCCCAGTTTCCACCACACGGGACTCACCCATCAGTCGGTTGCAACACGGCCCCTCCCTTGAGCCGCCGCCACCTTGCAGTGTGGGGGAGGGGGCAAGAGGGGTGCTTCGAAAGGGGCGAAACCAGCACTGATGCTGCTGGGGTGTGGGCTGGGGGCAGTGTCCTGCGACGGCGTACTGTTCTCGGACCCGGCACTTCGTTCTGCTTCCACTTCGGTGCAGTTTCGCATGTCACACCCCAGGCGCCAGCCAGTGCAACCTCAACCGGAGGTAGGAGGTCCCAAATCAGTTTTGACAACAGGAGGCGTCACAGCGACGTTTTTTTATTTTTTCTTACGCAGATTGCCTGATTGGCGAGAGCCATTGCAATGCCCCCGATCGATTCCTAAACCCAGGACAAAATGGGGAAAGTGGCCTTCTCGTTGCATGAGCGCACAAAGGAGACGTCCCGCTCTCTCGGCAAAGGGGGTGGGGATATTTTTCCATTCACGCGAGAAACACATGGGGCACAGGTTTGGTTTGCTTTGGAGAGACGGGCGATGGGGGGGGCGGCAGGGGCGAGGGGTTCTGTGGCACGGGTAATCGCGAGCTAAGCTCAATCAGCCTCTCTCTCTCTCTCCCCCCCTCCCCTACTGGCTCGTTCTGCTGGTATACAAGTTGTGTCAAACTGTGGCAGTGACAGTTGTTTTGACGCTAAGGCCCCTATTGTGTTCATAATCAGAGCGGGTGCCGCGCTGCGTGGTCGTCCCCACACTTGTCGGCCTCTCCGCGGTTGGAACACACATCTAGGACATCTTCGAAGGGGATATCTTGCAACACCCGCCTCCAAAAAAAAAGGGTGACAAAAGAAAACGAGAAACATGGTTCAATAAAGCACATGCACATGTGTCAAATATAAATCGTTGGATTGGTACTACATTAAGAGCTGGTCGCGAGTATCAACACCATCAGTTCTGGGAGTGCACGAGGGGCAATCTTGACACACCTTGACATAGACGTTGCTTGGGAGAAGGCGCAGTGCGCCAGGGGCGGGGGGGTGGGTGGGGGATATTGTCCTGACATAGGAAGGGGTTGCATCATGGTGGCGCAACTTGCTGGGGCAGGGCGGCACGGGGGTAGAAGGAGGAGCACGTGATGCCTCTCATTACGAGGATCCTGTGCAGGAGGCAGTTAAACAAAAAAGGGGCCAAGGGGGAATGAGATCTCACATCACGTGCGTGTAGGTGCACGTGTTCTGACCGTCGAAGAAGTCAAGGTAGTAGGTGCCAGCGACGCGCACACGCACCCCGTCCTCGTTGTAAAGCTTCAGACTCTCCTCCAGGCTCGAGTACCGCTGGTCCGTCAGCACAAGCGTGTCGGAGGCACCAACAGCCAGGTTGCCACGGTCAAATCCGATGAGGAACTTCAGTGGCACGGGGTGCTTGGTCCCAACAGTGGCACGCACGTCAGCGCCAGGGCGAGCAAACATCATCACCACAGCAGCACCGGCCATGGTGCCTGTGTTCTTCACCACGACAGAGTCGGACGTGCACTGGGAAAGGCTGAAGGTGGTGTAGCTCAGACCGTGCCCGAATGCGAACTCTGGTGTCTGTGTCAGGTACTTGTAGGTGCGGCCCGGTGCAAGCGACATGTCAAAGTTGTTCATGTCCAGTGCAGCCACTGTCTCAGCTGTGTACATGGTGTACGGGAGGCGACCCCACGCGTTGCTCTCCCCGAAGATGGTGCGGTACAGCGCCTCCGCACCACGCAGAGCGGGATAGAAGGCCTCCACAATCGCGTCTGCCTTCGAAATGACGTTGGCCCCCAGAGAGACGGCACCACCGTTGATGAGCACAATCACCACACGCGGATTGTTCGGCAGTTTGAGGATCTCGTCCAGAAGGATGTTCTGGAGGCCGGGAAGCGTCACTGTCGTGCGGTCATGGGCTTCATGCTCAACGTCTCTGCCCAAGCCGCCGAAGAACACAACAACGTCAGAGTTGCTCGCAGCAAGGAGGGCGAGACCGACACCAGACGTGTCGTTCGAGTTGATATCGACACCCTTAGCAGCCTGCAGGGAGGACACGAAGGGGTTCTGCTCCTTGAGCACATGGGTCTGGAAGAAGTCGCCGATCTTCCAGACACAGTCGTAGGTCCCGTCGAAGCAAGTCTGGTCACCAGCGTAGTCAGACATCAGATCACGCTGCGTTTCGATGTGCGGCCCAATGATCGCAACATCGATACTCGACTTCGCAGGGATCCACTTGGCAGCGTTCGTAGCGGTCAGGGGGAGTGTGGAGTTGGCGTTCTTCAGAAGCACAAGCGACTGCAGGGTGGCATCGAGGTTCGCCTTCCAGTGAGCAGTGGAGTTGATTGCCTCAGAACCAATCTTGGTGTACGGCTGGTCGGCAATGTCGTCAAACATCCCCGTCTTGAACCGAGTGGTCAGCACCCGTGTCAGAACCTTGTCAAGAGCGGGAAGCACAGTCGAGCGGTTCTGCTGCAGCAGCTGCTCCAGGAGACCATCACCACCAAACTCCTTCTGGGTCCAGAGGGTGTCCCCGAACTCAAGGTCTGTCCCGCCAAACAGCGCAAGCGATGCGGCATCCAGCTTGGACGACGCGTAGTGGTTCCCATTGACCATGTTGTTAAAGGCACCGCAGTCCGTCGCAACAACAGCGTCAGGGCGCTCAAATGCATCACGCAGAACTTTGTTCAGGAGGTAGTCGCTGGCGCACGAAGGCACCCCATTCGGGGCAGCGTACGAGCACATCACACCTGTGGCGTTCCCGCCGTCGGCTTGCATCCCGCGCTCAAACCCAGACAGGAAGGTCTCCCACAGGTCGTGCATCGAGATGTTCGGGGCAAACGAAGCACGGTTAGCCTCCACAGAGTATGCGGCGAAATGCTTCAGCGACATTGCAATCTTGGTGTACCGCATGTCCTCACCCTCCTGCCCACCACGCACGTAGTGCACTGCGTACTCCCCAGCCAGGAAGGGGTCCTCCGACGGCACCTCCGAGTTGCGCCCCCAACGCGGGTCACGCATGATGTTGATGTTCGGCCCGTACCCGGTCAGCCCAACCTTGTTGGGCTGGTGTGTCCCCACGCAGCGGTACCACTCAAGGTTGTTGAATGCACGGAACTCCGTTGCCAGCACCTCGCCCTTCAGGCGCCACATCGTCGTGTTGAACGACGCACCAAGCCCTGACGGGCCAGGGAATGCGGCGGAGCACTTCCCCTCTGACAGGCAGCACGAAGCCACCGCCGTGTTCATCTCCACCAGGTTGAGGAAGGGTGGGATCCCCAGGCGGGACACGCCTGCATCCATCATGGTACAGGAGTCGACACCATGCTTGATGTCCGGCGACATCAGCTGCACCTTCTCTGCGTCGGTGAGGCGTGCCACCAGATCGCTGACACGCGACGCGATGGTACGCTTCGAGTCACAGAAGGGATAGTGCTTGCTGACATTGTAACACCCCCACACATGCGAGTTGGGGAGATGCGTCGGCACCGCGCTCCGTGCAGACACAGCCTCCGCAAGCAGCAGCAGCAACACAGGTGCAGCCGCCCTCATCGTGCCGGGTGTTCACTCAACCAAACCAGGTGTCTGAGAGATGGTGGCGGTGGTGGTGGTTGTCGTGACCAGGCTTCTCCGAGTGGGCAAAAAATAGAAATGATTCGGGTTGCGGGGGGGTGGGGGCGCTTGTTTCTCCCATTTTTTTTCGGCAGTTCTTTTTGAATCCTATCGACTTTTGCGTCATGTGGGCGCCACATGCACAAAGCAGCAAACGCAGGGCTCTGGCCCGTATGCCCCCCCCTCACCCTCACAAAACACCCCTTCACCACCACAGACTGCCACCGCTGGGACTGTTAACAACACAAATCGACGCGCATGGTTGGTTTTGCTCCACCACGCCCTCCCAACTCCAAGCTGCATGGAAGTTTCTGGAAGTTTCTTTTTTCCGAGCACAACACGCTCAAGGGAATGGCAACTACCCACCCCATATCCAAACACCTCAAAACACCTCACCCTGGCCCCCCACACGGTGGGATCTTGTAAATTTTACATGTATAACTACAAGTATATACATGTATTATACATGTATAATACTTGCATGTCAACTATTATACATGTATAATACATGGATATGCCTGAAATATACATGTAAAATACATGTATATCAAGTAAAAATACAAGTATAATACTTGCATGTCAACTATTATACTTGTATTTTTACTTGATATACATGTATTTTACATGTATATTTCAGGCATTTACATTTATTATACATGTATAATAGTTGACATGCAAGTATTATACATGTAAAATACTTGCATGACAAGTAAAATACATGTATAATACTTGCATGACAAGTAAAATACTTGCATGCAAGTAAAATACATGTATTTTACTTGCATGCAAGTATTTTACTTGTCATGCAAGTATTTTACATGTATAATACTTGCATGACAAGTATTATACATGTAAAATACATGTAAATGCCTGAAATATACATGTAAAATACATGTATATCAAGTAAAAATACAAGTATAATAGTTGACATGCAAGTATTATACTTGTATTTTTACTTGATATACATGTATTTTACATGTATATTTCAGGCATTTACATGTATTATACATGTATAATAGTTGACATGCAAGTATTATACATGTATAATACATGTATATACTTGTAGTTATACATGTAAAATTTACAAGATCCCACCGTGCACCCACCCACCCCCCCCCCAGCCCACCTGCTTCATACCAGGAGTTCCCCTTCGGGACGTCACAGGCACCAAGACCAGACGGCGGTTACGGGGGGGGGGGGGGGAGACGGGGGAGAGCAGAGGAGGAGGAGGAGAAGGGGGTGCAGAATGGGAGTGTCTCACTGTTGTCCCGCACACACACATATACCCCATATTCCCACCACCCCCCCCCCCCAGCCCAACCCCTCGTCGGGCCACAAGCGGGCCTCCAAAGGGAAGGGGGGGGGGGGGAGCGGGTGAGGGTGTGGTGGCGTGCGTGAGAAGTAAGAAGAGAGAGTATGGCGGACTGGGGTGGGGGTGGGAGGAGGGGAGAGCGCGTGTGTGTCTATGTGGGCACAAGGGACACACATCCACACATCCACACACAATTTAGAACACACAACATATTTTTTTCCCCCAGCCTGGGGTGGATCTGTTTTGTTCCCCCCGCCCCTCTTTATTCTTTTCCCCCCCTCCTCTTCGCCCAGGACACTCCAGCATCGCACACACGCTATTTGCCCCTTTCCTTACGAAGCCCCTCCTCGACGTATCGGTTCCCCCCTCCCCACCACCATCCACAGCTGCACTGCAAAGTCCAGCCTCGAAGACTGGACTTCACATTGTGGGGGGGAACGCCCAACGTGAGTGAGAGAGGCTGAAAGAGGCGGCGTGCGTGCAGCGATGGATGGGATCGGAGGGGGGGGGGGAGGGGGTGTGTGCGGGGGGTGTGGGGGGGGGGGGAAATAGGCAATATCACAAGACACCACCCAACACAGGCCGCAAAATAAATACTACACTGCGTGCTCCATTTTTGTTTAGCGTATTTTTTTCCCATGGTATTCCCCCCCCTCCCCCCCCCCCCCCTTCTTTGGGTGTCGGTTCCGGTAGAAACATGGAAAAATAAAGGCAAAAAACAGGGGGATGTGGGGTGGGGGGGTGGGAGACGGTGGAGAGAGAACAGTTGTCCGCGGTTGGAAGCATGAGGGAAGTGAATCATCAACTCGGCTTCTGTCCACGTGGAATGGGGGGAGGGGGGGGGGGGTACGGGAGCTGTGCGGGTGTATTGAAAACATCGTATGGAGAGGGGGGGGGGGATATTTCAAGAAAAGGCAAAAAAATCATAAAGTCGGCCCAAGCAGAACGGAGTGAATAGTCGAGGGGTGGTCGGGACTACTAGCGGGGAGAACTGTGGCCGCACGAGTCGATATATGTTGCAATCGAGCAGGGCAGGCGAACCAAAAAAAATCAGCCAAGGCAAAAAAAAACAGCGGTGTGTATGAAAGAGTCGACAGACCTCCTCCCCCCCCTCCCCACCCTGGGGTGGGGATGCGCGATGCATAACGTTTTTTTTGTTGCAGATTCGTCGCTCGATTCACCCCCCCCCCCCACCCTCACACACACACACCCGCCTTCAGGCCACAGACTCTTTGTTCGGGGGGGGGGGGATAAATGGGGATTTTTTTATTTTGCTTTATAAATCGGTGCGCACGCATTTTCCAAAGGCAGGCACAAAAAAAGAAAAAAGAGAATACAACGGCAAACAGAGGAAGATACCCACACGGTTTTTTTCCCACGCACGGAGATTCCGGATGCATTTTCTGCTTGGTATCGACGACCAGAGCAGTGTCGTACGACGGGCGATATTTTTCTTTTCAACAGAAATAATTTGAACGATGTTGGTTTCCGCCAGCCACCCTTCAGAGGAGCATCACCGGGTGGTGGCGGAGGAGGGCGCATATATCAAGGGCACACAGCAGGAAAGAGAACGCTACAAAGAAATACACCGCGGGTGTTCTTTGGTACCGACGGCCAACAGCCTGACGTGTGAGATGAACAGGGCAGTGGCGTACACAACTCAGCCAGAAGGCGTTGTCCTCCAATGGTTTAGACACAGATCGCCTCAGACTCCAACTAGGTTTTGCTTTGCATTTTTTTTCCACTCTCTATTCACGACCCTTCTGGTCCGGCTCGCCCTGTGGTTCACAGAAATAAAGCCTTGTCAACGGGGGTTTTTTCGCTTTCCCGGGTGTGTTGCTTCCCCCCCCCGCCCCCCCGCCCTCCCAAATAAAAACAAAGAGGCGCCGCCAACACCACCACCCATGGTGTCCTTTCAGCATTTGGCGGATCGCCCGGCGGGATTTTAACCCGTTCGGCACCCCATCGACAACCCCGCTGAGGGGAGACAGGAGGGGATCACGGAAGAGAATCTTAAGAATCCCGGAGGCTTGTTTTTCTGCAAATGAGCAGCGGGATGGGGGGGTGGGGGGAGGGATTGCTTCGCATGGGAAGAAGGGCCCTGCTCTCCCACCCACACACACCCACCAGGTTGGGGAGGGCGGCCGCAGGTGCAGAGGGGAAGCTGCCGCGCACAACGAGGCCCGTGTGGGATAGGAAACTGTTGCAACGCCTGTGCGTCGTGTGCGGCAAGCCCACCCCCTCCCCTTCTGATCACCCAGGGCTATGCAAAGGGGTCAGGCGGGCCGGGGCAGAGAGGTGAGAGAGAGAGAGGGGGGGGGGGGGTGGGGGGGTGATGGCAGCGAAATCACACACACACACCCCGGCGGAACTGAGACCCCCCTCCCCCCGAGCAGGGCTCCGTCTCTACGCCATTGCCCACTGGGCGGCGCCCATGAGGAAGAAGATCAGGACGAGCATGCCCATCGCGATACCCTGCGAGAGAAGTGCATGTGTGGGAAAGTGCTGAAGTGCCAATTTATGCAAATTGCAAAAGGAGATCTTCACTGCAGTGCGGTTTGTTTTGATGAATTTCCTTGGACGCAATAGCGTAGCGTTGCGAGGAAAACTTGTTTTGTGTGTGTCACATATATCACACACTGCGTATGCAGGAGGTGCCGGACACGCGGAGACCGCCCCGCCCTAGCTCCCACCTCACGCAACAAACACATTACAAAACAAGTTCTCTCTCTGTATATTTTAGGTGAATAATAGCCAAAAACCCTGTGCGCGGGAAGAAAAAAACATCTCAAGTATTGCCTCTTCCTTCGCAGCCTCATATCTCACTTGACATACCGCACCCTGCATGTGCACCGGGATCACCGGGAGGCCCTCCTGCTTCACAGGCAGCTCCTTGGTCTTCTTCTCCCGCTTGCGCGGCGGGGAAGCGGGCTTCGGCGTGTCCTTCTTCTTGCCCCCAGCGGTAGTGATGATCTGCACGTGTGGTGGTCGTGGCATCGGGGATGGCACATTGCTACTGCACATGGAGATTACCCCGTTCACATGTCACTGGAAATGCAGAAGAAGAGCCTGCCCAAGCTGGCATGCCGCATCACACAGCTGTGGTAGCCATACCTCGACAGGCGGCGCAGGGGCACTGACGTTGCCAGACTTCCTGCTCCTGCTCATGCGCTCCTCACGGCGCTGGCGCCTGTTGGGTGGTGTGGCATGTCACATCCCCTTCCCAGAGACCTCGGCGGCAACTGAAAGCTGCAGGGGGAAATCCCACACCTCCGTCCTCCCTCCCTGCCCCACCCACCCACCCACCCCCCTCCTTTTGATCCGCTGTGTCTGGGAACCCTGCCCCAAACCCCGTCCCCATTTCCTTGCGTTCACCCCAGCCAACCCACCACACCGCACCCAAACTCCCAATAGGCATACTCCAGCTCCGCCTCGGCCTCAGCCTCTGCGGCAAGCTTTGCCTCACGGCGCTTGGCCGCCTCAACAGCCTCACGTGCCGCACGCTCTGCAGTCTCCTTCTCCTTCTTCATCCTCGCCGCCTCGCGAACCTTACGCTCAGCCGCCTCAGTCGCCTCCTGCTTCTTCCGGCGGGCCTCCTTCTCGACGGCACGCTTCTCCTGCTCCTTCCGCTCGCGCGCCTCCGAGGCCTCCCTCTTGGCCTGCAGCTCTGCCTCCTTCGCACGCTCTGCCGCGATGCGCTCCGTACGCTTCTCGACCTCCTCCTCGTTCTGCTTCTCGCGCTTCTTCTTCGCCTCCTCCGCGAGCTTGCGCAGCGCCTCCGCACGCGCGGCGTCCTCCGCAGCCCGGCGCGCCTTCATCTCGCGCTCCACACGCTCGTCCGCCTCCTTGGCCTTCTTCTTCTCCTCCTCCTCCTCGCGGCGGCGGGCCTCCTTCTGGAGCTCCTCCAGCTCACGCTCGCGGCGCAGCGCCTTCTCCTCCTCCTCTCGCCGTTTGCGCTCCACCTCACGCTGCTTCAAGAGCTCCATCTGGCGCTGGCGCTTCTCCTCCTGTGCCTGGCGGCGGGCCTGTGCAGCGGGGTGGTGGTGGTGGTGGCGCAGAAGCGATGGGGAAAAGTTTGTCGGGGGACCATCACAGGAAAGGTGTACGGCAAAGCCCCCCCAACAAATGCGCAGGGGTATGGATGGGGACATATGCACGGCAGTTGGTGGAGGGGACAATACCTCGCGCACGCGCTCCAGCTCATCCTTGCGCTTCTGGTCCTCCTCCTCCTCTGCTGCTTCGGCCTCCTGTGCTTCGCGCTCCGCCGCCTCGGCAGCCTCGCGCTCCTCATCGGCCTTGCGCTGCGCCTCCTCGGCGATCCTGCGCTGTTCTGCGGCCTCACGCTCAGCCTCCTCAGCAGCGGCACGCTCCTCCTCAGCCTTGCGATCAGCCTCCTCGGCGGCCACACGCTCCTCCTCTGCTTTCCGTGCGGCCTCCTCTGCCGCCTTGGCTTCCTCCTCGGCCTTGCGCTCGGCTTCTTCTGCCGCCTTGAGCTCCTCCTCAGCCTTCCGCTCAGCCTCCTCTGCCCGCTTGCGCTCCTCCTCGGCCTCACGCGCAGCCTCCTCAGCAGCGACACGCTCCTCCTCAGCCTTGCGATCAGCCTCCTCTGCCGCCTTCCGCTCCTCCTCAGCCTTACGATCGGCTTCTCCTGCCGCCTTGCGTTCCGCCTCGGCCTTCAGCTCAGCCTCCTCCAACAGCTTGCGCTCCTCCTCAGCCTTACGCTCGGCTTCCTCAGCTGCGACACGCTCCTCCTCAGCCTTGCGCTCAGCCTCTTTTGCCGCCAGGAGTGCCTCTGCCGCCTTACGCGCAGCATCTTCTGCCGCCTTGCGCTCCTCCTCAGCCTTAAACTCGGCTTCCTCAACCGCCTTGCGCTCCTCCTCGGCCTTGAGTGCTGCCTCCTCTGCCCGCTTGCGCTCAGCCTCCGCTTCCCGCTCAGCGGCCTCAGTTGCGGCACGCTCCTCCTCAGCCTTACGCGCAGCCTCCGCGGCAGCCTTGGCATCCGCCTCCGCTTTCCGCTCAGCCTCCTCAGCAGCAGCACGCTCCTCCTCAGCCTTGCGCTTAGCCTCCTCTGCCACCTTCCGGTCCTCCTCGGCCTTACGCTCAGCCTCCTCTGCCAGCTTGCGCTCCTCCTCGGCCTTACGCGCAGCCTCCTCTGCCACCTTGCGCTCCTCCTCAGCCTTACGCTCAGCCTCCTCTGCCGCCTTCCGCTCCTCCTCCGCTTTCCGGTCAGCCTCTGCGGCAGCCGCGGCCTCCTCCGCAGCCTTACGCGCAGCCTCTTCTGCCGCCTTGGCTTCCTCATCAGCCTTGCGCTCGGCCTCCTCAACCGCCTTGCGATCCTCCTCCTCCTTGCGTGCTGCCTCCTCCTTGGCAATGCGCTCCTCCTCAACCCGCTTCGCGGCTTCCTCCTCCGCCTTGCGCTGGGCCGCTGCTGCCGCACGGCGGTCCTCCTCCGCCTGGCGTGCCGCATCCTCTGCCGCCTTGCGCTCCTCCTCCACCAGGCGTGCGGCCTCTAGCCGCTCCTCCTCCGCGATGCGCGCTGCCTCAGCACGCTCCGCCTCCTCTGCCGCCAGTCGTGCCGCCTCAGCCTGCTCCTCCTCCTGGCGCTTCTTCTCCTCCTGTGCGATGGGTGCAAGGGGGTGCAAGGTGGCCAGATGTGCTGGTGTGCTCTATTGCTGTGGTCCACCCGACGCATTCTGGCAGATTTTCTCAGATGCCTTCCAGCGGGACATATAATAGATGATGCCCGCAGTGCTCAAGCATACCACGATCGCCTTCAGCTCGGCCTGGATTTCACTCTCCTTCGGAGCCTCCTCCTCGTCGGGGGTGACGTCACGGCCGTTGACTTCCGGGGAACCGTCATCCTCCACAACGTGGCGCTTCAGCAGCTGAGGTGACGCCTCGCCCGACTGTAGGAGGGAGATGGGTGGAGGTTACAGTGGAAATCGCATCAAAAACCCAAGGTGCCAAGCTGCGCTCCGCCCCCCTCATGATAAGATTTCCGCGCAGATCTCTGCAGCGGGGCTGGGAATGCACAGGAGCCTGGGCGGCGCAACTCGATGGGTCGGACGGGGGAGGTTTATGGCCTGCCACCTCTCCGTCACATCTCGATTCCGTTTCACATGCAGATGCGGCAGACAAAGATCATACCTCAACCTTGTCAAGGTCACCGGCAAACTGCTTGACGCTGATCTGCTTCGGCACCTCCACAGACCCGGCCAGAGGGTCCTCCTCGTCGCCCGGCACGCTCGACTCGCGCTCGCTGGGGTCTTCGCTCTTCGAGGCGGGGCGCACGACCTTCTTGACGACCTTCTTCGCCACCTTTTTCGCAACCACCTTCTTCACCACCTTCTGGGGGCTCTCCTCCGGCATGGTTACGACCCTCCCAACAGGTGCTCTGTGGGTGTGTGGTGCAGATCGGAACAAACACACATCCCGGGATCTTGCAGCGTTTTCACAAACCCGAAGAGATGGGTTGGGGTTCAAAATCACAGGCCTTTGGGGCATGCACCGCAGTCTGGTACAGCAGACTGCAGTCTCTGGGTCCATGATCTGAGTCTGGAAAAGCGCTCAAGCGGTCGAACCGAGGCCGATAACACCACCGGGCTGCAGGCGTGTCCCTTTTCCCACGCGTGGGCGGTTCTGCATTTTCTTTCGACAGGAGGCAGGGGAACCTACGACGCACCCACCCTGTACTGCATCTAACAGTCTAATAGCCTGTGCGTGATCTAAGGCACGAGGCGATCGGCGGGGGAGTAAGACAGAGGAGGGAAGGGGGGGGGAAGGGAAGGTACAAATAAATGTGAGGAACAAGAGGAAACAGATAAATCAGACATGGCGGAAAATGTTTCTGCTATTCAACTCACGGCGTTATTTTCGACTAGGGGGGGGGGGGGGGGGAAGGCACACACCACACACATCACAACAACTAACAACGACCCTCCTCGCACACATACACAGCATTGTTTCGGAAAGGTCTGGCTGGGTCCGGTACAGGTGTGTTTTTAATCCCCGGTCTTCCCAGCCAAAAACCCCCGATTCATCCCCGCTTTTTTCCAGCAAAAAATGGTACCCAACGTCCCTCCTCCCCAGTGTGGGGCCCTTGGTCTTGTACCAAATGGGTTCCTTCCACGGTTCCTCCCGCTCGCGCCATCCTCGGGTGCTGGAGGAAAACCCCAAAAAAACGGCTTTCGGGACCGTTATTCCGACGATACCCCCGATATGCCAGGTGAAACAGCCCAAGGACTTGCTGCGGTTACTAGACGGGCAAACACACGCTCCACGGGGGGTCCGGGGGGCGGAGCCCCCCAGCCGCCGGAGGCCACGGTAGTGAACATCTGTTCATTGTGGGCGTACAGATTCTGTGTGAGTTGGCTGCGTCCTCCTGAGGCTACCGGAGCTGTTGGATTCCTGACCTGATGGGAATCGACGGACTTGGGTACGAGATATCCGCCACAGGGGGGTCTGGGGGGCGGAGCCCCCCAGCCGCCGGAGGCCACGGTAGTGAACGTCTGGCTCTTGGCTGGAAAAAAAGCCAGATTTTGGCTGGAAAAAAACCGGTTTTTTGCTGGAAAAAAAACCTGGTTTTGGCTGGAAAAAAACCTGAAAAAGGGCGGATGCCAAAAAGACTCATCCTCATCCCCCACTAGAAATACACCTGGTCCGGTCAGGTGTATTTTTAATCCCCGGTCTTCCCAGCCAAAAATCCCCGATTCATCCCCGCTTTTTTCCAGCTAAAAATGGTACCCAATGTCCCTCCTCCCCAGTGTGGGGCCCTTGGTCTTGTACCAAACGGGTTCCTTCCACGATTCCTCCCGCTCGCGCCATACTCGGGTGCTGGAGGAAACCCCCAAAAAACGGTTTTCAGGACCGTTATTCCGACGAACCCCCTGATATGCCACAGCTGAAACAGCCCAAGGACTTGCTGCGGTTACTAGACGGGCAGACACACGCTACACGGGGGGTCTGGGGGGCGGAGCCCCCCAGCCGCCGGAGGCCACGGTAGTGAACATCTGTTCAGTGTGGGCGTACAGATTCTTGTGTGAGTTGGCTGCGTCCTCCTGAGGCTACTGGAGCTGTTGGATTCCCTGACCTGATGGGAATCGAAGGACTTGGGTACGAGATATCCGCCACAGGGGGGTCTGGGGGGCGGAGCCCCCCAGCCGCCGGAGGCCACGGTAGTGAACGTCTGGGCTCTTGGCTGGAAAAAACCCGGTTTTAGCTGGAAAAAAACCGGTATTTTGGCTGGAAAAAAACGGTTTTTTGCTGGAAAAAAAACCTGGTTTTGGCTGGAAAAAAATCGGAAAAAGGGCGGATGCCAAAAAGACTCATCCTCATCCCCCACTAGAAATACACCTGGGTCCGGTAGAGCAAAAAAAAAATCTGGGGCGATTCTTTTCGGGCCACACAATATCTAGAACAATACCCACTGCCGTACTGGGCCGCCATACCCACCCCCTTCACCACCCCCCTTCCAAACCCCAGCCCCTACGATGTGTAGAACGTCCGATGCGCATCGCGTATCCTGCTCTGCAGCTCAGCCGCATAGGCAATGAACGCATTGCTCCCAGGCCCCTCACCCGGGGCCGCGGGAGGCGGCGACACACGGGGCCCCCCAGGAACATGCCGGCTCCGCGCCGCACCGCCGCCCCCACCAGGGCCTCTGCCGAAGGGCTCAGCATGCACGGCAGGCAGGCCTACGGTGCTGGCCAGGCTGATGCCGTTCGTCGGCACCCCCACCGCAGCCTCCAAGGCCGGCCCCTCCAGCACGACGTGCGCCAAGTTGGGATGCGCCTGCGGGCTGCGGGGCGGGGACACCATCTTGTGCTGCGCCAGCCCGTCAGGCGAGGTTGTCGTCACAAGCTCCTCATGTGTCACCGTGACAGACACCTCCGCCGGCACCTTTGGATACTGCGGGAACAGCACAGGGGACGACGCCTGAATGTGCTCCGTCTTCTGGTGGTGCACCACCTGCGGCTGGTAGGCATACACATGCTGCTCGACTGGCCTCTCCACAACCTGCACCACAGCCGGCAGAGGCACCTCTGGGGCAGCGGGTGAGCTGAGTGGCAGTGCGCCGCCAACACGGGGTGGCTGGGCGGACATCCCATGTGGCGGCGTGGTGGTGGTGTCGGGAGGTGCTGGTGTGACAGGGGGCGGGTTTGCCGGCGCAGCAGTGTAGTGGTGGTGGTGGGTCTGCATGGGTCGGGTGGGCTGGGGGCGATCGGTTGTATGGTGCTCGGAGAGGCCGAGCTTTTCGACCACCCTTTCGACGGGGATTTCGACGATTTTTTCGACGACGCGTTCGACGGGGACCTCGACGACGCGCTCCACAACCCTTTCGGTTGGGACTTCGACGATTTTTTCCACCACCTTCTCGACAGGCACCTCGATGATCTTCTCGACGATCCGCTCCGTCGGCACTTCGACGATTTTTTCAACCACTTTCTCGACCGGGACCTCGATTATTTTCTCGACGATCTTCTCCGTCTCGACTTCGACAACCTTCTGCTCGACAACCACAGTAGGTACTTCGACCACCCGGTCCTGCATCACAATCTTATCGACAAACACCTCCTTCTCCTGGATGACAACATAGGGCTCGGGTACCGTTTCAACCACCTTCTTCTCAACAATCCTGTCGACAGGGACCTCCACGACGCGCTCCTGTATCACGATCCGTTCGACAGGGACCTCTTTAATGACCTCGACGATCCGCTCCACAGGGACTTCCACAATCTTTTCCACAATAACTTCGGTCGGAACCTGTGGGAGGGTGGAGGGTGGTGTGGTGTGGTGTGGTGGCGTGGTGCCAACCATCCCACAAGACTCCCGCGAGAAAACAACCAGACACCTGAGTTAACAAAACCCCCCCCCAGACACCCTCTTGCCCCCCACACTTGCTCCAAACGACAAGCCCCCCGTTTTTCATACCGTCACAACCCTCTCGACGATGACATCGCGGGGCACCTCAACCTCGACAGGGATCTCCCGCACAACCTCCCGGACATCGGAGGGGTGGCGGGCACGCTCCGCAGCAAGGGCCTCTTTCAGCTCCTTCAGGTCGTGCAGCAGGCTCTGCACCTCCTGCCGCAGGGACTTGTTCTCCAGCTGGGTCCGCTGCAGCAACGCCTCGAGCGCGTCATCCGCTGTCGACAGGGGGGACCCATGCGGCTGCACAGACCCGCCAACCTCTCTGCACTGTGCAGGTGTCTCCGGAGCCAACCCCTGCACACCAGTGGCCTGCTGCTGCACCTGGGCTGGGTAGTCTTGCTCCTGATGCACAGGCGGCATCTTCGGGAGTCTCTCTGACGCAAGCTGTGCAGGTCGGTAGCTGTGGACAAGCCCCGGAGATGTCGGGCCCTCCACCGGCATGTAGTCAAACGCGCCGTCATGCGCCTGCTGTGGCGGTGCGGCAGCCTGCACCGACGGCGACGGGTGGGGCGGCGTGTACCTCCCGCTCATCCGCCGCCCCGGCGGCGGCTGCAGCGGCTTGCGCGACCCGTTGAACCGCGAGGGGGAAACCCGCGCCGCGTTCGCCGCATTCAGCACCTCCGCCAGGCCGTGCCCCTGCCCACCGTGTGGGTGATACCACGTGGGCACGGCACCCCCGTGGTGCATCGTTGCCCGGGCCCGGGTCACCCCAGCATAGGGGCGGTGTGCCTGCAGGGTTCAGGGGGTTCGAAAAGGGGACAATGTTGCAGAGAGGGGGTGCGGTGATACGGTGGCTGAGGAACTCATCTTGATTATGATGTTTGTGTGGGTGCATGGTGGGACTCCGTTGAGGCAAGAAAAGGTGGGGGAGGGGAGGGGGGAGGGGAGGGCACAGATGTGTCTCATCAGAGTGGACCTCTGCATGGCTGGCAGGCCAATCTGCCCTCCCGGTCCTCAGCCTCGACATCAGTTCACTTGCTTTTTTTTGAGCACATTTATGATGCGTAAAAGTGTAGGAGTGCTTCCGACGATCCTGTTCCTTTTCTGTGTGTCTAGCTATCTCGTGTTCACATGTGCTCCACACCCACATCAAAGCAGCAGGCTCTAGGGTGGTGGAAGCGTCAACGCATCATTAAGGAAGAAGGAAGCACGGTTACTACGCTTTTTGGGATACCCATATTTTATTGCGTGTTTGTCAGGGTTCCATTACGCATCCTTCACCGCCCTGCCCCACCCGCCCCAAGATGGCGTTATGAGCGTTTACGTGAGGGCGAGCTACAAGCGGGCCTTCGCTCGGCAGTGCAGAAAAGTGTGGGGTCACGTAGAGTGGGAGTGGGATACCAGACACTGGGGACACTGCGCGCCCAGTCCGCTAAGCCCAAACTACAATACGCAGAAAAGTGATAGAATGTGAGCTGTGTGCGTGTGTGCGGGTGTGCTTCACAACAACTGGTTGGAAAAAAAAAGGACCTTGGAGGTTTGCGTGTTCTTTTTGTTTCATACGAACGGGCCAGGTGTGTTTTTAATCTCCGGTCTTCCCAGCCAAAAATCCCCGATTCATCCCCGCTTTTTTCCAGCAAAAAATGATACCCAATGTCCCTCCTCCCCAGTGCGGGGTCCTTGGTCTTGCACCAAATGGGTTCCTTCCACGGTTCCTCCCGCTCGCGCCATCCTCGGGTGCTGGAGGAAAACCCAAAAAAAACGGCTTTCGGGATCGTTATTCCGACGATACCCCCCGATATGCCAGCTGAAACAGCCCAAGGACTTGCTGCAGTTACTAGACGGGCAAACACACGCTCCACGGGGGGTCTGGGGGGCGGAGCCCCCCAGCCGCCGGAGGCCACGGTAGTGAACATCTGTTCACTGTGGGCGTACAGATTGTGTGCGAGTTGGCTGCGTCCTCCTGAGGCTACCGGAGCTGTTGGATTCCTGACCTGATGGGAATCGAAGGACTGGGTACGAGATATCCGCCACAGGGGGGTCTGGGGGGCGGAGCCCCCCAGCCGCCGGAGGCCACGGTAGTGAACGTCTGGCTCTTGGCTGGAAAAAAACCAAATTTTGGCTGGAAAAAAATCGGCTTTTTGCTGGAAAAAAAACCTGGTTTTGGCTGGAAAAAAACCGGAAAAAGGGCGGATGCCAAAAAGACTCATCCTCATCCCCCACTAGAAATACACCTGGAACGGGCAACCAAAAAAAATGAAAAAGATTGGCACAGTCTGACACACACAGCGACACGGAGCGGAAGGCCTCCTCTCTGACACAGGCCAGGCGAGGTACGGAATCATAGCCACTTATCGACAATGATAGTTGGGGGCCGGACGCGGCCCCCCCTCGCTTTAGAGAGATGGGGCATCATATAGGGAAGTGCTGGGGGTGGGAAGGAGACAGCCCCGCCATACGGGATCTTTGGAGAAACACGAAGTCTTTTTAGTGCGAAAAAGCTGAGATGGTTTGACCGCCACGAAGACGAGGGCAGTGAGTTCGTGCGATACACTGCTTGCCGGTGTTGGCATCATCGTTGTTTGTTCAGACATCCAAGCAGCCCGTCTATCTCACTGCCCTGCGCCTGCAGCATGCAGCACGGCCCGAAAGGCTCTTCATTATGCATAAACCCGACCAGGAAATTCGCGGAACAGCCGTGTGGTGATAAATCATCGGCATATTCGAGGTTCGAATTCTACGATTTTGTTTCAGATTGCATCACCGCCCTGCATTCGAAACATCCCCAACGAAGATGCGACGCCAGAGGTTAAAATGCGAAATGGGATCAAATGGGATATGTAGGCAAAAGTGTGGTGCAGAGTTGACCTCACATCACTCGAAATGCAGGCGGTGTCCCCATGAGGTGTTATTGGGAGTAATAAGAAAATAGTGTAAATCAAAGCGGGCAACGCAAATGCATCCTCGGCAGCACACTCGTCGATGTGGAGCCCCGTCTGGAACCCCTTGTTCCATCTCCAACAATCGTACTCCTTTTGCTTTAATGTAGACACCGTCCAGCAACCGTGGGATACCGGTAGGTCCGGACTACTTTTTGTTGAGCGAAAACTTGCAGTCTCCCTGTGAAGTGGCATAAAGGTGCTAATCCTGAAGCTTCAGTTGTACGATTCCCTTCGTTCCTTGGCGACTTCGCGACGCTTCGTTGCTCGCAACTAAACAGTGCCCGAAGTGGCAGCAAGACTTGACAACAAGCCAGTCACCTTGGTGATGATCATGCAATTGCAGTTTGATGGCCGGTAGGCCCCGCTCTTGCCCTCCATCACAGTTTGATGAAGTGGTGCGAATGGGGCTGCAAGGTCCATCAAGACGTGACAGTCTTCTCTTTTTCGTTGAATGATACCTACACGAACCTGGGCAAAAAAGGGCAAATGAGTCGTGGGAGCGGGGGACGGGGCGTCTGGGTTCCAGGTGCACTACGTGTGCAACAATAACCCCTTTGGCTAACCCCCGCACAAATCGCTTAGAAAAGGTCTTTCTGATCACCATGCGACGAGCAGATAAAGAGGAAGGCAGGCGGCTATATGACGTCAACAGGAATCGAAACGAAGGAGGGTCTTCTCTCCAATGTGCAGTATATTGAGCACCCGAACAGTATAGGTGTCACACTGACACAGTCTTGACACAGAGTGAAGCCCCCTCCATAATTTTCAGGAAAAGTCGAAGGGAGAAAAAGGGCAGACCGAACCACACACAGGAACTGACCAGATACTCAATTAGAAGGCTATCCACAACACTGTTGTGGAAAATGCCAGGACACGAAGACGTGCAGAACTGAACGAGGCACATGACAGAAAAAAAACATCGGGCCGTGATATTCATTTGCCTGTTTGGGGCGATTCAAGCAGACACTTTCGTATCACATGACCTAAAACAAGCCGCCTCTGGGCGAGGGTGGGCGAGGGTGGGCGAGCGAAGGTGGGCGTGAGTGGGCGAGTGCAGGCGAGTGCGGGCGAGGGTGGACGAGGGTGGGCGAGTGTGGGCGACGGTGGGCGAGTTGTGGGCGAGGGTGGGCGTGAGTGGTCGAGGGTGGTCGACGGTGGTCGAGGGTGGTCGAGGGTGGTAGAGGGTGGTAGAGGGTGGTAGAGGGTGGTAGAGGGTGGTAGAGGGTGGTGCGCGTGCTGGGCGACGCCAAAAAGGCGGCTTGTTTTAGGTCACTGACTTAGCACAAGGCTCTCGGGCCTCCGGAGGAGCAAAAATGGCCTCCTCCGGAGGAGGTCGGAGGCGCCTCCGGAGGCACCTCCGGAGGCGCCTCCGCCAGCCAAAAACCCATTTCTTCAAGTTTTTTGAAAGTGACCCAAAATCAGCGGGACCCCCTCCTCGGGTGTTCCGAAACACCTTTCTTTTGACTATTTGGAATCTGTGCGGATCGTAGTGGGGTCACTTTGTAGGTCGAGGTGTCAAGCTTCACCCATGAAATGCGGGTCTGGTTCAGGGTCTGGTCATAGGAGGTTGGCCCACAGGAGGATGTGACTGGGAGGCAGGCACACCAGCCCACCCAGCGGGACCCCCTCCTCGGGTATTCCAAAACCCCGCTCTTTTGAACGTTTGGAACTTTTGCGAATCGTAGTGGGGTCATTTTGTGGGTCTAGGAGCCAAACATCGTCCATGAAATGTGACTCTGGTTCAGGGGCTGGTCCTAAGAGAATGTGACTGGGAGGCAGCCACACCCACCCACCCAGCGGGACCCCCTCCACGTGTTCCAAAACCCCTTTCTTTTGAACGTTTGGAATTTGTGCGGATCACAGTGGGGTCATTTCGGTGGTGTACGAGCCAAGCTTCACTCATGAAACGTGGGTCTGGTTCAGGGACTGGTCATGGGTGAAGGTGGCTGGGAGGCAGCCAGCACGCCCACACCCCACCCCACCTACCCACCCAGCGGGACCCCCCTCACGGATTTTCCAAAACCCCGTTCTTTTGAACGTTTGGGATCCGTGCGGATCGTGGTGGGGTCATTTTGGCCATGGGGTGTCTGTCTCCACCACTGACTGGGGGTCACCATATGGGCCCAAATCCTGCAGGGTTGCGTTGCGTCAAAACCTTGCGACCGCTGCCTCCAGACCCAGTGCTGCCGCGGTTTGGTGGGCTCGATGGGTATACTTTGATTGGCTGTGGCTGGTCCAGGAGGAAGTGGTGGGACACAAGAGGGTATAATGCCCAAGTACAGTACAAACACCACCAGAAAACAGCCAACTTGGGCGAGGGTGGACGAGGGTGGGCGAGAGTGGGCGACGGTGGTCGACGGTGGGCGAGGGTGGGCGAGTGTGGGCGAGGGTGGGCGCGAGTGGTCGACGGTGGTCGAGGGTGGTCGAGGGTGGGCGACGGTGGGCGAGGGTGGTCGAGGGTGGTGCGAGTGCTGGGCGACGCCAAAAAGGCGGCTTGTTTTAGGTCATCACACTGAGAATTCCTGTTCATCAGGGAGGGCAAAGGCAAAGAAGAACAGCTGCAGGCCAGGCTAGTGTCCGAGACCTGGTGAGGGGGCCGCACTGCGGCCGGAACCACCCGGTCTGCTTGCGGGAGGGGATGGCGCTGTGCCAACCTGGCAGTCAACACATGTTATGTGAGGGGGAGGGGGTCCCTCCAGCCACCCCCTCCCCCCGTGCTTTTAGTTTCTGACAATGATCAAGAAGGGCAGGGGGGCAGCTATACCCAAAAAATACCCTCCCCCTCCTCCTCCCCTGTCCAAACCCTCCAAAAAGAGACACTATCACGACAATCATACGAGATTCCTTCAGTGTGAGAATCACGGGTATTTTTTCGCCCCGTCAGACTGCACCTGTTTGGGGTTCCAGCACCCCACTCCAACTGCCCCCAGGCCCATCTCCGCCCTGGGGATTTGGGGTTACCTGGAGGCAGAATCTTGGCGTGCGCTTGTGGCGGCATGCAATGGCCGGCGTATTTCTGCCGGCCCTGGCAAATTGGCATGTTCGATTCATCATTTGAAGGGGGAAAAAGCGGGGGCGTGCGTGTGTGTGTCTTGCCGTCGATCCCCCCCTCCCCCCAGCACATGCGATGAACATGGGGGAACTGAGATGATGCCCACCCCTCCGAAGGTTGATTCTGGGCACCTTCATCTCCCACCTCGCTCCTCCTTGTCTTAAACTTGCGATATTTGATGCGCTCGGCGGCTTCCACACACACTTAGAAGCCCTCGCCTGACGAAAAGGGTGGTGTGTAGGAGCACAGCTTGCCAGAAATGAATGACACGTCCCGCACAAAATCCGCGTGAGTAAAGGGGGGTGTGTGTGCCTAGTACTACAAGCCACGTTTCAACCAAATTCCAATTTGGTTGAAACATGGCTACCATCCCCCCCCTTTAGAGAAAAGAAGAAAAATGGAACGAAAAAATACTGAATGAGAAAGGGATTCAGACACAAGGAATGATTTCACATACACTGCCGTGCTGAAGCTGCTGCTAGGCCCAATGGAGGCCGTTGATAATTATCAGATATGCGCGACAAACAAAAGAGCCAGCCTTCGTTGTGGCAAACACAAAGCAACGGGGGGGAGGGGAGAGGGGGCAGTTCGCCCTAATGTACAGAGAAGTGATCACCCCAACAACCTGGGTCACGCTGCCACAGCCCTTGACAGAATAAGAGCCCCAACATCGCCACTCCCGCATGCGGGTGTGCATTCTTTTAGGCCCAGACACCTGGCAGGTGCCTGGGTGGCGCCCTCAACTGACACCCTCCCGCTGTGGGGAGGGGCTTCGTTCTGCCTATCGCTGGGCACCGCCCTCAGCAGCTTTCCGCGAGAAGAGCGTGGTTTGCGCCGCCCTCCGCGCCAGTCCCAAGAAAACGGCCCATGCGTTGCAACTGTCTTCAATTGTGCAATAATACGATAAAGATATCACGAACCACGGCGGGGAGGGGGGTGGTGGTGGTTCGATGCGTCGAAAAAAATCAAAAAATACTGATGACTTCTGAGAGCAGCTTGAGAGCAGCTGTCGCACACGATACACAAGACACGGATCTTACTCGTTGGGAATAGGAAACCACGATGTTTTGTAGGCTGAATCGCCACAGAACTGACTGCCTTCAAGTGCAGGAGGATCTGCACAGCGGTGTGTGTGTTGTGTGTGCCACAGAGGTGGCTTGGGTGTGGAGTATTGGCCGGTAGAGGGGCAAAAAGGGGGGGGGGGGGCGCGACTGCAGGGCAATTAGTCGCTCACAGCAATCACGAAGGCCCCGATTCGCATCAGTTGGAACCAAGGAGCACAGTGGGGCGGGGTGGGTTGAACCCTTGCCTCAGGGGTTCGCTGGTTTGCATTATTAACGCCTCTCGGTATGGCCACCTCTGTGTGCCCACAAAAAGGATGTGAAAGGGAAACGGGGTGTCACTTGCCATGACGTCTCCTTTCCGAAGGACGCTCTGCTCTCCATCCCCCAGCAGCATCTCGGAAAGGAAACTACTTCCGTCATCCCTGGTTCGCATGAACAGAAAGAACACTAGCCGAAGTCGGATCGCATGAAGAAACAATTTGCGCTCCGACGGATGTTGTATTTGAGGGTGCCTCGCCCACCCGGGAGCGGTTGGTTGTGCGTTGGTTCGATACCTACACGGGATACAGTTGGTGAACATATGTGCTGCCAACAGTCTTCTTTGTTAATCGGGAGCCTGGATTGACGCAGAAAAACAGGCAGCAAAAATCACAATTTTGGGTGGACAATTTTACGGGACTTCGAGAGCGCAGGTGTTGTCAGTAGGGTGTTGCTGGACCAACCCACTGCGCACGCCGTGCGCTGCCACTGACACTTTCACTGCGACAAGCTTGTCGCAGCCGCACCACAGTGCGGCTCACTCCGAAGCCCAAGATGACAGTCCAAATAGCCCTGACCCCCAGGGGGGTGAGCTTCGTCGCTAGTGCTGAATGACTCGATGCAAACCCGCATTTCTGCAGTGCAAAAAACCGTCAAAAATGGGACACAATCCGAGAACTTCGACCTGGCGGTGAGGGCAGCTGGAAAGAACCGGGACCCAACAGCGCATGGGCTCGGGAGATAGACATAGAGAGAGAGAGAGAAAGAGGTGTCCATGAAAGTAAAATCAAATTGCACCCCCCCACCCCACCCCACCCCCCAATGTATACACCGGGCACCAATTGTTGAACGTTTTGTACATCTTTGCAACCCGTAGCCCACACACACGTGAATCTTTTTATATTAGTGTAGACACACACCGAGCACTTGCTCTTGATGTGATCTCCACTGTACACACACCCCCACCCACCCACCCACCCCACCGACCCCCCCCCCTCTGACTCTCTCGCAACACGGACAATGTGTCTCTCTCTGCGTCATCACACTGCCGCTGCAGTGCTTTGAGGGAGGGGTGCTGTCCAGTTGTTTTGATACATGGCCGCGGGATGCACCGAACCTCCTTGCCCAGTCGGCATGGGACCCATCGCACCTGGCGCCGGCATATACATCACCTGGACTGGAGGCTTCGCTGTCTCATCGAGAACAGGATGCCTCAGCGCATTCCGCACCTGGATGCGCTCCACAGGGTTGACGAGGAGGATCTGTGTGATGAGCGATGCAGCCATGGCACCCCCCCTCCCACCCAGCAGGTTCTGCGCGATGTCAGCCGCAGAGCGCACAGGGAACTTCGGGAAATTGGGGTTGTAGTAGGGCATCTGAGAAAAGCCGGCCCACGACTTGGGTGTGGGCGTCCCGAGCATCTTCAACACGTGGATGATCTGCTCGAACTCACACGTCCCCTGGAAGGGCGGGGTGCCAGTCAGCAGCTCCACATATACAATCCCGACGCTCCAGACATCCACAGCTGCAGTGTAGGTTTCGGAGCCAAGAAGGATTTCCGGTGAGCGCCACCACAGCGTCACAACCGTTTTGGTTACCTTCCCCGTGTTTGTTGTCGGGTGTTCTACGTAACGCGCCATACCGAAGTCGCAGAGCTTGACACACCCATCTGGAGTGAGGAGGATATTCGCCGGCTTGATGTCGCGGTGGATGATCTTATGCTGGTTGCAGTATGCGAGGGCCGAGAGGAGCTGTTTGACAATGGAGTTGCACTGCGGCACCGACATCTGGATCCCGTGATCGGCGCACTTTTCCAGGAGCTGTGCCACAGAGCCCCCCAGGAACTCCATCACGATGAACACGCGGGTGTCAGTCGGGACGTGCACCCCGTAGGTCCGCACGATATTCTCGTGGTTCATATGCCTCAGGAAGCCCAGCTCACGCAGCGTCATGGAGGGAATGCCGGGCTCCATTTCCTGGAGACGGAGCTTCTTCAGGGCAACCAGCTCGCCCGTCTCATCGTTGCGTGCCTTGAAAACCTCGCCGTACATCCCCTGCCCGACCCGCTCGAGCAGCTGCAGCTTGTTAAACTCGGTATACGTCCACTGCCCACACAGGTTATCAGGGACATGACCCGCTCCCATCGTATGGCCAGCCGGTGCCCCGATTGCTTCACGCGGAAGAGTAGATCAACAGTAACGCCTGCCAGCGGCAACTATATCAAGCGCGGGGGTGATGGAGGGGAGGAAGTGATGATGAGAAGGGACAGATTTGTGTATGTTTCTTCGTGAATCAGACCCCCAAAAAGAGGGGTGCGTGTGTGTGTGTGTGAGTTTGAAACCAGATTTTGCGTCGCGCACCCCCCCCCCTCCCCCTCACAGGCTAGAGCACTGGCTGCACCTGGGTGTGTGTGTGTGTGTATGATACTCACAGAGTTTCCCTCCTCCCCTTCCCTAATGTGTGCTGCCCGCCTTATGCAATGGTGTGAATGCTAGGGGGGAGGGGTATAGATTCAGATAGGGTGGCCTCTGACAAGGCAGATAGGCGGCGGTCGGGGTGGGGGTGGGGTGGGGTGTGTGGGCAGCAGAAGCGGGTATGATTCTTTTGCTTTTGCAAAATGCCCCCGCCCTCCCCGGCTAATCCCAGTCGAAGGCGCGCTTTCCTGCGGCACCATAACCCCCCCTAAAACACAAACGCAACACACCATTGCCCCACACCCCAGCGTTAGAACTTAGAGATACCCTGGCCAGGGCCACCCTTCTCCTTTTCCGAGACACAAGGCTGGGGCAGCCACTCTGCCCCAACCTTCGCCGACCCTCCCCAGGCCACAGCTGCAGATCTTATTGCTACAACCGTAGATACCAGGGATTAGGGATGGGAGTTCCTCTCGCACTACCCCATATTGCTGTTGGCGTACACCGGCTCGAGGAGCTCTCTCTCCAGCAGTTGAACCTAACTTAGTAAGATGAGTAGCGCAGCAAGTTCTACTTGCTCAGCTGCACTACAAGATGGACCTGTCTCGCAATGGAGGACAAGTGTACAGGCAGGCAGGCACAGCACAGCCGGCTCGGAACAATGCGGGGTGTCATGCGGCCCAGAAGCTTCCACATCCTGTTGTAACACAGGGAACACGCCACAGCCCTTCTGGGCGTGCGAAGTTCGCAAAGATCAGCAGCATGAAGAGCTCCCTGCGTCGGTCAAAAGAATACTGCTGAAAGAGAATTCGTGGCCCCCTTCCATTTGATTTATGGGGTAGAACATCCTGCCCAAGCAGCTGCAAACAAACCAGCTCCGAACTACTTTTCGCCGAGCGCACACTTGTGATGTGGCCCGTTGGGAGGCCGATGGGTGCCACGTGTTGAGTGGCGGAGTAGTTCAAAACGAACGCAGCTTGTCTCCTCCAAACAAGCAGGGGAGGTGTTTTCGAGCATGACAACTAGCGAAACGAACTGACGCCACCGTGGAGGCGGTGGGGGATCTCTCAAGACCATCTGCGCCCCAAGGATACACTGACAAGTAAACAAGAGACACTCGCGTATTATTGGGCAGGCCGGGCGAGAGAGGGATTCGCGAAAGCTCAAAGGTGCAGGAAAAACTGAGCCGCAAAACTGTAGATGCCACACTGGCAGAGTTAGACACAAATGAAGCCTCCCCAGTTTCGCTGAAAAACTGCAATGGGGGTACCGGACAGGGCAGGTGGGGTGAGGGGTGAGGTGGTGGTGTTTTTAGAGCCGAAATCGGATAATACAGTGTGATGAACATGTCCTCGACACACGTGAATCTTTTCACTGCAGTGATGATCACACCGTAGAACACATGCTGGACTTTGGTGTGATTTACACTGCCGACACACAACACACGAAACGCATTTTTTTTTGCAGCAGCATTGGGGAACGCGAATCCGATCAGACCAGCAACCCTACCCCCTGGGATTTCGGCCAAACCATTTTTGCAAGCCCTACCCGCCCCTCCCGACACACACTGTTCGGGAGAGACCAACCCTGAATGGGGCCACAAGACACACGACAAGACGGGAGGGGGTAGTGAAAAGTAGAAGTGGAAGGAATCACAAGGCTGATCTCCCTTCACTCGTTATGCGTCTGAGATGATCCAGTGATACGGGGGAGCGCAAGACAAGAGGCAGGCAGGGTTGTTGGTGGTGGTGGCGGTGATTTGGGTTTGTCAATTGACCAGCCAAACAGAAAAAAACGTAGAATACAGCCCCCCTCCCCCCCTCTCCCACCCCCCACCCCGGTACGGAACATACGCAGCGCACAAGCCTTTTGAATGATGTAATGGCACAGCATGGAGACAGTAGGTGGGGGAAGGGAAGGGAAGGGAAGTTCCGTGCTCCATTGTTTTTTTCGGCATTTTTTCTTGTGGGATGTCCCAAAGGTTTCTGCAGGCTGGGGGGTCGTGAGGGCGAATCAGTGATAGGGCGAAGTAGGGGGTGGCGGTGGTGGTTGTGGTGGTGTGGGGTAAGTTGGGGGGGGGGGGGGGGTTTCGCTGAGTTTCTTTTCTTCTTCTCTTTTGCGATAAGCTGAAAAAAAACCCCAGCGCCCGCTTGAAACGTTAGACAAATCCCCTCGCCCAACACAGCCAGGTTTCCACCCCAAGAACACTCCCCACCTCCCCTGTTCATCAGCCACGATCGGGAGGGGTTCTGGCACCAGCGTAAGCAGACCAGCAGACATTCCGCCACACTATTTGAGATACACAAACGGAGAGGGGGGGAACGGGGCATCAACTTGCTGAGAGATCAGGCATGCACCGGAGGGGGGAAGGAAGCAGGAAGGGGGAAGGAAGCGCGATTTTGATGCTGTTTTTACCCCCCCCCCCCTCCCCCACCCCATCCCTGCATCCATGCAGGGGGTGGTATTGAAACAGAAGTAGAGGGGATCACAAGGATGATCTCCCTTCACTCGTTATGCAGGTGGGGGGGGGGGGGGAGGGCTGTTGCGGGCAACACACAACACCTCACGGGCCTGCGGGTTTTGCGGAGATGTGCGGGGCTCTGCAATAATCGCAACAGACACTATTTTTTTTTGATTGCATCCAATCTCCTCAGTTTCCTTTGGAATAACCTCTCCTCACTAAAATCCTCCCCCCCCTCCCATTTTGCAATTGGAAGCCGCAGGGGGTGCAAGTGGCAATCAGACCCCCTCCACACTCGAATTTTGCAGGGGGGGGACATCTGAGATGTCCATAGTAAGGAACTCTCGCAGCCCCCGTTGCGCGGGGGGGTGGGGGGGTGGTGGGCGCGATGTGGTGGAGCCTTGGGGGTATGACACCAGCAAGACGATCACCTCACGCAAACCATGAAGGGGGGGGGGGGTGCAGGGCACCCTCAGTTGTCCATCACCTCATAAGTCCTGCCTCTGCAGACGTCCGAAACTTTGTTCCAGTTGTGCAGGGCAAAAGGCCACCAGTTGGCCTCCTGCGACACGCGCCCCAGCAACGCCATCACAGGCCCGATGAGGAAGGTGTGTGTGACAAAGGTCTCGAAAAACGCGCCAAGCGTCAGGATGAAGGCCATCTGTCGGTGGGAGGTGGAGGGGTGGAGTTTGTGTAAAGAAGGGGGTCGCAGAAAATGCCATGCCAGCAGACAACACCCAATGAGCCCAATGAGCCTCACCACCCCCACCCCCTCTCCTCTACAGAATCCCACAGCTGTCACAGCCATGTTGATCATCATCGGGGGTGCACCCAGCCCCACGACACTGCAAGGTTTGAACATACCTGGTTTTGGATTGCAACCTCGGAGAAAACGAGAAGCATCGCAAAGCACACAGCCATCACCACACCAGAGGCCGAGATGATGTCGCCTGTGCGTGTCACACCCAGCACAACGGCACGCCTCGTGGGGTCCGTGATGTATTCCGGCAGATCCACAGAAGACTTCCGGATCTCGATAATACGCGTCACCAGCAGGAAGTCGGGCCCAAGACCCATCCCCACCAGGATGGGAAGGGCAATGAGCACGACAACATAGCTGATTTCCTGCGTCTTGGAGGACAGGGGCTGGGACCAGGAGAAATCGTTGTCGCAGTACACGATCGTCGCAGCTCCGTACACAACAGCCACTGTGACGGCACGGGTGCCCAGGGCCCTCAGGGGGATCAGCACGCTTTTGAAGACAATCAGGTTGAAGATGATCACCGCAAAGCAGGTCACACCCAGCATCAACCCGATGCTGGAGTAGACACCATCCATGGAATCGATCACATCGGCAGGCTCACCTGAGATGAAGATCTCGAAAGAGTCATCATGCAGGTCACGGGCAGCCTCGAGCCACTCCTTCCCCTTCGACGTCATCGGCTTCTCCGGGGAGGTGAACAGGGCTCCCATGTACTGCTCGTCTGCCGAGACGTAATCCCAGGCGTGGAGGAGTCGTGGGCAGTCCCCTGTCGCGGGGAGCCCCTGCGCCTTCTTGGCAACGCAGTCCTTCGCATCTTCCAGGTTGTTCACCTTCCCCTGGTGCCCCAGCGTGATGCTCGCAGAGTCGATGTAGTTGAGGTTGTTAAACTCCGGCGCATCCGAGTTGTTCACGGCGTGCCCCAGGGTCCAGAGGAACTGGGCAGACGCCTCCCAGTTCTCAGGGGAGGTGACGAGTCCTTCGCGCGCCTTCATCACGATGCGGTATGGGTATACCTCGCCGTAGGCAAACTGTGCGCCCAGCGTGTTGTACCCCTTCAGCACCGCTGAGTTGTGGGGCACCAGAGACATAGTGTCGGCAGTCACCTCAAACTTGGTGGACCGCACCGCCAGGGGGGAGATCGCCCCGATGACAACCAGCACCACGATCAGCGAGATGGGGTACTTCGTGGTGATGCGGGCGATCAGAAGCCAGATGCTCATCTCGTTGACCCCATCGCTCTTCAGGATCAGGCTGTTGTGAGCAGCGTGTGCACCTGCACGTTTGTCGTGAGGCACGACCTCTCTGAAGGAGTCATTCCAATCGGAGTCGTAGTCCTCCACAGCTGCCTGGGAGGCACCCCGACCCCTGCTGCCCGATGCGGTCTGCTTCCTGCCTTCGGAGTGCAGAGCCTCTGACCCCGCAGGCTTCTCCTTCGCAAAGAGGCGTGAGTTGTGGATGTTCTTCACACAGGTGAAGTGCCAGAGGTCGTCCCAGCGGTCCCACCACTTCGACTCCTGCACGGCACCCTCCCAGAGGCGGAACACCAGCAGCATCAGGGGGGACAGCGACAGGGAGCACAGCACCACAAGGGACACGCCGACGGCGCACGACACGCCAAAGGTGCGGATGGATGCCATGGGGTAGATCGTCAGCCCCAGGAAGCAGACCACCAGGGTCACACCCGAGACGATGATAGCCTCCCCTGCGTGGACCAGGGCCTGCTTTGTGGCGTAGGCCTTGTCGAGGCTCAGCCCGTTGCGGCGCCTCTCCAGCAAAGCCTCGCGGTAACGGTGGAGGAGGATCAGCGTGTAGCACACAGAGGTCCCGATGACGGAGGCGAGCAGGAGGGGCGGCGTCATGGTGCTGACGGACTGCGACAGGGAGATCATCCAGCAGATGCCGAGGGAGATGCTGCTGCAGACGAACAGGCAGACCGCCCCGATGAGGATGAGGCGGAGGGATCGGAGGAGGAACGCCATGACCACCAGGGTGATGGGGGTGACCGCCGAGAGGAGGTGGATGAGGTCGTCAGATGCAGCGCGTTCGGCCTGCTCTTCGAACACAGGTGCCCCGATGAGGACCACCGTGAACCCGTCGTAGCGTATGGCCTTTAGATAATCCGAAAACTCCGCAGCCTCGGATGACTTCACAGCAGCCTGTATCGAAATGGTGACTATCGTGTAGTTCCCATTTTTTGATATACGATGTGCCGCAAGAGCTGTCATCCCCCCCTGCGTGTAGTTGTAGTAGTCATGCATGCTCTGTATAAAGTTTGGTTTCGTCCACGCTGTCTCTATATTGGTCCTCAGGGTGCTGAGGATGGAATCGAGACGTGCATCCGGGACAATGGGCCCACCCTCCGTCTTGGATATGAGCAGCACAAAGGTCGAGCTCTCGCTGAACTCAGGGAATGCAATTTCGAGCTCCTCCTTCGCCCTGTATGCGTCGGTCCCCCGAGGGGCTTCGATGTCCACCGTGGTGTTGTCCACAAGGCGCACTGCGCCAAACACAGCAATGATCGACAGGATGATCCACACGGAAGCGGTGGGCCTCTTGTGGTTCATCAGAAACCGGATCCAGAACTCGGCAACCGGATGCTGGTCGTAGGGGCTCGGGCTCGGTGCGGCAGGGCCTTCGTAGCGCGCCACAGGCGACATGGTGATGCTGGTTGCCTCTGAGGCAGTCACGCTTGCGGCATCGTCGTCCCTCCCCTGAGTTGTCCCTTTATAAGTCCCAATCGTCATACTCGCAAAAGACGTCGAAAACCTCTTCTTACTCGCCGGCCTCGCCTTGGCGGCCTCAACCCCATGCACCGGCTGGGTCTCCGTGCCCTTCAGCCTCACATTCCCATTCTCACTCTCTACCTTCCTCAGCACCTCGGAGGACGTCGGCGAGTTGTTCTGTCCAGACTCTGCCCGAGCCAGGTCATCTGTGAAGGTCCCCATGCCCCGCAGCCCGCAGTCTGCGCGGGCTGGGGGAGAGAGAGGGTGTATGGTGGCGATGTGCGATGCAGAGGGAATATACCCGGTCCCTCACCGGCGCACACGCAGGCTAACACCCGCAGGGGGGAGGGGGGCGGGTGTCTGTCCCTTTGGTGGGGGGGGGGGTCCCGCCACCACCCAGAGGGTGATGCTGCCCAGCAAGGGCTGATGTCCTGCGTGTTGGTGGGTGGGGGGGGGGGGGGGTGGGGAGGGGCTGCGGTACCCAACTGATCAAACTGCTTGAAACTCGAAACTTAGTGGGGAGGGGGGGTTGGGTGGGTGGGGTGGGGTCAGACGCGGTGGGGTTTGGGCACGTGTTTCTCCAACCACTGCCGCCCTACATTTTTTACGACACCTCGGCGCCCTGAGCAAGGATGTGACATGGGACCCCGCCTGGCGCTCAGGAGTGGGCAGGGTGTGCAATCCTGCCTTGCAGACAACGAGGCATGCCGACTGGGGGGTGTGGCCCTTGCTCGACTTCGCACCCTGAGGGGGGAAGAGGGCGAAGACACAGCGTCGAGAGGAGCTGGTGACCCTCTCGGGCCAGAACGAGAGGGAGGGTGGGTGCAGCGCGGTCGGGGGGTGTGTCCGGTGGCACCCGGGCTTTTCTGCAGGACCCCACGCCCGACCTGTCCCCCTGTGTTGTTACAGCGGCTCCAAAGGCATCGAGCCCCACCTTGGCTGCTGGTTAGGTCTTTGAGGAGTTTAGGAGATAATTTTCGCAAAAAAAAATACAGTGCCATGCCGCTTCTTTTGGCGCCCTTCTATGGATCACGCATATGTTTAGTGATTGGGTTCGCGACTCGTCTCACGCAGTGTCCCCTCGAGGCCACAGCATGAGAACGGATCCCGCTATACGCAGATGTGGCATACGACACTCATGATGCGAGAAATGCATCTGCGGGTGTCGGAGTGAAGATTCTTTTGGAAGAAGAAGTGTAGAACGCAACTTGCAATGTTTGATGCGATATCCACGACCCTCCCCACTCTTAGTGGATCATACAGGAGCAACCGAACCGCATGTTCCAGAGGGGGGGGGGGGTGAGGTCTTCAGCACGGTGGGATCTTGTAAATTTTACATGTATAACTACAAGTATACCGTAAACGGAAATATTGTGGACCGTAATAAAGGTGAACCGTACTATAGGTGGACCGTAAAAAAGATGGAACAAATGGGATTTTTCCGGAACTTGGAACATTTTTACGGTCCACCTATTTTACGGTTGGGATCGTGGACTTGGCGGTTTTTTTTACGAGTTCCTTCGCGACGAAGTCGCGAAGGAACCAAGGAAATCGTACGACTGAAGCTGCAGGATTAACACCACAGGGCCTCAGCACAGAGTGTGCGCTCACCATCGTCCGGGAACTGTTCTCCCACAGTTACTGCAGGGTGTACTACACTAAAGGAGTACGATTTCCCTTAATTTTCCGGGCACTGATTCACGAATTTACATCTGGAGGGAGCCCGGTGGTCTCAGCTTCTGTCTGCGCGCCCTGCCGTACTGTGGCTGCTTTTGTGGGCTCGTGCAGCAGGTTCTACTTTTACTTCTACCGGAATGCTCCTTGCATGGTACTACACTTCTCGAGGTGTGGTGGTGGGTGAGTCTCGAGGTGAGTGGTGGTGATCGTGCCTTTTCCACACGCAGGGAGGACTTGCTTCTCTTGCTGGTGTTGGTTGCGGTGGTGGAGGGAGGGTCCAAAGCTGGGAGGTCGGGAGGCCTACGTGCGGGAGTCTGCGGCGTGGAGGCCGCAGTCCGCGCCCCGCAACCCACCAGCCCGCGGGCGAAAATCGCATTGTCTTTTCCATATTCAGTCCCAATAAATGGTGGACCGTAAAAAAGATGGAACGTTTGGCCTTTTTTTCGGAACTTGGAACATTTTTACGGTCCACCCTTTTTCCGTTTACAGTATACATGTATTATACATGTATAATACTTGCATGTCAACTATTATACATGTATAATACATGTATATGCCTGAAATATACATGTAAAATACATGTATATCAAGTAAAAATACAAGTATAATACTTGCATGTCAACTACCGTATACGTAAATATTATGGAACGTAAATATTATGGAACGGGCCCATTTTTGCCCGGTCCGTTCCATAATATTTACGTTCCATAATATTTACAGGGCCAGTTGGGGACTCGGTGGTGAGGATGGCTTGCCTCAGGAATCGCGCGAAAAGTGCACGAGTAGGTCCCGTCAGGGACTCTGTATGCCGTCCGATCACCTGGTCCAAGTCCCCGAGTCGCAGAAAGCCCTGTAAATATTATGGAACGAAAAAAATCTGGAACGCCAACCCACCAGCGTTCCAAAATATTTACGTTCCATAATAATTACGTTCCATAATATTTACGTTCCAAAATATTTACGTATACGGTATTATACTTGTATTTTTACTTGATATACATGTATTTTACATGTATATTTCAGGCATTTACATGTATTTTACATGTATAATACTTGTCATGCAAGTATTATACATGTAAAATACTTGCATGACAAGTAAAATACATGTATAATACTTGCATGACAAGTAAAATACTTGCATGCAAGTAAAATACATGTATTTTACTTGCATGCAAGTATTTTACTTGTCATGCAAGTATTTTACATGTATAATACTTGCATGACAAGTATTATACATGTAAAATACATGTAAATGCCTGAAATATACATGTAAAATACATGTATATCAAGTAAAAATACAAGTATAATAGTTGACATGCAAGTATTATACTTGTATTTTTACTTGATATACATGTATTTTACATGTATATTTCAGGCATTTACATGTATTTTACATGTATAATACTTGTCATGCAAGTATTATACATGTAAAATACTTGCATGACAAGTAAAATACATGTATAATACTTGCATGACAAGTAAAATACTTGCATGCAAGTAAAATACATGTATTTTACTTGCATGCAAGTATTTTACATGTATAATACTTGCATGACAAGTATTATACATGTAAAATACATGTAAATGCCTGAAATATACATGTAAAATACATGTATATCAAGTAAAAATACAAGTATAATAGTTGACATGCAAGTATTATACTTGTATTTTTACTTGATATACATGTATTTTACATGTATATTTCAGGCATTTACATGTATTTTACATGTATAATACTTGTCATGCAAGTATTATACATGTAAAATACTTGCATGACAAGTAAAATACATGTATAATACTTGCATGACAAGTAAAATACTTGCATGCAAGTAAAATACATGTATTTTACTTGCATGCAAGTATTTTACATGTATAATACTTGCATGACAAGTATTATACATGTAAAATACATGTAAATGCCTGAAATATACATGTAAAATACATGTATATCAAGTAAAAATACAAGTATAATAGTTGACATGCAAGTATTATACTTGTATTTTTACTTGATATACATGTATTTTACATGTATATTTCAGGCATATACATGTATTATACATGTATAATAGTTGACATGCAAGTATTATACATGTATAATACATGTATATACTTGTAGTTATACATGTAAAATTTACAAGATCCCACCGTGAGGAGGAAGGCATGGACACACTGCTCCACGTAACGACACATAGATTAACTCTGTACCCCGTCACCCCGTCCCCACCCCTGAAAGACTTGTGCGCTACAACAGTGTTTGTGGTGGAGACGTGGCAGGTATATATTTGAATCGGGATGGTTCTAACCGCCCTCCCCACGGGATGTGCTGGCGGTCAGCACACAAAACAGACTGAACTTATTGCAGGCGCAACAGCTGCCGGCCAATCCCACCGCTTTGGCTGACAGCATGCGGCACTGCGCTGCTGCCGCATGCATCAGTTGAGAGACTGGCTGCATGCAAGCTGAGACACTGGATTCAACATGCAGGGGGGGCGGGCGGCGCAGGGACGGCCCTGCCAATGCGATGTCACCACCGCGCTGCACTACACGCATCGCACGCAGCTTGGGGCTGCTCTTCGCAGCAGTGGGAGTGCCTGCACCACACCTTGGCTGCAGCCTCAATAGGGAGGGGCCATCCCCAGCTGGACCCTGGCAGCTCTGCTGGGTGCTATGCTGTGCGCCTCTCGCCGGACACATCGCGGCTTGCGACTGGCAGGGGGCGTCCTGCGCAACCGTCTGCACGACGGCGCCACGTCCTCCCCACAGTGGTGGTGCCGTACAGCGCGCAGCAGCACAGGCTGCGGGCTGGGCTTCGTGAGGCAGGAGCGTTACCTGTCCGGCCGGGTTCTTTAGCTTGGCGGTGCGGCCAAGGTTGGCGGTCAAGTGGAGACCGCTATTAAGGTTTGTAAACAGACCCGCACCTGCAGAGAGTTCTACTCTGCGCTGAGGTAAGGGTATCGCCGGTCGCAGCCCCAGATACGCACGGTGTGATCATCGGAACATGTGGCGAGCATCGTCTTCTGCGGGCACCACCTGCAAGAGTGGGTGAGGGGGGGTGGGCAAGAGGCTGAGCCAACGCACCCCAGACAACCCAGAACTGCTGACCACGGCTGATAAGCGCACCGGGGCGAATGGATGTTGTGCCGAAAACAAGACACGGCCCTCACCCTCTCACCCTTCAACCTGCTCAGGCAATCTACATACCGGACATCGTACACCGGCTCCGGGTTGACAGTGTCAGAGGTGTGCACCAGGCGTGAGAGCAGCTTGCCTGTGCCGCGCGACCACACACACGCAGTCCCGTCCTCCGATCCACCGAACACAAGGTTTCCCGGGCCGAATGTTGCCTTCACAAGGTTCCGCGATGTGTTGACATGCCCCTGCAGGCGAATCGGCGAGAGGTTCGGTGCGGGCATCGCTGTCAGGTCCCACAGCCGCACAGATGAGTCCTGAGGGTGGCGGTGGTGGTGGCTGGATGGCGTGGCAGCGCAGGGAAGCCTCTGCACCCCCAACAAGATTGGGTTTGACAAACAAGACAAAATCACAGAGGCCGTGGGGAGCGCGTGGCCTTGACCCACCTAAAACACATGTGAGCACACTGACACTTCTCTTCAAACAACCCCCCCCCTTTAGTCCCACCACCCCTCTGCTCGTCTGTGCTGCACACCTGATAACCAACGAGAAGCGATGCCCCATCGAGCGACAGGTCGAGCGTTGACACAGCCGCCTTCGTCTGAACCTGCTCCACAGTCTGCAGGCACACTCCAGACGAGACGTCCCACAGTTTGACAGTCCCATCCTTCGAACCGGAGAAGAGGATGTTGCCGAAGTGGTTGAACCGCACGGCGGTGACCGGGCGGGTGTGCCCGACGAACAGCTGCACCTCCGACTCCTTCTCCAAGTTGCAGAGCCGCACAATCTGGTCAAACCCGCCGGACGCGATATGCACGCCATCGGGGTGCCGGTTCACAGAATACACATCCTTCGTGTGGAACCGCAGCACCGAACGGCACGCCCCACCCTCCGTCGCTGCATCGGACGTCGGATCCACATCCCACACCCTCACAGTCCCGTCGGCACCGCCTGTCACGGCATGCGAGTTGGGGAGGGCCGCGAGAGACCAAACCCGCCCTTCGTGCCCCAGCAGCTGCACGGCATCCCTCGGGTTGAAGCACTGCGGCTCGGCAGGGCACCCTGTGGACTGTGCGCTTGCCTCGGGTGGCACCTCCCAGACGCAGACAGTCCCGTCGGCAAGGCCGCAACCGATTGCGGCAGATCCGCGGAGCCAGGCGCAGCACTTCACGCTGCTGAGGTTGCGGAAGACGAGGCGCTCCGCATTGGGGCACAGCGGGGGTTCGTAGTCGCGGGAGAGGGATGTGATGGCAGGGCGCTCCCCCTTCCGCACAGCGGGCTGGGAGAGGACCTGGTATGCACAGGCCTGCTTCAGCAACGTCCACAGCCTCCCCGGCGCGACGGTCACCACCGGGCTGACGAGGCTGTGTGTGTCTGAATCGAGGAGGTTTTTGAACTGCGATGCCAGCTCCTGTCGCCCAGTGTCCTCCTTCCACCCATCGAACACCCCGCCGGGGGCATCGCGGACGGAGTTGCAGGAGAGGAGATAGGTCAGGACGCCGAACTCACCAGGGGGGGCCTGGGCCTCGAGTGGCTTCAGCTTGCCCTTCAGGATGGAGAAGGCTTTCGTCCCGTCACCCCCTTCGACTCTCTCAAGGAACTGCTGTTTGTATATCGCGTAGTGGAGGGAGCGCAGCTGTTTGAAGCTCGACTTCGCGATCATGCGGTTGACCTCATCCCACTCACCGCGGATAATAAATCCAGTGGCTTTCCGGTACGGACGCCTCCCCTCCGCCGCCCAGTTGTTCATGCGTGCCTCTGCACGCAGGGTGTGCACCGTGCTGGTGTAGCCCTCCTCCAGGAGGTGCTGGATCACCAGCTGCAGCATCTCGTCCCGCATCGCGCTGCTGCCGGCATCGACACTGGCAAGTTCATCCGGTGCAGGCACATTCATGATGTGCCCTACCGGGTGCCAACTCGACTCCCTGAGGCGGTGGGTGGGTGTGAGTGTGGGGGTTAGGAGAGTGGGGTGGGGTGGGCCAACAGGTGGCTCTTGTGTTGTGCGGCAGTGTGTAGGCCGTGGGTCACGTGGTGTGACGTGGTGGTGTGGATCGGAGAGGGTGGTGGTCGTGCAAGAGATGGCGGCAGTGTACAGACGGATGCATCGTCAGACTCATTAAATCAGCTTTTTGTGGAGCCGAATCACCGGGAAAACCCTGTCGGCGTGTCTTGTCATCATACGATGCGTGGAGGCGTGTTTGTGTCCCAAAGAGGTGTGTCAGCCGTTATGTTTTACCTACAAATACAAGTTTCTAAGCAACGGGCTGTGCCCTCTTGGAAACAGCAGTCATTTTGTATCGTGATCATCATGTGCACCTCTGCCTGCCGGTGGGCTGCTTCGAGCTGAGGGTGTGCCATCGCAACACCCAGCATCTCGCACCGCTCCAACTCCTCCCGCTGCACAGGGAGCAGCGGCAGGTGTTAATTGCGAAGCTCTCGGGTGTGTTGTGTTGTTCTATCTCGGGCCGTGAGGACGTTCTTCGGCGGCGACTAGGGGCATGATGCACCCCGCCTTTGGAAATCAGCAAAACTGCGTGAAGCGTGGGAGAGGGGGTGGGAGTGGGGCGTCGGGATCAGCATAGCCTGCAGCACCGACATTGGAACCAGTGGTCTCCGCGCCACGCTTTGATCAATCGCTCGACATGCATGTCGTAGGAATCATGTCGCTCACAAGAAGCGAACGATGGAGGCAACAAAGAACGCAACCAAATCAGCACAGAGGCAGATAATGGTCGCCCGAATGCAAAGTTGCACGTGTATAGCCAGGTAGCCGGGGAGGGGGCCTCGACCAAGTTTGCACCCAGGTCGGCACGAAGCCTGGGCATGCCACGCGGTGGCACACCCAGCCTTGCATGTGCACTGCTTCCCGGAGTACTTGCAGGTGTTTCGAGTGCCAAGCCCAACGCCAACCAACGGCATGCACACACGCACGGCACACGGCACCTTCAGCGCCCATAAGAAGAGCGCTCACAACACTCACACCGACAATGCGAGAGTCCAGCAGAATGCCTCCTTCCTCTCTTCCACAGGGACAGGGCGCAGACACGCGGGGATGGGGGTGATGTGACGCGGTGCCACAGCAAACAGAAAACCCTGGTGTGCAGAATGGGACGCACATTCATCCCGTTACTGCAGCAACCAGGCAGTCAGCTGCGAGCCCGCTGGGGACAGAACAGCCCGGCCCACGTGCAGTGCACGCACACACGGGCTCTGCAGTAGAAAAAAAGCATGGTCGATGATGCCATAGTGGTAGGATGCAAATGGGGTGTGGGGCACGCCGCACCCTCCCGGCGACATTCAGGCTCGCGTGTGGAACACTGCATGCACGCAAAGGTGCACCAGCGCAGCACACTCGGGACATATCTCGTCTAGGCCAGGAGGGGAACAGCGGCTGCCCGCATAGGAAAACACGAACGAATACGGAGAAGGGTCAAAAGCGGGGACACACAGGACACACAAGCCTCTCTCGCGCCTGCAGCGACCCCCGAACGGGGGCGTGCTGCAGGGGGGCTGAGGCCAGGGCGCGTCCGCGGGAAAAGTGTCGGGGTAGCGGACCGGAAGGGGGGAAGAGAAATGAAGGGCGGCAGACACGACACAACCCATCAAATGTGGATGTCACCGCCACAGGTGGGCTGACGCGCTTCACCAAAGCGACGAGACGCACGTCAGCGTCTTGCAGCACCTCGACGCCTCCTTGCAGATCCCAAAGTGCCACATCAGCGGGGAGCACTGCGACTTGTCGGTCGGAACGAAGCCAGACGGGCACGACGGCATCGCCATGCAGCAGATCGGGGTCGGGGGCGCCGGGATGTTCTTGCGGCACGTCTGCGTCGTGCAGCACCTGCTCGCCTCGACACACGCACCAGACGCAACCTCAGCCGCCGTGCAGGTCGTGTCCAGCGTGGTGTCGGCAGGGCACGTCGGCATGGCCAGGCAGCAGATGGGGGACTCCTTGCGGCACTTGAGCGCCTTGCAGCACATCGAGGCTGTCACGCACTTCCCAGATGCAACCTCCTCGTCAGTGCAGGTGGAGTCCTGCTTCGCACCGGCAGGGCAGGCCGGCATCGCCATGCAGCAGATCGGGTTCGGGATCACAGGGGCAGGGACGTTCTTGCGGCACGTCTGCGTCTTGCAGCACCTGCTCGCCTCGACACAGGCGCCAGACGCAACCTCATCCGCCGTGCAGGTCGTGTCCAGTGTGGTGTCAGCAGGGCACGTCGGCATGGCCAGGCAGCAGATGGGGGACTCAATGCGGCACTTGAGCGTCTTGCAGCACATCGAAGCGGTCACGCACTTCCCAGAGGCGATCTCCTCGTCAGTGCAGGTGGAGTCCTGCTTCGCACCGGCAGGGCAGGCCGGCATCGCCATGCAGCAGATCGGGTTCGGGATCACAGGGGCCGGGACGTTCTTGCGGCACGTCTGCGTCTTGCAGCACCTGCTCGCCTCGACACAGGCGCCAGACGCAACCTCAGCCGCCGTGCAGGTCGTGTCCAGCGTGGTGTCAGCAGGGCACGTCGGCATGGCCAGGCAGCAGATGGGGGACTCAATGCGGCACTTGATCGTCTTGCAGCACATAGAAGCGGTCACACACTTCCCAGATGCGATCTCCTCGTCAGTGCAGGTGGAGTCCTGCTTCGCACCGGCTGGGCAGGCCGGCATCGCCATGCAACAGGCGTCCTGAGCCTGCGCACCTGCAACCAGCAGGGCTGCGATCACAACAGTGTGCATCTTCATGTTTGTCGCTGGGATGTACACGGGATGTCTACTCGGGGCTGTAAGGTGGCGGTGTGGTGGGTACCGGTGGCACGCTGGGGCGGATGCAACCCCCGTTTGGAAATCAGCAAAACTGCGTGATGGGGTGCATGGTGTCAGGGAAGGGTGCAGGGAGGGGAGGGGGAGGGAGCACTGCTGGTCTGGAGGTGAGTGCTACACGAGAGGGAGGTGCAGGAGGCACGCCAAAAGGGTTGGCAGTGCACGCACAGCAACTCGCCTCGACTCACCTCTGCACATCGGCATGCCACACGCAGGGAAACGACACCGCAAACCCGTGTCCGCTTTGCTGGAATAACACACGAAGAAAGGACGCGGCCACAACGGCCGGACGCCAACACCACCCGCCGTGCAACGCAGGCACACGCACACACATGCGATGCACATGCCCACAGATAGCAGCAGGCGGGGAAAGGGCAAATAGAATGGTATTTGAAACAAACAGACACACAGCCTTGTGCTGTGTGTCGAAGCTAATGGCTGAGCCTCAGCAAGCGAGCACACACACAGAGCACAGCCCACAGCCCGTATATGCTCTGGTGCTCAGATGATCAGATGTTCTTTTACTAATTTTGCTGCTGCCATCATGTTCTTCTCCGCCATCTTCTTTTCCTCCGCTTGTGGCATTCAAACCACAGACGTGGAGGGGGACTCGTTCAGGGCGCACTCGTTGTTGCCGTAGGCAACACGGATGTACCCAGACTCACCCCAGCTGGAGCCCCACGAGTTCTTGATGATCCAGTAGTTGTCGCCGTAGCCGACAATCAGGACACCGTGGTCCAGCGTGCACTTGCCGGAGCAGCAGTTCGACAGGATCCCGCTCTTGTACGTCTGCCACTTCGTCGCGTCCACAGCGATCGACAGGGGGCCGCTCGTCGACACGAACGCCTTCATCTGCTCCTCCGTGTGGGTGATGTCCTTGTAGCTCTTGATGGTGGAGCCCACCGTCATCCCCGTCACAGACTCGCACGTGTGGCGGATCCCCAGCGACGACTTGTAGGGGTACGCCTCCTCCGTCACGATGGCCCCGTTGTGCTCGCTCAGCAGCCACTTGAACGCGTTGTCCATCAGACCGCCCTGGCACCCGGCGTCCACCTTGTCGCACGACACCAGCTCCTGCTCAGACACAGACGTCAGCGTGTTCCCGGCAAGTGCCCACTGCCCCTCGATACCGCCGGTCGTGCTGTGTGTGTGGTGTGGCGTGATGTGGCAATCAGAAAACAAGAACACGTGGGGACGTGAGTGCTTGTTGTTAAGCCCCGAAGTTGAAGACCTCACACATTCAATCAACAAGAAGAGAAACAGAAACACAGAAATATGGATAAAGACAAACCTGAATGCCCAGCAGCTCCCGCACATGCCCTGATTCTTGACATGTGTGACGGCTCCGTTGCTACGCCAGTCGACAGACGCCTGGACGCCCTTCACCTGCTCCTCCGTGAACATCGGGGGCGGGCTCGCCTTCTTGGGGACCTGCATGTTGTGGTACGACTTGAACTCGTCCGCAGACAGGTCGGAGAAGGCGTTCACCCCGAACATCGCCCCCTGCGTCTGCTCCTGCTCGAAGCGCGCCGCCTTCAGCATGTTCGCCGTGAACACCGCGTAGCGGTGCTGCTCCTCCGCCTGGCTGGTGTACCGCTTCCCGTGGTCGTTCTTGAAGGCACGCCATAGCAGCTTCGAGTTCGCACGCACGTACTCCTCGCTGTACCCGTGCGCCTGCGCCGCCATCAGCGCGCACACAAGAAGGGCTGCGGTACGCATTTTGTTGCTTCTTGTATCCTGTGTGCGGTTGGTGTGTTGCGGGGTGGTGGTGTGGTGAGGCCGTGTTAGGTGTCGTTGTGTTCCGAGTTGCGGAATCATCTCGCACCGCTCCAACTCCTCCCGCTGCACAGGGAGCAGCGGCAGGTGTTAATTGCGAAGCTCTCGTGTGTTGTGTTATGTTGAGGTTGACTGGCGTTGCCATTTATGGCCTCATGTGAGGCCATAACAGCTGTGCACGACTGCTGCATCGTCAGACTCATTAAATCAGCTTTTTGTGGAGCCGAATCACCGGGAAAAACCCTGTCGGCGTGTCTTGTCATCATACGATGCGTGCAGGCATGACGTGCCGTCAACACATTCCTCGCAAGACCCGAGCTCACAGGCTGCCCTGCGAATGACTCATAATCCTGAATGGGAAGATGGGTCACGGGAAAGGGGGCGAACCGTGGACGCGATACACCTTCAGTGCACGTGATCCCTTCGTGAGGTGATTTCTGGTACGTGCCCGGTTCTTTCTCCTGCTCACACATGCAGGTCCCTGTTTTGTTGGCAATCCCTGTATTGCCAAGGAGAACAAAACGACATCCGTTTCATGATCAGGAACGCAAATGGCGAACCACGTTTTCTTTCCACTGACAGATGGCACACGACCTTCCAGGAAGGACCCGACCACCGCACAGCCTGCGCGAACCCTTCAGAGCAAAACACTCACATTTTTTTTGGAAGCGCCAGTCAACTTCTTGGCCCCATCACCACATGACACTGACATCTACACCCTCAACACGGCAGCCTTCTTTCTTTGCCGCCACCCTGTGAAGATCCCACCCCCCACCTCCCAGCTCTACCTCTCCCACGGATTTGCCGTCTGCGGTGTCTATGTATCCCTGCCCCAAATGATGCTTGGAGGCTCCTCTACGTGACATATGCGGCAAGGGGCATATCAGAAAGACCCTGTTCATATCACCTTGTTACACCAGGTTCGGCCACGCCCCTCAAAAGTTGGAGGGGCAGTTCAGTGCAGTCTCGGAGAGAAGTGCTTCCTTGGCACGTCGGGTGGGGATGGTTACATTACAAATCCGATGTGCCTTAGAAAGCACGCCGAAGGGGATATGAGAGAGAGAGAGAGAGAGAGAGAGAGAGAGAGAGAGAGAGAGAGAGAGAGAGAGAGAGAGAGAGAGAGAGAGAGAGAGAGAGAGAGAGAGAGAGAGAGAGAGAGAGAGAGAGAGAGAGAGAGAGAGAGAGAGAGTTAACATCGTCGTGTGAGTCGCAATGCAATGCAGCAAAAAAAAGGGCATGCGTAAGGCGAGGCGGTGGTCGAATTGGACCCACCCACACAGTTCAGATGCTTCTGCGAGAGGGGGTGGGGTGGGGTGGGGGTGAGATCAGCTCTCTGTGTGGGCAATACCCAGCCATAACTTGACGGTTCTCAAGACCCATCCGCACTCTGATGGGCTTTATGTCGGCACACTGAACACAGGGAAGGGGGCGGGGGAGCGGGGGGGAATGGATGGGGGCAACCCTCAGCACCTAGCGGTGGCCAGGCACCGCACCCCCCCCCCCTCCCCCCCCCACACACACCACCACAGAGCCTAACACTACAGAAAACAAGATCATTCTGATCTGCGGCAGAGAGGGGGCCATGACTCTCCCCTTCCTCCCTCCCCTCTACCCTACCAAAAAAAATCAAGGTTCTCCCCGCCCCCACCCCCCCCACCCCCACCCCCCCACGCCAGAGGAACAGCAGAGCATCCGTTGAACGTCAGCACGTGGTGGCCTGAAGGGCATGCCTCCGGCAAACCCCTTCCCGCCTGCTCCGCATGTAGGCAAGCAGGCGTGACTCAGCCGCCGCAAAACTTGAGGCGCTCGCAACCCCACCACCTGCCACGGACACACCACCACCACCACCACCACTACCACCCTCCTCCGGAGGAGCCACCGGTGCCTCAGGCGCACCGCCTTCAGGGCAGGGCGGGGAGGGGAGTTCGGCAAGCCTGCCCCGCTTGCCTGTGGCGCGGGCGACGAGCACATCGATGTCTTCATCTGTCGGCTCCCAGAAGGGGTCGTCGCCGCCACCCCCCAGGGCGCGCTTCGCGCCCGAGACGCGGCGGGCGGTCCTCGCTGCCGCAGCAGCCTTCACCTCGCCGGCAATGCGCTGCGCCACCGCAGGCGGGAGCCCCTCGGATGCGCCGCTGGCAGCACGGCTCCGCTTCTTCGAAACGACAGGCCCCGGCAGGGCCAGGGACAGCGGAGTGTCCTCCGGAGGCGTGATGTCTGCCTCTGGCTGGGGGTCGGCGCGCAGTGGCGCCTCGATGAAGGCAGCTGCCTCGGCAGCTGTGGTGCTGAAGACGCCGAGGTTCAGCCTGGGGTGTGCCCCGGGGTTGCGGTTGCACCGCAGGATGATGTCGGCAAGCGCGTCGTGGATTTGGCGTGCGATGGTGCAGCGGAGCATGGGCAGGGCGAACAGCGGGCATCCGATGGCAGCGCCGTGGCAGTCGAGGGAGGTCAGCACAGCGCTGCAGCAGGCAAGCGTGAGGGCGGGCGGGGTGGGGTGGAGCTGGGATGCAGCGGCCCCAGCAGGGCTGGCCTCCAGCTGCGCGACCCCCGCACGGACCGGGCGCATGGCGGCATGGCAGATGGTGTCCGTGCCACCCATCACAGAGGCAAAGGCGTGCTGTGCAGCCTGGAGCCCCGCCTCCCGCGTCGGGGTGTCGACGGCAGCGGGGGGCGGGGGTGCGGTGCCCGGCGCCAGCTTGAGCTTGGCGTGGATCAGGGAGGACACCAGGCTGCCCTGGGGGGCGGCAGGGTGCAGCTGCGGGGGGCGGGATGAATCAGCCCAGATGTCTGCGATGCAGGCGCGGACATCACCCGGGAGGGAGAGGACCCTCACGGCTCCTGCATCGTCCAGCGCTTCGCACAGTGCGTCCAGCTGCAGGGTGGTGGTGGTGGTAGTGTGGGCAGTGGGGGTTGCCTCGAGATGATGGTTTCTCGGTGCGCACTGCACTGCTGCAGAAAAGAACACAACGGGGCGCCGGAAATGCGCCTCAGCAAGATACGCGGCACGCAAGGCGGCTGACCTTGGGTCTCGCCAAGGCGACATCCCCCAAGACACCCAGGCCAGCACAGCCCTCACAACCCTCACAACCCCATTCACGATCCGCAGCGGCGGTCATACCACAGTGTTGACAACCTCGCGCAGGTGGGTGGCAAACAGCTCCTCCTCACTGCCTGTGGCCTCCACAGCACACACCGATGCGATCGGGGAGAGCGCGATGGAGGGGAACGACGAGAGGCAGTGGGACGCGTCGAACAGGAGGCTCCGCAGGGGCACGCGTGCGTGGAGGAACTTGGCATCGAGTGGGACCGATGCCTGGCAAAATCCGTTGGCAATTGCCTGGCGCGTCAGGCCCGAGGCGGGCGTGATGGCCGTAGCAACAATATGCGCCTGTGGTGGGTGTGGTGGGTGGAGGGCGGTGGCAGTGCACGGTGTGGCCGACCCCCCCCCCCCAACCTCCCCGATGAAACCCTCCCCTCCCCTCCCCTCCCCACCCCACCACCCCCCCAACACCACGCGTGCATACCAAACCAGCATTGTGCAGGGCGGCATCCAGCTCGCGCTGCAGTGTGTCGTGGCACAGGGTGCGGGCTTCCGGGAGAGCGTACACCACAACCCCTGTGGTGCACTGCACCCCGTAGAGTGACTGCGTGGCCACCGCCTGCCCCACGTGCTGCGCGACGGAGCACGCCACATCCCGCTCGCCCCTCCCCGAGTAGGCAAAGGCGAGGATGTCCGCAAAGCTCTCCGGCCTGTGCTCCTCCAGCCCCCGCACCCTCCACAGGTGCAGCGACGACACCGCTGCCTTGGGGTCGGCGGTGAGGCGGAACTCACGGGATGTCCTGGCCGCTGCTGTGGCACCCCCGAGCTGATGCCACACGTCATCCCCGGCGAATGCCTCCGTCACAGAACCACCCTCACACACCAGAGCAATGCGGTGGGAGATCCCCGCCCCACCCGAACCGGCATGCGCCTGGAGAGACGCGACGATCAGCCCGGCACAGTCCCCAATCGATCGGATCCGCTTCAAACCCTGTTCGGATATAAGGGGCATTCGCAAATGGCTCCATCCCACCCCCCACCCCACTACCCCGCCCTCACTGCTCTGCAACATACCTCCGGCAAGAGTGGGGTTGTGCCCCGAGGCGCAGGGGGTGCCTCAGGGGTGACAAGGCGTTGCTTCTCCGTTTCCTCGATACACTCCCTGAAGGCCTCCGGGTTCTCTGCCCACCCCACGGCGCTGCGCGCCAGCAGCTTCCGCAGGCCGTTGTGGGCGTGGAACGACACGAGCTCCTCGATGCGGCGCCTCCCCTCGGCACACTCCACCCCTGCGGCCCGAATGAACACATCCCTCTCGGCCTCCATCCGCAGCCGCGGCGCGCCCTCCTCCGTCCCAAACCTCTCCGCCTCGCCCGGGCTCAGCCTCGGCGTCGCAGGCACCTTCGGCGGCGAGGGTGGCGCCACCTCCTCTTCCGCTTCCCCCATCGCTTCTTCATCCTGCTCCGACACCACAGGCTTTGTCCCAAACCCACCCAAGGGGGCTGACACCGGCGGTGCTGTCACAGGTGGTGAGAGGACCGGCGTGCTCTTCTTCGGTGTGGGAGCCGCCTCGGGCGACCGGAGCTCCGGCGGGGGGATGGGAGTGTCCGTCTCATCCTGCGTGTCGTCGTCGTTGGGGAGGAGGGGCGTGTCGACGAGGGCATCCGCCTCGCCCCCTGTTGCAGAGCCCCCGGTGTCGGAGGGGGGTTGGCCCAGAGGGGGTGCGGCGGAAGAGGTTGTGGGGGCTGTGGGCTGTTCAGAAGGAAGCCCCTTTGCGGCGCCGAGGATCTCCTCAGGGTTTTTAAAGAAGGTGTCGAACATCCCGGTCCGCTTCACCCCGGAGGCACCGCCGCCCTTCGGGATCTTCGGAGGCGGCTTCGGCGGGGCTCCCCAACTCCCCCCGAGATCCGCACCTGACAGGAGACACGCTCCCCCTGCGGTGGACTCGTCCTCGTCTTCCTCCTCCTCCTCCCCGGCAGCATCGGCAGCAGCAAGGCCACCCGCCTTGCCCCCTGCAGGCGGCTGTGTGGTGGGATCGCCAAAAACGTTTTTTCCCGTCTCCCCTGAGGCCCCCCATCCGCCGCCTCCCGACTTCTTCGGGGTTTTGTCGCCGAAGAATGCCGCGCCGCTGCCACCGGAAACATCACCCCCGAACACATTCCCACCCTTCTCAAGAGATCTCGCAGCCGGAGGTGGGTCGAGCCATCCCGGGGTCTTCGCCACCACAGGCTCCTTCGTGGTAAGCCCATCCGTCTTCTCTGGGTTCGGCGCAAGCCAGCTGGGGCCGCCACCACCCCCTGCGGGCTGCGCTGCTCCACCGCCCTGCGTCGTCTTCGCTGGGGTCGTGAAGAAACCCCCCCCGTCACTCGGCTGGGTGGGCTGCTGCGGGAGATGCAGCTCCTCCTGCATCAGGCTCTCCCCCGTCCCGGGTGTGGGGGGGAGTGGTGCGGCAGCGCTCTTCCGCTCTTCATCGAGGCGCTGCGCTGCGGCGAGCGCGAGCTCCTCCACTTCGGACTTCGCACGCAGGGAGAAGTCGTCTGCAGGGATGGGCACCATGGGTGCGACGAAGTCATGCAGCTCCGGGATCCTAATGGAGGACTGTAGTTCGCTCTCCAAGGCTGCCCTCCGGAGAACATCAGGTGCGGGCCAGACCTCGCCGTTTCCGATGCAGACCGACTTATGCGAGCGGTGGTTGCGGAGGGCTTCGATTTTCATCGAGGGAGACCGGAGGCGGTGCGCCTCTGCACTGTCGAAGTTAGGCCGCCCCAGCTTCCCGGTCGTCGCGTCGGGAACCATCCCGATAGACTGGAGGAAGACCTGCAGCGTTGCGTCGTCGTCGAAGAAGAGTAACTCACGGAGCCATTCGGGGTCTAAGAACCAGCGTCCCGGAGGTCTTGCCTTATACAGCTGGGCGAGGAATGCTGCCCGCACGAAGGGGAATACGTTCGCCATGAGGCAGGCCTGAAGGTATGTTGCCTTCTTAACGAGCCCGAAGAAGCCGATCCAGTTGGAGCTTGCGTACATTCCGAGCACCTTCATGGCAAATACGAAGAGGGGGTGGTTCAGCACCTCCGGCATGTCGGACATCGCGGCCAGCTCGGCGTCTGTCGAGCGGAGCACGGTTCCAGGGGGGTCTGCGAGGAGGGGTGCGTTTTCACGGCAGCTCTCGCGCCATTTCTTGTGGTCGTCGTGCTGCCGGAGTTCTTTGTAGAGCAGGCGGTAGGCTGCGAACTCGCCAATGTGCTTCAGGGCGGGGACGCCTTCGATCGGGACCCCTGTCGCAGGGTCGCGGTATTTCTCGCGGAAGATGCTGTAGCATTTCCAGAGCCTGTCGATCAGCGCGTCGTCAAGCATGTCGCGGTTCCCCTTCGGGTCAAACCCACGCTCGTGGGAGTGCCCGCACAGCAGGTGGCCTGCCATAATGTGAAACCTCGCTGTGTACTCCAACGACCGGATTGTCCACAGAGAGTAGTGGTGCTGCACGCCGAAGTCGTTCCGCACCCCACGGAACCTGTCCCTGACGTAGTTGAAGATGTCGGTGAAGGAGATAACACGCGGCGGTGCGGTCTGCCACATCTTGCTCTCCCCCTCCTGGCTGAGCACATTGTCGAGCAGGTATATGACCGTGCGGTAGAGGCACTTTGGGGTACGGACATGGGCCGGGTCCTTTTCCTTCCCAGCCTCCGACCGTGAGAAACTCTTGATCAGCTTGGAGTGGTCGTACTCCTCAGGGGTGACGTCAGTCGAGGCGAAGAGGATGCTGCGGGCCCTGTTGAACTCCAGGTCATCATTGGGACACATCAGCTCACACGTCCCGATAATCTTCTCGTCCGCCACACCCGCCACATCGCGAAACTCGACGACATCATCCTCCTCCAGCACGATATGAACCGTGCGGTGATCCTCACGCAAGGGGTCCTGTGGCGTCTCCGCCACCTCCTCGTTCCCAAACGCCATTGCGCCCCCTACCCGGGGTGGGTGTGTGTGGTGGCGATACAGGCGCACAGAGAGACGCCCCCTGCCGACAGGTGTTCCACCACCGACGCCCCGACCCCCCCAGCCGCGGGGAGGGGGAAGGGGCAGAGGTCCTGTAAGATGGGGTTGGTGGAGGTTCAGTACAGAGGAGGTTGGTTTAGCTTCCCAAAGTGATGTCTACTATCTTTTTGGCACAGGGCAGGACAGGACAGGAGAGGAGCCCTGCCGCAGTAAGAAATGGGGGGAAGGCAAAATCTCTTTCATTGCGTGAGGCTGCACAAAGTGATACGTCCTGCCAACGCCGAGCTCGCTGAAAGGAGAGAGGGGAGGGGAGGGGGGGTCTGCTAACCTGCTTATCCGGGAATAGTTTGCCTGAAGCAGTCGGATGGGGGGGGGGGAGGTGGCGGTGGGGATGCCTTGCGGCGCACTTAGAGAAAGGAACCATAGGAACAGCACAGATCATATCACATAACACTGAACTAGGCAGCAACTGTGTTTGTTTTTTTTGTTCGATTTTGCATTGTTTTTCGTTGTCAGAAAGCACTGCAGAATTGAAACCATTTTATTGCGTGTCTTTGCGAAGGGGGGTTTGCCTGAAAGCGGAATTTTCCGAAAAACTCCCTCTTCACCGAGAAACTATGCGGTGCAAATCCGAAGGAAGGAGAAAGGGACGAAGGGTAGTCGACGATCGCGATAACACCCCACCACACGCCTGCTATGTGGTAACGTTCTCCAAGGATATGCACCTGCACAGTGAACTGCGCTGAGGGGCACAACACTCAAAACAATACAAAAAAAATGCTAACCACCGGGCTGATTACCGGCTGGTGTTCGAGACACCCCCTCCTGCGGTTCTGTTAGTTCTCGAGAGCAGGTGGCAGCATGACCACACCACCACACCACCACACCACACCACAGCACAGCGCATTCATTTGTGGCAGATGAGAATGGCGGACGAAGGTCCCCCTGCCCCCCCCACCCACCCCGCTGCAAGGCGGCATGTATTATCACTTTGAGTCAAATTGAAGCTTTCACAGGTGCCATGTAATGGCTGTCGGGGGGCCTTCGTTATCGGCAAGTGTTTGGCAGGGTTTGGCGTGGTGTACTCGCAACAACAGGTGAAATGCACCAAAGCGCACCATGTTCGGCACCGTAGCGAAGACCCCCCGTGTCAGTATATCTGCTTCAAGGCAGTGCCGTCGGTCGGAGTGTGTCCTCGGGGGGGAAAGGGGGTGGGGTTGGGTGAAGCCGCACAGAAATGCGGCCCGCCCAAGGAGCCACAAGCCTTCACATTACAACAGGGTCGGTGGCTCGGGATATTCTTTAGGGGTTCTTCCTGTCCTGGAGATCGCGCAGGAGACAGTTGTCACCGAAGCCCACCGCACATTGACACAGTAATATTATGCAGATGACTCCACATAGGCTGAGATAGATGGCAAACTGCAATCGTGCCCGCAGTGGTTTCGAGGGTTCGGATTCAACAGTGTCGGGTGAGTCCAATGTGGAGCCGGTGCTACCCCCGCTGTGGCACACTTTCATCATTCAGCCCAATAATTTTTGCACAAAAACAGCGCCAGCACAACCTCCAGGTTCGGCTGCCAAGGTGCGCCAGCCGTGTGATTCAGATCAGGCTTGCCAATTCATCCCAAACCAGCAAATGGGCAAGCTGCGCAGCTAGATATTTTTTTCAAACCCAACGGGGGCAGATTGTAGCATACCACCGGCACCCCCTACCCCAGATTTCCACTGTGCTCCTGAGATCATGAAAACTGCTACACCCCGAGGGACAAAACGAGTGGTCGGCAAAGGATTTACGCACACGCACCCACCATCCTAGAAATACGGGGAGGGGTGGGTGCCTGAGATAAGACCGCGTCCTGTGTGAAATGAACACAAGAGAGGGGGTTGTAGTGGGGGCAAGGGCGGTATCGCTGAGGAAAAGCCGATGTCCCAATCCAGGGGGAAAATATTCACACTGCCCTGTCTGTAGAAGCTGGAGGGTCGGAAAGAAGACCCCCATACCCCACCCCCCCACACCTCCCCCAGAAATAATAAATCTTTAACCCTTTCTGTCCGGGGGGTATTTTTTCGATTTTTGGGAAAATTCGCCTTCCCAAGTAAATTGTCTTCCACTCCACCTTTTTCAACATTTTTTTTATCGGGAACTGCGTTTGCGCAGAACGCTGCATTGTTCCGGTTTTTTTCCCGAAAAAAAAATTTCACATGTGGGCCTCGCCCGAGAAACCAAAAATCGAGGTGCAAAAAATCCAGAAAAAAATTCAGGGCGGTGTGTGACCGCCCAAAAAATCCGGGTTCTATGGCGTTCTCGAACAGTTCTGCTCCAGCGCAGTTCCCGATAAAAAAAATGTTGAAAAAGGTGGAGCGGAAGACAATTTACTTGGGAAGGCAGTGGTTTGCACAAGGCAAATATATCAACAGGTGCAAAAACACATGTTCTGAGGTACCTGACTGTGAGCCACCCCAGCGACCCCGTTAGCCCGTTGGGCACCTGGATCGAGGTAGAACACCCTTCCCTGCCCCTCTGGGGCCATGGAGGATGTCCGCCCGATGACTGACGGCATCAAATCTCCATCAGAGAATTCCACCATATTTCACTGATGGGTGGCTGGAGGCCGAAATCGGGTGGTGCATCGGCACAGCCCGTTGGGGCGGATATTCGAGATGCAGAGGTCTGAAAACTGATTTCCCAGATGACATCTGTCGGAAACCTTTCCCTTATCGAAGGAATCGGGCAAAAAGATGCTCGGGAAAGCTCGATACCTCCCACGCAGGTTCAGGAGGCGGTTTCAAGGGCAAAACCACCGAAAATTCCACCTTGTAGTGCAATTTTGTTACAGAGCCAAGTTGGTCAGAGTTTCGCTTTTCCGACCAACTCTTGGTGCATTTGAAAGATTCGTCCACCCCGTTTCCACCATAACAAGAAATCTTGAAAAATTCGAAATTCAAATAACTTTGCCTGCATAGGCAAAGTGAAAGCCACTGTAGTGGCCATACCTGCCCAAGACCCTCTGAGACCCACCCAGCCCCCCCAGCTCTCGCGCCTGTGATGGGTCGAAATGTGTTCTGTGGGTCTGCATATCGATGTGCTTTTGCGGAGAATAACTCCGGAGCTTTCCACGATCGGGGGAGTCGAGCGAAATGGGGCACAAGAACACCTGATATGGTTGACTCGTAAATAGGGGCCATGAGGGACGACCCAAACCCGAAAATCTCACCTGAGTGTGCAATTGTCCTCCGGCAGTACGTTGGACGGATCTCCACCTTTCCCATGAACCCTTGCTGCATTTGAAAGGATTGAGCTCCCCCATTTTACCATACAAAAAAATCCTGAAAAATTCTGCGTGCATAATTATTTACTTACGTAAGCAAAGTGCAAAGCCACTGTAGTGGCTTCCCGGACAGAAAGGGTTAATGAATTAAAAAAAAACACCACCGCTGCATCGGGAAGCAAAGACAAGCCCTGGGATATCCTCGTTACGCGGTGCTGACGAGTGCATTTCGCCTCTGTTTGTGAGTAGAGGAAACCACCGAGATTCGCTGATGAGCGAAAGATCCCCGCTGCCTACACTCTGTTGAACTATGAACGATTATTGGCTGTGTCTCTGACTGCCCCCCGGTGATCTGAAAGGGACTGCTGTTCCGAGGTGTGTTCGGAACACACATAACCCCCTCCCCCCCACCTCAGTAACATTCGACAGCGCGTCCTCCTTCCGCCAAACCATTAAACAAAAGACAGTGGATCTTCGCCGCAACATGCAGCGGCGCGACCGAAAAGTGTCACTTTGTTTCGGTTGTGCACATCCATCAGGGTTTCTGGTGTGGTGATCAGGGCGACCTGGTGATCTTCGACCATTCGCCAACAGACACCCCTTTGCCGTGTGGGATGTCACATTGCATGTGCCCATGCAATGTGACAGGTGTTCCCCTGCCGCCCCGGAGGAAATCTGGGTTTGCGGATTTACGGGAAATGGCACAACACAGTATCTCGCAGCCAGAGCAACCGACAACGAGAGGGGGGGGGAAGGGCGGTGCGATGGGAAATACAGGAAAGAGGAACGTGATGCTGAGACCTTTGTTGTTCCGTGAAAAGAAAATAGCACCTGAACTGAACAACACCAGTGGCTTAACCCTATAAGACCGAAGGCTATTTTGGCCCATTTTTCTCCTTGGACACCAATTTGCTTCAATTTTCGTTTTTCTGCCCGACCCTGGCCGTAAATGAACGCGTTTGACTGAAAGATTCCACGATGGCCATTTTTTGTCCCCGAAAAATGACTCTTTTTTTGCACGGCCAACAAACAGTGAATTTGAGGGTGAAAAAATGGCAGATTTTCGAAGGCAAATTTTTTTGTGTGCCGGGGCTCCCCAAAAAGTCAGCCGAGGATGACGTTATTGGAAAGAACGAGTCAAATTGCATCGACGAAAAAAAAAAGTTCGATCAAAAAGACTGAGTATGAAGCCTCTGAATGGGCACTCCGGTTTTTTGCCTATGTTCAGTACCTATTTCCCTTTGAAACCGTGGGAAAACACCCGAAATTGGGCTTTTCGTCAATCACGTGCAGGAAGTCTGTCTCAGACGGCTGCAAGAGCAACTGTTGCGCTTCGCAGCAGTGCTGAACCAGCGAGAGGTGTTCGTGTAAAGCTGTGACCCTCCAGCACTGTGGAGCTCGCTCTACTACCACGTGATGCCGCCGCCGATAGGCAGTGTCCGTCGACCCTCCCGCGACCAGATGTCGCATAGAGGACGCACCCTTCGGCCCGTAGTGTGACAGACCTATGTGCTGCAACTGCGCACGGAAGAGCGGAAGTACCTCGAATACGTTATCCCCGGGTAGATCCAGTTTAGCTTGGCTCGATCTGGGCAGAACTGGGCACGGCCCAAAGCCGGTCGAAGATATCACCCATACATTTGACAGGCGAGGAATTGACGATCAGGCACTCTATTGCCTTCAGTTGACACATGCACCACATCGGGGTGTATCTGGGTGGGTCTTGCTTCCTTGGAAAGGTTCTCGAGTCCCCTTAACCGGATGGCTAGGGTCGGGCACAAAGACCCCTGGCAAACCTTGTTGGGGTGTGCACAGAAAGCCAAGGGCCCAGAATGATGTTTTCACCTGAAAACCCGACCTGGGCCCAGATTCTCTGAGGTGACGGCGGGCAATCGACAGACAGATATCTCGTCGATTTTTGTTGTCTTGAAAAGAACTGTCCAAACCATTTTCATGGTGCCCAGGGTTTGCCAAAAAGACAAACATGGGTCCCAACAAAATGCGAACCCAAAGTGCACAAGCAATATATTGCGCCTTCGGTCTTAAAGGGTTAAGTTGCACAAAAAAAACGTCTGTTGGGGGAGGAGAAGGGAGTAAAGCCGCGGAATAGCGGCCTCTATTTCACTCAAATACAGGTGCTGTCTTCGATGAGATGAACCCTGAACCCTTGAGATTCGCTTGTGATAACACGCTGTGCACCCACAGAAGGTCCTCCGAAGCGGCGACCTGGGCTAAGTTTGTTTTTCGCATTTCCGTTGGGGTTGAGAGTGCACGAAACAGTGATGCACACCACACCACACCACACACGCGACCCACTTTTTGTATGAGTGCCAATCACACCGAGCGTCTGCTGGGTCTCCACTGTCACACCCACCCGCATCACCTTTCGAGAAGGCACTTCATTTTATCACCGGCACACAAGCAGAGGCCGTTTGGTCTCAACGTAATGTCAACTGAGATTGCAATGGAAACAGACGGGATGGGGCGCTGGTGTGTGGGGCTAGGTAATCGTTTCACAACACGTTGCTTTGGGGTAATCAGGCTGGGGGAAAAAACAACAAATCACAACGAATCACACCCGATCACAACAAATCACAACGCCAAATGTTGTGATTTGTTGTGATTTGTTGCGATTTGTTGCGATTTGTTGCGATTTGTTGTGGCCAGTTGTGATTTGTTGCGACCAGTTGTGACGACTTGTGACCCTTTTGTGATGAGTTGTGATGAGTTGTGATGAGGTGTGATCTGTTGTGATCTGTTGTGATCTGTTGTGATCGCGATCCAAAATTTCAAAAATTTTAAATTTTGGATCGCGATCACAACAGATCACAACAGATCACACCTCATCACAACTCATCACAAAAGGGTCACAAGTCGTCACAACATTCAGTAAACTTGTTTAAGCACCTTCGGTGCGACTAGGGAGTCAAGGGAGGACTAGAGAAGACGACTTCCCTGTGCGTACCGTATACGTAAATATTATGGAACGTAAATATTATGGAACGGGCCCATTTTTGCCCGGTCCGTTCCATAATATTTACGTTCCATAATATTTACAGGGCCAGTTGGGGACTCGGTGGTGAGGATGGCTTGCCTCAGGAATCGCGCGAAAAGTGCACGAGTAGGTCCCGTCAGGGACTCTGTATGCCGTCCGATCACCTGGTCCAAGTCCCCGAGTCGCAGAAAGCCCTGTAAATATTATGGAACGAAAAAAATCTGGAACGCCAACCCACCAGCGTTCCAAAATATTTACGTTCCATAATAATTACGTTCCATAATATTTACGTTCCAAAATATTTACGTATACGGTATTTGTTTTTCTACCACTTGCAACAACAGTTTTCTTGCAAGGTTGGAAGGGGGGCGAACGGAACAAACACCACCCTTCATCAGGCCAACGAGTGGTGTTTTGCTCCCTGCCTTCGCCCCTCCGTACGTCAGCTTTTGCACTGAACGGTGCCTAATGCAACGGAAAAGCGGTGGCTGAGTTACCCCCATCTCCCACGAGACGCGTTTTTGATATTGATGTTTTGTGTCTTATGTCCGACCGAAGACTCCCTGGTCACAACAAATCACACCACGTCACACCTAGTCACAACAAATCACAACTGGCCGCAACAAATCGCAAAAAATCACAACAAATCACAACATTTGCCTTGTGATTTGTTGTCCTGGGCAAGACGTTAAACTACCTGGGAGGGCTTCCCCAGACCATGACGGGTGCTTGCACCAGGAGTTTGAAACAGCCACTCATGCCTTGCGATGCTCAAGTGCCTGCTGGACCCCTATGTCCTTCAGGCCCCAAAGCAGGCAACGATATGGGAGCAACCTAACAGGGGAGGTGAAGAGGGCACGGGTCTTAGCCTGATGACACACTGCAACCTCAAGGTGACTGGCGACACCTCTCCCACAGTCTGCGGCGACTCTGCCGTGGCGACAAGGATTCCTGTCATGGGAGATCGCTGCGTGGATCAACGTGGCACCACCCGTGTGCTCGGCAGGTTGTTTCGGCACCTGTTTTCTCCGTGTCATGCTTTTCGTGAGCGTGTCAGGGATGTTGGCACACGCTGGGGAGGGTTCACATGATGACATAACATATATCAGAAGCACACACCCACGTGGCGCTGTCCTTGGCAGGACTTTGAAAGTGCCGCCTTGATATCCTTGTTGGATAGAACCCTCATATCACACCCTCAATCAGCTGACGATCGGGTGTAATTTGTTGTGATTTGTTGTTTTTTTCCCCAGCCTGATTACCCCATGCTTCATTGATTCTTTCTCCCAGGCTCCGAAAAGTGACCCGCTGGTCTCACGGGGCGGCCGAACCCACCCACCCACCCCCCCCTCTCTCCCCTTCTCTAACCATCAGCCTTCGCTCTCCAGGTTTTTGAGCAGCTGGTCCAGATCCTCCGTGTCCCAAGGATCTGGCTCCCCGCCAGGCCGCTGTGGTGATGTGTGGTGTGGGAGCTCAGCGGCAACAACACAATGCATGTCACAACGGCAGCAGAGAGGCTTTTCCCTGCCCAAATCCAACGGGCGGTGTGCAGGGGACTTTCTGTAAACCATCAACTGAATGCCATCATGGCAGAGAAGCAACCCTCCGAACACGGACAAAGCTAATGACCAACCGGTTCACGGAGCGGGTCAATGTCATCACTGAATGTGTTGACGAGGTCCTCCGCAAGGCCGTGAGGGTCTACAAGGTCTTCTGGTACGTACTGGGTTGCCCCAAGTATGTGGCAGAGGCGTGGACAAGGTACAAGAACAAGCCGACGAAGCCTACGGACGATATCGAGATGCAATACAACTCAGACGAGGCGTACGAGTCGGAATTAAAAGGAGGCGGCACAGAAGTGACGCAGCCCCAGTGGCTCACCTACCCAGAAAAATCGTACTCCTTTCGCTTTAATGTAGACACCCGTGTCCAGCAACTGTGGGATACCAGTTCCTGACTACGTTTTTGTTGAGCGCGCACTTCTCCCCAGTGATATTATGCAGGCATACCTGTTCCATGGAGCTCGGGATGTCGCTCTTTGAGCAGGCATCCACAAGCGCAGGGGTGGGAGCCTTCGGAAAAGACTCGCTCTTAGTGCTCCCGGTGGACAGCTTCGTGCCGTTGGGAAGGCTGTGGGGTTTGGACGAGGGGTGCCCTTGGGGGCTGTTGAGGTGGTCGTCCTCATCGTCCCAGTCGTGGCGTGTGGAATGCCGGATGTCGGGGAGGCGGGATCGGGCGTTTGTTGTTGTGGTGTCGTGTGTGCATTGCGAGGGTGTGTCCGTCGTGCTTGCAGACATAGAGGACGGCGTCCCCCATACTGGCCGCTGTGGCTCCCTCCGTGGCGGCTCCTCCACAGGCTCCAGTTCGTCCAGCTCGTAAGAGTCGCTGTTTTCCACCGCAGTGATGAAGCGTGCACACAGGATGTCACGCAGGCGGGTGATGATGCGCTGCTTCGTGGGGGCTGACAGTAGTTCCCACGCCGCCACCCGATGCGACTGGAGGACCGACGCGCCCTTCTCCTTCCCAGCCTTCTGATACCACTCGTCTTCCTCCCCGAAGATGAGTCCTTCGATGTAGTTCGGCAGCTCTAATGTATTCTCACACGTATGCGACACAGGTAACCGGTTGAGGCTGTGAAGATGGTGTGTGTTTGGCTTGCTTCAGGTTCAGTCGGCATCGCGTGATACGATACGCATTGACGAATGAAGTTGGTTGGTTGTTCGAAGAATACAGCAAATGAAGACACACTCCCCTCTCACCCTCTCACCCGGCAATACCTGCGTGCACATACCTTCCTGCGAACACTGAGGCGTTAAAGATGGTGTATGGCAGCACAATCGAGAGCTGCTCATTCTTGGCATGCGACGGCAGCAGATGTCGTCCCGTCAGGAATCGCAAGAAGTTTCGCTTCCGCCGAGCCTGTTCAACAGCAGAGATGGAGTATGAACATTGTAACACACATGCCGGTGCATGTGCATTGCACCCATCACCACCTCACATGTCGGTATGCACGAACCACGCTGTTTTGACGCAAAGCCCACCGCCCAGAAATACTAATGAAAAAAGCTAATGGGACGCCAGCCCTTTCACAGCCCACAAGGCATACCTTCTCTTCGGGATGCTGAGCCCCGAAGCCACCCTCCAGCACCTCCCAGAGGACGTCTTTGAAGATCCGGTTGTGGACCGATTCCCGGAGCTCCTCGGGGTGGGAGATGATGAACTCGTTGCTGAAGGAGAAGTCGGATGTCCCATCATCCACCCTCCCCTGCAGGAGGAGCTGCAGCTCAGCCGCCCGCAGCGACTGGAACACGGGGTAATCCACAACCTTCGTGCTGCGGAAGCCTGAAACAAACGCGGACATCTGGTTGAACACCGAATCGAACACCGCATCTTTGACATACTGCGACACATACGCGTCGAGGGACAAATTGGGGCTCTGCCCCTCCGCCTCCAACATCTCCACAAACACATCCTTCGGGACCTTCCGTATGGCATCAACGGTGGCCATCAGGTCGACATGCGTCGTGCCAAGCCCCTTCTCCAGAGACGGATCATACTCAGGCCATATTCGGAGCAGCTCAAAGAAGATTGGAGGGAGGCCGAAGTTGAGCGGCACCCCATTCCCAAAGGTCTGCCCGGCGAGCCACCCGAGGCAGCCATACTGCTGCAGGGTGCGCTGGTGTTTTTCGGACAGCTTTTCATAGGGTGTCGTGCCCAGCTCCTCGTCTTTATTGAACCAGCTGTGCTGCTCGTCCCCCTTGACGAAGAGAGGGCACCCCCGCAGCGACAGCCCCACCGTGACCTGCTTCGAGGTGAAGGGGGCGGGCTCCGTGAGCCTCACGGTGAAGAGGAGCTTCCTCTGCTCCACCGACTGCACCTCCGCGACAAACTCCTCCGAGGCAGACGTCCCGCGGATCGTCAGGCGGCACCACTGGGGGACAGGAACTATGAGATGCTCCCCAGCCCAATGCAGCGTCAGCACGGGGGAGCCCTCCGTCACCTCGGCAGACCTGCACTTCTTCGAGATGTTGACGGCGCGTCTCCAAGGCGACAGGGCAGCCTCTGCGCAGAGATCAAACAGCTCTTTACGCGGGCCGTGCCCCTCCCCTTGCTCCGGGAGGCCATCTGTGTCGGAGAAGGTGGGGAACATCTTCCAGAAGGACCCCAAATCCTCATCCAAGCCGCGTGAGGCTGCCGTAGACTGCGACGCGCGTGAATGCTGCTGGACAAGACTCCCCCGGACTGGCCCTCCGAGCAGTGCGAGCTGGCTTGAGAGAGAAGGCGGGGGTTCTTTGAGGAAGTCGGTTGCGCGCAGCCCGCCCCACGCCCCAGCCTTCTGGACAAACCCGCTGGCATCCTCAAGGATGTAGGGGCGGCGGAGGTTAGTCAAAGGCAGCTTCCTCTGCGCAACGCTGGAGCAGACGTAGAGGAGGTCCGACTTCACCGCAGGGCCGATCGCAAAAAGGGGGAGGTTCTGAAACCACTCGGTGCAGGCGTCGGCAGGGCGGGAGCAGCTCGCCGTGCAGCTGGGGTACTTCTCCCAGGTGGACCTCCCCAGCACCACCCCGAGGCGGGAGAGGACGTCGTGTGCAGAAGCGAGGGAGGCTGTCAGGGCCCTGTCGCCGAGCATCCCTTCCGAGGGGGTTGCGAGCCGCCCGTTCCGCAGGACGAGGTTGCAGGCATCGCGGGCCGCAGAGATCTCAAAGGCGGAGGCATCGCACAGCAGCGCCGCGATGGGGTCGTCGGGCTGCGAGTCACCACCACCACCGCCGCACGGGCCTGCTGCGCACTGCGGTGGGGCGACAACCGGGAGGGTCGTGCCGTAGGCAAACCAGCGGAGGACGAGGAAGCCGGCATTCGCCAGGCTTTCGAATCGCTGTTGGCTGACGCGGTGTTTCCCGGCCTTGGTGGTCCACTCCTTTACAACCTCGGGGATGTGGTCGGCGAGGGAGGTTAGGGAGAAGTCGTCCCCAGAGGGGCTCCCGTCGTCATCAACGAGAACCACTTTATGCGTGGTGTCGCAGACTATCGGGCGCAGCGTGGTGGTGTGCGACAGGGCTGAGAGGAGGACAAAGTAGATAACGCTGTCCACCGCCTCCTTCACCCGGTAGAGCAGCGGCAGGGCCTGGCTGGCGGGGATCTTGAGGTGCTCCCAGAATTTGAAAGGCGGGGCGGGCTTCCGGCCCTCCTTCGCGGCACCCCTCCCGGCGCCGTGTTGGCTCTGCAGGGCCTGGTGCTGCCGCTGCAGCTGCTTGTCGCGCTGCAGCTTCGACTCGCCCGACTCCAGGAGGTTCTTCAGGAAGTCCGAATCCCGCAGCCGCTCCAACGCGCCCAGCCCCTGCTGGAATGTCGCAAGCGAGAAGGAGTTCAGATCGATGTGGCTGCCAAACGCATACTTCGCACCGCCCCCCGCTCCTCCGGAAGGGGTGTCGGGCTTTGCCTTCCCGCCTGGAGGCAGGAAGATGTCCAGCAGAACGGCGCCGCTTTCCGAAGGGGGCCCGCCAGGACCCGCAGGCGCCGGGGGGGAGGGGTTCTGGGGTGTTTTGTTTTCCGCTTTTCTCTGTCTTGCAAGCGGCTCCGCCGCGTGGGCAGCGCCAGGCTTCCCCTCGCCGCTGCCGCGGCGGCCAGAGTTGTTGCGGGCGTCATTTGAGGGGGCCTGATGTGAATCGGAGGGAGGTGGGGGCTGTGCGACAGGCAGCTTCGCGACGCGTAGCTTCTTCTTCAGCTCGGGTGGCGAGCGGCCCGACGAATCCACAGGGCTTTTGGCATCAGCCTTTGCCGGGTCACGCACGCTCGCACTGGCACAGCTGCCCATGTCCTACGCGTGCTACCGGCAGGGAGCAGGTGAAGCAAATGAACAAGCCATCCAAAACACCCCCCGCCCAAAAGCGTGTCAGGAAGAAGACCGACAAGGTGGGATGCAGAAGGGGGGTTGCCAAACAGGTCGTAGCCCCAGCAAGGGGGGGCCGGGTGGGGGGTAGAATGGGTAGGGTGGTCGCTTTGGAGAGCCACTGGCAAGCGTCTCACAGGAAGGCGGGGGGGGGGGGGGGAGAAGGGGACGGGACGGCGGGCTTAATGCCGTATTGGTTTGCTTGTCTGTGGGGGGGGGGGGTGTTCTGAGAGGGCTGAGAGCGATAGAGAAAGGGTGCCCCCTGCCGAATTGCGAATAGCAGCAGGGGACTGTGTAGGTGTCCCTGCGAGGCGGGGTGGAGGTGAGGGGGGGTGGGGTAGTGGGGGTGTGGATGGGCAGCATAACCAGTTATTGTCACAACCACTCCCCTCCTCTCCCCTCCTTGTCGCTCCATTTGCCTGCACAACACACGACCTACCTCTGCGGCCAGGGGGTACACAAAGTACACAGGGGAGGGCAATGGACGGCCCTCACCCAGTCTCCCCGGAACATCGGCCTTGCAGATGTTGACATAGAACCTTTTATGCCTGCGCTTGAAATGGCGCTCGGGACGGAGTACAAACGGGGCCTCATTGGTAAGGCTCTGAAGGACCTGATCCCCCCGCATCGCGCTACTGAGCCTGGAGTGCTGTCGGGGTGGCTGACACTGCACGTCCCAATAGGGCGGAAGACCCCGCCGGTGTACTGTGTCCATGTGGGGCACAGCAGCTGCCCGACATGCATGTGTGGCAAGAACAACCTCCAAGGCTTCCCTCCATGCGGAAGCACCGTGAGGGCAGAGCCAGACCCAGTCTGGCGCAGCTGCCGGGAGAAGGCAAATCGGGCTGGGCTGGCCCTTGGGGGGAGGGGGGGGCCTGTTCACCTCCGTACAGCGTGGCACCTGGGAGCCCCAGATGACCCGTGCCACCCCACCACACATCTAGATCTCTAGAGCCTCTGCCGAGAGCTGGGAGAAAGTAGGCCGCGAGATGCAACCTTTTTTTTACCTCATGCATCACGGTGTGTCAAACGGTAAACATTTCACAACGTTGAAAGAAGCGCAGATTCGTTCCTTTTAGCTGGGGAGGAGGTTATCTGGGTTAGCCGAGCTGTTTCTTTTCGGGTGGGTAGATTCGATGACTTTTCCGCACCGCAAGATGAAGAAGAAGAAGAAGAGCAGAGAGAAGCCCACCCTCTCACGCATCACACAGCAGATCACTCAAAAGATCACCCAGGCCACGTCTCATTCCTTGTGCTCTCTCAGCTGCGCGAGGAGGCCCTCCAGCTCCTTGGAGCCTCTCACCAGGCGTGACACAGGGTGTGCTGCATATGTGTCAACAGAGAACATGGCGCGATTGTGGAAGAATGTGATGTCGTCGGCGGGACGGAAGGTGACTTGCAGCTTCTGCGCGTAGGGGCGGTCGTTGTAGGCGTCTATCACCGAATGCAGCGCGGCGAACCGTTCGCGCGAGATGGCCATCCTGGGAGGTGACACACCGGCTGCAGGCTGCAGCCGGCCCACCGTCGAATGCAGCACCTCCCACGGGGAGTCACGCACCCCAGCGACCTGCAGGGCTGAGAATGCCTCCCACCACTTCTTGCGCACTGCGTGCAGCAGCCCATCCGGTGTGCAGGTGCCCAGCAGGATGATGCTGCCGTCTGACGCACTCACAACCAGCCTGTCAAATGTGAGTGTGACCTCCGTGGCCCCTTCTGCGCGCAGCAGGGCGCGGCTTTCGCCGCCGAACATTGCTGCGATCTCCGGGATGAACCGCGTCAGCAGCAGCTCTGTGTAAGGGAGGCGCTGCAACGACTTCTTCAGGATTGTCTCGTCGTTCAGCAGATGCTGCATGGTGCAGTGGTGCCCGCGCGGGCTGATGTACAACGTGTCCGTGTCGGGCACGGCAGCACGCAGTTCAGCAGAGAGGGCGTCGATGCCTTCCTGGATGCTGCGCAGCGGCACAGCAAGGCCCATGTCCATGAAGGGGGAGATGTGCGCAGGCTCCCAGCTGTCACCGTGGCGGTCGAAGAAGCGCCTGCTGAGGCAGAACTCTGCGACCTGCTGTGTGCAGACCGTGTCATATTCACGCCCCTTCCGCCCGATAGCACTGTAGAGCTTCAGCAGGCGTTCGTTCGCCGCAGGAAGGCCGCGCTGTGCAGGGGAGTCGTAGCGGTGGGAGTTCATCGTGCGCCTCTCGGACCCTCTTGCAAACACACCCCACGTCGCAGCTATGACGAAGAACACGCTGGCAATCCGGAGGGCAGTTTGGCGCTGCTGCCTGGCACGCTCATCACGCATGCTGCCCCCCACCTAGCGAGAGTGTCGTGTGGGGCAGCGGGGCACCGCGTCAAGAGCAGGGCATCAACAGGGGGGCGGGATGGGGCGGGGGCTGGGGGCGGCTTGCATGAAACACATTTCCTCTCAATTTTTGCGGCGATTCGTACGTTACCTCCCTGCACGGCAATACGAGACACCTGCTCATCAAACACCCGATACCATCCCATCACACACACATCCCCCATCACCCCACACTAAGTTTTTGCCCGCTTGTCGTCGCTGCCTTCGGGGGGCGCGGGGGGTTTCGAAACTCCTTTCAAGTCTTCTTGCAGCACAGCACAACCTTTCGACTGCAAAACTCACTGTAGTGGCTGTGCTTCAGTCTTTGGTTTTTTTCAGCTGCATTTTTTTTGGGGGGGGGGGGTGGAGGGAGGGGTAATTCGAAAAAAAATACCCGGCGGAGCACCGGCCCAGCTACCGCACACAGCATGGCACTGGTCGCGCAGAGAGCTCACGACAGCACATGCGATGCCAGGGCGAGCGGCAAAACAGCGAGGTTGCACACCTCCTTTAAACCCCTCCTTTTGTCTGATGCTTGTTTGATGCCAACGGCGAGCAAAATCTGAAAGGGGGAAGGGGGGGTGGGGTGGGGGGTTCGAGTTTTTTTTGACAAACACCCAGGCCACCCATGGGGGTCTTTGCTGGTCGACAAACTTCGACAAGCTTCTTCAGTTTTCAGCCAATTCAACAGGAAATGCACCAAAATGCACTGACGACCACCCCGTAGCGAAGACCCCCCATATATATTTCTTGGTATCACCCCCCCTGCACAGCCCTGACGTGTGAGGCTGCCACTGTGTTGATCAGCCCATATGTTTTGTTTTTGCATTCCCTCCCTGTGTGAGATCTGTGGGTGGGGGCCCCCTGGGCGATTTTGACCCTTTTGGGTATCAGTATGTCGAGTCTCCGGCAAATCCACACCCCGCTGGGCCGCGAGCGTAGGGTGGAGAGGAAGGTGTCGGGGGGGGGGGGGGGGGGTCGCAAAAAGTGGGGAAGGAGGGTGTCCTAAATTTAGGAAATTTTTGAAAAATTTGGAAAAATTTGGGGGATTTTTTGAAAAAATGGCAAAAAAAAGGGTGTGGGGAGTTGGGTCCAGTTTAGCAAAGTCCGTGTATTTGGACGCGGCCCCTCAGATAAGGAAGCCGCGTCTCAGGTGCAGGATGTGGGGTGTTGTCGATTTTTCAGGGTTCGACATTCTCGGGCTGGACGGAGAGAAACGGTGGGTGCAACTCTGATCAGAAAAAACTTCAACCGAAAAAACGGGGTGTAGCTCCCTGACTGACGAGCAGCGGGAGGTGGCGAAGAGAAGCTCCTCATGCGTGGCGGCCTCCCTCGTTCGCGGCGGGTGAGGCATGCGGGGGTACGAGAGCGGCACCCGCATGAGTTCTTTATGGAACCCACAAACCTGGGTGGCCTCACGGATGTGAGGTTGGAAATGCTCCGGGAGACAGCCGATGGCGCCTCAACGCCACAGGCTATCGTTGCCGGCTTGGTGCCCATATGGTGCAAGATGAGCGGCGGAATCCGCGAACTTCGGGAACTATCAGGTAGTTTGAACGCTGAAGACTGCCCCGCCAGGCTGAATGGGAGTCACAACGCGATGAGGAACAAGGATCAGCAGCGCCCTTTGCGGCAAACACAGGGCAGCTCTCCCTGAGCAGCTGGGAATGAAACGGGACGGAACTAACGAGCAGCAGCGAAAATATTGCAGAGCACCAGTAACCACAACGAGTCCATGACACAAGTGGAACTGCAGACACGGGGCAGCCAAGAAACCGACGCAGTCGCAGGAGACCACCTCCACTGTCAGAACGAGCAGAACTGAGAGACACTCAATGGGATGGAGCGGAATCACTGGAACGGGGACACACTGATGGCACACAGGACAGACAGACAGAAGTCAGAGTGAAACGGTTGTACAAAGGGCTCGGCTTTACCGACGTCCTTGGAAAAATTTTTGGGGTGTTTTTGGGAGAAAAACCGGGCAACCTGGGCCCTTTGGGACCACACAGGCCAGGAAAGGCCAAAATTTTCGATTTTTTTCGGAAATTTTTCGGTTTTTCAGAGTGTGGCAGTCCGCAGATACAGATTTTCGGGTCGGAAAAAAAAATTTTTTTTCGACCCAAAAAAATCGGATTTTTTCGGGGAGGGTCTCCGGTGGCCCCCCCTGGATTTCCTGTTTTTTCCCGATTTTTCCTGATTTTCGGATTTTGCTCGAAATTTGCCCTTGTGTCAACCAGTGGCAAAACTTTCGGAAAATCGGGAAAAATCAGGAAAATCCGGAGTACCGGACACCCTCCGAAGGGGGGCTTTTAAAAATACGGGGGGGGGGGGGGGGGGCAGGGGGGAAGGCAGGTTGCATGTCGAATGGAATAAGAAAATACAAAGAAAAACAGAACACGACACCGCCATGTTGCTCGACACAAAATGGGATACCCAAAGCTGCTGCTGCCTGTTCGGCTGGTGAATGAGATATGAGGATTGTAGATCAGGGGTGGGGCCGGGCGTTGGGCATTTTTGGATGCCGCAGTGCCGAACCCCTGCCCCAACAATCCGATGGACCACCGGCTGTGACAGCAGAAAGCAGGTGTTTGGGAGGCAACGCGCGTCAGAACACCACACCCCATGGCCTTGCTGGGAAGCCATACACAAGGCACACGCCACAAAATGGGATATCACGGAGACTTTTTCGACTCATCATGCACATGTTGCACGCCGAGGAGCTACCTCGGCCGTGCTGTCAGTCACCAAACTGATTTGGTGCTGCCTGGACCATCTAGAGGAAACCTGCGGATACCAACCCACGGCCTAGTACACACGCTTCATCGGCGGGAAGGGCTCCACCTGTAGTAGAGGGGGGTGTAAGGAGGGGATCGTGTGGCATTAGTGGAGAGTCTTGCACACATCACAAAGTGAACATGCAGGATGGGGGGTGGTTTTGAGTGTCCCTGTTGAGGGTGTTCTTCGGAATGGTGTAAGTGGAGGGCAGCGTTGGCTGCCGTGTCTGGAGAGCAAAAGGTTATGGTGCGGAACAACAGAGGGGCTGGTCCAATTGACAAACCTCGGACGTCAGGGTGTAGTTGTGCACGGGACGGTAGTCCAGACGCACGGTACCCTTGCTCTGGTCGTCAACGTAGGCCATCGTGTGCTTCATCCAGTTGATGTCGTCACGGTCCTGGAAGTCGTCACGGGCGTGCGCACCACGCGACTCCTGGCGCGGGCGGGCAGACTCGATCGTGACAGACGCGCACGTCAGCAGGTTCTGCAGCTCCAGGGTCTCGATCAGGTTGGAGTTCCACACGGGCGACTTGTCGTGCACCACCACGTCGTCGAACTGCTGGTACAGACTGTTCACCATCTTGCACCCCTCGTCAAGGAGGTCCTGCGTACGGAACACTGCGGCGTGCATGGACATGGTCGACTTCAGCGACTCACGCAGACGCGCCGTGGGCAGGTCACCCTTGTTGTGCAGGATCTTGTCCACACGCGCAATGCTTGCCTCACCCGCGTCCGCCGGCAGGTCGTCCTGTGCACGGCCGTCCTTCGTCAGCGCGAAGGCCACCGTGTTGGCGCAGCTCTTGCCGAAGATCACGATGTCGAGCAGCGAGTTCGCCCCCAGACGGTTCGCACCGTGCACCGACGCGCACGCCGTCTCACCCGCCGCCAGCAGACCAGGAACAATGGCCTCGTGGTCGCCGTTACGGGGGTTCACCACCTCACCCGTCCACTGGGTCGGGATACCACCCATCGTGTAGTGCACCGTCGGCACCACAGGCACGGGCTCCTTCGTCACGTCCACACCCGCGAACGTCATGGCGTTCTCACTGATACCCGGGAGCTTCTCAGCCAGCTCAGAGGGGTCAAGGTGGTGCAGCTGCAGGTACACGTGGTCCTTCTTCGGCCCACACCCACGGCCCTCCAGGATCTCCAGCGTCATCGCACGGCTGACAACGTCACGCGATGCCAGGTCCATCGCGGACGGCGCGTAACGCTTCATGAAACGCTCACCCTCGGAGTTGAGCAGGATACCACCCTCACCACGGCACCCCTCCGTCATCAGCACACCAGGCCCGTAGATCCCCGTGGGGTGGAACTGCACGAACTCCATGTCGGAGAGGGGCAGCCCTGCGCGCGCCGCCATCGCGAGACCGTCACCCGTGCACGACTTCGCGCTGGTGCACGAGAACCAGGCACGCCCGTACCCACCAGACGCCAGCACGGTGTGCTTCGCCTTGAAACGGTGAATGGACCCGTCCTCCATCGACATGGCCATCACACCACGGCACTGCCCCTCATCGTCCATGATCAGGTCAAGCGCGAAGTACTCGTTGAAGAAGTTCACGCCGTACTGGAAGGACTGCCCGTACAGGGTGTGCAGCATCGCGTGACCGGTACGGTCAGACGCGGCGCAGCAACGGATCGCCTGAGTCTCGCCGTAGTTGAAGGACTGGCCTCCGAAGGGACGCTGGTAGATCAGGCCCTCGGAGTTACGCGAGAACGGCACACCCATCTGCTCCAGCTCCGCCACCGCTGCGGGTGCCTCCTGGCACATGTACTGGATAGCGTCCTGGTCACCCAGCCAGTCGGCACCCTTCACTGTGTCGTACATGTGCCATTTCCAGTCGTCCTGTGCCATGTTGGACAGGGCAGCGTTGATCCCACCCTGTGCCGCAATCGTGTGCGAACGCGTCGGGTACAGCTTGGTAATGCATGCGCAGTTGAAGCCCGCAGCACTGATGCCCTGTGGACGGTGATAAGTCATGATGGAAGGTCACATTATTGCGCACACAACAGATAATGCCACAAAGCCACCACACGACACAACCATGCACTGCCACAAGGCACACACCCCCCACAACATACCATCGCCGCCCGAAGACCGGCACCACCTGCACCCACAACAATCGCATCGAACGTGTGGTCGACGATGGGGTACGCCTGCGTCACCCGGTGCTGCGCTAAGAGCTGTGCACACCGACGCATCTTGAAAGAATGGGGGGGACCAACGGAGAAAAGTGGGTGGGGTGTGTCTCGCGCGCCACCTGTACGGGGCTGTGTGTGTGAACAGTACGTGAAACAGGCAACCAATCAAAAACACCCCACTCCCCACCCCCCCTCCGTGGCACAACCCTAAACGAAAGATAAAAGCCCTCAAAGAGCCACTGCCGATCGCAACCACACCCCACGCCCCCCCACGCGACTACGACCTCCTCCACTGGGCACAGTTAAAGAACACCTAGCGCAACCACGCCTCACCCCACGACGGAGCACCCTGCGCACTGCACACACCACCCCCCTGGTTCACCCACAGGGACATATTGCGATACACCTGCCTCCGCAGGGGGCGGTGCAGCCTCGCACACAGCCCACACCACCCCAGCGCATCGGGAACCTCCTCTGGGAAGACAGCCTCAGGCCTCCCCGCCCAACCCAGGGGCGAGCCGCTGGCCCTCTGCCCCCCACCCGCTAACCCCTCGCGCACCTTGTGTAAATGTGTGGCGAGGGATGACGCCGAATCAAAGTCATTCGCGTTGATATGGGCCCCAGCGGGGCCCAGCGCTGGGGGGTATGCTGCGACGGGCCCGTTCACCACGGGGATGCCTCCGTAGAGCAGCGCCCTCCAATACTTCTCCGTGACGTAGTCCATGCAGTGGCGGTTTTCAAAGGCGAGGTGGAAGAGGCTGTCCCGCCGCAGCGCCGCCTCGGCAGAGGCGTTGGCCCGCGCCCCCCCTCCCCAACACCTCCCCCGCAGGGTGGTGTCTGAAGCGCCGTAGGCAGCACCGGCAGCCCCCATAGCGCGCGCCCTGTGGCGTGTCAGGCGGCTCGGCTCTGCGGCATCGCCCTTCCCATCACCGCAGCTGCTTGCGAATCCGACGAGGGAGGAGGTGCCGCAACCACCACCAACCCTCCCGCGGTATACCGAGGGGGGGTCTTGCGAAGGGTGGCCTCCCCTTCCTCCCACAACTTTGTTTCTTCTTCTCTTCAACCCACTCCTGCCCCACCGATTGGCGCGCGCGTCCTCCGCAGCCCTGCTGAGGTAGATGTCCCAGAGGTATGTGAAGGCAACGTCCGCATCCCGCCTGTAGGACATGGTGAGGTTGTACACACCGCCAGCACCCACACCCACACCCCCGCCTCCACCGCCCCCCCGGGGGGGCGTGGGTCCTGCTGCCCGAGGGGGGAGGAGGGGGACTCCACAGCCCAGGCAACCAGCAGGGTGTTGTGCGCGCCCTGCCCGGCTTCCCTGCTCCGCCAGAACTCCGCAGGGAGGGATGCCTGAGGGTCGACCCCCGACGCGAAGGGGATGACAACCGCTGCGGCGGAGCCGAGGTGTGCCCTGTCGGTGGTGATGCGGCACATCCTGCGTATGCTCGGCCTGCACGGCGCGAGGTACCCCTCAGGGGTGCAGTATGGATCCCCCGCCCTCACCGCAGCGCTGGGGCAGTATGGGGCCTGCCACACCAGGATTGCCACCGGCTGGCCGCGCCCCCCCACACCCACCCCTCCATCGGGCAGCACCTCTGGCCCTCCGACACGCCCAACAGCCTTCCCCCACTCCGGGCCCCCGGCAGGGGGTAGTGGCGCTGCCCTTGTGGAGGCCCGGAAGGCGGAGGAAGAGGAGGAGGAGGTGGTGGGGTGAGCTGTGGCAGCAAGGGTGGCGATGTGGCTGCGGAGGGGTGTCGGGATGAGGTCGATTTGGTGCGTCTTCAGGGTGTGCCCGCAGAGTGATACGGCGAGGAGGGTGGTGGCTGCGGCGGCGGCGGTGCGGAGGTGCATCGGCGGGGGCGGGGGGTGTTGCAATAGAAATAGAAGGAGGCGCAAGAATGATCTCCCTTCACTCGTTAGAGGTGCATCGGCGGGGGAGGGGGGGGGGGGGGGGTGACGGCGGTGTTACCGGATTTATTCTTAGAAAACCATCTGTGCTGATGTGCGGAGGTCACAATATCCGCAACCCAGGCCGTTCGCTATCGTCCACAGATCCCGTGTGGGGTGGACGAAGTTTTATTTGGGATTTTGGGATTTTGAGATTTTTTTTAACCACAGGGAGGCGCCCCCTCGGGAGGTACACATTGGCTACCTTTCCTTGAGAGGGCAGATCGCTGCACTTCTGGCAAGGCTGTTAGTACCTCCGGAGGCATTAATAACCTTGCTTATGAGCGAAACGCCCGTGGATTGGCAGGGGCCGCTGTGCCACACAGTTCGGCTGCCAGGGGGGTCTGGGGGGCGGAGCCCCCCAGCCGCCGGAGGCCACGGTAGTGAACATCTGTTCATTGCGGATGTTCATTACGGACAGATTCATGTAACTTGAAAGGACTTGGGCACCAGACATACGCCACAGGGGGGTCTGGGCGGAGCAATACATCGTACTTTGGGGAAGGTCGTTGTGGTCTCCTTCTGACACTTCCTTCCTCGTGCATTCCCCATCCCCTGAGCCTCGTGATCCCGTGGGCTCTTTCACCACCCACCCCCCCTTCGGTGGGTGGGGGCCGAGCCCAGATTTTTTTTATCCCAACTTCGTCCCCTTGGGCGAAGTTGTTGGGCGAAGTTGGGACGAAGTAAATCTGAAGATTTATTTATTCAGTGTTTAAGATACTGTTATGAAAAACGGGGCTTAGCCCCGGTTTTTGAGATTTTGCCCCGAAAAACCGGGGGTGCCTCTTTTTTTTTTTCCACCGGGATTTTCCTGAGATTCTGTCCGGGTACTATTCCAGGGTACTTTTTGGCCAGAGGAGGCCGGGGCCAAGAGCGCAGTGCCCGCCCCAGGCGTTAGCCCGACGAACCTGTTGAGCACAAGGTGCACGTTGACTACATGCGGCGTGCGACGATGGAGCAGAATCAGCTGTTCACTACCGTGGCCTCCGGCGGCTGGGGGGCTCCGCCCCCCAGACCCCCCTGTGCCGTATGCCTGTCTTTAGTCACCCCAAACCCTTTGGGGTAACATCAGGGAATGGAATACAGACCGCCCTCGGGAGGCAGGATCGTATGCCAGATGAACAGATACTCACTACCGTGGCCTCCGGCGGCTGGGGGGCTTCGCCCCCCAGACACCCCTGTGGCCTGTGCATGTCCAGAACCAAGTCCGCAAGGGCAACCTGCGGTGCTTTCAACACCACCATGCTCTCAAGAACGCCTTCCTCATCGACTGGCTCCTTCGCGTTGACGCCAAGAAGGAGCGCGCTCCTCTCGGACCTGGCAGGGGCGGCGAAGTCAGTCACCCGCAGAGGAGCCACCCTGCTGGGGTGGGGTGTTGTGGGAAGGGAAAAAACTTCCATTTGGGGAAATCAGGGCTGTTCCTAACTGGGGGGCTTGTTCCCCACTTTCAGGATTCTGAACTTTTTTTCTAAGAATTTTTGTAAGGGGAAAAAAAGTTTTTTTCTAAGAATTTTGTTAGGGGAATTTTTTTCTAAGGTTGTTTCGCAGAGGAAAAAACTTTTTCTAAGTTTTCCCCAGTCGACAGGGTGCGCACAAGGATGGAAGGGAAGTCTGTCCCACGTACCGTTCGCCTTGCTGGCCAACTGGAGAGCCAGACGTTCACTACCGTGGCCTCCGGCGGCTGGGGGGCTCCGCCCCCCAGACCCCCCTGTGGCGTACGTCTCGTACTCAAGTCCTTCGAATCCCATCAAGTCGGGGTCCAACCACTCCAGTCGCCTCTGAGGACGCAGCCAACTCGCACAGAATCTGTACGCCCACACGAACAGATGTTCGCTACCGTGGCCTCCGGCGGCTGGGGGGCTCACGCCCCCCAAACCACTCATGTAGCGTGTGCCCGTCCATCTATCTCACTTCCCTGGGTACAGTGCAGCGTAGGAGGTCAGCGCCGCATCCATGAAGCGCTTCTTCGAAGCCTGACTGACATCGGACAGGAGGTCGGGCTTCCCCACCTGGGAGGTACACTTGCCGCGTTCGCGACATGCGTGACACGCGACACGCTACCTGAAACGTGAGTGTGCCTTGCTAACACGGGCATTTCAACGGTCTGCCGACGACCGTTCCCCAAACCAGTAAACCAGCAGTTTTGGAAAATCGGAGAGATCACCCTACTGCGCTGAATATGGTGCGCACCACTGCAAAAATCCCCGGGAGCTTTTGAGCTTTCAGACCTGAAGGGGCCAGCAGGTGGGTGGCGTCGGGGAGTGGCAGCTTTGTAACTGTCCTCCAGCTGCTGGCATGTCCAGCCCTGGAGAGTGCCAAGGTGTATTGAGTCCCTGCGGAGCACAACCCCCGATGAGAACGAGTGCCAGATGATCCTCATTCATTTTCAGCTGTAACGCGCATGAGGGGCACTCTCTGCCGCAAGCATCTCTGGGCATCACTCGAGAGCTGTCACATGATGACGCGGAGAGAAATCAGAGAAAAAGTCCCGCCTGACGGGCACGCGCCTGGAAACTGTGGGGGGGCGAGCAAAAAATCCCTTGTAAAAATTCTTAGAAAAAACCTGGTTCCCCGACCCAAAAAACCTGGAAAAAGGGCTCGTTCCCCGCCCAGGCCTGGGGGAAATGGCCGAAATTTTACCCCCGATTACCCCCGGTTTTCGGCGCGCAGCCCGGAACCCTATCTTTTACCCTGTATTTATTTTTTTATTTTTTTTTTAACTTCGTACCCGATCCCTCGCCTCGTGCACTACGTCGTTGTAGCGTTGGCCCACTCGTGTGCTTCTCTTTCCGGGATCGGGTCAGGGATAGTGCCCTGTGTGGTGCCGTTTTTTCCCGCAGTGCGGGTGGGTTGCCGTGCGTCGACACGGAGACACCTCCCCATTAAATGCCAATGTTTTTGTGTTGAGACGACTTTACCTGATATGGCAAAGGTCCTGTTCGTTGGTTTCCCCCCGGCCTTTCGCCCCCATCAGGGTGCGTGGACGGGGCGCGTTCTTTGTATTCCTTCATGTTCTGTGTTGAGCGCCCAGCCCGCCCCGCCCCGCCCGGGTTAGGTCCCTTTCCCGCCCCCCTGGCCCGTAAGCAGGTCCTCCTCGGCCTCGTGGAGCAGGCCTGCGTCCAACAGGAAGCGCAGGGCCTGCACGGGGCGGGTGAGAAGAAGGTTGTGGGGGGAGAGATCTTTCAGGTGTTTATCCCGCAGTTGCTTTAGCTTCGGGCAGGTCCTCAGCAGGTGCTTCAGCGTCGTCTTCTGCACTGTGCAGCCGTGCATACGGCACTTCGGTGCCCCGCTGCTCGACATGTAGTCGTACAGGAGGTAGTGTCGGCGCGTACGCAACAGCCGCATCGTACTGGCCCCGAGGCGGGTCAGCGCCGGTGTGTGTAGCGCGGGTCGGCGCGCTGTTGGTACCGTCGATTTAGGTGGTGTCCAGGCGTACAGGCTGTCTTCGCTCGGCCGGGGCGTCAGCTCCGCAGTCTCCCTTCGCACTGCTGCTTTCGCCGCCATCAGGGCGATGGATAATTTTTTTAGCGAAGTTGGGCCCAACTTCGCCCCGAGCGAACGGCCTGCCGCAACCCCGCAAAAAAAACACAACTAAATAGGGCGAGGATTCCCGGTTCCGGGGCTCCGCTCAACAACAGTATATGCGGTTGTGGGGGAGAGTGGGGGTGGGGGAGGGTGTCACCCTGCCTCTTTGTCTGCCCCCCTTCTCCCTTTGCTGTGTGCTGACAACCAGCAGCACTTTCCTTCCAGGCGACGGGGTGGGGGAGGGGGGTGGGGGTGGGTTGGGGAGACCTCCTGCGAGGCGATCCCACACCTCACTCACTCACTCACCCCTTCTTCCTTCTTCCTTCTTCTTCTTTTTTTCGGATCCAACAGAATCCCACTAATGTGAAGCTGCCACGGGACTGAGACGCTTCGGTTTCAAATCGGATTGGCCCAACCTGCAGTGCCGGATTTTTTTTGAGTGATTTTCCTTCTCCAACGCGAGAACCACGTCTTTGGGAGGAGTGAAGAGATCTATTGCACAGGATAACAAATGAGCTGGCTGGCCCGGCTCACATGTGAATAGATTTTGCATAATCTCCGAGACTTCTCCTCCCCACCTGCTCCCGGGTTTTCTGCATCTTCCTGCATCACGTCAGAAACAACAGCAATACGTTTGTTTCAACGGCAGCGGGGTTACCCATCACCCACCCCCTGCACCATTTTCATCTTGCAGATAATTCAGAAGGCCTCTAGGGGTGGGGTGCACTGCCCACCTCCCTCCCCTCTTCACCCCCCTACCTTTCGATCACCCGATCATCTGATTCGGATCTTGTCGGGGGTATCGAAGGATCGCCCACCCCCACCCCGTCTTCTCTGACTGCAGACTGCATCACCTCCCCCTCCCCACCTCCCGCTCCCATTTTTTTTTTGCGCTGTCTACGATCTGATTCGTTCTAAATACCGTGGTTTCTGGTGCCATCTATGGAATATGTTTTTTTTGTTCACGTTGCCTAAAAGCAAAACAGTAAAACCAAAAAGCTGCAAGTGGGTGGGTGGGGGGGTGTGGGGGTGGGATTCAGAGATGAGGAGGAGGAAGGTGGTACACACGGTCAGTTTTCTCACGTTTTTTTTGATTGGGAGTGGGGGGGTGGAGGTGGGGAGGTGGGGCGGGGGCGGGTGTGTGGCCACATCCGGGGGGCAATGAAATAGAAGTGGCCTGGGGTAGGGGACGTCGTCTGAAGAAGCTTTGTTTTGCACGGTACCTGCACGAGTGCCCATCGGAGTGCGCTGCCAACAGTATTGGCAGCGCCGGTGCACACTGGCGGCACTCTCCTTCCCACATCTCGTTGATTTCTTGGGCAATAAAATTAGCCTTCACCACCAATCGCCGCACCAACAGTATAAACAGTGCTGTGATCTCGCTCTTGGCGACGCTTGAACAATTTTGAACGAGCACTGGCTGTGCTCCTGCCTCCGCGAGAGGGCACTAGTTTGAGCTCACACTCTAGCTCCTCCTGGGGTGGCGACAAAAAGACATCAACCGCACCGCATCGCCCTCTCGGGCCTGATCGGAGTAACAATAAGCAATTGTCTTTGCTGACCATTGGTATATTGATGAACGCCGTCAGTGCGAGGGATTGCGTCTGAGATGATTTAGAAGTGCGAACACATTAAAGCTCAAGAAACACCACGAGGCTCACATCAGCAAAGCTGGGCATCCTGGGCAGTCGGGGGGGCAGGGCACCTGGGGTGAGACGGGAGGAGGGGGCAAGGCAGTGATGATACTATAAAAAATCGTTTTATCAAGCACGACCTCGCGTGCGCTGATAAGCCACCTGCAAGGGGGGATGCATTAGGCAGCCTTCGTGGGGCTTCGTTGGGTGGATGATACTCGGGGAGAGAATACGACGGAAGCGGTCTCCCGTACTGCTGGGCTGATCGAAGTTGTAAACCGATTTACGGGGAGGGGATATTCAGCCTCATGATTTCCCCGGCCTGAGGAAGAGGTCCGACACGTGACCATAACAGCCACGGGGACCCAGTCAACAGACCCTTTGCCGATGATACACCAAGGCACTGGCTTGGCTGAAGGTTGGTTTTTTTTTGTGCGGCCTGTGTGGTTGTCTTCGTCGTTTGTCTTCTTCGACCGGACATCCCCTTCTTCTGGAGACACCGATCTACTCCATGAACCTCGAGCTGATGCTGGAGCTTTCGGGAGCCTCTGCGAGTGGGTGGCCACGTTTTCTTTGGTGGACGCACCCAAAAGAAAATAAAGAAATAGAAAAAAACCCGAAAAGAGGTCGAGGCACCCGCTCCACTCCAGCACCATGGGGCTGAGGTTCACGGATCACACAGGTGAGGATCAGTCCTCTGTGAGGCGCTTATCCTGAAGACGAACCAGTTCCCCGGTCGGTCTCCAGAAACTCGGGCCGCGTCTGGCGCTGTATCGCCTCGGCGGGGCTGTCGTCCCTTACAGTCTTTTCTGTACGAGGTTTTCCACAGGCTGCACACCTGCCCCGCGGCTGTGTGGCAGTCTTCGCGGAGTGCAATGCGAAGGTCTGGCCTGACGTGGTGTGACTATTTAGACTCCGGGTGTCTCCACCCATCCTGGTCTGGGGAGCCTCGTTACCCAAGCAGTTTTCGGTCATGCCCTGGACCACGGCCATGCTAGACTCCTGGTGCAGGCACCCGTCATGGTCCGGGGACGGCCCCCCCAGGCAGTTTAACGTCTTACCCAGGACTTAAAAAAATTGGTTGGTGCAGCGGCTTCCATCAGTCATATACGACTCTCGTTGGCGCTCTCACACAACCTTGCCAAAATCTCAAAAATAACTGCCCAAAAAAATAGAAGAAGGCTGAGATACAGGGGAGAGTGACAAGCGTGTGATGCCTGTGCAAACACAACCCCACATCCCCCAATTTGAGACTTCCTGTGGTGGAGGGACAACCCCCAACAAACAGGGGGGTGGGTGGGTGGGCGGATGGGGTGGGAGTGGGTTGGGAGGGGGCTGGGTATAAAGGACACTAACGCCACCCCCAGACATCGCGCATCGCCGACACACACCCAGAACAGAGGGGTGGAGACGGCTTGTTCCTGTGTCGCTACTGTGGTGCCGAAAATGATGCCTCTTTCGGTGTGTATCACTTTTGATCCCGTATAGGGGTTCTGTGCCAGGTCTGTCTACCAGATCTGGTTTCGAGGGTTCCATAATCATGTCACAACCAAATCATGGTCATGCCATTTGCGTGATTGTGAACGTGTTGAAACGGGGGAGGTGGTGTATACCTGCGAAAATGACCAGCAGACGATAAAAGCTCTGTTGACTGGTGATACGTGCAGGACACCTGGAAACCGTGTGACCATACCTACAGGTATTGCTACGTGCCATATTATTGCCCTTTGTGGAGGGCCCGTCTCGTATCCGGGGTGGGGGTAGGGGGTCGGGGGCAGGGGGCAAACGGCAACATCTAAAGGAAAGCGTGAAAGTGGAAAGGTGAATAACGAAAAGGTGTACGAACAGGTAGGCACTTTTTCCTTGGAGGGATAGGGACGGGTGGGGGTGGGGGTGAAAGCAGAGGGGAGGGGGGGGGGGGAAGAGGGGAGGGTGTGGTCATGCAGCCGTTGTGGGGCACATAAGATGGAGCTATCAAATGGTGTGTGTCACTCGGTGATCTCCACTCACCCCTCACCACCTCCCTTCTCGAGGCATGCAGCCGATCCGAGTCGGGTCCTTGAGAACTCTTGGATACTCCATTTGACTCGTTGAGACCAGCGAAACCAGCATGGACTTCTGTTCGCTGCGGGCTGTTCGCGAACTCAATGTTGCCAACAGATATCCAAGAAGATCTGGCGGTACCCAACGCAATTTCCTAAGAGAGTCCACATATGACAGGCACAACACAACTCGTCACATGCAGCACTGCCCGCAGGTAGTGCAGGCGGTGCTGCATAAGCGAAGGCTTTTGACTCACACTATGTTGCATCCTGGAACCCACGGGAGGGACAGCTGGCTTCCTGAGTGGATGTCTCGCTCCTCTGACACCAACTGGACCTCTGCCCTGCCTGATTCCGCATCAAGGCGGCAGGGGAATGCCAAAAAAAATCGTATGAAGGTCTCCTGCCACAAACGTTGGCTTTTTTTTTGATTTGGTTTTTTGCCTGTTGTTTGCAGAAAAAAAAGAAGCACAAAAAGTAATTACCTCCCTGCGGAAGCTGATCGGGCCATCTGCTAACACCCACCTCACCCCGCCCCCACCACCCCCCTCGCCGAACACCCAGAAACGCATCCCGGCACTGGGGAGTGTTGCTGGCAACACTCCCCAGGGCCCACCACCCGATATGCTCCCGCAAACGAGGTGCACTCTTCGACGAAGTGCGCTCCCTTCAGAATGCGGACCCTGTGTTTGGGTAAATGCTTTAGGGGGTGGGGTGGGGTGGGGTGTGGTGGGTAGGGGACACCCATGGGATGGGGAGGGGAGGAGGGGGGGAACGGGCAGAGGGATGGGTGGGGGTGGGTCAGGGGGGTCGGGTTGAGGGGGGGGGTATTTTTGACCAGCTCAAATAAAAGGAAGGGGAGGGGGGGGGGACAGGCCTCTGGCTAATTCTGGGGCCGGACTTAACGTTGGGCCGGAGGGGGGGGGGGGGGGGCCCTACCCTACCCTACAGCACGTCGGGGGTACCCACAACCCGACCCAACCCTACCCTAGGGTGAGGGTTGGGTACCCATAACCCGACCCAACACGACCCTACCCAACCCAGGGGTCAGGGCCAGGGTTGACCCTAGACCCAACCCAACCCTAGGGTTAGGGTCAGGGTTGACCCTAGACCCTACCCTAACCCTAGGGTTAGGGTCAGGGTTAACCCTAGACCCTACCCTAACCCTCGGGTTAGGGTCAGGGTTGACCCTAGACCCTACCCAACCCTCGGGTTAGGGTTAGGGTTAACCCTGGACCCTACCCAACCCTAGGGTTAGGGTTAACCCTAGACCCAACCCTAACCCTCGGGTTAGGGTCAGGGTTGACCCTAGACCCTACCCAACCCTAGGGTTAGGGTCAGGGTTGACCCTAGACCCTACCCTAACCCTAGGGTTAGGGTCAGGGTTAACCCTAGACCCTACCCTAACCCTCGGGTTAGGGTCAGGGTTGACCCTAGACCCTACCCAACCCTCGGGTTAGGGTTAGGGTTAACCCTGGACCCTACCCAACCCTAGGGTTAGGGTTAACCCTAGACCCAACCCTAACCCTCGGGTTAGGGTCAGGGTTGACCCTAGACCCTACCCTAACCCTAGGGTTAGGGTCAGGGTTAACCCTAGACCCTACCCTAACCCTCGGGTTAGGGTCAGGGTTGACCCTAGACCCTACCCAACCCTCGGGTTAGGGTTAGGGTTAACCCTGGACCCTACCCAACCCTAGGGTTAGGGTTAACCCTAGACCCAACCCTAGGGTTAGGGTCAGGGTTAACCCTAGACCCTACCCTAACCCTAGGGTTAGGGTTAGGGTTAACCCTTGACCCAACCCTAGGGTTAGGGTCAGGGTTGACCCTAGACCCTACCCTAACCCTAGGGTTAGGGTTAGGGTAAACCCTTGACCCAACCCTAGGGTTAGGGTCAGGGTTGACCCTAGACCCTACCCAACCCTAGGGTTAGGGTCAGGGTTAACCCTAGACCCTACCCTAACCCTAGGGTTAGGGTTAGGGTTAACCCTTGACCCAACCCTAGGGTTAGGGTTAGGGTTAACCCTAGACCCTACCCAACCCTCGGGTTAGGGTCAGGGTTGACCCTAGACCCTACCCAACCCTAGGGTTAGGGTTGACCCTAGACCCTACCCTAACCCTAGGGTTAGGGTCAGGGTTAACCCTAGACCCTACCCTAACCCTAGGGTTAGGGTTAGGGTAAACCCTTGACCCAACCCTAGGGTTAGGGTCAGGGTTGACCCTAGACCCTACCCAACCCTAGGGTTAGGGTCAGGGTTAACCCTAGACCCTACCCTAACCCTAGGGTTAGGGTTAGGGTAAACCCTTGACCCAACCCTAGGGTTAGGGTCAGGGTTGACCCTAGACCCTACCCTAACCCTAGGGTTAGGGTTAGGGTAAACCCTTGACCCAACCCTAGGGTTAGGGTCAGGGTTGACCCTAGACCCTACCCAACCCTAGGGTTAGGGTCAGGGTTAACCCTAGACCCTACCCTAACCCTAGGGTTAGGGTTAGGGTTAACCCTTGACCCAACCCTAGGGTTAGGGTTAGGGTTAACCCTAGACCCTACCCAACCCTCGGGTTAGGGTCAGGGTTGACCCTAGACCCTACCCAACCCTAGGGTTAGGGTCAGGGTTAACCCTAGACCCTACCCTAACCCTCGGGTTAGGGTCAGGGTTGACCCTAGACCCTACCCAACCCTAGGGTTAGGGTTAGGGTTGACCCTAGACCCTACCCTAACCCTAGGGTTAGGGTCAGGGTTAACCCTAGACCCTACCCTAACCCTAGGGTTAGGGTTAACCCTTGACCCAACCCTAGGGTTAGGGTCAGGGTTGACCCTAGACCCTACCCTAACCCTAGGGTTAGGGTCAGGGTTAACCCTAGACCCTACCCTAACCCTAGGGTTAGGGTCAGGGTTAACCCTAGACCCTACCCAACCCTAGGGTTAGGGTCAGGGTTGACCCTAGACCCTACCCTCGGGTTAGGGTAGGGTATAGGGTTAACCCCAACCCTGATCCGAGGGTTGGGTCGGGTCTAGGGTTCACCCTGACCCAAACCCGAACCCTAGGGTCGGGTTGGGTCTAGGGTGAACCCTAACCCTAGGGTCGGGCAGGGTCTTGGGTTAACCCCCAACCCTAACCCTCGGGTTGGGTAGGGTATAGGGTTAACCCTAACCCTAGGGTTGGGTTGTGTATAGGGTTAACCCTAACCCTAGGGTAGGGTTGGGTCTTGGGTTAACCCTAACCCTAGGGTTGGGTTGGGTATAGGGTTAACCCTAACCCTAGGGTAGGGTTGGGTCTTGGGTTAACCCTAACCCTAACCCTAGGGTAGGGTTGGGTATAGGGTTAACCCTAACCCTAGGGTTGGGTTGGGTCTAGGGTTAACCCTGACCCTAACCCTAGGGTTGGGTAGGGTATAGGGTTAACCCCAACCCTAACCCTAGGGTTGGGTTGGGTCTAGGGTTAACCCTGACCCTAACCCTAGGGTTGGGTAGGGTGTAGGGTTAACCCTAACCCTAGGGTAGGGTTGGGTTAACCCTAATCCTAGGGTTGGGTTGGGTATAGGGTTAACCCTAACCCTAACCCTAGGGTTGGGTTGGGTCTAGGGTTAACCCTGACCCTAACCCTAGGGTTGGGTAGGGTATAGGGTTAGCCCCAACCCTAACCCTAGGGTTGGGTAGGGTAGGGTTAACCCCAACCCTAACCCTAGGGTTGGGTTGGGTCTAGGGTTAACCCGAACCCTAACCCTAACCCTAGGGTTGGGTTGGGTCTAGGGTTAACCCTAACCCTAACCCTAGGGTAGGGTTGGGTGTAGGGTTGGGTTGGGTCTAGGGTTAACCCTAACCCTAACCCTAGGGTAGGGTTGGGTGTAGGGTTGGGTTGGGTCTAGGGTTAACCCTAACCCTAACCCTAGGGTAGGGTTGGGTGTAGGGTTGGGTTGGGTATAGGGTTAACCCTGACCCTAACCCTAGGGTTGGGTTGGGTCTAGGGTTAACCCTAACCCTAACCCTAGGGTAGGGTTGGGTGTAGGGTTGGGTATAGGGTTAACCCTGACCCTAACCCTAGTGTAGGGTCTAGGGTTAACCCTAGGGTTGGGTAGGGTGTAGGGTTAACCCTCACCCTAACCCTAGGGTAGGGTCTAGGGTTAACCCTAGGGTTGGGTAGGGTGTAGGGTTAACCCTAACCCTAGGGTAGGGTTGGGTCTAGGGTTAACCCCAACCCTAACCCTAGGGTTGGGTAGGGTGTAGGGTTAACCCTCACCCTAACCCTAGGGTAGGGTCTAGGGTTAACCCCAACCCCAACCCTAGGGTTGGGTAGGGTATAGGGTTAACCCTAACCCCAGGGTAGGGTCTAGGGTTAACCCTAACCCTAACCCTAGGGTGAGGGTAGGGTCTAGGGTCACCCGTAACCCTCGAAATCGGGCCCAAATCGCCAAAATGGGCACCCCTCGAAAAAAAAAATTCGAAAAGGTCCCCCTACCCACACCTGGAAATTACCAAAAAATCTGGGACCCCGGCGGCCCCAACCCTAGGGTAGGGTAGGGTAGGGTAGCCCCCCCCCCCCCTCCCCCCCCCGGCACGGAGAAACTTAACGTTCGACCCGAATTAGCCAGAGGCCTGGGGGGGGATAAATGGTATCTTCTGTGCACCGCCGCCACCGCCCTCCTCCGGCAGTGGGATCGTGAAGTGGCAGCAGAAATAAAAAGATATGTGATATCAAACCAATGCCTGTGCGCAATTGACTTTTTGTTGGAAAAGCGCGGAAACCCTACAAAACCTGTACGCGCCACCACTCACAAGGCCTGATGAAGTGGGTGACGAAATGGAGTCACAAGATCCCAGCAAGGAAATGGAAAAAGAGAAAAAAAAAGAGCACAGAATTTGACCACCCAGTTGGGCGATGCTGAAGAAATATTTCCCTCCCAAACGATGCAATACTGAACACAAAGAAATTGAGCTGTAGCGCCCCCGAGGGCGTAATACGGGGTTGGGGGACGCTGAATGGCAGCAAGGAACATGGGTGGCAGCCGACAAGCCAAGGCGTTTGACGAATCGGGGGAGTCCAGCCCTCCAACGACGGCTGGAATACACACTCACAAAACCCCCCAAAACCCCGAGCACAGCATGATGCCTGTCCCACCGAGGAGGTAACGAACGCTCCTCAAATCGGGACTGCAAAGGGAGGGGCAACCCCCCTGTAGAGTATAAAAAAACACGAAGGGCCTGTCTCAGAAAGAGAAGGACCACCAAGCAACAGGGGCCCAACAGCGTATTGCACCTTCCGCATGTTCTCCGAGGCGCGCCCCTGTCCCCTTCTTCCCCTACACCAGAACAGGTTTTCATTGTGTCGACAGACACGCGACGTCCAACCGGTTCGGCGGAGGGGGGAGGGGTGGGGGGGGGATGGGACGGAAGAAAACAAACGGCACCCCCACAGCACCACCGTATCAGCAACATCGCACAAACACATCCAGTGAAATACCTTGGCCAATATCCAATACACCCCCTCACCCATCCTGAACTCAGTAAAATTCAACCACTGGCACAGGAAGGGGAAACAGCGTAGAGTCGACCACCCCTCTTCACTCGAGAGCTGAGTTGGCGGGGTGGGGGTGGGTGGGTGGGAAAACCTCCCAACTTTGTGTTGTTTTTTTTTGAACGATTTTGAACGAATTTTGGCCGTGTTCATAGCGTCCCCCGGTGACCGGGGGTCGCTGCTTTTCTTTTGCTGGTGCCGAAACAATCACGAGAGCACTGTGCGAGAGGTAGGCGGAGTGCACAGATCCAACCTGTTGGCGGTTTTGACGAGACAAAATAAACATGCTGAAAGAGGCAGGGTGTTGGAGTGGGTGGTGTGGGGAAGAAAGAGATAGGTACATCACAACAAAACGATGGCCGGATGAGGTGGTGGGTGGCTGTGTTGCATTATCGACGAGAGTGTCTGTGTGGTGAGAGAGAGTGCAAGAGAAGGGTCTTCTCCCCAGGTGGTTTCTTTTCATTGCGCGAGAGGGGGCCAACCAACAGCAGATATCCCAGCATCTCCCCCCCTCCCCCCCATCTCCACCTTTCTCCCAAAGCCCCATGCCCAAGCCCATCACACCTCCCACACATCCACTCTCCCGAACACCTGTTATGCCCGGCATCATCGCACGGGCTGTCAGGTGGCTGTCACTCCCATTCCCTGACACCCTGAACCCAGAGGCCAGTCATCAGATACATCGACTGAAAACACGTGACCTCCTGCAGCATCATGCATGGGATGCCTTGCGTGTGCTCTCGCCCATCTCCTGTGTGAGGGGTGGTGTGCGGTGTGCTGGAAGGGGCAGGCGCAGGCCCGGGGTGTTGTCGCTTGCGGTGGTGCATGGCGATACAGCGAATCACACGTGTGGATCTTTTAAAGAATTGTTGCGGATCGACACCACACCACACCGGAGGCAGACCCTGCCCCTGGTGTGATATCTGCGGTCTCTCTGATGTCTGCCCCCACACAACCCAACGCCATAGAGGTCCTGCTATCCCCACTCCCCCCAACCCAGCTGCAGTCGTCACCGGGTGTGTTGCGCCGAAACTCAACTCCGCAGCGCTAAACTACCCACCTTGCCTTCTCCCAAAAGGCTTTGCTCAGGGACATACCAGAACCCACTCTGTCGCCCACTGCCCCGCACGGATGATCTCGAGAACCGAGGTGTTCTTCCGCAGGTCCGACTTCAGCAGCGCCTTCGTGATATGTTGCTTCACGTCAAACTCCTGCCGGCACATCATCTCTTGGGAGGGCTCCATCGCTGACCACGCCAGGATGCGGTGCGACCGCGAGAGCTTCGCAGTGATGTGATCCCCGACAGTCGGGACAAGGCGCTTCAGGGGGAGCCTCTGCGGGTCGGGGCGTGTGTATGGTGTGTGGGCAAGACTCCTTCAAAAACACCCCTCCCCACCCCCCGTGTATAATCATCTAACTGTGGGCATCCTGCACATGCATGTTGTGCCCCTCCCGCCCCCACCCAGAGCAATCGCCAGCGCAAGCCATACCGATTGATTGTACTGCGAATCCGCAGACAGCTTTGAGTCCTGCACATCACAGTCAGCCACCTCCAGCGTGAGGGTCATGGGAAAGTCCCCGGATGCCCGGCGTGCCTGCACAGAGTACAACTGCACCTGACCATCGGTTGCTTTGAACACCTTGTCTGTCCGGCGCACCTTCAGCACCTCAAGGTTAGTGCTTCTGATAGACTTGGGCACGACGATCTCCGAAATATTAACCGCCTTGACAGGGGGGCTCGGCACCACGGGCGTGCCGAAGACGCCGCCCTCGTAGTCATAAGCCGCAGCAGCACCGCGCAGAGCTGTCACACGACGCAGCATCGTGATTCAGACAACGGATTCGGGGGGGGGGGGGGAGCTCGTCCACAGTGCGATGAGAAGCGCGGGTCGGGGGTGGTGGCGGGGTGTGTGTGTGTGTGGTTATCGGATTATAACCCACTGTGCAGTGTGGGTGGTGTGTGGATGTGGGTGTGTGCAGCGGCAATTGCACCAAGACCCCAGAGTGAAACCGCGACCACTCCGGAGCAAAACAAGAAAGGGCGTGCAACACAGCAGATATATGCACGTAAAACCATTGCTCTCTGAGCCCAGCAAAGAAGACCTGTGAACAGCACATCTCTCGGCGCGGAACGAAGGTACAGCAAATGGGATGCTGTTGGGGGTGGGGTGTACGGGGGAGGACAGGATGTCTCTCGCCCTCAGCTTGTTGTACCGTGTTGTTTTAAAAGGCCTCGTTCCCCGCACTATCCCTCCCCTGCATGATGCCACATCCCATCCTTCTGATGTGGTGTTCTTTCGGCATGCAGCAGCCACGAGATAATTAGACCAGGTATACTTGCTATGTCAACAATCCCCCCTCCTCCCCCAATTCCATCGGGCCGTATGTTTGAACGATTTGGCCATGCTCTAGCAGCCCTAGTGGGGAAGGAAGAGGGGGGGGGGGTAAAGAGGAGTGTGGGGATGAAGGGAATAGGTTTCCCGCTGCCAAAGACATTTGTTGCTGTGAAAATAAACAGGCGGTGGGGGGGGGGGGAAGGGAGAAAGCAGGCTGTGTGAGGCGAGAGTACAAGAAACGAAACCCCATCGAAGAGAAGGAAACGGTGGAGAAACACAAGGCGGGTACAAGACAAAGGCAAGGCAAGGCAAGAAGCCCTGAGACGGAGTGGCGGGAAACCTTTTTGGCTGATTCATCGGCTTTCAACGAAAGAGGGGGGGTGACAATGCACCAGAAGTAAGCAGGAGACAGCTGACGAGGCATTAACAGAATGCTCAAGTCTGCCATCTCAAAAAAATATACAACATTGACACCTCTGCGCCGATGGCAGATTAACACACCACCGGCGCGAGTGACTCTGCTGGAAGGCTGTTCATCTTTTTCCTTTCTCTCTGTATCACTCAAGCGCTTCACAGCGTTGCCGCTAGCGTATCGCTCCCCTGAAGCACCAGCTGACGCAAGCGCCAAATCACCCTTGCCATTCACAGTGCGCCCAGGGCAGACATCCTCCCCTCCTCCCCCCCCCCTTCCCCCCGACCTACCTTAACCACAGAGAAGATTGCACCACATTGGCTGCAATGCAACATTCGGAAACAGCACATAACTGCCCCCCTTCTCTGCAGCAGGCGTTAAACGATGCGAACGATCGTGATTTAGCCATGCTTCCACCAGCCCCCCCCGCCCCCCTCCCGGTGAGAGGGGGGAGGGGGAGGGCCGCTGTTTCGAAGTTCTCCTGGCCAACCTTATTCTGATACGCATCGCTGGGGGGTGGGGTGGGTAGTGGTGGGAGGGTGTGGTAGCCTAACCCATCGGTAAGGGCAGCCCTGAGCATGCCTGTGGCAACAACGGTGAGGGACGCTGCGGTCCGCGGGGCGGGGCGGGGCGGGCGGGGGTGGAGTGGAGAGGGAGAGGGGGCCGGGTGGGGTGGGAGTGGGGAGGCAATAGATCGAGAGAAAAGAGAGAGAGAGAGAGAGAGAGAGCCTGATGGGTATTGCCTGCGCATTGTGTATGCGTTGGTCTATATCGCAGCTGCGAAAGCATGTATGTTCGGCGTGACACCCCGGAGTGTTTTTTTTGAGGCATTAGAGAGAAACGATGCCATTCGTTGTGCACCACAGCCACAGCGTAGGATACCCAAACACGCGCGGTTTGCTGCTCGTGCTGGGCGCCCCAAGCTGCTACCTCCGGCGCAACGGGTGTCTTCCGAGACACATCAGCAACACTCCCACCATCACCAGCACCATATTTTTGAACGAATTGATGGTGCCCCTGATTTACCCCTTTTTCACTACGCACAAACTACGCAATCTGGGGGGGGGGTCTCGCTTTTTGGTCCCCCCCCAGTTTTTTTTGGTCCCCCTTTCTGTGTGGCTACTGAGACAGGACTGGAGGCACTGCGCTGACCGAGCAAAAAATTATTGCCAGAACTCACTATACACCGTACGAAAGAACGCACGACATGTGGGGCGGGACTCCAGAAACACCTGGGCAAGGTTGCCCCATGCCCAGAAACACCTGAGAAGGAAGTGAGTTCCAGGAGCCGCGTAGAACACCCTCGAGATTGTGAATGATGATACGATCACAGCCTTCAGGGCGCTGCGAGGTGCCACCCTGAAGGTGGCCCTTGACATCAAGGAGAGCGTCGGCCGAGGGGTCGACGAAAAGCTGAAGAAGGCGCTACTGGCACTGGATCCCGCGGGGTATACGGAGGTCACCGCCACACAGGCAACCTCCGCTGACAACGTCCAGGAGACGTTATCCGAGGGGATCACAACGGCACTAGAGATCTGTGTCACGGGATCCAGGCGCCCACTCTCCCTCGACGGTCTGGGGATTGTTGTTGGGTATGGTGTCGTTTCCTGCAGCTGCAAAAAAGCGTAGCAACTGTGCTTCCTTCTTCCTTAATGATGCGTTGACGCTTCCACCCGGAGGAGCTGAAGCAGGCACCGCTTAATGATGCGTTGATGCTTCCACCCGACGAGCTGAAGCAGGCACTGCGCCAAAGGGCACCCCCAAAGAGACCTGCAAAGACTGCGTCGAAACCCGCACCGAAGGCTGCCAGCGCTGCAGCACCTGAAGAACCTGCAGCACCTGAAGCGCCTGCACCCTCACTGACCCCGGAACAGCAAGAACTCCTTGAGTTTGGGGTCCCGGCATAGAGACAGAGAATGGCTGAGTAAATCAAAAAATGAGACCCCCCCCCCCTTTTCACTACGCACAAACTACGCAATATGGGGTCGTCAGGGGCACCAAAATTGAACGATATTTTTTTGCCGCGATCCTGGCAGCCCTTGCGAGAGGCTTTTGTTTTTTTGGCTCTCCCCATGGGCCATGGTGTCTCGCGGCAAAAGCAGGGCGTTCGCTACTGGGCGAAGTTGGCCCAACTTCGCCTAAATAAATAAATGTTCGGATTTACTTCGCCCCAACTTCGCCCAAGGGGGCGAAGTTGGGATAAAAAAATTTTGGGCTCGGCCCCCCCCCCGAAGGGGGGGGGGCCGGGGGGGGCAAGTGGGGAGTGGGGACTTTGCGAAAATCGCCCCCCCCCCCCCCCCCCGAAGGCATAGCTTCCGATAAGCGGGGGTCGGGGGTCGCAGGGGTCGGGGGTCGGGAGGGGGGGTCGGAGGGGGTCGCCTTACTATTTCCCCAGGAATGTGGCCTGAATGGGGACCACCAATAAGGGGTGTCCATGGGCACCCCATGTCAAAAATGACCCCACTGCGATCCGCACAAACTCCAAATATTCAAAAGAACGGGTTTTTGAAAAACCCGAGGAGGGGGTCGGGAGGGTCCCGCTGGGTGGGTGGGTGGGGGTGGCCTGGTGTGCCTCCCGGTCACGTCCTCCCATGACAGTACCTGGACCAGCCCCATGTTTCGTCGTTGAAGCTTGGTCCCAAGACCCACGAAATGACCCCACTACGATCCGCACAAACTCCAAATAGTCCAAAGAACGGGGTTTTGAAAACCCCGTGTGGGGGGTCGGGAGGGGTCGGGAGGGGGGACCACCCCATATTCCAACCCCTAGTTTCCGACCCCCATCTACGACCCCCGAGAAAAAACGCGAAAATTCCGACCCGAGTTTGACCACAGTTTCAGACCCCCCATCTTCCGGATCCTGACCCCCGCAAGAATGGGGGGGTCGGGATATAGCCCCGACCCCCTCCGACCCCCGAAAAATGGGGGGTCGGGGGGTCGGGGGTCGGATTCCGACCCCCGAGGTTCCGACCCCCCTTTTCTCAAGGAACCACATCCGCATTTCAGAGGTGTTCTGTGGCACCTACACCAACAAAGTGACCCCACTACGATCCGCACGGAGCCCAAACAACGCAGGAGAGGGGGGAACCGCGTTTCCTCGGGAAACCCCTGAGATTTTTTGGGAGGGGGGGGTAGTTTTGCTAAGGGGGGGTCGGGGGTCGGGGGTCGGAGGGGTCTGGGGGTCGGATTCTTATCGGAAGCTATGCCCGAAGGGGGGGGGGGGGGCGATTTTCGCAAAAACACCCATGATGATAGATCCGGGTACCCGGGGAGGTGAAGACCGCGTCGTGCACCCCCCCCCCCAAAAAAAAAAAGTGTATGCTTGCTATCCCCCGACACAGCTGCACGTCCCATGATCCGCTACATCGCCTCCACATCAGGAGATCACACACAGCAAAATGCCGACCATGAAGCAGACAACTCTGTTTGGTCGGACTGGGACGCGGCTGTCGAAGGCATACGCCTCGTGGAAGAGGCCGGAAGCGGAGAAGCAGTGCGGCCTGCGGAACATCCCCACAGGCCCAAGGAGTGGCCCCGAGTACAAGCCACTAGAAACCCTGCGCACCCTCTGCCAACAGTACGACGTGCAGCAAACCGCATCATCACAGGCACCGCTGCAGTCGCAAGCACCACAGGCATCGCAACCTGTCGAAACCACCGCAGCTGCGACTCCTACAATTCCGGCGGGAACATCTGGGGTTTCAAGGGCGAGGAGCAGAAGTGCATCGCGAGAGCCCAAGAGGGCACGTACCGCCGTCGGCCCACTGGTCAACATCGACTGGGATGACCGGGCATCCCAGTCGTCCGACACCGCCACACCGCCTGCGCGCGTGCCTGTGCAGCGGAGTGATGATGATGTCATCGATGTGGATGCAGCCGCTGACCCCGACCCCAGCACCCACACATGTGGCCTTCGTGTAAAGACCCTCGAGAATCACCGGAACACCTTTGAATGGCTGTGCTGGAAGGACAATAATATTTACTGCGGGTTATGTGCAAAGCGCTTCGACAACTTGTCACAGCTCAAGCGGGACTTGAGCCGCCATCCCGCTGACCCTGTCCACAAAGATGCCGTAACGAGGCAAAGTGGGGCCGGTCCCCTCGTGGCTGCATTTGCAGCAACAGAAGCGCAGCTGACAGAGAAGCGCACCAAATCGCTGCGAAGGGTGGTGCGCTCCATTTTCTTCACAGTGCGCCGCAACTTCCCCATCAGACACTGCAAGGATGTATTGCAGTTCTACGCGGATCTGCTGGACTGCGGCGAGATGAAGGAGTGGCTAGGTGGCGTGACTCATTACATGAGTGCCGCCTGCCTTCAGGAGTGGCTCGCCTGCTTCACAGAGGTCTTCCGTGGCCAGGTCATGTCGAAGGTAAAGGAGTCACGCCTCTGCAGTATCGTCGCCGACTCAACCAAAGACGTTTCCAGAGCAGAACAAGTGGCGCTCGTCCTGAGGTACATCGACAATGGGTCGCCAACGGAGTCGCTTGTTGACATATTTGAGATCAAGGACCGCACGGCGCAAGGGTATTCTGGCGCCATTCGGCGTGTGCTGCAGGGCCTGGGGCTGGCGTTTGCAGACGACGCAGAGCCCCACTCATCCCCAGCGACGCACAACGTTCAGCTGTGCGGAATGGCCTTTGATGGGGCCAGCGTCATGCACGGAAAATATAACGGCTTGAGCGTGCAGCTTCGCTACTGGCTTGGGACAGGTGCGTTGTCGGTGTGGTGTGAATGCCACCTCCTGCATCTTGCCACGAAAGATGCGTCGAACGAGGTACCGGCGATGCGCACCTTCTTTAAGCGCCTCGCAGATATCTTCATGTTTTTCCACACGCATAGGAATCATGAAGATGGGCTGCGGGACATGATGAGTGATCTTTGCGAGTTGTGTGATGAATGCGAAAACACACTGTCAGAGCCTGGGGACACGCGATGGTTGGCTCGTTCGCAGACTGTGTCGACCCTCACTCGCCAGCTCCCAGCCGTCACAGCGTATCTGAAGCGCGTTGAAGGAGAAGGGCCTGTGCAGAAGGCCCTGTTCCAGATGCTGAAGGACCGCTCCTTTGTAGCATGCTTAATGTTCCTCGAGACTGTTCTCGCGATGCTGGCCGGGTTGTCAGTGCATCTGCAAAAGCGGGATCTAAACGTGGTGGAGTGTGTTGGCTACATCAACGACACGCTTGCGCGCTTGCAGCTCCTGGCCGATCATCCTGAAGCGCTCGGGACGTACGCGCAGTTTCCTGCCAAGTACACGCTGTGTTTCCCTGAGGTTCAAGTGAACGCACAGCGCAGTGTGGCGTTGTTCCATGCTGAGGTGGGAAAGCCGTATATCACAGCCCTGCTTGCGTGCCTTACGGCCCGTTTCTCTGCAAACGGGATTGTGAGGGAAATGGGTGTGCTGGACACCCGGAACTGGACTGATGCAGAGTCCTACGGGGAGGACAGCATATTAAGCTTAGGGGGAACGCTCTGCTCTTCGCAGCATGTGGACTTCAAGGAGTACCACGTGACACCCGGCGGCACCCGCGACCACCCCAACTACTCCAGCACCTCGTTCACCCGCCGCGCTCGGAGCGGTCAACCGCTCTTGGGGTGCACTGCCGGGGAGCTGCTTCTGGAGTGGCGGTTGGTTCGACGCGCCCTGAAGGGCCGTGCTCTCCCGAAGAGCCCCCATGCGTGCATGTCCTTCTTACTTTCCGCAGAAGGCGTGGCCTACCCGAACCTGCGCGCTCTCTCACGTCTCGTGTGCTGCATCCCCTGTACAAGTGTCGAGGCTGAAAGGCAGTTCAGTGTCCTCAAGCTTGTCAAAACAAGACTCAAGGCAAACATGCTGGACAAGACGCTCCTGGCATGGATGCTCATCATGCAAAAGAAAGTCATTGACGACAACGAAGTTGACAACATCATCAAGTGCTTTTTCAAAAAAGGGAACCGTCGTATTCCTTGCCCTCTCCCCCCATGCGACGACGTACCAAGTACATGAACCGGGGTGGGGGGAGTGGGTCCGAAGGGTCGGGGGGGCGGGGGGGGGCGGGGGTGTGTTGTGAAGCGGATGGGACACTTGTCGTGATCCGTGTCTCCCGAGGGGGCGCGAAGCGCCCCCGAGGGGCGCCTCCCGACGGATAAAAAAATTTTCGGATTCCCAAAACCCCAAAATAAAACTTCGCCCACCCCACCCGGGATCGGTGGGCGATAGCGAACGCCCTGGGCAAAAGAGAAAAAAAAACTGTGCGTGTGTGGGGGTGTAGCTGAAACATGGGGCTTTGTTGGCTACAAACGAAGTACGAAGTATGGGGCGGGGGGGGGTACCGGCTACACCACAGTTGCGGGTATGTATGGTGCAAACCTGAAGTAAGGAGACGGAGAGGAGGAGGGGGGGAGAGAGATGTTCCGCCCATCGCGAGAACACACACATGCACACACACCCGCAGGTGTGGTGACATGTGGTCTGCAAGGGAATATTATTCTTGCTTGCGCCGGCACAGCTTCCTGCGCTGTGTGAGCACAACTCTCAGAAAAATTGTGAAGGCGAACCTAGACAATACCGAGGGGGGAATGTGGTGGGGGCAGTGGGGGGGAGAGAGGAATGGCAGAGGACGGAGAAGACAAGAGATAGAGATAGAACAAACAGAACACGTAGCCCAAGGGCAAGGGGCTAAGGGAGTGGGGGTGGGGGGGGGGGGGGAATGCGTGGGGCACCGCCACTTTGGCACGGCGGCGCACGCCTGTGCTAAGCAGGCCTTGGTTGTTTTGCTTGACCCCAGTCCCTTTGGAAAGGAAGACGGGAGATGCATCATTGCGCCGCGCCCCCCCCCCCCCCCCAACCCATGGGATGGCGGCCGGCCCGTCGACACCCCAGCTGCTGGGGGCAGCCCGGCTGTCTCCTTAGCTGGGATACCTCACCATAAAAAAACCCGGTGGGGGAACATGCCCCCCACAGCCCCCGAGAGCAAGGCAACAGGACCTGGAAGGCGAAGTGGCCTGACCGCATGATTATTCCCGAGCGCAAGTCTCGGATACCTCTTCCGCCCCAGCTGGCAGTCTTTCTTCGGCAGGGATGCGTTTGAGAAATCCTGGCAACGGGGCGGGGGAGAAGGAGAAGGAGGACAATGGGGGGGCAGGGGGGAGACGGGTCACAAGGAATAACCCGGGGTCTCCAGAACCCCGGTGGCTGGGCACTCAAATGCGATCGGCTCGCTCAGAGCGAATAAAGTCTCGGGTGTGATTCGTTGTGATTTGTTGTTTTTTCCCCCAGCCTGATTACCCCAAAAGAGAAATTTGTGGGGGGGGGGGGGGGGATATTGTTAGCGGGGGGCCTTCGCTCTGTGCATGTCAAACTGTGACAGTGTACTGCCTACTTCGAGAGGGCAGCCCGCTGAGAACGGTTTGAACAATTGTTGGCTGTCGGTTAGTTAATAACTGACCGTCTTATCTGAACAGGGGAGTCCCTGATGAGAGGGGCTGCTGTTTCGAGTAATTTGCTGTACATGATGCTGAAGGCACCCCAATTCCAAAAACGAGGTGAGGTCTGGAAAGGGACTGTCGTCCCCCAAAAAAATTAGCATACAATGGGCGATGACGATGCAGAGACAAAAATAAGCAACCCGTCACGCGTCCGTTGTCTTGTGAGTTATGGTTTTTTTTGAAGAAGAAAAGAAGAAGAAGAAAAAGAGGACAAAAATTGGCAGAGCATTCGCCAAAAAAGCGAAAAAGAAAATCAAAATAAGGCAACTTGAAAACAACAAAGTTTCATCGTTGTGTGGGGAGGGGGGTGGGTGGGTGGGTGAGGGTGCAGGGCAAGATGTAACGATGTAGAAAGCAATCGAATCACATTCGGCCCATAATGTGAACGATACAGTCGAAGGGGAAGGGGGAGGGGGGGGGGGGTGGGTGGGGTGGGGAAGAGAAAGCCTGAGACTTCTCTCGCAAAGTGCCGCAGCCCAGCGACACGGGAAGGTGCAGGGGCGGCAGTCCCACGCACACGATGCGCGCCTACATCCGACAGAGTTGAATATGCCAAACATTGTTCCAACATATTCGTTCGAGACAGAACACAGGTTGCCGACCTGTATCCAGGATCTTCTGGCTGACATTGTCAAAGAAGTGCACGAACATATCACGTTTCAGAGTGCCCACTCTCCTCCGTGTGTTTTGCAGCGCTTATTGCTGTTGAGATTTTGCTTCAAACCGCACTGCACGACTTTCGCTTTTCGATAGTGCGATACAGCATTTGCAGAAGCACACCTGTAGGCAGGTGATGCTGATCGACGACGCTGTCTTCCTGGGCCCGGGCTTCCCATTGAGGCCTGTGGTGAGAATGAATGGCCACGGATGGAAACCAACGGGTGGTGTCTACGAAGAAACATCGGGGCATGTGTATGCAGGGGTATGTGAAATCTAAACCCCGCGAGGCCCGGTGGGGGGGGGAGGGGGGGCTGTGGAGAGAGAGCCCGATATGTTGTCAATATGCCTGTAGCATGCGTATCTACTTCGTTTGTGGTCTGTCTCATGCATCTCGAAAGGGCAAGACGGTGCTTCCACAGTGGCGGCCCTTCCGAGAATATATCACGGTGTTCTCTCGTTGTTGTAACTCAATGATATGGAACCCCCGCGACGACTCTTAGGCCAACTGTGCGGTGGAGGCTGCTGCATGCAGGCAACAGAAGCACAATTAACTTCACTCGGGTGAATGAGTCCGTCACGGCACGTCGACAAGCGAAGGCGGTGTCTTGGTTCACTTGGGTATTCAGTTCAAACGCATCTACAGCGTTCTGCAAATGTGAGCTTGCCAGGTTGGCTGTGTTTCAGCAATATTATCACAAGTAGGCTTGTTGTTCCATGTGGCGCAAGCCGTATAAGAAAAGCAACCCCGAAACCTATCTGCTGTTTTGGAAGAGAGGTACATACAATACAGAAGTGCATGGGGCAGGGGCGCGTGCATTCACGTGTCCTGAGATGGAATGATCACCACTCAGGACACACACGTCGCACACCACACCCATTGCGTATCCCCTCTCGATGCTGCACAGCACCGGAGGGGTGGAAACCGTGTCGCAGGATGAACACACGTCGTGCGGGTATGGTCATGCGGGCACTGTCCGTGTTTTCGTGGGGTTTCTTTATATTCCGGACATGTTGTTCTGGCGGGAAGGAGACCACCGGAGACGGCGCTTGAATAGACAACCACCGCCGGCACACAGAAGAAGCTGTTCGGGGGGTGGAAATAAAACGCACCCTCCTCTTGATGCAAACCCGCACGACCTGTCTACACCATACCTGAAGCTTATTCTGACAAAAAGCGGCCAAAAACCCGGTATTTATACTCAGTTTTTTCTTGGTTTTCGTGGCCTGTTTCGCCCCATTTTTTGGGCCGTGCGCACCGCAGGTGACCCGAAAACCCCGAAAACGGCATGTTTCGGAACATTGGAACCCCTGGTGCCCCCGGGCGTGTTCTGTCGATGAGTCCATCTTTTATTAGACCCCGTACAGAAACACGAGAAAGCGTGGGAATATGCAGTTTGACCCTGGAGAGGAGAGTGGTGCACCCTCAGAGGTGGTCCAGAGAATGCAAAGAGGTCCACGGGGGGGTCTGGGGGGCGGAGCCCCCCAGCCGCCGGAGGCCACGGTAGCGAACACTGTTCCTTGTGGGGTACAGATTCTGTGATGAGTTGGGTGCGTCCTCCTGAGGGCGGTCTCTGGATTCCATGACCTGATCCCAAAGGGCTTGGCCGACAGGCATACGTCACAGGGGGGCCTGGGGGGCGGAGCCCCCCAGCCGCCGGAGGCCACGGTACTGAACATCTGTTCCTTGTGCGGTACAGCCCATCTTCCTGAACTTGGGTAAATTGCTCCCAAGGGTTCGATGAGGGCGCCAAGGCTCGTCAGTGCGGGCTGGATCGTTGCCTCAGAGCCAGATGTTCAATGACAGACACTGAGGACAGGGGCCAGGCCCCGGCTGGCCCCGCCCGCCCCATTTTTGGTCCATTTTTTCCTCCTCCCGAAAATGCGTTTATTTGCATCATTGGGATCCGTGGCTCACGCCATGGTATTTTTTTCTCTCCGGAAACATAATTTGTTCGGACCATTTGGGCCTGAACCACCACGAAAAAAAAAATATTGGTAATTCTGAAAATCCTTATACTCATACCGGGCAACATTCAGGTATGGTCTACACCAGGCCTGGGCGGGGAACGAGCCCTTTTTCCAGGTTTTTTGAGTCGGGGAACCAGGTTTTTTCTAAGAATTTTTACAAGGGATTTTTTGCTCGCCCCCCCACAGTTTCCAGGCGCGTGCCCGTCAGGCGGGACTTTTTCTCTGATTTCTCTCCGCGTCATCATGTGACAGCTCTAGAGTGATGCCCAGAGATGCTTGCGGCAGAGAGTGCCCCTCATGCGCGATACAGCTAGAAATGAATGAGGATCATCTGGCACTCGTTCTCATCGGGGGTTGCGCTCCGCAGGGACTCAATACACCTTGGCACTCTCGCAGGGCTGGACATGCCAGCAGCTGGAGGACAGTTACAAAGCTGCCACTCCCCGACGCCACCCACCTGCTGGCCCCTTCAGGTCTGAAAGCCCAAAAGCTCCCGGGGATTTTTGCAGTGGTGCGCACCATATTCAGCGCAGTAGGGTGATCTCTCCGATTTTCCAAAACTGCTGGTTTACTGGTTTGGGGAACGGCCGCCGGCAGACCGTTGAAATGCCCGTGTTAGCAAGGCACACTCACGTTTCAGGTAGCGTGTCGCGTGTCACGCATGTCGCGAACGCGGCAAGTGTACCTCCCAGGTGGGGAAGCCCGACCTCCTGTCCGATGTCAGTCAGGCTTCGAAGAAGCGCTTCATGGATGCGGCGCTGACCTCCTACGCTGCACTGTACTCGGGGAAGTGAGATAGATGGACGGGCACACGCTACATGGGGGGTCTGGGGGGCGGAGCCCCCCAGCCGCCGGAGGCCACGGTAGCGAACATCTGTTCGTGTGGGCGTACAGATTCTGTGCGAGTTGGCTGCGTCCTCAGAGGCGACTGGAGTGGTTGGACCCCGACTTGATGGGATTCGAAGGACTTGAGTACGAGACGTACGCCACAGGGGGGTCTGGGGGGCGGAGCCCCCCAGCCGCCGGAGGCCACGGTAGTGAACGTCTGGCTCTCCAGTTGGCCAGCAAGGCGAACGGTACGTGGGACAGACTTCCCTTCCATCCTTGTGCGCACCCTGTCGACTGGGGAAAACTTAGAAAAGGTTTTTTTCCTCTGCGAAATAACCTTAGAAAAAATTTCCCCTAACAAAATTCTTAGAAAAAAACTTTTTTCCCCTTACAAAAATTCTTAGAAAAAAAGTTCAGAATCCTGAAAGTGGGGAACAAGCCCCCCAGTTAGGAACAGCCCTGGCTGTATATAGTGTTTTTTTTTAACTTCGTTCCCGTCCCCCCACGTTGTGCGCTACGTCGTTGTAGCGTTGGCTCACTCGTGTGCTTCTTTCCGGGGTCGGGTCAGGGATAGTGCCCTGTGTGGTGCCGTTTTTTTTTCCCGCAGAGTTTGGGAGCGCAACTGTGACCCACCTGGGTCAGCGCGCAGAGGGGGTTTTGATTAAATGATCGGGTTGACTTCTTTCTTCTTCTTGTGATGGATGGAAGCTCGCCGTAGATAGTTACACTCGTTCTCTTTGGTACCGACAGCCTACACCAACCTGGCATGTGAGACAGCCAGTGCGATTTGACCTACACACTCTTGTTCTGAACATTTTTTTTGGCACCGTCTCTCTGACAGCCCCCGGTGAGATGGGCCGCTGTTCTTTTCAGGCTTTATTCATGGTTTGAAATTATTGCGCAAACCCGGGGTGTGCGAGGTAAGGGCGGGTTGAGACATCCGCGGATTACACCATGGCAAACTTTATCAGCGCGGCTGATGCTGGTTGGGGAGGCCGAGCCAAAAGCCTCGCTGAGATGCCTGGAAAGGTTGCAAGGGGGGCGGGGGTGCCGGGGATAGGCGGGGTTTGGGTATGGCGAATAAATAATCTATAGACACCGCCAGGTTCTGAACGGTAGCGGGTGAGGATGTGTGCGTGTTTGCCACCAAACCCACCAGGGCCATTCTTGTTCGACGGGCAATAAAGCCCTCTGCTCTGACGAACAGGATGGCCCAGATACGCGGCGATATGCTGCAAGGTTGTTCTGAGGGACCTTGGCTAGCAGATGTGACTGGGTAGCGAACCCAGCTCTCGTGCGGTGTACTCCAGGGGACACTGTGCGATGCCTCGAGATTTGCTTCTGCTGAACACGTAGACCAACGAATACCACGTTCTCGCTTTCTGGGGTGGGTGGGGTGAGGGGCAGTGTCGCTCTGTGCCAAACTATGTGCCAGCACGACACCCATCGTGTTGCACTGTATAGCGTATAGCGGTGGTACCAGAATGCAAAAAAAATCAAGGGAATTGCGGCAATCATCCCAGTGCGTCTGGCGAGGGCGATGTTATGGCACGTCATGGGGAGCCCACCTCGATCCCTCAGCTGCTCGATCTGGCTCAAAAAAAACAGAATTGGGCCAGGGAGCTATTGTGTAGGTTTTGTGGTTGTGTTGGTTGGCAGCGCAGTCGAGCTTTCCGAGGCAGGACAATGTCCGACATTTTACACTGGTTTGCTGCCTCGAAGTACCCAAGACTTGACTTCGAATGCTGAAGACATCTTGCCCAACGTTGCCTGGGGTCAGCGTTTTTGTTTGGTGAAGGAAGTTTAAACAGTTGAACGATAATTTTTTGAGTAGTTCCTGACATCCCCCGGTGAAAGGGGCCGCTGTTTCGGGTTCTTCTGGCCACACAACAGCCTAATTGGCTGATGTACCGTGCTCGAATTGATTTTGGGTTGCCTTCTTGGCCTAGCCAAAGAGCAATCACACAAACACACGAAAACAGTCATCGGGTGGAGAACGCGCCGAGGGACGGTGGCGCAGTGAGGGTTCGAAGGGTCGGATTGCTTTGAGGGGAACGCCCCGCAGGTCTGATAAGACCTAGGCAGCATCCAAACACCCCATCCGGACTAGCAAGGGCTGTTCCAACTCAAAGCTCCGGCCCGAGAAGCAATTCTGATAGATTTGAATGTATTTCCCGTGCCGGGTTGCAGAGTGGGGGTGGGTGGGCAGCACATCTGGCTTCTTCGAGCCACAAGATATCGCTGACACCTCCCACCACCACAGCGTTCCCTTTGAAATTCCCCTTCAGGTTGAGGTAACGAACCTGCCACCCTCAGGATGCAAGATTCACAGAGCAATCCTACGAACGCTATGGTCGAACACTTTTGATCAATTCTTGGTCAGGCTCGTAGCTGTGTTTGGCGGCGCTTTGTGACTTGTGATTCTGAACGGTACTTTGGCCGCGGTGAATTTTTTTCCAGCAGGATTAGGATAGATCACCAGATCTCGTGGAGGCAGTAAGCAACTCATTCAAATTGATGCCCCAGACTCCGTTGTGAAGAACAGGATGCGCACCCACACAGCCCAGACCCACCGCCTGGCAATACCTGCCAGGAGGGTCTCGGCAATGAGCCCGCAACCTCCGTCTCCCCGCAAGGAATCTGACAAGCTGGTGTAACATGGTTCAGGTGTGTCGTTGTGGGAGGAGGTGGAAGCCACGTTTTAGCCGGGGGTGGGTGGGGCGGGAGTGGGGTTTCACGGGACAACCACCTGTGGCGCGTAACACTGCCGGCGGAAGCTGGGGCTACCGTTTTGGCAAGGATTCGTGAATTCTCATCCGAATAATCATGTAATCGGGCATTCCGGACCCCCGGTGTGGCCCACCTCACTGCCAGAGGAAGCGAAATAAAAATTGGGCGGGTTTGGTCAAACCTGGCTGTCGATTTCGATCACGCCACGGGGTGATTACTGTTAGGCTATGAGGGAGATATGAGAGGGTTTGGATGCTGGCACCTCCTGACACGAAAACCCTTTCCAAAGAAGCTCGCCCAGAGTCAACCACAGAGAGGGCCACTTGAAATGATTCCACATCGCCATCTGGCAGCACAAGGGCCGCCTTGATGAAACTTTTCATCCACGGTGTGACGAGCAGCAGGCTCTGCCACTAACGAACAGAACCTGCACACCTCATTCTACTTTCTTGGTATGCTTTGAAAGGCCTCCATCCGACACAACCCCGCTCCACCGGGTAGGGGTAACATGGAAGATGCGCGTAACGATGCCTCATGAGTGGGTAAACCTTTCACGGCCCTGCCACTCCACTTCTCTACAGCAATCACGTTGGCCAAGGCCTCTCAGCTCTGAGGTTGCCAGGCTCTTGCATGGCACGCGCAGTCAATAATAAGAGGCCACTGGCGACACCAGCTGTCTTCCATTCCATTTAAGGTCTGGTATGCCGGGGGTGAAGGTTTGGCTGTGTGGGGAGGGTCGCTGGAGCAAGAAGCCCAACACACACACACAGGGTGGGCTATGATCCGCGCAGGATCTCCCCACACTAAACGTGGTCACCACACACACACCCCTACTTTGGTTGCGGGTGTGGTGGGGCTCGAGGATCTGCTGTTGTAACGAAAAGAGCCTAATGGTGGGGTGGGGACAACTTTCGAAAGGGGGTGGGGAGAGTGGGTGGGGGAGGGGGGGTAAAAAAACAGCCCGAAGAAAGAAATGCGGGGCAGAGAGAGGAGGAGAAGGGGTCAGATAACTCAGGGCAGGAAAGCAAAGTCATTTTTCGTGGGTGGATTCTGTTTTTGTTCGGTGACAGAAAAGAAAATGAAAACATTGCTGGCGCCAAAAGGCAACGGCCAGCCTTAAGGAGCACACCCTTGCCGACTATATGGCTGATAGTAGGGGCTGCACAATGTGTCAGACTGCGACACTTATTTCTCTTCGAGAGGGCAGCTCATTCTCCTGCACTGTGGAGCGAAGGCCCCGTTTATTTCTTGTTGGGTGGGGAGTCCTCGCTGCCGGCAAAGCTTTCGGCGATTTTTCGAAAAACGCACCTGTCTTTTTTGCCCCGCATGTAACGAAGACTTCACCCCCTCTTTTTTTGACACCAAGCAATTGACACCCTACACCCTACACCCCGAGCATTCTCCAACGCATCCCACTGAATATGCCTCAGCAAAGCTGAGCCCTTTTTATGATGCAACCCACAGCTGACCAGCCTTGCACGGCAGCCGCCATGATGGAGAAGTGGGACCGCTTCATTGCAAAAGACGACTACCTCGACAGCAGCGATGAGGAGGACGAATCACAGGCCAGCGTACAAGGAGACAATGAGTCTGAGATCAGTGATGCGAGCGATGGCAGCGATGACAGCAATGGCAGGTCAGCTGCTCCTATCAGCAACGACTACACCGAGTCGCTGATGGCTTCGGGTGCGAGCATTCTGGGTCGGCTGAGAGGCATCAACCCCGCTCGTGCTGCTGCAATTACGCAACACAAGCATAACGCACACCCGCTCCGGCAACTGGGTGTCAGCACACTCCCCACAGAGGAAGAGGTCGAAGAGGCAAAGCGTTTGGCGGGACCCACGCCACCCGCCGCAGAAGAGTGGGCACGAGTACACAAGACAAAACGACATGAGCAGCTGCGAACGGCACTCCAGAAGCGCTCTCGAGAATCGTTGCGCGACGAGCTCGCTGAGCATGGTGTCCCTCACGCGAGCGCAATGCTCAAGCCGGAATGCGTAGCCACACTCACAGATGTGCTCTACAAGGCCCCACAGGTGTCGACTCCACCGAGCGGGCGCCCTGAGAAGCGACGTGCGGTGTCTGCATCATAATCTTTGTTTGACGAGGCATGCGAGGTACAAAAGGGTGTACCACTTTTTGACACCCCAAAAAAACGGCCTGGAATGGTAGAAATGGTGTTGCAAATGCCCCAGGATATGTTTTTAGGGGGTTTTGGGGTGGGGTTGGGGGTCAGATAGGCCCTCAGGGGCTCTGGGGGGGTATCTTGAAAAACCACCCTTTGTTAACACCTTTTGGGAGGGGTCTGACCCCCCCTAGGGGGGGGGGGGGGAGGAGGGAGTGGGGGAGGGCTGGAGGAGATGCTGTTGGGCATGCATGCGTGTGCGAGCCTCTTGCATAATCAAATATCATCACTCTCTCCTCCTACAGCGCCACCACTGCCACTCCCTTCTGCTGACCAACTGCTAGTCAGGCTGTCCTCCATTCTTCGGGTTGATCGATACATTCATTCCAGACTGTTGCGTGCATCGTCTGCTCCTTGGAGGTTTGTTGTGAAAACTGCACAGCCCAAAGCGACTGGCATGATATCACAGCAGGTCTGGCGGTGTCGAAGGGACACTCGCTTCCAAGAAACCTGGGCACGGGTTGGTGGGGAGGAGAAGGTGGCGTGTGTTAACAAGGGGTTCCTGAATTTTTTGCATGCATCTTCAACTGCCGTTCAGGACCTTCAGAAAAGAACCCGGGCGAGGGGTGGGGGAAATAACATGGTTCTGTGACTGGCTCCTCACCCCCCTGCCCCGGAAAGCGCACAGGGTAGTAGGGGGGTGGGGTGGGGTGGGGGAAAAGTTGTCCGGGGGGGTGTGTGGGTTGGGTTTGGATAGACGAAAGGCGGAAAGCGTGATGTGAAAGAAAGGCAAAGGGGAAAGAGCAGGACCCGCTGCAGCGATTACGGAGCCTGGACGAGCTGGGCAGGCTGCAATCGACTCGTGTGAGAAGAGTTGGGGGAGTAGAGGGGGGCAAGGTTGGGGGGAAGGTTCACGGGGAACAAAAAAATCACAGGAATTGTATCATCTGGTGCCCAGATTCGATACCATTCGAAGGCAATCAAAACGAGCCCCGGCGCAACAGAAGGTTATCTGATTTTGACATCTACTGGAAACATATAAAATACGGAGGGGGGGGGGGGTTGGGAGAGGCACACCCGTGTGACCTGAGGGCGGTTGTCTCCTTTGCCGAGGTTCCCGCATCCCACCGTCACACAGGCATCGGCACCCCCATTTTTGGCTAACACCTCAGGCAGGGCAGTGGTGGATCTGCAACACTACAAATGACATCGTTGTGTTGCCCCTTTCTGATCTGCCACAGGAATCCTCAACGGATTTGGAATTGATTTTTCTTTGTTTGCACCGAACAGTGCCTGCTCGTGCAGTGTGTGCAGGATACCAGCTGTCCTTCCAGAATAATTCAAGAGAATCTTCGCCCTAGAACAGAAGGCTGCAAGCAGACGAAACCGATGGGGGGGGGGGGGGCTGAAGATTGAAGGGGGATTGCTTTGCACACCGGCAAAAGTTGCCTCGACATGTCCCGAAGGCTGCCACCGTCCCCTCCCTCCGCCCCACACCTAGAGTAGCTCCTGCTGGCTTCGATGGCCATAAAAATGGAAGAGTGCAGAAACATGGGGCAGCCAACCTTGGAGCTGTGCAGGATTGGGCTTCAGAAGAAACAGACACCTGCTGAGTATTTCCCTGCCAATACTTAGCTCGGTCGGCCCAGATGGGGGTGCGGGTATAACGCAGAACCGGCGAGGGGAGTGGGGCGATGGCGTCGAAGCAGCCAATGCAAAAGAGAGGGCTGGAAAAAATACAGAATTACGAGGTTTGGGTTTTTAACCCGTCGTTGTTGTGCGCGGGCGGCGGTGCCAGAGCACGGTGGTGTCGAGATCCTGAGAATTCTCACGTAACAACTGCCGAGCAGGCGCCACGCCGGCCATCATTTCCATTCGTTCTTCGCTCTGACAGGCGAGCTTGCAACGGAACAAAACCGAGGCAAACTATGAATGGCAGAGATCAATGATGGTGGTGCAGTGTGGGAGGGATAGGTGGCCGTGACACAAATAGCATGCGCAAAGCGCTACGGTATGCAGTGGGCGCCATAGAACGATCATCCAAGACCTGGATATAAGCGGTGCCTTTGCTTGGTCGAAACGGTGCCTGCTGATCGGCAGGTTGCTAAACCACCTCACGAGTCTTGGTAGGGGGTTTCAGTGCGACAAAGAATGCTGGATATTGACAGAGATCGTTGTGCGGCCTCCCAAACATCTCAAAAGCAAGGCGCGGATAAAAGACAGAGGTCAGGGGAGGGGCGAGGGAGGAGAGAGAGAGGGAGGAAAATGCGCATGATGCTACTGAGCCGTGGAGAACCACTGGAAAAAAAACGCAATAATGGTACACCCATACACCATCTCCCGTATGCTAAAGTGTGAAGACCCCCACCCACCCCCTCTTCCACCACCCACCACTACCGAATCAACAGACCGGCAAAACGTGTTTTACAGCGGTGCGCTTTCTTCAAAATAAACAGAAACCCTACAACCCCCCTCCCCGCCACCCCACCCCGCACAACCCATCCACGCAGCGGGGCCAACCCGCTGCAGGTGGAGAGGGGACGTGCATCGGCATGGGGGAGCAGGGGGGACCGGCAGGCAGTACCCCTGGTGGATAATTCCTTAGGGGAACAACGCGGGGCGCACCATGTAGGCACTGTCGTGTGCATCGTCAGCGTCTCCTGTCTCTGCGCCATGATCCAAGAGGACCTGCATTGCGCTGGGCCTCTGGTTGCGGCGTGCCACATCCATGCTGGTCAGCCCGTCGGTGGTGCGAGCGTGCACATCAGCCCCGCTCCTGCAGAGGAGGGTGACAACCTTCTTGTATCCCCCACGCACAGCGAGCATCAGGCTTGTCTCTCCGTGGCGCGAGGCTGCGTTCACATCAGCTCCATACTGCAGCAGCAGGTCGCAGAGATCCAACGCGCCATTCCACGATGCGTACATCAGGCCTGTCCACCCGCTGTCGTCGGAGGCGGTGGGGCACAGCCCCCTCTTGCATAGCAGGCGGCACACATCGGTGTGGCCCTCGCGAGCCCCAATAAGGAGTGCGTCCTGCCAGTGCTCCGTGATACCGGAGTGGCAGGCGAGGTAGTCCACAATGCGGGCGTGGCCCTCGTTGCATGCGTAGAGGAGGGGGATGCATTTGTTGTTGTCTTCGCAGTTGATGTCTGCCCCGCAGGACACCAGCGTGATGACCACCGAGAGGTGGCCTGCGCGTGCGGCGAGGGTGAGGGCGGTTCTGCCGCATGCGTCCAGCTCGTCGACATGCACGCCGGCGCGGACCAGCAGGCCGCATGTGTCTGCCAGGCCCTTTGCAGCTGCCCTGCGGAGGCTGGCCCCCGAGATGTGGATGCCGGCGTCGCGCAGGTCGTGCATCGCGGCCTCCTGCTGGCTCTGCTCAGCAGAGGACTCCTTGCTCGAGGAGTCCCAGCTGCTGTTTGATGCGTCGTCCTTCGGGCTCCACATGCCTGCAGGGGACACCTGCCGCACAGCGGCGGTGAGCGCGGACAGGGTCTCGGGGTCCAGAAGGCCGATCACCGTGTCGGGCTTGCGGTGTCCCATGACCTCCATGGCTGTGTACAGTGGTTTCTGGAGGGGAGGGGTGGTGTAAGGAAGGGAGGGGGAGAAGATGTGGCTGAAGAATCCGTGAGGTGGAGTGGGGGCGGTTGCGTTGGCAAGAGTGGGTTCCCAAGGGGGCGGAGAGGGAGGGGGGGAGGTGGGGGTGGGGGGAAGGGCTGGGCTGCTGTGTGTCGGTGTTTGGTTATCTTAGAAAAGACATGGTGGGTTCGGGTGTACCCTAGCGGCCCCGCCGGATGCGGACCTTTCCGCCCTGTTTGGCCCGCTTCGGCGAGATGCCGTAGTGTGCGAGGGTCTTGCCGCCGTGCTCCAGGCGGGCACGGTATTTCCGGACAAGGCTCAGCAGCACAGAGCGCACCGTGGTGGGCATGTGGAGGGTGAATACAGGGCCGCCCATAGCATAGGCCACTTCCAGGTTGGTTGTGGTGCCATTTGCGTGCGTCAGGGCGTATGTGTAAACCCCGTAATAAGGCACGCGCAGGTTCGGGCGCTGCCACCCAGGAGTGGCCCGCACAGGCACGTCGTGTGCATCAAGGTCCATGGCAGCAGCAGCAAGGTCGAAGGTCACAGACACGCGTGAGTTGGTGTCGCATGCGCCAGGTTCGGCCCAATCGCCTTCCAGGATCCAACCGGCGAATCGGGCAGCATAGCAGGTGAAGGAGACACGGTAGCCGGCATGGAAGGGCGGCCTGCCCAGCAGCCCGTCAGCAAGCTTTGCAGCGACTGCAGCAGACGCATTCGCAGGCAGGCTGCACACACCTGGGCTGCCAGGACCGAGGTCTGTGGCTGATGTGGTTGTGTTGAGTGCGTCTGCTGCAACCTCCGCAGCAGGGATGTAAAGGGCGCGGTAGGCAAGTGCGATCTCGGCAAGGCCCACCGACACGGCGTGGCGCCACTCGGTTATGTGTGTGCGCTGATGGCTGCCTGCAGGGCACAGCTGCACAGACAGCAGGGCGATGCACAGCTGGGGGTGGTGTGTGCGCAGCTGCCGCACAGCATCGCGGTACAGCGCGAGGAAGCCTGCCGCAGGCATCCCCGACACAGCATCGGCAGCACCGACTGCAACCACCACACACGCTGTGGACGCAAGCTCCTCCTCCATGGCAGACAGAAGTGTGCGGGAGGCCAGCCACGCCACCCCGCCTGCAGTGTGGAGGTGCACACGCGCACGCAGCCCTGCGTGGCTCTGGTTCTGATGCAGGTGCTGCAGTGCCTGGTCCACAAAGCTGCCTCCGCCACCCAGCCCGACCCCGTCAGACAGCACCGTCAGCGTGTTGCCGGTGCCCAGGAACGGGGGCTTCGTGAGGATGCGACGCATGGGGGTGACGACAACGGGTGTCAGCCCGAAGTCCGTCGTTGACACCTGTGCCTTGTCGAGGTGCCCAAGCTGCGTCCAGGGAACAACTGTACTGTGCCCAGCAGTGCGGTCGACAACCTCAAGGGAGGCATGCTTGCGCACAGCAGCACCAGGGTACCGAGCAGGGGTGGGTGCGACTGTGACAAAGCTGACACGCTTGACCCCCACCTTTGCGATGACGGAGGGCTTGACCCACTCGTCTGTTGCGACGCGGCACTGCTCGCCATAGATAACGTCTGCAACGATGTGGTCCGATGATCCTTCGTGCACACGCAGTGAAAACTCGCACACGCCTCCCGCCCACACTGGTGTGACGTGGACCGGCAGCTGTGCCTCGTGCAGGTGCACCATGTTGCCGGACACGGCGACACCCACTGTGACACGCGTGTTCTTGTGGCAGCTGTCCGTGCCAGGGTACTCCCACTCCGGTGTAAAGGAGTATCCCGCAAAGGACATCTTCCCGCAGGTCGCAGACGCGGTGTAGTCCGCCACATCGTCCTGCAGCAGGCGCTTGCCCAGCGCCTGCCCCATGAGGCGCCGTCCCGCTGCATTGGGGTGGCACACCCTGTCCTGGAAGTAGGCATCCAACCGCCCCTCTGACTTGCGCAGATGCTCGTCAAACAGTGCTTCCCCCGACAGCACCAGCAGCACTTGCATCTGTGCTGCCATGTCTGCAAGCCCGATGTTTGCCTCCAGCACCCACGCATCCACAAGGTTCTCGAAGATGTGGCAGGGGTTGATCGTCATCACGGCAATCGTTGCGTTCGGCACAAGGGTCCGTATGCTGCGCACCAGATCCCACATCACAGACACATACGTCACTGCGGAGATCTGCTTCAGGGCATCGTTGATCCCCAGCTCAATCACAAAAGCGGTGGCACCAGTTGCCGCCTCATCCCGCACTGTCCGCACGAGGTCTGTCTTAAACCAATCGTACAGCGCCTGCCCGGGTCGCAGGTGTCGCGACACCACCCCACTGTACCCCGCAGCCTGCAGCATGCGGTACGTCTCATTCAGGTAGTTCTCCCCCTCCAACACCTTGCCCTTGGCATCCCCTGCATCTGTCCCGATGCTGTCCGCCAGCAGCACCAGCTTGCCGTAGTCCCGCCTCAGGGCAACGGGGGCGACGAGGGCGCACGGCGCACTGCCTGCCCCACCCCCCGCTCCCCCGCCCTCTGCTGGCACCGCGGTGAAGTGCGTCTCCCCCTCAACAGGGGTGTGGCCCCTCCCATCAGGTGACACGGCGCTCCAGAGGAACTGCACCGGCAGCGCTGCCACTGCCAGCAGCACCAATACCTTGCGGCTCAGCATCTGCTTGTCTGCTTGCAGTTAACTGCAGCTGTCATGCTCAGCGCCGTCTGTGTAAGTGTGACACGGGTTGTGCCTATCTGTGTTTGTGAAAGGCTGTGTCAGATAAAACCCCCACCGTCACATCGTCAGTGCAACGGCAGACCTCCCCCGAGGGCTGCATTTTGGACGCAGATTTTGGAGCAGTTGTGGGGCGGCCTGCCACAGCCACACAGCCAGCAGCAAAGCTGTATGTTACTACACCTCTCCTTCCTGCTTGGCAATTCAAAAAAGCGAAGGGGCGGAGGGGCAGGGGCAGGGGCGACGGGGTTGAGCCTTGGCCTGCTTTTTACGTACCATCCTTACTGGGTTATTCCCGCTCTATCCTAATGTGTGTACCGCCACAGGGTGGCCCTCTGTGCCACGCAGGCTGCTTGGGGAGCCGACACACGGCTTGGCACACTGCAGACGGACGCCCCTCGGCGGGTAGCACAACGCCTGCGGGGTGGTGGATACAACGCGGCCCCTGAGGGCTGCAAGGCTGAAGGTTTGCTGCAGGAGGCAGGCCTTCGTCCCACAAGGGGTGCTTCTCGTCAGATCTCGGTGGGTGGCGTGGCGCCGTCAGCGGCCTGCACAACCTTGTGGCGCAGGCGTTTCCTGCCGCCGCGGATGCGCACCTTGCCCCCCTTGCGTGCCTGCGACGGGGAGACGCCCATCTTGTTGAAGTTCATCCCCGAGTGCTCCAGGATGTTCACGTACTTCCTCTGCAGGCGCACCTCCATCTCGGTCACATCGGCACCCACCTTGACTGTGACGGTGCCCCCCCCGATAGGGTAGTGTGCCTCCTTCTTCTGGATCTTGCCGTCAGCATGCAGCAGGGTGTAGGTGTAGAGCCCGTAGACAGGGACGCGGGAGAAGGGCTGGTGCCAGGAGGGGGTGACTCGCAGGGCGGTGCCGCCCCCCTCCAGGATGAGCTTGGCGTCGCGGACGTGGAAGACGGCGGTGATGCGTGAGTTGGTGTCGCATGCAGTGTTGTTGGGCCATGCGGCACGCAGGTAGAAGCCGCCAAATCGGGCATCGTAACAGGTGAAGGAGACACGGTAGCCGGCATGGAAGGGCGGCCTGCCCAGCAGCCCGTCAGCAAGCTTTGCAGCGACTGCAGCAGACGCATTCGCAGGCAGGCTGCACACACCTGGGCTGCCAGGACCGAGATCTGTGGCTAATGTGGTTGTGTTGAGTGCGTCTGCTGCAACCTCCGCAGCAGGGATGTAAAGGGCACGGTAGGCAAGTGCGATCTCGGCAAGGCCCACCGACACGGCGTGGCGCCACTCGGTTATGTGTGTGCGCTGATGGCTGCCTGCAGGGCACAGCTGCACAGACAGCAGGGCGATGCACAGCTGGGGGTGGTGTGTGCGCAGCTGCCGCACAGCATCGCGGTACAGCGCGAGGAAGCCTGCCGCAGGCATCCCCGACACAGCGTCGGCAGCACCGACTGCAATCACCACACACGCTGTGGACGCAAGCTCCTCCTCCATGGCAGACAGAAGTGTGCGGGAGGCCAGCCACGCCACCCCGCCTGCAGTGTGGAGGTGCACACGCGCACGCAGCCATGCGTGGCTCTGGTTCTGATGCAGGTGCTGCAGTGCCTGGTCCACAAAGCTGCCTCCGCCACCCAGCCCCACCCCGTCAGACAGCACCGTCAGCGTGTTGCCGGTGCCCAGGAACAGGGGCTTGGCAAGCTCACGATGCATGGGGGGGATGATGAACGGCAGGTTGGTGTAGTCCTCCTGCCGGACAGGGCTGCGATCTGGGAGGTCCGCCAACAGCACAGGGGCCAGGTGCGGGGTGGTGTGCTGCACTGTCTCGGCCTGCAGCTGGGTGTCTTGGGCCGGCTGCGGCGGGGAGGTCGTCACGAAGCTGACACGCTTGACCCCCACCTTTGCGATGACGGAGGGCTTGACCCACTCGTCTGTTGCGACGCGGCACTGCTCGCCATAGATAACGTCTGCAACGATGTGGTCCGATGATCCTTCGTGCACACGCAGTGAAAACTCGCACACGCCTCCCGCCCACACTGGTGTGACGTGGACCGGCAGCTGTGCCTCGTGCAGGTGCACCATGTTGCCGGACACGGCGACACCCACTGTGACACGCGTGTTCTTGTGGCAGCTGTCCGTGCCAGGGTACTCCCACTCCGGTGTAAAGGAGTATCCCGCAAAGGACATCTTCCCGCAGGTCGCAGACGCGGTGTAGTCCGCCACATCGTCCTGCAGCAGGCGCTTGCCCAGCGCCTGCCCCATGAGGCGCCGTCCCGCTGCATTGGGGTGGCACACCCTGTCCTGGAAGTAGGCATCCAACCGCCCCTCTGACTTGCGCAGATGCTCGTCAAACAGTGCTTCCCCCGACAGCACCAGCAGCACTTGCATCTGTGCTGCCATGTCTGCAAGTCCGATGTTTGCCTCCAGCACCCACGCATCCACAAGGTTTTCGAAGATGTGGCAGGGGTTGATCGTCATCACGGCAATCGTTGCGTTCGGCACAAGGGTCCGTATGCTGCGCACCAGATCCCACATCACAGACACATACGTCACTGCGGAGATCTGCTTCAGGGCATCGTTGATACCCACCTCGAGCACAAAAGCGGTGGCACCAGTTGCCGCCTCATCCCGCACCGTGCTAATAAGATCTGTCTTATACCAGTCATACAGCGCCTGCCCGGGTCGCAGGTGTCGCGACACCACCCCACTGTACCCCGCAGCCTGCAGCATGCGATACGTCTCATTCAGGTAGTTCTCCCCCTCCAACACCTTGCCCTTGATGTCAGCTGCATCTGTCCCGATGCTGTCCGCCAGCAGCACCAGCTTGCCGTAGTCCCGCCTCAGGACGAGGGGCGGTGGCAGACCGCGGGCGCCCCCCTCACCTCTGCTGATTACACGTGCTCTTTCACCATGGTGCTGGGAGGCCAGGCTGCTCCAGAGGCACTGCGCTGGGTACAGTAGCAGCACCCCTAGCAGCAGCAGCTTGCGCGAAGGCATCAGGCCTCCCTCCCTACACGGCACAACCCCCACCTGCAACCCGCCTGCCTGTGTACGCACCCCAACCCCGCCTCACCTCATCACGCCCGTGCCACAGCCTGCAGGGTATCGGTGCATGTATTGCAGTGTTTGGCACACAAACCTCGCTACCTGCAGAACCTGGGGCGGACAACTACCACAAGGCGGGGAGGCCGCAGTGGGGGGGTTGGGGAGGGAGCCTGGTGGCTCTCTGGTGGCATGTTGCTGCCCGCCCACACAGACAGATGCCTGACAATGTTGTGCTGACTCCACTGATGCAAACCCGGCTCGATTGTTACACGTTGCGCCGTGACACGCCACCGGGAAGTGGCATGCAACTCGCGCGTTGATGGCAGAACAGGAGAGCGGCTTTTGGAAGATGCGAACAAAAGAAATACCTTCTGCACTTTGCCACAACCCCTCGAAGGGCTGCCCCCATTCTGCCCCTGCCTGAAGGCACAGGCAGAATCGGCAGATAACAGGGACACACATGAGATGGCCTAACGCTGGAACGGCAGGGGCCTTGAAGGCTAGCTCACTTTTGGTGGCAGGCACCCCGCGCATTTCCAGGCCAGGGTTCACCTGCCTGCCGCAACACGCTGCTGCTCTACCTCGTCGGGCGTGGCGAAATACACCGAAGAGGCAGCTACAGCCGCCGCCACAATAGCTAATATCGCAGAAAGCGCCACAACAGCTGCTGCGCTGGACGGCACAGGCAGCCTCTGCAGCTCAGCACACACCCCCTGAGACCCAGACGGCCGCCTCACAGAGGCGGGAGATTCGTCAGACTCACAGAGTACGACGCTCCCAGACCCCACCCCGCAGATCTGCTGTGCCACCAGGGCCTCCACAGCACCGCCACAGGCAGGGATCGCCACCACAGGCGAGGTGGTCTTGACAGCACCACTATCACCACCACCACCACCACCGCCGCCGCCACCACCACCACCCCCAGACCTCTTCGACTGACCCCCCTTCGCCTTCCGACCACCACCACCACCACCAGCAGCAGCAGAACCCGAGCTCAGAACCACCCCCTGCTGAATCTCTGCTTCTTCCGGAGGGGCATCGGAGTCTGCGGGGGGCGTTGGAGGTGTGTGCGTCGGCAGCTGCAGGCGGGGGGGCCAGAGTTCATCTGCCGCCGCCTTGCCCCGCTTGGGGAGGGCTGAGGTGACCGCGTCGGCAACCTCGGCAGCATCCGCATCGGGGTCGGACAGAAGCGGGTGCAGCCCGCGCAGCGCAGCACAGGCCGCTGCGGGGAGGAATGCCGCGTGGGATTCAGGAGGCACCACGCATGCCAGGTGCTGCTGGGCAGAAAGAGGGGCGGGCTGCCCCTCCAGGCTGGCCCCGAAGCCCTGCCGCACGCACAGCCCGCATGCCTGGAGGTCCTCCGGTGTGGCGTCCTGCGGCACCTTCCGGAGGTGCGACACGACGTCCTGCAGGGCAACCCCCGACGCACCGCCCCACGACTCCCCGCAGTCGACAGCGCCTGTCACGAGCGACAGCACCGCAGACAGATACCCCCGCAGGGTGCTGCGCGCGCTGCCCCCGCCGCCCCCGGAGGGGGCGGCTTTCCCGCCGCGCGACGCCTTCTTCTTTCCCCCACCGCCGCCGCCGCCTCCACCGCCATCGTCGCCCCCCCTGCCCTTTAGCACCCTGCGGAAGGCGTGTGGGTCTGCCGAGATGCGCAGCTCAGGCGAGCCTGGCCCGCCCCCGCTGTCGAGGTTGAGGATTCCCCCCACGCACCAACCCCCTGCAGCGCTGGGGGCGTGGCTGAGGGTCTTCTCCAGCTGGGCGCTGCGGAGGGCGAGGTAGGCAGACCAGCTCGACTCTGCGTCGTACTGCAGCAGGGGGGGGAAGACGTCGGTCCCCCGGAGGACCTGGAGGAGGACAAAGTCGAGCTTCAGCGAGACAGCTATGCCTGGAAGCGCCTCGGGGGGGCATCTCCATGAAGGGTTTGAGATGAGTGGTGACCCGAGGGGCTGCTGGCTGGCCCGGCCCTTCTGCGCTGGGCCCCGCTTCCTCTGCTGCTGCTGGGGGAGTTTTTTCTGCTGCGCCTCCTCCTGGAATGCAGCGGGGGAGCCTCCGGAGGCGTATCGCAGCAGCTTCGAGCGGCTCTGATCGGAGAACTCCGCCCGGATCAGGCCTGCGGTGTGGAGGAACGACATCGCAACATCCCCTGCGTGGATCGACTCATTCGAGGTGGCTTCAGGCTTCACCACCAAGGCGTTCATCAGGAAGCTCTGCCCGATGACAGCCAGGGCCAGGTCGTGGTCGCTGGTTACCACGCAGAGGGGCGTGGTGGGCCCCACGGGGGACTCCTCAGCGGCCTGCAGGGAGCGGAGCCACCGCACCACCTTGTGCTCACCCTCGCCTGGGGAGTCGGGGGGGGAGAAGTACAGTTGGAGGCGGAGGGGTGGCCCGCCCCAGCGGTGGCGCGGCTGGGCGCAGTCTGACGAGAGGGAGGAACACAGCTCGCGGACCTTCCGGGCGGCCTTCGACATGAAGGCGGTGCCAGGGGAGAGGTGCAGCTTGCCGAGGTGTGACGGGTTTGTTGGGTAGCGGAAACGGCGCTGGCGTTGCTCGTGGAGTTTGCCGACGGCAGGCGGGCCGTCGATGAAGAGGCCGATGCGGAGGAGGGCTGGTGGGGTGGGGGAGGGGGTGGAGTCGTCAGGCGTGTGGTGGAGGTGGTGGCGGGAAAGGAGGAGGTCCAAGATTTCCAGGAGCCTGTCGATGAAGTGCCGCAGCACGGCGTCCTCATCTGCGCTCAGCTCTGCCGCATAGTGCAGCAGGGGGTTCAGCTCCACGGCAACTGCCTCGGGCACCGCCCCGCCACCGCAGGCACGCCCCTGGCAGTGGGAGTAGTGCCGTGCGAACAGCGTCCGCAGGCCCGGGACCCCCATAGTGGCGCCGCCACCCTGGAGGGAATGCCAGCCTCAGGCAAAGGGTTGTTCCAGAGGGGTGTGTGTGTGTGTGCTGCCTGTGTGTGTGTGGTGGCATTCAGAGAGGGAAGACATGGTTGAGGCGGGTCGTTAACAAGAGCAAAGGGGGGGGGGGGAGGGGTGGGGAGGAGGGGGAGGGGGGCCTATGAAGACACTTAACCCTCAGACGCGATGGGCGCGTCTCTGATGCCCCCTCTGGGAGGAGGTGCGACAAAACCGAATGCGTGGCTTGGAAAAGCTGCGCGGTTCCCATCGCATCACAAGGGGGGGGGGGGGGGCAGCAACAGTGCAGCGGAATGGAAGGGTTTGGCTTGCTCTCGTGCCATTCGCTCCCGCGAACTGTTCGCATAGAGTCCAACAGCGTATGCCTGTGTGTGAGTGGGGAACCACTGACAGCCAGGCTGACGTGCATACATTTTCACTGTGGCTTTCAGGATCATCCGTCAAACCCATCCCACCCCACCCCATCCAAATCAGACAATAGACGATAGATGCACAACCTCCTGGTTTGGAATGTGGTGACGCATCGATCGCCAACCGGCATTCCCGTCATCCGTCCCAGGGATGAAGGGTTCTGTGCCCAAGACTCTGCACCCTTGTCGTGTCGTACGCAAAACACTATCTGTGCCCTCGCTGGATCGTAAAGTGACAGCAAAACGAGACAACAAACCAATTACTGCCGAACGTTGTTTTGTTGGAACGCAGACCCCACTCTTTGTGTACACCACTCCCCGGTCTGATGAAGTGGTGTGAGTGGGTCGCACGATCCAGCTAAAGGCACAGAAAGTTCCCCCAGTTGGCTACGCCGAACGAACAAAAAAAATCAATTCGTATGGAAAACCGACTGCATCTACTTCAATGCCACACCCTTCCCTTTGATTGCAAGTGAAACAAGGCTGGAGATGCCCTGAGGAGGTAAAAACCCCTGTTTGAGTGTGCAGCAGAGGGAGGGGAGAGAGGCTAACCGTCCTCACCCACATACCCCACAGCCCTGCGTGGGGGTGGCAGAAAACGGCTACCAGGTGTCGGGACATTGGTGTCCACATGCCATCGCGATAGCAGAGTTGATTCAACCCCAGCCTGCCTTTGCAGGAGTTGCCAGAGTCACTGCAATTAGACACATGCACCCGTGAAAAATGGACAGGCCCTCTACACCCCACCACCGCCCGCTCCCACCTCGCTAGAGAGGGGAAGCACATGCACGTGAATATTTTTATACCGTACCTACCCCCCCCCGTGTTTAAGTCCCCTATCCAAACGTCAAAATCGGGGCCAAGGGGACTTAAACACATCGGAGGGGACTTAAACACGCCTGCCACCTGTTTCCTGAGGGAACCGGGGAGAGGCCGTATTATATCGATTCCGAGGCACATCTGGACAGATTCTGGGGACCTGGGTGCTGGGGCCTCAAACCCCTTTGCCTCTCACACTGCTTCAGGGCCACCCTACTCTGCCAAGCACTGCCCATAACCACTGACTTGGGGTGGTCAGGCTGCCAAAGCTGCAGGGCAAGCAACCCAAGGGGGCCTGAAGTGCAAGAGTCGTGCCTCAGGGGTTGATGCTAGCCCTGGGAGGTGTCAAGCGTTCCGCCAGATGTCCCATGGGAGATGGCATGTCCCCTGGGCCAACCGACGTTCTCCCCTGGGAGACGGGACACACGGCGGGTGCTCAGGCGGGGCCAGCTGGGGGTGGCAGTATGGGTGGCTTGGGGATCCGAGGGCGCTGAGCACTGGCACACTGCGGCCCTCGCCACTGCTAGCAGCCCCGCTGTGCCGCAGAATTGATTCCCGACTCCAGTGCGACAAGAGGGGCTGGCGCACGACCTGCATCGCACACAGCGAGGCTGTGGATGAGGACGAGCGACGTGACCCGGACTGCCCCCTGCGGGGCAGTCCGGGCCACGTGCGGGTATCCGAAGCCCCCAGGCTCCCTCCCTGGCCTCCACACGTGCCTCACATACTGGTGGTCCGCCAACGGACACCTGGAAAAATCGAGAAAAAATGCCCCCCAACCAAACTACTAGACCGGGGTGTTTAAGTCCCTTCGGGAAAATTGGCCGCCGAGGGGACTTAAACACATCATATGGATAGGGGACTTAAACACGGGGGGGGGTAGGTAAACGGAAAAAGGGTGGACCGTAAAAATGTTCCAAGTTCCCAAAAAAAGGCCAAACGTTCCATCTTTTTTACGGTCCACCATTTATCGGGACTGAATATGGAAAAGACAACGCGATTTTCGCCCGCGGGCTGGTGGGTTGCGGGGCGCGGACTGCGGCCTCCACGCCGCAGACACCCACACGTAGGCCTCCCGACCTCCCAGCTTTGGACCCTCCCTCCACCACCGCAACCAACACCAGCAAGAGAAGCAAGTCCTCCCTGCGTGTGGAAAGGGCACGATCACCACCACTCACCTCGAGACTCACCCACACACCTCGAGAAGTGTAGTACCATGCAAGGAGCGTTCCGGTAGAAGTAAAAGTAGAACCTGCTGCGCTAGCCCACATAAGCAGCCACGGTACGGCAGGGAGCGCAGACAGAAGCTGAGACCACCGGGCTCCCTCCAGATGTAAATTCGTGAATCAGTGCCCGGAAAATCCAGGGAAATCGTACTCCTTTAGTGTAGTACACCCTGCAGTAACTGTGGGAGAGCAGTTCCGGACGAGGTGAGCGCACACTCTGTGTTGAGGCCCTGTGGTGTTAATCCTGCAGCTTCAGTCGTGCGATTTCCTTGGTTCCTTCTCGACTTCGTCGCGAAGGAACTCGTAAAAAAAACCGCCAAGTCCACTATCCCAACCGTAAAATAGGTGGACCGTAAAAATGTTCCAAGTTCCGGAAAAATCCCATTTGTTCCATCTTTTTTACGGTCCACCTATTGTATGGTTCACCTTTATTACGGTCCACAATATTTCCTTTTACGGTATCAGTGTAGACACACACCCGAGCACTTGCTCTTGATGTGGTCTCCACTGTAAAACACACACACACACACACAAGCACGCCTGGGACGCTGCGAAGAAGCGGCTGAAGGGAGGGGGCCTTCCCCCGGGGCTGGAGGCGGCGCTGGCGGGCACCACCTCACAACTGCCGGACCTCGAGACGATGGAGATGGCCCTTGTCGCCCTGGAGGGATCTCAGCGAGGCATGTTCGACGCGCTCCGCGACGAAAGACTCCGCACGTGGAAGGCGAGGATGCAGAAGGCCTGGACGCAGGAGGCGGGGATAGTGTTCTCGTACCTCGCAGACCGCTTCTGCGCCCCTACCACCTTCATGCGCCGCGAGGATGGCTCCTTCACGGCCTGCCCCAAGGAGGCGGATGAACTGCTGAGGAGCGATACTGCGTGGGGGGGCTACTTCCGGAAGTATGCGACGACGCCTGAGCCTCGCTGGGACACCTTCCGACAGAGGTACAGCGACTTCCTCCCTGACCCGGCCGAGATGGAGTGTAAGACCATTACGGCAGAAGACGTTGGGACAGCGCTGGCTAAAATGTCTACATCCACCTCGCCGGGCCTACACGGCTGGAGGGTGCACGAGCTGCGGCAACTCCCAGGGGACCTCCTCAAGTTGTTCGCGGAGGTGTTCAATGAGGTCGAGAGATCGGGCGAATGGCCGGAGCAGCTGATGCACGCCATGATTTGCCTCATTCCCAAGCCCGGCAGCTCAGGTGAGCCGCTGTCGCAGCGCCCCATCAGCATCACTCCCGTGCTGTACAGGGTGTGGGCAGCAATCCGAGTGAAGCCTGCGCTGAAGTGGCTGGAGAGCATTGCGCCTGAGGACTTGCACGGATGCAGACCTGGCCACGGCGCGGAGGACCTCATCTGGCACCTGGCAGCACGGATCGAAGAGGCCCACCTCACAGGACAGCCACTGTACGGTGTCGCCCTAGACTTTAAGAAATGCTTCGACACGGTGCCGATTGACCTGACCTTCTGTCTAGCTGCGGAGCTCGGCTTCGACGGCCGAGTCCTGCGCACCCTGCGGGCAGCGTACGGGTCAATGCAGCGGCACTTCCGGGTAAGCGGCACTATCGGAGAGGGCTTCCTGCCAACCAACGGCATCATGCAGGGCTGCCCCATTAGCGTCGTGCTGATCAACGTGCTGGTGGGTGTATGGATGCGCATGGCGGAGCACCGGCAGGGCACGAGGGCGTTGTCGTTTGTGGACGATGTGTACGCGGTGACCCCCAGCCCGGGGACCTTGCAAGCAGTGGTGGATGACTCTGCAGATTTCTCCCACGATACCGGGATGGTAATATGCGCAGAGGTCAAGTCACATGTCTTCTCGACGTCCCCCGAGCCGTTGACCCCGATAGTCTACCGGACACGGGACGGCACGGCTACCCCCCTTCGACAGCGCGATAGCTTCGACTGCCTCGGGGCCATGCTGCATGCGCGCCCGCTCGAGGGACCCGAGGTGCCCAAATCGGAGCGCGTCGCCCGCCGAAAAGAGGGCGCAGAGCAGAACCTGCGCAGGACCTCGGCACTGCCCCTACCGGTGCAGTGGAAGGGGCAGGCAGCAGCGATGACAGCGGGGTCCAGGCTCTACTACGACGCCCTGGTCACCCGCTGGGAGGACGCCGACATCAGGCGATGGAGGGGGCTCTTCGTCGCCGCGCTGTGGTCCGGACCCCCCCGCAGGGCGCGGGAGGCTGTGCTGGATGTCCTCCACCATGCACATCGGGTGGACCCCGCCGTCGCCCCCCGCTACCGGCAGATCACCACCTGGGCCATGCAGGTCAAGAAGTGGGGCCGCTGCAGGGTTCTGTCTGAGACGGCTTGGGATAGCAGAGTGAGGCTTACAGGGACAGGCCCCTTCGCGCTTTTCCGAGCGGCCCTTCGGTGGATAGGATGGAGCTGGAGCACGGCGACCACCCTATCTTACACTGATGAAGCGGGACGGAGCATAGTCTTCGACCCCACCGCAGCAACAACGAGCGGATGGGGGATCTTCGCTCATGACCTCCGCCAGGCCCTACGTACACAGGTGGCCAAGGCGCTGGCTGGTCGTCGTGACGACTTTGCGGGCGCTCAGCACGGCATCGACGGGCAAGCCACACGCTGCGTCCTGGAGGGAGAGGGCGCCGCGGTCACGGGATACCAACGGGGCCTCCTTCGTTCCGTCATTGCAGGGGCGGTGCCTGTCCGAGGGCGCACGGGGCAGGGCGGGATCTGCCGATACTGCAACGCAGGCACCCCCGAGACGGTGATGCACCTATGGTGGGAGTGCTCCGCGTGGGACCCAATCCGACAAAACCACCCCATTACGGCTGTGGACCGGTCAACCTGGCCACCTTGCTTGGCGTTATGCGGGGTGGCGCCCGCCTTTAGACACGGCATCCCGGAGGACAGGCAGCCCCTGCCACTATCCTTCGCACGCAGGGTGGATATAGTGGCGCAGCTGCACCGCTACTTCATTGCAATCCTCTCGGCGCGGCAGGAGAAAGATGGACTGCTCGACCGCTCCGCGCGCCACCACCGCACCCTTCACTATCCATGGGGGTGGTGCACGCCCAACCCCGAACGGGCCTGCATCCCTGTGCGGGCGCCGTCCACTGTCAAACAGACGTGGGGCAAGCGCCCCCCGGAGCTGTGGGTGGCCCTCTGCGACTGGCTGCGGGGCCTGAAATGGGGGCCGCAGGGAGGGGAGCACACCGTGACCCTCATGGAGTTGGCTGTCAACTTTGAGCTGTCGACCGGCCTCACCCTCCCAGAAGTCGAAACGCGCCGCATCCGCCCCCACACACCTGACCCCCCTGAGAGGGGGCCGCGGGAGGCCCGCCCACGCATCCCCGAGGACACAGCCCCGGGGCTCACCCTCTACTTCGACGGCGGAGCAAGGGACAACGGCACCCCCTTCGCCCTGGCGGGTGCAGGTGCGGTGCTCTACCGAGACGGCCTCAAGGTGTCGGAAGAGATCCTCCCTCTGCTGAACGTACGCAGCAACAACATCGCTGAGTACGAAGGGGTTCGAGCGGGCCTACGGCTGCTCAGAAGGGGCGACCCGCCCCCTGAGGGGAACGTTACGGTGCGGGGTGACTCGCAGGTGGTGCTGCGACACCTAAAAGGGGAAGCGGTTTGCCGCGATAAATCCCTCCGCCCCCTCTTCCTCAGCACGGCACGGCTGGCTGCCGACCTCGGGCCCCGGATCACCCTTACGTATGAGCACGTGAAAAGGGAGCTCAACGTCGATGCGGACGCCCTCAGCAACGCCGCCATGGACGAGGCTGAGAGGCAGGGGGAGACCTCGCAGGAGCAGCTGCGGCAGGACTTCGCAGCCTTCCAGAAGAGCATCCTGGGCAAGGCTCACTCGTTGAGGCAGCTCTGCGAGGTGGTGCGCAAGACTTCCAAGCAACCATGGCACTGTGGCCACACTGCGAGCTCCACTGTCCTCACCGCGATCGGGGGAACCGTGGCAGGGGGCCTGTCCAAGAGAGCCCAGCTCAGCCCAGCCACCGAGTCGGTGATGCGCAGCCTCCAAGCGCACACGGCAGGCCCGGGCTTGAACCAGCGGGACACAGCCTTCCACTCCCGCGGCATGGCGTGGGCCGCAACCTTCGCACCGCAGCCCCACTACCCAGAGGGGTGGCAGCAAGCGGCCCAGCAATGGACTGCCAGCAGCCGGCAAGCCAACGCCCGGACAGGACGGTCATGGGAACGACGGGGCGCTGCTCCCCGGACTGCCCCCCCTGGAGCCAGACGGAACGCGAAGATGCTTACCTGCGCTCTGCACTGGAAACCCCGCTGCGTGGACTGCCGGCGCCGGCGCCTCTCGGAAGAGGACTGCTGCCGGGACCACCACGGGAAGAACGACGGCTTGCAAGTCACCATGGAATTTTGCAAGACGCATCGCATGGGCCGGTGCGGGGACTGCCACAGCAGTGCGAAATCACTCACACACTGTTGCGGCACGCACCACGCTGGCTATGCCTCACGCCCTCCTCGGAGTGGCACTGAGTTGGCCCCACACTCTAACCCGAGTGGGGCATCCGCTGTGACGTAGGGGTGGGCGGGGAGTGGGCACAGATCCGCGCAGGGTTACCCACTTAAAACCACTATCACTACACACACACACACATGTTATTTGCCTAGTGCCGTAACGCCGTGACACGCCACTGTTGTTACCCAGCGAACTCTCACAAGATGTGTTTCCTCCACTGTCTCGAGGAGTACTCACGCCACAGCGGAGCCTCGCGGACCGCTTGATTCAGAGTAGTTCGAGAGGGGGAAGCACACACACATGCACATGCGTGCCACGCATGAATATTGTTGCAGCAGTGCAGAACACACCACACTGAGCACCCTGCTCTCACACCCATCCCCCTCCCACCCCCACCCCCGAAGGTTAGGTTTGGAGATGCCTTAGCCCCACCCCCCACCCCCACCACCCCTGCCTGGAAAGGCAGGCGTCGGCAGCGGGGGGTCGCACTGCTTTCGGGCACAAAGGCAAATAACAGGAACTCCCCAGGCATGAACCCATTCGATTCTCCCACGCGCCATGATGAACGGCCCACCCACCCACCCACCCACCCCCCCCACTCTCACTACGGCGTCGGGTTCTCGAGGTCATGCCCTGCATCAGGCTCAGATGCAGTGGGGTTTGTGCCACGCCGCTTGCCCGTGAGGCTCCTCCGAGCCCCGCCACCGAGGCGATCGCGCCCACCCCCACGACGGGACGACGAGGTGGTACGGGGCTCCTCAGCAGGAACAACGGGACTGGGAGCTCCCGGCGCTGGGCTGCGAGGAGTAGTCGGCTTGGGGCCATGCCCTCCTATGGAGAAGGAGCGCGGTGCGGTTCCACTTGCCGCCAGCGAGAATCGCTTCCGCTCGGCAATGCGGTCGTTATGGGCCTGCGCGGTGTTCTGGGGCTGCGCCCCTGCCTGGGTCCGCATCGCCTCCAGCAGCAGCCCAATGTTGTTGTTGATGCACACGATGTTGTCCTCCATCAGCTTGACCCTCCCCTGCACCGCATTCTGGTGGAACGACATCATGGGGACCAGCCCCCCGCCCCGGTCGCTGCCGAAGCGCGCTAAGCTCTTCCTCCGTATCATCTGCGCTGTGGAGCTCACGGGACCCCCGAACTCCACACTCGCCTCGGAAATAACGCTCGCCCTCCGCCCCACAGATGCACGGCGCTGCGGCTGCTCCATGAGGGGCGGCGATGACACGTCCTCAGCAGGCGGTGCCACCTGCTGCTCCTCATCCTCCTCTGCAGCAGCCTGTTTGAACTGCGAGACGGAGAACTTCATGAGGAGGAAGTCTTCGTGGTTCATCTCGCGGTTGACCCTCCTGTCAAACGCGGAGAGCACGAAGTTGAAGAGCTCGTTGTCCTCCGGGTGGTGTTCGACCTCATTCCTGAAGATGGTGACGTCGCCCTTTTCGTCTGTCGTCAGGTCTTCCAGCTCCTCCAGTCGCTCGATGAGGATGAGGATGTCTGAGAGCATCGACTCCTTCCCGATGCAGCGGTCGAACTGCGTCTTCAGGTTGTTGAAGAAGAGCTTCAGAGAGGAGGATAAAAATTCGTCGTCCGACCCGGGTTCAGACATGGCGGTGGCATAGGCACCACTGACGATGGCGATGAACATGTTGGAGAGGACGAAGAGGACCAACACGTTGTAGAATGTGAAGAACAGTGGAGCCAGCACGCGGTTGCTGTTTTCCAAGGAGATGTAGTCAAACTCGCCGAGGAGCATGCGGAACAGCGACATGAGTGAGCTGGTGAAGCTTCTGTAATCCTCCACGTCCGAGCCAAACCCCAGCTGGAAGGCGAGGGCAAAGCCTATGAAGATCACGGCAAAGATGACCAAAAAGTAGGCAATCTCGAGCCTTGAGTTTGAGAGTGTTCTGATGAGAATAGAGAGCTGCTCAAACTTCCCCAGGTATTTAAATGTCTTGATAAAGCACAGCAGCGCGTTCACCGAGTTGAGGTAGTTCGATGTGGAGAACTGCCCCGCAATGGGGAACATCAGCTGGAACCTCCCCCCGGAGTTGAAACTCACCTTCGCCAGGTCGGAGCGGAGCTGGAAACGGAGCCCGAACACCGTCACGAAGAAGATCAGGTTGATCACATCCAGCCAGTGCCAGGGGTCCTGAAAATACCCCCTCCAGCACAGGTGCTTCTTCAGGGAGTACTCTGTCAAACACCTCCCGCAGCGCTTTTCCCGGAAGGGGTTGAATTCGTGGCGGCATTCGATGCAGGAGTAGGTCTTCGGAAGGCCCTTGTTCAAGATCTCCTTCTTCTTGCATTTGATGCATTGGTGCTTTGCAACCTTCTTATAGGAGTAGAAGTCGGTCACCTCGTTGACAAGGTAGCAGAAGAGATAGCAGGCGAGGATGATTTCTAACGCAAGGGCTGCCCGCTCCTCAGTGGTCTCCAGCGACAGCGATGGGGTCGGCTTGATGGATGCCTTTGTCACGAGGGAGCCGGTGGGTAGCCACTCCACCAGCATCTGCACCACCACCAGCAGCCGCGTGTTGGCGTTGTAGAGGGTGAAGTCTATTGTGACAGCCCTCGTCTGGAAGTCCACGAACCCTTCGTTCTTCAGCTCCTGCAGGGTGGCCATGGCCTGCTCTTGCCCCAGTGGCAGGTCCACGACAAAGCCGGACGAGGGGTAACTTTGCCCTGACTTCCCGGTGGTCAGGCTCTCGCAGTGCCTTGAAATGGGGCTGAATGCACACAGCTGCCCTGTTGAGGAGTAGAGAAACTTTGTCCGGTTATGCGGGGGCCCGAAGGGTGCCTGGGACATCGCGGAGTCGTCGTAGGGGGGGTAGCAGTGGTGCACAAAGTTGCGGAATTTGTCGGTGACCCTGCAGTTCACATTCTTGTTGACGCGGATCTGACGCAGCCGGGTTGTCCCGACGAGCCTCTCATGCATCCCGGCAAAACGCTGCTCATACGATGTCCTCTCGTAGCCGTTGTACCAATGTGTGGGGTACATGTTAGGGATAAAGACCTCCTCCATGTAGGTGTAGAAGGCAGCAGTGTCTGACACCGAGAAAAACCCTCCTGGACCCGCGTTGATCTTGATGCGGGAGCGGACGCTCTCAGCAGACCAGAAGGTCCACTGCGACCGGAGGGCAAACGTTGTCAGGCAGAACAGCACAATGAACAGGAGGTAGGCAACCATCTCGATGAGGAACGACCGTGCCTTGGCAGACTTCTTGGCGCGCACGCGCTCCCAGGGGCTGAAGAGGATGGCCTCGGCATCGGTGTCGCTCTCCTGGTGGCTGTGGACATCGTCATCGCCGAAGGGGTCGTCGTTGTCGGGGTTGTCACCTTTCAGCTCATTGTCGGAGAAGGGGCGGCTCGCAAATTTAAACGACACCTGTCGCTTATCCGCAAGGCCACCCTCCATCGGGAGGGCGTCACGGCGGCCTGTGGGTGTGGGGGTGCAAGAGGGTGGTGGTGCGCGTCGCGTTCTGTGCAGCTGTGGCCTCGAGTGGAAACGGGGAAGGGGGGCGGTGTGACAAGAAAGGGTGAGGTATTTATCAAAGGTTGCAGACTGGGAATATCGGGGAAGAGTCTCGCACCGCTCCAACTCCTCCCGCTGCACAGGGAGCAGCGGCAGGTGTTAATTGCGAAGCTCTCGGTGTGTTGTGTTGAGGTATTGTATCAATCATGGCCTCATGTGAGGCCATGGCACACAGGGACTGCTGCATCGTCAGACTCATTAAATCAGCTTTTTGTGGAGCCGAATCACCGGGAAAACCCTGTCGGCGTGTCTTGTCATCATACGATGCGTGGAGGCGTGTTTGTGTCCCAAAGAGGTGTGTCAGCCGTTATGTTTTACCTACAAATACAAGTTTCTAAGCAACGGGCTGTGCCCTCTTGGAAACAGCAGTCATTTTGTATCGTGATCATCATGTGCACCTCTGCCTGCCGGTGGGCTGCTTCGAGCTGAGGGTGTGCCATCGCAACACCCAGCATCTCGCACCGCTCCAACTCCTCCCGCTGCACAGGGAGCAGCGGCAGGTGTTAATTGCGAAGCTCTCGCGTGTGTTGTGTTGTGTTGTTCTATCTCGGGCCGTGAGGACGTTCTTCGGCGGCGACTAGGTGCACGATGCACCCGCCTTTGGAAATCAGCAAAACTGCGTGGAGCGTGGAGCGTGGGAGGGGGGGTGGGGGGTGGGGGTGGGGCGTCGGGATCAGCATAGCCTGCAGCACCGACATTGGAACCAGTGGTCTCCGCGCCACGCTTTGATCAATCGCTCGACATGCATGTCGTAGGAATCATGTCGCTCACAAGAAGCGAACGATGGAGGCAACAAAGAACGCAACCAAATCAGCACAGAGGCAGATAATGGTCGCCCGAATGCAAAGTTGCACGTGTATAGCCAGGTAGCCGGGGAGGGGGCCTCGACCAAGTTTGCACCCAGGTCGGCACGAAGCCTGGGCATGCCACGCGGTGGCACACCCAGCCTTGCATGTGCACTGCTTCCCGGAGTACTTGCAGGTGTTTCGAGTGCCAAGCCCAACGCCAACCAACGGCATGCACACACGCACGGCACACGGCACCTTCAGCGCCCATAAGAAGAGCGCTCACAACACTCACACCGACAATGCGAGAGTGCAGCAGAATACCCCCTTCCTCTCTTCCACAGGGACAGGGCGCAGACACGCGGGGATGGGGGTGATGTGACGCGGTGCCACAGCAAACAGAATACCCTGGTGTGCAGAATGGGACGCACATTCATCCCGTTTCTGCAGCAACCAGGCAGTCAGCTGCGAGCCCGCTGGGGACAGAACAGCCCGGACCACGTGCAGTGCACGCACACACGGGCTCTGCAGTAGAAAAAAAGCATGGTCGATGATGCCATAGTGGTAGGATGCAAATGGGGTGTGGGGCACGCCGCACCCTCCCGGCGACATTCAGGCTCGCGTGTGGAACACTGCATGCACGCAAAGGTGCACCAGCGCAGCACACTCGGGACATATCTCGTCTAGGCCAGGAGGGGAACAGCGGCTGCCCGCATAGAAAAACACGAACGAATACGGAGAAGGGTCAAAAGCGGGGACACACAGGACACACAAGCCTCTCTCGCGCCTGCAGCGACCCCCGAACGGGGGCGTGCTGCAGGGGGGCTGAGGCCAGGGCGCGTCCGCGGGAAAAGTGTCGGGGTAGCGGACCGGAAGGGGGGAAGAGAAATGAAGGGCGGCAGACACGACACAACCCATCAAATGTGGATGTCACCGCCACAGGTGGGCTGACGCGCTTCACCAAAGCGACGAGACGCACGTCAGCGTCTTGCAGCACCTCGACGCCTCCTTGCAGATCCCAAAGTGCCACATCAGCGGGGAGCACTGCGACTTGTCGGTCGGAACGAAGCCAGACGGGCACGACGGCATCGCCATGCAGCAGATCGGGGTCGGGGGCGCCGGGATGTTCTTGCGGCACGTCTGCGTCGTGCAGCACCTGCTCGCCTCGACACACGCACCAGACGCAACCTCAGCCGCCGTGCAGGTCGTGTCCAGCGTGGTGTCGGCAGGGCACGTCGGCATGGCCAGGCAGCAGATGGGGGACTCCTTGCGGCACTTGATCGTCTTGCAGCACATCGAGGCTGTCACGCACTTCCCAGATGCGATCTCCTCGTCAGTGCAGGTGGAGTCCTGCTTCGCACCGGCAGGGCAGGCCGGCATCGCCATGCAGCAGATCGGGTTCGGGATCACGGGGGCCGGGACGTTCTTGCGGCACGTCTGCGTCTTGCAGCACCTGCTCGCCTCGACACACGCGCCAGACGCAACCTCAGACGCCGTGCAGGTCGTGTCCAGCGTGGTGTCGGCAGGGCACGTCGGCATGGCCAGGCAGCAGATGGGGGACTCAATACGGCACTTGAGCGTCTTGCAGCACATCGAAGCAGTCACACACTTCCCAGATGCGATCTCCTCGTCAGTGCAGGTGGAGTCCTGCTTAGCACCGGCAGGGCAGGCCGGCATCGCCATGCAGCAGATGGGGTTCGGGATCACAGGGGCCGGGACGTTCTTGCGGCACGTCTGCGTCTTGCAGCACCTGCTCGCCTCGACACACGCGCCAGACGCAACCTCAGCCGCCGTGCAGGTCGTGTCCAGCGTGGTGTCGGCAGGGCACGTCGGCATGGCCAGGCAGCAGATGGGGGACTCAATGCGGCACTTGATCGTCTTGCAGCACATCGAAGCGGTCACGCACTTCCCAGATGCGATCTCCTCGTCAGTGCAGGTGGAGTCCTGCTTCGCACCGGCAGGGCAGGCCGGCATCGCCATGCAACAGGCGTCCTGTGCCTGCGCACCTGCAACCAGCAGGGCGGCGATCACAACAGTGTGCATCTTCATGTTTGTCGCTGGGATGTACACGGGATGTCTACTCGGGGCTGTAAGGTGGCGGTGTGGTGGGTACCGGTGGCACGCTGGGGCGGATGCAACCTCCGTTTGGAAATCAGCAAAACTGCGTGATGGGGTGCATGGTGTCAGGGAAGGGTGCAGGGAGGGGAGGGGGAGGGAGCACTGCTGGTCTGGAGGTGAGTGCTACACGAGAGGGAGGTGCAGGAGGCACGCCAAAAGGGTTGGCAGTGCACGCACAGCAACTCGCCTCGACTCACCTCTGCACATCGGCATGCCACACGCAGGGAAACGACACCGCAAACCCGTGTCCGCTTTGCTGGAATAACACACGAAGAAAGGGCGCGGCCACAACGGCCGGACGCCAACACCCCCCGCCGTGCAACGCAGGCACACGCACACACATGCGATGCACATGCCCACAGATAGCAGCAGGCGGGGAAAGGGCAAATAGAATGGCATTTGAAACAAACAGACACACAGCCTTGTGCTGTGTGTCGAAGCTAATGGAAGCTGAGCCTCAGCAAGCGAGCACACACACAGAGCACAGCCCACAGCCAGTATATGCTCTGGTGCTCAGATGATCAGATGATCTTTTACTAATTTTGCTGCTGCCAACATGTTCTTCTCCATCATCTTCTTTTCCTCCGCTTGTGGCATTCAAACCACAGACGTGGAGGGGGACTCGTTCAGGGCGCACTCGTTGTTGCCGTAGGCAACACGGATGTACCCAGACTCACCCCAGCTGGAGCCCCACGAGTTCTTGATGATCCAGTAGTTGTCGCCGTAGCCGACAATCAGGACGCCGTGGTCCAGCGTGCACTTGCCGGAGCAGCAGTTCGACAGGATCCCGCTCTTGTACGTCTGCCACTTCGTCGCGTCCACAGCGATCGACAGGGGGCCGCTCGTCGACACGAACGCCTTCATCTGCTCCTCCGTGTGGGTGATGTCCTTGTAGCTCTTGATGGTGGAACCCACCGTCATCCCCGTCACAGACTCGCACGTGTGGCGGATCCCCAGCGACGACTTGTAGGGGTACGCCTCCTCCGTCACGATGGCCCCGTTGTGCTCGCTCAGCAGCCACTTGAACGCGTTGTCCATCAGACCGCCCTGGCACCCGGCGTCCACCTTGTCGCACGACACCAGCTCCTGCTCAGACACAGACGTCAGCGTGTTCCCGGCAAGTGCCCACTGCCCCTCGATACCGCCGGTCGTGCTGTGTGTGTGGTGTGGGGTGACGTGGTGATGGGGTGTCATGTGGTGGTCTGTTGTGGAAACAGAATACAATACAGGATGCAACGAACGAGACTGTCAAATGCAGTTGTGGTGATTAATGTGTGTTTGTTTGCGGGCACTTGCATGCAGTGTGTGATTGGCATTGATGGGAAATGTGGAACACGCGGTATTGAAGTATTTCCGAGGCGAAGACACAACCAACAAGAAGCTAAACACAAACACAGAAAGATGGAAAAAGACAAACCTGAATGCCCAGCAGCTCCCGCACATGCCCTGATTCTTGACATGTGTGACGGCTCCGTTGCTACGCCAGTCGACAGACGCCTGGACGCCCTTCACCTGCTCCTCCGTGAACATCGGGGGCGGGCTCGCCTTCTTGGGGACCTGCATGTTGTGGTACGACTTGAACTCGTCCGCAGACAGGTCGGAGAAGGCGTTCACCCCGAACATCGCCCCCTGCGTCTGCTCCTGCTCGAAGCGCGCCGCCTTCAGCATGTTCGCCGTGAACACCGCGTAGCGGTGCTGCTCCTCCGCCTGGCTGGTGTACCGCTTCCCGTGATCGTTCTTGAAGGCACGCCACAGCAGCTTCGAGTTCGCACGCACGTACTCCTCGCTGTACCCGTGCGCCTGCGCCGCCATCAGCGCGCACACAAGAAGGGCTGCGGTACGCATTTTGTTGCTTCTTGGATCCTGTGTGCGGTTGGTGTGTTGCGTGGTGGTGTTGTGTGATGTCCGGTGTCGTGTTCCGAGTTGCGAATCATCTCGCACCGCTCCAACTCCTCCCGCTGCACAGGGAGCAGCGGCAGGTGTTAATTGCGAAGCTCTCGCATGTGTTGTGTTATGTTGTATTGTGTTGAGGTATTGTATCAGTCATGGCCTCATGTGAGGCCATGGCACACAGGGACTGCTGCATCGTCAGACTCATTAAATCAGCTTTTTGTGGAGCCGAATCACCGGGAAAACCCTGTCGGCGTGTCTTGTCATCATACGATGCGTGGAGGCGTGTTTGTGTCCCAAAGAGGTGTGTCAGCCGTTATGTTTTACCTACAAATACAAGTTTCTAAGCAACGGGCTGTGCCCTCTTGGAAACAGCAGTCATTTTGTATCGTGATCATCATGTGCACCTCTGCCTGCCGGTGGGCTGCTTCGAGCTGAGGGTGTGCCATCGCAACACCCAGCATCTCGCACCGCTCCAACTCCTCCCGCTGCACAGGGAGCAGCGGCAGGTGTTAATTGCGAAGCTCTCGCTTTCTGTTGAGAGCTGAGGTCCACTACAGCCACCTCATAGTCGCTGACATATCTCTGAGTGACAACACTGCAACAAGGGGTGGGCTGAGCTGTCTCCCTGCATCGTCGAGACCTCACGCATCATGCACATCAGAATCTACAGGGTTATAGAACAATCACAACACGGCATGCACGGTGGTCTCGATTCCATCAGATTTTTGGCAAGACACGAACTGACGAAAGAGAAATCAACGCACCGGCAATGCAATAATTGTGGCCTCGCCCTCGCCTGGCCGCAACCCATACCCTCCTCACTTCCCCGCCTTCTGAAACAAAGACGACACCACACACATACCCTCCTGTGCCCCTGCCACTCCTCCCTGCCCCCACCCTCCCTGAGATACCCCATCCAGCCCTTGGGCCGCCACGCTCCGCCTGCCCACACGCCCTCCCCCTTGACACCCCACCCCACACCGTCACAAGCCAAGCCTGATCGGTGGGTCGGGTTGCAGGTTGCAGGTATCACATCTTCGCCATCCTGAAGATAACAGCGTACCTCCCTTCACCTGCGCCAACATCCTCGTTGGTGCAGCCGTGCGTGTAGTTGTAACGTGCATCCCCTGTGAGGAGCTGCAGGCATAGGGCAGGCAGAGGCACTCGGATGCAGGAACGAACCGTTGCCGTCCCAGCAGAGACATCATCCTGTGTTGTGCCCTTCCCGAAGTCTTTGAAGGACAGGGTGCAGTTCCCTCGCAGAGTGACAGATGCGATGATCGGACCAGACAGCGCCCGGTTGTCGTAGTGATCCCTCAGGAAATCCCCCCTGTCCTTAATATACAGGTTGGCGTTCCCTTCGTTGGGTGTCCAGTTGGCTGTCAGACAGCTCCAGGGCTTGCCGGGCGCACACAGCCGTTCGATAATGGGCTGCAGGAAGTCCGGCGTCACCACCCCCCCTGCAGACGGGTCGGGCAGCCGATTCCGCTTCTGCTCGTAGTCTGAGATAACACCCCAGGACACCGAGGTGTGCTGGCCATTCCCCGACGGGCCCCACGGCTGGCGGTACCCCTCGAGCTGCGATATTAACAGACAGGCTTCGGCCGGTGTGACGAAGTTTTCGAATTGGTACAGCCCCTTGATGTGCTTGCTCTTCGCCTTGTCGAAAGCCGCTTGGTTCTCCATCATCCGTGCGATCGGGTTGACGCGCACAGCGGCATCCCCACCACGGTGGCGGGGCTCCGCCACAGCAGGGGTTCCGGTGTCGCTCCCGCTCTCCGACGAGATCTCAATCGCGGCAGTGCTGCACACCGCCTCGGGTGGGGTGCAGAGGTCCACCACCTCAGGCACAGCACCACCCCCACGTGCAGCTGCCGCCCTGCGCCGCTTGGCACCCCGTGGCACGGAGGGGGCTGGGGTCCGAGAGGTTTGGGGTGCGCTGCGCTTCATGTCTGCACAGTACACCTGCCTCGGCGTGCCTAGGCACGCAGGTATGGGGCGCCACGTGGTGCAGTGATGGGGCAAGATCATGCAGCCCCGGGGTCGGTGGGGAGGGTCAGGGGGTTGGGGTTGGAAAAACCGCATGCAGTGAATTTTGCATGAAATCCCGTTGAGGGGGTTTGCGGAGTAGGGTCGGCACAACCCTCCCAGGGGCTGTGAGCTTCGGCACCGCGGCTGAGGAAAATAGGGAGTGCGGGGGGGGGAGGGGGGCAGGGGCAGTCGCGCGTCGGGTCTTCACATGGAGTGCAGAAGCGGTGGCATGTGCTTCTGCCCACAGGCATAATTTGCGGTGGTTCTGTATTGGTGTCAAACACAAGACTAAAAAGACCGGATTTCATCCGACAGAGGGCAGGCGGACAGCGTCCTCACCGACACCACTTTGAGCGTTGACGGCTGGGCTAGGTAGGCGAGAAAAGGAAGCAGGTTGGGGTTTGTGTGTTTGTCTGTGCACAAAACGTTGTCATCGGGAGGCATGAAAACGAAGCAGATTCTTAGCTGCGAAACCAACCGCAGAGTGTCATTACACTCCCTGTGACCCCTGTTCGATGAAGAGAGCAGGGGTGCTGTGCCTGCCACCCTGTGCGTCTGGAAGGAGACAACACACGATGCCTGGCGCAGCGGGGGCAGGGCCAGCGACTCGACACCAGTTCGAGCAGCAGAAAAGGGCAAAATATACAACAGGGCCGAAGGGTGGTGGTGGGCTCCCTCAGATAGTCAACGAGGACCTCCTCGCATGTTAGGGTGGACACGAGGGCAACGTCTGCCACACAGAGGCAGGAAGGTGCACCAGGAACCTGCGGACAAGACATGGCATCTGCACATGGCACGCAAAGCCGACAGGACAAGGCAAGCCAAGCCAATCAGCTGCACTGGAATACCACGCCTGCTTGGTTCCCTGCAGATGGTCCCACACGATCAGGCTGTTGCGGCGGATCCGCTTCCTCGTTGCAATCGGGAGGGTATTGGATAGCGGCAGGGGCAGGGTTCGCCGTGGACTCCGCCTGGTCAACAGCCCCGTAGGGTGCCTCGTCTACCACTGTGCCATCAGGCCGCACACGTAGCTGCGGTTCCACCTCGGAGAAACCGTGCTTTCCGCTTGTGGGGTGGTACATCCCCATGTCGCCTGGATCGGGGCTTGTGTAATATGTCTGTATGGGGGGGGCGGTGTGGAAAGGGAAATTATCTGGACAACAACGAGCCAAAAAGTGGTCCCTCTGCAGGGCTACAAAGGAGTGTGGATGGCAGGACTGATCAGTGGTGCTCCCACAGAAGAGTGCCCCGTCATCACCTGGCTGCTGATCGGGAGGAGCAAAGTAAAAATGCGCCGGGATGCCGTGTGGCAGGTCGATCGTCAACCGTGCAGAAATGTGCGGAAGCCGTGTCAGCCGTTATGTTTTACCTACAAATACAAGTTTCTAAGCAACGGGCTGTGCCCTCTTGGAAACAGCAGTCATTTTGTATCGTGATCATCATGTGCACCTCTGCCTGCCGGTGGGCTGCTTCGAGCTGAGGGTGTGCCATCGCAACACCCAGCATCTCGCACCGCTCCAACTCCTCCCGCTGCACAGGGAGCAGCGGCAGGTGTTAATTGCGAAGCTCTCGCTTTCTGTTGAGCTGAGTTCCACTACAGCCACCTCATAGTAGCTGACATATCTCTGAGTGACAACACTGCAACAAGGGGTGGGCTGAGCTGTCTCCCTGCATCGTCCAGACTTCACGCATCATGCACATCAGAATCTACAGGGTTATAGAACAATCACAGCACGGCATGCACGGTGGTCTCGATTTCAGCAGCTTATTGCTGTAACCTGTCTCAGGTCACGGTAGAAAAAGCCGTTGACAGCGCACGTATGCATACGCATACGCACCGATGCGCACAAAGAAAACATGAACTGATGAATCAATCAAGCAAACTACCGGTAATGCAACAAACTGTGGCACGCCCTCACTTAGCCGCAACACACACCCTCACACCGCCTTCTCAGGCACAGGGCAGGCAGAGGCACTCGGATGCAGGAACGAACCGTTGCCGTCCCAGCAGAGACATCATCCTGTGTTGTGCCCTTCCCGAAGCCTTTGAAGGACAGGGTGCAGTTCCCTCGCAGAGTGACAGATGCGATGATCGGACCAGACAGCGCCCGGTTGTCGTAGTGATCCCTCAGGAAATCCCCCTGTCCTTAATATACAGGTTGGCGTTCCCTTCGTTGGGTGTCCAGTTGGCTGTCAGACAGCTCCAGGGCTTGCCGGGCGCACACAGCCGTTCGATAATGGGCTGCAGGAAGTCCTGCGTCACCACCCCCCCTGCAGACGGGTCGGGCACCGACTCCGCTCCGCTCTGGGGGCACTGGCATCCCGCCGCCCGTCCCCGCCGCTGCACCTCCAAACAAAGCCACAGGGTGTGCGGTGTCATGTCGGGCCTCACGGTTTCGGGGCATCTGCCTCTGCCGGGGGAATCCGCGGCACCACCAGTGGCCGCCGCGCCGCCGTGGTGGCGGGCTCTGCCACAGCAGGGGTTCCGGTGTCGCTCCCGCTCTCCGACAAGATCTCGATCGCGGCAGTGCTGCTGGAAGAGACACCACACGACGCATGGGTCAGAAGGGGGAGGACAGCGACTCGACAGATCGATCAGTAGGGACAAAGGGGGGTGGGCTCCCTCAGTCAACAAAGACCTCGCATGCTCGGGTGGACACGAGGGCAACTGTGAGGCAGCTGCCACACAGAGGCAGGAAGGTGCACCAGGAACCTGCGGACAAGACATGGCACCTGCACATGGCACGCAAAGCCTAATATCCGACAGGACAAGGCAAGCCAAGCCAATCAGCCGCAACGGAAGATCACGCCTGATTTGTCCCCTGCAGATGGTGGTCCCACACGATCAGGCTGTTGCGGCGGATCCGTTTTCTCGTTGCAATCGGGAGGGTGTTGGATAGCGGCAGGGGCAGGGTTAGCAGCCGACTCCGCCTGGTCAACAGCTCCTGAGGGTGCCTCGTCTACCACTGTGCCATCAGGCCCTGCACGTCGATGCGGTGGCTTCACCGCAGAGAAACCGTGCTTTCCGCTTGTGGGATGGTGCATTTGCATGTCTGCCACCTGGATCAGGGCTTGTGTAGATGTCTGTATGGGTGGCGGCGTGGAAAGGGAAATCCTCTGGAGAGAGCCAAAAGGAGTCTCGGAGCAGGATCGCACCACAGCGATGCCGTCAGTGCGCGTACCTCTGCCGCTGTACACACTCTACTTCAGCCATCAGCTCGTGTCCGTTCACTTGGCGCAATGGACTTATGGGATGTGGACCTGCTCCGGGGCTGGAAGGACGACCTGGAGAAGGAGGGCTTCACTCTCATGTGTCAGACGCGACGACGCCGGAAACAGGCCCTCCTCGAGCGGGTGCGACGACTCTGGGCAGATCCGACTACCAGGGGAGCGGTATTCGGCATATGCAAAGGCAAAGAACGGACCAAGCACTGCACAGGAACTGAAGGGCGCTGGGGAACGGACAAGCAAGTCGCGACGTGAAATCGGTCACTCGATCAAGGTGAACGGATATCCGGTGGTAGGGCAGGTCGATCGTCAACCGTGCAGAAATGTGCGGAAGCCGTGTCAGCTGTTATAATTTACCTACAAATACAAGTTTCTAAGCAACGGGCTGTGCCCTCTTGGAAACAGCAGTCATTTTGTATCGTGATCATCATGTGCACCTCTGCCTGCCGGTGGGCTGCTTCGAGCTGAGGGTGTGCCATCGCAACACCCAGCATCTCGCACCGCTCCAACTCCTCCCGCTGCACAGGGAGCAGCGGCAGGTGTTAATTGCGAAGCTCTCGGGTGTTGTGATGTGTTGCGTTGAGATGAGGTGGTGCGGTGTGTGGGGATGTGCAGTGCAGACAGTCCAAAGGGCAGGGATGGGTGCAGGGAGGGGAGGGGGAGGGAGCACTGCTGGTCTGGAGGTGAGTGCTACACGAGAGGGAGGTGCAGGAGGCACGCCAAAAGGGTTGGCAGTGCACGCACAGCAACTCGCCTCGACTCACCTCTGCACATCGGCATGCCACACGCAGGGAAACGACACCGCAAACCCGTGTCCGCTTTGCTGGAATAACACACGAAGAAAGGACGCGGCCACAACGGCCGGACGCCAACACCACCCGCCGTGCAACGCAGGCACACGCACACACATGCGATGCACATGCCCACAGATAGCAGCAGGCGGGGAAAGGGCAAATAGAATGGTATTTGAAACAAACAGACACACAGCCTTGTGCTGTGTGTCGAAGCTAATGGAAGCTGAGCCTCAGCAAGCGAGCACACACACAGAGCACAGCCCACAGCCCATATATGCTCTGGTGCTCAGATGATCAGATGCTCAGATGTTCTTTTGCTGCTGCCAACATGTTCTTCTCCGCCATCTTCTCTTCCTCCGCTTGGGGCATTCAAACCACAGACGTGGAGGGGGACTCGTTCAGGGCGCACTCGTTGTTGCCGTAGGCAACACGGATGTACCCAGACTCACCCCAGCTGGAGCCCCACGAGTTCTTGATGATCCAGTAGTTGTCGCCGTAGCCGACAATCAGGACGCCGTGGTCCAGCGTGCACTTGCCGGAGCAGCAGTTCGACAGGATCCCGCTCTTGTACGTCTGCCACTTCGTCGCGTCCACAGCGATCGACAGGGGGCCGCTCGTCGACACGAACGCCTTCATCTGCTCCTCCGTGTGGGTGATGTCCTTGTAGCTCTTGATGGTGGAACCCACCGTCATCCCCGTCACAGACTCGCACGTGTGGCGGATCCCCAGCGACGACTTGTAGGGGTACGCCTCCTCCGTCACGATGGCCCCGTTGTGCTCGCTCAGCAGCCACTTGAACGCGTTGTCCATCAGACCGCCCTGGCACCCGGCGTCCACCTTGTCGCACGACACCAGCTCCTGCTCAGACACAGACGTCAGCGTGTTCCCGGCAAGTGCCCACTGCCCCTCGATACCGCCGGTCGTGCTGTGTACGTGGTGTGGGGTGATGTGGTGATGAGGTGTCATGTGGTGGTCTGTTGTGGAAACAGAATACCAAGACAGGACTGTGTGAAATGCGACGAACAAGACTGTCAAATGCAGTTGTGGTGATTAATGTGTGTTTGTTTGCGGGCACTTGCATGCAGTGTGTGATTGGCATTGATGGGAAATGTGGAACACGCGGTATTGAAGTATATCAGATGCGAAGACACAAGCAACAAGGAGCTAAACACAAACACAGAAAGATGGAAAAAGACAAACCTGAATGCCCAGCAGCTCCCGCACATGCCCTGATTCTTGACATGTGTGACAGCTCCGTTGCTACGCCAGTCGACAGACGCCTGGACGCCCTTCACCTGCTCCTCCGTGAACATCGGGGGCGGGCTCGCCTTCTTGGGGACCTGCATGTTGTGGTACGACTTGAACTCGTCCGCAGACAGGTCGGAGAAGGCGTTCACCCCGAACATCGCCCCCTGCGTCTGCTCCTGCTCGAAGCGCGCCGCCTTCAGCATGTTCGCCGTGAACACCGCGTAGCGGTGCTGCTCCTCAGCCTGGCTGGTGTACCGCTTCCCGTGATCGTTCTTGAAGGCACGCCACAGCAGCTTCGAGTTCGCACGCACGTACTCCTCGCTGTACCCGTGCGCCTGCGCCGCCATCAGCGCGCACACAAGAAGGGCTGCGGTACGCATTTTGTTGATTCTTGGATCCTGTGTGTTGTTGGTGTGTTGCGTGGTGGTGTTGTGTGATGTCCGGTGTCGTGTTCCGAGTTGCGAATCATCTCGCACCGCTCCAACTCCTCCCGCCGCACAGGGAGCAGCGGCAGGTGTTAATTGCGAAGCTCTCGCATGTGTTGTGTTATGTTGTATTGTGTTGAGGTATTGTATCAGTCATGGCCTCATGTGAGGCCATGGCACACAGGGACTGCTGCATCGTCAGACTCATTAAATCAGCTTTTTGTGGAGCCGAATCACCGGGAAAACCCTGTCGGCGTGTCTTGTCATCATACGATGCGTGGAGGCGTGTTTGTGTCCCAAAGAGGTGTGTCAGCCGTTATGTTTTACCTACAAATACAAGTTTCTAAGCAACGGGCTGTGCCCTCTTGGAAACAGCAGTCATTTTGTATCGTGATCATCATGTGCACCTCTGCCTGCCGGTGGGCTGCTTCGAGCTGAGGGTGTGCCATCGCAACACCCAGCATCTCGCACCGCTCCAACTCCTCCCGCTGCACAGGGAGCAGCGGCAGGTGTTAATTGCGAAGCTCCAGAGTGTGTGCCGTGATAGTGTGAAGCTCCACTCAGACTCTCTACGTCATTATACTGTGGTGCCGTGAAGCTGTCCTGCCCAAGGCTGTAGGTGGTAATACTCTCACTCCAGAACAACGGCTCAGGGACATCCGGGGGTGAGGGCATCAGCTGAATTCTCACCCTTTCCGATTTGAACTCCGACTCCTGTGTTCCAGTGGGCTCCCTTCCCCTTTCGTTGTAGTTGACCACACCACCATGTCGTGCGAACACGACGAGACGACGACGTTTGTTTTCGTTGAGGTTTATGTATTGTTACGCAGTAATATTTTTATGAAGGTATGATGCTTGCTTGTGTCACTTCGGCACCCTCGGATGTGGCGTCACGCAGACTGGAATCTCTTGGTTCTGGCTTGCAAAGGTCAAAAGAAACACAGACCGCACAACACCATCCGTGGGATTCAGGGCAGAAGAATGCAACGAGCAGACCAGACAAAAAAAACGCAAGTTACCGACCCCGCCTGAAGCTTCTTTTGAAATCGGAAATCATAGGCAACACCAACATCTGTACAGAAAAGACACACGGGTTCAAGGGGGGGATCGCCGAACAACTCCTGTGATGGGCACATGCGAGACCACTGCAGGATACCGTTCAGCAGAGACAAATATGGGTGCTCGGCTGGGCGTCGTTGTATTCCTCCTGGGGCTACTTGTGAGAAGCGCCAGGGCGAATCTTTGTCTCCCGCTACTGCCTTCAACGTGTTGTGGGCTGCAAGCAGGATGATGATTCGGGGAACACGCCCAGTCTAAGCTGGAAGAAAGCAACAATAAAAAGACTATTTGGGCGTTGCGTCAGGCCGAACAGACATCTCGTTGATCATGATCTCGGCAAGGCGCTTCGCACCTGTTTTTGTGGGGGGAGCACATCTAGTACTGCTCGCCCTCACCCTCCTCCTCGTCGAACTCGCCCTCCTCCTCGACGGTGGCGTCCTGGTACTGCTGGTACTCCGAGACCAGGTCGTTCATGTTCGACTCCGCCTCCGTGAACTCCATCTCGTCCATCCCCTCGCCGGTGTACCAGTGGAGGAAGGCCTTGCGGCGGAACATCGCAGTGAACTGCTCCGACACACGCTTGAACATCTCCTGGATGCAGGTGTTGTTCCCGATGAAGCAGGTCGACATCTTGAGCCCCTTCGGCGGGATGTCGCAGATGGAGGACTTGATGTTGTTCGGGATCCACTCCACGAAGTAGCTCGAGTTCTTGTTCTGCACGTTCAGCATCTGCTCGTCCACCTCCTTGGTGGAGATGCGGCCACGGAACATCTGGCACGCCGTCAGGTAACGGCCGTGACGCGGGTCCGACGCGCACATCATGTTCTTGGCGTCGAACGACTGCTGCGTCAGCTCCGGCACCGTCAGGGCGCGGTACTGCTGCGACCCACGCGACGTCAGGGGGGCGAAGCCCACCAGGAAGAAGTGGAGACGCGGGAACGGGATCAGGTTCACCGCCAGCTTGCGCAGGTCCGCGTTCAGCTGACCCGGGAAACGCAGGCAGCACGTCACACCCGACATCACAGCCGACACCAGGTGGTTCAGGTCCCCGAAGGTGGGGGTCGTCAGCTTCAGGGTGCGGAAGCAGATGTCGTACAGCGCCTCGTTGTCGATCATCACGCACTCGTCGGCGTTCTCCACCAGCTGGTGGATCGACAGCGTCGCGTTGTAGGGCTCCACCACGGTGTCCGACACCTTGGGGGACGGGATCACCGAGAAGGTCATCATCACACGGTCCGGGTACTCCTCACGCAGCTTCGAGATCAGCAGCGTCCCCATACCAGACCCCGTACCACCGCCCAGCGAGTGGGACAGCTGGAAGCCCTGCAGGCAGTCGCAGCTCTCAGCCTCCTTGCGGCACACGTCCAGCACAGAGTCAATCAGCTCCGCACCCTCCGTGTAGTGACCCTTGGCCCAGTTGTTGCCGGCACCGGTCTGCCCGAACACGAAGTTGTCGGGGCGGAAGATCTGCCCGTACGGCCCGGCCCGCACGGAGTCCATCGTACCCGGCTCCAGGTCCATCAGCACCGCGCGGGGCACGTAGCGCCCACCCGTCGCCTCGTTGAAGTACACGTTGATGCGCTCCAGCTGCAGGTCGGAGTCCCCCTGGTAGGTCCCCGTGGGGTCCACACCGTGCTCATCGGACACCACCTCCCAGAACTTCGACCCGATCTGGTTACCGCACTGCCCACCCTGGATCGACACGATCTCCCTCATTTTGAAGTTTTTGTCTGATTGCCTGCGGCGTGACAGTGTGATGATGCAAACGCCAGAATGCGACTGGAAGACAACAAGATAGGAAGACTGGGGTAAGCAGCTCACCGCGCTCAGTATCATTCCAAGCAAGATGCAATACTCTCGTTTATTGAGAATGCGTGGTACGCGAATACGAACAGAGGCGAAGCAAGATAACATGAGACGTGGAACATCACAACACAACGAGACATCATATGAAACGCAAAGGAGGTCTGCACTGAATCGGACACAACATGGTATGAACGTACATGACTAAGAAGCCGCTTTCGGTGCAGGCTTGGGCCGCGCCCGCAGGAGAGCCTCACAGGCAGCTGCCACATCGCGCATCGCGATGCCTTTGCACACATGATCAGCCGTGTCGACCAGCCTGCCCTCCCTGTGGCGCTCCATCTCACGGAAAAGAAGCACTGCATCACTTGCGTTGCCCCAACCAGGCCGCGACCGCAGCACCTCGAAGCACTCGACAAGGGTGGCCTGCACGAGGGACACCAGGGAGCCCTCCACGGCATGCTTGCTCTTGGCATTCTGCTCGAAGACGTACGGGTGGGGCACTGCCTGACGGGCGAGGTGCACAACAAGGCCACAGCATTGCTGAGATGTCCAGTCGGGGAACAGCAGCACCTCTGGGGCGACTCGGTGCACATTGTCCTCCACACGGCGGAGTGCCGTGACCTCCGCCTCGCTGCCGGCAAGCACCGCAACACCATCGTAGGCTGCGGCAGCGGTGACCAGCGTCGCAACCAGTTCGCGCACACGTTCGTGGGCAAGCACGCCGCTGAGGGTGTTGACATACAACAGCCCCCCATGGCGGTGGAGCCCTGCACGCAGGCTCTCGTCAGTGCACAGGGCGAGGGCGGGGAGGACACGCGTGTTGTCAGTCGGCAGCAGGCCCATGCTGTGCAGCACAGCTGCCATGGTGCGCGCTGCCGTCATCTTACCGGTCCCACGCCCGCCGACAAACACATGTTTGCGCAGCAGCTGCGCCACGGGGCGCCCCTCCGCATGCCGCAACCTGATGCGCTGCACGAGGGTGGTGACGTGCTTCTTGAACCCGCCCACGTCCCCAAGGGTCTGCAGGTGCTTCAGGGGGTCGCCCCCGCTGTGCAAGTCTGCCACGCAGAGGGAGGCAGTGTCCGCCCTGTGGCGCATCCGTGCCGTGGCGTCGTGCAGGTGGCTACGCAGGGTTGCGGCGTTGGCGAAGTGGGCCAGCCCCCGCTGCATGGAGACCTGCGACACCAGCGCCTGCTTCACAGCGATGGGCATGCGCACCCCGTGGCGCACACAGTCACGGCTCAGCAGGTGGAGAAGCTCGTCGTCGGAGAAGTCGTCGAACTCAACAGTGTCGGCAGCGCTCAGTACGAAGTCTGCCTGCAACGGGGCAAAGCGGACCATGTCGGTCAGTGGTTTCGCCTTTCCGCACAGCACCAGCACTGGGCCATCATCCTCGAGAGCTGCACAGGAGAGTGCACGTAGCACATCAAGACCCTCACGGTCGCCCAGGGTGTGCATGCCACGTACCACAAGCAGCTTGCCGTGTGCAGCACGCAGCACGCTGCGGCGCGCTTCTGCGGCGAGGTGGTGTGCAGCCACCACAACAACCTCGTCTGTCGACGTGTGGCCCAGTGCCCTCAGGATGCGGGCATAGAGCTGTGCCACAACTGACTTGCCCATGCCAGAGTTTCCGAGGAACAAGCGGTGCGGCGAGGTGTAGGGCACACGCTTCCCCTGCACTTCATCCTTGTGGGTGCGTACGGCTGCTGCCGCGACGTGGTGCAGCGCCTTCTTGACACGTGCGAGGCCCACCAGGTCGTCCACCTCACGCAGCGCCTCATCAAGGGCAGGCAGGTTCCCGCGTGTGGGTTCGCAACCGACAATGTCTGCTGCCTCAAACAGCAGGCCGGCACGATCAGCCGTGGCGGGCTGGTTGCTGGTCAGGACACGCCGCTTCGCAGAAGCCACCCCCTGTGTGAAGGTCCGCTTGACCACCGCAGAGCTGGCACGCCCCCGCCTGGCTGCCTTCTCCAGCCTGTGTTTGACGATCTCCTTCGCAGCGTCGTCTGCGTCACACCCTGCAGCTTCGCACATGCGCCCCCACAGCTCCCCCAGCTGGGACGCCGTGAAGCCATCGAACCGCCACGTTGCAAAGTGCGACGCAACATCAGGGCGCGTCGCAACGATCAGCTCCTCCAATACCTCGCTGTCCCGCCCTGCAAGCACGACGGTTACACAGTCCGCATGGCGCTCCGCAATGGACAGCGCACGCCGCACACAGGCACGCCCCTCCGACGCCACCACGGCACCCACGTCCTCCAGGAACAGCACGCCCCCGGGGTTCACCTGCCGCACGCCCACTGCATCCACCACCCTTTCCGAGCCGTCACCCAGCCGCACCGCGAGGCGCCCATCGTCCTGCGACCGCAGCACCGCAGCAGGCACACGCTGCCCACCGCCACCATCAACCTCCACCACGCTGCCGCACATCGCATCCTCCCCACCCGCCACACGCAGGGCGAGGGCCGCTGTCGCAGCATCCTGCAGCTCGCTGGCACGCAGCCGGGCGAAGTGTGGCCCGCAAACCCCTGCCTCGTGCAGCAGGCCCGCAACACACCGCGCCACCACAGCCTTGCCACACCCAGGCGGGCCTGCGAGCAGCAGGTGCCGCCCTGCCACAGGGCTGCCCGCAGCACTGCCGTGGCGCTGCGCCCCGAGCGCATCGAGGTACAGCTCCACAGCAAGCGTCTTCACACGCTCCAGACCCACCAGCCCCAGCAGATCATCGAGAGGCTTGCGCTGCGCAGCGCTCAGCCTGCCGACCCCCGCTGGGCAGGCTGCGGGCGCAGCAGCGCGCTGCGGTGCAGCAAACACCCCGCTGCGCACCGCAGCCACGGCTGCGCGCTCCGCCTCCGTCATCCAGGCCGAAGCACCGGGGTGCTTTGAATCGAGGAAACTGCACAGGCCCGTCGCAAGGTCCGCCTGCCCCTGCCGCTGCGCGAGGCGCGCATGCGCCAGAAAGTACAACGCGTTGAACTGCACCCCCTCCAGACGCTTCTGCGGGAGCCCCACACAGGGGGCGATGCGCGAGGCTTCATAGCGCTGCAGCGCGTCCGCCACATCCTCAGCATCGCACGCCTCAGACCTCCCGTAGGCCAGCGCCAGGTACAGGTCGAGGTCGGGCAGGCCCTGCTGCACCAGCACCTGGGTGTCGGTGGCGATGGAGAAGGACCCATCCCGCAGGCAGCGCAGGGCGGCATGCATCTCTTCCCCCGCAGGGCGGAGGGCAACACGCGCACCGGGTGCGCATGCCGCGGCGTAGACCAACGCCCTTTCGGGGTGCTGCGTGCTGACGTGGGGGCCACCCCACACCTGCACGCGGTGGTCTGCAGAGCCCTGGCTCTCCATCAGGTCCCACATGGCGCCCCCCAGCTTGTGGGCTGCGGCAAGCACGTCGTGCGTCACCATCGCATTGTGCGCAACGAGCAGGCGCGCCATGCCCTCATTGTTGTGGTCGGCAGCCACCCTGAGGGCTGTCTTCTGCGCCTTGTCGCGCGCCTCCATCGCGACAACCCCGCTCTCCAGCAGCGCCTTGGCGATCTGCGTGCTGCCGCGCGCCGCCGCGTCGTGCAGCGGGGGGCTGCCGCAGGGGCTGTTCGCCATGCGGGTGAGGAGGGGCGCGTCCCCCGCCATGGCCTGCAGCATGGCACGCACAGTCGCCTCATCCTCGCGCCGTGTGGCGAGCAGCAGCGGGGTCAGCCCCTGCGCGTCGGGCGTGCTGCACATCTCAGGCGCAAGCTCCAGGAGGCGCGCCGCTGCGGCAGGGCTGCCGGAGATGGCTGCCGTGTGCAGCAGGGTGCCCCCAGTCTCCGGCGACCGCCACGTCGCCCACCCGGAGGTGGCGGCGAGGGATTCCCAGGCGCCGGGGTCATCCGCACCCCCTGCGGCTGCCAGCAGGCGCTGGCAGTGTTGGGACAGCAGGGTTGCGGCAGGGGTGCCGCGCCGCGCGACGTCGCATGCGGTGCGGCCCTTCATGTCTGGGAGGAAGGCGTCGGCGTTCTCCGCGAGGAGGTCGCCCACCGCGGCGGCGTGGTTGGCAGCGGCGGCGGCGTGGAGGGGTGTGGCACCGCTGGCGTCTGGGGCGTGTGTGTCTGCGCCGTGGAGGAGGAGTGCCTGCACCAGCTTGGTGTGCCCGGCGGTGGCGGCGCGGTGGAGTGGTGTCTGCTGCTTGGCGTCGAGGGTGTCGACGGGGCAGCCGGAGATGACCAGCGCGTTGGCGACCCCCTCGTGCCCCGCGGCACACGCGAGGTGGAGGGCGGAGCTGCCGTTGGCGTCCCCCGCCTGTACGTCAGCCCCCTGTGTGATGAGGCGTTGCACAGCCTCCTCGTCACCGCTCTTGGCAGCGGCGAGCAGCTCCTTACGCAGGTCGTGCGACTCACCCGCATGTGGGAGAAATGCCGCCGTGAAGTCGCTGAAGAGCAGCGTCACGCTCTCGTGGTTGTTGTCGGTGGCGAGCTGTTCTGCTGTCATTCCTGTGGATGGGTGGGGTGGGGGTCGTCAGAGGGGTGTGGGCTCCCAGGAGATGCGGCAGCGAAGGCGCGGGGTGGCTTTTCCACCAAGCTCTGCCATTCTGATACTTTTTGGGAGCTGAAACATTTGGAGGGCCCTGTGTGCTTCACCCCCCCCCCCCACCACCCTCAACTTCATTCAGAGGTCAACCTCCCGCCAGCCCTCAGTATCAAACACATGTGGGAACACGACAAAAAAGCAGACCTTCGCCGTTGACCAAGCTCCCCTCGGCGCCACTCTCCAGCAGACACATCGCTAAGGACGCGGAGCCCCGCTGCGCAGCGTAGTGCAGTGCGGTGCTGCCTGTGTGGGTGGTGGCACGGCATGGTTGGGGTGTTTGGTGCACACCATCAAATTTAAGGTCTGTGACATTGAGGAAGACCCACAAGCACGGGCCTTGATGTCCGACCCACGCTCGGTGCTGAGGGCAAAAGGTGTAATCCTGAACTCTCCCCCGACTGCCCCCTTTCTCTGAGACGTGGGGACGTCATCAAAGGAGACTGTAGATGAGAAAGCGCGCATCACCCCCCCCTATGATTTAGATTAGAGAGCCGCGGTTTGCTGCTTCTCACTGCGATGCAAAAATACTGTTCACTGCATAGCGCACACTGCGGTGTGCGCTATGCATCGCCACGCAGCCCGGAGTCATACCTTTAGAGTCCTTCATGTTGATGTGGCTGGGCTCCAGCTCCCCGCTGTCAAGCAGCGCCTGGGCTGAGTTGAGACAGCCGTGCTGCGCTGCACAGTGCAGTGCAGTGCATCCTGGGGTGGCAGGGTGGTGGACACGAGGAATATCGAGGCTTAGGGAATGGGCAAATAGGGCACCAAGCCGTGTACGAAGACCTCACAATAATGGGAGAAGTAGGGTTCAGGCGCAACGGCATGGAATACACGATTGTGTGAGTTTCGACAAACACGTAGGACGCGCTGCCGCCAAATAGGAAACAGGAAGCGACGAAATGCGGTCAACGCAGCTGGCGTGTGCGGGATTTATTGTGTGGTAGCACACACATGTATCCTGGGCAGATCACTGCATCCCAGTAGAAGGCCAGGGACTGTGTACACGTAGCGTACGAAGCTTCATACCATTCGCGTCTTTCAGGCGAGGGTCAGCGTTGCCCTCCAAGAGAGCAAGCACCACCAGCGTCTGGTTCTGCATTGCTGCAAGGTGCAGAGCCGATTTTCCTGCAGGGGTTTGATGTGTGGTGTGGCAAAGGCGGTGCCTTCCCAACTCTGACCTCAACAATGCTCGACTCTGCCATGTTGGCGGCAGCTGGGTGTGGAACCCCGCATGCCGGTCTGAGCAGGCGTGAAATAAGGTATGACCCACCCCACCCGTGCCGGAGTTTGCGACCCTGGCTCGGACCACAGATACATAGAGCTGGCTGGGGCATACACTGGTGACACAAGCAAACACACACAGGACACGCGAAGGAGACATACCGACACTATTCCTCGCGTTCACCTTGGCACCATGCTCGAGCAACATTGTGACTGTCATCAAGTTGCCGTTGTAGGAAGCGTAGTGCAGCGCGGTGACGCCTGTGATGGCAAACGTTGACAAGAGCAGGCACACGCAAGGAGGAGGAGAAATTGGCCAAGAATGGCGTGATGACGGACGTCATCGCCAGTCCGAAGGCCCTCTACGAGCGCGTCACATCAATGATGGTGAGTAAGGGGTTCTTCACGGAGGCGAAGGCCGCCGGCCTCCGTATTTCGGAGTTGGAGGTTGGGGTGGATGGCCGCCTGTGCGAGGACGTGGACGAGGGCTTTTTCCTGGGTGCGTGTTCCTCTGAGGAGGAAGTGATCGCGATGGTCACCCTCACGAAGGGCAGCTCCGCGTACTCGCGGAGGTGCAGGCCAAAGGCCGGTACTTGGTGCAGAAGACGGTGCAGGAGCATCTCCGTGATCTGTAATACGAGCTCGAGATCCACTTGGAATCACTGGAGATACCTGCTGCAGCTGGAGGACAGGCGGATGGCTTGACTTCCGTCAAGAAGGGAACGGGGCATGCTGCACCCACCAGGACATCACCCCGCGCCTTGTCGTTGTGCGACAGAATGTTGGGGCACAACAAGCCAGTGACTCGCTTCTGCACAAGACGCCTGACCGGGAGGAGGGCCTCCGAATGCAGAACATCGGGTTTACCTCAGAAAGTGCCCAAATTGCAGAACACACCTACAGCTTTGGCTGCGGCAGACACATCATGAGGTACACACCTTGACCATCCCGAGCATTGACATCAGCACCATCGTCGAGGCACAGACGAACATCAGCGAGATCACCATTCTTGGCTGCGAGCCGCAGCATGTCCGAAGGGAGTGTGTCGGCCATAAGGCTGCGTTGCCCGGGTGTGGCCCTGAGGGGAGGTGTGACGGGATGTCAAGACGTTAACAACCTGCCAATGGGTCGCACCTGCGACAAGCCAGAGGAGGGGTGGCTCGTGGTCGGCCCAGAAAGGCACTGCGAGAGGTCCGAAGAGCGGAGGGCTGGGAAGGGGGTGGTTCAGCTAAGCGGGTATCTTGTGTTGTGCGCTCCTACTCTTCGCCGGTGTGTGCAGGGGGCGTGTACTGTGCAACACCCGAGGGTGAGAGCCCCCAGCACACACCGCGGCGATGACGATGTTACAACTTGTACGACTTCTCCAGCGGCCCACCTTCCACACACCCTCCACGAGGGGGGGGCGGGTGTGCACAGTGATGCCTGGTAAATCGGAGCAGGTGGATATGAACAACCACAACAGCAGGTGGAAGTGCACAAAAAAATCTGGTGTGAGGCTGCAGCACCACATCAGAACACCGGAGACAAATGGGAACAAAGGCAAAGGGGGAAGGGATTTTGCAGCATGGCATGGAGGGGGCGAGGAGGGGGCCGGGCGATCGGCATGTCCTGTGCCAACAGCAAAAAGAGCGCGCGAAAAGCGCAGCGCCACTATTCTGCTGCGGCACTAGGACGTGTCGTCAACGGGGTGGTAGGTTAGAGTCGAGGGAGAAGATAGTGGAATGATCAGCGGGGGGGCCGAGATCAATAAGAAAGGCACGCACGAAGTGTAGGGAATGGCGGAAAAAACGAACGACAACTCAACCCGCCCGCTGGTCAGCCGGGGGAGGAGTGCAGGTCACTGACACGCACCCCTCCTCCGCCACCCTCGGACAGGAATGGGAAAAAAAAGACAAACGGCCAACGGGGTGCTGTGAGGGCACAGCGCCACGAACCAACGGAGAGGTAGGCAAGCATCACGCATCTGATGACAAGAGAGGCATGCCACCGGTGTCCGTCTCGCACTGGCAGTGAATGTGCAAGACGAACACCTTGTGTGAAGAGAGTGGGGTGGGTTGGGGAGGGTGAAGGGAGGGTGTGTGTGCCTGGTCACATGTCAAGCAGGAAAAGGAAAAAGGCATTCTTTCGAGTGCCTTTTGTGGTTTTGAAGCGGGGGGGGGGAAGGGTTTGTCGTGGGTTTGCAAAGCCCCTGCCGCCCAGAAGGTGATGGTTTGAAAATGAGTGCCGCGCCGAGTGCGAGCACGGAGGCGACGGCAAGGCATGAGGCAAATGAAACCCCATGCAAGTCATGGAAACCATGCACCACTAAGCACTGCAGTGGCACTTGTTAGATGAGTAGTCGTACTTGCAGCCAGCCTTCAGGCCGCTGACGACGCACAGCGACGACAGGCATGTGCGCGGGCTGCCGTGGAACGAGCTGCAGTCATCGGAGATAAAAGCAACAGGCGCCTTCGTCTCCACCTTCTCAGGACAGAAGCACTCACCAGAGAGCTCGTTGTACTTGCAGGGCACCTCCTTCCCAAGCTGCAGCAAGCCTGGGCACAGCGTGTTGACGCATGCCTTGTGCTGGAAGTTCAGGTCCTCGCAGCGCTGCGGGGCTGCGGTTTCGGGCGCCTTCGTCTCCACCTTCTCAGGGCAGAAGCACTTCCCGGTGTCCTCGTTGTACTTGCAGGGCACCTTCTTCCCAATCTGCACGAAAGCAGGGCACAGCGTGTTGACACATGCCTCGTGCTGGAAGTTCAGATCCTCGCAGCGCTCCACGACCGGGGCAGCGGTTGCTGGCGCCTTCGTCTCCACCTTCTCAGGGCAGAAGCACTTCCCGGTGTCCTCGTTGTACTTGCAGGGCACCTTCTTCCCAATCTGCACGAAAGCAGGACACAGCGTGTTGACACATGCTTCGTGCTGGAAGTTCAGATCCTCGCAACGCTCCACGGGCGGGGCGGGAGTTGGTGGAAGCGGTGTCGCCGGGGCAGGAGTTGCCGGTGCGGGGGTCGACGGTGTGGATGTGGCGGGCGCAGGTGTGGGTGGAGCAGGAGTTGCCGGTGCCGGTGTCGCAGGTGCAGGCGTCGCCGGTGCGGGGGTCGCCGGTGCAGATGTGGGCACAGCCGTCGCCGGTACAGGGGTAGCAGGCGCGTCCGTCTCGATTGCGCAAATACGGATGTTGTCCACACGCAGCTGCGCCTGCACATTGTTCGGGGGTGAGCCGGTCAGCAGTGGGTAGATCCACAGCTGTGCGTAGGCGGCAGTCGCGGTGTAGTCGAATGTGATCTCATCCCACTCGGGGTAGACCATCCCGTTGGAAAACATCACATCGCTTGGCCCGGAGGTCGGAAGCGATGTCGCAGTCTGCAGCACCAGCCCGTTCACTGCCCGGACGAAGAACTGCCCAGCCACGGCGTTGCCTGTGTTCACCCACATCGTCACGCGGTACAGCTGCCCACTGACAAAGGGGACGTTCGTCGCAATACCCTCACCGATTCCGCTGTGCGACCACATCCACGCAGACCGCAGTCCCTGGCCCGGGGCACCGCCAAACACGGAAGGGGTCCCGTGTGACACCGACCACCCTTGCATCTGCCCGTTCACCAGAGCCTGCCCGATGTTTGTGGTTGTGGTGATGATCTCGAAGCTGGGGTTCGTCACAAGCGTCGTCTCGTTGCACGGCGGGAGCTCGGGTGCCTCTGTGGTGGGCACAGGCGTTGCGGGCGCACCTGTTGCCGGAGCGGGGGTCGCCGGTGCAGAGGTGGCGGGCGCAGGTGTGGGTGGAGCAGGGGTTGCCGGTGCCGGCGTTGCAGGTGCAGGCGTTGCCGGCGCGGGGGTCGCCGGTGCAGACGTGGGCGGAGCGGGGGTTGCCGGTGCCGGCGTTGCGGGCGCAGGGGTTGGCGGTGCAGATGTCGGGGGTGCGGAGGTGGGGGGCGCAGACGTGGGAGGCGCAGGAGTGGCCGGTGCCGGTGTTGCAGGTGCAGGCGTTGCCGGTGCGGGGGTCGCCGGTGCAGACGTGGGTGGCGCAGACGTGGGCACAGCCGTCGCCGGTGCGGGGGTAGCAGGCGCGTCCGTCCCGATTGCGCAAATACGGATGTTGTCCACACGCAGCTGCGCCTGCACATTGTTCGGGGGTGAGCCGGTCAGCAGCGGGTAGATCCACAGCTGTGCGTAGGCGGCAGTCGCGGTGTAGTCGAATGTGATCTCATCCCACTCGGGGTAGACCATCCCGTTGGAAAACATCACATCGCTTGGCCCGGAGGTCGGAAGCGATGTCGCAGTCTGCAGCACCAGCCCGTTCACTGCCCGGACGAAGAACTGCCCAGCCACGGCGTTGCCTGTGTTCACCCACATCGTCACGCGGTACAGCTGCCCACTGACAAAGGGGACGTTCGTCGCAATACCCTCACCGATTCCGCTGTGCGACCACATCCACGCAGACCGCAGCCCCTGGCCCGGGGCACCGCCAAACACGGAAGGGGTCCCGTGCGACACCGACCACCCTTGCATCTGCCCGTTCACCAGAGCCTGCCCGATGTTTGTGGTTGTGGTGATGATCTCGAAGCTGGGGTTCATCACGAGCGTCGTCTCGTTGCACGGCGGGAGCTCGGGTGCCTCTGTGGTGGGCACAGGCGTTGCGGGCGCACCTGTTGCCGGTGCCGGTGTTGCAGGCGCGGGCGTTGCAGGTGCCGGGGTCGCCGGTGCAGAGGTCGGAGGCGCGGATGTGGATGGGGCAGGGGTCGCCGGTGCGCCCGTCGCTGCAGCCTCGGGACACCAGCACTTCTGCGTGTCGTGGTCGTACTGGCACGGCACGTGCTGCTGCGGCAGGAGGGAAGGGCACACGCTGTTGACGCACAGCTCCAGGTTCAGCCCTGAGTACTCGGTGCAAGACTCCGGGCACCCGCAGGACCCTGCCGCCACATTCCACACGCAGTACTGCACGCCGTTGGCACAAAGGTCACCCTCACACGTGTCCCGCGTGCTGTGCTTGCCACAACCCTGAGGCAGGGGCACAGGGGTGGGCTGGGGCACAGGGGTAGGCGCAGCCTGGGGGCAGCTGCACTGCTGTGTGCTCTGGTCGTACTGGCACGGCACGTGCTGCTGCGGCAGGAGGGAAGGGCATGCGCTGTTGACGCACAGCTCCAGGTTCAGCCCTGAGTACTCGGCGCAAGAGGTCGGACACCCGCAGGACCCTGCCGCCACATCCCACACGCAGTACTGCACGCCGTTGGCACAAAGGTCACCCTCACATGTGTTCCGCGTGCTGTGCTTGCCGCAACCCTGAGGCAGGGGCACAGGGGTGGGCTGGGGCACAGGGGTAGGCGCAGCCTGGGGGCAGCTGCACTGCTGTGTGCTCTGGTCGTACTGGCACGGCACCTGCTGCTGCGGCAGGAGGGAAGGGCATGCGCTGTTGACGCACAGCTCCAGGTTCAGCCCTGAGTACTCGGCGCAAGACTCCGGGCACCCGCAGGACCCTGCCGCCACATTCCACACGCAGTACTGAATGTCATTCTCACACAGTTGCCCTTCGCAATCTGTCAACGACCCATGGGTGCTGCACGGCTGTGACTGTGCCCATGCCGCGCTGGAAGCCAGCAGCATGACACTTACAACCCGGCTGACCCGCATCGTCACCATCTGACTGGTATGGCAATTCGCTCTTCTTTCTGTCGGTTGTGTTTGTTTTGGAAGTTGCTCCTGCGAGGGGTGGTGGTGGTACATGCCCGCACGGTGTCACCCCGTGGGAGCTGGGTGTATGTGCACAAGACGGGGGCTGGGCTGGGGGTGCACGATGCAGAGTCTTCTGTTGGACAGACACGGTGTAGTTTGCACAGCCTGTTGACACCTGTTGGCATCCGGGCCGTTTCACACGAGGATCAGCTACAGCGAGCCCAGTGGGTCAGGATCTGGGCAAAGTCGGGAAAGGTAGTGCGACACTCTCACTGTAGGCTGGCCGCGACAAGGAAGAGACGCAACGACACAAGGCAAGGGTATGTGTACCGGTGTTCGGATGTCCAGACAAGGATCCTGCCCGACAGGGTTTGCTCCTCCTCCGTTCGGGTTAGGTGTATCACCAGCCACGACCCTCCTCCGACGTTCTGGCATCACGAGCAAGGAAGCTACCCTGCACGAGCGACGTCCCGCTTATCACAGCCCCTCATCGAAATCAAGTCTCTGTGTATCTCCTGGCCTCTCTGTCTCCAGCCACTAATCACTAACCACCCCTCCTCCGACTCGATCTCCTGTGCTCCTGTGAAATGAATCACCTGCCGCCGAGACCCCTGTCTGGTTATATCCCCCGCTTTACTCGGTGTCAGAGCCTACCGCAAGCAAACCCTCACCCACCCTCACGGCTTGCCTCCTCCCTGCGGCACGGCCCCGTCTTTTGGGCCTCCTGCCGACGCGTCCCCCGCGCTCTTGGCTGCGAACACCACTTCTGTGGTCTCCGCTGTCCCCTTCGAGGTATCCGTGCTCCCCTGGCCTGCGTCGTTGGGCGACTGCTGTGTGGAGTCGTCAGGCTTACACATCTGGAAGCCGTGCTTCCCGCTGCCTCTATGGAACATCATTGCAGGGCGGGTGATGAAGGGGGTGTTGGCAGGTGCGCTGGCAAGATGTGATGTTGCCGTGAGTGTGGTATCGTGTTGATGTCTAAACTATATGGAGCTCCCCCTCACAACGAGGAGAACCCCACCAGTACTGCCCTGCTGTTGGGAAGCCATCTGTGTGCGATTAAATCACTGGGACTGCCGATCAAGATCGTGCGCGTTACCGCAAGTGGGTGACCTCACCTTTGTGAGAGCGGCCAGGCCCTTCTGGGACTGTTTGGCATATATCGAAACTTTGTGTTTCAACTACGCTTGAGGCGCGAAAACACGGGTGGTGCCGGAAGAAACATAAAGCGGGGGCTGAGGGGGGGGTGGGGTGGGGGTGGGGATGGGCAGGGTGCAGCCAGGAGTTTTGAGCATTATTGGTTTCGTTCCAACAGATAGGATTGCCTATTTTTTTGGACTGAGGGGACGTGATGGCCCATTTCCCAACAACGGCAGAAAAGGGATACGGCCACCGGGGGCTAGGCTGGGTGGTTACAATGCAGTGTTGTCCTGGTCACTGCGACAGGTGTGAGTCCGAACGTTAGGCGGAAGCAACTCACCTGCGCGACCATGCAGACCCGGAGCCCCGCTTCTCCCCCTTCGACTGCCGGGTAGAGGCCAGACGCCGCGACACGGCCTCTGCTGTAGGCGGCACCACAGGCCTGCCGCCTGTCAGAGACGAAGCACTGCCAATGCGGTCCCACGCAATGGTCTTCTTCTCTTCCCCAAAGTGCCCATCGTACCTGCAAATAAAAGGTGTCGGAGTGTGTCGGAGTGTGTGGGAGTGCACAGCAAAGGAGCAAATGACACGCGGGGCAACTCGAAGACCACCAGCAGCACGAGGGGCAACACAACCAGAACAACCATACCTCGTCACAGGTGACATTGTCGCCGGGGGGTAGATGACACCACGCCCACCACCCTTCTGGACGTCGAGGCGCATCCGCTCGTCAATCTGGTCGCCGCGCAGCTTGCGGATACCCGCCTCGATCATCGAGGTGTTCAGTTCGTCCTGCGAGATGTGCTGCCAGCGCTGGCCCTCGCACCACGCCTCGTATTCATGCTTCTTGCTGTCCAGCACGTGGCGCACAGTCTTTTCAAGACCACGTTTGTAGGTCCATCTTTCAATTGCTGCCGAAATGAGTTGCTGGTTCTTCGGAGACAAGTCCTGAAGGTGCACGCCGCACTGCCGCGCGTAGGTAGGGATGAAGATCAGCTTCTTCTCCTCCACCGCGGGGAGAGTCCCCCCCGCATGCCGCGAGAAGTTGTAGTACGACCTGGCCAGCGTGTCCAGCGACTCTGCGTCCGGAAGCACCTCCTCGGAACGCATGTCGAAGAAGAGCCGCTCCACATCCACAAACCGCTCGGCCTCCGCATAGCAGCTGAGCATCGCACGGAAGCTCGACAGGGGCAGGCGCACACCGCTAGAGAAGCGCAGCCACGACCACAGGGAGTCGCACTCTGCCATGCGGGTGGTCAGGCCCAGCGCCATCAGGGTTGTGTTGTAGATGCGAACGTTGGGCTGCACGTCCTCAAAGTGCATCCTGTCGTAGAGGTGATCGGGCACGCCCAGCGCTGCCTCGTAACCCGCACCCAGGTGCACAGTCATGAGGCGCGCGAAGGCTTTCTGCAGCACTCCCCGCTGGGTGCCCAGGTCACCACCGTCTATACTGCGCTTGATAACAGTGTACAGCTGCTCCGCTTCGCGGGTGCGCTGCATGCTGCTGAGGTTCCCCAGTCGCTTCAGCATCTCCATCCTGTTGCAGTCCACCACGTCCCGGAAGATGTGCTGCTGCACGTCAGGCATCGCCAGGCTGTCCATCACACGCAGCAGCCCCTCCAAAGGGATGCCTCCAGAGGTACGTGTGGCCTTTGCGAGGAACTCCACCATGTCGATGCCTTGGGAGATGTGCCCGTGGCTGATGAGCTTGCACGCATTGTCAATCGATGCCTGCACACCACCCGGATGCTGTGTGATCTCCTTCAGGACGGCCTCCTGCTGTGCCTCGAAGGCGAGGCGGAGGCGTGCCTCCCGCTGCCTGTCTGTGTCATTCGATGACTTGAACCCAGCTTCGCTGGTCAGACCCGACCCTGTGACGACCTTGATCGACACCGTCTGTGAGGTGGTGGAGATGGGGCATGCCGTGACAACACCGCTAGCATGGCATGGATTCTGTTCCCCCCTCCCCCTCCCCGTTGCACCACTGTTGCATCCCCTGTCTGTTTGTGCGCCAAACCCGGGCAAACCAAAAGCAACACCGCAGGCATGTTGTATTCTGTTGCCCAAGCGCTGCCTACTATCTTTTTGACACTAACAGGAGCCCTGTTGCAGTAAAAAAAACAGCACGCCTCACCTTCAGTCTGGCGGGTGCCGCCCTCAAAGCCCAGACCTCCCCCCCCCCCCTCCCCACCCATCTGTCCACACCAACATCATACCTCTTGGCCGAACCCTGCATACGAGGGGTCGATGTGGGCCCCGATGCGCAGCAGACCTCTGCTGTGCCTCAGCATTGTGCCACCCCCCGCCCTGAGAATGTCGATGGGATGTGGCAGGTGGGTGGCAGTGGTGGTCTGCCAGAGAGAGAGAGAGAGAGAGAGAGAGAGAGTTCCCTTGGTGCGAGCTGCACCGGGTTTACACAAAATGACATGTATGTGGTTTGCAAGCCTTTGGCACCGGTAAGGTTTGACACTAAGCACAGTACAATGCCTTATGGAGGTCATCTACGGAGGGGAGGGCTGTCCAGATCTCTGAAGGAGACGAATGAAGGCTCGGTGAGTTGGTTTTTAGAAATGGTTGTGTGGGGGTGGTGGGTGGGTGGGTGGGGTGTTGATTAGCAAGCGAACAGCGAAAATCGCCCATCTCGGACTCACCCTATCTCCCTCTCCGCTGAACTTTCCTCCACAAAGCAGCTCGGATCGACGTGAGGTCAGACAGAAGACTACAACATACTAAGACACGCCCCCCGCCTCACCCCAGCATCTGCCCACCCACCCGCCTTATCTTGTCCTGAAGGCGTTTCTTTCTTCCAGCTGGGCCTCTGCCTCCTTCTGCACCTGATGGAGAGAAGGGGAAAAAGACCGGGCTTGTTGCTGCGTGTGCGCCAGAGCCGAGGGCAAAACAGAAGCAACTCCCGCAGCCTTGCTGCGGAGGTTAACTGACTTAACTGACGTGCTGCCCGCAAGCGCTGCCCAACATCCTTTTTTTTGACACCAGCACAGCAGGACCCGGTGCTTTGGATCGCACGGTTTGGGCTATCTACCTCTAACCCACACAAGGAGGCATCCACAGGGAGCAGGGGGTAAGCGTGGTGCCTTGTGTGCAAGCCACTGGGTTGCAACAAAACATCTATTTTTATTTGGCAAAATATCAGTAACAAAAGAAGGGGGGTGGGGGGGGAGAAGGAGCCACGTCGCGGCACAAGAAAGTGGCGTTTTGCGAGAGGCAGACAGTCGATTTGGCAACTCCTGAGTTCCAGCCGCGCACTACCACCGCAGCTCTCCACCGAACATCGCCAGATTCAGGTCAAGTTAGGCGGTGTGAGGAGGGGGATGGGGGCGCTGTGAACAATGGGCGATAGTGGCGGGAAAAAAAAAGCGAAAACAATGCAAGGGCAACTGAAAATCGCTTTTCCTGTTTGACAGGGGGTGGGGGCCGGACGAACCTATCGATCGGGCCGTTGTGTTGTGCCAAAGCCGGGCAAATCAACAAGCAACTCCACCTGCAGCCCCCGCTGCGGAGACTGTTTTCTAAAAGCGCCGCCCGCTATCTCCTGCTGTCACCGACAGGAGGCGTGTGGTACTGGAGACGGCCAGAAAACGTGCATCACAGCATCGCGTCACGCTGCAGGTGTGTTTGGAGATGTAGTTCTGCCTCGACATGCGCCATCTTTGCCGCAAGGTGGTTCAGCTCCTCCCGCAGCGGGAGGGCCGGGGGAGGGACACCGATGGCTGCATCGCATAAACCGTTGTTAAAGCGGTTCCTGCCGGTGATATTCTCAACCTCGCTGCACTGTTTGGTTGTTTCGTCCGCCGTGTCCGTCGCACGCTCCAACGCGCGCTCGGTGTTCTTCTTGAGGTTCTTGTCTTCCTTTGCCGTCTTCTGCGCCTCGCTCTTGAGCTGCACAAAAAACTTCATCTTCTGATGGGTGAGGTACAGCAGCACGGCAACGCCGATCGCCCCAACAGCAAACAGACACAGCAGCACGACAAATGCAATCTCAAGCCCCGACACGGACTTGTCCTGCTCGGGTGCTATCTGGCACGTCGAATTGGCGAGCAGGGCGTAGACCTGCTTCCCCCCAACAGACCCGAGGTCCAGGCAGCGGTTGTAAATAATGGGGACTTCGGGGGCGGCTTCCAGCTGCTGCTCGACAGACGTTGTGCTGTCCAAATCGCAGAACGCAGCGGGTTGCTCATATAGTCGTATGCGGAAGGAGTCCCGGAGAGAATTGCACTGCGCCACGGCCTGCGTGTAGCTGGATAGGCTGCACTCTCGGCAGACCAGCGACGGGTCGATAGCCGCAGCTATGAAAGGGAAAAGGTCGGAGCTGTTCCACGCAACCCCGTCATGAGCAAACTCATTTGGCACCGTCGGTGTTGTGGTATTTACGGACAGCTCCTCTCCCCCCGAGATGGTGGCAGAGAGCGTCGCAGACATCGTCGCTGTCGGCGTCCCCAGAGTCTCGGTCTGGGTCAGGGACAGTGTTTCTGTCAACGTTTGCGACAGCGTTAGGGTATCCGTCGGCGTTGACGTGGGGCTGATTTGCGTCGCAGATGGTGTTTGTGTTGGAGTCCGAACAGCGTGTGTCAGCGTTGCAGACGGGGTGGGGGTTGCAGACGGGGAGATCCGCACCGGATTGTGGCTGAACACAGCACACTCCAGGCAACGACACTGCGCATCGGCACGGGCTACCATCCTCCCGAGCGGGGCGCTGCACTCCGAGTCGTCGAACAGCAGCGCCTCCACAACATCATGCGCTGCACCACCTGCCGCCACCACGCACAGCATCCACATCACACCAAACGCCGAAGAATGCAAAGGCAGGGGATGGGGTGCACGCCGCGACACCCCTGCGGGCCTCATCGTCTCCCCTGCCGCAACGCAGCACGCCTCACAGACGAGCTGACCCCCCACCCTCCTGTTGAACGAAACCTTCCTGCGAGTCGGGGCAGCTGACACCACAGGCCACCCCTCCGCTAGCGATGGTGCAGAAGTGCTCACCGCAGGTGTCTGGACCGCATATCGTTGTATGTGTCGTGTCGCTCTGCAAAAGGAGTGCTGTGGGTACAATAGAAGCAAGCAGCATGCGCGCCTGGGAGGGAGAAGGACTCTTCTGGGCCACAAACTCGAGGTTGCAACAAGGGGGCAACAGGGGCGATGCCGCTGGGGGTTGGAAGAGGAGGGGTGGGATGGGATGGGGGGTGGCAGCGGGCAGTTCAGCCGTAGAATCCTGATATAACGGATGAAGGGCACTATGGTGCTCTCAAATACACACACACACACAACGGACAAACACGCACACTACACACAGCCCCGCTGCTCTCCAAGACAGCGGTGCTGAGTTGGGAGGCGAATCTTGTGCGTACAAGGAAGGTTTGCTAAGAGAGATACTAAACTCGTGACACTCCAGGACTTTGCGAGCTTTGGTTTGTTTTGGGAGGGGGGTATTCTTGAGGGGGGGGGGTTTGGGGTTTTACCTACCGACACATTCTTCACCGCACAATAAAATATTCCACCCCACCCCACACCCACCACCCTCGGCGCAAGAATCAGAGCGGTGTCTGTGTTGTGGCGAAGGAAGATACACCGTTGCTGTGTCCTGCGCGCAACTTTAGCTGCAGTGTGCTTGCCCGAGGGAGGACTGCCCCTCGCAGGGCCACAGTAAAGCCAGGCCTGTTGCATATAAAGACGCAATCATAGACTGGCGAAACGTGGCGCACCGCGCGGAAGAGTCGGGTGGGGAAGGTGAGGTGCGGTGGGGTGCGGTTTGCATAGATCCGTCCTGAATACAGCCCACCTCACTCCAATGTGAGAAGAGAGGTGTGAAAGGAGACAAGACAAGACGGGGGAGAGGGGAGGGGTGGCGAAGGGGAATGCGGTAGGTATACATGCCTTTCAATTGCTTTGGCATCGGGTAATCACAAGCCACAAACAAAACAGCTCACTGGTTTGGAGGGCCCTGCATTGTTCTTAAGAAAACCCCCCCCCTTTTCGGTGTTCTCTTCCCAAGGTTCTTTATTCTGGAGAGGTGTTGTCGGGGGGCTGTGTGGGTGTGGGGTGGTGGTGGTGGTGCTGAGGGTCACATTTATTTTGGAGAAAATGCCACTGTGGCCGATGTTCTTTCAGGGAAGGTGGGTTTTTGTTCCGAGCGGTGGGGGAGGGGTGGTGTGGAAACGTAGAGAAAGCAGTGGGGGGTTGTTTGGTTGGTTGGTTTTAAGAAAGGGGGGAAAGTGTGTCCCTCGCAGGGTTTGTTCTTCACTTCTGGCGCCCCCCCCTCCCCTCCCCCTGTGCTTTGATTTTGCTCGTTTTTATCTTTCTTGAAATCAGATTTCATCTTTCTGATCGAGTAGGTATTGTTTTTGCTTCTTTCGAAATATTGCCTAGTCGATCAGCCACAGCAGCCAATCCCCATACGAGAAGAGAATTGAACGCGCGCAGAATTCTATCCCACACCTGACAAGCAAACATGCCGTGGTAACACAAGAGCGCACACAGTGTGGTGTAGGCGAGCCGGGGTCATAATAAATAGCAACCCCTGTGCACTTGGAAGATCCGGGTATTGCAGAGGCGACCTTCGTCAGGGTCCTTCGTACATTCATAGGAACGTACGCACCCTATCAGATGAACTCCTAGCGTGAAGGGGACTCGGTTGCAGCGAGGGGTGTGGCAACGCTGTGAAGTGACAGAGAGAGAGGGGGGGGGGGACAATCAAGAAGGGGCTTATCATGTCGACAGAGCGAATCACGCATGCATTGCACTTCTAATGATGTAAACGATGCACTGCAGCGCATGCCACAACTCGTCTTCTTCTTCGCTCTAGAAGCAGGGGATGGTATATTCTTTCCGAGTATATTGGGCGCCTTCGGGTATTCTTCGGGCTGGGCGGGGCTTCTCTGGGTGGGGGGCAGGGGGAACAGGCTTCCCTGTTCCCTCAGGGGCCGTGGCAGCAAAATAAACTCCAACACATACAGCACTGAGACAACCAGTGGCAATGCTGGTGAAATCAAAACGAGAAGGAGTAGGAGCAGGCTCTCGGACGCGAGGCTGGGGACGCCACCCGAAAAAAAGGGGACTGGGGAGCTGAAGGTGGAGGGGGACACCCGCCATCTTTTTTTTGGTCTTCTCCTGTTTGGCTGCCCCAGGGTTCCCCAGGGTGACGACACACACAAAAATGGCGCCACCTCTCAGCCGAGAGAAAGAAAACTTTTTGATTCTCGAAAGATGGCCGTGATGAAGAAAACATGCAGAACAGCAAGAGTGGGCGGGGGAGGGCGAAAGGGCAGAGAGCGACACACAAACAGATAGACTCAAGAGAGAGAGAGAGGGGGGGGGGGAGGAGCGATACCCCATCTGCTTCGCAGCCAAAGAGAGGCTTTTGTGCACACAGCAGCAGCTGCCCCCCCCCATCCCTTCTCTCGCCTTTCTTTCACAAACTCGTCGGCCCAATAGTACCCCCCCCCCCTAGCCTATCCCGCTCAAGGAAAACATATAGGTGGACACACAGGCGCGTCTGTGCTATTTGAGCACATTTGCACGCCTGTTGGTAGTGAAAAGACCGTCACACCGAACCAACGGAAAGAAGGGGGGATATGAAGGGTGTGGGTGTGGGGGTGGGGCACTTGCCCCCAGAAATAGCCAGTGGTCTCAGGGAAAGACCAGGGGAGGTTTTTTTTTGACTTTTTGACCACTCTGCTGTGCTCCGCCGGCATTTTCCTGGTATTGGACGGTTTGTAGGCGGCTTTTTCCCGTGTTGTGCGCCGGTACTTCTCCGGTGTTTTGCCGGAACACAGGGACTTGCCATATCATGTGGAGGAGCCCCAAGGAAAGGCGGGCTGATAAGTAAAGTTCAAAACAAGACTGGATGTTAGTATTGTGAGAGGGGGTGAACGGCAGAAAGGAATCAGGGGAGTGGGGGCGGAAAGCTGCTTGTGTCCTCGACGAAAAAGGGGGGGGGGGTGTCCGAGGGCATTGCTTGATCACATGGGCATTTCGGCAGGCAATCTGCCGCTGCCTTCGCTTTTTTGTGGAGGAAAGCCTCGGAAATGTCGGGTGCCAAAAGATACTCTTCATGATGCAGTGAGGTCTCATGTACAGTGACGCCAGACGTTGGAATTCATAATGGGTGACCCCCACAGCAGCACGGTGATCACAACGAGGGATGTCCCGGGAAGTTTCTTGTTCTAGATTTTTCTTCAGAATCGTTCGATACAGTACGGATTCTGGCGGGAAACCGCTCACAACACCCTCGGCACACTGCTGCTCGCTCTTCACTAATGTGATACCATTTGTATGCGCTGACGCCACACCACAAAACAAACCGTTCTGCCTGACGAAGGGTGGTGTATATTATGGCTCGCACAAATGGATGACACTCATTTTTTCCGCCTTTCCGTCCACTCCCATCAGGGTTGGTTCTCTTGCGGCTCGTTCGATATGAGGGGTTGGGAGGGGGGATCTTCAAACCCGAAGCAGGTTTTGTGAGTTCTCCGCCATCTGCATTCAGGCTCTGCATCATTTTTTTTGCCGAGCCAGATCGCTGGTACTTGTTTTTGTGGCTTCTGATGTTTGTGCAATCAAGGCGCACATGGCTAACATCATGGCACCGATTTGGGTTGATTTTATCAACCACGCGGGATTGGTGGTGTGTCTGGCAGATTCCCAACCCGCCAGCATTTGCCGTGTTATTCAGACGACCGTAGGCTGGGTGTTCATCAGACTCTGTCTGGTAAGAAGAGACACACAGGAAGGCAAACAATGAAACGGTGTAAGTCGAGGAAAACGGTGCAACTGAGTGGTTTTGACGATGATGGGATGGAACTCAGAGTCACGCGAACCACGCTGGAATAATATGACGGGGGGAAGGGGCTGGGTCTTTGAGAATCACGACCACCCTTGGGGGGAGGAAGGTACTTTTATTGCGTATCCGTCAGGTGGACCACCGGGTGGGGAGAGATCCGGTGTGAGGCACTTGGGTCCGTCCAGGTGGGCAGGGGGAACCTGGGGGCGGGGGGCCTCAAAACCCGTCTACCAGTGCCGCTTCTAATCTCGTCGGTCTTGTCCCAACCACCACCAGCCAGCCCAGAACGCCCTGACGCTGCGACCTCGTCGATTTTTCCGTTTCGCCCATCCGCCCAACTCCGCCAACCCAACCAGCCCTACCCTTTCTCCCAGTCAGGGCGGTACTCACACGAGCGGCAAAGCGCTGGGGGAGGGGGGGGGGGGGGGACATCAATAGGGGAGGGGAGGGGAGGGGGGAGGAAGGGAGGGGAGGAAGGGGGGGGGGGTTATGTTGTTTCTAACCCAGACCTGCTGTGCAGAGCCCGGGGGAGGGGGTGGCCAGCCCCTGTCTAACCATTCACAACGGCCACCTGCACACATCTATGAAAGGGGGGGGGGGGAAGGTCCCGGGGGGGGGGGGGGTGGTGGGGGTGGGGACGCTGCTCCGCCTACTCGCCCCGCTCCACCTCCGTCTGCAGCTTGCGCATGTAGACGCGCAGGCTGACCCCCGGCTCCCTCGTCTGGTTCCCGGGCTCGGCCTGCGCGCCCCCTTGCAGGATGCGCGCCTGCAGCCACTCCGCCGCTACGTCACCTGCCACCCTGGGCGAGAGGGGGCAAAGGCCATAGCTGGGGTGGAAGCAGTGCCTCCACGCCTCGACGGTGCGGGGGATGGCTCCTCCCATCGAGACGCAGGGGGCCATGCCGCGGGCCCGCGCTACCACCCCCTCGGCCCAGACACGGGACGCCGCAAGCTCCTGCAGAGCGGGGATGTTCGCCGCGGGCGTCTCGTCGTCCCCGTAGGCGTCGATGGCCTGGAGGTCGTCCTCGGGCTCCCACACGTTCGCCGGGTCGTCGTCGAACTCCATGGGGCCCGCCGCGTCACCCTGACGCAGCTCCTCCAGGCGTCTCGAGGACGCGGCTGTCCGGCTGCGGCGCTGCCCGTCCCGGCGGGCCTGCGCGGCGTTGCGCATCATCGTCGCAGCAACCCCCTGGATCCCGCCAGCCCCACCGGGGGCTGTTCCGCCAGAGGTGCCAGAGGGGGCTGTGTTGAAGGTGTGGGAGCCTCCGCCCTGGCGGCGCCGCGCGGCCTGAGCGGGGCCAGACGGCTGGGCGCCTGCCGCCGTGACCGGAGCCGCAGAGGGCACACCAGAGGGGGCTGTGTTTGAGGTTTGGGAGCCTCCGCCCTGGTGGTTCTCTGTGGCCCCCGACCCCGACGGCGGGCACTCTGCATGTTGGGCCTGCCCCTGCATGGGGGCTGGGGCAGCCCGGGAGGCACTCTCCGCCGGGGGCACGCTGTGGCCGTGGGTCGCGGAGGGCGCACCAGAGGGGGCTGTGTTTGAGGTTTGGGAGCCTCCGCCCTGGTGCATCTCCACGTCCTGGCCGGGAGCGACCGGCTCCTCCGCCACTTCCTCCTTCACCCGCGTTGGATGGTGCGCAGCCCCCGACGAGTCGTGCGGGGCACTCGGCTGCCTGGGCCCCATCGGCGTGTCGTGCATGCGGCTCGGGATGGGCTTCCGCCGGCGGGGGCGCGCCCGGGCGGACTCCAGGACCTCCCGCAGATCCGGGGTGACCGCGGGTTGCTCCGCAGGGTCTGGAGCGTCGACATCCACCGCCACCCGGTCAATGTAGCCTGGGCACCGCTCACCCCGCACTGCGCATGACGCGCACACTTTGCGCCAGCATCTGCCACACGCGTGATGCCTCGCGGAGCGGTCGAACGGGCGGCGGCACTTCTCGCACTCCTCCACCTGGCCCGCCGAGCCCCCCTGACGCACCATCTGCATGGGACTATCACCATCGCACCCCGTGACATCCGCTGCCATCGGCTTCGGGGGAAGACCCGCCAGGTGCTGACGCATGGGCTCCGGCATAACTAGGGGCACGTAGTGCCCATGTTGCCCCCCCGTCCTCCGCAGACAGTGGGCGTCCACCACTGCACCCGCACCTACTGGGGACAGAAGCATCGGCTGGTGGTTGTCGATGAGCACGAGGACGACGCATCTGGTCACGCGCGCAGCCGCCGCCAGGGCGATGAAGTCCGCCCAGGTGCGCACGTCGTCGCTCCCTGCGCGCATCATCTGCTCGGCCCACTGGTTCGGACCCTCCTCCACCCGCATCCGGAGGTCCGGGTCGCGCATCGCCCTGCGGACTGCCTCTTGGCGCAGCCACCCGCTGGATTGCTTCACCGATCGGGCACCCAGCGTGGCCAACGCATCAAAAGCACAGTCCCCCACCCGGAACGACCACCCGTCCGGCTCGACCAGGCCCAGCCGCGCCTGCTGCTGCAGGGACGACAAGCTCAGCCTCCCGTCCGTCTGGCCGCGCCACTCCAGCAATTGGGCCAGGGGGTCAGCCGCCACCCCACCCGCCGGCTGCGGGAGGTCCCCCTCCGCGGGGGGAGGCGGCGGGCGTGGGCGGCGGGGAGGGGCAGGTTCGGGTTCAGGGGTCGGCTCCTCGGGGCCCGCCGCGTCATCCGGGTCACACATGAAATCCTCCGCGTCCATGTGCCCGTCGAAGTGTGGCGCGGGGGCCAGGTCCGTGTCAGGCGCGAAGAAGTAGTCCGGCTCCACGCCCACCAGCGGATCCGGCAAGACCCGCTCCCGAGTCTGACCAGAGCGCAGGTCCGTGCACAGCGCCCCCCTGCGGAGCGACGACCGCCCCACCGCCCGCATCAACGGCACCACTATCCGCGCCGCCCAGGAACGAGTGAGCTCGGCCCTATCCCCCAGCTTGTGGTCCACCGCGAAGCTGACCAAGTGCCTGAAGAGCCGCACGGCCTCCGGACCCATCCCGCCCGACTGCTCCAGGGCGAACGCGGAGAAGGCGATCTCAACCTCCTGACACCGCGCCCCGTGCTTGCGATGCTTGGATGCTTCAGCCCGCGACGCGGTGTACCCCCGCGCTCTCGCCGCACCCTGCCTCGCAGACTCCGCGCACGTCGACCACACGGTCACGTCGATCGCCCGGCCCCGCGACTCACCTATGCCGCACGGGAGGAACACGTCAGCCGGCTTGCCCCCGCCCAAGAGGAGGTGGTTGGGCTCCAGCTGGGGGCCGAGTCCCGCGTCCCGCGCCAGCCCCAGCACCCCGAGCTTCACCGCGTCGTGGCGCTTGATGCGGTCCGCCGATGCCTGGCAGCTGAACACATGGGCGCCCAAGACGTCCATGGCGTCCCCGCACTCGTGGCACCGCGACCCAGGGGCGAAGACGACGAGGCCCAGGCGCAGGCGAGCCGCCACTTGGTACTCCTCCCTCCCCATCGCAAACTGTTGTTCTGGCGTCACCGTCACCCACGCCCCTGCGCCTGGGAGGGACGCGGACAACTGACGCCCTTTACTCAGCACGTCAGCCTCCGCCAGTAGGGTCTCGTGCTGCCGGCTGATGATCGCCTTTTATTGGGGTGCAGAGAGACAAGGAGACAAGCCTCACACGACTGGTCAGCACATGCAGCAGTCAGGCGGCAATGCAAAACAGATGTTGAGCAACACTGCCTCATAACCGTTGACCGAATGCTGCAGCGCATCTCCAGTGCGGTTTGGCATGGCACGGAAGGGAACTTTGAGCAAACTGCTGGCCACTAGAAACAAGGGCCCCAACTACAGCATCCCTTCTGTGTTCTCCTCTCTCGGCAACGTTTATCGGATATCGTGCCCAGCACACACCCCGCCCTCAGAGCCCATGTTCTGATTGGAGGACTGCAGTGGGGCGATCAGCCCTCCGAAAAAAAATACAGACCCTGCATTTGCAGGCTTGCACCATCCTTAAAATATTCCTATTCAGGCAGTGCCAACCCTCGACAGGGCTGCCGCCCTCACTGTGGGTTCTTAACGACGACCAACACCTCCCTGGCGTGCAGAGAGGGCCAGACAAGCGATGCGCACATCGGTTCGGTGGTGGTGGGAGAGAGGGGGGGGGGGGCGAACGATACTTGGGTCCGGGGGCTCCGCTGATATTATGAGCGAACAAAAAGAAGGAGGCTTTACTTTTGACGTGGAATTTCCAAACTCTTGGAGCAGGCGCAAAAAATACACCCACCTCCCTGCCCCCACCACACGAGAGCGAGTGCCACAACGCGAGCCTTCGGTGAAAGTGGATGGTTGATGTGCAGTGAGGCGCTTGAGAGAAGGTCACATATGGCTGATGCGAGTTCTTCTCTTGCGTTGGGTCGGTGTTGTAAGAGGGTGGGCGGAGAGAGAGAAAAAATAGAGATATAGATGGTGAGGAACACTGCAGCGAAACTTCCGTTCAACCTGCTTCTTGGCTTGATCTTCCGGGTTCTCGGCGCACCAAAAAAAAACCCCCCCCCTACCGCCTGGAACCGTACAAGGTTCACCTTTAGGGGTGACACCGACTCCACAGGCAGGAAAGAGCCAAGAAAACGTGTGAGGAGCTGATATTTCTCAATCATCGGGCAGTTCAGCCCTTTATGAACGAATTTGAACAATGTTTGTGTGCACAAACCTCTTCTGGGAGGAACCGTCCCCGTCTGTTACAGGAGGCTGGTCCCTCTGTTTTGGTGCGACAATCACAGGCACTGCTACACTACTTTCTACTTCACGCCTCTCTCTCTGTCGTGCACTCCATCTGATACGTGAGTTCCAGGCACCACCCGCCACAGCCCAGATCAAATGAGGTCAACCCAGTGGGGGTAGGGCGGGGTTTGGGTTGTCAACAAAGGGTATGAAGAACAGCTCACAGCTATCGACAAAAGAGGGGCAACACAAAGTGTGGTGGGGATAGGGGGGAGTCTTCGGTCGGACATAAGACACAAAACATCAATATCAAAAACGCGTCTCGTGGGAGATGGGGGTAACTCAGCCACCGCTTTTCCGTTGCATTAGGCACCGTTCAGTGCAAAAGCTGACGTACGGAGGGGCGAAGGCAGGGAGCAAAACACCACTCGTTGGCCTGATGAAGGGTGGTGTTTGTTCCGTTCGCCCCCCTTCCAACCTTGCAAGAAAACTGTTGTTGCAAGTGGTAGAAAAACAAATACGCACAGGGAAGTCGTCTTCTCTAGTCCTCCCTTGACTCCCTAGTCGCACCGAAGGTGCTTAAACAAGTTTACTGAATGCGATTGGGGCGAGTCTGTAAGGGGTGCAGGGGAGAGCATTAGCGTGGGGGCGGGGGGTGGTGGTGGTGTGTGGTCTGGGGCGGGACGCGGCTGTGTTTGCGAAGCCTTGCGATGTCCAGAAATACCCCAGCACCCCACACCACAGGGAACCGCGACAGTTGTGGGTGTGCTGTCCAACACAGCCTCCTCGATGGGTTGAATGCTGCAGCCACAAGGGGGGAGTGGCCACACTTTCTTGCCAAGCTCCTGTCAGAAACAGGACCACCATAAAATACAGCGAAATGAGCACCAAAAGGCAATCACAAGAGAGTAATCCTTCGCACTTGATGTGTTCTGAACGATACAATGCAATGTCGAACAAACACGTATGTGTGACTCAACGCAACAGATACCAGAGAAGACCGCACTAACTCCCCACTGGGAGGAGTGCATAGACGAGGCGAGAAGGAGGTGCGACCGTTATGGCGAAACCCCTCTCAGATATTGAAGCACTTCTGGATGCATCATGATGGTGTCGCACAAATCAGTGGCCATCTTAGTGTGGCGACGGCCAAGGCTGATGGAACCCCGTTGGGAATGCGGGTGTATAGCAGGACCCCGTGTGGGGGGAAAACCCAAAATAGCAAATCATGAATCCCTGTTGAACGCACAGAGAGAAAGGGCGGGACGGGATGTTAAAGCACACAGGTCAGTGTGTGTCTTGGGTACAGCTTGCCAAAGGAATAGTACAAGGGGAAAAAAACGCACGTCAACGCACTGAGCATCTGCTCTTGACAATACACACATGTGCAAAAACCCCGCACATTTTCAGCTGGTGCGGCCGGCAGGAAGGAAGCATTCGCAATGAAAGAATCGGTGTCGTTGGTTTGCCTCGCCTCATCCAACAAACTTGGGGGGCGATCGTGTTTGTTAGCATTCGAGAGTCTGATGAAGAAACAAAGCGCAGCGGTGTGTGGACACCGCAGTGCGCAACCAGCAAAAAAGGAAGGATATCTCTCACGGCACGCAAGCTAGTTTGTGGCTGGCCAATCCATCCTGCGCAGTTCCTCTCCGGGGGCAGACAAAGTCGTGCCAGATGGAAGCTCCATGGATCTAGCGAAGCTCCATGAATTGCGAATACAATTCACCATTCCTTTGGTGGTCTTCTGCCGGTTTTCTTTTAGTTCATTGTTAGCAAGTCCGAAGTACTGTAGTTTCCACTACATGTTGTATGTCATCGCAAAGAGAACATAAGATGAGACAAGGTATACCTTGATGGGCCATGCAGGGTGAGTCTGAGGATGGGAGGGATGGATGAATTGGCGAGACGGCATCTGGGGAAAAGCGAAAGCCAGGGTCCTTCTGTTGGGACCCGCGTGCATCTTGTTCGTCGGTGCGGATAGATCGCCTTTCCCCTGCCGGTTAATCGAGTCATTTCGCAAGAAAAAACAAGTGCTACAAATCGAAGGGGTTGCCCGATTCGCTCCCGCAAGATTTTTTTGTGGGAAAATGATCAAAGAAATGGAACACGCTCGGCCCTACGAGCCGATTCGGGAACTTGGCAATTTGGCACGGGTGCTGCAGTGCAACACCTGCCTGGTCAGAGGTTTGCACACGAATCTTCGCCTGCTTCACCATCATCTCACCAATCCGCGGACTTTCCGTCAGTCGACACGGGCTTCTGGGTCATGTTTCACCTGCTGTGAATAGCCTTGCAACCGACACCCGGAGAAGGCCTTCTCAGAGACGGCTGAGCGAGTTTCAAATCCTGATTGTTGCCTTCGGGGCTGGCCTACGACAGCCTCGGGAACAGCCAGCAGTTGATGTGGTAGCCATGAGGAGGAACTGTCGGCAGCGGAACCGCACAGGAGTTCGGCATCCGATCATCGGTGCAGGACGGATCACAGGAAGCAGCGATGGGCACGGAGGCCCCCCCAACTGACACTGGCGGAATATAGAGCTCACGACTGTTGGGCCGAAAAACAACGAAGGAGATTTTCAAAATTTTCAAAAAGCCACCACCGGGAGACCCCTGGACCTACACAGCTCATTGGTTATTCCAAAAAGGGTGTATTGTTACGCACAGATCGCAGAAAAAGGCTGGACCACAATGCAAGCGACAGCGGGTATGCGCCGGTTCAGAACATCAATGAGAGCCCGCAAGAAACGGCAACCAATCGATGCCCCGCACTGGAGCTGAGATCTGGAGCCTGCTTGGGAGGAAAAGGGTTCAAATCGCACAGATTATGTGTGGTCGTCACTAGCCATCCAGAATAGAAACCTCTTTTTTAACTTCTTTGAGCCCCGGAACAAAATCCGGCCCCTCTGCATAGTTGCTTATCGTTCGGTGTGTGTCGGGACGCCGGGTATGCCGCAGATGATTCAGGCACCCCAGTGTCGCAGGGCGTGCTGCCCTCTACCGACTCTCAAATGATTACCTTGACATGATGAACGTGCCTCACATTGTTGCAATGTGAGTGGGGACGAGAGTTACAGTTGCGGAACTCTGTTTCTCTTTAGTTTAGGACTTTGAGGGTGTCGCAGGGTCAAGGCTGCACTTCGCAAAATAAGACGTGCCCGGGGGATGAGAGGTGATGCGAAAGACAACTGGCATGGATGAAAATTGTTGACAACGAAGGGAAGTAACATGTCACTATGTTTCCCGTACTGTGTTTCTTAACCCTTTAAGTCCCAAGGCGCAATATATTGCGCCTACACTTTCGGTTCACATTTTGTTAGCACGCATTTTTGTCTTTTTGGCAAACCCTGGGCACCATGAAAAGGGTTTGGACAGTTCTTTTCACGACAACAAAAATCGACGAGATATCTGTCTGTCGGTTGCCCGCCGTCAACCCTGAGAATCTGGGCCCAGGTCGGGTTTTCAGGTGAAAACAGCATTCTGGGCCCTTGGCTTTCTGTGCACACCCCAACAAGGTCTGGCATACTTTGCCGGGGGTCTTTGTGCCCGACCCTGGCCATCCGGTAAAGGGGACTCGAGAACCTTTCCAAGGAATCAAGACCCGCCCAGATACACCCCGATGTGGTGCACGTGTCAACTGAAGGCAAGGGAGTGCCTGATTGTCAATTCCTCGCCTGTCAAATGTACCTGGGACCCCCCGTGTTTAAGTCCCCCCCTTGGAGACGATTTTCGGCCGGGGGAGACTTAAACACGGGGGGGGCGGACCTAAACGCAGGGGGGGCTTAAACACGGGGGTGGCACGGTGGAGACCAAGAAGACCTCTTCCGCTTCCGTCGTAGGGGGTTATTCTGGTACGGATGGACTTTTGGCACCCCCCTTTTCGACTCTGACAGCACCTGGAGGTCACCAGGTGGCCTCGCGGCCACTTGATGACCCTCCAGACCGGCCCACCCCCGTGTTTAGGTCCACCTGTGCTTAAGTCCCCCCCTGCCAGACCCCCAGGGGGGGACTTAAACACGGGGGTAAGGGAGGGGGACTTATACACGGGGGGTCCCAGGCATGAGTGATATCTTATCCTGGCTTTGGGCCGTGCCCAGATTGAGCCAAGCTAAACTAGAAGAGTGTCTGATCTACTTGGGGAGAACATATTCGAGGCGCTTCTCTCTTCCGTGCGCAGTTGCAGCACCGAGTAGTCTGCAATAATACGAGACGAAGGGTGCTGTCCTCTCTGCGGCGACATCTGGTCGAGAACTCCGAGGAGAGGGTAGACGGACACTGGCTGTCGGTGGCGGGATCACGGGGTAGTAGAGCGAGCGCAGGGCGACATCTCTGCGAACACTCTCTCTGGTTCAGCACTGCTGCGAATCACAACAGTTGCTCTTGCAGCCGTCTGAGACAGACTTCCTGCGAGTGATTGAGGAAATAACCCCTTTTCGGGTGTTTTCCCACGGTTTGAAAGGGAAAATAGGCACTGAACATAGGCAAAAACCGCCTTGCCCATTCAGTGGCTTCATTCTCAGTCTTTTTGGCCGAACTTTTTTTTTCGTCGATGCAATTTGACTCGTTCTTTCCAATAACGCCATCTTCGGATGACTTTTTGGGGAGCCCCGGCACCCAAAAATTTTTGCTTTCGAAAATCTGCCGTTTTGTCACCCTCAAAATCACTGTTTGTTGGCCGTGCGAAAAAAGAGACATTTTTTTCGGGGCCAAAAAATGGCCATCGTGGAATCTTTCAGTCAAACGCGTTCATTTACGGCCAGGGTCGGGCAGAAAAACGAAAATTGAAGCAACTTGGTGTCCAAGGAGAAAAATCGGCCAAAATGGCCCAAAATAGCCTTGGGACTTAAAGGGTTAAGACGTTGAACCTCGAATCAACGGCAGACACATCATCACACTAAGGATCGCCCACTTGCGAAGTGAAAGTTGCGAACGGCAATTCATGCCTTATTCTGACTCACAGGCAGACACTGTGCCAAGACATTCACGAGAGAATCACTACAGCAAAGAAAGCGCACATCAAGAGCGTTTCCGAGACGCAACCTGCTGCAACATAAGATCGCAAATGAATGCATGCACGCAGTTCAAGGGGGCACAAAGAGGGGCAGAGGAGCGAATACAGCCAGACGTCTGCTGTTGAAAAGGGGGTCTTCGCTACGGTGTTAAACTGGTGTGTTTTTTTTCATCGTCGAACTTTGTCGAAAGAAACTGTCAATAGCGAAGATCCCCGCGAAGATAAGCAATTGTGATCAGAGCGATGCAGAAGAGGCGGTTGTGGCAAAAAAATAAGGTATGCAGACGGAACCATCGCCATGTGTGTGTGTGGGGGGGGGGGGGGGTAGGGGGGGTCAAATGGGGGTGACAAACACGATTTTTCAAAAAACCGGCGCAGAGGCCCCAAAGCCCCCGTAAACCCTCCAAACCCCCCCAGATCGGTCCGGAAACCCATCGAACCCCACTTTTCCACCATTCCGGGCACCTCAGGTGCCCGAATTGGGGTACCTAAATTTTGTGCCACCGTTTGGTACCGGACAGTGCCACTGTGTGGGAGGTTGGAAAAGAAAATGCCCCAACACACCACATCTGAGGGTTGCAATGCATGTTGCTTGCCAACCACGTCATCCGGTGGGTGTCAGGCGCTATGTAGGTGGCATGAGCCAGGTCTTCGATGTGTTCTGGCTTGTATATGTACCTCCCTGCCTGCGGCACAGGCACTGCCTTTGTCCCCCACACCAGCCACAGAGAGCGTATTGTACTCGGTCCACGGTTGCTGATTCATTGTGATGCGTTGTATCCTCGAGTGAACGTCACACACTAGTGGCACCACCACCCGCCATCCGAGAGCTGTATTGACTTTGCGCCCTTCCGTTGCATTCACCTCGCCACGCATATTGCACCGTTCAGTACCAGTGCTCTTGGGCCAGGCAAAGTAGACCGCAGCAACTACCAATTCTGGCACAATGGGTACCACGACAGCGCACTTCGTGTGTTCCCGGAATGTACAGCTCGTGTTGCAACAGTCGTTGTCAACACATCCCGGTTGTGGAGCACTGCTGCACAGGAATCACACGACCATCTGGACTTGTTCCGTACCTACAGGCAGCCTCCCGGTGCATGGTGGCAGGGAGGTACATATACAAGCCAGAACTCATCGAAGACCTGGCTAATGCCACCTACATAGCGCCTGACACCCACCGGATGACGTGGTTGGCAAGCAACATGCATTGCAACCCTCAGATGTGGTGTGTTGGGGCATTTTCTTTTCCAACCTCCCACACAGTGGCACTGTCCGGTACCAAACGGTGGCACAAAATTTAGGTACCCCAATTCGGGCACCTGAGGTGCCCGGAATGGTGGAAAAGTGGGGTTCGATGGGTTTCCGGACCGATCTGGGGGGGTTTGGAGGGTTTACGGGGGCTTTGGGGCCTCTGCGCCGGTTTTTTGAAAAATCGTGTTTGTCCACGTAAAAGGGTGGCATTTGACCCCCCCTAGGGCAGTGAAGGCAAAATACGCGTATTTTTCAGAATCCCGATTTTAAAAATACGTTGAACGTTCAAATACGTTGAACGTTCAGCGTATTTGAACGTTTCTCACATTGCCTACCGTCTGCAGGGGCCACCAGTCACGAGCCCACCTTTCCTCAAGCAGAGCAAGGGCGAGTTGGCGGCACGAACGACAACCGTGCGGAAGACGTCCTTGGAGCACGATTTTGCAGCGACTTGCTTCGCGATGCAGTCGACAGCAGAACCCTTGCCCTTTGTGGTGCCGCAGGCTCCATGAGCGGGCTGGTGCAGTTGAGGTGAACCCCTGCCGGTGGGATATCCATACGGTTCTCCTGTGCGGGATATCCCATACGTCCTGTACCCGTAGCCCAGCCAAGCAAGCTCGACTGGGCTGGGCGGACTCCAGCCGGTCGAGTGGGGTAAAACTGGGAGATAGGTCGAGAGGGGGTTGGTACCCCCGATTTTCCGGAGTTCAACCTGTAAAGAGGGGGTACCAACCACCCCTTTCCGGGTCCCGCCCCCTCTCGGACTACAGAACCCCTTTTTCACCGACTTTTCGCCACGCGTGATACTCTCCATCCTACAGGTGTCCCCTTTAGTGTGTGCAGGGGGCCCACCCCCTACTGATACGGGGTATTTCATGTGGAGAGTGCACCCAGTGGGTGAAAACGTTCAAAAGCCAAAAAAACGTTCAACTTCGACGATTTTTTTTAAAAATACGTTGAACGTTCAAATACGTTGAACGTTTTTTACGTATTTTCTATCACTGCCCTAGGGGGGGGGGGGGGGGGCAATTTAGAACCGTGTGGTTCGCCCCCGCTCGTACGCCAAACCGATATGTTCTTAGATGCAATGGGACGCACTGAACGCACTCATGGGCTGCAGAGCACCAGGTAAACCGAACTAGAATTCTCAAGATGATGAACAGCTTCCAACACCCACGCGGTGTGCAGTGATACGACTTGATAATTTGAAGATATCCCAAACCTCTGAAGAACATAACCACAAGGAGAATGTAAAATGCAACAACGCACGTGTCATAGGTGCCTAAACCACAGGCCAAAATTCAGTGCAAAAAATAATCCGGAATGCACGGTCAAACCGCGCACCACACGCACGCCTTCAAATAAATGCCGTGAAACCTCCGCCGGTGGCCCAATTGCATCATGAAGAAGGGATCGCAAGAAAGGCGATCGCGCAAACAACAGAAAGGATATGCGGTGTAACTGGCATACTACTGCCAAGAAAGGACCGCCGTGCACACACGCTCCACGCCCTTAGCCCAGGGGAAAACCCGGTTTGGAATTATAGGCTCGATGGCCCTGGGCTTTCAAAAGACGCCCATCCTCCCCCCCGTATCGCTTCGCGGATGACCCTGCCTGAACTGAATCCCAGAAAGCGGTGTCTCGTGGCAGGGGTTGGAGAAGAGGGGGGGGGTGACTGCGAATGATGAGACCTGCCCCCTCGGGGCACAACGCCAAGTATTTTCCTTTCCCGCACCCAAGCTCCGATGGGCGTGGCAAAGCCACGCCCAAGCCTTTCTAAACCACTCCAAAAACCCCTGCATCACTCCCAGAGTGGGGCGGGGGCACACCTCGAGACACTCTGCGAGGCAACGTCGATTTGCTGCCACCATATGGACTGAAGCAAACAACCCCCGCAAGAGGGAAAAAACAGCCTCTCAAGGAGGTGCCTGCCTTCGGGGCACCACCGAAACGGCAGCTGGGGGACTCCCTCGCTTACCCAACACGGCACACAACATGCGCTTGGTGGTGTTGGTAGGCGGGGTGGGTTGGGGGGGGGGATGGAGGGTACAGAGTAACCAGATGCTGTCACAGGCAGCCCGGATTGGATCAGAAATGAAAACATCAACTCGGGGGGTCTTCGCTGGCCGTTATTCTTCGCCAGTCTTCGTCAGTATTCACCTAATTCAACAGGAAATGGACCAGAAGGCACTGACGATCACTCCGTAGCGAAGACCCCTCGGGGGAGGCAGGTGTTTACGAACGTGGGGGGGTGGCGGGTAAATCAGTACAAGAAAGTCCTTACGAACGCGCGCTGCCTTTGTGCATCCGGCTCACAAGGCAGCTGGGCAAGGTTTTTGCTCTAACACCGAAATACCGACGCCTCCCACCTGTGACAGGCGAGCAGCACCGCATGGCGTCGTAGATCGGGGTATCAGGCTTGAAGACCCCATGGGATGCATTGTGACAGGGGTTTGTGCAAAGATGGGCCAACGCCATGACCTGTTGCGAGGCCATCCCAGATGTCTCTTAATAAAATGCAGAACCCGTTGTGGCAAGTTCTCCGTCAGAAACAGGGAAGGGTCTGCGTGGATAACAAGCCAAAAAAATACAGGTGGCTAGGGGTCATCCCCCTCCCAGACCATCGCGCCGGGAGGGGTAACGGTGTCCATCGGGGGACCTTCGTGTGTTGTGTTGCACATGCGTCGGTTTTGACACAAGGGGGCCCGGCAATCCTTGAGGTGCACTTGAGAGCAAAGTCCTCCGCAAAAAAAATCAGAAAAAAAATCCAACAAAAAATCTCCCCGATTGTGGGTGAGACGGTGGGGGTTGAGGGTGGCCATAGCAGGTATCTCTCAATTACTGTGCAACCAGGCCTGATGGGCTGTGTGTGTGCTGTGGGAACGATATTGTGAGGTGGGTGGCTTGTGTGGACAATCAAACACAACAGTCACATTACAGCACACGGGTGCTTCTTTTTTCGAGAGGTTGTGGCGACACGCACACACCTCGGCCTGTGCGGGGGTGAGATGCGATTTATCCCTGCAGTCAGCAATGTATACCTACACGACCTGCCTCGAATGGGACTACTCCTAACCGCTTTCGTTACATTCCCACCTCGTTGCCGAAGGTGGTAGAAGAGAAGAAACTTGAGGGAGGCAGCACCTTTCCTGCGCTGAAAGGAGAGCGGTTGGAACCGGGGGGCGGTGCGGTGTATATCTTTATAGAGGGTCAAGGGATGGGCTGGCAGGGTGTCATATTTCTCTGAGGAATAGGGGGAGGGGTCACGCTTCGTCAGGAGGGAGGGTAGTGAAGCCGAAGTAGAGGGAAGCACAAGGCTGATCTCCTTTCACTCGTTTGGGCAGGTTGTGTCCGAGATCCAGAGAGGTGAGGGGGGGAGGGGGGGGGGGGCGGAAAGGGAGATAGTGTGTATCAACCCTTCAAGAACAGAAACAGAACAGAAAACCCGGCAATAAAGCAAAAAAAAGAGGCACACACTCACATTCTGAGAAGAAAAATAACGGGGACATGGACCACTGATCAATGCATGCTGGACAATGTGCGGTACACCGCATCCCAACGGATAGAAAAATTTGCTCCGTCCACTATGATTCCGAACGCCTGGGCTAATCACCCGGGACATTGCCTGCAAAAAATAACACTGGAGAAGTGGGGTGACAGGCACACTGTCAGGCTGTTCATTGAGCGCGCATTTAGGCCTCAAGACCGTGTGAGGTCCTGTAATAATGAAGTGGCATTATGGCGGCGCCACAGGTGATGATCTTCCAAGCTCCAGCCACAGGATTTCTCCCTTTGTGTGAATTTCACTCCATACTAGGAGAAGGTGCCCCTTTCAGCTCCCCTCCCAATCGCACTTCTCTTCCCACTGCGGTTTTTGCTGTGGGAAGTGGCGTCCGCCCCCCCCCCTTCCCTGACACACGGTGGACTCCCACCCCCTGGAGCGGGGGTCTGGGCGAGTGGGGGTATGGACCCCCGCTAGCGGGAGTCTGCCCTGCTATTTTTGGTGCCCAGACGACCCCCGCGAGCGGGGTCCATACCCCCGCTCGCGGGGGTCCAGACCCCCACTCGCGGGGGTCTGGACCCCCGATATTCCGATATCCCAAAAAGGTGCACCCTGACGTGTGGGAGTCCACCGTGCACATTTGCCCACCAAGCCCTCGCTTGGCGAATAGCGGATGTCTCCAGAGCACTGTTGACAGAACTAGCTGGACGGCAAGTGCATAACACGAACAAAACTGTTACGGAGGTGTTGTTTTCCCAACTGGGGCGGTGGTGCTCCGTGTGTGCAGAAGTGTGGCAGGCTGCCTGCCATCGGATGGTCTGTGCAGAGGAAAGTAAGCCCAGAAGACACAAAACGGCAGGCCTCCCTGGAGAAGGAGAAAAAACACACAATGGCGGAGATAAAAGAATACATAAAGGCGAGCTCACTTCATTGCGCACTGCAGCAGACGGCCAGACTACCAAATGCATGGAACAGGCCTGGTGATCTGCCTGCAGTGATCAGATCAGCAGAGCACACACCTACCCCTTTGGTTCGGAGAGGAAGAGAAAGAGATGCAGGAGGGACTGGAGAAAACAGCATGCTGGCAGCAGGCGTGGGTGAAGCAGGTGGGAACGAGCGGATGGGTGGGGGTGGGTGAATGCCGAGAAGGTACAGAGGCTAGCCCTCCCTTCCTGAGCAGATTGGGGGAGGGGCGGGCACTTTTCCGTCTGGAGAAAAGTCTGGAAACTGTCTTGGCAAGCAGGATCATTCAAGTCAAGAGGGGAGCCAATCAGACATTGGCGCTCTTCGAATGCAGACCACCTCAGGTGCCTCCCGGGAGGGCCTGTTGGCGGGTGAAGTGTTCACAAAGGCCCCGCGCGGTGAATAGTTCCCGGCGTTGTCTTCACGAACCCTTGCCAAAGAAAAGAGCAGGAGTTGGGGGTTCAGGCGAGGCATGGCTTGGTCGTGACACGACTTGTTGGGAGGTGTTCCGGTTAGCCACTTGATGTTCGAGTGAGGTTGGAAAGAGACGCGCGACAGCCGCACCTCGCCCTTCAGGAGATGAGGGGCGCTTCCCGGCTGTGTGATGTCCTCTACAGGAGGGGCCGGCATACAATGGAGGAGGGTGGGAGGGGGGTGTTGCAGATTTCAGTACGAAGAACACCCCGCGTTGTGATCACACGCCACGTGCAAATTACTCTTTGTGACATTGGGTGTCGTAGTGCACATCACATAGGTCCCTGTTGTATAGTTTGACAGCCCGCCAGACGACTGCAACAATGAACTCGAACATCTTACACAGCACCTCTGGTGCTCTGTTGATCATGTGGGCCTGGGGCAACCAGAAGACTGGCTCTGGTGACAATTCTTGACACTGTGCCAGAGCCTGACAAGCTACGTGGCTCGCCGATGATCGGATTGCTGCTTTTAGCGCGACAAAAAGAGAAGGAAATCAACCCAGCAGACCACCCCCACTTGTCGTCCTGTTTGGCATGCGGGACATTCTTGAGGACTGACACAGCGAATAGTGGGCTGATGCATCGACTTCCCTGGCGTCTCAAATGGTAAGACGCCAACCCGCCGCAGCAAGGCAGGGGAAGAAACGAACACCACGACAGGGAGGGAGGGGACCACACAAAAAAAGATATGCTCAGAACAAAGTGACACACAACAAAAATGTGACGCGTGACAAGGGGGGGGGAACTGCCACAGTGGGTGGGGGGGGGTACTGTCCGGAGGTTTCTTGCAAAAATAAGAAGCACGGGAGAATAAGAAACACGACGATCTTCTGTATGCAAGGTAGACGGGGAAGAGACGCTTTGGGGGGGGGGTGTTCTGAGGTGTCTAGATGAGAATATCAATACGTGGAAGGATGGGGAGAAAGGGTGTACCAATAGAAGAAAGAGGGTGGTGGTGGGGCACAAGAACAAAGACGGGAAGGTTCGCCGCTGGGCAACCTTTGGACTGACAGTCTGTGTCAACATATTTTCTTTGGTATCGACGTGCGAGCCAACTGGCAGTGGTAACTTTTCGTTGCAACTTGACAGTTTCTTTGGAGCCAACTGACCCGGAATTATACTCTAAATTTTCAAGCGCCAAGCCCAGATGAGCAGGCAGGCAGGGGACATGCAACAGGCTTCAAGAAGTACACTGGCTGTGCAAATGTGACCCCCCCATGCCTGCAAGGGCCGGAAGGGAAGGGAGGCAGAGACATCAGAACTACAGAAGAGCCAGAAACACACTTTCTGTGGCGGGCGCTGGCGCTATCTGTAACATCCCTTCCCTAACATCCGGATCCACACACAATCAAATCAGTTTCTGGGAAGGCCTTGACGATTGCCCTGACGCCGTGCCGGGGGAACACCGAGAGACTGGAACATGCCAAGTCACCCGCGGTGATCATTCACTGCCCTGGTATTGCACCAGGAGTCCGCTGGTCAGATGGCTTGCCCTCCCCGCTTCGGAGAGGGAAAAACCGCTCTGGTTCCATAGGACAAAGATGGCTCTGTGCGTCAGACGTCGAGGCCCTGTGCCAATCTAGCATGTCTCTATCACGCCTGGCAGCCGGGCTGAACAGGAGGCTCACATCTCACCGCATTTCCGGTAGGATGTCAAATCGGGCCGATAGACTTCTGTGGCTGCCTGATTGCAGATCGCTGCCACACAAGCCTTCTGCCCGACATAAAGGGATAGGAGAACCAAAGGGCAGGTGCAAAAAGCAAGGAACCACATGCCGACCCCCCCCCCTCTTTCCATCCACCCACCTTCCCTGGAGCTCCACACGAAGTTTTCAGATGAAGAAGCTGATGGCTCGCATCCCAAGCTCCCAGAGGCAGGTGACTTGGCGCATGGCAAACTCTTCGATGATGGTCTCAAAGTATGGCTTACCTCCATAGAGCAACACGCCGTAGTTGTAGTTTGTTTGAAGGAAGATAACGGCAAGCAGCTCCATCGCCACCCTGAAGGAGAGGTGGAAGAGACCTGAGAGGACAAGGTACTTCTTGTGGTGTTTGATGAAATACCGCATGTCGTACAGCCTGTCCGGATGGACCTCCGGCACGCGGGGTTCAAACCTGTGCTTGACAAACCGCATCACGAAGTAGACGAGGAGGAAGAAGGGCACCCAGAGCCAGCTGTACAGCACAATCATTGGAAGCGCATGCGACAGGATCCCCGGAAGCGAAACCATCAGAGAGATGCAGAGAAGCGATAGGATCGGGACCCCAACCCCTTTCACAAACTGCCCCAGCGACGGGCGGAACACCGACACAAAGTAGACGGTGACCGACCCGCAGTCAGCCATCAGCGTGGGGTACCCGCTGTTGAACAGCTTGAAGTAAACCTCTTGGTATGAAAACCACAGAGAGTGGTGTGTCGCCTTCCCGCCATGCCCGTCTTCAAAGGATTCCTTCACGGCGTGGAAGAAGAAGTAGAGGAGGAATGCCCCCTTCAGGGCAAGCAGGGGTGGGGGGGAGGCGACGAACACCGCCATCATGGTGCGGTGTGTCACCTTCTGAGGTGCGACGAGGAAGTCCCTGTCATGGTCCTGCTGTGTGCATGGGATGAGGCACGACGCGGGGAGGGTGAGGGTTGCAGACCCCTTGAAGGCGACGACGCACTTCACATCGTCCTTCCCGTGGGATTCTATCCGGAGGATGGTTCCGACGCACAGCTCAAACTCTCCCCACCAGTCATGCCACTCCGCAGGGTCACACCTCCGCTTCAGAGCCTTCTTATCCGCAACCCTGACACACCGCGCCCCACACGCCGCAACGGTGTCAACATCCTCTCCAGACAGCCACGCGTTTGCCGAAGCGGCCTGCACAATACACCACTGCCCCGCCACACGGAGGACCCGCGCCTCCGACTTCCCTTTAAACATATGCTCCACCAGGAAGGTGACATCGGCAGGCCTCACCACCTTAGGGAGGGACAAGAGATAGTCTACCGTCGCGCCTGCCAGAGGGTCGTCTGCATAATGGCTTCCATCCACCCCCCCAGCAGGGTCGGCCTGGGCTGTGCCGTTGGGGTGTCCAGCAGGCCCTCCAGAGGGGTCGGGCTGGACAGACCCACTCGGGGTATGCAGCAGCGGGGCAGAGTTTGCCGTCGACGGAGGGGAGATGGGGGAGAGGGCCGGCCCCCAGTGGGTGCCATCCCCGGATCCTACCCCGCTCCCGCCGAGGTGGGGGCGGAGCTCGGAGGGGTCGGGGAAGCAGTCGTCCTCAGGGGGGGCGCCTGCCCCGCGCGGGGTTGCGGGGCTCTCCCCCCAACCCTCGCTGCTGTATAGTGGGTTGTGCAGCTGCTTCCGGTGGTCCGCAACGGAGGTGGGGCTGAAAGACTCCTTCAGATTCCAGACGCTCCTCCCTCTCCCGAGGAGACGCTCCTCCTGCATCTCCCCGGTGGCGGAGGCGACGTGACACCGCTTCACCCACACGGTGGGGCGGTTGAAGTGGCACAAAACCTTCTTCTCCCCTGCATGCGGCTCCCACACATCCAAGACCTCCCCAAACTTCCCCAGAAGCCCGCGCAGCGCAAAGCTTTCATACGACGCCTCCTCCTCTGAAGTCAACGCATTACTGCTACACCCCGACGGGTGAACCAACCCTGTCTCCTGAGCCTCCGCAAGAGAAGCCTTTCTGGGCTGCTTCCCCTTCTCCATCTTCACTGTGCTCAGGCAGAGGTCATCCAATGGAGCATGCAACAGATTCTCCGTCCGGGATGAGGAGAAAGGCCTCGACGCGAGAGGGGTATATCCCATAGGGGTCCCCACTGGGGAGGGGAGTCGGCCCCCACCCTCCAGCAGCAGGCTCACCGCAGGGTTGTCCACCCGGGTGTGCTGCAGGTCGTCTGTCTCTGCGGAGGGGGCGAACAGCGCTGCCCCTCCAGCGGAGTGCTCGGCATACTCCTCCACGACATCGGGTGCTGGGCAGTGTATGGAGGACACCCGATGGATCGATTGGAAGACGGAAAGATCCCCGACGCTGACGGGGCGATCCCCCGACATCTCCCGGGGGCTTGAGGAGGAGGAAGCCACCTCCAGCATCCCCCTCGCATGCTGGGGCGGCTGAGGCGGAGCCGCAGCTGCCGGAGTGGGCGGGGCAGCCCCCTTCTGCTGCCTCTGCTCCAGATTCCCCTCCGAATGCGACTTCGAAATCCGATGCGCCAGCGGCTGGTGGTGGGGGCTGTGCTGGCTCTGCTGCGCTGCGCCGGGGGCGGCACCCCCCCGAGACCCGAGGCTGGGAAGCGGAGGGACTGCCGCCCTCCCCCCACGCAGATACGCAGCACCTGCACTCCGCGCCAGACCCGGCGGGAGCCGCGCGGAAGGCAGCACTGGCATTGTCTCATCCCCCGCCTCCGCAGGGGAGGCCACGCGCGGTGGTGTGTTGGTGACACCATATGAGAGGGTCGACTGCTGCCTCCCGGCAGCCCCGCTGGTGACGGTTGGGCTGCGGATGAGGCTGAAGAGGGAGCTCCCGACGCTGTCGCTGCGGGCGTGGCGTGGGGAAAACTCACGGAGGCTCGCCGTGGCGCCGCCAGGCCCCATCAGGGGGGCATCGCGGAAGGGCGTCAGGGCAACCCCGCTGCCTACCCCGGTGGAGCCTGCCTGGTCAGCTCGCGCCAAGGCGGTGCCTGTCGTTTCCGTCCCAAGGGAGGGTGTGGATCCCGATAGGCCTGACCCGCCCAGCACGCCCTCGCCCCTGCGGAGGTTGCTCCAGGCAGGGGAGAGGGGGCGTGCCTTGGCGGAGACAAGGAGGGTCATCATGGAGGTGTGGACCATGACGAGGCTGCCGCGCTCGTCGCCCTCCTTCTTCTTGCAGCAGATCTTCTGGGGGAGCGTCTTCATCCATTTGTCGACCTTGTCCTGCAGGCTGTAGTTCAGCAGGATGCAGAGGAAGAGGAAGACGACAATCCCGGCGCCTTGGAGGAAGTAGGGCGGTGCGGCTTCCCCGAAGAACATCCAGTGGCACCGCGAGCAGAAGAGCTTGGCGTTGTAGAGTGGAGAGGCGACCCCCTCGAGGAGCGACGGCTCGAAGGAGCTGTAGTTCCCGCCAGGCCCCTGGATGGAGCGCGTCGCGGCTGCCTCCGAAGCGTAGGAGGAGAAGGGGGGGATGCCGTCTGCAGGGTTTTCGAGGAAGGTGCCGTTGCACGATGCGGGGTCTTGGAGGAGGATGGTGTGCTGCACGGTGTTGCAGCTGCCGTCCTGCGAGGTGAAGTATTGGATTACGACAGAGTCGTCGTCGGGGTTGTAGTTGGTGGAGAGGGATTCGGGGTCGAAGCAGGACACCTCGACATCGTAAGCCGCGCCGAGGAGATGCACGGAGGTGTTGCGGAGGGGGTCCCCCTCGCGCAGCTCGGCGGTGGGGATGCATTCGCTGTTGCGCTTCCACTCCATGTGGTCCCGCCCGCCCTCACACGCATCGCCGTCCGCCGCATCCCACCACTCCCACCAGACGCTGCCGCTTGTGGAGTCCTCACTTGCGTACTGCCGGGCCTCTGCACAGGAGATACTAACCGCAACCAGCGCTAAAACACAAAAAGCCCACAGCGATGTAACAGGCCTAAGCATCAGTGCATCACTTGCTGCGCAGGAAGAGCGCGAGAAAAGGGGAGAGCGCCTCACCCATCTGCAAGGTGGTGGCGGTGGGGTGCAGGGGTATGGCGTGCCCCCGAAAATACCACACAACACGCAACCATGCCAAGCGAAACAAACCACGGGAACGGGAGGGGGGGTGGGGGTGGGGGTGGGGGAGGGGGAGGGGGGGGGGGAGGGGGCCGCCACCACCGCCCTCTTCTCTCGTCATTGCTAATCCTAAACCCTACACGATACAACACAGTACAGTACACGACAAGGCAAGGGCCTCTATATGCCCCCCTACGCATAAACACACAGTGGATCCCTCTCTTCTCAAAGAGGGATCATTCCACGAGGCGGCGTCGCCTGCCTGCATTGCTGCATGGCCACGGCAACAGGGGCTGCCCCCCCACCCTGCGGCGACTGGGCATGCCGCTGCTGCTGCTGATGCTCCCTATCATGCAGCGCTGCCTTCAGCGCAGCTATCTCCGACTCCTTCTCCCTCAGGCACTGAGCAAGCACCGCCTCCAGCCGCCGCTCCGCCTGCAGGTCCTCCTCCAGAGCCCGCGGAACCTCACACCGCTTCGCCCTCCCGCCGCTGCTGCTGCGGGGATGCCCCCGCCCCACCACACGCCCCCCACGCAGGGGCACACCCACCCCTCCGGCACACCCCGCCTGCTGCACCGCCACGGGGGACACCGACACCACGGGAGACCGAGGCCCAGGCGACGGCAGCGCCGCTGCCGCGTCGTGGCGGGGCGGCGACACCACACGCACCCTGCCGCTGCTCGCGGGGGACTGCTGCCTGTGGGCTGCGGGGTGTGTGCCGGGGAGTGGCGTCGCAGGGGTGCTGCTGCCTGCAGCACCACCTCCACCCCGCCGCTCTGGGGAGGCAGACCGAGCCTGTCTCGCACGCCAGGCATCGGAGGCGGAGGAGAAGCCGCCAGGCGTCGAGGCAGCAGCAGGGGGTGCATGCGGTGAGGGGGGGGCGTGGCACGCTTGCCTCGGTGGCGGTGGGGGGAGCGACGGCGGCGGCGCGCAGGCTGCGCCCACCACACCCCCTATGACAGCGCCAGCAGCGGGCCCGCCCTTCCGCAGGAAGACGCTGTCCATCGGGCTGCGCCCGATGCAACGCTCTATAGGCGGCAGCACTGTGGCGCCACCTCCCCACATGCCACCCGCCTTGCCTCGCTGTGGCGAGACGGACCGGTGCCCGACAGGGTGTGCCATGGCAGAGGGGGCGTGGGGATGGGGGTGGGCAGGTGGGGTTACTGTCCCGGCTGCCACCGCAGAGCGACCAGGGGGGTGCACCCCAACCCGGACCCACCCGGGGCGTTTGCCTGTGGGGAGGGGGAGAAAACCCCCTTGGGGGGGTCGGGTGGGGTCGGGTCGGGAACTCCCCTGGGTGGGTTCGGTTGATAGCGGTGGGCGGGGGAGTGGGTGTTAGTAGTTCAAAGCAAAGCATCTCTGTGTGTGGTTAGCTCATCATCCACTTTGCCATGGCAGAGGCGCAAGAAGAAGAAGAAGCAGAAGGCGACGGGGGAGCGCCTCGAACGTCGTCCACCCGTTCGGCTCAGCCCCACACTGTGGCGGCTGTGTCGATGCGCAGCGGTGAGTGTGTGTGTATGGTTCCGTTCGGAGAGATGTCAAGCGGATCCCTTCTGATGCAGGTGACTGCCTTGTCGTCTCATTCACACTGAGGGAACAAACGAGCCGGAAAGGATTCCGGAGGAGTCGGTGATTTTACGTCCATTTCCTCTTTCTCTGCACGTAAACAGTATGGAGTGAACAGGCAATACGACATCGAACAAACAAGTGAGGAGAGATAGGGGGGGAAGAGGTCGGGTTCGGCCACCTCGTCTTGCGTGGGCATCGTGTTGGGAACCAGAAACGGATTTTTTTTTGCATGCTTCAAGGAAACGGCAGTCGCAGGCGGGCCTGCAAAGGCTAGCGAAACAACAGCAACAACAAACCGAAGGATCGGTGGCGCCCCGCCCCTCATGTCAGATGCATGAAAATGCAGCTGACATGCGGACAACGCTTGGCACAACCCCGAACCACCCATGGCTTGCACAAGAGCAACGCCCGGCACCCACGCCTCCACACTAGACAACAATCCCAGCCTCAACGGCGTGCGTCCGCTTACCCCAGCAGCGGGAAGTCGTCATCCGGCTCTGCTGTGAAGGCATGCTCCACAAGGGTCAGGAACATCTCCAGGTCCAGCTGCGTGGTCTGCATCATCTCTGCCAGGTCCGCCTCGCTCAGCGGGTTGGTGATGTCGTTGAGATAGCACTCAGACAAGGTGCGGACATGCAGCAGCCCTGTGTGCGGGTCAGGCCCCAGCTTCATAAACAGGTCGAACGCCTCATTGATGACCTGGGCGGTGTAGCGCGACAGCCAAGTGGGGCCGCTGACGATCAGCAGTGAGGCACTGCGATCATTCGCAGCCTCAAGCTTGTGGAGCATCGAGCGTGCCTCCTTCGATTCCAGCTGTGGGTAGAAGAACCTGACCAGGTCGACCAGGCGCAGCACGCCCGTGCGTGATCTGTCTATCTTGCGGAATGTCTGCGCGTCGAGGGTCCGCCCCCCAAACACCCACCCGTGCTGGCGGAGCACATCGGGCGTCACCCCACGCTCATCGGTCATCGCGTCGAAGATAACCTTCACAGGCAACAGGTCCGACACCGCAGGGTTGGCCAAGGCCTGCACCTTGAGGGACGCGCATATCTCCTTCAGCTTCGGGACAGCGATGCCCCGCCTGTGCCTGTTGAGCACCAACACCTTGAGGTGCAGGCTGCGCAGCTCTGCCTGCGACATGGCGTCGGTGCGCAGCCTCTCCCCCTCCTGCGTGGGGTGGCTGGTGTCCTCCGGGCACAGCACCTCCGAGAGTGTCGCCGTTGCGGTGAGGTTCGCCAGCTGGCTGCTGTGCGGCGGGGTGTCGCCCTGCAGCGCGCCATCCAGCTGCGAGGCGGGCGTCAGAGGGCACACGCTCCCCAGGTGTGCTATCGCCGTGGCGTCGCGCCGCTTCTTCAGGAACTCCACCACTGCGGTTGTCAGCGGCTGCCCGTCGCTCCCTTCAAACAACGTCTCCTCTGCAAAAGCGGGCTCAGGTGACTCCGCCTCCAGCGCATCCGTCAGGCTGCGCACCCCAGAGGGCAGGCTAGGCTCTGACTGCACCGCACGCACATCACCGCTGGCGCCAAACTTCTCACGGCTCCTCAGCACCCGCGAAGCACGCTCCGATGCAGAAGGTCCAGGGGGCTGTGGGTCCTGCAGCTGCAGCTTGCGCCGCCTACGCTGCGGCCGGAGGTGCGGCAGCATCGTCTGCACCTGGCTGCTGGACTGCCCGGGCTGCAGCGGCGCGAACCCATGGGTCTCGGCTTCCATCGTGTGGGGCCTGGGGCAGGGGTGACGGCGGGGGACGGCGTCGGACATCAGCAAGCACTGCTCCAAGGGGCGCCTCGCCTGGTGCCGGGAGCTCTGCTCGTGGGAGTGGCGGAGGTCCTGCAGCTCGCGCATGCCGCGCGACACCTGCGAGCGGGGCAGCGCAGCGAGGGTGTCGAGCGATTCGGGGGGGAGGGCGTGTGATTCCAACGCACCCGAGAAGGGGTTGCTCCACCCGTCGTAGCTGTTGTGCACCAGGGTGCGTGTGGTGGCGGAGGTTCTGCGCTCGCGCCCCCTGCGCGGGGAGGGGCTGTGCTGTGGGGAGCCCGGCGCATCCAGCCTGCCAGCAGCGGGCCACACGTCGTCCGGGTCCAGGACATCGCGTGCCTGCATCTGCTGCAGGCGGTGCTTCATCCCCACATAGGGGTGGGACATCTGCAGCTTCAGCGAGCGTGTCGTGCGGTGTCCCCCAACCGACAGCAGCTCTCCATCCATCCACTGCAGCTGGGTCGGGGCGCGCTTGAGGCAGGGCAGCAGGTCGGAGCTGGGCGCGGTGCACGGTGCTGGGTACAGCAAGCGCGCGCGTGCACCCCCGCCCCCGCCGCGGCCCTTAGTGGCAGCGCCACGCTTGAGCTGCATGGCTGCGGCAACACGTCGCTCTGCAGGGTGCGCCCTTGCCGCGCATCACATAGGCGGCAGGGCAGTGGGGTCCGGTGGGGCTGCGGCGGGGGGAGGGTGAGGAGAGAGGTGGCCTCGACCTGCCACGGTGTCAAGTGTTGGAGAGTGGTGTGGCAACACACGAGATCCCAGGGGTGCACTGCAATGCAACCTATTTGCGCTAGCGCTGAGAAGCGCCATTCCCACGTTACAGCGAGGGGCAAAGCAAGGGCAGGGGGGCGCGGGGGCGGTGCAGGGTGACGATGCGCTCCATGAATTCGTGTTGTTATCTTCGGCATCCGGCACATTCATGTGTATCATGACTCGCTCCTTCAGCCACATCCTATAGGCCCTGGTGTAGGCGACAGCCTATACCAGGGCCAAAAACCTGTGGCTGGAGGCCTTTGCTGGGTGGGTCCGGTCTGCGACTGCCAGGACCCCGAGAGGGGAACCTGAAGATGTCACCACTGGGCACCACACAATCACACATCAACCGAGTTGTGCTAATGTGTCGAGAACACCATTAACACCCGACGTGGATGCGCCTCGCTACCACCCTGTAAACGGGTTCTAATGAATATGCAGGAGGGAGGAGGGGGTCTTGGAAATATATTCGAATCGCACGGCATGCCGCTCGAAACCCAAAATACTAATTCCACCCCCCCCCCCTCGGTCTAAAAGCGCCTTTAGCTGGCTGCTGGTATCCGCATTGGCATCCCCTACCCCCCTCCCTTTCCCCCTCCTCCTCGAAACTGCAGCTGCCCGTTGCCTTATCATGTGGCGTCAGGCCTCCTTGTTGCAGAAAGGCTGCGACTTGCCTTTAGAGAGTGGAGGGTGGGGCAGTGGAGGCGGGGTGAGTGAGTGGGTGAGTTGGGGGGGGGGGGCAGGGATGACAAAATACAAAGCCTGTCTCAAAAAATACAAAAAATACAAAAAGTACATAAAATACACATAAAATACATAAAATACACCAAAAAATACACTAGTGGGGGCCCAGTAGGGGACTCAGCACTCTCGGGTTCAGGTTACTCACAACGCGATTAGTTGAGGCGCATATCCGTCAGGTGGACCACCGGGTGGGGAGAGATCCGGTGTGAGGCACTTGGGTGCGACCAGGTGGGCAGTATGGTACCCGCCTCCTTCGCCCGCTCCACCACCTCAGTGGGTGCCTTCGTCTGGAGGCGTGTGCCAGACACTGCCTTTATAACATCATCACAGTGCTGGCACTTACGCGCCAGGTTGTTCTGCACTGCGGAGAAGTGCACTTGCGACCAGTGCGCCTTGCGCCCAGGCATGTTGTGTGTGAGGATGAGAACCCCTGCAGTGTGGGTGTGTGTGATTTGTGCTCGTGTGTGCCGCTCCATGCATACTCATGCATGGAGCGGCAACGGTATCGAGAACAATTTTAACGTTGAATACCATGACGTCGTCATACTATTCAACATACAGGCAACTGCCTCTGTGGAGTATCACTAGATGGACGATTCGACCCATGTAGTAACAGTAACATCGAAACCTTGATACCATCCCATCAAGCTTCATTTGATCGGTCTGGAGCGGCATCAAGGTTTCCATACTTCACGTAAAAAATGAAAAACCTTTAAAAATATCATGATAAACGTGACCGAAACCGGTACGACGCCACCATGCATGTATTTTTTGTATTTTTTGGCCCGCAAAAAATACAAAAAATACAAAAAATACACAAAAAATACACATAAAAAATACACAAAAAATACAGGCTTCGCATCCTTGGGGGGGGGGGGGGGAAATGACAGGCCGTCAGGCCCACACGGCGAAACAGAAGAGACGCCGCGGGGGGCCATCCGTCTAAGGGGGGGTGGTGGCCAGAAAACCGAAAAACCCAAGCCCTTTTTGCATGTGAGAAAGACCCGGGGGCGGGGGATGGGGGGTAGGGGGGTCCCGCCCACACCTCTCCCTCCCTCCTGCCTTCAGACTTCGGGGAACACATTTACACGCATTTTTTAGTTCCGGCTTGGAAGGCTTGGTCGGAAGCCTTTGTTGCATGAAATCAGAGAGGCTCGGAGAGAGAGGGCTGTCCGGGTGGGCGGCTCGAGGGAAAGAAAAGGATGATTAAATGGGAAAAGGCGACGATGGCGCAAGGGGCGAGTGGGTGGGTGGCGCTCGCCCCCCCACTGCTGCTGTGTCGTGTGGGGCAGGAGAGGAAAACGGAGGACGCTGAAGAAACTCCGAATCGAGCAGCCCACTGGGATCGGGTGGGGAGGGGGATGTGAAGCAAACACATCACCGAGACAGTGAGATCAGAGTTGGTTCGGCGCGACTTCCACTCAACAGAACGATTCACATGTGTATGGGGGTCGTGGTGGGGTGGCACAGCGCAGGAGACGACAGGCACCGACGAGCCGAAAAAAACAGCCTGTTGGCCCAGTTCGACTTGTTGGTCACCGGATTCTAAGGGTCATCCCGATAGTGTAGTGATAAGGGAAGCCCTTTGAGGATTATTATATCCTTCTCGTCGGGTGTCGGGCCCACGACTGCCACGCAGTGGGGGATAGGGGAGGGTGGAAGCGCAAACAACGGGGTAGCTGGGTGCCCCGCCGGATGAAGGAACCGTATCCCTTGGCGTGCGCCCCTCCCCTCCCTCCGCTTGCCTTCGTGTGGTTGCTTGGGTGGAAGAAACCGGTTCACTCGCTGCTCGCGTACACTCCTATACGCACGCACGCACTCAAAACACACACTCTAATAAATCCCGAGCCTGAAGAAGAAGAAAACAGCATGACGGAAAACCACGCACCATGCCTGACATCGCCCGACAGTACTGCGTTGTATGCAGATCAGCTCTAAATGAAGAAGACCCCTTTCACCCTGCACACTGCGCTCTGCGCAGACAACAGGGCTCTCAAGTTTCGACTGCCTCTGGTCAGACGGGGAGGAAGAAGGATAACGAGAACAGGCGAGGGGAGGTGGCCAAGACAACATCCGAAAAAATGTTGCGGCACCAGCCCTGCCCAAAGATGAACACGGGAAAGAGACGGGCAAGACACGCAATGAATCAGCATCAGTATACCCAGTCGATGGTGCTACAGTGCCGGGGCAGGCAGTGGGAGGGGAGAGGGTCGGGGAGGGTGCTGGATCACACGCAGTGCACAGCCCCCACCCACCACCCTTCTCTCTGCAACATCTGCTATTTTGGTACCGATGACCTCCAGCTTGACGTGCGGACGACGAGGGTAGTGATGTCCGGTTGTTGAAAGAGGGTGGGGGCAGAGGCGGAACACCGGCAACGGAATGGTAGTGTTGTACATTGCCCCGGTGGCAGGCACAGGCCATGAGGGGGTGGTGGTGGTGGCGCAAGTAAGAGAAAGGTAACGGCGAAAAAAACAACGGGCTTTGGTTTTAGCAGTTTTCAACAAGGAAAGAAGCCCTTTGCTTCGCCACCTGCCATGCGCAACTGTGTCCTGAAGCAACGAACAAGAGTCCGGTTTTTGTTTGTACGCACAAGCGGCAGTATGTTGTCCCCTGTGAAGGGCGTTGCTGTGAATCATTGGCAATCTGTTGCACACTCGCAACACTGCACATGCGGTACACTCCTTCGCTATGGCGAGCAAGCTTGTCAAAATGTTTGGGGAATAAAAGAACTCGGAACCCTGGGTTCGAGTTAGCCGTGGGACATCACCGCAGCCGCCCCACGGTACCCACTGGGCTTGCCCCTTCTCCGCTGAGGCACCGCAGCCTCGCCTGGCAGCACTATGTCAGGCAGGAGGTCGGTAACCCGCTCTCCCTTGGCGTTTGCTGCATCTGTGTCTGCCCCACGCTGAGCGAGGAGCCGGACCGCTTCGGGCTTCCCGTTAATCGCCGCCCTGAGAACCGGCGTGTTCCCCAGGTCATCTGGCATATTCAGCTCAGCGCCGTGCCGCAGCAGCAGCTTCAGGGTCGGCAGGTCCCCCCGCCCAGCCGCATAATGCAGGCACGTCTGGTTGTGTTCTGCCGCCACAGCGTTGATGTTGGCACCCCACTTGAGGAGCAGCTCTGCCACCTCGAAACGGCACCCATCCCTGCACGCCAGGAGGAGCGAGGTCACCCGGATGTCGCAGGCAACGGCATCGATGTCCGCCCCCCAGTCGCGCAGCAGCGACATCATGGGAACCGCACCCCGCCTTGCCGCGATGAAGAACGCGGTGGACCCCCTGTTGTCAGGCAGGTCCACGGAGGCACCCCAAGCAATCAGCTTCTCCGTCAACACCGCGTCGTCCCTCGCAATGGCGTAATGCAGGGAGCAGAGCCCCTGCACAGTCTGCGAGTTGACATCCGCCCCCTTGTTGTGGAACAGATCGATCAGCTCATGCCTCCCCCCGATACAGGCCTGGAGGAAAGGGGTCTGGCTCAGGGAGCCGATGGTCACATCGACAGAGGCACCCCACTCGAGCACCGTGCGGAGCAGGCTGCAGTTCTCGCTTGTCGCTGCGTGGAACACCGGGGGGAGGCTGCGGTCGTCCCGCTTGTTGACATCCACAACGCCTTTGGCGTGGAGGAACTGCGCCACCTGCAGGCTGCCCCGCTGGCAGGCGAGGCTGAACAGCTTGTCGACGCCAGCCCCTGCGGTGATCAGGGTGCCGATGGAGCTGCAGTCCCCTGCATCGCAGAGGGAGAACACAGCCTCCTGGTGCGTCGGGTCCGCGCCTGCCTCCAGCAGGAGCTCCAGGGAAGGGCCAGGGGGGTCGCTGCTGCTGCTGCTCCTGCTGCTGCAGACATTCCTCATCACGGCGTGCAGCTCGAGGGTGTCGTCGGTGTTGCGGATGTGGTTCTGCTGGAAGAGGAGTTCTCTGGCGGAGCGGATCACCGCAGCCTTGCTGGGTATGGCGGTTGCATGCGAACCGTCGCCCTCGAGGACTTCGGAGAGGCGGTCGGTGGGGTCGAGGGGGTCGCCCCCTGCTGTGAGCTCGAAGCCTTCCTCGGAGAGCCCCCATTCGGCAGCGACCAGGCGCTTTAAGTCAGCCACACACCAGCCGTAGCCTGCGGAGATGCAGCGCTCGTCTCCGTAGACGCTTACGGAGATCATGTGGTCGCCCATGTTGCGGGGAGTGTGGGGAGTGGTGTGTGGGGGGAAAGGGGGTGAGATCAACGATATGTAACCTGATGGAATAGTGTGAGGGGGTTCGAGTGAATAGCAGGGGGATGGGGTGGAGGGGGGGGGGGGAGGCAACAGCCTGGTTGGCGGGCTCTTCGGCAAGCTCTTTGGAGGGGGGGGGGGATTTGATCGTCGAGAGTGAATGGAAAAAGCAAGTCTCCCAGCACCTTCTCGCAATGTTCGCCCTTTTTGTAGTCACCACACCAGATATGTTGTACAAGGCAGATCAATGCACAATGGGAGGGTGGGAGGGGGGAGGGGGCACTCGCGCAACCTTCGACGTTTCCCATACACCCCTACAGCTTCTGCAATACAGCTCTTTGAACCCCCCCCCCCGCCAACACTCGATGGCTTTGCTTGTGCCTGCTGCAGGTTCAAACGGCACAGCCAATGCGAGTGGCATCCCCTCCCGCCCCCTGACCCCTTCTAAATAACAGACAGCTCTAATTGGTACGGAGTCTACTCCACTTTGACATCCTTTTGGATCGGACCGCCTTGGCTGTTCTGTGGAGATGCGCTGGGCACCTCCACAGGTTGCTTCTGGGGCGAAAAGAAGCCCCAGGAGTCAGCCAGGCGGCGGAGGGGGAGCCACGCGAAGCAGGCGCACCACACCAGCAGACAGAACAGCAGGTCGGACACGGCGGACGCGAGAAGGGCTGCGACACAGAGGGAGACGAAGATGCTCAGGGAGTAGAGAGTGTGCTCCCAGCTTAGAGCATAGTTCACGTGGCTCAGGAAGTAGGCGCACGGGCGGAGCCCAGAAGAGAACGCTTCGTGGATGCGTTGGGTGAGGTCGCGTGGCGGGTTCAGCCTGACGCCTGCCAGGCGGAGGACCGGCACAGCCAGCAGTGCAATCTGCAGCAGGATCATCAAGGAGCGGATCACGCTGATGTCCAGCAGCAGCACCGCCCCATAAACTGCGAACCCCGCAGCAAACACAGCCGCGCTCGCGGCAGGGTCATCCCAAGCCAACACCTTCTGGGGCCCTTGCAGTCTGCCCAGCCATGTGTGCAGACGGGCACGGATCCCAGCCAGCATGCTGACAGGGTCCTGAGCGAGGTGGTGGTGTGATGTGTCGTAGTGCAGGGGTGTGGTCAGCAGGGCACGTTGGGATTGAAGTCAGAAGTAGAAGGAAGCACAATGTATGTCACCCTTCACTCGTTAGGCAGGCTGTGTCGGGGCACGGTGGTGTGGGGTAGGGAGCTCAAAAAGGGTATTCAGATCGGGTTTCAGATGTGCTGCGGGAGTCGGGGTGGGTGGGTAGGAGGGGTGGGGTGGGGAGGGGTCCATCGGCTTCTGTCTGTTTCTGTCGGGTAATCAGGGGGGGGTTGCGGCGTCCCGTGGCAGAGGCGGGAGGGGGAGGGTGGTAGGGGGTGGGGTGGTTTTCTCAGACTTTCTGAGGGATCGGGGCCACAGGGATTCTGAGGAATCACAGTGGTTCCTCGGAATGCGTTTGGTCTTGAGGACAACGCAGACGTGGCGAACGCGGGATTTGGAGGGGGGGGAAGACACTTGCGAAACGACTCACACGAGGGAACAACAGAGAGGCTCGATTCCGAGCAACTCTGAAGGGGGTGAAGAAACAGTGTCAAAAAAACAGGCAACGCCTCTGCTCTTCGCAGCGACACACACACACCTGTCGGTGCGTGGCACACAACGTGCAGGAGAAGCGCCTGTTGGTTTGTTCTTGACAGGCCATGGCAGTTTCATACATTCTTTCGTTTCGTCTTACTACAGTATAACCTCGTGCAGTGCAAACAATGAGAGATGGTGGGATACGCGAGCACTCGCATGTCAACTGCCCCACTACTGCTTTGCACAGCGGTTTCGCAGACAGTGCAAACGGCAACCAATTGGAAGCCGAGAGACTCCGCGCCTGCTGATGCGGTTAGGATGTTGCAAGTAGTGGGGCGAACAATCACAGAACACAAGCTGCCTCAGGCAAGTGGTTTCCTTGCCTGACACTAAAGAAACTGACAGTGCAGAGGGGCGGCAAGGAGAACGCAGCCCCATGAAAAACATGGTTCCAAACGAGAAGTTCTGATGTTGGTGGGAGGGAATCAAGGGCGTACGATATTTGGTATCCTTGCGCAGTTGCAAGGTCGTTGGCAGGTGATGATAGCAACAGGTCCCAACAGTGCATGCTACGTCGCGGCCCCCTGCGTACGCAGAATGAGCGAGGCGAGTGACGTGGCGCGTGCACCAAGCTCGGGGTTGCAAGACTAAAACATTACTCTAAAGTGGGCTGGGGTAGAGACACCACAACAGGCATGGCATGGTAGGGTTCCGCTGCCCGCACAAACTGCCAGCGCCTTCTGGCGCACACGCGCAGCCGTGCAGGGCGTGGAGTAGAAAGCTACAACTCGGGGGCTGCGTAAGACTGCCCATCGAAGAAGGAGGGGCAGTCGGCAGGATACTGGCGGGGGAGGAGTTGCATGCGGCTCAAAACCAGCCACCTTGGGTTTCATTGTCCATTCCATAGGGGCCTTCGCTCTTGTCACACAGCCAGCAGGACTGCCGATTGTGTGATGAAGCTCAGTTGCTGCACTATAAAAGCGAAGACCCCGAGTGAACCAGGAGTGAGGGCCGAAGGAAGCAGGTAATAGGGGTCAGCAGGCCTGCAAACCGACCACACGGTTCATAACGACAGCAGCCGTTTTAGTGTTCGATGAATTCACCATTCAGGGGCCATCACATAGGTGGCCCCACATGCATTCAATCAACGAACACAATCCAGATCATTGAACCATTTGAACGACTCTTGGCCGTGCGTAGCAGCTCCCCAGTGAGAGGGGCCGCACGTCATTTTTTGTAAGCACAGCATAACCGTGCATCCATCCGGAAGCTGAACAACAATGATACTGGGTGACGGTCCGGTCCGTACTCGGTCGGCCGCCACCCTGGAGAGGGGTCCCTGCTGTCCACACTGGACAGGGAAGAGAATAACTGTAAGGAGCCCGGTGTGGGGACGCCGCATCGGGGGAGGGATGGTTGGAATTGGAAGGGGTGCGCGGCAGATAGAGGGGCCGCTGCACCCAACGAGTTCACACATGTCGGCACGCCTCCAGGCATGTCGGAAGGCTGCCTCCTGACCAGCGACCTGCTTCAGTTGCTTGGCTCACAGGCCACAGACTGTGGGGACGGTCCCCCGCCTGTGCCCAGGAGGCTGCCTGCCGACAGCTTCGGGCATACAAGTTCCTTCGCCACTTCTTGCAGCCGGAAGCAGCGAGGAGGAGGACGGGGTGGAGTTGGACGCCGAAGACAGGGCTCCGGTATGGGGGAAACGGAAGGGAGAACACGGCCCCGGCCTGCCCTGGTGCTGCCTCTCGACAGACAGGAAGGCCCAGACCCAGGGAAGGGCTCCGCCTCGGAGCTCCGGGGAATGTGGCACACAGAGGCTTGCACCAGTGTGGCCCGCACATACGGGATATGCTTTGCGCCGGGGAAAAAAGCGCGAGCTGGCATATCGTGAGGGAGGGAATAACAGGCAACGGCAAATCACAAAGTCAAGCCATGCTTCAGACATGGATGTCGTTCTCCTTTGTGTCGAACGGTTCGTTCTTGTGTGCCTCAGGCACGGCCTTCCGCGAGAGGAGGAAGTACGCCAGCCCCACGGCCACAGCCACGATGAAGAGAGACCCGATGACAATCGCCGCGATGGCGCCCCCAGACATGTCGTCGTCCTCCGCAGACCGGGGGGCCACAGAGGTAGGCATGAAGCAGGTCATCAGCTCCTTTCCGGCAAGGGTGTAGCGCGACAGCGAGTACCCCACAGCACACTCCAGCACCAGGCAGCGGCCGTCGTAAGCCGTGACAGTGTCGGTCGCGTTGGCGTTGCACACAGGCAGGCCAGAGTCAGTCTGTGCCACGGACACCTGCACGGCGATGTCGTCTGTGAGGACCACCTTAGTGAAGGTGGGCATGGCCAGCAGGGCCTCGCGGATCTGGGCCGACACGCTGTCCACCGTCGTCCCCAGGCTCGCCGTCGGGGCGTCAACACCGACGATGAGTGTCACAGACCCGCACACACCCGTCGTCGAGGGGTTGGAGATGCTGCTAGCGATGGTACGCGCCCGCAGGTCCGCAACCAGGGTGTCCAGCTGCGCGCGGTCACACGCCACGTCGCGCAGCGTCACGACGATGTTGGTGCGCGTTGTGTTTGTAAGCGCCCCGGACGGGCCCACCTGGCACACATCCCCACTGTGTGTCGAGCACACGCACTGCTTCGCCGCCACCGAGCACGACGCATCTTCGTCACCCCCCCAGCGGCAGTCGGCATTCGCATTGCAGTACTCCACAGACAGCAGCTCATCCACAGGTGCTGCGCTCAGCTCGTCCGCCGCACGCGCCAGAGACAGGCAGCATGCGGCCGCAACAGCAAGCAGGGGGAGCTGTGCCGAGTGCATCGTGCGGTGGTGTGTGGTGGTTCTTTGTGTTAGTGTTATTTGCACAAGGCAATCTGTCGTGTGGCGGTGGTGTGTGCGTATTCTCCTCCCCCCCTCCCTCCTGCAGGTACAAGCATTGCGACAGCCTTGGTAAGAGAGGGTTTTCTGGGGAAGGACGCGGCAGCACATCGGCGCCCAGGGCTCTCATCACTCGGGCAACCATGTGTCGAGGGTTAACACGCACGATTCGTCTGAGAACTCCACACCCTCTGGCACTGGCCCGAGTTTGACGGGTAAACTGGTGCTCCGAGTGTGTGCCTCACCCACCAACCCCTGTTGTCATCGACGCAGCTGCAGCCTTGTCGATATGCTAGGCCCATTTGCTGATTCTTTCCGCTTGGCGGGAATCCCCAGCACGCCTCTCTATCACATTTTGGCGATTCACCAACGCGCAAATTAAGGTGAATCCCCTGCACCTGTCCTGACAGCATCTGTTAAGCGGCCCATCTGACAGTGGTGTAATTTCAGACCCAGCAACCATGAGCCTGCCCTATGCTGCCCTGCGCCTGTGGCACTGCTCACTCTCCTTCGCAGAAGCAGAACGGATCTGCCGGGCGACCTACGTTGGAGGATGCATGTCGACCTTCCTTCGCGAAGCTTGACGCGGATCAGCCACATGCCCTGCACCATGCCCGACACCCTGCAGCAACATCACAGCTTTGTGTGCATGATGATCTTCCCTGCAGCGCCATTCTTCGGTGTAATGACATGCTCATGCGCAGTGGGTGCCTGTGAGCGATGTAAATTTTTGGTGTTGCGCTGCATAGCCCACTGCCCTCATAAACAAATCCAACCCCAGCGGCGGATCCAAGGTAACAACAAGCATCACCCCCCGTCTCCCTCCCCCACCACTCCGCATGTCGGCATACGTCCTTGAGGGGCAGGATTTCACTCACAATCGGCCGGATCGAGCCGCTTGCAAGGCCTGCAGCGATGTGTGCCACAGCCTTCTCCTTCTGCTCCTGGCTCTGCGTGGTAAGGAACAGCCCCCTCACGTCAATCTCCTTCGTCATGATGTCGCGCGGGTTGATCTCGACCGGGCCACGCGACCCCACAATCACCACACGCGCCCCAAACGCGGCGACTGTCAGGTCCTTCTGCAGGTTGACGTTTGCAAGGCACTCGATAACCACATCGAACGGCCCCAGCGCCTTCACCCCATTCATGTAGTCCGGCGCGTGGTGGATGAAACCAGCATGCGCACCCACAGACTTGATAAGCGACACACCGGCATCATTGTCCGCAGTGCCCACCACTGTCATCCCGATGGAGCGGGCCAGCTGGATCGCCATCAGGCCCACACCGCCTGACGCACCGTGGATGAAGAGCTTCTGCCCAGGCTGGGCCTCACCCCTGAAGAAGAGGGCGCGGTAGGCCGCCATGCCGCTGGTGCCGATGGTGGCACCAGAGTCGAACGACACAGCATCGGGCAGTGCGTGGACATCCGACTTGCTGACGATGACGTGGTGTGCGTAGGTGCCGGAGATCGCCCCGGTTGTGAACACCCTGTCACCAACCTTCACGTTGGTCACGCCCTGACCCACGGCGTGCACCACCCCGCTGCAGTCCCTCCCCGGCGTGTAGGGAAGCTTGGGGTTGCGGCCTGCCGTGCCTGCCCTCCAGTAGGTCTCCACCGGGTTGACCCCGATGGCGTGCACCTCCAGGCAGACCTGCCCTGCCGCTGGCTGCGGCATCGGCACGTCCGCCATGCGGAGCACCTCAGGCCCCCCGGTGCGCGTCATCACAATGGCCTTCGACATGGTGCCTCGCTTTGCCTCGGGCTGTGGAGCAGGTGTGTTCAGGAGTTTTGCACCAGCGGACTGCACTGCAGCAGAGGAAGGTATGAAATCAACAGGGTGTGTGGGTGGGTGGCGGTGTCTGTTGTGGGGGGGGGGGGGTCTCGTCTTGCCAACAACCAACATCCGTTTCTTCCTGCCTGCCTATTTCCCCGCCATTTTTTTAACTGTTCCCTTGTGCTGGGGGCTGGGGCAAACCGCGCGCAGAGGCAGAGCCGAATCAGGCCGAATGCGATGAACCCCACCCACCCCCCCCCCCACCCCCATCTCTCCCGTCCCACACCCCCGCTCGGTGCTGCTAATGCATCACTGCCCAACCTGGGCTCAAAACCCTGTTGGTATACAGATGTTAGGGACCTGGGGTGCAATGCAATGCAATGCAATAGGGAAACAACACACATCATCAGCACAGCACAGGGGTGGTGGTGCCGAGGTTCCCTTCTGGCTCCAACAAGTGGGCGTGCCTGGGACCTCGGTAGTGGCAGGTAGGAAGCAGCAAACGATCGCCCATACCCCCCCTCCCGCTCCACCCCGCTGAACTGACGCCCGAGAGTGCGGGGTGCCGTAAAAAGCAGAGAAAAGAAAGGCGAGAATCGCCATCTGCGCCTTACTTTTGTGGAGCAGGGCAGGCGGGCGGGGCCGGGCGGGTGGAAGCACAAGGCACGAGAAACGCACGAGTTAAAAAAATCAACAGCAACCCGAGGGCGCCAGGGAGAAATAGGTGGGTATTCCCCCTGGCATTCTTGAGACAGACATCCCCTTCACAGCAGCACAGCCATCCCGGGCAGTGGGGAACACGCGGGTGCGCATGACGATGTCGAGGGGGGAAGGGGGTGTGCACCCCACACGCGAATGTACATTCTTCTTCTTTCAGTTCTGTGGCAATGTGGCGCAGCAGTGACCAGTCCGACAACACCACGGTGTTTCCTGGTTTTGGCAATCACGAGCACTGTGGGAGCGAGGCTGCTGCACAGGCTCTGTGTGTCCAAGCGGCGCCCCTTTCTCCCGCATGGATAGGGGATGAAAGAGGGCATCGTTCAACATCTTCAGTGGTGCAGGCGAGGCACATTTGTATTTTCGCAGCGCAGTGCACAGCGCCCCGCAGATGCTGCAAAATATGGGATGCGATCTTCGCCTTCTCCTCATCACACGCGTTCCACATTTTCCAGGACACACACACTGCAAACTACACCCCCTGTTCAGCGGAGGGGAGGGGGCCAATCTCACTCGCGTAGGCCACCGCTCTCCAGTCAGGCACATATTGTGGAACTTCAGGCCACCTGCAGCTCATCTCTGGTCACCCAAGGCGTGATAGCCCCAGGGATCAGATGAAGGCGCCATGGTTGTGCTGCTCCAGAAGGAATGTGTCGACAGTCCCGCCATTGGCATCCAGCTGCGTGAAAGACGCATGCGAATCATTGTGGAACTCCCCAAACACAAAGCCACGGCGGAAGCCAGTGTCCCTGAAGGCCTCCCAGGGCTGCTGGGGGACCTCGAACCCATCGGTTGAGATGCTGCCGGCAATGCCCGACTGGATGTGCACGATCCCCCGCGGGTTGGTGTAGGATGTTGACATTGTCTTCCCCCTCACCACAGGATACGTCCGCTCGTAGTGGTGTGTGTGCCCCGCCAGCACAAGGTCAACCCCATTCGCCAGGAACAGGTCTTCAAGGCCTGGCGGGGACAGGAGGAAGGCGTCGCCGGTGCGGAGGCTCTGGGCCTCCTGGTTGCACTCCTCATCCATCGACTTGGTGCAGTACATTGCGCGGTGCATCAACACGACAACCCATGGGGTGGCGGAGCGATCCACAGAGGCAAAGTCCTTCTTCAGCCACGCAACCTGCTTCCGGCCCACAGGGAAGGAGAGACGGTCCACCCACGGGTCTGAATCGAGAACGATGAAGTGGACCAAATCCCGGTTCATGCTATACCACCGGACTGACTCAGACCCGGAATGCTCTGTGGCAACGAGCTGCCCGTTGAACCGATGCAGGTAATGGTTGTAACTCGCCAGCTCCCACTTCTCAGACTCGTGGTTCCCAGGGCCCACCATGTAGGGGATGCGGGAGCTGATCTGCTCGATATCCACCATGAAGGCATCCCCGATCCTCCCGCAGTCATCATCCAGGTTGTACGCAATATCCCCGATGTGCACAACCATGTCCAGCCCACCCGACACCGCCAGCTTCTCGAGAAGGGGGATGCTCGAGGCATCACGGTGCTTCCCATACGACATGGTCCCGAGATCCCCAAACATCGCAACCCGCAGCCCGGGCTGCTGCGGGGGGCGCGGGGTTCCTTTGGTGGGCGGGGGAGTGCTTACTGGCGGCACCTTCAGCAGGGTGAAGGTGCGGGACAACCCCCCGTGGTCTACGCTGTACTGCAGGCCAGATGGGAACACGTCGGAGAAGTGGGGCAGGGGCCCGGCAGGCGCAGCCTGCCCGTTGAGGCCCAGCTTCTCGTGGATGACGATGGTGAGGTTGACTGTCACGCTGTGCATCATGCGAGGCACAGTGGGGCACTCAGGCGCATCGATGAAGTAATGCGGGGTGCCGGAGAAGGGTATGCTGGCATTCCCCTGCGGCGTGTCGACGTGCACAGTGACGAGGCTCTGAGGGATCGCCTCCACCTGCTTGTCGAAGGTCACCCAGCTGACGACGATGCTGTCCGGGCCCCCCAGCGCCACGAGGACCTGTTGGGGCGTGCCCAGCTTCTCCGCAGCGTCAAACCTGTAGTCGGCGATGGGGTTGACCCACCCGGGGTCGACCCGGTGGGACTCATAGAGGAAGGGCACCAGCACCGTGTAGAGGTCTACCACGACAAGCATCGCCACCACGCAGAGGCACACACCCACATCCACGCGGTGCAGGCATGACCGGCGGGTCCGACGCCTCCCTCCGAGCAAAGGGGTCCCCTCATCCATGTCACCCCTGTGTGTAAACCAGCCCCACAATCGAGCTGTGCGGCTGCAGAGGCTCCACGTGGCGTGCCACGCGGTAGGCCCTGTGGTGGTGGTGGTGGGATAGCCTCGCCTGATGTGGGGCTGGTGGCAAAAGGGGGGGTGGGGTTGGTCCTGTGCACTCAACGATAATTCATGGGGGGGTGGGTGGGGAGGGGGCGACATGGTCATGCAGCCGAGGAATTTCCTTCTGACTTTCCGTTTGTATCCAACCAAGTGCCGCCATGGGAGGGGTTGAATCGTCATGGGGGGAGGGGGGGGAGAGAAGTAATCGGAGGATAAGAACCATAATAGACAACCCCACACCACGCCAGGCCACGCCACACGCCACAACACCACCGCTCCCCATCCACCCCCCCCCCCAGAAGAATACCAACTTTCCCAGATGCCTGACACAGCCAACTCTCCTGCCTGCCAGGCGATGTACGAGAGACAGACAGAGCAGCCATCGCCACTCGCAGTCCTGCATGGGGTGCTTTTTTGTGAAGAACTAACTAAAAAAACCACCTCCCCTGCTCCCTTGAGAGACAGGGAAGGGCATGGTGCGGGGGGAAAGCAGTGTGTGGTGAGGGCAAACATGCGCACGGCACACACCCCATTGCATGTCTTGAGTTCAAAATTTTCGCATGAGGGGGCTTCCTCCAGTTTCTCGCTGTATCGAAACAAAAAGAATCCGCGCTGGAGGGAGGGAATGTAAATTGAGAAGTGCCCCCAAAAAGTAAGCCGTGAAGCTGACCTCTCTCCAGCTCACTCAACTGCAGGTCATGACACAGGCACGCACCTGTGACCTGACACGCCGTCCTGTTGGACTGTAGCGTTGTGCGGGGTGGGCGAAGTAGAAGAACGCTAAAGCACAACTGACCCTCCACTCGTGACGCAGGCTCCACGTCTGTGATGCCTTGCATGCCTAAACTGACACAAAGAAATTAACAGTATTTGTTAGTGGAGGATCCAGCACCCCGAGCGTGTCTCAGTTCCTCTCTCTCTGTCTGTCTGGAGCGTCCCTGGTTGACCCGTCACTACTGTGATGCAACACAGTAGCAAACGGCGTTCACAGGCGCATTTCGTCCAGTTTTCGCATAGCTTCATCTCCAAAATTGTATCAGAGTGATGCACCGTATCAAGACCACAGGGCCCGTTCTGGGGGCCGGTGTCGTTACCCAATCACTGTTCTTTGGTTACTGCAGGCGCGAGATTGCCAGAACCGGGTTGAATGAGTTGGCATGGAGCGGGTAACCACAGGAGTGGCACAGTGCAACGTGCAGACGATAGAGTGGTTCGGTATGGCCTTCCCTTTGGAGAAGTGACTCGCACCAAGAGAGAGAGGGAGAGGCGCGCCATTGCTTTGGCTGGCGCTGGCGCTTCTGTGGCTGGTGTTTCGGGGGGCAGGACGCCAGCGGCACGCTGTCAATGTCAAGTGTTTGAGAGAGGGAGGGTCGCACAGCAGAACTCGGCAGGAATGACGACAGAAACTGTCACACTTGTCGCAAAGAGGCAACATACAAGGGTTGATTCTGGATTGTGTGTGGTGATCATCCCGGTAGAGACCGGCATATATTTACTTGCGGTTCGTCGCAAAACTATCTGTGCCCCCGCTGAATCGTAAAGTGACAGCAAAACGAGACAACAAACCAATTACTGCTGAAAGTTGTTTTGTTGGAACGCAGACCCCACTCTTAGGGTACACCACTCCCCGGTCTGATGAAGTGGTGTGAGTGGGGACGCACGATCCAGCTAAAGGCACAGAAAGTTTCCCCAGTTGGCTACGCCGAACTAACAAAACAACAATAGACACTACGAGAGGAAATCAGGGAACTACATGGGGGGGGGGGTAGGGGGGGTCATAAGCCCCCCTAAAAACGTACGAAAACCAAAATTTTCAACATACCATCAGAACCGCCCTAATACCTGATCTGACCCGAAAATCCGACCCATACCCCCCCGGAAACTGTCTGGGGCCCACTTGTGACACCTGATACGCACTTTTGTGATGATTTTTTGGGGTCCTAAAAAATGTACCTCAGTTTCGTACCTTGCCTTTGTACCTGAACCACTCCCGACCGCATTATTTCGTTCTTTGCCTTTTCTGCGGTGGTTCTGGCTCAGGTGGCACGCATGTTGCCTTCCCCAGTGCCTCGGCAAGGTCTTTCTTGACCTGATTAGTGGGAATGTTGTGTTGTTGCGTCAGCAGAATGAGTTCAGCCACCTTCTGGGTGTAGTACTTCGATCGCATATGGGTCATTGTGAGTACTTCGTACGCCTGGGAGGCTGCATCGGCATTAGTAGGCAGCGTTGTAGATGCTTTTGCTTCGTCGATCTTAGCCTGTGAAGGCACGATTGGGATATTGTACGCCCTGAGAGCCGAAGTGGTTATGATTGTGCTGTGTAATTTGCGCCCCGCAGGATATGCACACCACGCAGTCTCGACAACACGTATGAGAGTGTACCATGTGGGGACTCAACAAGGTCATTGGATCGGCATCTGCCTGCCGACTCAGCCCCCACACAGTGCGACCGCAAGGTCGCCAGGGATGTCTCAACGCCAGGGGAATACCCTCCCCTGGCGTTGTACAACCCTACTCTCAACCCTCGGGTCCTCTCCTGGAGGCGGTGGTGGCGGGCCCGCAACGCTTCGTACTTCCGGTACAGACTGGGGTAGTCTGCCCGGCTGACCCGCTCATTGCTTCCTAGATCATCTGCTGCTCTGGAGCTGCCATCACTCTCACTGCCCACATCAGTTGGTGTGGGGGTAGGAGCAGGACGAGTGGGAGGAGTAGGAGTGCAGGTGACATCTTTCTTGGCTAGCAAAGAACGCCGCTTTTCCCGCACGTGCGTGCAGTTGATGCACCACTGCATATATCTGTCGTCACCACGTCCCACTCGCTCTCCTATGTACCCAGCCCGACGGAGCGCCCGAAATAATGTCGCCTCACCGATGTCGTGTGCCGTTTTCTTTTTACGCAGGTCTGCCACAACGCTCTCTGCCGAGACCCCGCACATCTCCCGTTTGGCGAGCGTCTTTCGAGCAAGGTACTCCTCTGCAGCAGCATCTGACACCTCTGCGAGGCCCTGGGCACGCGGCATGTGTTGCTCGGCGTGCTGAGTGAGCGTAGTGACACCCTTCCCTTGCAAAGAACGAAATAATGCGGTCGGGAGTGGTTCAGGTACAAAGGCAAGGTACGAAACTGAGGTACATTTTTTAGGACCCCAAAAAATCATCACAAAAGTGCGTATCAGGTGTCACAAGTGGGCCCCAGACAGTTTCCGGGGGGGTATGGGTCGGATTTTCGGGTCAGATCAGGTATTAGGGCGGCTCTGATGGTATGTCGAAAATTTTGGTTTTGTACGGGCTTATGACCCCCCCTAGGGGGGGGGGGACAGCAGGAGCGGCAAATTCGTTTGTTGTGTTCTCAATAGACTCACAAAATGTCACAAAATTCAGTTGGATTAGCGTGCCGGCACCGCGCCTCGGCGAGGGAACCGTAACAAAATTCAGACATTCCTTTTCCGCGCACCAATTCAGACAAACACCCCCCCCCCCAACCAGTGGCAAGGATCCCTCATGGAATCACGGAGCAACAGCCTGGCCAGTTCTCACCCACTGCGGGCTGCAGCAGTTATAATTGTGGATAAGATCGTAAACTCTTCACAATACATGAAGGGAAAGGGTCCCGAAGCTCTCGTGGGAGAGGGGAAAGGTATCTACCCACCCCCCTCCAACCCCCGCGGTGCCCACCCTCTCGACGCGGAGGTGATTGACAGTGTCCCATGGGGGATGCCAACGGGCAGCATTGGAAAGCCTCCAGGAAGAAGTGTCGGCTGAACACAGCCCGGATATGATATGGGGGTATCCGGGAAGCGAATTGGCGGCGGTGACTTCCGTCCTGACGTTGTGGGAAGGCCAAACAGTTGTGTCGCCTTTTGTGGCGGAATTGTTGCTGTCTTCCAACAACGGGACTTTGTCGGGTGGGAAAGGCGGTGAGAGAGGGGGGGGCGCAGTGTCGTACCTTGTCTTTGCGCCTGCCTATCACACCAGGCTTTCCCCAGGCATTAAGTTCTGTGTGATTTGTGTGCGATCAACGAGAAATACGTTTTTTTCATTTCGTTTTCTCATGAATGATCCCACACACTGACCCAGCGATGAAAATGCCGGAGAAAATTACTCGGGGAAAATCACGAGAGACAAAAAAAGGAAACCCAACCAGGAGAGGACTGATGAAAGTAAAAAAAAGAGCATCTGGCTTGGAGTCGACCAAAGAATAACCCAGGAATATACCCCACACAGGACGACAGTCCTCATCACGGAGAGACCCAATGTACAGCTGGCCATCACTTCCCCCCCCCTCCCATTGTGCTGTGATCGGAGAGGGAGGTGTGAGGGGACACGCACCGGCATGTGTTTTAGGCCAAAGTACCCCACCCCCCAGCCCCCCCCACCCCCGGCCTGCCGCTCCCTTCCCGCGCGGTTGGATTTCAAGACAGAGGTACGGCACGCAGTTGACACAGAATGGACGCAATGGACACAGAACAAAAAGAGAAGTATCATAACCCGAAGAGGACAATGCACCAAACCAATAAGAGGATACCAGGGGGTGGGGGGCATTCGCTGTCGGAAACTTTCATCGGCGATTGTTCCCCTGTAAACAGGGGTGGGGGAGGAATGCACCGTTTTCGGCACCGCAGCGAAGAGGCACCCCCACCCCCTCTGATCTTTTTTTTTGACAAAATAGAAGCAGGGTATAAGATAGACTTTTTTTCTGGCGCCGTTTTCCGGTTTTTCTGGTTTTGAAAATTTTTCGCGCGCGCCTTCGGCGCGCGCGACCCGCGCAAACCCTCCCAGAATCTGAGAGGGCCCGGTGCCTGCGCGCGTCCTGTCGTACTGAGGCTGCTTGGTGGGGCAGGCGCAGCAGCTGCTTTGAAAGTTTGGACTCTCGGCCAAAAAAGGTCTGGTGCAATGTTTTTACGCAGGGGGGGTCTGGGGGGCGGAGCCCCCCAGCCGCCGGAGGCCACGGTAGTGAACATCTGTTCCCTACAGTCTGGATTCGCTTGTAAGTAGGAAGGCTTCGCTGTATCGCAGCCCGGCCAGCAGGAGATCACTGGTCCTTGAGGGTTCAACCTTCAGGGTGGAGGAGGACGGGGGAGCGACCACTCGTGATAGGTGTGCGTTGTGGGTGGAGTGGGTGCACGACAGAATGGCCAAAGGGTCCACGAGATCTCTGCACACATTCCGTTGTCGAGGAGATGGGCACCTAGCTGTGACGACAGGCAACAAACAAATCTCATCTGTTAGTTGCCCCCAATAGGCTTGGCGACCTTCAAGACTGCTTGAAAGTCGTTCGTGTTCTCGTCTCAGCCCTCCAGACAAGCAGATCTGTCTCGAGTTGGTGGGCTGTCGCCATGTATTCGATGGCACCGAGTGACGCTGCACAGAGGCAGACGACACGGTGAACTCCAGCGGAGGTTACCCTACCTCCGCTGGAGTACACCGTGTGTCTCCCATGAGTCTCAACTAGCGGGAGTCTTAGCGTAAATTAGCTGGAAAATAGACTCCCGTATCCAGTACAGACTGCAGTCTTAGACTCCCTCTTAGACATGGTGGCTGGAGTCTACCATGTGTGCACCTTCAAAACAGAAGAGACCTGCATGACGAGGGCATCACCACCCACCGGGCCACCCGCTAGGTCCATTTTTTCTTCTCCGCTTCTCTGCCTTCTTTGGACTATTTGAGCTCTGTGCGGATCACGATGGGGTCACTTTCTATTTTTTTATGGCGTTTTTTCTGACTGTTTTACTGTCCCAAAGTCACAAAAAAAACGCCGAAAATGAGATCGACCTTTTTTTTTTTTTCAGAAAACCGGGAACCGGGAAACCCTGGTTTTGAAAACCGGAAAACCAGACCTATCTTATCCCCTGATAGAAGGACCCACGCACAGCAATCCCGTTCGAAATGGGTCGGGGGGGGGGGGGGTGGGGGCAGAGGGTGGGGTGGTGCCTAACCCCACACCACCTCTGGAACTCCCCGACCCTAGATGTGACTTGAGTTTAGAGGGCGGGGGCATATGCACGTCGCGCTACTGAACGAGATGTCCCCCGTCATTAACGAGTGAGGGGTGGTGGGGCAAACGCGTGGCAATGCAGGGTGAATGCCACTCGATACTAACTGGTGGAGAGCGATCGCTCGTTAGCTTTACTAACAAGTGAGATGGCACGCCACTCTTTCACACATCAAAGCAGAAAACTAGTGCGCGGTGTAGGTGGGGGGCGGAAGGGGGGGTTTGATCGTCGAGAGGGAATGGAAAAGTAAATCTCCCAGCACCTTCTCGCAATGTTAGTCCTTTTTGTAGTCACTACACCAGATATGTTGTACAAGGCAGATCAATGCACAACGGGAGGGTGTGTAGCAGTTGTCTGTCAGTGGCTTGGTGGTTGGACCGCAATACAGTATCACTAAAACACAACCAGGTGTCTGTCCGTAATACGTAGTCTCTCCTTGACACCATATACTTTGTGCCCCTGTATCGTTGTTTTTTTTGTACGAATAAATGGCGGAAGGGAAGGAGGGGAAGGGAAAGCAGGTGTGTTTCGTAGCGGGGTATATCTACTACGCAGTTTCGGCTGCCAACCCACGACTGTGCAGTAGTGCGTGAACCACTGGACTCCGGCAGCCCGGTATCGAGTACCTTTCGTCAGGTGGGTAGAAGACCCAGTGGAGGACGCAGGGTGGGGGGGGGGGGGTGGGAGAGTAGGGGGGGTAGGGGGGAGAAAAAGTATTGACGTAAAAAGATAAAAGGAGAAAAGAAAAAGAAAAGAAAAGAAAAGGATAAAAAAGTGTGGATCGTAGCCCGGCTCCACGGGTCACGGCAAGAGCAGAGGCATCCTGCCGTATAACGGCGGGGGGGGGGGAACTAATCGGGGGGGGGGGGTCCCCAACTTCAGCTATGCATGGCAAGGGCGCTGAGTCCCTGAGGGTCGTATGGACCCCGCATACCGTAAGAGGCGAGAGAAAGTTTAAGCATTTCTGACCGAATGGCGCGGAGCTTTGCGCGGAGGCTGTTCTGAGTCAGATGAAGCTTCATCAACCGAGACGACGTCGTCACGTGTGTGGCTGAGTACATGCATCTTCAGGGCCCATTCACTTTTAAAGGGGACACAAGAACTATTTGTGGTCGAGCCACAAATGTGGCACACGAACCGATGTTGGGATGAACTCGTCGAGAGGATCGTCACGGGTTCTTGAGAGATACATGTCAAAGGGAGGTCGTGGTCCAACGTCTGTGCAAGTGCAGGGTGTTGAACAGAAAGGCCGAGACGTGGTGTACGGCGCCGACACTTACTAAGGTGAATGGCGACGCCCGCCTGTGTGAATGGCGTTCCCTGTTTCGTGACCGTGCTGTGACATTTAGGGCAGGAGTAAACTGCCTGCGAAGATGTATCCGTAGTATCAGTAGCACCATCACCTGTAGGTGCGGGGGGTGGCAGCAAAGCCTCGTCCATCGGGGCTGTAACATGGTGCTCGTGTGTGTTGGAAGGAAGGGCAGAGCCCGGTTGTTGAACGGAAGACGGGAGCAGGTCCGGATGCTGAGAGGAAGCAGTGTTTGTAGTAGTGTGATCCTCAACCGCACCTTCAATCTCTTCTTCAGACCCTGCACACAGAGTTGTAGGTGCCTGCCCCATCTCACCACTCGGGCCCAGCGCGTCCGTACTGTCTTCCGGGGCACAGGATACATGTGTGGTGGCAGATGGTTCTATTGTTATCAGTGGAGAAGGAGTGGGGCACACCGTGGGACTAGCCAAGGGGTCCAAAGGATCCGAGGGGGGAACTGTATCCGGGGCACAGGGCGGAAGGGGGGGGGGGACACTGCCTTGGCAAAACGACTAACTGGCGAATGGGGGTGTGGGGTGTGTGGGGGGGAGACGGAGAAGTGGCGTGGCGTGTTTTTACAAAAAAAGGAACAGGATGTGTGTAGGTGTGGAGGTGGGTGGGTGGGTGGGGGGTGCATGGTGTGGCGGTGCAAGGTCACACTGAACAATTCGTTATATTTTGGTTCTTGAGAATAATATATCTGGTGTTTCGCAGTCTACCGGAGAGTTGTGGTGGTGGGGGGTCGTGAAGGAGAGAAGAGGAAGAAGAAGTTCCTGCGAACTCGCCAGGGAGGTGGGGGGGGATGACGGCGATGCCCTAACCCGGAAGGTTTGAAGAAGCTCTCCGCCTCTCCAAGTTCACCTAACTCCTACGCTGTTGGCTAACACGGCCTGCTTGACCAGGGCCTGGTTCATGACACTGGGGGAGGGGGGGGAGGTGCTAAGGGCGGTAGACAGAAGAAACCACGGACAGCACAGTTGCAAAATATATGCGAGATGATGAGGTGTTCCGGTTGGTGGGTTCTGGTGGCAATAGTTGGATGCAAAACTTGTTTGGCACGCCGTGGAACGGGAGGAGCCCGGATCCCACAGCTAAGCTGGTCTGTTCTTTCGAGCCGCCCGCACCCACCCAGAGAGACATCACGCCAACCAATCCGAGTCCCGGCAGATGTCATCAGCGATGGCAGCAACAGATTCACAATCCCGACAGCACCGTCTGACAGCCAGGCCCTGTGGGAACGGCGCCTCCTCATAGAGGCAATGTTCTGTTCATCCTTCTACTCACTTCATCTCATCATGTGGGCTGTGCTTTGTAGTAGTACAGGTCGAGAATCTTCTTCAGTGTGGCCTGTTTCAACGGCTTCGTGATGTAGTCGTTCATGCCAGCGTCAACGCACAGCCCGCGTGTGTGAGGCAGGGCATCCGCTGTCAGCGCCACCACTGTGATGTTGTCTTCCCCATCCTCCTGTGGTGGGGTGGGTGGGTGGGCGGTGGTGCTGTTGGCGCACAGAACAGCTTGTTTGATTGAGAGAAACAGCCCTGACACCAACGACCAGGGCTTCCCAGCTGCCCGTCATCAAAGAAACCTAGCCTGCCGCACAGCGACAATCTCGACATGTCGATCCGGACCATGATCCCACCGACATCCCCCTCTGCACAGAGTTCTGAACCCACAGCACTACCCCTCCTTATGCCAGCCCCTCCAGTATGTGATATTGCGAGAAGCTCAGTGATGCAGCTGCATACCTTCCACGAGAATGCACCATTCTTCTCTTTATCACGGATGTCACGCACAGCGCCGTACCCATCCAGGACAGGCATGTGGCAGTCCATGAAGACCAGCCCGTACCTCTCCTCCATCAGCGCCTCCACAGCTTCCAACCCGTTGCCCACCACGGTGGGTGTGATGCCGAAGATCCCCAGCTGCCGTTTGATCAGCAGCTGGTTTGTCGCATTGTCCTCTGCGACAAGAATCTTCTGCACCCCGGAACGGGGCGACAGGGACACCACCATGTTCGATTCAGCGCGCTGTGCCGGGGGATATGTGTGGGTGTGGGTGCCGGGGGGAGAGGGATGCTGCATCTGTTTGGAACCACCCGGTGGCTCCCGCACTCAACCCAAAACTTGAAACGACCTCCCCTTCGCCCCCTGCCGAACCCCCCACCCACCTTCCAACCAACACTCCGGAGAGAACAGGTCATTTGTCGGGTTCATCCCCAACAAGAGTTTGCGGCAACTTGGCACACCTCTTTGATTGTCATGGCGGTTTTCTTCTCTGAGAACAGCGAGGCAACGAGCGCAAATTTGACAGGCTTCGTGAAGATGTTCTCGAAGGACTCCTTCCCTTCAAAGCAGCTCTTAGCACGCATCGACATCAGCATCGACATCTTGGAATCCTTTGCCACCGAGGTGTAGGCGCGCAGCTCTGCGGTGCCCTCGCTGGTCAGACCCTCCAACTCTTCATCCACCAACACGTGGTGGGGCAGGGCTGTCAGCGCCTTGCCCAGCTCCACTGCAGAGGTGAAGCCGCCACTGGGGCCCAGCAGCTCTGTGACGCCCTCCTGTGCTGGGCGCAGCACATAGTGTCTGAGGTCGGCAAAGGTCCGCACGAAGCAGACATGCACATCGAACACGGCAAAGATCTTTGCAATCGTCCTGAGGTGCAGCTCGTGGCTGATCGCCAGCAGCACCGTCAGGTCAGGGAAGGTCCCGCCAGCGATGCCACGGAGGCTGTCCGCAACAGACGGGGCCTGCTTGTTTTCAATCCCGAAGGACGCGGTGAACCAGAAGCAGGATCCCTTCCCAGGCTCGCTCCGAATGCCGATCTCCCCTGCCATGCTTTCGACAAGCTGCTTGCAGATGGCAAGCCCCAGCCCGCTCCCGCCGTACTGCCTCGTGGTGCCTGCGTCGGCCTGCTCGAAGGGGCGGAACAGCTTCCGCTGCGCCTCCTCGTCAATCCCGATGCCCGTATCCACCACGGAGAAGGTGAGGGTCATCGCATCGCCCGCTGCAGTGGCGTCGGGGTTGCGCTGCACCTCCAGCCAGATGTCCCCACCGTTGGGTGTGAACTTCACAGCGTTGCCGAGGAGGTTTGTCAGCACCTGGCGCAGGCGGTACTGATCGCCCACAACGTCGGTGGGCATCTGGGGGTCCATATCAACCAGGAGGGAGATCAGCTTCGCCTCAGACTTGGGGCGCATCACGTCGATTGTCTCCTCGATGATGCTGGCGAGGCTGAAGGCACGCTTCTCCAGCTCAAGCTTCCCAGCCTCGAGCCTGCCGTAGTCAAGCACGTCGTTGATGATTGCCATGAGGGCTTCCCCGCAGGAGCGGATGGTGTCCGCCATCTCCTTCTGCTCGTGCGTCAGGGTTGTGTTCATCAGCAGCTCACACATCCCGACCACACCCGACATGGGGGTCCGGATCTCGTGCGACATCGCCATCAGGAAGTTCGACTTTGCCTCAGCCGCCTGCTTTGCCTGATCCCTCAGGCGCACCAGCTCCTTGTTCTTCTCACGAATGAACTGCCCCTCGCGGAGCTCGTCGTAGAGGAGGATGTTGTTCAGCGAGATCCCCACAAAGGAGGAGAAGGACATAGCCAGCTCGACGTCCTGCTCGTGGAATGCATCCCCGTTGCATTTGTTGATGAATTGGATGACCCCCATCACCTTGTTGGCGTGGTGCGGCTTGACAGGCACGCAGAGGGCAGCCTTCGTGACGAAGCCTGTTTTCCTGTCGAACTCCGGGTTGAAGAGGTCGCAGGCGTAGGCATCGGGGATGTTCAGCACGTCTCCGGTGACAGCGACGTGCCCTGCGAGCCCCACTCCGACGGGCAGGCGGATGACGTTGTCCCCATCCAGCTGCGCAGCAGTCTCACTGTCGGTCAGGATGGACCACAACTCCTTCTTCTGATCGTCCACCAGGAAGATGGAAGCACGCTCCACATGCAGCACCTGGCGTGCCCGCGTCATGATCTTAGTCACCATGGCCCCGAGGTCGAGCTGCAGGTCGTTAATCTCCTTGCTGACCTCCAGGAGCGACTGTGTCTTCATGCCCTCCACCTGCAGCTGCTGATAGACCTGCGCGTTGGAGAGGTGGATCCCAGCCTGCTTCCCCAGCAGGGCCAGCACACCCTCGTCCTCCGCTGTGAACGCCCCATTCGTTTTGTTGATGGCTTCGACAACCGCCACCACATTCTGGGTCTTCTCCCCAGTATTCGCATACCCGTGCCCTCTGGAGATGGGATAGACAAGCAGGTTCCGCGTGACGTACCCCGTGTTTTTATCGACATCCTTGTTGAAGCGCGAGTCTTTATATGCGTCGCGGATGTTGAGGACCCTCCCGTTGATGGCAGCCCAGCCTGCGATGCTCCCCTGCATGGGGACACGGATCTCATTCCCATCCTCCGAAACTGTCCAGATGTCGTGCGACTTCCAGTCGCAGAGGAAGATGGAGGCACGCTCGCACTGCAACACCTGCACCACGCAGGCGCAGATAAACCTCTGTACCCTGAACGTGTCGAGCTCCTCCGACAGACGTGTGAAGAGGAGGACAAGCTTCTGGAGGATTGTTGCCGGAAGATTCTTCATATTCGCGGGGATAACCGCACCGGAAACCGTATCCACGCTGTGCGCGCCTGTCGAGCTCGCAACCCCCTCGCTGTCCTCCCCGTCATCATCCGGCTGCTCGAGGTCCATCTGCACGACGCTCTTCACAATCTCCATCGTCTCCACATCGTCCTTCTTGCTCTCCTCCGCACTCTTCTTCTGCACCTTCCCTAACATCTCAGGCCTTTTGAACCCCAAAGGATTCTCCCTGGGGAACGTCCTGAAGCTCTGCTGCCCCGGGCGGAACCGCAGACTCCCCATGCCTCTGTTCAGCGCCCCCCCCGCAGAGCTGAACGACGACTCCCTCGGCGACCCGGGCCCCTGCGAGGAGCTGCTGTCGTCCATATCGGAGGAGTACCCGAAGAGGTTTTTGGAGGCCGGGGGCCCGGCGTTACTGCCACTCCCGCTCACGCTGGCGGCGGGCTTCTCTGGTGGATCCGCACCCTCCTTCACGGAGGCACGGCAGACCGTGGGGAGGCGTGTGTTGATCGTCTCCAGCGACGCGACGAAGAAGGACGAATCGCTCCTCTCTGGGCCACGCCGCTCCCGCGGCGTGGGGGTGAGGCTGGTGTTGGAGGGGCTGCTCTCGCTCCCAGAGGAGCCTGACCTGCGCAGCGCGTTGGGCGAGGAGGGCGACGTCGGCTTGTCTTCCGCCGTGCGGAGGGAGAGGCGGCGGGCCAAGCCCGAAGGCTTCCTGTTGCGGGCCATCCTCGGCTTCCTCTTCACCATGCGCTGCTTTGCCATCTTCGGGGAGGGCATGTCGTTCTCCCCGCTGCCCTCCCCCATCACCATCGGGATGAAGTTTTCAACGCTCGTCGACCCCTGCTCGACAGGCTTAGCCAACAGGGGAAACACCAACGACCCGATGTGCAGCAGCATGCTGAGCAGCGTGGCTGTGAAGGCACGCTGCATGGTATACCCCGAAACCAGCCACCCGAAAACCCACGACACCCCACAGGCCAGCACGATGCCAAACGAGAGGGGAATGTCACCTGACAGGATCACCAGGGACAGCATCGAGATCTGCAGAAGGGCTGTCATGCTTGCCTCATCGTAGGCTGTGTGGGACAGCAGGGAGACTGCTGTATAGGATACGATGAAGAAGACCCTCTGGAGGCCGACAGAGAAGGCCATGCTTTTATAGAAGAATACGGCGTACATCGCGGAGAAGGCGGCGAGGCATGAGGTGAGCGCCACGTTGTTCGCAGAGTTCTGATCAAGGGAGGTTGCATAGGAAAGGCCTATGGAGAGCCCCGTGACGAGGGCCAGGGTGATGAAGAGTGAGGCTGCAGCGACAGGGAGGCCCTCGAGGGGGTCGTCGTCAACGGAGCGGACGAATTTGTTGACCCAGCTCTCCTGGCGGGCCTGGAGGGGGGAGGTGGGGAAGCTGTCGATGCGCTGGATCTCGACCTCCTTGAAGGTGTACCCCGAGTGGTCCGACTCGGCATCGCCCCCGGGGGTCTCGACTGCGGCATCTGTGGCCCGCCCGGCGCCACCGGGGCGGTCATCTTGATACCTCACCTCTCCGACAAGGTATTTGTTTACACTCCCCATCATGAACTTCCACGCCGCGGACTCCGGCGCAGCGTTCCCCGCACCCAGCCCAACGGACCTGGCGCTGAAATTCCCAAACGAACTCCCCCCGCAACCATCACCCGTCTTAGTCCTCGACGACGCAGGGGGTAGCGGAGGCATCGGAGGAACCGCCATCGGCATCCCAGGAGACTCCATGTCACACCCACCTCAGGGGGAGGGCAGAAGAAGGGCAAGCCGCTATGCAGTCATGGTGGGTTGGCTCGCTCGGTGGTGTTGAGGTGTTGAGGGGGGGTGGGGGTGGGGCAGTTCAGGGAATCACTACTAGGTTGGGAAGGAGGAGGGGGTTTTGAAAAGGGTGTAAGGCTACGCCTGGGTTGTGTACGCTGGACACACAGGGGGTGAGAGGGGGGATGGGGGGGAACACCGATACGATGCCCAGGCCCTGTGGCTGTGTCTCTCTGGGGGAGGGGGGTGGTGGGGGATGTGGTGGCGGTGAGAAGTGCACAGTGGAGACGGGTCTGGTGTTGTTGCGTGGGGGGTGTGTGTTTATGTGTGGTTGGCATGCTGCAACGCAAAAGAGCTCTCCGTTGCGAAAGACTGGCGGCACGCCATGCAAAACGGTGTTCAAAATGGGTGACAAAGTTTTCCCCCGGATTGGCTACTCCGAACCTTCCAAAGTAATGCCATGGTGTCCTGGCGCCACACAAACGCCCTCCAGCAGTGTGAGTACTGTATTGTCGTCACGACACCGGATGTGGAGGGGGAAACCCGTCTGTGCAACGAGGGGGCGTGGGGTGTGGGGGAGGGGAGGTGGGTGGGGTGCCTTTCCGAACACGCATTCTCTTGAATCGCCACAAGATCCAAATCACCAGATACATAGACCAAAAAATCCCCTTTGCACTCGTTGATGCAACAAGGGACACGCCACGGGCTTACAATCAGGGGAGGGGACGGGGTGTTTCGAAGAACCTTGCAGAAGCAACTGCAGACTTCAGGTTAGAACACTGTTTCGGCTGAGGGCTGGGGGGGGAATAGGAAAGGAGAGCGTAGTGGGCAGCGTAGTCGGTAAAGGGTAAAGTGTGCTCCATTGTGATGTAGAGAAACGTAAGGTACAGAGCCCACATCCCCCTTCACGCAAGATGAATTTGGAGGGGCGGGCAGGGGTGGGAAGGCAAAAGCTGTACAAAGGGGGCGAGGAAGGGGGGGGGGGGGGGGCGCATTCAGGCGGCTCATGCCCCAACCACGACGGGTGTGGCTGGGCCATGAGCCAGTCAAATGGTTGACGTTTTTATCACTCTCCTTCCACCCATCCGTCCCCCCTCCCCCCGCCTCGGTGCAACTCGGCATCCCTAAAGTGGTGTATATTTTTTGGTGTTGCCATCACAATTTTGAGCTTCACACTTCGTTCTTTTCAATGGGAAGGAGGAGGGAGGCAGTGGGTTGCGAAATCGAAGAAATATGGGACACAGAAGAGTGCACAAGGGGAGGGAACCCGGGAGGGGGGTCTCACAGACATCTTTCTGTGCAGGGATGGCCTTGTGAAGTCCATTCATGCCTGAGATCCTTTTACACTCCATCACCGCCCCCCGCTAACCCTTGGTCCTCCCCCATCGTCTGATGGTGATATGAGTGTCACTTTGTGAGAGGGGTGCTGCACACACACACACACACACCATGTGCATTTGGCCCTGGCCTGCTTTCGGTTCGCACGATCTGAGCATTCAGAATGAAAACCCCTCCTGATCTACACTGCATGCTTTTCGAATGCTTCCACCAAACAGGTCTAGGCCAGGATGTATTCTCGGTGTCTAGGTTGTAACTCATCTCGGATACAAAGGGTGGCCAGAGCCCTGCCGAGACAAGGTAGGCGCTATGCAGAACAGAACAAATTCGGAGAGTCGAATAGTGTGGGGATGAGAGTGTAGAGAAGAGTAGGGAGGTTAAAGCACCAGGCGAGCTCGAAACAGCCCCCTCTAACAGGGGGGCAGTAGAAGACCAGGCCTAAAAGCTGTTCAATCCAAACCTTCAAGCGACAGACGCGCTGCGGTGTGGGGAGAGGTCGGATGTGGCCATCCTGAAGCCACTACCATACACACCAGGCTTGCAGCAGCTGGGTAAAGGCTGGGTGGGAATACGCACGACGGGGAGTCTTGGCGCAGGGCAGCGAGACAGAGCAGCCGTACAGAGGAGTGTAGACTTGTGCGGAGGCATCATAGGTTATCCGCTGCGAGCTTCTGCCGCCTGTCCCGCAGAGCCCCGGCCACAACCGGAAGCACCCCTCAGCCACACCTCCCACACCCCCCAACACCTTTCCTGCTTTCAGTGTAAGTTGCACCGAGCGGAACTTTCAGATGCTTCCCTCGCTGCTACACCCTCCCTCCCCCCGCCCCCTCTACCCCCCCTCCCCCTTCCCCTCCCTTTCTCTCTCTCACCCCCACACCACCCACCTCCGTTCGCCTCTGGACGTGATAGGCTTCAGGGATCAAAACTCAGGGGGAGGTGGTCATGTCACGCTACGCTCAGGGTTTGTGATGTGCTCTATGTATTCGCAAAAGCGGACTGCGTACTGATCTGGCGGGACCGCTGAGATCTGATCCCGGTCATAGCGGATGCCCCGCACGAAGTTCTCCGCCTGCTTGCGGGGGTTGTACTCCTGCAGGATGTCGATGATGCCAAAGTAGTACACTTCACCTTCGTGCTTCTCATCCGCACCCTCTGCGCGCATCCCCCCCATATCGGCCTGCAGGCAGCGCTCGTCGTGGTATACCAGCCGTGAGACCTGCCTGTCCCTAACAGGGTTCTCAGGCTTGTGTATCCCCACCAGAAAGGAGTAGTCCATAATCCGGCACTTTTTCAGAAACTCCGCATCGCGTCTGATCTGCCCCAGCATGAGCCTCCTCCGCCTGGGCCCCACAAGGATGCTCTGGTCGAGGTCCATGTCCTTCAGAATCTTGTCGCCCGGCCCGGCAAACCGCCCAACAGTGCTCCCTTTCAGGTCGTATTTTTTGTATATCTTGTTGCCGCCTGCCTCAAAGACGTTGTTCATAATGACAAACGCAATTTTTCGCTTCGTCCTCTCAGGGGTGACGGAGAAATGCCCATAATACTTCGGGAGCAGCGTATGCGGGTTGTTCCTGATGTGGTGGTAGAAGAGATGCAGAATCCTCCGGAGAAACTTCGACTCCTCCGTGTTCATCGTCTTGATGACGTACTTTGTCCCTGCGAAGTAAAGCAGCGAGGAACTCTTCCCTGCACCAGACACCGTCCACCGCGACTCGCAGAGCTCCTGCGCAAACTCATCAGGATCCAACCCGAGAAACTCGCGGATATGCCGGTAGCACATCGGGGAGTACCCTGTGAAGGTGAACGGCTCCATCTGGGCTTCTTCTGGCTTCCTCTTCTTCGACTTGTCAAAGAAGAACTCCCGCTTTGCCTTGATGGTGAAATCGGTCTTCGGGTCCAGAGGCCGCATCTTATCCTGGTGGTGGATGCTCTCGATAGAGTTTCGAAGCCCCACCTGCATGCACTCCACAATCGTGTACGAATTCGCATCCTTATAAATCGGCTCGCCCATAGTGTTAACATGCACCTTGCCTGCAGGCTCCTTTTTTGTCTTTGCCGCCGGGGCGAGACGTGCCGCTGCATACTCCTCGATGTTCTCCTGAATATCGAGATCGCACTGAATGTCAGGGGAAGCGCGGGCTGACAACGGCACCCCATCCCCTCCACCACCATCCTCAGCAGATCCTTGCGACCCCTCCTGGTTCGGAAGAGCGGTGCTGGAGTGGCTTGCCCCCCCTTCGCCGCGTGGAGACGACATGCCGCCCCACGACCCCTCAAGATGCATCGCATGATGCCGTGGACGGGATGTCTGCGTAGCGGGGTCTCTCCGAGCTGACCGGTTTGACGCAAGGGTTGATCCGCCCCGCTCCTTCACAGCCAGCTGCCCCCCACCGCCGGCAGCAGGCTCCCACCCAGACATGGGAGCGGGGGAGTCAGCAGCGGGCCCCCTGCCCCGCTGGCTGCTGGGTGCCTGGCTGCGGCGGCTGCCCTCAAACATGACCCGTTTGGAAGACCCCTCGAGCTTCGGCATGTCCTGCGCAGAGACGCCTCCGCTGGAAGCGCCGAGCCATCCTGTGCTCTGCATGGGAGCGGGGTGGTGGTGGGGAGGAGAAGAAGAGAAGAGGGGGTCGTGTCGCAGTCTAGCAGCAAGCGGAAGCCACCGTATTCCGCTCACCCCCGCTTTGCGGGGGGTGGTGTGTGTGGGGGGGAAGGAAGCAGGCGGGCGGCCGTGTAGAGGTGGGGAGAGTTGGGCCACGCACCCAGGTCACTCCAGCCGCCGCAGTAAGGCAGCTCTACCCCGCTGGCGGGGGAGGTCTGTCGGGTGTGTGTGTGGTGGGGTAGGGTGCAAGGGTGTAAGGGTGTCGTTTTCATGCATTTTGTGCATGATTTATGCGGGGACTTAGATAGAGTGCATAAAATACACCTCTAGTTACGGCAGTGGGGGGTTCCCTTTTGCTTGGCGCTATTGGTGTCGTATTCTCCATGCACATCACAGCAGGCCCGCCCAAAGAAGATGCCTGGATGGCCAACATGCGGTCACCGATGAGCAGGCTATTCACCTCATACAATATGGATCGGCTCGCGTTTCCCACGCGTTGCCACAGAGTCGCCGCTGTTCAAAGATGCGATCCGTGCGACCAGTGGGCAGGCCGGGGGAAGCACCTGCCCTCGAGGTTTGTGCTGGGGGGCCTCCTCGGCTAGGAGTACCCAGGAGGCCGGAAGGGGTGGAGGCAGCCATCAAAAAAGAACAGGGCCTCGCACGGACGGTCGACGCCTGGGACACTGACGCCCAGTGTGTGCCCACACCCGTGGTGGGCACTACCTATCCACACCTTCCACCTCACACAGGCCAGTCCAAACACTGCTGAACCCCGCGACCACCTGAACACGCTCCCGGAATATGTATCTCGTGTGTAATGAGACAGAGGATGATGGAGGGACGGGGCGGGATTGTCCTTGTGTTCTCCGCATACGCTTGCGCGCCCAACAAATGATATTGTCCGGCACGACCAGAATGCACGGCGCGAGGCGGACAATGGTTCACCGACCTCAACAGAACAGCGGCAACCGTAACATTGCAGCTCAGAAAGGCTCAGCAAGGCGATCTGCCCCACGCTCAGAGATCTACTAGAGGCGGAGACATACACGCCACCGGTACGAGAAGACGGGCCGCCTCGAGGTCAACTTCGAGGCGGGATGGGGTGTGCTGAGGCCGCTGCACCTCCTCGCCCGCGACCTGAGCGCCGACTCCGCCGCCAACGACTTCCCTGCCCTGCGGAAGCATTGGTGACAACCCCGCCACGGTGAGGAGGAGGTGGGGCAGGCTGAGGTGGTGAAGGATCACCACGATGTATTTGCGGACGTCTGGGTTCCCTGCATCCAGGGGTTTGCGAGCACATTGGCAAGGTTCATCGGCTACGACGAAGCCGCAATGGCGTCCGCATCCCCCGAAGACCTCCATTCGCTACCCTCCACACAAGACCTGTGGCTGGGAATGCATCGTTTTTGGCGCAGAGGGCCCCCAACCTCTCTTCTGCTGCCTTGTCTGGGATTACCCAGAGCAAGGTGAACCGCTTCCTGTTGGGTTATGGCAACTGCAACAACGCAAGGTATGCAGGCTCTTCAGCCTCCTTTTTTCTCCCCTCCCTTCGTTCTTTTTTTACATCGCAACAACATATGCTGGTGGAGTACGTACGTGCAGAGGGACGCCACGTGGGCCTCCGCAATGACAAAACCCCCTCATTCGCCATTAAGGTCCCGGGCACGACCACGGACGGGGGGTGTAGGGGAATTTGTGGAACGTAGACAGGTCTTTGGCCATCGTGTCAAATGCTGGTGAAGACACCGATAGGGCCCTGAAGGGTGAACTGCGTGTATGCACTTTCATGGACTTTTTGCGGGTGGGTGTGTCTTAATTACAGCCTTGACGGGGAGGACTAACACCTGCGGCTGCAACTGTTGTGTATTGGGGCAGGCCAGCCGTGCCAGGTGCATTCACACACGGGGCCATAACAGATGTACACCTGCACAGGACTGCTGCATCGTCAGACTCATTAAATCAGCTTTTTGTGGAGCCGAATCACCGGGAAAACCCTGTCGGCGTGTCTTGTCATCATACGATGCGTGGAGGCGTGTTTGTGTCCCAAAGAGGTGTGTCAGCCGTTATGTTTTACCTACAAATACAAGTTTCTAAGCAACGGGCTGTGCCCTCTTGGAAACAGCAGTCATTTTGTATCGTGATCATCATGTGCACCTCTGCCTGCCGGTGGGCTGCTTCGAGCTGAGGGTGTGCCATCGCAACACCCAGCATCTCGCACCGCTCCAACTCCTCCCGCTGCACAGGGAGCAGCGGCAGGTGTTAATTGCGAAGCTCTCGCGTGTGTTGTGTTGTTCTATCTCGGGCCGTGAGGACGTTCTTCGGCGGCGACTAGGGGCACGATGCACCCCGCCTTTGGAAATCAGCAAAACTGCGTGGAGCGTGGGAGAGGGGGTGGGGGTGGGGCGTCGGGATCAGCATAGCCTGCAGCACCGACATTGGAACCAGTGGTCTCCGCGCCACGCTTTGACCAATCGCTCGACATGCATGTCGTAGGAATCATGTCGCTCACAAAGAAGAAGCCCATAGCAGGCACAAAAAGCGAACGATGGAGGCAACAAAGAACGCAACCAAATCAGCACAGAGGCAGATAATGGTCGCCCGAATGCAAAGTTGCACGTGTATAGCCAGGTAGCCGGGGAGGGGGCCTCGACCAAGTTTGCACCCAGGTCGGCACGAAGCCTGGGCATGCCACGCGGTGGCACACCCAGCCTTGCATGTGCACTGCTTCCCGGAGTACTTGCAGGTGTTTCGATTGCCAAGCCCAACGCCAACCAACGGCATGCACACACGCACGGCACACGGCACCTTCAGCGCCCATAAGAAGAGCGCTCACAACACTCGCACCGACAATGCGAGAGTGCAGCAGAATGCCCCCTTCCTCTCTTCCACAGGGACAGGGCGCAGACACGCGGGGATGGGGGTGATGTGACGCGGTGCCACAGCAAACAGAAAACCCTGGTGTGCAGAATGGGACGCACATTCATCCCGTTTCTGCAGCAACCAGGCAGTCAGCTGCGAGCCCGCTGGGGACAGAACAGCCCGGACCACGTGCAGTGCACGCACACACGGGCTCTGCAGTAGAAAAAAAGCATGGTCGATGATGCCATAGTGGTAGGATGCAAATGGGGTGTGGGGCACGCCGCACCCTCCCGGCGACATTCAGGCTCGCGTGTGGAACACTGCATGCACGCAAAGGTGCACCAGCGCAGCACACTCGGGACATATCTCGTCTAGGCCAGGAGGGGAACAGCGGCTGCCCGCATAGAAAAACACGAACGAATACGGAGAAGGGTCAAAAGCGGGGACACACAGGACACACAAGCCTCTCTCGCGCCTGCAGCGACCCCCGAACGGGGGCGTGCTGCAGGGGGGCTGAGGCCAGGGCGCGTCCGCGGGAAAAGTGTGGGGGTAGCGGACCGGAAGGGGGGAAGAGAAATGAAGGGCGGCAGACACGACACAACCCATCAAATGTGGATGTCACCGCCACAGGTGGGCTGACGCGCTTCACCAAAGCGACGAGACGCACGTCAGCGTCTTGCAGCACCTCGACGCCTCCTTGCAGATCCCAAAGTGCCACATCAGCGGGGAGCACTGCGACTTGTCGGTCGGAACGAAGCCAGACGGGCACGACGGCATCGCCATGCAGCAGATCGGGGTCGGGGGCGCCGGGATGTTCTTGCGGCACGTCTGCGTCGTGCAGCACCTGCTCGCCTCGACACACGCACCAGACTCAACCTCATCCGCCGTGCAGGTCGTGTCCAGCGTGGTGTCGGCAGGGCACGTCGGCATGGCCAGGCAGCAGATGGGGGACTCCTTGCGGCACTTGATTGTCTTGCAGCACATCGAGGCTGTCACGCACTTCCCAGATGCAATCTCCTCGTCAGTGCAGGTGGAGTCCTGCTTCGCACCGGCAGGGCAGGCCGGCATCGCCATGCAGCAGATCGGGTTCGGGATCACAGGGGCTGGGACGTTCTTGCGGCACGTCTGCGTCTTGCAGCACCTGCTCGCCTCAACACAGGCGCCAGACGCAACCTCAGCCGCCGTGCAGGTCGTGTCCAGCGTGGTGTCAGCAGGGCACGTCGGCATGGCCAGGCAGCAGATGGGGGACTCAATACGGCACTTGAGCGTCTTGCAGCACATCGAAGCGGTCACGCACTTCCCAGATGCGATCTCCTCGTCAGTGCAGGTGGAGTCCTGCTTCGCACCGGCAGGGCAGGCCGGCATCGCCATGCAGCAGATCGGGTTCGGGATCACAGGGGCCGGGACGTTCTTGCGGCACGTCTGCGTCTTGCAGCACCTGCTCGCCTCAACACACGCACCAGACGCAACCTCATCCGCCGTGCAGGTCGTGTCCAGCGTGGTGTCGGCAGGGCACGTCGGCATGGCCAGGCAGCAGATGGGGGACTCAATGCGTCACTTGATCGTCTTGCAGCACATAGAAGCGGTCACGCACTTCCCAGATGCGATCTCCTCGTCAGTGCAGGTAGAGTCCTGCTTGCTAGCGGCAGGGCAGGCCGGCATCGCCATGCAGCAGGCGTCCTGAGCCTGCGCACCTGCAACCAGGAGGGCGGCGATCACAACAGTGTGCATCTTCATGTTTGTCGCTGGGATGTACACGGGATGTCTACTCGGGGCTGTAAGGTGGCGGTGTGGTGGGTACCGGTGGCACGCTGGGGCGGATGCAACCCCCGTTTGGAAATCAGCAAAACTGCGTGATGGGGTGCATGGTGTCAGGGAAGGGTGCAGGGAGGGGAGGGGGAGGGAGCACTGCTGGTCTGGAGGTGAGTGCTACACGAGAGGGAGGTGCAGGAGGCACGCCAAAAGGGTTGGCAGTGCACGCACAGCAACTCGCCTCGACTCACCTCTGCACATCGGCATGCCACACGCAGGGAAGCGACACCGCAAACCCGTGTCCGCTTTGCTGGAATAACACACGAAGAAAGGACGCGGCCACAACGGCCGGACGCCAACACCACCCGCCGTGCAACGCAGGCACACGCACACACATGCGATGCACATGCCCACAGATAGCAGCAGGCAGGGAAAGGGCAAATAGAATGGTATTTGAAACAAACAGACACACAGCCTTGTGCTGTGTGTCGAAGCTAATGGAAGCTGAGCCTCAGCAAGAGAGCACACACACAGAGCACAGCCCACAGCCCGTATATGCTCTGGTGCTCAGATGATCAGATGCTCAGATGTTCTTTTACTAATTTTGCTGCTGCCATCATATTCTTCTCCGCCATCTTCTCTTCGTCCGCTTGTGGCATTCAAACCACAGACGTGGAGGGGGACTCGTTCAGAGCGCACTCGTTGTTGCCGTAGGCAACACGGATGTACCCAGACTCACCCCAGCTGGAGCCCCACGAGTTCTTGATGATCCAGTAGTTGTCGCCGTAGCCGACAATCAGGACACCGTGGTCCAGCGTGCACTTGCCGGAGCAGCAGTTCGACAGAATCCCGCTCTTGTACGTCTGCCACTTCGTCGCGTCCACAGCGATCGACAGGGGGCCACTCGTCGACACGAACGCCTTCATCTGCTCCTCCGTGTGGGTGATGTCCTTGTAGCTCTTGATGGTGGAACCCACCGTCATCCCCGTCACAGACTCGCACGTGTGGCGGATCCCCAGCGACGACTTGTAGGGGTACGCCTCCTCCGTCACGATGGCCCCGTTGTGCTCGCTCAGCAGCCACTTGAACGCGTTGTCCATCAGACCGCCCTGGCACCCGGCGTCCACCTTGTCGCACGACACCAGCTCCTGCTCAGACACAGACGTCAGCGTGTTCCCGGCAAGTGCCCACTGCCCCTCGATACCGCCGGTCGTGCTGTGTGTGTGGTGTGGGGTGATGTGGTGATGAGGTGCCATGTGGTGGTCTGTTGTGGAAACAGAATCCCAAGACAGGACTGTGTGAAATGCGACGAACAAGACTGTCAAATGCAGTTGTGGTGATTAATGTGTGTTTGTTTGCGGGCACTTGCATGCAGTGTGTGATTGGCATTGATGGAAAATGTGGAACACGCGGTATTGAAGTATATCAGATGCGAAGACACAAGCAACAAGGAGCTAAACACAAACACAGAAAGATGGAAAAAGACAAACCTGAATGCCCAGCAGCTCCCGCACATGCCCTGATTCTTGACATGTGTGACAGCTCCGTTGCTACGCCAGTCGACAGACGCCTGGACGCCCTTCACCTGCTCCTCCGTGAACATCGGGGGCGGGCTCGCCTTCTTGGGGACCTGCATGTTGTGGTACGACTTGAACTCGTCCGCAGACAGGTCGGAGAAGGCGTTCACCCCGAACATCGCCCCCTGCGTCTGCTCCTGCTCGAAGCGCGCCGCCTTCAGCATGTTCGCCGTGAACACCGCGTAGCGGTGCTGCTCCTCCGCCTGGCTGGTGTACCGCTTCCCGTGGTCGTTCTTGAAGGCACGCCACAGCAGCTTCGAGTTCGCACGCACGTACTCCTCGCTGTACCCGTGCGCCTGCGCCGCCATCAGCGCGCACACAAGAAGGGCTGCGGTACGCATTTTGCTGATTCTTGGATCCTGTGTGTGGTTGGTGTGTTGCGTGGTGGTGTTGTGTGATGTTCGGTGTCGTGTTCCGAGTTGCGGAATCATCTCGCACCGCTCCAACTCCTCCCGCTGCACAGGGAGCAGCGGCAGGTGTTAATTGCGAAGCTCTGTGTTGTGCTACGTTGTTCTCCCTCGGGAGGCGTGTTACTAGGCTGCTTCTGCTCACCAGCTGTCCACAACTTGCAGCTGCCCCCAGCGCCGTGTATAGCAGCAACAGACAGACCAAAGGGCAGGAGGAGGCAACACTGCCAATGGCAAGGCAGAAGTACTCTGTGAGTGCCTCAGGCAATGTCGCATCGCCGAAACAGAGGACGGGGCTGACCCTGTGCTGCGAGCATCAGCTGCGCACTGCCTGCACAGGATTTCATACATCCTGCCCTCCGTTGCACGGCAATAAGGGCAAGGGACCATTGCGCCGAAAGGGCTAGAATTGGCTACTCTCTCGGACCTGGTTCATAGTGTCTCCAGGAGGGATCGAAACCCCTCCGAGGTTTGGTGCAACCACCCCCCCCCCCTTTTCCGAAGGTGGCTCAGGGCTAGAAGTCTCTCGCTCTCTCCATCTGCACATTGCTGGGGCCTTCGCTCAAAACCGCATGGTGAGCAGCGGGCCTCATCCCACTCAACAGTCGACACCTCACTCGCTATTTTGACAGCAGTGTGGCAGAATGAAGCCCTGCGACATCCTGCTTCGAAGGTGCAGCCCTCCATTCCGAACTGCACCAGTTGGGGGCCACAGAGGGCGGAGCCCTGCACAGCTGGGTGCTGTTGGGACCCGCCTCAAAGGAGCGGGGCTGCTCAGGCAAGGTGGGGCCGCGGTGATGCCGGCCTCCCCGACAGCCTCCACGTGATGCCCGTCCCGTCGCCGCTGTCCGTCCCGACGAGCCCGCCCTGGGGCTGCAGGGCCAGGAAGCCGTCCTTCCCGCTGCTCACCATGCACATCTTCATCTTTGGCCTCTCCTTTTCACGCCCGCTTCCTGCCGCGTCTCCAGGCATGTGACCCTTCGCCCGAAACACCCCACCCAAGGTGAACCTTGTCGGTCTGGGGCTGACTGGTGGTGCAGAGTAGGTTGTACTGCTCCTGCCGTGGATTCTTTCCACAGGGCTCGTATAAATCCCTCTTGGAAACTCGCCGTACGGGTGGTGGTGCTGCGAGATACACAGAGACAGGGGTCAAGGTAAGCCCTTGTGAATACTGTTGGCAGTAAGCTGGTCATATTCTTGACCTGCTGTTTGTCAGTTACGCACAGCACATGACTGATGCCGTACCGGCACAAAGTTTTGGAGAGGGGGAATATGCAGAGTCGGCAGCATTCTTGTTGCAGGCAGTTGGTGTGTTGTGGCAAAACGCTCTGTGGGGTTCTGTTGGTGCGGTGGAGGGGGGAGGGGGGGGTGGAGGAGGGTGGTGGCCTGCTGTCTGGTATTCATCGCGGTTACTTGTGTTATTTCGCAGCCCCATCGCTCGTCAGCGATGGGGCTGCCCTCGCGTGACATCGCTGCCCGCCACGGTTAAGTTTCGTTCGCAGTACTCCCGATGACACACCCACCCACCACCACATCTTGCCATACTTCCTGTTCATTGTCAGGGTTTTTATTCTTTGCTTCTTCGGTTCCATAATTTCTTGCAAAGCTCAAATCAACGAGACACGTGATGAGCCAATTCACTGCAAACTCGACCAGCCAGCACATCAGCTTGAGTTGCTCTCACCAGTTCCTCACCAGACCTCCCGCTTGGCGGCCCCTCGCACAACACAAGAACGCATCCCCTGATGACATGCGCTGAGTGTGGTGCATCAGTGACGTAAGTAACTGAGGATAGAGGCAACCCTTCACTGATTGAATGACTGGCTCCCACAATCACGCCATGAGAATACTTCAGCCACAACGACCCGCACGCCTTTCGACGGCTGGGCAAGGTGCAAACGGAACCACAAATACCTGTGTGTGTAAGAGGAGGAGGCGACAAGCGTCCACCGCAACAACTGAAGACCTCGGAAAATGGGAGCATTCCCAACCACTTAGCACAAAAAATGTGTCAGACTTCAGTACAACATGGCCTGCCCTGGGCTGGCTGCAAAACCTGACCAGATGCAGCGAGAACAGCCTCGACGGGTGCTTGTAGGGTCTCAAGAGGCCAGATGAAACACGCATACACTACCCCTGCACATCCAGGCAAGATGAGGGAGTCAATTAACCCTGCAGTCTCATGGCGCGAGGGGCTTGGCCACCGTAAAGAAATCGCAAAGCATCAGATCGATAGAGCCCACGAGGGACGCGCGCAAGAGTTGGGGTACTATCCCCCATCTGGAAATTGGTGAATGCGAATGTAATTCTTGGGAAGGGGGGTGACATGTATTGTGCACAAAAGTATCGGCGCAAACGTGAACCCCCCCCCCCCCACCCTCCAGAGGGTGGGACACTGTGTTGGAACGGGGGGAGAATCAACACAACTTCAACGAAGGTCCCATTTTGGCATGCACACGCATGTGTTTTCACCCCCAGAATCGTACTCCTTTCGCTTTGTCATTGAAAGGCCCTGCCCAGCAACTGTAAAGAAACAGCCCTGAGCGACTTTATATCGAGTGCACACTTAGGTCTCAAGACTCTCTTGGAACCCTGTGAAGTGACATTACGGGCATGAATCTTAAAGGTCCCGACTCCACTGCGATTCTTCAATTGTAACCCGTAAGAAACATGCGGCCTGCCCGAAGACAGTATCTCTTGATGGAGATACGCAACTCAACAGCGGGTTTGGGAAAGGGAACCTTCTTCCCCGCTCAGCAGAACCTTCACGCTGCCACGAGGAGTTCTCGGCGCGAGGCGGAACACTCTCTGCCGCCACTGTGGTGGCTTCACCCTGTGGCATACTGTGCACAACAGCGGATTCTCCGACTCGGTTATCTTATCCGGGGGAAGAGGGAAGGAGAGATTCATTTCAAGTTCGGTTCGAGGGGGTGGGTGGGGTGTGAAAGGAGTAGGGGGGGGGACGACTTAACCCCAGATACATTATGCTTGCAAGAGAGCAGTTCCTAGCCTGTCCTTCGCCATGCCAGGGAGAGGGGTGGGGTGCAGTCGGGGTGTGAGGAGAGTTTTACAAAAGGCCTTAGCCTTTATCGATCCAGCATATTATGCTCTGGGAATCTTCACTCACTCCGCCAGACTGTGTCGGGGAGACAGCCAAAGACAAAACTTGTTGTGTTCGGGCGATCGCCTTTTGTTCAAACAACCTCTTGAAAAAGAATACCCCCCTCCCCCACCCCCTGAAACCGCACACAAGAAAACTCATCTCGAGAAAGCCAGGCACGCACACGTGAATCTATTTTTAGAAGTCGTGTAGAACACAACTAGATGGGGTGTTGGAGGGTCTGTTCCAAAACAGGAAATCACAAAAAAAACAAAAAATTCACCTTTTTTCACCTTTTTTCGTCAGCTGATTGAGGGTGTGATATGAGGGTTCTATCCAACAAGGATATCAAGGCGGCACTTTCAAAGTCCTGCCAAGGACAGCGCCACGTGGGTGTGTGCTTCTGATATATGTTATGTCATCATGTGAACCCTCCCCAGCGTGTGCCAACATCCCTGACACGCTCACGAAAAGCATGACACGGAGAAAACAGGTGCCGAAACAACCTGCCGAGCACACGGGTGGTGCCACGTTGATCCACGCAGCGATCTCCCATGACAGGAAGCCTTGTCGCCACGGCAGAGTCGCCGCAGACTGTGGGAGAGGTGTCGCCAGTCACCTTGAGGTTGCAGTGTGTCATCAGGCTAAGACCCGTGCCCTCTGCACCTCCCCTGTTAGGTTGCTCCCATATCGTTGCCTGCTTTGGGGCCTGAAGGACATAGGGGTCCAGCAGGCACTTGAGCATCGCAAGGCATGAGTGGCTGTTTCAAACTCCTGGTGCAAGCACCCGTCATGGTCTGGGGAAGCCCTCCCAGGTAGTTTAACCCTTTCTGTCCGGGAAGCCACTACAGTGGCTTTGCACTTTGCTTACGTAAGTAAATAATTATGCACTTCGAATTTTTCAGGATTTTTTTGTATGGTAAAATGGGGGAGCTCAATCCTTTCAAATGCAGCAAGGGTTCATGGGAAAGGTGGAGATCCGTCCAACGTACTGCCGGAGGACAATTGCACACTCAGGTGAGATTTTCGGGTTTGGGTCGTCCCTCATGGCCCCTATTTACGAGTCAACCATATCAGGTGTTCTTGTGCCCCATTTCGCTCGACTCCCCCGATCGTGGAAAGCTCCGGAGTTATTCTCCGCAAAAACACATCGATATGCAGACCCACAGAACACATTTCGACCCATCACAGGCGCGAGAGCTGGGGGGGGCTGGGTGGGTCTCAGAGGGTCTTGGGCAGGTATGGCCACTACAGTGGCTTTCACTTTGCCTATGCAGGCAAAGTTATTTGAATTTCGAATTTTTCAAGATTTCTTTTTATGGTGGAAACGGGGTGGACGAATCTTTCAAATGCACCAAGAGTTGGTCGGAAAAGCGAAACTCTGACCAACTTGGCTCTGTAACAAAATTGCAACACAAGGTGGAATTTTCGGTGGTTTTGCCCTTGAAACCGCCTCCTGAACCTGCGTGGGAAGTATCGAGCTTTCCCGAGCATCTTTTTGCCCGATTCCTTCGATAAGGGAAAGGTTTCCGACAGATGTCATCTGGGAAATCAGTTTTCAGACCTCTGCATCTCGAATATCCGCCCCAACGGGCTGTGCCGATGCACCACCCGATTTCGGCCTCCAGCCACCCATCAGTGAAATATGGTGGAATTCTCTGATGGAGATTTGATGCCGTCAGTCATCGGGCGGACATCCTCCATGGCCCCAGAGGGGCAGGGAAGGGTGTTCTACCTCGATCCAGGTGCCCAACGGGCTAACGGGGTCGCTGGGGTGGCTCACAGTCAGGTACCTCAGAACATGTGTTTTTGCACCTGTTGATTTATTTGCCTTGTGCAAACCACTGCCTTCCCAAGTAAATTGTCTTCCGCTCCACCTTTTTCAACATTTTTTTTATCGGGAACTGCGCTGGAGCAGAACTGTTCGAGAACGCCATAGAACCCGGATTTTTTGGGCGGTCACACACCGCCCTGAATTTTTTTCTGGATTTTTTGCACCTCGATTTTTGGTTTCTCGGGCGAGGCCCACATGTGAAATTTTTTTTTCGGGAAAAAAACCGGAACAATGCAACGTTCTGCGCAAACGCAGTTCCCGATAAAAAAAATGTTGAAAAAGGTGGAGTGGAAGACAATTTACTTGGGAAGGCGAATTTTCCCAAAAATCGAAAAAATACCCCCCGGACAGAAAGGGTTAACGTCTTGCCCAGGACAACAACCTTTTTTCACCTTTTTTCACCTTTTTTCGTATTGCAATTTGGGTTAGCGTGCTGGCATCGCAGCCTGGCCCCGAAGGACCATACCGTGAGGAACCGGGCCCGCTATCCTACTTTTGCTCTACGTGACACCACACGGTTTCGCTCTCCTCCTCGTTGCGCTGTAAAGGAGGGGGGACACACACACACTGGAAGCCGGAGATTGCGCCTGCTGGTACTGAGGCGCAATCGTCGCGACGACGCGTTGAAAAGAGCGCGGAATAGCCGCCGAACGAAAGATGGTGGGAGAGGGGATGCAGCGGGTGCGCTTCGGAACCGCACGCAACACCTGCTTCCGGAGGAAACGAGAACGAGAAGGACGGACAGCACGAGTCTTGCGCTCCAAGAAGCGCAAGGCCTGTGAGGCCCGTGGGAAAGGGGAAGGCACGCCTGATTTAGCTGGTGGACCTTTGTGGACCTCCGACCTTCAGTGTTCACGTGCCTTTCCCTATTTTAACAAAAGAAAGGAGCAGATCGCGCCCGTGTGGTGTGACTTAGTAAAAGACTTGGATAGCGTATCAGTTCTCGTGCGTCGTCTTTCGTAGACGTTCTGTACGATGCGGATCCGCTAATCCAACATAGCAAACGATTTTTGGTCTCCGTGGCGACTCTCTGCCGTGGCGACAAGGCTTCCTGTCATGGGAGATCGCTGCGTGGATCAACGTGGCACCACCCGTGTGCTCGGCAGGTTGTTTCGGCACCTGTTTTCTCCGTGTCATGCTTTTCGTGAGCGTGTCAGGGATGTTGGCACACGCTGGGGAGGGTTCACATGATGACATAACATATATCAGAAGCACACACCCACGTGGCGCTGTCCTTGGCAGGACTTTGAAAGTGCCGCCTTGATATCCTTGTTGGATAGAACCCTCATATCACACCCTCAATCAGCTGACGATTTTTGGTGATTTTCGGTGATTTTTTGCGATTTTTAAATCACATAGTGGGGGAGGGGCAGTGTAGGTATAATACAGGTCCCCAAAATCTGCATCCTGTTTAATACAGTTTAATACAGTTTAATACAGGTTTAATACAGTTTAAGACAGTTTAATACAGGTTTTGTACACTATAGTACCCTTGTGTGCAGGTCATGGGGGCAGAGGGGGTGTCGCTTCTTTGGAGAGGGGGCCCGGCCTGGAAGTAGGGGTTCTCTACAACACGGCTGAAGATGAACCGACACCAGGCGATGTCGATCATTGCCCTCTCGCTGGCTGAGGGCAGGGGAACACCGAGCGCCATCCGCTTCGCCGGTCCTGGGCCGTCAGTCCCCGGGGCCTTCCTCTTCGGGGTGGTGGTGGGGGCGTCCGTGGCCTTCTGCTTCACGGCCTCGGGGGCCTTCTCGCAGCCCCGCAGGTGGCTCTTGAGCCGCGATGCGGACTTCCCCGAGGCGCGCAAGCCACAGTGCTTGCACTTCGTCGCCTCGGTGAACTCACCGTGGCTCCAGCAGGCAGGACGTCCCCCCGACATTTTTCCCAGGTGCAAATTTCTCGGGCGCGCTTCGCGCGCCCGAGACTACGCGGAGATGGCCACTCGCATACGCTCAAGGACTTGCGAGACAGGCACACGCTACAGGGGGGGTCTGGGGGGCGGAGCCCCCCAGCCGCCGGAGGCCACGGTAGTGAGCATCTGTTCCTTGCACGTGTCAACGACTTGCTGCACGAACTTGACAGACAGCTCTTAGACTCAAGGCGGCTCTGCACCGGGGCTGAACATGCTCCCCAGCCAGGAGACCCCATTCCTACTGGTCCCCAGGGAAATCTCCCCCCGCCCCCGCTAAAAGTGACCCCCCAGGGGGCCCAAACTGCGGGGGGGGGTCTTTGACCCCCCCCCGACCCCCCTTAGATTAGGCCCTGTGATGGATAATCCTCCTGTGTGGGGGTCTGTGTGGTGCCGTACCTGCAGTGACAAACGTACCTTGTACTAAACTCAAAAAGCGCCGAGTTTAATACAGTTTAATACAAACGTGTTTAATACAGTTTAATACAGGGCCTGCCTACACTGGGGAGGGGAGGGGCGGTTGGTGGTGGGCTGGGGCTGGAGGGCGTGGCAGCTCACGGTGGTATCGTGTGTCTGCGGGGGGGGGGCACTGCCCACCGTTCCCACCCGCACAGAGAGGACATGTCTGTATGTTTAGCTTTTCCCATTGCAGCGCGGACTGCAGCGAGCATACTGTAATTTATGCTCTGCTAAGATCTCTCAAACACCCTCGAAGCCCCCCTTCCCTGCTCAGCAGCTTTATGTTTTCATTGAGTGAACCATTCTGAAGGCGCAGAGACAAAGCACCACCAGGAATAACCTGGTGATACAGACATCTCGACTATTGTGCTTACATATTCAGGTCAGGCTGGGCGTAATTTTTTTTTACTCTTTCGGGACAAAGGAGCTGGCTGCGACTTACCCTCGCATACTCGCGTTTTTTTGGGGGGGGTAGTGAAATCGAATTTGAAGGGAGCACAAGAATGATCACCCTTCACTCGTTATGAGGTTGTGTCTGGGATTTTTTTTGGGGGGGGTAGTGAAGTAGAAGAAATAAGGAAGCACAGAGTAGACCTCCCTTCACTCGCTATGCAGGGGTTGCTTTTGGAGGTGCCTTCGCTCTGTGTGATGTGCCAAACTGTGTCAGTTTGACCCCCCCCCCCTTGCTGTGAGGCGTCAAAACCCCAGTCAGAACGCCAGGGAGAGGTAGTGGGAAAAACGGGGAAAATTCTGCCCGATTTCTCCTTCACGCTCTGCTCGCTATCGAAGAGCAGTTCTGGTGAGGCGATGGCATTGCCTTGGGGGAAAAAAAACCCCCCCCCATCTCTCAAGTAAACCTTTCCCCTTCCCTCCCCCCCCTCCCCACCACCACCACCCCACCCCGACCAACCAAACCACCACGAGAAAGCATCGAGCAGGCCGCTGCATTGATGCGATGCCGAGATGGCTTGGAACTCCCATCCCCTCTCCACTCCCTACACAGTGCGCAGCACTCTGTCACCTGCCGACTTCCAACCGGTGCACTGCATGTGTTCCACGACTCGGGGGGTCCGCTACGCGGTGTTGGCGTTTGCCTCTGCAAAGAAGACAACGGCATTGCCGTCAATCTCAGCCCCCGCCGAGTTGTCCTCACCCACAACGGACACATCGATGGGCTCTCCCTTCTTCAGCAGCACTGCGGTGCCAGGGAGGGCTGTGCCCGATGCAGATGCCGACTTGTAGGCAACCTTCCCCTTCACAGCTAGCAACACCCCGCACGACTTCGGCGTGTGAGACGACGCTTCCGGGAAGGCACCGCCCAGCTTTGCCATGGTCAGCTGGAACTCCGAAACGTACGGCGGAGGCTGGTACGTCGTGACGGCATCCGCTGCAGAGTAAGGCAGGGACATCTCCTTAATCGCATCCGGGGAGTACGTCATCATCCCGAGCAGTGTCGGCGCATCCTTAAACTTCGGCGTCAGCCCTGCGCGCACAACGTTGTCACTCTTCGCCATGATCTCCACACCGTCACCAGTGAGGTAGGCGTGGGGCTCGTTGGGCTTCAGGAAGACACCCTCCCCAGGCTTCAGGGACACCAGGTTGAGGACGTACACCATGAGGGCTCCGGAGTCGCCGGGAAACTGCCCCGACAGGCGGAGGAACCATGTGTCCTCCGGGGTGCGCGCCTCCTCCGCCACGGTGGCGAGGTGTGCGGCGTGGGCCACTGCCGCGTTGGACCCCTCCTCCGAAAGGAGAAGCGACATCAGCGCTTTGAGGGCGGCACGGGTGTCCTCGCCTTTAAGCTTCAGCAGGCCAAGCGTCGGGTGTGCCGCAGAGAAGGCCTCCAGCTGCTCCACCTCGCGGAAGCAGGCGAGAGCCTCGGTGTGGGTGATAGCCACCAGGAGCTCCGGCTTGTGGTTGGGATCGGGGTAGTTCTTCGGGTCCTTTGCGTGCAGCTTGATGGCATGCTCGATGGTGGGGTGTGCCTGGATGCTGAGCGCCTTGTCGATCGACAGCACCTTCAGCAGGAAGGGCAGGTCGGTGTCCAGGGCATCGCTGAGGGGCGCCCCGCCCAGCTGGCTGGGGCACTTCGGGTGCGTCCCGATCCACATCTCCGCATACCGCTCGGAGGGCGCGGCGGTGAAGGCGGGGTCGGCGCTCTGCTTCAGCTTCCCCACCACAGAGTCAGGGCCCACCTTGCCCCAGGCGTAGGACTGCACCCCGTAGGTGATCTCCATCGTCTGTTCCCTCGGCACGCTCTGGGGCTGCTGGGAGGGGTGGCAGGGGTGTGGGTGTGATGAGTAGTCAATAGTGAGCAGAACAAAGGTGATCACAGAGAGTTGACCTCACCACCGGAGTGCTGTGAATGCCGCGAACAGGGGGAGGGGGTGGGGGGGGGGGGTGGGGAGTGCAAGTCGTGGAGGTGGGTGGCACCCGGGCTCTCTCTGCGTTGAGACGCTCCGACGTTTCGACTTCTTCTGCGGGTCACGCATGCCTTCTGCCAGCATGGCGGGCAGAACTCAACCAGAACAGCCATTCTGGCTGGCAGCCCTTGAGAGATCTGTGCTGAGATATCACCTTTGCTTGACGCCCCTTGATACTAGGTTTCGTTCCGTTGACATCCCACCCTGGCAGGGGGGCGGCAGGGGGGGGGACCACACCCACGGCCTCCCCACATCACCACCACCCTGCCAGGCCAACTGGGCCTGTATGTGCGATGCCTTGGCAATTTTCGCGAAAAAAGGCACCCGTAGGCACAATAGAGGAGCCCCCGTTACACATTCCACACTCCACATTCCACACCAGAATTCCCCAGAGGGCGTGGCGTACAAAGCGTTGCCCTCTGCTGCTCCTCCGTTGTGGCGACACAGGCGAAGGAGGTGTTGAATCAGATCATCCTTTGTGGTTCGTTTCGTTCATGTCTGTGATGATGTCCGTTTGAAAAATATGCCCACGGGGAAAGGGGGAACGGGGGGGTGGGAGGGGAGAGTTCTTGATTGGAAGGCTCTTGGGCTACAACCCACTGACCTCCTCGCGTGCCTTGTGATGTTCCCGACACCGCAGGGCACGCTGTTTGATAAAGTAGGGGCAGGTGCACCTACCTACTATGTGCTGCAACAGCCATCGACAAACATTCTTTTTGACGAGAGAGTGATGGGATGCACAGCAAGGCATCACGCAGCCCTGAGGCGCGACACCAGTGTAGGTGTTACCAGAGTGGACGGAGGCAGCCACATAAGGCAGGGAAACAATAAGGGGAGAAGCGCACGCACACGCCGAAGCGGTGTACACGGAATACTCATGTCATGTGATACTTTCGTGGGTATAGCCCGCTCTCCGAAGTGGAGGGGAGGGATCGCCCGAACAAAAGTAAAGAAATGGGTGGCACAAACTGGGACACTGTGGCAAGGAGAGAAGCCACTTCATGATATTTTATCTTCCTCCTCTGCTGGCCCTTTTCTCTCCCTGCAGTTGAAATATCACCTGCTGCACAGCAGCAGGTGACATAAAAAAAACCTTTGCCGGCTCCACCCCGCACCACCCGCACCACACCCACGCAGCCAGAATACGGAAGTGCGCAAAAAAAATGCGACTCTTTGCATTCTTTGCGCTGCGGAATACAAAAAAAAGGGGGGGGGGAGAAAAAGAGAACGGGAGAAGAGCGGTGTGAGGGGAAGATAAAAAGAAGAAGAACCAGGGCAAAAAAAATGATCAGATCTGGCACTTCAGACAGCAGTCACGGCAAGGCGGATCGGGGTCGGGGGATGAGGAGCGAGAGGGGAAGCGGAAGAAGAGAGGGGGCAAGAGGAAATGATACCATATTGCCTCATCCTCTCCCCCTCCCCGCCCCGCTCATTTGAAAAAAAAGAGAGAGATCAACTCACGATACCAGGAGGGTGGAGAGCGGGGAGGAGGGGGGGGGGGGGTGATCTTCTGACAGATCGACCCCCACTACCACCCCCTGCATCCCACCCACAGCATGCCGTCATCCACACGGAAAATCTGTTTTCCCCCTCCCTATACAGTGCAGACCGCAACGACTCCACACATCTTCTTCGATGCGACTCCCACAACCGGGAGTCGCAACACGGGAGAGGGGGGGAGAAGAAGGGGGGCATGATTCCATAAAGGTATTGCCCCACACAAGACCCCCCCTCCCCCCCCACCTCCATCCGCAATCCCCTCCTCTGGACAACACCACACAACCCACACGCTGCGTGTGGCGTGGTGTGCCTCCAGCGGGAAGGGATGGAGGTAGAAAGATGCAGAGAGAGCGAGGGAATACCGGCGCCTACATCCTGCCGATCTAAACGACTGCGTCTGTTGTGCCAGGCAACAGAGAGAGTGGGTGGGGGGAACAAATGGGGAGGGGCAAGGGAGGAGGAAGGGGGGGGGGGGGGAGGGGGAGATGAATGGGGGCTGGGAGGGCTGCTTTGCACAGCACTGCCCCTGCGCAGCACACACCCCCCCCATCAGGAAGCTTTCGAGATCCTGATCTCCGTTGACAACACCCCCACACTAATCCCGCCGGCGGCAGCAGCTGCAGCAAAATAAAATACATCAAAATCCTCCTCAGAAGAACACCCAACGGCGGTTGGTGGTGGAGACTTCGGATTGGGTGTGGCCTGCCGCCAGTTGGTGGGGTGGGCTGGCAACACGCTCACTCCCCCCTCCCGCTGCCGTCACTCTGTTGACCCATTCACCCCCCATCCCCCACGAGCGCTGCCCGGAGGGGCAGCAGCGGGAGCTACTGCCCGCGCAGGCGGCGGCGGGGGGCGAGGGCGGAGTGAGGGTGGGGTGGCGAGGGCAACGCTCCCCTTATGTCTCGTTCATCATGTGGATGTTGACCGCACGCCAGGCGGGCCGCACAGGTGTGGAACCCGCAGCGTCGAAAGGACGGCCCTTCTCCTCAGAGTACATCCAGTCGTAGCTGCAGGGGCGCGTCGCGGCAGGTGTGGGTGCAGGCCCCGAGAGAGGCGTAGTCGACTTCGTCTGTGGTGGCGGGTGAAGAGTGAAGGAGAGAGAGGCAAGGCGCAGAGGAGTGAGAAGAGAGGATTGCCCTTTATTCACTCAAAAGGATGCAGTGCGATTAGTGGAATCCCCCAAGGCCTCGTGATATGAGTGTGGGGTAGTGAAGTGGGCAAAATATAGAATCGACACAGAGTGGTAATGCCCCGACCTCAATATGAGGGTTGTGTCCGAGATCTATTGTGATACAAGGGGGGGGGGGGGGGTGGCAGAAAGAGCAACGATTGATAACAAGCTTGATGATAACGTTGTCTATCTCACAGTGTCTCTGCGGCGTGATTCATGTGACCCGATGTGACAGACATGGGGTTTTGTTCTGCAGAGCAGGAACCAGATATTTGGCCCCCGCAAAACACAAAGGGAGCAAAGCGCCATACCTTGGAGTCCATTGTTGCAGAAGATGAAGTTTGTGTGATTTTCTGGTAGGGGAGGGGGAGGGCATGGGGAGGTGATGCGAGAGAGCCACACACCCCCAGGGCAACCCAAGGGCAACCTCCCTCCGCCCCCGCCAGCCCGGCGGCGGATGAAACAAAGGGTGGAGAGGGGGACGAGGTGGGGATGGGGGTTGTGCGGCCTTCATCGGCAACCTGCCTCTTTTGCGTGCGATTTGCCTCATCGTTCCGCTCGTTCAATCAGCTCTTAAGGCACACGCGGTGTGGATGGGCAACTGTGTTGCCCTTCATTGACAAACATAACTGCCAGACACTTCTGAACTTGACCTACCCGTGACTGGGAGATTGGAGTTATCGCTGCGAGACAGACTCTCTCTGAAGAGGGCCCGTCGCATGCGTCCTCCGAGCTCGCAGACACCCGGCAAGTCTGGGACACACATGTGAATATTCTCTCGGTGTGGAGAGCACAGCGACCGCACCTCTTCCTGTGATCACCACTGTAAAAACACACAGACGCAACCTAACCTGTCTCTAAGGCGAATCATGGCAAAGGGGTCTTCCGAGCATGACTGCAGTGCCTCCATCCAGCGCAGACCCCACAGCCCCACCTCTTCTCAGCTTCATCGAGCTTCTAATGGTCTCTCTGTTGGAGAGGTCCCGTTTCCCTTTCACTTCCCCCCCCCCCCCTGTTCCCTTGGGCCGCACCCGATGCCGTTAATCTATCGGCTTTTGTGACACCACGCTCTAGGCACTGCAGGTAGCGGAGGCGGGCTGGGGGGGGAGTTGTGGGGGAGATTACAGCAGGACAAAAATGTGGAATAGCATAAAAAAAAGACATGACAGAATATAACGAACAGGGGGGAGGAGGAGGGGGGGGAGTGTGTGGGGCGCGTGGCAGTGGTGCCGACAAAAAAAACTGATTCAAAAAACACACAAAAGAAAATGGTAAGGTACAGTGAAGAAGAGTGGGGGGGGGGGTGGGGGCGGGGGGAGCGGGGGGGCTATGATTGTCGAGGGTGAAGGGAAAGCAAGCCTCCCACCACGCTCTGGTGTCAATGTGGGTGTCCTTTCTGTAGGAGAGTGCGGGAGATGGGGGGATAAATAAACTCGGAAAAACACAGCAGGTGGCAAATAAAACTGGGGTTGTGATGGTGTACATAGTACACTACCTCGGGCACATGGACGTTGTTGCAACCCCCTACCATCGGGGGGTTGTAACAATTAGGTGGAGTGAGAAGGGCAGCATGATTTTCTGATGTTGTCGAACACACTTCCCCTCTCCCCTCCCCCCTACCGACCGCGCCTTCCCTCTTCTCCCGGAAGGCCCGAAAGGGGAAGGGGGTGGCGGTCTACAGCAACCCGGGGATGAGCCGAGGCGAGGCTGATGCCCGCTTCTCCTACACAAGTGCCCTTTCGTTCTCAGGGGTAGCTCCTCCGCTTGTTAATTCATTCATTGTGGGGTCTTCCCTCTGTGTCAAAAGTGTGTCAAAGGTTGCAGCCCATATTGTTCGGCAGCTCACCTTTCTGCACTTTCGAGCGAAGGCCTCCATCCAACTCTTCTTGTTGCATCTCGTGCGGTAGGTAATAAAACCCCAATATTACGCAACACAGCCTCCTCTATATCCGCTTCTATGCACTCCATGGTTTCTGGTTCAAGCTTTGTTAAACGGTGTCCCGGCAGGCTCCGGCAGGAGGGGATAACACATGAGCAGATATACGAATAAAGCCACAGACGCATTTCCGTTCGTTCGTTGTTCGTTCGTCCGCTCATTCCTTCGTTGAGTTCATCGATTCGTCACTTCCACAGAGAACGATGTGACATGGTGCGCAGCCTGAGATGGGGCAACAAGAATCAGGAGAAAAGCCTTGCCCAACACTGCTGGGGTGGCGGTTGGTCAAAGCCACGCAGGTGCGTGGTAGGGGTCCGGTTCATGCGACGGCGGGGGCGGCGGAGACACACGGCTTGTCGCTGGCGACGGCGACGGGGCTGACATCTTGGCCGGCGGGGGCACCGGGGTGATCGGCTGCCCCCCGTTGTCCCCATCCCCGTCATTCGCAGCTTCCGACCCCCCTCCCCCGCTGCCGCCTGCCACCGGGGTCGACGCCCTCCCACGGCGCGCTGCCTCCTCCTCCAGCTCGAGACGCAGCTTCTTCAGGGCCGACACAGGCTCGCTGTGGTGGGGTGGGGGTGCAGACAGAAGACATCGCTCGTTGCAGTATTTATGTCGTGACAACGAATTAACCGAGTGAATCAAAGTAGACAATTGGAGCAAACACAGATTACTTTCTTCGAATGCAGAAAACCCCCTTTAGCCTGCCTGGGGGGGGGGGGTGCGCAAGGATCCGCACGGTAAAAAAAAGCCCCTGAATTGGCTCCGCCGAACTGAAACATAACAGACCCCCCCTTGATATTCTATCTATCATCACCACCCCATCACAATGCATTCATCACTTCACACACCTGGAGGCGGCCCACTCGTCACCACACGCAGGCGAGTCAGGCGGCGTATCCCCTGAGAAGGGGCTGAGGGGGACGGTGCTCCCACCCAGCACACCGCTCCTACCCCGCCCCGACGCGCCCTTCAGGAAGGCATCCACAGGCGACGACGCCGACGGCGGCGGCGCCTCCCAACGCGACCCCCCCACCGGAGAGGTGAACATCTGCCGCCGCGCCGCCGACACACCCTGCTCTCCACCGCCACCGCCACCACCCGACACCGGCGGCGGGGAGAAGAGGTCTGGGGCACCTCCGCCGCCACCCCCACCTCCACCACTGCCGCCACTCCACCCAACACCAACACCCCCGGCTCCACGGAGGGGCTGGGAAGGGGTGTCCCCACCCACCCCATGGGGCGACCCACGGATAGTCCACGACGGGAGGCTGATGTTGCTGTTGCTGCTTTTAAACTGCCCGCGGCTCGCCACACCTTGCTGCTCCGCACCCCCGAGGTGCGGCTGCGCCTCCCCGCCGCTGGGGGCTGCCAGAAAGGCCTCCGGCCTGCGCTGCTGCCGCCTCCGCTGCTGTTCCACCGGAGACCCGCCCCCCGCTGCAGGCGGGGGGCCCCCACAACCATCCAGCAGCCGCAGCGCCTCCTTCACGTCATCTCGGAAGCCTTGAAACGTTTGATGCGCGGGCTTCCCCCCGAGGTTGCCGGAGGGACCACCACCGCCACCGCCACCACCACCCCCCACCTCCGCCACCCCGAAGTTACTCCGCGGTGACCCGTGGAGTGTCGCGGCGTCCCCAGGGCTTCCTCCGGGAGGCATGCCCCCGAAAGGCGTGTGGGGGCTGTGCCCTGGCAGAGCCAACTCCTCCGACAAGGGTGTAGGGTGGCGGTGCTGAGGGTGTGGCAGGACGGCGATGGGAGGTGTAGGTGCGTTGTGCCCCCGCGGTGCCCTCCCCTCTGCCTCCAACCCGTAATCCGCCTCGGAGGGGCGTGGGGGTGGCAGGGCGTGGCCTTGGTGGGGCTGGGGTTCGTCTCCGTCGCACAGCCTCTCCCGGGCGAACCGAGAAACCGCGCTGAGCATCTGATCCAGCGAGACATGCAGATCCCCCTTCGTCCTGTGGAGGGGTGACTCGGGGGCTCGGGTCGATGTGGGGCTGGGCCCAGCCGAGCCAACCCAGCCCGACCCCGGGTTGCTCAGATCCCCGCTTGACAGCCGGACAGGGCACCCCCCGCTGCTCCCAAACCCCCTCGGCTGCCGGCGTGTGATGAGACGCTTCGGCGGGCTGATCCCCTCCCAAACCCCGCCCCGGGCGGGAGGGGCGTGCCGCCCAAACCCCGAGGAGGTGAGCCCCATCGCGCCGTCGAAACCTTCGGAGGGGACCACCACAACGGAGGGGTCGCCGCCTTCACCCGCGGCTCCCCCTCCTTCTGATGACATGCCATGAAGGACCCCACCGACACCTCCTGCGGAAGTTTGATGCTGAGGATCGTGGAACCCATCAGGAGGTGTTCCAGGGGGTTGCCGCTCCTCCTCCACCTCTTGCTGCTGCTGGTTATGGTTGTGGTGGTGGTGGTGGGGGTGGTATTGAGGCTGCCCACTTCCACCACCCCTCCCACCCACCCACGCCCCCCTGAGCCCCGCAGCCGGAGGCGTGCCCACCTGCAGGACACCTCCTGAAGCATGGTGATGCTGCGGCGGGACCTGGATCATGCTATTCCCAAGGAGGTCCGGCGACGCCTCCGAAGCGCGGGGGCTCCCAACACCACCGTTCTCCTCGTCGGAGTCGGGGGGGGATGACGCCTCGCTAGGGGGGTGTGGCCGGTTCAGGGGGATCTGCCGCGCGGTCTGCAGGATGGCACCCCCTTCGGGGGTGGGCGAGCCCCCAGCGGGGCCAGACCCGGCAGGCGACAGCGGCGGGGAGGGGTGGAGGTGGTGCTGGTGGTGGTGGTGCCCAGACCCCTGCCCCGCCGCACTGCCGCTGCCGCTGCCGCTGCCGCTGCCACTCCCACCTGCCTTCCGGCTGTCCAACCAGCGGCGGTCCCCCGCGCTCCCCAGACCCGCAACCCCAAACCCGGTGTCGATCACCCCAAAGCTCGTGTCTGTCCCAGGTGACACGGGGGGTATACTTGAAAGGCTCACACCCCGCTTCAGCAGAGTCGGGGAATCCCCTCCCGACTGAATAGGCGAGGCATGGGGTGAGGCCTCCAGAGGGGCAGATGCGGGTTTTGCAGCCGGGACCTGGTTTGGGGATGCCAGCATGAGGGAGGCGGTTGCAGAGTCGGTGAAGGGGACCTTCTTATGGCCTGCCAGGACAGGGTGGCGGTGGATCTCCGCGAAGCAGTTGAGGCAAACCAGAATGCGGGTCCTCTGGGAAGGGGGCCCGGCGAGCATCGAGGCACCGCTGCAGTGCATGCACCACACCATGTTGGAGTCGCAGTGCTTCTCCTGGCAGTTGCAACACACCTGCAGCTTCTCCGGGGAGTCGTCGCTCGAATCTGAATCGGAGTGTGAACACGCGTCTCTCCCTATGTCATTGTCCTGCCCCCCCGGTGGCAGCGAGCTCACCTGAGGCGATCTCGACACGGGGGAAATGGAAACCGCAGGGAAATCAACCCCATCTCCCTCACCCTCACCCGCATCGCCCTCGGGGCAATCCCCTCCCTCGGGAAAACCGCCCCCGGAGGTGGAGGGCCCCAGGGTGGGAGTGTGGTGTGGAGGCACCGCCGCCGACACCCTGCTGTTCTGCGGCGCAACGGCAACCGTCACCTCGAGGTCATCCCCGGAGGTCACGGGGGGTGAGTGTGACCCCCCCCCGCTAACCGGCGCCTCGGCGGCGGCGGCGGTGTTGCGCGCCCCGGCCCACCGCCCCCCCCGGGCCTCCTCGGCAGAAGAGGGCAGGTCGTGCCGAGGAGGTGAGGGGAGCCCCACGGGGTGCATTGCCTCCACCCCACCTGGCTCCAGCAGGCCCACCGGCTGCATCGGGTCTGGCGAGGGGATGGGGAGGGGCACCTCATCGATCGACCCGTCAACCGCAACACCGGGAGGGGAGGCGTGCCGGCTCGGCAGAGGCGAGGGTGGTGAGACAGGTGCACCGCACCCCGCTGCAGCAGGGGGGCCGCCTCCCCCCTCCTCACGGGAGGGGGTCCCGCCCGGCGGGGAGTACGGAAGGTCGGGCCCTGGAGGGGGCGATGCGGTTGACCTGGCCTCCGCCACCCCAGCCAGCCTCCCCTCCGGGGAGGCGGACAGCGGGAGGGGGAGGGGGGTGAAGGGGTGTGGGTGGTGTGCTTCGCCCCCTGCTCCTGCCCCTCCTCCAGCTCCAGCTCCAGCTCCCCCGGGCTGGCCCCCGCCGCTGTCACCGCCACCACGCGACGGGGAGAGGAAGGGGGAGGAGGAGGGGTTTAGATATCGTGGAGGGGGTGAGGTGCTCAGGTCGACACCGCCACCGCCACCGCTGCTCCGGTTAACCTCCATCAGCGCACCGCGGATAGCGGCGTGCAGACCGCCAGAGGTGAGGCTGTGGTGCCGCGGGCTGCGCCCCCCAGACCCGGCATGCCACCCCCTCCTCCTGCGAGACACGCGCGGCTCCGCCAGGCCATCCAGCGGCAGCATCTCCTCCAGCGACTCCAAGGCATCCCCTGTCGTGTCAAACCCGCTGGAGGGAGACGACCCTTCCGAATAGCTCCCCCCGCCACCCCCACCTCCATCGGCAAAGGGGTACAGTTCCCCTCCGGAGAGACGGTGCCCCCGGAGCTGCGGGCTCCCGTCGGATGCATCGTGAGTTGAAGTGGAATACCCCCCGTGCGGGCTTCCGTGCTCTATCGCCTCGAGCTGTGCAAACCTGCCCCTCCTCCCAGGGGAGCCTAACCGTAGAACCGGGGCTGGATGCACCGTCGTGATGGCTCTGATAGAGAAGGGCAGCGGATTCTGCGGGGATGCCTGGCTGGGGTCCTGCCTGCGGTGCCCCCCGCGCCTCTGCCCCCTCCGGCGGGGAGTGCCCCCGCGGCTGCCTCGGGAGGAGCCACGCGGGGTCCCTGGAGAGGGGCGTGCCGGGTAGGGCGACGACCTGGAGGAGAGCCCCGCAGGGGATGAGGGGGTCGCCTGGCGGAGCTCGGATGCAGGGGGAGCCCCATATGGGCTGTCAACCTCCCCGCCGTGCTGCTTCCTGTGGAGGAGGTCCATAAGCTCTGCGAGCCTGCGCTTCACAGGGGGTGCGGTTCCATCCCCGCCGGCCTGCTGTGCCTCCTCCATAGGCAAGCCATGCCCCGACGCGCTTCCCGCCCTCGGGGCCTCCTGCGCACTCCCAGGGGACTCGACGTGCAGTGCAGGGTAGGGGGTCCCAATCAGCTGCCGTGGGATGATCTCCCTTCCCCCTTCTCTTCCCGGAGGGGGGGGTCCCCCAGCGAGGCGTGAGATGCGCCAGGGTTGTGACCCCTCGCTGTGCCCGTAGAGGAGTCTGCCCGGGAGAGGGTCATGGGTGGGGTTGGTGGGGGGGCTGGCGGAGTGGTTGGAGACGAGGGCGGCTACCCGGGAGGCATTGTCGGCGGCCTTGAGGCGATCGGACCAGCCGGAGCCGCGGAAGTCGGGCTGCAGCCCAACTCGCATGCACTCTGTGTATGGGGGGGATGGGAGCGCGTGCGCGCGCCCGACACCAGGTCACCGAACCCCGGAGAGACGAGCAGGGGGACCAGCCACCCTCATACACCCTCCTCCTGCCTGGCGTGGTTGGGTTGTGGCTGAGATGGGTGCGAGTGTGGGTTAGTGGGAGTGAGGTGAAACGTCTGAAATGTGAATGATCAGCATTATTGTGTGTTCGGAGGGGGAGGGGCTCATTTCCCAAAAAATTTGGCAGTGAGAAGCGAGAAGAGGAGAGATAATCAGCATCCTGAGGCAGACTTCTCTAGAAATGATCCAAGCCTGGAGGATGCAGTGTGAGCGAGGGCGGAATGCCTGCCACATTGCAAGAAGGGGGCGGGTGGGGGGGAGTGGGAGTGGGGGAAAGTGCTGCCAGTTTGACTCTATCACTTCCAAATGATTCGGGCTTCCTCGGCAAACTTGGTGCTCAGATCCCGGCCCCTTCTAGGTGAGGGCTGGGGCGGGAGGGTGTGCGATCTAAGGGGGGCTGTATATGTCAGAGGCTCAGGCGGTGGGAGGTGCCACCGCCCTGGCATGATTCTTGTGAGGAGGGGGTCATGTTCGCTGCAAACTCAGCAGAAGGCTTGGTTCTAACTCAGGTTCCGGTTCTGCTTCATCAGTGGGTGGAAGAGGAATGCAGATAAGTGTCGCTAAGGCGGACACTACTTTGAGAACGAGGGGGCGGGAAAACTCTACGAATCGCGAAGGCGACATGGAAAAAAAACTAGAACAAGATCTTTCAATAAAGAAACGAACCCCCGGCCAACCCCTCGACCTGTCATCTCTGTTGTGCACACAGTGTCACACACAATACCACAGGCTGCCCTCGTTATTTCAGCCCATATCATGGGAAGGCTTAATGCCGCCCGCTGTTAAACTGGATATCTGCAAAATGCGCAGCCCACTTCGAGTCGAGGTCCTGGTGAGCAAATCCGTGGCCTGACGGAGGGGCTGGCGCCAGGGCAGTGGCTGGCTGCATGCCGTGTGGCACCGCAGGGGCTATGCGTGGCGGGGCCAACCCAATGGAGGAGCTGCGGGACCGGGCCTGGTGCAGCACTTCGCCCTCAAGGCTCGACAGGTTGGTGAAGTGGGAATGCGGTGTGCCGTCAGCATGGTGTGCGTAAGGCGGCGACACGTTGGAGCCAGAACGGCTTGCACGCCGGCGCTCGCGGTCCTGATCCAGCATCTGCTGGCCCCGGATCACTTCGTCCACAGCGGTGCATAAGGTGGCGTCGTGGGAGAGGAGGTCACGTGCAGTGCCCAGTGCGGCCATCGTGTCGGGGGGGCGGCTGGGCTCCTGACGCAGAGGAGGTGACGTGGAGGCTGACTCCAGCACAGACATCATCTCACGCCGCCCGATCTTCTCTTTGTCCATCCGCTCGAGGGTGTGGTCCAGCGACACGATTTTGTCGACCAGCGTGTCCAGCACGCTGTTTGTGTTGGCGAGGGTGCTGAGCCCCACCTCCACGCGCTGCCGCAGCGTGTCGCCGTGCCCCCCGACAACCAGCGACACCCACCTCTCGAGGTAGCGCGACACGAGGCGCCTGGCGCACACACCCTGCAGGAACAGCAGCTGCTCCCACGCTCTGCGGTGGCGACGCGCCGCTGACGCGTAGGCACGCCACTTGCGGTGGTATGAGGATACAAGGGTGAGGGCGCGGTGCTGCTGCATCTCGCCTGCCTGCACGCGGCGCTGCGCTGCCCAGCGGCGGAAGGGCATGTATCTGTCGCACCATGTCCGGAAGTAGCGCAGCGCCAGGGCAGAGCACACCGAAGCGAGGAGGCGGCTCGTTTCCCTGCGGTGGTGGGGGGCACACATTAGACGTGTGAAGTACCGCGACAGCAGGGTGTGGTTGTTCAGCTCCAGCAGGTCATCGGAGAGCACTGTCCGCACGGCACGCTGCTCCACACCCTTGCACCGGTGGTCGGCGTAGAAAGCAAATAGACAGCCAAACCGCTGCCGCAGGTGGGCACGCTCGTTTCTCCCCTGGAGCTGCCGTGCCGTCCTCTCGATCACTCTCGCGCGCTGCCGTGACTTGTGGTGTCGGCGCCAGGCTGTGAAGCACGACGTGTACGTGTGGTATTGGGATCGCTCCTGCAACACCTTCACTGCCTTGTTGCGCCGGCGGCGCCCTCCATGGCACCGTGCGTAGCCAGCCAGGGCTGCGAAGTAGCGCGCAACCAGATATGTCTCCGACTTCTTCTCCATAACAACACGCCCTGCATCGCACCGACGGCGCCTCTCGAGCGCCATGTGCTGCGAGACCTGCCGCACCAGGTGCTCCATCTCGTGCACCTTATGGCTGTGGTAGGGGAGTCGGTGGCAGGGAACCCAGAGAGAAGCTGCACGGACTCACAGCAATAGCAGCTCACCCCACCCCACCCCACCCCACCCCACCCCCATCCCAACCCCCACCCCCTCCGGTGCTGCGCCCTGGTGGGTACCTCAGGCCGCCTGCAGCGTACACATCCCCTGAGACACGCGTCATCTGCAGCTTGAGCGACTCAACTTCGTCGGCTGTCTGTTTGACTTGGGCTACAATATCCTGTGTCATGCACAATCACATGCGCGGCGCAGCTGGCACAAGCTGCACATACCTGCAGCATATCGCGAACCCCCCCAAAGGGGTCCCCAAGATCGAGCATTGTTGCTGCGGCAGGCCACTGTGTATCCGGGTGGCCTGCAGGGGGTGTGCGTGCTGACGACACACCGGGACAAGCAACCCCCCCAAATCACATCAAAATCATGCTTGTGTGATCTACCCGACCCCAAAAATACACTCGCGTGGTGGAGCCACGGTGTGAGTGGGATGGGGGAATCGACCGCGCCGGCTTTCAACTGCATGCGTCCTGTGCCGGAGCTATGGGGGCAGAGGTGCTGCCACAAGCCGTATACTTTTTATGCAATCTGCGGCAGCAAGGCACGCCGCCAGACGGCACTCTCTATTTCCGAAAACCCGGAACCGAAGCAGGCTGCGGATAGGGGGGAGGTGGAGATAGAGATGGAGAGGGCGCCTGTCGGGCAACACCCGAACCTCCCCACCACCACCACCACCCCTCCCGCTTCTCGAAGAACCCAATTGGACGAGCGAACGCCAGTGTCATGTGTTTTTTTTCACCTCAAAAAAAACATTCATCACTTCCTCTCCTTCATCTTCTTCTTCTTCCTCCTAATCCTACCCCACACACCCCCTCCCCCTCCTCTTGGTGGGGGGGAACGCGCCGAGGAGGTCGAGAAGCAAAATCTGCTCTATGTCAAACTGGGGTGAGGAGGGGGGGGGGTCGGGGGGGTCTGGGGAGTAGGGGGGTAGGGTGGTACACCCCTGCCCGCTGTACATCAGAGAAAGAAGCCTCCAGATAATCGGTTTACGTTGTGCCCGGTGTGGGGGTGCTTCCGGGAGGAGGAGGAGGGGGCTGGGGCAAAGCAGAGTAAGGTACAGATGGCCGACATCTCTTCACTTGACACTGGTGTGTGTTTCCAGGTGGTACCACAAGTCACCCACTACCCCTCCAAACAATGCGAGTCGTTTTTTCTTCATCCACTACACCAGCACTCCAAGTGTAACACACTGGGAAAAACGATCCAGGGGGGGGGGGGGTTCAACAGGACGCTAGAGTCCTAATCTCAAGAGTTTGCAACATGCTCTCTCCTTCGAGGTAGAGGAGGCGGATCTCAAGCAATTCCTCATAAAAAAAGTGTGACGGAAATTAATTTGGCCCATTTGGCCCAAAAAAACACGCTCATGCACTCCGCACACACTCCGACAATGCCAAAAAACACATTTTTGGACATGTTCGGGTGGAGGCCACTTCACCTTGGGGCCAGACTGCCATCAGAGAGTACTCCGACGGCAGAACAACGCAGAAACAAACGACACTTGGTCAGAAACACACCAGGAACAGTAAGGTGTTGGCCGGAAACAGAGACACGCGCTGGGGCGACCAGCGACTTGGCACGGGGACACTCAGGAACAGCGAGCTGTTCCTCGGAAACGTCTCCGATCCGGAGCCTCCGGTGAGTCTCCGGAGTCGATCCGGAGTCTCCGCGGAGTCTCCGGAGTCGATCCGGAGCCGTTCCGCAGACTCGCCAGAGACTCCGGAACGACTCCGGAGACTCCGGAGACTCCGGAATGACTCCGGAGACTCGCCGGAGTCTCCGGATCGACTTCGGCGACTCCGCGGAGACTCCGGAATGATTCCGGAGACTCACCGGAGACTCGTTCGATCAGTCAAAGTTGTTCGATCAGTCAAACTTGTTCGATCAGTCAAAACTGTTCAATCAGTCAAACTTGTTCGATCAGTCAAACTTGTTCGATCAGTCAAACTCGTTCGATCAGTCAAACTTGTTCGATCAGTCAAAACTGTTCGATCAGTCAAATTCGTTCGATCAGTCAAACTCGTTCGATCAGTCAAACTTGTTCGATCAGTCAAAGCTGTTCGATCAGTCAGACTTGTTCGATCAGTCAAACTTGTTCGATCAGTCACAACTGTTCGATCAGTCAGACTTGTTCCATCAGTCAAAACTGTTCGCTCAGTCAAACTTGTTCCATCAGTCAAAGTTGTTCGATCAGTCAAACTTGTTCCATCAGTCAAAGTTGTTCGATCAGTCAAACTTGTTCGATCAGTCAAACTTGTTCGATCAGTCAGACTTGTTCGATCAGTCAAAACAGTTCGATCAGTCAGACTTGTTCGATCAGTCAAAGTTGTTCGATCAGTCAAATTTGTTCGATCAGTCAAATTTGTTCGATCAGTCACAACTGTTCGATCAGTCAGACTTGTTCGATCAGTCAAAGCTGTTCGATCAGTCAAAGTTGTTCGATCAGTCAAAACTGTTCGATCAGTCAAACTTGTTCGATCAGTCAAACTTGTTCGATCAGTCACAACTGTTCGATCAGTCAGACTTGTTCGATCAGTCAAATTCGTTCGATCAGTCAAAACTGTTCGATCAGTCAAACTCATTGTTGCAGCAATGTCACACCAAATCACGATTTTGGCTGCATCTACCAACATCTACCAACGTCTACCTGCATCTACCTGCGTCTACAAGCCAGAAATGGTGATTTTCACCCAGAAACACCCCAGAATGGGCCGTATGAGGCCGAAAATGTTGGTCTACACCCTCCGAATGGCCATAGATGGGCCAAAAACTGGTTTCTCGTTTTTGGAAGGGTCTGGAGGGGGCCTGGCGGGGGTACCGAGCGGAGGAAACGGGAATTGCTACTGTTCCCAGCCAAAATAGGTGAAAAATCGAAAAAATCGTTTTTCTGAGCAAAATTCGAGCATTCCTGGGATGTAGACGTTAGTAGACGCTCGTTAATGTCCATTTTGGGGTCACCTGGTGGGTTAGCTGGCGAGTACACGGTGGACTCCAGCGGGGGTAGGGTAACCCTTTTCGGGAGTCTCAACTAGGGGGAGTCTGACTCCCCCTAGCGGGAGTCTTTTCACCTATTTTCACTCATTTTTCCCATGATACCTATGCAATGTGGCACTCGTCACTGAAGTACAGCCACACCAAACGAAACGGACGTTTCCACCCATCCCAGCTCGCAGACCTGATTCACAAAAATGGGGAAGACGACAACGAAGCCGGCAGCGAAGCCGGCGGCAAAGTCGATTAAGAAGAAGAAGAGCGCAGAGAGTCCCGAGGCTGCGGAGGCGACGAACATTGTGCATGATTTTTGCACGGCCTTCCCTGTTAAAAAAGGGGGCAGTGTGCTGACACTGGGATCCATTAGAAGGCTCCTAGCAACGGTGTTGAGCAAGGAGCTCCACAAGCACAGCACCCAGGTGGCCAACGCAATCATCGCCATGTCTTCCCTGACATGGATAAGTTCGCTGTCAGGGAAGTCGCAACGATGCGGAAGGAGGGCGCTCTCCGTCATATACAAGGTGGAGGCGAAGTATGGCAAGGTGCAGGATACAAACGTGTCGTCGGGGGCAGCCTGAAGCCGCGAATGATCGCGACACGGGCGAACGGCTTGGCACCGTGGGTCTGGATAGATGCTGGAGTTCGGCCGGGTGAAACCGGAAGTCGCAGCAAAATTTGCCCCCCCAGATTTCTTCCTCAAACCCACCCGTGGGCTGATCCGGCCTTGCACGGTGGACTCCAGCGGGGGTAGGGTACCACTACCGGGTTTAACCCTTTTCGGGAGTCTCAACTAGGGGGAGTCCAACTCCCGCTAGCGGGAGTATAGATCAGCAGTGGGCAACAATGAGGCGATGCGGGGGGCGAGGGCACCGATGCTCACTGTGCGACATCCCAGAAGAACGCTGGTATCAACAGGTGCATCGATACCCGCACCTGACTCTCTCTGAGATAAAAGAGGCTGGCTACCCCTCCCTCTTGGCAGGTGTGCTTCCCAATGCCCGCTACGTCACCCCAGCACTCCATGACTGCAAGGGGCTCGCCATGCGGCTGATCAGGGTACTGGATGAGACAACAAAATACTACGAGAAACACTTGGCCTCTATGCTGTGAGTGTTGCATTGGACGCTTCCACCTGTGTCGCAGAATGGGACAGGTGCTCAGTTCCGGAAGGTCGTGCTTGCCTGTCACAGGACACACCTACAAGGGCTTGTTCCGCTACCTCTTTGTCTCCCTTGCAGACCTCATGCATTTCCGGTATGCAGACATCCCCTGGCACTTCTGGGGATGCAAGGATGAGTCAGCCCGGATTCCCTTCTTGCGTGCTCGGATCTCAGGGCATATATTTCACTGGTTGATGGAGCATGCCGAAAAGGGATCAACGCGCAATGCCTACGTACACAGTCTCCATCATTGGTGGGCTCCAGAAGATGCAGTGCCTCTGCAGAACAACGACGAATTTGAAGAAGCAGAGAACGGACATCGCAAGAAAGATGCCGTTACAATCGCCAGCTCCGCAACTTACGAGAGAGATCTTGCGATGGCAGAAGAGAAGCGGCGCGCATCGGGCATGCCTTGGAAGCTTGCGCACCTGTCGCAGGACGGGATCCTCGGGTATAGAGAAGTCATTCTGTGTCCGTGTCTGCACACCCGACACGCTCATAGATTGGCTGTGTATGTTCTTTGCACACAGTTGACACAGCTGCAGAAGGGGTTTGTGCACTGCAACACACAGGACTTCGTTGAACCCATCAGCGCGCCCTACTTCCTGTTCCGGTTCCCCGAAGGACACCGCAAATTATCGCTCTGCTTGTGCAAAATGCCAATCCCGCTGGGGGCGACTTTCACACCATTCGTGTCATCCGAGGCGACTTTGAGCACGCTTGACCAACGCGCACAGCAGGAGGGGGATGACAGTTCTGACGAAGAAGATGAGGCCTGCAGGATGGCTTGTCTTGCCCAAGGTGTAACACAACTACGACAGGCGATGGCCGCACTTTGACACCTCAAATTCTAACCGCTCACCTCCGCAGGTGCAGCCGCTACCAGGAGGATAGGTAGGTAGTCCAGAGTCCGGGGAAACTGACAGAAGCAAAACAAGCCCCTCCCCATCCCTCTTCCACCATGATTTTACCCCCCACGCCAGTAGACTGTAACTATATCATGGGAAAAATGGATGAAAATAGGTGAAAAGACTCCCGCTAGGGGGAGTCAGACTCCCCCTAGCGGGAGTATAGACTCCCGCTAGCGGGAGTCTTTGACACCCGCTCAGACTCCCGCTCCCAGACTCCCGCTAGGGCCGCTGGAGTCCACCGTGTAGTTGTCCAAAATCGTCGAAAATAATTTTCGTCACAGCGAAATCGGGGTATCCGCCTCCTCTATTCGAGGGGCCTTTGTGGCAGCTGGCAACCTTCTGCCAGGTCAGCCGAGATGATTCATCACTCCTCCGACGAGATGGTGGACAAACCGTCGTATGGAAGGAGGTGGGTATGCCGTCACCAAAGAGCTGCCCAAGGCCATGAAGATCCAAGGGATGGTCGGGGGGTGGGCAGGGGGCAGTTCAGTTGGTATGTTGGGAAGGGGGGGGGGGGATGAGGAGCTTCGTCTGGTGAGACGCGGCAGCTGCAATTTCTCTGTTGCAGGAATATCAGGGGGGGGGGGATTTCTTCTTTTTTGGCCCCGGCGCACAATGCCGGGGGCACAGAACATCGGGAAAGACAAGCAGAACGTCGGCTTCTTTTCTTCCGGCTAGTAGGGTGACGAATTGACAGAATATGAACAAAACCAGATGGGGAATACGGGAGGTACAGGTAAGGCCGAAACACGCTTCGCCCCGGCTGATGCCCTCTCTGTGAGAGGCAGTCGCCATGCTGAACGTATGCATGACATGGGCAAAGTGTGCAACGGGCAGGGGGGGTAGGGTATGAGAGAGATCGGTGAGATTTTGCTGTTCCTGTGGGGAGAGGGGAGGGGGTTGCGTATGTTGTGCCGGGCACAGCACACTTTCGTTCGTATCCCTGCCCCCAGCCCCCAGCCCCCAGGCCCCCAGTCCCCGCCCCCACCCCCCCGTCCCTTCGATTCCCGGCTCGATCTCGATCTCGCATACTTCAAGACTCAATCTCATCCACACTCGTAGGTTTACCGTGTGTGACGATCCCAGAACGGGAAATATGAGAGGGGGCTTGTGGGCACTTTCTCGTTCTCACAAGCGGCTCTCCGGCGTGTGCCTGCTGGCGTGATGCTCACGGTCTTAAGGCCACCTGACACAAGCGCCAGACAGAGCAGAGTGGAACGTGTCTGTCTTGCCAGACAAATCAACAGAAAATGTACCCCTTTCGCTTACGATAGACACCCTGTCCAGCAATTGTACGAAACAGATCCGGACTACTTTTGTTGAGCGCACACTTTGCTGTCTCAAGACTCTGTTGAAGACCTGAAGTGGCCGGGAAGGTGCTAATCCTGAAGCTCCAATCACACAATTTCCTTCATTACTTCGGTTTCACGACGCTTCGTCGCTTGTCACAAGTAAAAAAGGCCGCCACCCCACCCCCTCCCACCACCTCGCACACCCGAGCGCAGTTTCTGCTGCAGTGCCCACGGGGGGAGGGGAGGTGCGAACAGCTGCACCCGCCGATCATTCTCCTGTCTTGATCTCTCGGTAGGCAGACAAGAAAGGACGGGGGGGGCTGTCCGCCTACCTGCCGCCATCTGCACGGCTGCTGGCTCGATTCTGGAGCCTTGGCCGCAACAGGAGGGGCAGAGGCACCACTGCCGCCTGCACGGAAGGCGGGCTGTGCAAAGGGCCATAGAGGTGATGCACAAGGTGGGTCGGGAAGCCACCCAGGGAGCCACACAGGTGGCATCAGACTTGGTTATGCGAGGGTCTAAGACACAATGGGGCACAGGAGATGCGTATGGTTCGTTCGACAGAAGGCCTCGACACAGGGGCTATAAACGGGCTATGACACAGAGGCCGCGCCAAGGGGTGATCAGCCACTGAGAAAAAGCTGGGCATCGCACAGATACATTGGGGCGGTAGGTGAGATATGGTCCGTACAGGGTCAGCCCGCTCAAAATGTAACCCCCACACATGCAGACACCGCCACGGCAAGCAGGCAGTTTGTGGTCTCTGGTGTCCCCCGGGATGCAGCTTCTGCCCTCGGGCCCAGACTTCTGTCCGAGGGAGTGAGGTGTGCTGCCGCAGGCGTGGCAGGTTAGAAGATGTCTGTCTGTGTGACAATCACACCCAGCACGCCAAGGACCAGCAGCAGGCAGATAAGATAGCAGCAGTATTTATCCTTCTCAACCTCCTTCATCGTGTTCTTCAGCTTCTTGTTCAGCTGCTGCATCTGCTGCGTGTGTGCCTCCACCTTTTCAGACATCGACTGGATGTGTACGTTTTGTGTCTCCAGCTCCGCCTGAATCCCAAGGGCATTCTCTTTCAGACGCCCGAGACCCTCAGAGACACGAGTCAATCTGTTCGGGTGGAGGAGTGGGCCCCCAGGACAACAAACATTACACGGGCAATGTATAAGTTACGATGATTAACTGCCAACACTGCGTGAGAACAAAAACGAAAGAACAGCACCACCCCACCCCACCCCACCCCACCCCACCCCACCCCACCCCACCCCACCCCAACAGTGTGTCACGACCACATCACGTCTCAGTCTGTGATAGTACTCGACACCACCAGGCACCACCCATTCTGGGTCTGTCTGGACCATGCATACCCGTCGTCGATCTGCTGATCACGCTCACGAACCCCTTGGTAGAACTGCTGGAACTCTTCGTCCTCCGCAGGGTCGAGTAAGGACTCTGTCAGGTCGCCCTGGGGGTTGGCAGGGTCTGTGAGCTCCTGCAGGGAACGCATCTCACGCCCAGGCCCAGAGTCGAAACCGCCACCACTGAGACCGTCACCCTCGTCGTACATATTCTTCGGCCTGTAGCGCTGGTTGTGCAGCTTCTCAGTCTTCTTCATGTGAACAATGAGTTCGTCGTATTCAGGCAGTTTCTGCGCCTTCTCTGCTTCCGGTTTGAGCTGCATGGCCTCAACCTTCATGGTGCGCACGTTTTTGCGGACGCGGTTGGATACAATCGTCTTCTGGTGCGTATCCCCGCTCTTCTCCAAATCCGGGAGACGCGCCAGGTCCTCCCGGATCTCGCTCATCCGCTTCGTCACATTGAACCGCCCCTTCTCATACTCGGACCACCCCGACATGTCCACCTCCTCCTCCTTCACCTCCGCATCGCTGCCGTCAAGCCGCGCCCCCACCGCGGTCCCCACCTTGCGCAGCTTTGCCAGGTGCAGCTGCAACTCTGTATTCCTTGGCATTTTCAGGAAGTCCCGCGCAGCCCCCGCTGCACGCTCGTCTCGGGAGTCGGTGCCCCTCCCCCCTGAAGGGATGGGTGTGGAGGGGCAGGTGACAAATGGCGCGAATAAACTCTCTGAATCCCTTGCACCGACACAGAGCGCCACACTCACGAGACAGCGTGGGGGGGGATATTGCCAACTCGGCAATCTATTCGAGGCAATTCTCACAGAAACTAAACAAAGGCATCAAAACGCAGGCGGGGTGGTGGGGGGCACGGATCCCTGCGACATTCTCTCCATTTCGATGGCACACTGAGAGCTGCGAGAGGAGGAGGCAACAAAGGGGGAGGGGTGTGGGGTCGTGACATAGAAGTAGAAGGGAGCACAAAAATGATCTCCCTTCACTCGTTATGCAGGTTGTGTCTGAAATACGAAGGGGGGGGGGAGAGTTGAACGTTTCGACTCCGAAGCGAACTCCGAAGCCGCTTTCCTCCTCCCCCCCCCCCCCCCACCCCCTGTAGCGTGCCTCTCCAATAAGACAAGAGGATAGATGGCGATGCAAGCGATGTGGACGGAATCAAAAAAAACGATAACATATGCACGGCAGCAAGCACAGAGGGTTGACACAGAGAGTTGCAGCAACACACCCCTGGGAATGGCAGTCAATTGACAGAGGGGGGGCGGGGGGGGGGAGGGGGGGTATTGAAATCGAGAAGGTAGCACAGGGGCGATACCCCTTCACTCGTTATGCAGTCAACTGACTGGAAAAAGGGGGGAGTGGTTCCTAATGTGCGACGAAAGCAATGAAGAATCCAAAACCCCTGCTCCTGAGCTGTGTGTGGGACACAACCTACGCAATGCGTCCAGGAATGGCAGCAGTGGTTCCCCACCCCACCCCCCACTGGACAGCGCGGGCCTCACGGATCTGCTGGAGCTGCGAAAGCGCAAACCCACCCCCTTTCAGCACCAGAGGCAACCACACCACTCCCCCCTCTTGGGTGTGACGGCGGCACACACACACCCTCCCGCTGTCACCCCTCCCCGGCCCACACGGCAGCCAGTCCCAGGAGGACCTGTGCTGTGTAATAGGTGACCATCACCCCCCGCTGCACCAGCCGCCTCACTGTGTCCCCCGGAGGAACCCCGATGGGGACGGGCTCCGTGCGGCCCCCAGGCCCAGGCGCGTCTGGATGGCTCTCCTTTAGCTCCTCCGTGGCTGGGCTGCCGCCACCGCTAACAGGGGTGGCCACACCCTCTTTCGGTGCATCGGCTGGGCCCCTCGTGTATTGATCTGCCACAGCACTCTGTGTCAGCGCGCGGTAGGCACCGAGGATGATGAGATGGTCCGAGACCCAGAAGAGGAGAGCGCCAGCTGCGCCTGCCCCTGCTGTCGGGTCTGGGCGGAAGAGCAGCGCGACGGCAAGCCCGGCCATGGCGGAGACGAGGCTGAAGTAGAGAAACACGGAGAGGAGGAGAATCCGTTTTCCCATAAGGCGTTCGACGCCTTCGAGCCTAATGTAGAGCCAAGCAAAGAGGGCGGCATCGATGAGGGCAAATGCAACGACTGGGGCTGCCCATTCCCCGCGTGACCCCTGCTGTAGCTTGGAGAGCATGATGATGTAGAGCACCTGCGCTGCAGCAAAGGCGAGGATGCCGACAGGCGCTGATGATCTGTGGATGAGCCCCGCATCCCCCAGCGCGCTGCAGCAGAGCCCCCAGAAGCAGCAGGCCTCGATGCTGAGCCTGCCGGTGATGGTCCCTTGGTGGGATCCCGCAAGCCCGCCCCACACGCAAAGCAGCACCATGGGCAGCACTTTGAAGGTCAGTTTGACAGGGATCCGTGTGCTGAAGATTGGCCTCCAGATGTATGCAATGCACAGTGCAGCATATGGCGGCAGGAGCCACCAAAAGTGTGTGGTTGGCATGGGGGGGAGGGAAGGGGTAGGGAGGGGAGGGGAGGGAATCTGTCGAGCAGGGGGGTAGTGAAATAGAAGTAGAAGGGAGCACATCGTTATGCAGGTTGTGTCCAGCAAGGGGGGGGGGGGGTAGTGAAATATCATGGCACGCAGGTCCCGCAAGCATCGCAGTGTTGAGTGGGATAACCGAGCCAGTGTGAGGTGGGTGGTGGTGGGGCAGCAAAACATCGCGAAGGTTCCTGTGAGTGACGCACAGAGAGAGTTGGCTCCGCATCACTGACACGCTCGCCCTGCAGGATGTTGCCGAGATCTAGTGATACATGACTGGCCTGTGTTGCGAGTGACGTCCACACCAAGCCCGGTCTGCACTAAACTGTCTGGCAACGGATGGGGGTCGTGTGTTGGGGTGCAGGGAGTGTGGGATGTGGGGAGGAGAGGGGTGGACGGCGGTGGGGCTTCTTCTCACAACGCGCTTCCCCTGCAAATGGTTTCTTTCGTTTCGCTTTTTGTTTCTATCAACGCTCCTACTCACATGCAGCATAAGCTGCCTTCACGCTGCCCAAAGCAACCCGAAGCGCCACCGCTTGAAGTCGTCGGCAGCGGGAGCCGCTGGAGTGAGTGGGTGAGAAAAGTTGAATTCGAGGCGCCCCATCGTCCCGAGAAGGGGAACGGCCGCAATGTGCACGCCGGCACCGCACGAGGCTGTGACTGTGTCCCGCAGTGCTTTCCAGCGGCTCCCGTGGTGCTCGCTGGACAGCCCGACGCCTGCAGCATTCACAAACAGGTGGCCCCCAAAAGCCCCCTCGGGCAAGATCGGCACAGACAGAGGGAAGCTAGCGAGTGCCGACACTGCACCGATCACGTCTCCACCCCGCAGCCCACCCCCTTCAGGGAACTGCTGCCCGACGCGCAAAAACCCTCTCACGTATTCACTCTGCAAAGAGGGTGCAATGTAATGGCTGCTGGACGGGGGAGGGCGCGCAACAAAACAACACAAAAAACACAGTGTCACAACACGCCCCATAGAAAGAGTGCGTACCCCGCCTAATTTTTTGAGATGACTGACATGCAGTGGCACGCAACAGCGCAACATCACAACAGTGCAACATCATACCTCTGCGTAGTATCTGTCGTTCACCCTGACGCCCTCAGACGTGAACAGGGTGCCCAACTTGGTCTGGAGCTGGAGGCTCAGGAGGGAGGGGATAACAGGGAGGATGTGGTGTGTCTTCAGTTCCATCTTCATGTGATTCACAGCGGGGGTTGTGGACGGGAGGCCGGCATAACTGCCTGCACACTGGAGTGCAAACCACGCTGCCCAACCAGCATTCGGCTGGGCTCCGTTGTACTGCCTCTGGTCAATGGTAGCGTCGTAGTGGAAACCGTTCAATTCAGAGCTTTGCAGTTTCTTCGTCTCACCGTTCATCAGGCTGCGCTGCTTCGTCGAGAGGGAAAGGGTCTGCCGCACAACCTGCCCAAAGCCAACCGAAACCCCCGTGTCCATGACCCACTCGTCGGAGTACCGGTTCCGCATGTGAGTTTCCTTGCTCCGCCCGATGCCGTACTCCGTCCACCTGCCCACTGCAGGCTTGACAGACCGTACACCCACTTTGAACAGTGACATTGTGGACAAGCAGTACCCGCTCCCCCGCTCCATCAAAGAGTTCAGCGTCGGGAAGGTGGACTGCATGAAGTCTCGGATCGGGACAAACGCAGAGGGCGTGGCAGCCTCAGGTGGGATCACCACACCGACATTCTTCGTCGGCTGCAAGTCAACGAAGACAGAGTAGCCGAGCCCAAACAGGTTGTTCTTGTTGAAGCGGACCTCTGGGGCAACCTTGTTGGCGTCTGTGAACACCCCCAGGGTCATCTTGTCCCCCTCCACAAACCGAATGTCTGCCAGCATCTTGCCCCCACCTTCTGCTGTTGGGGAGAAGCCCTCAAGACTGACGTCTCTGAAGATCTCCATATCAGCCCAGCGCTCCTTGGCTATCAAGAGCTGGTCGAGGACACCGGCCACAGTGGTCTGCGACTCAATCGCTCTGATTTCGTCAGAGATCATCGAGGGTTGTGTGCGGTTCAGCCCCGTGACACGCACCTTCACCTCAACAGGGCCAGAGTGCTGCTGGAACCTCTGCTTCAGCTCCGATGGGATGTCCACGGGGATCATCGACTCTGGCCATCCGACCTGAAGGATGGGGGGGGGGGGGGGTAGTGAAGTAGAAGGGTTAGGTGAGGATAGACGACAAGTTTGCACAAATAACTGCTTGGACATCGCATGGACAAGACAGGTCGGCTGCAGCAACACACGAGAGCCACAAGAATACGTCGCACATGTGCAGTGCATTAATCCATCCTGCTTCATACCTGCACGGGGAGCGTCTCCGCTTCAGGTGGAGGTGGCGGTGCGTGTGCCATGGAATCATCGGTATCCATTATGTTGGCGTGCCACACACCTGCAGAGAGGAGGGTGGTGGTATGCCAGCAGATCACCAGTGGTGGCATGCCGTTGGGTCATGCCTTGCGATTTGCATCATAAGAGAGCCAAAGTGATGCTGGGGAAGAGGAGTCAGGAGGGGTGAATGGGGGATTTGATCGTCGAGAGTGAATGGAAAAGTAAATCACCCAGCACCTTCTTGCAATGTTCGTCCTTTTTGTAGTCACCACACCAGATATATTGTACAAGGCAGATCAATGTACAATGGGAGGGTGTGTAGCAGTTGTCTGTCAGTGGCTTGGTGGTTGGACCGCAACACAGTATCACTAAAACGCGACCAGGTGTCTGTACGTAATACGTAGTCTCTCCTTGAGACCATACACTTTGTGCTCCTGTATCGTTGCTTTTTGTGCGAATAAATGACGGAGGGGAAGGAGAGGAAGGGAAAGCAGGTGTGGTTTGTAGTGGGGTATATCTTAGCCACAGTCTCCCTGCAGCACCTTGCCAGGCTCTATGGACCAAGCATAGCTCTCAGTGACTCGGTCAAATGGACTGACTGACTCTGATTGACTCTGATCGAAAAGTTGTCTGAGGTCGATTGGACTGACTGACTCCGACTGACTCTGACCTAGAAGTTGTCTGTGGGTCAGTGTCAGTCGGAGTCAGTCAGTACAATAGCCCCCAGACAACTTTTCGATCAGAGTCAATCAGAGTCAGTCAGTCCATTTGACCGAGTCACTGAGAGCTACGGACCAAGCACGAAGGCAGGGAACAGGGTGACGACACTGCACTCAGGGTGAAACGGATGACACAGCACACACAGAGACAGAAGTTTTGTTCGTTGGTGTAAAGACCCACCTCCCGCAGCAACACCATAACCCTTTGAGTCAACCTTCCCCAGATACTCACCTGTGCTGAGGCGGTACAGCTTGGCGCTGGAACAGGGGATTCACTGCGACAACATCACTTGGCTGTGACACAGCAACTGAGTAGGAATCGACATGCAGTTGCACAGTACGCAGGCAACTGAGGGATGTTGTGCACCACACCTTGAGTGACCTGTCCTGAGAGCACGACACCAGGTGCTGCTCGTCCTGAGTCAGGGCGATGTCCCTCACCGCATCAGTGTGGCCACCCAGGGTGTGTGTGTGTGTGAGGGTGCTGATGTCCCACACATGGATGCTCTTGTCCCTTGACCCGCTGAAGATCCTCGTGCCCGACACAGCAATGGTCGTAACAGGCTTGCTGTGACCCTCCAGCACTGCGCTTGGTGTGCCCTTCAAGTAGGGGGGGCATAACCCACTCTTTGTCAGCTGAAAAAAGTGTCACGAAAATTATTTTGGCCGTTTGGGCACGTTCAGGACAAAATGTTCGACCTCGGGTGACGTCACCAGGGACTTGGCGTGACTGTCGGACATGGTCAGAGGGCCGACCACCAAGGATGCCTCCGCGCGACATGTGCGCCGGCAGAGAATGACGTTATCGGGTGGAAACAGTCGGTGCACCGAGGGAAAGGTGCGCCAACCGGACAATACAATCTCTGTCAACACACAGCAGAGACAGTTGTCTACAATCGCATCGACTCCGGGGAGACTTCGCGGAGACTCCGGACCGACTCCGGAGACTCGCCAGAGACTCCGGAACGGCTCCGGAGACTCGCCGGAGACTCCGGACCGACTCCGGAGGCTCGCCGGAGACTCCGGAGACTCACCGAAGACTCCGGAACGGCTCCGGAGACTCCGGAACGACTCCGGAGACTCCGGAATGACTCCGGAGACTCGCCGGAGACTCCGGAACGGCTCCGGAGACTCCGCGGAGACTCCGGAATGACTCCGGAGAGTCGCCGGAGACTCCGGACTGAGGGGAGCAGGTCTGTGCCGACCCGCTTCACCCCGAAAACCACCAGACAGCTCTTCAGACACCCCGAATTGGCCCATTTAGAGGTCCTGGTGACCCGCTTCACTCGAAAAGCACTCTTCGAAAACCCTGAAAACTGGTCTGTGGTCGGTTCCCTTGTTTTTGGGGCTACCTGTGCAGCATACAGGCAACCCCAGGTTGGGCCGGAATGAAGCGGGTCATAAAACACTCGCTTCATCACGAAAATAGGTGAAAAACCCCAGAAATAGGCCAGGAAAACCATATTTGGGGCCACTTATGACCCGCTTCACCCCATAGTTGTCCAAAAAATGGATTTTTTGGGTTCCTGATTTTTTTCACGTATCCGTCAGGTGGACCACCGGGTGGGGAGAGATCCGGTGTGAGGCACTTGGGTCCGTCCAGGTGGGCAGGGGGAACCTGGGGGCGGGGGGCCTCAAAACCCGTCTACCAGTGCCGCTTCTAATCTCGTCGGTCTTGTCCCAACCACCACCAGCCAGCCCAGAACGCCCTGACGCTGCGACCTCGTCGATTTTTCCGTTTCGCCCATCCGCCCAACTCCGCCAACCCAACCAGCCCTACCCTTTCTCCCAGTCAGGGCGGTACTCACACGAGCGGCAAAGCGCTGGGGGAGGGGGGGGGGACATCAATAGGGGAGGGGAGGGGAGGGGAGGGGAGGGGAGGGGAGGGGAGGGGAGGGGAGGGGAGGGGAGGGGAGGGGAGGGGAGGGGAGGGGAGGGGAGGGGAGGGGAGGGGAGGGGAGGGGAGGGGAGGGGAGGGGAGGGGAGGGGAGGGGAGGGGAGGGGAGGGGAGGGGAGGGGAGGGGAGGGGAGGGGAGGGGAGGGGAGGGGAGGGGAGGGGAGGGGAGGGGAGGGGAGGGGAGGGGAGGGGAGGGGAGGGGAGGGGAGGGGAGGGGAGGGGAGGGGAGGGGAGGGGAGGGGAGGGGAGGGGAGGGGAGGGGAGGAAGGGGGGGGGGGGTTATGTTGTTTCTAACCCAGACCTGCTGTGCAGAGCCCGGGGGAGGGGTGGCCAGCCCCTGTCTAACCATTCACAACGGCCACCTGCACACATCTATGAAAGGGGGGGGGGGGGAAGGTCCCGGGGGGGGGGGGGGGGGGTGGTGGGGGTGGGGACGCTGCTCCGCCTACTCGCCTCGCTCCACCTCCGTCTGCAGCTTGCGCATGTAGACGCGCAGGCTGACCCCCGGCTCCCTCGTCTGGTTCCCGGGCTCGGCCTGCGCGCCCCCTTGCAGGATGCGCGCCTGCAGCCACTCCGCCGCTACGTCACCTGCCACCCTGGGCGAGAGGGGGCAAAGGCCATAGCTGGGGTGGAAGCAGTGCCTCCACGCCTCGACGGTGCGGGGGATGGCTCCTCCCATCGAGACGCAGGGGGCCATGCCGCGGGCCCGCGCTACCACCCCCTCGGCCCAGACACGGGACGCCGCAAGCTCCTGCAGAGCGGGGATGTTCGCCGCGGGCGTCTCGTCGTCCCCGTAGGCGTCGATGGCCTGGAGGTCGTCCTCGGGCTCCCACACGTTCGCCGGGTCGTCGTCGAACTCCATGGGGCCCGCCGCGTCACCCTGACGCAGCTCCTCCAGGCGTCTCGAGGACGCGGCCGTCCGGCTGCGGCGCTGCCCGTCCCGGCGGGCCTGCGCGGCGTTGCGCATCATCGTCGCAGCAACCCCCTGGATCCCGCCAGCCCCACCGGGGGCTGTTCCGCCAGAGGTGCCAGAGGGGGCTGTGTTGAAGGTGTGGGAGCCTCCGCCCTGGCGGCGCCGCGCGGCCTGGTGGTTCTCTGCCCTGGTGGTTCTCTGTGGCCCCCGACCCCGACGGCGGGCACTCTGCATGTTGGGCCTGCCCCTGCGTGGGGGCTGGGGCAGCCCGGGAGGCACTCTCCGCCGGGGGCACGCTGTGGCCGTGGGTCGCGGAGGGCGCACCAGAGGGGGCTGTGTTTGAGGTTTGGGAGCCTCCGCCCTGGTGCATCTCCACGTCCTGGCCGGGAGCGACCGGCTCCTCCGCCACTTCCTCCTTCACCCGCGTTGGATGGTGCGCAGCCCCCGACGAGTCGTGCGGGGCACTCGGCTGCCTGGGCCCCATCGGCGTGTCGTGCATGCGGCTCGGGATGGGCTTCCGCCGGCGGGGGCGCGCCCGGGCGGACTCCAGGACCTCCCGCAGATCCGGGGTGACCGCGGGTTGCTCCGCAGGGTCTGGAGCGTCGACATCCACCGCCACCCGGTCAATGTAGCCTGGGCACCGCTCACCCCGCACTGCGCATGACGCGCACACTTTGCGCCAGCATCTGCCACACGCGTGATGCCTCGCGGAGCGGTCGAACGGGCGGCGGCACTTCTCGCACTCCTCCACCTGGCCCGCCGAGCCCCCCTGACGCACCATCTGCATGGGACTATCACCATCGCACCCCGTGACATCCGCTGCCATCGGCTTCGGGGGAAGACCCGCCAGGTGCTGACGCATGGGCTCCGGCATAACTAGGGGCACGTAGTGCCCATGTTGCCCCCCCGTCCTCCGCAGACAGTGGGCGTCCACCACTGCACCCGCACCTACTGGGGACAGAAGCATCGGCTGGTGGTTGTCGATGAGCACGAGGACGACGCATCTGGTCACGCGCGCAGCCGCCGCCAGGGCGATGAAGTCCGCCCAGGTGCGCACGTCGTCGCTCCCTGCGCGCATCATCTGCTCGGCCCACTGGTTCGGACCCTCCTCCACCCGCATCCGGAGGTCCGGGTCGCGCATCGCCCTGCGGACTGCCTCTTGGCGCAGCCACCCGCTGGATTGCTTCACCGATCGGGCACCCAGCGTGGCCAACGCATCAAAAGCACAGTCCCCCACCCGGAACGACCACCCGTCCGGCTCGACCAGGCCCAGCCGCGCCTGCTGCTGCAGGGACGACAAGCTCAGCCTCCCGTCCGTCTGGCCGCGCCACTCCAGCAATTGGGCCAGGGGGTCAGCCGCCACCCCACCCGCCGGCTGCGGGAGGTCCCCCTCCGCGGGGGGAGGCGGCGGGCGTGGGCGGCGGGGAGGGGCAGGTTCGGGTTCAGGGGTCGGCTCCTCGGGGCCCGCCGCGTCATCCGGGTCACACATGAAATCCTCCGCGTCCATGTGCCCGTCGAAGTGTGGCGCGGGGGCCAGGTCCGTGTCAGGCGCAAAGAAGTAGTCCGGCTCCACGCCCACCAGCGGATCCGGCAAGACCCGCTCCCGAGTCTGACCAGAGCGCAGGTCCGTGCACAGCGCCCCCCTGCGGAGCGACGACCGCCCCACCGCCCGCATCAACGGCACCACTATCCGCGCCGCCCAGGAACGAGTGAGCTCGGCCCTGTCCCCCAGCTTGTGGTCCACCGCGAAGCTGACCAAGTGCCTGAAGAGCCGCACGGCCTCCGGACCCATCCCGCCCGACTGCTCCAGGGCGAACGCGGAGAAGGCGATCTCAACCTCCTGACACCGCGCCCCGTGCTTGCGATGCTTGGATGCTTCAGCCCGCGACGCGGTGTACCCCCGCGCTCTCGCCGCACCCTGCCTCGCAGACTCCGCGCACGTCGACCACACGGTCACGTCGATCGCCCGGCCCCGCGACTCACCTATGCCGCACGGGAGGAACACGTCAGCCGGCTTGCCCCCGCCCAAGAGGAGGTGGTTGGGCTCCAGCTGGGGGCCGAGTCCCGCGTCCCGCGCCAGCCCCAGCACCCCGAGCTTCACCGCGTCGTGGCGCTTGATGCGGTCCGCCGATGCCTGGCAGCTGAACACATGGGCGCCCAAGACGTCCATGGCGTCCCCGCACTCGTGGCACCGCGACCCAGGGGCGAAGACGACGAGGCCCAGGCGCAGGCGAGCCGCCACTTGGTACTCCTCCCTCCCCATCGCAAACTGTTGTTCTGGCGTCACCGTCACCCACGCCCCTGCGCCTGGGAGGGACGCGGACAACTGACGCCCTTTACTCAGCACGTCAGCCTCCGCCAGTAGGGTCTCGTGCTGCCGGCTGATGATCGCCAGGGATAGGTCGCGCTGGCGGAGGGGCTCGCCCGGGCGCTTGTGAGGGTCCACCCAGTCCGCCTCCGCCACCAGCTCGTTGTGGGCGGTCGCTGCCACGCGCCACGCATCCGCATCCCAACGATATCCGCTGTCCAGCTGCACACATAGGGGGAAGAAGGAGCTAGCCGCCGCCAAAGCCGCAGCGGTGATGTGGTCCTCCGACCTCCGAATGCCCATACCCCCTAGCCTGACGGGCAGGGCCGCCTGGTCTCGCGCATCGTCAGGGAGGGTCCCGTCCCTGTCCCCGAGCACAGATGCCAGCACCATCCCGATTTCCTTGTCATACTGGCGAAGGTATTCTCTCCCGGCGTACCCAATTGCGCGCATCTGGAAGACCAGCTTGCAGAAGCCTTCACAGTGTCGCAGGAGGGTCATGGCCACTTGCGCGTCTTGGAGGTGGTGAAGCTGGCGCAGGTTTGGGATGAACTTCTCTCTCAGTTTTGTATCCATCACCCGCTCGCAGAATTCCGCATCCCCCACCGGAGCCCCGAGGAACTCGAAGTTGTGGTGGAGGAGGTCCATGCGAGTCGCGCGCTCCTTTTCCGTCGCGGCTACATCAAGGCCCGCTCCCCGGAGGCCCTCCACCGAGTGCCCATTCAGCGAGATCACTTCGCATTTGTGGCGTGCCACCACCAGGCCCAGCTCCGCGCTCCGCCGCTCGAGGATCGCGAACGCGTGGCCGACCGCCCCGGGGGAGCCCATCAGCGTGCCATCGTCCAAGTACCACACGCTGCCCTCCACCCCCGGCAGCTTGCCTAGGTCCTCGGTCAGCTGGCGGATGGCCAGGGAGAACAGGAGCGGCCCGAGGGGGTCCCCCTGCTGTACCCCCCTCTGCGATTCGAGCACTTCGCCACGGTATATCAGGGCTGAGGGCGACGCGTAGCACCACTCGACCCACGCCGACAGCTCCGGGAGGTCCCGCCTGACAGCATCGATGACCGCCTGCCTGTTAACCATGTTAAAGGCGTTGGCATAGTCGATCTTCAGCAGGACCTTGTCCGCCCCCCTGTTGCGCGCCGCGAAGTCCTTCACGACCGCCGTGGCCGCCTCCAGTCCGCCGTCCACCGCCACTCCTACTTGCCTCCCCTTCAGGAGGAGCTTCCCAGCCTGTTCCCTGACGTCTGCGGTGAGGGTTTTGGCCACCAGGCGGCGGAGGGTCTCCCCAACCGCGATCGGGCGGATCCCCGCGTCTGGCTTGGGGAGCGCGACCAGAGACGCGCCCGCGATGTGCCGGGCCAGCTGCGGGGGGGCCTCGCCTCTGCGCAGGACATTCACCACCGCCGTGAGGGCCGGAAGCACATCCACTCCCTCCACCTGGACGAGCTCCCGGAGGTGGTCCGCCCTCAGGCCTGAGGGGCCGGCGCCCGTGCCCCTCGGTAACCCCTTCAGCGCTTTAAACACCTCGGCGGGGGTGGCATCCGCGGGCACTACCCGCGTCGCCGCGGAGATGGCTGGGCTGTCCGCTTCCGGGTGCATTGCTAGGAGCTTCGCTTTCGTGGCAGGGGTGGCAGGCGCCAGGCCGGCGCTCCTGGTGCGCGCCATCGCCGCCGAATACCGCCCTTGTCTCGCCGCTTGCACCACCGCTTCCTCCGTCTCCTCCCATGTGGGGGCAGCCTCCACCCGTCCCGGGCCCGGGGCTTCCGTCCGGGCCCGGCGCCAGAGCTCCGACGCGCGTCCTTCCCGCCAGAGGATGATCGCCTCCTCCCGGGCCCGCTTCGCCAGCAGCTGCTTCTTCTTCCCTCCACGGTAGGTGCGGAAGAGGGTTTTGGGCACCAAGAGGAGGCGGAGCCACGCCGTGGTGCTCGAACTATTCGCTGCGACATCCCACAGGGCCTGGCTATAGGCTACCGCCGCCGGGCGGAGGATCGCCCCGGGGACCGACAGCGACACCCCCACTCGCTCCGTGTGGATGCTCTCAAGGGGAGGGAGGCGACCCGCATCCGCTGCCTCCGCCGCAGAGGGTGCGCGCCTGTTCGGCACCACAGGGGTCGCGCCACGTGGGCGGCACTTCACGCAGGAGTCCAAGGAGGTGCTCATTACCTTCGAGCACCACATGCACTTCTTCATGCCCAGCAGACGAAGCGCGCTCGGCGGGAACTCCTCACCCTGGTCTGCGTGCGCCTGGGCGTGCTTGCGGAGCGTCTCCTTGGACGAATACGGCGTATGCCGGTGGAGAGCCGAGCCCGCGCAGGCCGTGAGGGGGCAGAACCAGCGGCGACGCACATCCCCCAGGCCCGCCCCTTCTGCCTCCTGGGCACCCTCCCCTAGGGCCGCCGGGCAGGCGTCTCGACACGTGGCTGGGCTGAGGTGGGCCGGCGCCGCGCTCTCTCGAAGGGCCCTGCGTCGGGCAAGGGGCATGGCCACTCCCTCGTAGTGGTTGCCAGAGAGAGCCACCACCCTGACATCTGCGGGGGCTGGCCCCTGCTTCTTAGGGCGCCGCGGGTCCACACGGATTGCCTGACCCCTGCCCTCCTGCACCACCACCACTGACAAGTCCCACGCTCCCGCCGCCAGGTGCAGCGCGAGGTGGTCCCCATGCGCCGCACCAGCCAGGCCCGCCCGATACTCCTCGACCCGCCTGGCGTCCCCTAACAAGTGAAGCAGTTGAGGTTTCACCGAGGCGTCCCCTGCACGCCGGGACAGCTCGGAGCGCATGCCCACTATGTCGTCGTGGGAGGGGAGGGCGGCCGTGGGCGTGAGTGCCGCGAAGAGGCAGTCCCCTGTCGCCTGATTCGGCACCCTGGACCCCCCGAACTGCGACAGGACCTCGTCCACCCCAGTCCAGTCCTCCTCCATCTCCAGGTCCCCACCGCACAGGTCGCGCGGGCCGAGGAAGAGCGGGGGGCGCTCTGACGTTGCGCACAGGAGGCGGGTCCGTCTCATGGGCTGTACGGAGCGCCACAAGTCCAGGGTCACCGCGTCCCGCATCTCCGACTCCCGCAGCCGCGCTGCCGTCACGGCCACCTCCACCCCAGCCCAGACGAGACACGCGAGCGACAGGAACCCCAGCCCCCAGACCCCGCCCGACAGGGCCCCCGCCGACGCCAGGACCGGCAACACCTCTGCCACTCGCTCCGCCCGACTCACCCGACGCAGCGCGTCCAGCCCGGCGCCGATCCGGTCCTCCGAGCGGCGGACGGAGGCAGGCAGGAGAACCTCCAGGCGCGGCCTGCGGGCCACCCATCGGGATCGCCTGCGGGCCCTCCACGACCAGCGAGGGAGCCAGCCGCGTCGGTTGGCCAGGCGGCGCTGCCGTACCATCGCCGAGCCCACCAGCACCCACCCGCCCGTCGCCAGCCCGTATGCGGACGCCGCCACCACTCCTGCCCGTAGATCGCTCGCAGATAGGACCTCAACCCAGAGCGCGCCGGCGGCGATCACGGCCGCCCCGCCCAGGCCCGCCGCCAGCCCGCACGCCTCCGTGAACCCCGGGAGCACACCCGCCGCCCTGCCCGACACCCTCAGCCAGCGCACCACCCGGCTCACCCGCCCTAGGGCCCAGGAAATGCCCCGCGCCGCTCTTGATGGGGACAGCCCCGCAGCCAGCAGTACGGGCAGGACCCCCAACCCCCACCACCAGGCCCAGGCCGTCTCTCCCTGTAGTGCGACCCACCTAGGCTCCCAGACGAAGACGAACCCCCAGCACGCAGCAGCTGACGAGGCCCAGGCGCGTTCCACCCCGCCCGCCACCACCCAGCAGCACCCTCCCACCACCGCTGCTCTCCACGCTTTCGACTGCCCCCACACACTGTGCATCAGCCTCGTCGCCCGTCTCCGCCCGACTGCCCACCAGCCCCGCGCCCGGCACCGACTCAGGGCAAATACAGCCGGCCACCAGCTCCAGCCCAGCGTCCCCGCCACCACCACCGCCCACCCAAGAGTCGCCCTTACCCAGCCAACCCCCCAGTACCCGCCCAGGGGGGGGAGCTCGGGGGAGGGGGGTGGAAAGACATAAGCTGGGAGGGGGGAGCCCGGGACGGGGGGGGGACCACACGACACTCCCTCCCACCATCCCCCACAACGCGGGCAGAGCCCATCTCGTCCCCCCCTGTCAGCTATCACGCCGGGGGCGCCGTACTTGGCCCCGCGGGGGCGGCTAAGCGGCTTCCGCCGCTCCAGAGGCCCTGCGGGCGTGGTCTCTGCAGCGGTGACCGCCGCTGCCTGCTCGGGGGGGGGCCGCGGCCCTTCCGCAGCCGTCGGGGAGTGCCGTTGGGGGGTGCATGAAGCCGGTGGGTCAGACCGGTGTGCTGTTGTTGGGGGGGGGCCCGTGTGGGCCCCGCCCTCCCCCGGCTCCGCCTGTCCCGGTGCTGCCGCCGCCGCCGCAGCCGTTGCTGCCGCTGCTCCCGCCGCTACCGGGGGCGACCCGGGCTGCCCACGTGCGGGGGGTTGCGACCCCCGCGCCGCTGCCGCTACCGGGGGCGGCCCGGGCTGCACTCGTGTGGGGGGCTGCGACCCCCCCGTCTCCCTCGCTACCGGGGGCGGCCCGGGCTGCTCTCCCGCTGGGGGCGTGAGCGCCGCCACCAGCAGCGCCATGAGGGCCCACTGCCCTCGCCTCCTCGCGTGCCCACGGCCGGGCGCATCTCGCGCCTCCATCACGACTCGCGCTCGCGTGCGTCGGGGGTGGGAAGGGGGGGACTGGGAAGGGAAGGGGAACAGAGCCCGAGGGACAAGTGGCCCCAGGGGGAGTGGTTTTTTGCTTGGGGATACGCTATTAGCCCAACCAGCCCTCCCGACTCTGCCCGCCCGCAAGTTCAAGAAGAAGTTTGGAAAGGGGAAAAGGGATGGGGGAGAGGAGGGAGAGGGAGGGGTTTTTGAAAGGGGAGGGGAGAACCCAACCGACCCAACCGACCAGGGGGGGGGGGGACGCGAGTGTGTATACCAATGAAGTACAGAAACAATGAAGTACAGAAACTGTAGCTTAAGAAATCGTTGGATTTTTTGGTGGCCTTTCAGGGCACCAGGGGGGCCCTGCCGGGGTTTTCATGAAAATCGGGTTCAAAAACGCCTAACTACTCGCGGCCCAGCTGGGAAACATGAAAATACGCATTTGAGAGCAAACTTTGAGCATTTAGTTGATGAAGCGGGTTGAAGCAGGTCATAAATGTCCCCAAAAAGTCGATTTTTTGGGGTCCCAAATTCATTAGGGCGAAGCTGTTGTCCGAATAATTTTTGTGACAGCTATTTTGGCCGTATGCCCCCTCTAGCCACAAGGAACCTCAAGGAACCAGGAACCTCGGAACTAGGTTCCTTGTGGCCAAGGAACCTCTTTCTGAGGTTCCTTGAGGTTCCTTATGGCCAAGGAACCTCAGTTTAGCTACGTCTGTCTACGTCTGTCACCCAGAAAAGGTGTTTTTCACACAGAAACACCCCAAAATGTGCCATCTGGGGCCGAAAATCTTAGTCTGCACCCCCAGAAAGGCCATAGATGGGCCAAAAACTGGTTTTTTGGTTTTTGGACCCTCTCCAAGGGGGTCTGGAGGGGGTACCGAGTGGAAATAACGGGAAATGGCCATGTTCTCACCTAAATTGGCTGAGGAATCAAAAAATGCGTTTTTCGGGGCAAAAATCGACCATTCCTGGGTTGCAGACTAAGGCAGACGTAGGTTTTTGTCCATTTTGGGGTCACCTGGTGGGTTACCGGGCGAGTAGTTGTCCAAAATCGTCGAAAATAATTTTCGTCACAGCTTTTTCCTGGATAGGCCTCCTCTATCCTTCAGGGCTTCCACCTCCTCCCTCTTCACGGCGACCTTGGCAGCGGACCTAGCCTTTGCCCGTGTCGCAAATGCCTTCTTCATGGCATCATCCGCCTGCCGAAGGCGGTTGGCGGTCTCCACACAATCACGTACTGTGTGATTGTCGAAGAAGAAGACAGGGATGCGCCCTTCCCTCAGCGCGACGCGCTGAGGGTCATCGGACTGGTTTGCAGGGATGGGGGCTTCAATCCCCCACACCTTGCACATGGCCGACTTGAAGCGGGTGACCGCTTCTCCAGTCGCCACCGCCCGCTTCGGCGCATCCTTGACCCACGTCGTGAGCCCAAGGAGGACCAGATATGGCGCGTCCCCAGGAGGGTACTTGCCCGCCAGGTCACGTGCGGCCGAGGGGTTGCGCGCCATACTGCGTGCGTGCACCAGAAGGTGCTCCCCGAGGGCATTCGCCAGGGTGGTCTTCGTCCCATTACAGGAGACGACCTCGCCGCAAAAGCAGCAGTTGGCCTGGCGAAGGCTGACGACCGTGAAAAGGGGCGCATGGTCCCCAAAGATGGCCAGGTCGTCCTCGAGCGCCTGCACCTACTTGGCAGGTGCAGGCTTGCCCGCAACGTTGCTCGCCAGTCTGTTATCGTGAGCAGACTTGCAAGGCAGGACGACGACCTTCACCGTCTTCACGGACACCACGGGAACAAGCTCCTCCCACATATCCACCCCCACCTCCTCCCACGTCTCTGGAGTGATCTGCAGACACAGAGCTCTCGTCTGAAACTTTTTTTTGTGGTGTCGACAATCACAAGCAAGCTTGATCTGTCCCATTGACGCCCCTTACCCTGCAAGCAGGTTCGGGGGCAGTGTACTTTCAAAGTATAGACGGGATCCGTCCTCAACCTCAGGAAGTATTCACAGCACAGGGTACACTTGATTCTGAAAGAAGGAGAACATTTCTGCATTTGGCTTTCTCAGGTTCACATCATGTTTCGTTTCCTAACGCATACATAGGTAGTTTCGGAGGGGGAAACTCATCAGTGCTATCCCTCCGTATGTGAATAGATACTGCCTCTGTGGTATAAAAACTCACAGATTTCCGGATTGCTTCAAAGTTTTCTTTTTCCAAGATCTGGGGCGCACCCCCCAGAGGGAGCTGGGGAACCACCTGCTGCGACAGGTGCTGCTCCAGATTGCCTTCGTGCGAGACAGGGTGCCGCGAGCTGCGATCGAGCGCCACCTCGCCAGGGAGGACGCCACGGCCCACCCTGTGATGCGAGCGGCTGCGGCAGTGGGCCCGGGGGCCGCCCCCCAGACACAACACACACGCCCCCGCACCGCCGCCAGAGCCCCCCAGCAGCGCATCGTGGCGAAGGCACCGGCGAGGGCGCCGGGAAACGGCAGGGCCGGGGGCGGGCGCGCGTGACTGCCCACCTCCCGGCTCCAGGCCCGCCCCCCCCTCGCGCTTCTACAACACCCCGCCCCTCGCCGCCCATCCAACCCCCCCCACATCCACAACATCAACAACATCAACAACATCCCGCAGCAGCAGGCGACGCCGATGCCGAAGGAGGTACTCGTGGCGTGGGCGCTGTGTCAACAGCCGCATCTCCGACTGGCGGCGCTGACGGCGTGGAAGACCGCGGCCCGGTGGGGGGAGGTGTGCACCCTCTCATCGGAGCAGTTCATCGCGGTGCAGCCCACGGAGGTGATAGTGGACTGGCACACCTCCCCGAAGGGCCGTCGGGCCAACCCGTTCACAGCCTCAAAGTGGACGGTGATATGCGGGGACCTGACCCCCTCCATCGCGGAGCTGGTGACGCGCCTGCGCCCCTTCGAGCGGCTGACGGCGGTTTCGACGGCAGATGTGACGGCGATGTGGCGGGCAACACCGGGGATGGAGGCCTACTCGGGCCACAGCGTGAAGCGCGGGGCGCTCACCTTCCTCTTCGGGCTCATCGCGTCGGGAGCGGATCTGTCGGAGATGCTGGTGGGCCGCCTCGCGAAGCATCACGGCGAGAGCGGCCTCTCCAGCACCACCATCCGCTACGGGGGGTGCCCCACGGAGATGGCGAGGGCGCTGCGGACGCAGGAGGTGACACGGCATCTGTGATGGCCGACCCTGAGTCCTTTTGCCGCAAGCAGCGGGGGCTGCACTCGATGACGCGGCGTGCGCACCAGTCGAGGCTGCCGGCGACGGAGGAGGAGCGCCGTGCGCCCCTGCATGTGTCTTCTGTGGCGGAGATGGACGTCGAGGCGCTGCGGGCGAGGATGACCGCCACTGTGAGGCGCAGGTTCGACGAGGTGTGGCGGCTGACGTTCCCTGATGCACCCCCGCCGGGCACTTCTACTCCTTCTCCCTCTGAGGGGCGCTCCCGCCCCACGCATCTACAACAGAAGCATGCGGAGCTGCTGGTGGAGAACGGAGTGGCTGGGCCTGCGTCGGGCCCGGGCCCCTCCCTGTGCGTGCCCTTTACTGTGATGGAGGAGAAGCCGTCGGGGTTGCGGCAGAGGTTCATCCTCTGGACCAAGCAGGCAAACGACAATCTGGAGGAGTCCTACACGGCTCACGTCCCCCTGGGGCACATCTCGGGGTACCTCGACGCGGTGTTTGCGGAGTGTGGGTCGGCGCGGGATTTCAAGTGCGGGTTTTATCAGATCCCCATCCCTGCGCCTGCACGGAGGTTCTTTCGCTTCGCTGACGAGTCGGGGGACTGGTATGAGCTGCTGAGGTTGCCCATGGGCCACTGTTGTGCGCCCGAGCTGATGCACACTTTGGCTGCTGTTGTGGGTGGGCACCGGGACTACGTCCGCCAGGAGTTCTGCACTGCGCCTGAGGTGGGGGTCGACGTCTGGATCGACAACGTGCGTCTGACCGGCCCCCGCACCAGTGTCGAAGTGGCGACGCGGCAGATGGACAAGGTGGCTGCGGCGTGCGCTGCGACATGGAAGCCGTCTGACTCGGTGGACACGGCGACGGTCTACGAGTTTCTCGGGGTGGCATTCGACCACGCTGCCCAGACCGTGTCTCCGTCGGACAGGCTGATGGCGAAGCTGGACAGCGTGGACTGGCAGAGGGTGACGGCTGGTGAGCTGGAGTCGCTGGGTGGAAGGTTGCTCCACGCCAGCGCCATTACGGGAGTGTCCCCGGGGAGGTTCTGGTTTGGGATCAAGTTCCTCCGCCGGGTGACTAATTTGTCCTCAGACAGTGATCTGATTTAGTACCGTACTAGGTAGTACCACCCGGTACCACCTGGTACCACAAAATCGCGATTTTTGGTTTCGCGAATTTAGCATTTCCGGAATTTTTCCGAACCGTGGTGGGGTCATTTTGCTCTGGGAGATGAGTTTTTGGCCACTCGAGAATTTTTCAGGTTTCCCAACGTAAATATGGACAGGGTTCTGAGTTGGTACCGTACTAGGTACTACTACCCGGTACCACCCCCAACATTGGAAATCCAGACTTGGGTCCCAGCCCAAAATTTTTCAGAAATTATGAATTTCCGGATGAATTCCAGCCAGCAGTGTGGTCATTTTGCTCTGGGAGATGAGTTTTTGGCCACTCAAATTTTTTCAGTCCTCACGACGAAATACCACAAGCAAATATGACCGACTCAAAATCTGAAAAAATGAAAAATCCGAAAAATTATTTTCTCGAAAAAAGTGGGTTCGTGGGTTTCGTTTTCCCCCACAACCAGGGGATAAGATAGGTCTGGTTTTCCGGTTTTCAAAACCAGGGTTTCCCGGTTCCCGGTTTTCTGGAAAAAAAAAAAGGTCGGTCTCATTTTTGGCGGGTTTTTTTGTGACTTTGGGACAGTAGAACAGTCAGAAAAAACGCCATAAAAAAATAGAAAGTGACCCCATCGTGATCCGCACAGAGCTCAAATAGTCCAAAGAAGGCAGAGAAGCGGAGAAGAAAAATGGACCTAGCGGGTGGCCCGGTGGGTGGTGATGCCCTCGTCATGCAGGTCTCTTCTGTTTTGAAGGTGCACACATGGTGGACTCCAGCCACCCTAGCGAGTGTCTAAGAGGGGTCTAAGACTGCAGTCTGTACTGAAGACGGGAGTCTATTTTCCAGCTAATTTACGCTAAGACTCCCGCTGGTTGAGATTCATGGGAGACACACGGTGTACTCCAGCGGAGGTAGGGTAACCTCCGCTGGAGTTCACCGTGTCGTCTGCCTCTGTGCAGCGGCACTCGGTGCCATCGAATACATGGCGACAGCCCACCAACTCGAGACAGATCTGCTTGTCTGGAGGGCTGAGACGAGAACACGAACGAATTTCAAGCAGTCTTGAAGGTCGCCAAGCCTATTGGGGGCAACTAACAGATGAGATTTGTTTGTTGCCTGTCGTCACAGCTAGCCCATCTCCTCGATAACGGAATGTGTGCAGAGATCTCGTGGACCCTTTGGCCATTCTGTCGTGCACCCACTCCACCCACAACGCACACCTGTCACGAGTGGTCGCTCCCCCGTCCTCCTCCACCCTGAAGGTTGAACCCTCAAGGACCAGTGATCTCCTGCTGGCCGGGCTGCGATCAGCGAAGCCTTCCTCCTTACAAGCGAATCCAGACTGTAGGGAACAGATGTTCACTACCGTGGCCTCCGGCGGCTGGGGGGCTCCGCCCCCCAGACCCCCCTGCGTAAAAAAATTACACCAGACCGGTTTTTTGGCCGAGAGTCCAAACTTTCAAAGCAGCTGCTGCGCCTGCCCCACCAAGCAGCCTCAGTACGACAGGACGCGCGCAGGCACCGGGCCCTCTCAGATTCTGGGAGGGTTTGCGCGGGTCGCGCGCGCCGAAGGCGCGCGCGAAAAATTTTCAAAACCAGAAAAACCGGAAAACGGCGCCAGAAAAAAAGTCTATCTTATACCCTGCCCACAACCCCGAAAAAAAAATTTGGATTTTTTTTCAGATTTTGGACTTTTTTCAGCAAACTGATTTTTTTTGGTTTTACTTTTTGGGGTTTTTTTTAGGGGTTTTTGGGGTTATTTTTTTTGGGGTTTTTTCCCGTCTTCATTTGTTTGATTTTTGGGGCTTTTTTTTAGGAGAGGGGGCCCGGTGCCTGCGCGCGTCCTGTCGTACTGTGGCTGCTTGGTGGGGCTAGCGCAGCAGGTTCTACTTTTGCTTCTACGGGCTCTTAGCACTGTAACATGAACTACACAAACAACAAAGCTCTAGGGCAAACAAACCGCGCACTGGCCGGGGTTGAGCTGCGTGGGGCTCCGTGCTGGCGGCATGAACAAGGGGCTGTAGGCAAATCTACCATTCACAAGGGGCAGCCCGCTGGTGAGGGGAAAAGGGGGCGAGGTAAAGGGGGGGGGGGGGCAGGGGGGGAGAGGCGAAAGCGACTGACAGCGAGGGCGTGGACCGACTCCGCTGGCGCATTCACCGGAAGAAAGGGGAAGGGGGCACGGGGGTGGGGAACGGGAGGGGGGGGGGGGGGGAGGGGCGAAAGGAAAGAGGGGGGTAGGGGGGGGGGGGGGGAGCCGACCTACGGCTATCTCGCTCCCCTGGCGGCCCTACTCCCCTGGCTCTGGGACCCCTGGGAACTCCGCTGCGAAGACCCCCGCGCCCCTGGCCGGCTCGCCCGCGCCCGCTTGCCTGCCCGCGCCCTCAGACGACAACAGACCACGTTGTACGCCTCCGCCTGTGAGGCCTTGTCATCCCCCAACTCGGCCCACCAAGCCTGAATGGCCCGGAGCGCCGCCTCCTGCTCCTCCTGCGGTCGGTGCACGTCGGGGCAGAACTGCTCCTCCCACTCCCCCACCGTCGTGGCCCCGTCGTCCTCATCCATCTCCTGACCACGCTGCGGCGATGCCGACTCCCGCTTCCGCTTCGGCTGCGACGACATCGAGGTGGCTGGTGCTTGCGCAGGGTTGGAGCCTTCCTCGGTGGCGGTCGGGTCGGAGCGGCCGGTGGCCGGGGCGCCGGTGGGTGCAGGAGGGGGATCACCTTCTCGTCGAGGGGGATCACCCTGGTCCTGCGGCTGCGGGACCCTCGCAGGCGGCTCCTCCGCGTCCCGAGGCCCCAGATCCATACAGGTCTCCCCCTGCTCCACGCATTCCCCACACGCCCTGCAATCGCAACCGAAACAACGCCAGTGTTCGACTGCGGTATCCACCGCCTCTGCACAGCGGGCACAGTAAAAGCGGCGGCGCGACGGCTGGGACGGCACCTGGCACATGGGGAGGCCCTGCTCCCCCCCTGGACAGCCAGTCCGCCCCAACACCGGCGAGGGGGCGAGGGCAGACACTGCCTCCGCCAGAGGTGGGGGCACCAAAAGGGGGGTGTAGTGCTTTCCCTGATGCTTGACTCCAAGCACTCCGACGAAAGGCTTCACCCGGGGGCGGTGGACCGTGGGGGGCGCTTGATCAGATAGGACCACCACAGCCCACCCCGACCCCAGCGCAAGTCCATGTACTGCTACCTGGTCCGCCCAAGAAGCCTCGTCCCGGCTACCCTCGACTCGCATGGCCGCAGCCCAGGACTCGCTGTTCGGCTCGGCCCGAGCACAAAGGCCTGGGTCACGTAGCACCGCCTGGACGGCTAGCCTCCGCATGCCCGCCGCCGAGCCTCCCATAATGAAAGCCGCCGCATCGAAGAAGCAGTCGCCTGGTGTGAAACGGAACCCCGTGCACTCCTGCATCCCCAAAGACCGTTGCAGCCTGGACAGACCGTCCCCTCCCCCTGGGGCCCGGCCCTCCAGCAAAGCCTTTGTCAGTGCGGTGCTCGCCGGGGGCGGAGGAGGGGGCTCCGCTTGCCCCGGCGGATGAGGGGCCACCCCTTGGTCCTCGCGTGGCAGAGGTAGTGGCGTGCAGACGCACCTGGTGTCGTCTTCGCCCAGCTCACAGCAGGTCGGGCACACCATCCTCGAGCAGTGACCACACTCCCCATGGTGCACGGCCGTGGTGAAGAGCGACGCACAGAACTGACAGCAACCCGGTGACCCCGACACATCCACGCGCCCCGGGATAACCGGGCCCTGCGGCACCTCGACCTCCACACACTTCGTGTATGTGACCTGTTCCACCACCTGGTCCGGCACCGTGACCGGCTTGAACCCCCCGTCCACGCCGCCCACAAAAAGCGCTTGGCATGGTTCACCTGGGGCCACGAGAAGAGGGGGGAGGTTGTCTCTAAAAACCACAGCGTGGACGTCGAGGGCCACCGCCACCCCACGGAGGGCCACCTGGTCCACGTCTTCGCCACCCCCGGAAGCCAGCATACGCCCCGCCCACTCGTCGGGGTCTGAGAGGAGCAGACGGAGTGTGGGCGCTCGACGGACGCACACCACCGCCAGGCGCAGAAGCTTGTCAGCGTCGATGTCAAACCCCAGGTCACACGCCGCGGCCGTCACCGCCACCACCCACGTTGCTGGGGCCCCCTCCGCCACTGACCCACCCAGGGCGGCGACCTGTTCTGGCATCGTAAGAGCATTACCAAGCCCCTCTGCCAGGTCCTCAATAGCCACTCGCGCCCCTCCTCGCTTGTCTCTCCACTTTTCGATGACGACAGAGGGGGACGGAGATGTCGGTGCTGCCTCTGCCCGAGGGACCGGGTCCGCCTGGGGCACAGGGCGCTCCTCATCAGGGTCAATGAACACCTCCCCCTCCCCACGCGAGTCAACCGAGAACCGCATGAAGTGGTCCGGGTTCAGGGGGGCCGCGGCCTCTGTAGCCAACGCCGTCCGGCTCACTGCTGCTGGTGATATGGGGCCGCATTCAAGGAGTGTTCGACCCAGGATGTGGCTGTACGCGCTACTCACTCTGGTGGCGTGGCTCTGGGTGACCAGAACCCTGCTTCGCCCCGTCCGTTCTGCTGCTAGGCGGCCCAGCTTGCCGAAAACCTGGTGCGCCGACGGCCCCAGACCCCCGAAAGCCTCCATCGCAAAGGCCGCGAAAATCTGGCCAGATCTCCTGCAGGGATCACGATACCTCCTGTTCTTCTCTGCCTCCCCCGCTGCCGCCGCCGCTCCAGTAAACCTCGCAGCAGCTTGGACCACGGAAGCCGCGAGGGGATTGCGGATCGTCACGTCGATGACCCGCGGCCACACCCGGCGAGTGACAATGTCCCCGGGGCGCTCCTGGGAGTCCGGAAGGATGTGGAGCGTCTCCATCTCGGGGCTCGTACCCGCTTCCACCGCGAGCCTGTACAGGCTGTCCCGCACGACATCGTGACGCCGAGTGGGCCCACCCCCCACCCTACAGTTCAGCGCGTGGGTGCCGTGCGTGTCCATCTCTTGCCCACACCTGCCGCACTTGGCGTCTGGCTCGAAGAGGGAGATGCCCAGCCTGTGCCGCGTTACCACAACCATTTCCTCTCCCCCGACACGCGTCTCTTCCGTCAGCTTGCCCGCATACGTGGCCCCTGCATGAGGGAGTGACAGGGACCGGTACCTGGCTCTGTCACTGGCGTCTGCCCGCTCGTGCAAGTCTCGGTGGTGAACGTCGATGATGGCCAGGGAGAGGTCCTTCTGTTTCACCATCTCCGTGGGGCGGGACTCCGAATCCACAGCATCCCCCTCGCTCACGTCGTAGTTTTGACTGATCGAACGAATTTGACTAATCGAACAAGTCTGACTGATCGAACAGTTGTGACTGATCGAACAAGTTTGACTGATCGAACGATTTTGACGGATCGAACAACTTTGACTGATCGAACAGTTGTGACTGATCGAACAAGTTTGACTGATCGAACAAGTTTGACTGATCGAACAACTTTGACTGATCGAACAAGTCTGACTGATCGAACAAGTTTGACTGATCGAACAGTTGTGACTGATCGAACAAGTTTGACTGATCGAACAACTTTGACTGATCGAACGAATTTGACTGATCGAACAAGACTGACTGATCGAACAACTTTGACTGATCGAACAGTTTTGACTGATCGAACAAGTCTGACTGATCGAACAACTTTGACTGATCGAACAGCTTTGACTGATCGAACAGTTTTGACTGATCGAACAGTTTTGACTGATCGAACAAGTTTGACTGATCGAACAAGTCTGACTGATCGAACAAGTTTGACTGATCGAACGATTTTGACGGATCGAACAACTTTGACTGATCGAACAGTTGTGACTGATCGAACAAGTTTGACTGATCGAACAAGTTTGACTGATCGAACAAGTTTGACTGATCGAACAAGTCTGACTGATCGAACAAGTTTGACTGATCGAACGATTTTGACGGATCGAACAACTTTGACTGATCGAACAGTTGTGACTGATCGAACAAGTTTGACTGATCGAACAACTTTGACTGATCGAACGAATTTGACTGATCGAACAAGACTGACTGATCGAACAACTTTGACTGATCGAACAGTTTTGACTGATCGAACAAGTCTGACTGATCGAACAACTTTGACTGATCGAACAGCTTTGACTGATCGAACAGTTTTGACTGATCGAACAGTTTTGACTGATCGAACAAGTTTGACTGATCGAACAAGTCTGACTGATCGAACAAGTTTGACTGATCGAACGATTTTGACGGATCGAACAACTTTGACTGATCGAACAGTTGTGACTGATCGAACAAGTTTGACTGATCGAACAAGTTTGACTGATCGAACAACTTTGACTGATCGAACAAGTCTGACTGATCGAACAAGTTTGACTGATCGAACGATTTTGACGGATCGAACAACTTTGACTGATCGAACAGTTGTGACTGATCGAACAACTTTGACTGATCGAACGAATTTGACTGATCGAACAAGACTGACTGATCGAACAACTTTGACTGATCGAACAGTTTTGACTGATCGAACGAATTTGACTGATCGAACAAGTCTGACTGATAGAACAAGTTTGACTGATCGAACAACTTTGACTGATCGAACAAGTCTGACTGATCGAACAAGTTTGACTGATCGAACGATTTTGACGGATCGAACAACTTTGACTGATCGAACAGTTGTGACTGATCGAACAAGTTTGACTGATCGAACAAGTTTGACTGATCGAACAACTTTGACTGATCGAACAAGTCTGACTGATCGAACAAGTTTGACTGATCGAACAGTTGTGACTGATCGAACAAGTTTGACTGATCGAACAACTTTGACTGATCGAACGAATTTGACTGATCGAACAAGACTGACTGATCGAACAACTTTGACTGATCGAACAGTTTTGACTGATCGAACAAGTCTGACTGATCGAACAACTTTGACTGATCGAACAGCTTTGACTGATCGAACAGTTTTGACTGATCGAACAGTTTTGACTGATCGAACAAGTTTGACTGATCGAACAAGTCTGACTGATCGAACAAGTTTGACTGATCGAACGATTTTGACGGATCGAACAACTTTGACTGATCGAACAGTTGTGACTGATCGAACAAGTTTGACTGATCGAACAAGTTTGACTGATCGAACAAGTTTGACTGATCGAACAAGTTTGACTGATCGAACAAGTCTGACTGATCGAACAAGTTTGACTGATCGAACGATTTTGACGGATCGAACAACTTTGACTGATCGAACAGTTGTGACTGATCGAACAAGTTTGACTGATCGAACAACTTTGACTGATCGAACGAATTTGACTGATCGAACAAGACTGACTGATCGAACAACTTTGACTGATCGAACAGTTTTGACTGATCGAACAAGTCTGACTGATCGAACAACTTTGACTGATCGAACAGCTTTGACTGATCGAACAGTTTTGACTGATCGAACAGTTTTGACTGATCGAACAAGTTTGACTGATCGAACAAGTCTGACTGATCGAACAAGTTTGACTGATCGAACGATTTTGACGGATCGAACAACTTTGACTGATCGAACAGTTGTGACTGATCGAACAAGTTTGACTGATCGAACAAGTTTGACTGATCGAACAACTTTGACTGATCGAACAAGTCTGACTGATCGAACAAGTTTGACTGATCGAACGATTTTGACGGATCGAACAACTTTGACTGATCGAACAGTTGTGACTGATCGAACAACTTTGACTGATCGAACGAATTTGACTGATCGAACAAGACTGACTGATCGAACAACTTTGACTGATCGAACAGTTTTGACTGATCGAACGAATTTGACTGATCGAACAAGTCTGACTGATAGAACAAGTTTGACTGATCGAACAACTTTGACTGATCGAACAAGTCTGACTGATCGAACAAGTTTGACTGATCGAACGATTTTGACGGATCGAACAACTTTGACTGATCGAACAGTTGTGACTGATCGAACAAGTTCGACTGATCGAACAACTTTGACTGATCGAACAAGTCTGACTGATCGAACAAGTTTGACTGATCGAACGATTTTGACGGATCGAACAACTTTGACTGATCGAACAGTTGTGACTGATCGAACAAGTTTGACTGATCGAACAAGTTTGACTGATCGAACAAGTTTGACTGATCGAACAAGTCTGACTGATCGAACAAGTTTGACTGATCGAACGATTTTGACGGATCGAACAACTTTGACTGATCGAACAGTTGTGACTGATCGAACAAGTTTGACTGATCGAACAACTTTGACTGATCGAACGAATTTGACTGATCGAACAAGACTGACTGATCGAACAACTTTGACTGATCGAACAGTTTTGACTGATCGAACAAGTCTGACTGATCGAACAACTTTGACTGATCGAACAGCTTTGACTGATCGAACAGTTTTGACTGATCGAACAGTTTTGACTGATCGAACAAGTTTGACTGATCGAACAAGTCTGACTGATCGAACAAGTTTGACTGATCGAACGATTTTGACGGATCGAACAACTTTGACTGATCGAACAGTTGTGACTGATCGAACAAGTTTGACTGATCGAACAAGTTTGACTGATCGAACAACTTTGACTGATCGAACAAGTCTGACTGATCGAACAAGTTTGACTGATCGAACGATTTTGACGGATCGAACAACTTTGACTGATCGAACAGTTGTGACTGATCGAACAACTTTGACTGATCGAACGAATTTGACTGATCGAACAAGACTGACTGATCGAACAACTTTGACTGATCGAACAGTTTTGACTGATCGAACGAATTTGACTGATCGAACAAGTCTGACTGATAGAACAAGTTTGACTGATCGAACAACTTTGACTGATCGAACAAGTCTGACTGATCGAACAAGTTTGACTGATCGAACGATTTTGACGGATCGAACAACTTTGACTGATCGAACAGTTGTGACTGATCGAACAAGTTTGACTGATCGAACAAGTTTGACTGATCGAACAACTTTGACTGATCGAACAAGTCTGACTGATCGAACAAGTTTGACTGATCGAACAGTTGTGACTGATCGAACAAGTTTGACTGATCGAACAACTTTGACTGATCGAACGAATTTGACTGATCGAACAAGACTGACTGATCGAACAACTTTGACTGATCGAACAGTTTTGACTGATCGAACAAGTCTGACTGATCGAACAACTTTGACTGATCGAACAGCTTTGACTGATCGAACAGTTTTGACTGATCGAACAGTTTTGACTGATCGAACAAGTTTGACTGATCGAACAAGTCTGACTGATCGAACAAGTTTGACTGATCGAACGATTTTGACGGATCGAACAACTTTGACTGATCGAACAGTTGTGACTGATCGAACAAGTTTGACTGATCGAACAAGTTTGACTGATCGAACAAGTCTGACTGATCGAACAAGTTTGACTGATCGAACGATTTTGACGGATCGAACAACTTTGACTGATCGAACAGTTGTGACTGATCGAACAAGTTTGACTGATCGAACAACTTTGACTGATCGAACGAATTTGACTGATCGAACAAGACTGACTGATCGAACAACTTTGACTGATCGAACAGTTTTGACTGATCGAACAAGTCTGACTGATCGAACAACTTTGACTGATCGAACAGCTTTGACTGATCGAACAGTTTTGACTGATCGAACAGTTTTGACTGATCGAACAAGTTTGACTGATCGAACAAGTCTGACTGATCGAACAAGTTTGACTGATCGAACGATTTTGACGGATCGAACAACTTTGACTGATCGAACAGTTGTGACTGATCGAACAAGTTTGACTGATCGAACAAGTTTGACTGATCGAACAACTTTGACTGATCGAACAAGTCTGACTGATCGAACAAGTTTGACTGATCGAACGATTTTGACGGATCGAACAACTTTGACTGATCGAACAGTTGTGACTGATCGAACAACTTTGACTGATCGAACGAATTTGACTGATCGAACAAGACTGACTGATCGAACAACTTTGACTGATCGAACAGTTTTGACTGATCGAACGAATTTGACTGATCGAACAAGTCTGACTGATAGAACAAGTTTGACTGATCGAACAACTTTGACTGATCGAACAAGTCTGACTGATCGAACAAGTTTGACTGATCGAACGATTTTGACGGATCGAACAACTTTGACTGATCGAACAGTTGTGACTGATCGAACAAGTTCGACTGATCGAACAACTTTGACTGATCGAACAAGTCTGACTGATCGAACAAGTTTGACTGATCGAACGATTTTGACGGATCGAACAACTTTGACTGATCGAACAGTTGTGACTGATCGAACAAGTTCGACTGATCGAACAACTTTGACTGATCGAACAAGTCTGACTGATCGAACAAGTTTGACTGATCGAACGATTTTGACGGATCGAACAACTTTGACTGATCGAACAGTTGTGACTGATCGAACAAGTTTGACTGATCGAACAAGTTTGACTGATCGAACAACTTTGACTGATCGAACAGTTTTGACTGATCGAACAAGTCTGACTGATCGAACAACTTTGACTGATCGAACAACTTTGACTGATCGAACAGTTTTGACTGATCGAACAAGTCTGACTGATCGAACAACTTTGACTGATCGAACAGCTTTGACTGATCGAACAGTTTTGACTGATCGAACAACTTTCACTGATCGAACAGTTGTGACTGATCGAACAAGTTTGACTGATCGAACAAGTTTGACTGATCGAACAAGTTTGACTGATCGAACAAGTCTGACTGATCGAACAAGTTTGACTGATCGAACGATTTTGACGGATCGAACAACTTTAGAGGAGGCATAGCAAACGGAAATCCCTAACAAAATTTTGTCTCCGAAATTATTTTGGCCAATTTTCTCCCGAAAAACCTAGAAACCAGACCCACCGCACATCGAGAATGTCATTTTTCGGTGATTTCTGGGGTCTGGGGGCCTTTTGCCACCCTCCCGTGCCTCATCATGTGTTGATCCCTCCTTTATTAATTGTCAGGTAGGTAACCCTGCACGGGTGTTGTCACCGTTGATCACTCTTTATTAACTGTTAGGCGGGTAAACCCTGCACGGGTGTTGTCACTGTTGATCGCTCTTTACTAATTGTTAGGCGGGTTAACCCTGCACGGGTGTTGAGCCCTCTTTGTTAATTGTCAAGTGGGTAACCCTGCACGGGTGTTGTCACTGGTGATCACTCTTTACTAATTGTTAGGCGGGTTAACCCTGCACGGGTCCTGGCCCGTGCCTGTGTGTGTTGGGGGGGGGGGGTAGTGAAATAGAAGTAGAAGGGAGCGGAGCACAAGAATGGTGTGTTGGGGGGTGGGGGAGCTCTTTCCAACATGTCCGCATCTGCATTAAAACCTATTGTCTCTTTGTGCCCCTCACCACTCAACCATAAAGGTTGCCCTGCCTTGGGAACAGGGAATGGGGTTTAACACGTGTGGCGGTCCTGTTGGATGGAGTGCACATGGAACAGTATGGTGTGGGAATGTATCGTGACTTGTGAAAGGGAGAGTGGGTGGGGGTGGGGGCGGGGGGGGGGGGGCGGGGGGCTTCCTTCAGCGATTCCAGTGAGCTGCAATCCCAAGGCTGTCCTTTCAAACGCTTGCCAAGGCGTACGCCGTTTAGGTGTGGACTATTGAAATAAAAGGAAAACGAGGCTTTGGAAAAAGCCAAACTGATCGAATGGAAGATTGAAGGATGGGCAAAGTTTGTTGAAAGTAACATGGGGGGGGGGGGCAGTCAAGAAGTGGGGGCTTGATTGTCGAGAGTGAATGGAAAAGTGAAGTGGGGGGGGGGGGGTTTGATCGTCGAGAGTGAATGGAAAAGCAAGCCTCCCAGCACCTTCTTGCAATGTTAGTCCTTTTTGTAGTCACTACCACTACACCAGGAGTGGGGGGGGGGGGCAACCCCTTGATTGGCCTGTGTCAGGTCCCAGCTCTTGTTGAAACAGAACGCAAACCCTTGCGATGTGTGGCTTCCAAGTTGGCCTGTGTCCCTTTGATCCACATGAAATGATCCCCAACCCCAGCCTGACCCAGGTTAGCCAGGGTCACACGTCTGTCTGGAGGAAAATCCTGGAGGGTGGTGTCAATGGAGGTGAAGTTGTAAGAAAGGGGGACATAACTGTTAAATCCTGAAGCAAAGTCATCATGATTACCAGGATAAATCATGTTCGTGACGACTGTGATCAAGACATTCTTCATTGTGGAAAGAACAGAAATTTCGTCATCCTCTGCATACCTTCTCGTTCTTAAACGGGTAAGCACGTATGGCTCACTACCGTCGTCAAGGGGTTGGCAGGGATGGTACGGGAGATTTCCCCACATTCTCACCGCCTCCACTTCCGGTTGCACCTCTCTGCATGAAAGAGAAGCCGCCATTGCAGTCACAAAATTGACGGCTTCTTCGCGAAGGGAAGCGCCCCCACGTGGGTTGCCTGTGAGACATTCATGAAAAGCATGAAACAGGCAATTCCCATCACCAGGCACATTGACTGTGCTCAGGGAAAACAAGAGAAGACGTTGCGTGAGGGTATCATGACGAGACGCGGGATTGTCGATGCCCTTGTCAGGTACGTGGGGCCTCCGTGGACCGGGACAGGGGAGTGCCATGGGGACCGCCTTCCTCCGCATATCCTCTTGCTCCATTTGTTCTTGTGCGTTTTCCACGTTTGGACCCATGTTCTGAATTCTATAAAAAACACTTGAAGCACGGGAAAAGTCACGCTCAGTGGGGAGGTGGAGGGAGTAAAAATTCGTTTGGGTATCCTGCCGGTACTGGTAAAGGAAGATAGTAGGGAGAGAAGCCGTACTTCCTGCTTCCCAGTTCTTTGCCTTCTCACACCATGTGCGAGGCCGTAACTCCCTGACCCTGGGTTTACCTTCCTTGTTCTGAGTAATAATTCTCAAGCGAATCTGGTGCACATTCACAAAAAAATGCAGGGCAAAAGAACCACCACGTTGGGTCACCTTTTCATCTTCCGCCGCTTTGCACATACTCTTGCGCCAGTGAACGAGAGACTGGTGCCTTTCATGTACGGGCAGGTTCTTCTCCCCCTTCTCTTCAAAAACAGAAGCAAGGGTATCCTTGTGTATTTTCATGAGGTACACCTCCAGGTCGTGTTTCATGTTTGTTGCGTCACCAAAGGCACTCTCACGCAGAGCGCGGACTGACTGGTACGCAGAAAAACGGTTGAAACGGAGGAGGGAAAGAAAAAAGCCGTCACCTTCCTGCACAGTATCTGTGACGGGGAGATGGTGGTATTTCGAAAAATACAGCAGGGTCTCTGGGATGAGGTGGCGTTGGGAAGTTGCTGGAATGTATGACTCGTCACTCAGTTGAGCCGTATCATACCTCCCATGTCCAAGGCGCCCCTTCTTGTCTCTTGGGGTCTCTGGCACCTGGGAGAGGTCAATGACTTCAGTCCCCCCAAACCGGTTTCTCTTCCGGACTGTGGGCCCGCTCCGAACAACAGAACGCGACTTCACTGCCACAGGGAATGTGCGCCTGGGTCGGGTGCCAAAAAATTGTGCCTTGGTGGTGGGGAGGACACCTTTCGGCACAAGTTTAAAAACTTCATATGCATGGCTTTCCCGATCCAGATCCCCTGCGGCAATGGCGCGCTTGGCAGTGTCCGTGTCGTGAACCACCCAATAAAGCGTTTCGCGCGGATAGGCGTGCAGTTGGGCTGGAGTCAACTTCTGCAATGTGGCAACGGTGTCTTTGAGGGGGAAGGCAACCATCCAATGCAGAGTTTGACGGTTAAAAAAAAAGAGGGCTGGGGAAGAAATAGACTGAGGATCATCAACAAAGGTATTTTTTTTACTTACCGGCAGAAGCCGATAGCCATTGTTCCGGAGTCCACTTGTGTGCTGTTCGATGGCCCGTTGCATCGTTGCCAGCGTGAACTTACCGGTCCAGTGAAAGCTCTCTGGATTGACCTCGTGTTGCAAAACCTGCATCTCCCGGAAGGTGAGAAACTGGATGCCACACTCACCCAAAAACCAGTTGAGGGAAGCCCAACCCCCCTCGTGCGTGGACTCCGACGCATGCAACACACCATCCTTCTGCCGCCCACAACCTGGAGAGGCGTGGAGGCCGAGAGGAAAACAATGCTCATTCAGGAGAGCGATCCTAGCCGCCCCAACATCATTTGCCTCAGGATCAGCCTCATCACCCACCTCCACCTCCTCTTCCTCCTCCTCCTCCTCCTCCACAGCATCCACAGCATCCACAGCCTCCTCACCATCCTCACAACCCTTGCCATCCTCACCCTGTCCCTTCTCCTCTTTCAACGCAGCAGGTGCAGTCTTCACTCTCCGGTAGAGCTCCGTGATTGTATCTACCACGGAGGGCGAGATGGTGTCGGGGAAGGTGCGGGCCTTCAAGCCAAGGGTCTCCTCCACGGCCTCGACATGGCCACTCAACTGCTCCGTCCAGTTGCGCAGGAGGAGGGCGGAGAGGTCGCGCTTCGTCTCCCCAGCCTCCACCTTCAGGCCCGCCTTGGCCAACAACGCGAACAGGGTGGGGGCGTCGAGGCGGCCCAGCCGCTCCCTCGGCTGCAGCTGCTGCCCCTTCTCCCGCAGAATGGGGAGGATTCGCCCCCACTGCGTCAGGGCAAAGCGCACACGGACGTCGTGCGACGCAGACGAGACAGCGTCGGACCCCCACGGCTTCAGCCCCGCCTTCCGCAAAAATCTGGACAGCGGTTTCGAACGAACCGGAAGGATGCCAACTGCCTCCTTCACGGACTTCAGCCGCTCCACCCAGACACGGGCATCCGCAGAGCCAGGGCCACACAGCTTCTCAGCAAAGCTGCGTGTCAGCGCCTCCTTCTGCCGCGCCACCTCCTTTCCCTTGCTCATCGCCGTGACAGGGATGGCGTGGAGGGCGCAGAGGCGGACGAGGTCAGGGTGGGCCACCCCGCTGACGGCCTTCAGCGCAGCCGCAGAAGCCCCCGTGGCGGTGTTCGCCGCGGCCTCGGTGTACATCCCGCCACGGGTCTTCTTCCGCGCCCGCTTCGCCTGGCGCAGCAAACGGCCGTACCTGTAAGGCGATGGAAAGGAATGGTTGTACGACGAATCACACTGAAAACAGGAAATGGTGATAATGAAGTAGTCTTCTTCGTGACTTGGAAAAGTCATGAAGAAGAGAGGAAGAGAGAATGACAATGAATGAGATAAAAAAAATCTATCGGTTCTGACTCTGCCAGCATATGTTGTTGCGATGTAAAAAAAAAGAACGAAGGGAGGGGAGAAAAAAGGAGGCTGAAGAGCCTGCATACCTTGCGTTGTTGCAGTTGCCATAACCCAACAGGAAGCGGTTCACCTTGCTCTGGGTAATCCCAGACAAGGCAGCAGAAGAGAGGTTGGGGGCCCTCTGCGCCAAGAACGATGCATTCCCAGCCACACACTCTGCGAGGTCTTGTGTGGAGGGTAGCGAAGGGAGGTCTTCGGGTGATGCCGACGCCATTGCAGCTTCATCGTAGCCGATGAACCTTGCCAATGTGCTCGCAAACCCCTGGATGCAGGGAACCCAGACCTCCGCAAATACATCGTGGTGATCCTTCACCACCTCCAACGCCTCAGCCCGCCCCACCTCCTCCTCACCGTGGCGGGGTTGTCCCCAATGCTTCCGCAGGGCAGGGAAGTCGTTGTCGGCGGAGTCGGCGCTCAGGTCGCGGGCGAGGAGGTGCAGCGGCCTCAGCACACCCCATCCCGCCTCGAAGTTGACCTCGAGGCGGCCCGTCTCCTCGTTCAACCGCCTGGGCTTGAGGTCGTTGAGGAACCTCAAGTACAGGCTGCCAATGAAATGGCAGGCTGCACAGTAGGCGGCGACGGTGGGGGTCCCCAGAAGAGTGAGGATCTCTGTCGCAGTCGGGGTGAACCGCTCCTCTCTCACCATCTCCAGGATGGAGGCGGAGAACTTGAGGAGGCGGGAGCACTGCTGAGGACGGGCATGCCACTTCGACCCCCGCTCACGGGCAAACCCCAGGCCCCGGGGGTAGCGCATGTCAAGTGCTTTCCCAAGCTCAGCATCCACGAAAATGACCCCGGCGGTTGACCGGCCGTTTGTCGGGTCGAGGACTGCAAGTACGCTGGCAACGTTGGCTGCCGGGTCGACCCGATGAGACATCATCAAGGCCTTCCCCGCCGTCTGCACTGCGTACTTCAGTGCGCCTCCAACCTTATGGTGCATGCACCGTAGGTGGACGATGGCGCCCCCCGCGTCCCTGGTCGCCTTCGCCTCCGTGCTAGCATGGTCGCTCAGGGTGGCGTTGCTAATACGGAGCTTGTGGGCGGAGACTATGCGGCGGACCGCCTGCAGGTTGGAGGTCTTCCCTGCAGCCTTCCCGTTCTTCAGGGGGAGGGCGGAGGCGCAGGCCCCGCGTACGCGATTCTCGTCTGCAGCGACGTGGGCGGTGACAACGTGCAGCGAGACACTACTCCGGCCCAAGGAGGAGGTGGCATCGTGGGCGAGGGAGAGGGTGGCCTTCTGCCGGTCTTTGCCTAGGCCCCCTCCGCCGGTCTGCGTCCTCGCGACATCCTCCAAGAAGACGGCGAAGGAAGCCGCTCCGCTCGGGATCTCGAATTCGCGGAGCGTCCAGCGAGAGGGGATCGGCATCTCCACCCCATCGCTCAGGAGCTTGATGATGTCGCGCAGCACCCTGCGCGACGACTCCTGACCGATGCCAGCCATCCGCAACTCCAACAGCGCCCGCAGCACCTTCATGGGGTAGGGCTCGGTGCAGGACTTCCGGCCCGTCACCCCACGAAGAACAATGTCCCCCTTGCGCCCGAGAACCTCGTGCGCAGCAGCCAACTCCTCCGTCAGCTGCGCAATGCGGTCCTTCGCCCTCAGCAAGGCCTTCTGCAAAGCCTTGACCTGCAAGACCCGCTCGGGGAGGGTCTTGGAGGGGCGCCCCACGGGGGCCGGCGGAGGCGTGCCCTGTCCGACGAAGTGGAGGCTGCACGGCCGTCCCGGCACTGCATTTCCGATGCAGTACTTCTTCTTCATCCCCCGGGTATCACTACCCTTCTCGTGAGGATGCAGAGCAGAAGACATGCAGTCGGCGTTCTCCTTCACCAGGGAGAAGAGGGCGGTGTCCGACACCTTCGCACCTGCGGGCAAGAGGGAGCGCAGGAGAGTCAGGTACTCGGCGCTGCTGATGCAGCACCACCCCTCACCAGCAGCCACAGCGTCACGCAACGCGTCCATCGCAGTCGCAACGGGGGAGTCGGTGTTGGCGTGGGAGGCGGAGTCAACGGGGCAGGCGGAGTCGGCGAGGTCGGCGAGGTCATCGAGGCTGGCGAGGTCGGCAGGGTCACTGCACACAGAAGAACCAATGTCGACATCGTCGGCGGGACTCGTCGGAGACGTCGGTGGGAGCGCGGCAGGCAGAGGTTTCGGCGGCACGGGAGTCGGTGACGGAGGCGCCTCAGGCTCATCAGGCTCGTCGTTGCCAGCAGCAGCAGGACCCCGCGTGACCGCCGAGATCACGCTCTGCGAGACGGGATCCGCATCCTCGGGGTGGGGGAGGAGCGCCGCCTGATCAGCGAGATCATCGGGCTCACCCAGAGGAGCGATCAGGACATCGTCGGGGAAGCAGCGGCCCGGGGACGAAGCAGTCAACTGCCGGATTGCCTCTTCGGAGGAGAGGGGATTGGGCCGACGGATATCTGCCAAGCAATACATCTTCTGCACGCCGTTTGAGGTCCGGCTCGTTACGGGTTTCGGCCATCCTGCGTTGCGGAGAAGCGCACCCGCGACCTTCCCCGTAGTCTCGTCTGGGATACCCTGCAGCTTGCACGCTTCCGCGAAGGTAACCAAGCCGGACATTATCAGAAGCTGTGGAACGTGCCAGTGCCTGCAGTGGGTTAGTGCTGTGTGAGCAACGTAGGTGCAGCAAAGTTAAAGTTAAGCAGTCTGCTGAGGGGTCCGCACACAACATCTGGGAGGCACGCAGAGTGACCGAGAGTGGAGGGGGCAAGGGGAGACACCGTTCTGTTTCGGTTACAATCGGTTACATGCCAAGAACGATCGGTTACAATCGGTTACATGCCAAGAACAATCGGTTACAATCGGTTACATGACGAGGGCAATCGGTTACAATCGGTTACATGCCAAGAACAATCAGTTACAATCGGTTACATGCCAAGAACGATCGGTTACAATCGGTTACATGCCGAGAACAATCGGTTACAATCGGTTACATGCCAAGAACGATCGGTTACAATCGGTTACATGACGAGAACAATCGGTTACAATCGGTTACATGCCGAGAACAATCGGTTACAATCGGTTACATGCCAAGAACGATCGGTTACAATCGGTTACATGCCGAGAACAATCGGTTACAATCGGTTACATGCCGAGAACAATCGGTTACAATCGGTTACAGGCCAAGAACAATCGGTTACAATCGGTTACATGCCGAGAACAATCGGTTACAGGCCAAGAACAATCGGTTACAATCGGTTACATGCCAAGAACGATCGGTTACAATCGGTTACATGACGAGGACAATCGGTTACAATCGGTTACATGCCGAGAACAATCGGTTACAGGCCAAGAACAATCGGTTACAATCGGTTACATGCCAAGAACGATCGGTTACAATCGGTTACATGCCAAGAACAATCAGTTACAATCGGTTACATGACGAGAACAATCGGTTACAATCGGTTACATGCCAAGAACGATCGGTTACAATCGGTTACATGCCAAGAACAATCAGTTACAATCGGTTACATGCCAAGAACGATCGGTTACAATCGGTTACATGCCGAGAACAATCGGTTACAATCGGTTACATGCCAAGAACGATCGGTTACAATCGGTTACATGCCAAGAACAATCAGTTACAATCGGTTACATGCCAAGAACGATCGGTTACAATCGGTTACATGCCGAGAACAATCGGTTACAATCGGTTACATGCCAAGAACGATCGGTTACAATCGGTTACATGACGAGGACAATCGGTTACAATCGGTGACATGCCGAGAACAATCGGTTACAATCGGTTACATGCCGAGAACAATCAGTTACAATCGGTTACATGCCAAGAACGATCGGTTACAATCGGTTACATGACGAGAACAATCGGTTACAATCGGTTACATGCCAAGAACGATCGGTTACAATCGGTTACATGACGAGGGCAATCGGTTACAATCGGTTACATGCCGAGAACAATCGGTTACAATCGGTTACAGGCCAAGAACAATCGGTTACAATCGGTTACATGCCGAGAACAATCAGTTACAATCGGTTACATGCCAAGAACGATCGGTTACAATCGGTTACATGACGAGGACAATCGGTGACAATCGGTTACATGCCAAGAACAATCGGTTACAATCGGTTACAGGCCAAGAACAATCGGTTACAATCGGTTACATGCCGAGAACAATCAGTTACAATCGGTTACATGCCAAGAACGATCGGTTACAATCGGTTACATGACGAGGACAATCGGTGACAATCGGTTACATGCCAAGAACAATCGGTTACAATCGGTTACAGGCCAAGAACAATCGGTTACAATCGGTTACATGCCGAGAACAATCAGTTACAATCGGTTACATGCCAAGAACGATCGGTTACAATCGGTTACATGACGAGGACAATCGGTTACAATCGGTTACATGCCAAGAACGATCGGTTACAATCGGTTACATGACGAGGACAATCGGTTACAATCGGATACATGCCAAGAACAATCGGTTACAATCGGTTACATGCCGAGAACAATCGGTTACAGTCGGTGACCTACCGAGAACAATCTCGCATCCTGGAGCAACCTATTGGCAGACCGTCCACAACCGTCTACAGACGAAAAAGAGACGTACCGTCCCCATCGTGACCAACTGGGGGTGTTTTTTGGGTGTGGACGGTCCGCCCGCAGCCTAGCAACCTCCAGTAACCTCTTGGCAGACCGTCCACAGCCGTCCACAACCATCCACAGCCGTCCACAACCGTCCACAGGTGAAAAAGGAAAATGTGAATTTTTGAATTTAAAATGCAACATCGAGCATTTAGAGAGTGTGGACGGTTGTGGACGGTCGTCCCGGACCGATTTGGGACCACTTTTGGTATAGGGTCGAAAAGACAATGCGATTTTAAAAAAAATAATTTTTTAGACAGCCAGGTCAGCAGGCTATGCCTCCTCTATTGTGATACCAGGATCCGAGACTCCCACTTCCCAAGCACTGTTGTCAGATCATCCCCCCCCCCCCAACACACACAGCTGCTCTTTTATGTGTAAGAAGACAAAAAAAATAGGGGGGGCTTTGGGATTGGGGCTATGAACATAATTACGGGGCGGGGTGTAGAGAAGAACAAGAACAAGAAAATAAAAAGGAACCACAGAGTTGACAATTCCGGCGGACGGGGGGGGGGTTTTGATCGTCGAGAGTGAATGGAAAAGTAAATCTCCCGGCGGACGGGGGGGGGGGGCATTTCCTTGTGTTTGAAGCATTAATCAAAAACGTCGAGGGGGTCAGGGTCCGACTCCGGGGGGGCCACACCTTCCTGGCTGTGACTCGCAGGCTGCGAGGAGTGCAACGTCTGTGATAGCAGAGCCGCTCTCCTCTGCGCCCTACGATCCCGGCTTGCGTGGAAGACAGGGAAGTGTTCAGGATGAAGCTCTTTATGGTTTATCGCAAGGAACATGCAGTTGTCAGCCCGTTCCGCACTCAAGACGGCACGGTGTTTCGAGATGACTGAAGAGAGGCGCTTGAAGTGCCTCTCCACGGTCGCCTCAGAGTGTGCACTCTTGGCGAGGGCACGGGCAAACATGTTTAAGTTCGTAAAGTCATCGTTCTCATACCCTTCCCCCCAAAAGCCCATGAACGTGTGCTTGTCACTGTACCCCCGGAAAAAAAACTCTCCCATCTCTTTCTTCAGAAGGTCACGGAGTTCTGTGTCGCTAATGTCATTCGTGTTTGTCCGCATGCGTGTGTAGGGGAAAAGGTAGTTCATGACGAGTTTCACCCCCTCCTCCCGCTCTTCCTTCGCCAGGAGGCGGTGGTTCATGGTTGGGTCAAGGAATTTAAAAAGTTCGACCCCGTCAAAGGAAAAGTGTTTTGCGGTCCTCGTCTCGATAGCATCGATGAAAACTCGCGCCTTCTCCAGTGTGCTGCCCGTGAACCCCTTTTCTTCAATGACCCTCGTCACCTCAGGGATGAGGTTGCTGATTCCCTGGACAAAGTCGATGAACGATGAACGGGCGCTTTGCAGTCTGTCCGTCAGGACTGCGATGGGCTTGGATAAACTTAAAAACAATGTTGTCTCATCCCAAAATCTGCTGTCATCCCTGTCGACCGTCATCAAAAAGGGCCGCAGCTGCTCCAGACGTAGGGCACAGTCATACAGACTGTTCCACCGGACATTCGTTGGGCGGATGACAGAGAGCTTTTTCCCCGCACCCTGGTTGGCGCGGAGCACGGTGTACTCGTCGGTCTTGGATGACCCGTACCTTTTAACCAGGTCGATAATTTTACCCCTCCATGCACGCATCCCGGGCACCTTCTGCACCATGTCCCCGAGGATGAGCTGGAGACTGTGCACTGAGCACCGATAGCTCAGTATGCCCCAGTCTGCGAGCTCTTTCCTGGTGTCCTCGAGGATGCTGTCGATTATGGCTTCGAAGGAGTCAGAGGCAGAAGAGTCTGCGGCACTGGGTGCCGCAGACTCTTCTTCTTCCATGACATCCTCTTCTTCGAAGTCCTCTGTGACAGCACCCTCGAGATCGACCTCCAGCTCCCTCACCTTTCTGAGAGCCTTCTGCATCGTTGCAGCGTTGTCTGCGACAACGCTGAACACCCTGATGTGCTCCTGGGCCAACTCCTTGATTGTGGCCTCCAGCACCTCCACCACAAATTTTGCGTCACATTTTCCCTGCACCTCAACATTTTTGAGGTAGTAGCAGGCTTTGCCATCGGAGATGGCAAAGCCTAAAAATCCCCGCCGCACGACGGTGGCTCCGTCGACCATGAGGAAGACGTCCCGCCCACGGAGACGCCTGTACATCTCCTGGCGGGTCACCTCGGCAAGGTCGTCGATCCGTGTTGCAATTTTTTCGTGGAAAAAATTCTTCCCCTTGACGAGGCCCTTGTTGAAAAAAATGTTCCGGAAAACGGTGTTGCCTGTACCGTATGAAAATGGCAAGTTGCATTCGGCAAATCCGAATGCAACTGTGTCCTCGTATGTCGTGAACCCGTATTGGCAGCCGTCCCCCTCTGGAGGAGGAGCAGCATTCGACCCCCCCACAGATGGCTGTTTTGGCTGTGTTGAAGAGAGTGAAGGGGGTGCTTCTGCCGTCTTGATGAGTGACGGGTGCACTCTTGTAAAGTGGCGGTCAACATTCCACCGTCGGCTCTTCCCGTTTTTGAACGTCTGCCCACAGTCCTCAACATTGCAAACCCACTCATCGTCCCCCTTACTTACATGTCGCATGTGGTCTGGTTCCTTCACCTTCCTGCCACGAACAGTGGCGGTTTCTTTTTTACCTTTCTTCTCCCCTCCTCCCCGGCCCTTGTCCTTGCCCTTCTCCTTCCCTTTCCCTCGGCTCCCTCCCTTACCCCCCTTCGATTTTTTAGGAGGCGGGTCGCTCTCGCTCGAATCGCTGCTCGCGGCATCATCTTCCACGTCGTCATCCTCATCGCTGCTGGGGACCTCAGGCTGGCTCGGCTGGCTTGGCTGGCTTGGCTGGCTCGGCTTCTCCTCCCGCTTCCTCTTCTCTCTCTGCAACGCGCGCGGGTTCTGCGACGGCTGGAGCACCACGCCGGGGAGAAGGCGCAAGTCCAGCGTCGTCCCGAAGCCAGGATCCATGGGCAGGGGCAAGGAGTGCTTTGCTACAGTGTAGCGCACATCCACCTTCTTCCCAGGCTTCGAGACAAGCTGCCCCCTCCACGTGCGCAGGTTGCCGTCCATGTCCTTCCACTCGTGGATGAAGTGAGCATTCTCTGCCAACCCCTCCGTGAACTGCGACACGCGCTTCACAGTCCAGGCGATCCTCTTCTCATCCTTCTCCTTGCCGCGCTTCATCGTTTCTGCATCCACGGAAAGATCCTGTTCGGGAGGAAAGTATGATGAGATAAAGCGAGTGATTTATGACGTTACTAATGTCACATTCTCCTACACGGTGAATGAAATAAGACAGAAATGCTTTCCGACAGAGTGCCGTACGCCATTCCTGTGTATAACTCGTAATACTAATAGCCAGATATCGATGAGAAATTGAATATCAGTGCATGAAAACCCAAGGTTTGATTCAAGATGACCAAGACAAATACTTGCCGAAAATGAAAATGTCAAAGTCATTTCAAAAAGGGTAGAGTCTGGGCTGACTCTCTTCAATTGAATTACAAGTTCAAACAGAAACTTAAAAAGACCTGTATCGGATCTTTGCAAAGTGAGTCTCAAGACAGAAATCTGGTATAGCCTGTATTTCCCTAAATAGGATCAAGACAGAAATCCAGTATGGCCTGTGTCGACTATCCTCAAGACAGAAATCTGGTATGGCCTGTGTTTCCCTAATTAGGATCAAGACAGAAATCCAGAGTTCCCCATCGGTTCCTGTGTGAGGGAGGCTAAGTGTACGCAGCAACACATTCCGGGCAAGCCTTGCCCTCTTGGCACTTAGCCTTCCTACAAGTGTGGTGGAGAGGGGAGTGGGGAGTGGGCAGCACGATCTTCTGTTACCATTACTGTTCGTAGCGCAGGGGTACGCTGAGCGCGCGGCTGAAGTCACCAAAGACGCAGGTCGCCGCAGGACGCAGCGGAAGAGCCGCGCGATCAGCGCCGAACGACACCCCGGGTGGGAGGGAAGGGAAAAAGAGAAAGGCTTTGCGCAGTCCGTGGGAGAAAGTAAGTTGGAGCTTGTCGTTACCTGAGGTGTGGGGGGTTGTGTGTAAAACCCAAGAATTATACGGACTGCAAGCCAACATTCCTGTGACCGAATAGAGAAGGGGAGAGATGGCATGGAACCGAGGGGAGAGGGGGGCAGGAACCTTGGGAACTCCGACTAGTGAGCAGGCCCACTGTGGCCAGAGTTCCCCATCGGTTCCTGTGTGAGGGAGGCTAAGTGTACGCAGCAACACATTCCGGGCAAGCCTTGCCCTCTTGGCACTTAGCCTTCCTACAAGTGTGGTGGAGAGGGGAGTGGGGAGTGGGCAGCACGATCTTCTGTTACCATTACTGTTCGTAGCGCAGGGGTACGCTGAGCGCGCGGCTGAAGTCACCAAAGACGCAGGTCGCCGCAGGACGCAGCGGAAGAGCCGCGCGATCAGCGCCGAACGACACCCCTTCGCTACCCCTGCGCTACCTCCGGCTCGGCTTGTCTGCGGGGTTATCCCGTGATTTGATGTAGGCCCATTGCACCGCTGTGAAATATGATGACGTCAGCCCCAGGATCCGCATCACCTCTCTGTTCAGTGCCCGAGCCGGAGAATACCCGCGCTGCAGCGCCCCGATCACCGCGGTGTTGTCAAGGTACCACTTCACGTTGGCACCCCAGGCGTTCTCCCCGACACACTCCTCCATGCCGTAGACCACAGCACGTGCCTCAAGCACCGCGATCCGCGTCGACCGCTGCTCCTCCGGCAGTTCGTCAGCCTCTTCCCAGGTCCAGCGTCGCCCAAACGATCGAAGAGCGCCGCCTGCTGACACCACAACACCGCACCCCGTCACCGAAGCATCCGACCAGATCTCTACCCCCCGGCCTCGGCTCATCTCGGTGAACTCCTTGTACATCCTCGGTTGGAGCGCAGCGTCGATCCAACGCACCGCCGCCTCAGTCGTTTGCGCGGAGAGCTGTACTTCTTCGTCCGGGTGTGCACCACGGTTCAATGCGTTGCTGTTGCGGCGCAGGGCGATGATGGCGTCGATAAACCTGCCCAGAGGCTGCACCACCAGGGGCGAGGCCCACACCAGACGACCACCCAAGGATTCCAAGTCGCACCGCCTAACCCTCGGCTTCGTCTCGCCCTGAGCCATCAGGTCCGCCCGCGCCGCCCTCAGCTTCCTCGCCACCTTGGGCCCAACGCCCACCTCTCGACGGCAGTGGAAGCCGAACCCGAGGAAGACGTACTCCGTGTCACCGTCGCTCGCCTCAGATATCGTCGCGCCGGCGCGTCTCGCTGCCACGTCAAACGCCGCCGTTGCCTCCCGAACACGCTCCCAGGTGCCCGCGTACCGCACGTTGTCGACATACACGTCAACGCACAGTTCCGGAGTGGATGTGGATGGGGAGGGAGAGAATACCGCCGTGGGGGGGGTTGAGAGATAGCAGTGGGAAAGTGCATACATGATCAGGTGCATCAACTCTGGGGACCACGACGCCCCCATTGGCAAACGGGTCAGGCAGTATGCCTCCCCCTTGTCATCACGGTATGTGAAGTATTTCTGAGACTCTTCGGGAATGGGGATCTGAAAAAAGGAAGCCGCTAGGTCTCTTTGGGAGGCGCACTCGCATTCCACCCTGGACAACACTGTTGGGGAGGTGGGGAAAACAACTTGGCAGCGGTATCCATAAGCTGCCGCGAGGGAGTTGTGGTCTTTGGTCCACATGATGGGCCTCAGTCGGCCCCCGTGTGGGCCATACCCCTGCTTTTCTTCGAAGACAACGAAAGGGGAAATAGCCAGAACAGGGTTTCTCTTGCCAAAATCAAAGTCCGGGGCTCTCCGCACCAGCCCTGCCTCTTCCAGCTGCACCGAAAAACGAGAAGAAAAGGCCTGGCTCTTGGGTTTCACAGTTGCCGGGGTCCAGCTCTGCTCTGAGACCTCCCGCGCCATGGCCTGGGGGTTGGCTGTCATGTCCAGCAGTGTGCTGATCCTTTCACGCACTGGCCCCTTGGCCATCCGAAGTACCTCAGGAATAGAAATAATAGGGACTTTTTTGCAATGCAACGGGGCTTTTAGTTGTTCTTGGGTTGGAAGGGAACCCCTGGACACCCGTTTTCCCATGCCGGAGTGGCTACTATGCTCGGGGGGGGCACCAAGTTCCGTTAAAGACGGGCACAACACTCTGGGGAGAGGGCCAGGGCCACCTCCTCGTTCACGTTCGCGAGGTATCTCATGGTGGTGGGGGGAAGAATGGGGTTCGCGGTTTTGTGCCTGGCAATCCTGGGGATGTCCTGGGGGGGAGGATACCGTTGGCTGCCAGTGTGGCTAGAAATTGCAGGGCCCCCCGTCGGGGTGAATGAAGCGTCCACTCTTGGCAGTTGGGGCATTGGCGGAGAAGGCGCAGAAATTGGGAGTGGGGGACACCGAACAGAAGGGATTCCAAGGGGCATGTCTGTCTTTTCTCCACCACGAACGCAATCAGACGCTCCAAACCCGCCCCCGCTGCAACTGCGAACCTGCGATCCACAAATGGGGTCGTCTTGATTGCCTTTGACCTGTAAAAATCCACCACGAGTCGTGTTCCACATGCTGTGGGTTTCACATCCTTTACCGTGAGATCTGCCGCATCGCGGTAGCGGCAGGCTGTCTTCCACAGAAACAACAACAGGTTCGCCTCCACCTCGTGCCCCCTTGTGAACAGAACAAACACCGCCTGGGTCACTTCGGCCTTTTTTGCGGGGACAGCTTGCTTCGGGGGGGAAAAGGGGGTCGCACGAGCCAGTGCGTTGGCATAGCCCTGAAGGGGGAGCGGGGACCAATTCCCCTGCTGCAGACCGACTGCGTTTATTGCCGATGCATAATTTTTGACTGTGCTTGTTGTCAAGTGGGTCATTCCCGCCAGAAACAGAACTGCTGCATCTTCCGAGGGGGGTAGGGAGAGGTCTGCTGTCACACACCAACTTTCCAGTCTTTTCCATAGCCCACCCCTGGTGGAGATTGTGCGTTCCGCCAGGCTCTCTTTCATGACTTCTTCCAGCCGTTCCTTTGCTTCCCACAGAGTGTGGTCGTCCCTGGCCCGGGTCCTTGCCGGCGCAGCTTGCGTGTACACCTCCGACAGAGTGTTCTGGACGATGTTCTGGGGGGCGGGAGGGGGGGTAGGGGGTTGGGGGGGCCTTTCCTGTCCCAGTTTTTGGCAGAGTGCCGTGATTTGGCCGAGTGCCTGCATGATGTCCTGGCCGAGTGCCGGTGTTAATTCCAGTTGGTGTTGCCCCGGGGTTTCCCCCCCTTTCCCCCCTTTCCCTGAAATGTGTGGTGGGGGTAGGGGGAATACCGATTCGGGGGGGGAAAAGACTGGGGAGGGCCACCGTTGCCCCCCTTTCCCCCCTTCGTCGTGCGTGCACGCCCCGCCAGCTTGGCGATGGCCCGGTCAGCAGCGGATGCTTCCGTGTCGGCCGTCCGCATCTCCGCCTCCACCTGCGCCCGGGGGATCCTGTGTTGTTTCCACGCTTCATTCACCACCAGCTCGTGCAGCAGCTGGTTCCCCATCTGGGTCACTGTCGTGGACCAGAACCCCCGCTCAGCAGCCTCCTGCGCGAGGGCGACCCACGTGCTCATGTGGGTCACCTTGTTCGATGTCCCGAACTGCAGCCTCAGGTCCCGGATCATCTCCCGCGCCGCTGCCACCCCTCCTGCCTTCAAAAAGTCCTGCCACTGGGAGACGCAAGCCGGCCTCATGTTGGGCAGGCTGAGGGCCGACTGCAGGTTCCCGATTGTCGGGAGCTTGGGGGGGTCCTGGGCAGGGGGGCTGCTCCCCTCCGGTTGCGCCTGTGCCGCCCCGGCCTCACCTCCCGCTTTCCCCCCAGTCCCCGCCTGCTTGGCGCCTTCGCGGACCGCCTTGGCGAGGTCTAGTACCGACTCTCTCATGAGGTCGAGTTGTGCCTTGGTCTGCTTCCTCGCGTATTCATGCACCGATCTGAGGTTGGCGTAGTCAAACCCCACCACGGGGATGGTGCATTCTTGCAACCCCGTGGGCTCGACTTCATCGAGTTCCTCTAACGGCAGGGTATAGAGGATGGTGTACGTGTTGTCGTCGTTTTTGCGCAGCACCCCCGCGTGGCGAGAGTACTCTCCCCCAATTTCGTCGCCATCCTGTGGGGATGCTCTGACCTCGTACACAATCTCGGTCACTCCGCGCTGGTGGAGCCTGTCGAGCATCTGCGTAACCGCTTCCATTTTAAGAGCGTTCTCCCACGGACTGCTTCTCTGAAGTGTAAAAAGAGAAAGGCTTTGCGCAGTCCGTGGGAGAAAGTAAGTTGGAGCTTGTCGTTACCTGAGGTGTGGGGGGTTGTGTGTAAAACCCAAGAATTATACGGACTGCAAGCCAACATTCCTGTGACCGAATAGAGAAGGGGAGAGATGGCATGGAACCGAGGGGAGAGGGGGGCAGGAACCTTGGGAACTCCGACTAGTGAGCAGGCCCACTGTGGCCAGTATAGCCTGTGTCGGATCTTTGCAAAGTGAGTCTCAAGACAGAAATCTGGTATGGCCTGTATTTCCCTAAATAGGATCAAGACAGAAATCCAGTATGGCCTGTGTCGACTATCCTCAAGACAGAAATCTGGTATGGCCTGTGTTTCCCTAAATAGGATCAAGACAGAAATCCAGTATAGCCTGTGTCGGATCTTTGCAAAGTGAGTCTCAAGACAGAAATCTGGTATAGCCTGTGTTTCCCTAAATAGGATCAAGACAGAAATCCAGTATAGCCTGTGTCGGATCTTTGCAAAGTGAGTCTCAAGACAGAAATCTGGTATAGCCTGTGTTTCCCTAAATAGGATCAAGACAGAAATCCAGTATGGCCTGTGTCGACTATCCTCAAGACAGAAATCTGGTATGGCCTGTGTTTCCCTAATTAGGATCAAGACAGAAATCCAGTATAGCCTGTGTCGGATTTTGAAATGGAATGCCGACAGTTTAACGTCATGTCGAGGACGAATCGTCACAGAAATGAAGGGGTGGGCTGAGTTTCGGGATTTTTTTTCGGATTTCTGGGCCCGCACCAGGCCTGGGCGGGGAACGAGCCCTTTTTCCAGGTTTTTTGGGTCGGGGAACCAGGTTTTTTCTAAGAATTTTTACAAGGGAATTTTTGCTCGCCCCCCCACAGTTTCCAGGCGCGTGCCCGTCAGGCGGGACTTTTTCTCTGATTTCTCTCCGCGTCATCATTGACAGCTCTCGAGTGATGCCCAGAGATGCTTGCGGCAGAGAGTGCCCCTCATGCGCGTTACAGCTGAAAATGAATGAGGATCATCTGGCACTCGTTCTCATCGGGGGTTGTGCTCCGCAGGGACTCAATACACCTTGGCACTCTCGCAGGGCTGGACATGCCAGCAGCTGGAGGACAGTTACAAAGCTGCCCCCGACGCCACCCACCTGCTGGCCCCTTCAGGTCTGAAAGCCCAAAAGCTCCCGGGGATTTTGCAGTGGTGCGCACCATATTCAGCGCAGGGTGATCTCTCCGATTTTCCAAAACTGCTGGTTTACGGGTTTGGGGAACGGTCGTCGGCAGACCGTTGAAATGCCCGTGTTAGCAAGGCACACGCACGTTTCAGGTAGCGTGTCGCGTGTCACGCATGTCGCGAACGCGGCAAGTGTACTTCCCAGGTGGGGAAGCCCGACCTCCTGTCCGATGTCAGTCAGGCTTCGAAGAAGCGCTTCATGGATGCGGCGCTGACCCGGGGAAGTGAGATAGATGGACGGGCACACGCTACATGGGGGGTCTGGGGGGCGGGCGTGAGCCCCCCAGCCGCCGGAGGCCACGGTAGCGAACATCTGTTCGTGTGGGCGTACAGATTCTGTGCGAGTTGGCTGCGTCCTCAGAGGCGACTGGAGTGGTTGGACCCCGACTTGATGGGATTCGAAGGACTTGAGTACGAGACGTACGCCACAGGGGGGTCTGGGGGGCGGAGCCCCCCAGCCGCCGGAGGCCACGGTAGTGAACGTCTGGCTCTCCAGTTGGCCAGCAAGGCGAACGGTACGTGGGACAGACTTCCCTTCCATCCTTGTGCGCACCCTGTCGACTGGGGAAAACTTAGAAAAAGTTTTTTCCTCTGCGAAACAACCTTAGAAAAAAATTCCCCTAACAAAATTCTTAGAAAAAAACTTTTTTTCCCCTTACAAAAATTCTTAGAACCAACGATTTCTTAAGCTACAGTTTCTGTACTTCATTGGTATACACACTCGCGCTCCCCCCCCCCCCTGGTCGGTTGGGTCGGTTGGGTTCTCCCCTCCCCTTTCAAAAACCCCTCCCTCTCCCTCCTCTCCCCCATCCCTTTTCCCCTTTCCAAACTTCTTCTTGAACTTGCGGGCGGGCAGAGTCGGGAGGGCTGGTTGGGCTAATAGCGTATCCCCAAGCAAAAAACCACTCCCCCTGGGGCCACTTGTCCCTCGGGCTCTGTTCCCCTTCCCTTCCCAGTCCCCCCCTTCCCACCCCCGACGCACGCGAGCGCGAGTCGTGATGGAGGCGCGAGATGCGCCCGGCCGTGGGCACGCGAGGAGGCGAGGGCAGTGGGCCCTCATGGCGCTGCTGGTGGCGGCGCTCACGCCCCCAGCGGGAGAGCAGCCCGGGCCGCCCCCGGTAGCGAGGGAGACGGGGGGGTCGCAGCCCCCCACACGAGTGCAGCCCGGGCCGCCCCCGGTAGCGGCAGCGGCGCGGGGGTCGCAACCCCCCGCACGTGGGCAGCCCGGGTCGCCCCCGGTAGCGGCGGGAGCAGCGGCAGCAACGGCTGCGGCGGCGGCGGCAGCACCGGGACAGGCGGAGCCGGGGGAGGGCGGGGCCCACACGGGCCCCCCCCCAACAACAGCACACCGGTCTGACCCACCGGCTTCATGCACCCCCCAACGGCACTCCCCGACGGCTGCGGAAGGGCCGCGGCCCCCCCCCGAGCAGGCAGCGGCGGTCACCGCTGCAGAGACCACGCCCGCAGGGCCTCTGGAGCGGCGGAAGCCGCTTAGCCGCCCCCGCGGGGCCAAGTACGGCGCCCCCGGCGTGATAGCTGACAGGGGGGGACGAGATGGGCTCTGCCCGCGTTGTGGGGGATGGTGGGAGGGAGTGTCGTGTGGTCCCCCCCCCGTCCCGGGCTCCCCCCTCCCAGCTTATGTCTTTCCACCCCCCTCCCCCGAGCTCCCCCCCCTGGGCGGGTACTGGGGGGTTGGCTGGGTAAGGGCGACTCTTGGGTGGGCGGTGGTGGTGGCGGGGACGCTGGGCTGGAGCTGGTGGCCGGCTGTATTTGCCCTGAGTCGGTGCCGGGCGCGGGGCTGGTGGGCAGTCGGGCGGAGACGGGCGACGAGGCTGATGCACAGTGTGTGGGGGCAGTCGAAAGCGTGGAGAGCAGCGGTGGTGGGAGGGTGCTGCTGGGTGGTGGCGGGCGGGGTGGAACGCGCCTGGGCCTCGTCAGCTGCTGCGTGCTGGGGGTTCGTCTTCGTCTGGGAGCCTAGGTGGGTCGCACTACAGGGAGAGACGGCCTGGGCCTGGTGGTGGGGGTTGGGGGTCCTGCCCGTACTGCTGGCTGCGGGGCTGTCCCCATCAAGAGCGGCGCGGGGCATTTCCTGGGCCCTAGGGCGGGTGAGCCGGGTGGTGCGCTGGCTGAGGGTGTCGGGCAGGGCGGCGGGTGTGCTCCCGGGGTTCACGGAGGCGTGCGGGCTGGCGGCGGGCCTGGGCGGGGCGGCCGTGATCGCCGCCGGCGCGCTCTGGGTTGAGGTCCTATCTGCGAGCGATCTACGGGCAGGAGTGGTGGCGGCGTCCGCATACGGGCTGGCGACGGGCGGGTGGGTGCTGGTGGGCTCGGCGATGGTACGGCAGCGCCGCCTGGCCAACCGACGCGGCTGGCTCCCTCGCTGGTCGTGGAGGGCCCGCAGGCGATCCCGATGGGTGGCCCGCAGGCCGCGCCTGGAGGTTCTCCTGCCTGCCTCCGTCCGCCGCTCGGAGGACCGGATCGGCGCCGGGCTGGACGCGCTGCGTCGGGTGAGTCGGGCGGAGCGAGTGGCAGAGGTGTTGCCGGTCCTGGCGTCGGCGGGGGCCCTGTCGGGCGGGGTCTGGGGGCTGGGGTTCCTGTCGCTCGCGTGTCTCGTCTGGGCTGGGGTGGAGGTGGCCGTGACGGCAGCGCGGCTGCGGGAGTCGGAGATGCGGGACGCGGTGACCCTGGACTTGTGGCGCTCCGTACAGCCCATGAGACGGACCCGCCTCCTGTGCGCAACGTCAGAGCGCCCCCCGCTCTTCCTCGGCCCGCGCGACCTGTGCGGTGGGGACCTGGAGATGGAGGAGGACTGGACTGGGGTGGACGAGGTCCTGTCGCAGTTCGGGGGGTCCAGGGTGCCGAATCAGGCGACAGGGGACTGCCTCTTCGCGGCACTCACGCCCACGGCCGCCCTCCCCTCCCACGACGACATAGTGGGCATGCGCTCCGAGCTGTCCCGGCGTGCAGGGGACGCCTCGGTGAAACCTCAACTGCTTCACTTGTTAGGGGACGCCAGGCGGGTCGAGGAGTATCGGGCGGGCCTGGCTGGTGCGGCGCATGGGGACCACCTCGCGCTGCACCTGGCGGCGGGAGCGTGGGACTTGTCAGTGGTGGTGGTGCAGGAGGGCAGGGGTCAGGCAATCCGTGTGGACCCGCGGCGCCCTAAGAAGCAGGGGCCAGCCCCCGCAGATGTCAGGGTGGTGGCTCTCTCTGGCAACCACTACGAGGGAGTGGCCATGCCCCTTGCCCGACGCAGGGCCCTTCGAGAGAGCGCGGCGCCGGCCCACCTCAGCCCAGCCACGTGTCGAGACGCCTGCCCGGCGGCCCTAGGGGAGGGTGCCCAGGAGGCAGAAGGGGCGGGCCTGGGGGATGTGCGTCGCCGCTGGTTCTGCCCCCTCACGGCCTGCGCGGGCTCGGCTCTCCACCGGCATACGCCGTATTCGTCCAAGGAGACGCTCCGCAAGCACGCCCAGGCGCACGCAGACCAGGGTGAGGAGTTCCCGCCGAGCGCGCTTCGTCTGCTGGGCATGAAGAAGTGCATGTGGTGCTCGAAGGTAATGAGCACCTCCTTGGACTCCTGCGTGAAGTGCCGCCCACGTGGCGCGACCCCTGTGGTGCCGAACAGGCGCGCACCCTCTGCGGCGGAGGCAGCGGATGCGGGTCGCCTCCCTCCCCTTGAGAGCATCCACACGGAGCGAGTGGGGGTGTCGCTGTCGGTCCCCGGGGCGATCCTCCGCCCGGCGGCGGTAGCCTATAGCCAGGCCCTGTGGGATGTCGCAGCGAATAGTTCGAGCACCACGGCGTGGCTCCGCCTCCTCTTGGTGCCCAAAACCCTCTTCCGCACCTACCGTGGAGGGAAGAAGAAGCAGCTGCTGGCGAAGCGGGCCCGGGAGGAGGCGATCATCCTCTGGCGGGAAGGACGCGCGTCGGAGCTCTGGCGCCGGGCCCGGACGGAAGCCCCGGGCCCGGGACGGGTGGAGGCTGCCCCCACATGGGAGGAGACGGAGGAAGCGGTGGTGCAAGCGGCGAGACAAGGGCGGTATTCGGCGGCGATGGCGCGCACCAGGAGCGCCGGCCTGGCGCCTGCCACCCCTGCCACGAAAGCGAAGCTCCTAGCAATGCACCCGGAAGCGGACAGCCCAGCCATCTCCGCGGCGACGCGGGTAGTGCCCGCGGATGCCACCCCCGCCGAGGTGTTTAAAGCGCTGAAGGGGTTACCGAGGGGCACGGGCGCCGGCCCCTCAGGCCTGAGGGCGGACCACCTCCGGGAGCTCGTCCAGGTGGAGGGAGTGGATGTGCTTCCGGCCCTCACGGCGGTGGTGAATGTCCTGCGCAGAGGCGAGGCCCCCCCGCAGCTGGCCCGGCACATCGCGGGCGCGTCTCTGGTCGCGCTCCCCAAGCCAGACGCGGGGATCCGCCCGATCGCGGTTGGGGAGACCCTCCGCCGCCTGGTGGCCAAAACCCTCACCGCAGACGTCAGGGAACAGGCTGGGAAGCTCCTCCTGAAGGGGAGGCAAGTAGGAGTGGCGGTGGACGGCGGACTGGAGGCGGCCACGGCGGTCGTGAAGGACTTCGCGGCGCGCAACAGGGGGGCGGACAAGGTCCTGCTGAAGATCGACTATGCCAACGCCTTTAACATGGTTAACAGGCAGGCGGTCATCGATGCTGTCAGGCGGGACCTCCCGGAGCTGTCGGCGTGGGTCGAGTGGTGCTACGCGTCGCCCTCAGCCCTGATATACCGTGGCGAAGTGCTCGAATCGCAGAGGGGGGTACAGCAGGGGGACCCCCTCGGGCCGCTCCTGTTCTCCCTGGCCATCCGCCAGCTGACCGAGGACCTAGGCAAGCTGCCGGGGGTGGAGGGCAGCGTGTGGTACTTGGACGATGGCACGCTGATGGGCTCCCCCGGGGCGGTCGGCCACGCGTTCGCGATCCTCGAGCGGCGGAGCGCGGAGCTGGGCCTGGTGGTGGCACGCCACAAATGCGAAGTGATCTCGCTGAATGGGCACTCGGTGGAGGGCCTCCGGGGAGCGGGCCTTGATGTAGCCGCGACGGAAAAGGAGCGCGCGACTCGCATGGACCTCCTCCACCACAACTTCGAGTTCCTCGGGGCTCCGGTGGGGGATGCGGAATTCTGCGAGCGGGTGATGGATACAAAACTGAGAGAGAAGTTCATCCCAAACCTGCGCCAGCTTCACCACCTCCAAGACGCGCAAGTGGCCATGACCCTCCTGCGACACTGTGAAGGCTTCTGCAAGCTGGTCTTCCAGATGCGCGCAATTGGGTACGCCGGGAGAGAATACCTTCGCCAGTATGACAAGGAAATCGGGATGGTGCTGGCATCTGTGCTCGGGGACAGGGACGGGACCCTCCCTGACGATGCGCGAGACCAGGCGGCCCTGCCCGTCAGGCTAGGGGGTATGGGCATTCGGAGGTCGGAGGACCACATCACCGCTGCGGCTTTGGCGGCGGCTAGCTCCTTCTTCCCCCTATGTGTGCAGCTGGACAGCGGATATCGTTGGGATGCGGATGCGTGGCGCGTGGCAGCGACCGCCCACAACGAGCTGGTGGCGGAGGCGGACTGGGTGGACCCTCACAAGCGCCCGGGCGAGCCCCTCCGCCAGCGCGACCTATCCCTGGCGATCATCAGCCGGCAGCACGAGACCCTACTGGCGGAGGCTGACGTGCTGAGTAAAGGGCGTCAGTTGTCCGCGTCCCTCCCAGGCGCAGGGGCGTGGGTGACGGTGACGCCAGAACAACAGTTTGCGATGGGGAGGGAGGAGTACCAAGTGGCGGCTCGCCTGCGCCTGGGCCTCGTCGTCTTCGCCCCTGGGTCGCGGTGCCACGAGTGCGGGGACGCCATGGACGTCTTGGGCGCCCATGTGTTCAGCTGCCAGGCATCGGCGGACCGCATCAAGCGCCACGACGCGGTGAAGCTCGGGGTGCTGGGGCTGGCGCGGGACGCGGGACTCGGCCCCCAGCTGGAGCCCAACCACCTCCTCTTGGGCGGGGGCAAGCCGGCTGACGTGTTCCTCCCGTGCGGCATAGGTGAGTCGCGGGGCCGGGCGATCGACGTGACCGTGTGGTCGACGTGCGCGGAGTCTGCGAGGCAGGGTGCGGCGAGAGCGCGGGGGTACACCGCGTCGCGGGCTGAAGCATCCAAGCATCGCAAGCACGGGGCGCGGTGTCAGGAGGTTGAGATCGCCTTCTCCGCGTTCGCCCTGGAGCAGTCGGGCGGGATGGGTCCGGAGGCCGTGCGGCTCTTCAGGCACTTGGTCAGCTTCGCGGTGGACCACAAGCTGGGGGACAGGGCCGAGCTCACTCGTTCCTGGGCGGCGCGGATAGTGGTGCCGTTGATGCGGGCGGTGGGGCGGTCGTCGCTCCGCAGGGGGGCGCTGTGCACGGACCTGCGCTCTGGTCAGACTCGGGAGCGGGTCTTGCCGGATCCGCTGGTGGGCGTGGAGCCGGACTACTTCTTTGCGCCTGACACGGACCTGGCCCCCGCGCCACACTTCGACGGGCACATGGACGCGGAGGATTTCATGTGTGACCCGGATGACGCGGCGGGCCCCGAGGAGCCGACCCCTGAACCCGAACCTGCCCCTCCCCGCCGCCCACGCCCGCCGCCTCCCCCCGCGGAGGGGGACCTCCCGCAGCCGGCGGGTGGGGTGGCGGCTGACCCCCTGGCCCAATTGCTGGAGTGGCGCGGCCAGACGGACGGGAGGCTGAGCTTGTCGTCCCTGCAGCAGCAGGCGCGGCTGGGCCTGGTCGAGCCGGACGGGTGGTCGTTCCGGGTGGGGGACTGTGCTTTTGATGCGTTGGCCACGCTGGGTGCCCGATCGGTGAAGCAATCCAGCGGGTGGCTGCGCCAAGAGGCAGTCCGCAGGGCGATGCGCGACCCGGACCTCCGGATGCGGGTGGAGGAGGGTCCGAACCAGTGGGCCGAGCAGATGATGCGCGCAGGGAGCGACGACGTGCGCACCTGGGCGGACTTCATCGCCCTGGCGGCGGCTGCGCGCGTGACCAGATGCGTCGTCCTCGTGCTCATCGACAACCACCAGCCGATGCTTCTGTCCCCAGTAGGTGCGGGTGCAGTGGTGGACGCCCACTGTCTGCGGAGGACGGGGGGGCAACATGGGCACTACGTGCCCCTAGTTATGCCGGAGCCCATGCGTCAGCACCTGGCGGGTCTTCCCCCGAAGCCGATGGCAGCGGATGTCACGGGGTGCGATGGTGATAGTCCCATGCAGATGGTGCGTCAGGGGGGCTCGGCGGGCCAGGTGGAGGAGTGCGAGAAGTGCCGCCGCCCGTTCGACCGCTCCGCGAGGCATCACGCGTGTGGCAGATGCTGGCGCAAAGTGTGCGCGTCATGCGCAGTGCGGGGTGAGCGGTGCCCAGGCTACATTGACCGGGTGGCGGTGGATGTCGACGCTCCAGACCCTGCGGAGCAACCCGCGGTCACCCCGGATCTGCGGGAGGTCCTGGAGTCCGCCCGGGCGCGCCCCCGCCGGCGGAAGCCCATCCCGAGCCGCATGCACGACACGCCGATGGGGCCCAGGCAGCCGAGTGCCCCGCACGACTCGTCGGGGGCTGCGCACCATCCAACGCGGGTGAAGGAGGAAGTGGCGGAGGAGCCGGTCGCTCCCGGCCAGGACGTGGAGATGCACCAGGGCGGAGGCTCCCAAACCTCAAACACAGCCCCCTCTGGTGCGCCCTCCGCGACCCACGGCCACAGCGTGCCCCCGGCGGAGAGTGCCTCCCGGGCTGCCCCAGCCCCCACGCAGGGGCAGGCCCAACATGCAGAGTGCCCGCCGTCGGGGTCGGGGGCCACAGAGAACCACCAGGGCAGAGAACCACCAGGCCGCGCGGCGCCGCCAGGGCGGAGGCTCCCACACCTTCAACACAGCCCCCTCTGGCACCTCTGGCGGAACAGCCCCCGGTGGGGCTGGCGGGATCCAGGGGGTTGCTGCGACGATGATGCGCAACGCCGCGCAGGCCCGCCGGGACGGGCAGCGCCGCAGCCGGACGGCCGCGTCCTCGAGACGCCTGGAGGAGCTGCGTCAGGGTGACGCGGCGGGCCCCATGGAGTTCGACGACGACCCGGCGAACGTGTGGGAGCCCGAGGACGACCTCCAGGCCATCGACGCCTACGGGGACGACGAGACGCCCGCGGCGAACATCCCCGCTCTGCAGGAGCTTGCGGCGTCCCGTGTCTGGGCCGAGGGGGTGGTAGCGCGGGCCCGCGGCATGGCCCCCTGCGTCTCGATGGGAGGAGCCATCCCCCGCACCGTCGAGGCGTGGAGGCACTGCTTCCACCCCAGCTATGGCCTTTGCCCCCTCTCGCCCAGGGTGGCAGGTGACGTAGCGGCGGAGTGGCTGCAGGCGCGCATCCTGCAAGGGGGCGCGCAGGCCGAGCCCGGGAACCAGACGAGGGAGCCGGGGGTCAGCCTGCGCGTCTACATGCGCAAGCTGCAGACGGAGGTGGAGCGAGGCGAGTAGGCGGAGCAGCGTCCCCACCCCCACCACCCCCCCCCCCCCCGGGACCTTCCCCCCCCCCCCTTTCATAGATGTGTGCAGGTGGCCGTTGTGAATGGTTAGACAGGGGCTGGCCACCCCTCCCCCGGGCTCTGCACAGCAGGTCTGGGTTAGAAACAACATAACCCCCCCCCCCCTTCCTCCCCTCCCCTCCCCTCCCCTCCCCTCCCCTCCCCTCCCCTCCCCTCCCCTCCCCTATTGATGTCCCCCCCCCCTCCCCCAGCGCTTTGCCGGTCGTGTGAGTACCGCCCTGACTGGGAGAAAGGGTAGGGCTGGTTGGGTTGGCGGAGTTGGGCGGATGGGCGAAACGGAAAAATCGACGAGGTCGCAGCGTCAGGGCGTTCTGGGCTGGCTGGTGGTGGTTGGGACAAGACCGACGAGATTAGAAGCGGCACTGGTAGACGGGTTTTGAGGCCCCCCGCCCCCAGGTTCCCCCTGCCCACCTGGACGGACCCAAGTGCCTCACACCGGATCTCTCCCCACCCGGTGGTCCACCTGACGGATACGCAAGAAAAAAAGTTCAGAATCCTGAAAGTGGGGAACAAGCCCCCCAGTTAGGAACAGCCCTGGCCCGCACCCCATTTTTTTTTTTTGGCCGATTTTTTTTGGATTTTGGGCCCGCACCCCAATTTTTTTTTTGGCCGGATTTTTTTGGATGACGGCCGCGTCCTCGAGACGCCTGGAGGAGCTGCGTCAGGGTGACGCGGCGGGCCCCATGGAGTTCGACGACGACCCGGCGAACGTGTGGGAGCCCGAGGACGACCTCCAGGCCATCGACGCCTACGGGGACGACGAGACGCCCGCGGCGAACATCCCCGCTCTGCAGGAGCTTGCGGCGTCCCGTGTCTGGGCCGAGGGGGTGGTAGCGCGGGCCCGCGGCATGGCCCCCTGCGTCTCGATGGGAGGAGCCATCCCCCGCACCGTCGAGGCGTGGAGGCACTGCTTCCACCCCAGCTATGGCCTTTGCCCCCTCTCGCCCAGGGTGGCAGGTGACGTAGCGGCGGAGTGGCTGCAGGCGCGCATCCTGCAAGGGGGCGCGCAGGCCGAGCCCGGGAACCAGACGAGGGAGCCGGGGGTCAGCCTGCGCGTCTACATGCGCAAGCTGCAGACGGAGGTGGAGCGAGGCGAGTAGGCGGAGCAGCGTCCCCACCCCCACCACCCCCCCCCCCCCCGGGACCTTCCCCCCCCCCCCCTTTCATAGATGTGTGCAGGTGGCCGTTGTGAATGGTTAGACAGGGGCTGGCCACCCCTCCCCCGGGCTCTGCACAGCAGGTCTGGGTTAGAAACAACATAACCCCCCCCCCCCTTCCTCCCCTCCCCTCCCCTCCCCTCCCCTCCCCTCCCCTCCCCTCCCCTCCCCTCCCCTCCCCTCCCCTCCCCTCCCCTCCCCTCCCCTCCCCTCCCCTATTGATGTCCCCCCCCCCTCCCCCAGCGCTTTGCCGCTCGTGTGAGTACCGCCCTGACTGGGAGAAAGGGTAGGGCTGGTTGGGTTGGCGGAGTTGGGCGGATGGGCGAAACGGAAAAATCGACGAGGTCGCAGCGTCAGGGCGTTCTGGGCTGGCTGGTGGTGGTTGGGACAAGACCGACGAGATTAGAAGCGGCACTGGTAGACGGGTTTTGAGGCCCCCCGCCCCCAGGTTCCCCCTGCCCACCTGGACGGACCCAAGTGCCTCACACCGGATCTCTCCCCACCCGGTGGTCCACCTGACGGATACGCAAGAAAAAAAGTTCAGAATCCTGAAAGTGGGGAACAAGCCCCCCAGTTAGGAACAGCCCTGGCCCGCACCCCATTTTTTTTTTTTGGCCGATTTTTTTTGGATTTTGGGCCCGCACCCCAATTTTTTTTTTGGCCGGATTTTTTTGGATGACGGCCGCGTCCTCGAGACGCCTGGAGGAGCTGCGTCAGGGTGACGCGGCGGGCCCCATGGAGTTCGACGACGACCCGGCGAACGTGTGGGAGCCCGAGGACGACCTCCAGGCCATCGACGCCTACGGGGACGACGAGACGCCCGCGGCGAACATCCCCGCTCTGCAGGAGCTTGCGGCGTCCCGTGTCTGGGCCGAGGGGGTGGTAGCGCGGGCCCGCGGCATGGCCCCCTGCGTCTCGATGGGAGGAGCCATCCCCCGCACCGTCGAGGCGTGGAGGCACTGCTTCCACCCCAGCTATGGCCTTTGCCCCCTCTCGCCCAGGGTGGCAGGTGACGTAGCGGCGGAGTGGCTGCAGGCGCGCATCCTGCAAGGGGGCGCGCAGGCCGAGCCCGGGAACCAGACGAGGGAGCCGGGGGTCAGCCTGCGCGTCTACATGCGCAAGCTGCAGACGGAGGTGGAGCGGGGCGAGTAGGCGGAGCAGCGTCCCCACCCCCACCACCCCCCCCCCCCCCCCCGGGACCTTCCCCCCCCCCCTTTCATAGATGTGTGCAGGTGGCCGTTGTGAATGGTTAGACAGGGGCTGGCCACCCCCTCCCCCGGGCTCTGCACAGCAGGTCTGGGTTAGAAACAACATAAACCCCCCCCCCTTCCTCCCCCCTCCCCTCCCCTCCCCTATTGATGTCCCCCCCCCCCCTCCCCCAGCGCTTTGCCGCTCGTGTGAGTACCGCCCTGACTGGGAGAAAGGGTAGGGCTGGTTGGGTTGGCGGAGTTGGGCGGATGGGCGAAACGGAAAAATCGACGAGGTCGCAGCGTCAGGGCGTTCTGGGCTGGCTGGTGGTGGTTGGGACAAGACCGACGAGATTAGAAGCGGCACTGGTAGACGGGTTTTGAGGCCCCCCGCCCCCAGGTTCCCCCTGCCCACCTGGACGGACCCAAGTGCCTCACACCGGATCTCTCCCCACCCGGTGGTCCACCTGACGGATACGCAAGAAAAAAAGTTCAGAATCCTGAAAGTGGGGAACAAGCCCCCCAGTTAGGAACAGCCCTGGCCCGCACCCCATTTTTTTTTTTTGGCCGATTTTTTTTGGATTTTGGGCCCGCACCCCAATTTTTTTTTTGGCCGGATTTTTTTGGATTTTGGTCCCACACCCCAAATTTTTTTTGGCCGGATTTTTTTTGGGGTTTTTTCCCGTCTTCATTTGTTTGATTTTTGGGGCTTTTTTTTAGGAGAGGGGGCCCGGTGCCTGCGCGCGTCCTGTCGTACTCTGGCTGCTTGGTGGGGCTAGCGCAGCAGGTTCTACTTTTGCTTCTACGGGCTCTTAGCACTGTAACATGAACTACACGAACAACAAAGCTCTAGGGCAAACAAACCGCGCACTGGCCGGGGTTGAGCTGCGTGGGGCTCCGTGCTGGCGGCATGAACAAGGGGCTGTAGGTAAGTCTACCATTCACAAGGGGCAGCCCGCTGGTGAGGGGAAAAGGGGGCGAGGTAAAGGGGGGGGGGGGGGCAGGGGGGGAGGGGCGAAAGCGACTGACAGCGAGGGCGTGGACCGACTCCGCTGGCGCATTCACCGGAAGAAAGGGGAAGGGGGCACGGGGGTGGGGAACGGGAGGGGGGGGGGGGAGGGGCGAAAGGAAAGAGGGGGGTAGGGGGGGGGGAGCCGACCTACGGCTATCTCGCTCCCCTGGCGGCCCTACTCCCCTGGCTCTGGGACCCCTGGGAACTCCGCTGCGAAGACCCCCGCGCCCCTGGCCGGCTCGCCCGCGCCCGCTTGCCTGCCCGCGCCCTCAGACGACAACAGACCACGTTGTACGCCTCCGCCTGTGAGGCCTTGTCATCCCCCAACTCGGCCCACCAAGCCTGAATGGCCCGGAGCGCCGCCTCCTGCTCCTCCTGCGGTCGGTGCACGTCGGGGCAGAACTGCTCCTCCCACTCCCCCACCGTCGTGGCCCCGTCGTCCTCATCCATCTCCTGACCACGCTGCGGCGATGCCGACTCCCGCTTCCGCTTCGGCTGCGACGACATCGAGGTGGCTGGTGCTTGCGCAGGGTTGGAGCCTTCCTCGGTGGCGGTCGGGTCGGAGCGGCCGGTGGCCGGGGCGCCGGTGGGTGCAGGAGGGGGATCACCTTCTCGTCGAGGGGGATCACCCTGGTCCTGCGGCTGCGGGACCCTCGCAGGCGGCTCCTCCGCGTCCCGAGGCCCCAGATCCATACAGGTCTCCCCCTGCTCCACGCATTCCCCACACGCCCTGCAATCGCAACCGAAACAACGCCAGTGTTCGACTGCGGTATCCACCGCCTCTGCACAGCGGGCACAGTAAAAGCGGCGGCGCGACGGCTGGGACGGCACCTGGCACATGGGGAGGCCCTGCTCCCCCCCTGGACAGCCAGTCCGCCCCAACACCGGCGAGGGGGCGAGGGCAGACACTGCCTCCGCCAGAGGTGGGGGCACCAAAAGGGGGGTGTAGTGCTTTCCCTGATGCTTGACTCCAAGCACTCCGACGAAAGGCTTCACCCGGGGGCGGTGGACCGTGGGGGGCGCTTGATCAGATAGGACCACCACAGCCCACCCCGACCCCAGCGCAAGTCCATGTACTGCTACCTGGTCCGCCCAAGAAGCCTCGTCCCGGCTACCCTCGACTCGCATGGCCGCAGCCCAGGACTCGCTGTTCGGCTCGGCCCGAGCACAAAGGCCTGGGTCACGTAGCACCGCCTGGACGGCTAGCCTCCGCATGCCCGCCGCCGAGCCTCCCATAATGAAAGCCGCCGCATCGAAGAAGCAGTCGCCTGGTGTGAAACGGAACCCCGTGCACTCCTGCATCCCCAAAGACCGTTGCAGCCTGGACAGACCGTCCCCTCCCCCTGGGGCCCGGCCCTCCAGCAAAGCCTTTGTCAGTGCGGTGCTCGCCGGGGGCGGAGGAGGGGGCTCCGCTTGCCCCGGCGGATGAGGGGCCACCCCTTGGTCCTCGCGTGGCAGAGGTAGTGGCGTGCAGACGCACCTGGTGTCGTCTTCGCCCAGCTCACAGCAGGTCGGGCACACCATCCTCGAGCAGTGACCACACTCCCCATGGTGCACGGCCGTGGTGAAGAGCGACGCACAGAACTGACAGCAACCCGGTGACCCCGACACATCCACGCGCCCCGGGATAACCGGGCCCTGCGGCACCTCGACCTCCACACACTTCGTGTATGTGACCTGTTCCACCACCTGGTCCGGCACCGTGACCGGCTTGAACCCCCCGTCCACGCCGCCCACAAAAAGCGCTTGGCATGGTTCACCTGGGGCCACGAGAAGAGGGGGGAGGTTGTCTCTAAAAACCACAGCGTGGACGTCGAGGGCCACCGCCACCCCACGGAGGGCCACCTGGTCCACGTCTTCGCCACCCCCGGAAGCCAGCATACGCCCCGCCCACTCGTCGGGGTCTGAGAGGAGCAGACGGAGTGTGGGCGCTCGACGGACGCACACCACCGCCAGGCGCAGAAGCTTGTCAGCGTCGATGTCAAACCCCAGGTCACACGCCGCGGCCGTCACCGCCACCACCCACGTTGCTGGGGCCCCCTCCGCCACTGACCCACCCAAGGCGGCGACCTGTTCTGGCATCGTAAGAGCATTACCAAGCCCCTCTGCCAGGTCCTCAATAGCCACACACACACACCACTGCCGCAACTCCTGGCAGACCGATGGGGGGATCCGCACAGGGTCAGGCGGCCGAAGGACCGCCCGGTTCAAAAAATTAGTCACCCGGCGGAGGAACTTGATCCCAAACCAGAACCTCCCCGGGGACACTCCCGAAATGGCGCTGGCGTGGAGCAACCTTCCACCCAGCGACTCCAGCTCACCAGCCGTCACCCTCTGCCAGTCCACGCTGTCCAGCTTCGCCATCAGCCTGTCCGACGGAGACACGGTCTGGGCAGCGTGGTCGAATGCCACCCCGAGAAACTCGTAGACCGTCGCCGTGTCCACCGAGTCAGACGGCTTCCATGTCGCAGCGCACGCCGCAGCCACCTTGTCCATCTGCCGCGTCGCCACTTCGACACTGGTGCGGGGGCCGGTCAGACGCACGTTGTCGATCCAGACGTCGACCCCCACCTCAGGCGCAGTGCAGAACTCCTGGCGGACGTAGTCCCGGTGCCCACCCACAACAGCAGCCAAAGTGTGCATCAGCTCGGGCGCACAACAGTGGCCCATGGGCAACCTCAGCAGCTCATACCAGTCCCCCGACTCGTCAGCGAAGCGAAAGAACCTCCGTGCAGGCGCAGGGATGGGGATCTGATAAAACCCGCACTTGAAATCCCGCGCCGACCCACACTCCGCAAACACCGCGTCGAGGTACCCCGAGATGTGCCCCAGGGGGACGTGTGCCGCGTAGGACTCCTCCAAGTTGTCGTTTGCCTGCTTGGTCCAGAGGATGAACCTCTGCCGCAACCCGGACGGCTTCTCCTCCATCACAGTAAAGGGCACGCACAGGGAGGGGCCCGGACCCGACGCAGGCCCAGCCACTCCGTTCTCCACCAGCAGCTCCGCATGCTTGTGTTGTAGATGCGAGGGGCGGGAGCGCCCCTCAGAGGGAGAAGGTGTAGAAGTGCCCGGCGGGGGTGCATCGGGGAACGTCAGCCGCCACACCTCGTCGAACCTGCGCCTCACAGTGGCGGTCATCCTCGCCCGCAGCGCCTCGACGTCCATCTCCGCCACAGAAGACACATGCAGGGGCGCACGGCGCTCCTCCTCCGTCGCCGGCAGCCTCGACTGGTGCGCACGCCGCGTCACCGAGTGCAGCCCCCGCTGCTTGCGGCAAAAGGACTCAGGGTCGGCCATCACAGATGCCGTGTCACCTCCTGCGTCCGCAGCGCCCTCGCCATCTCCGTGGGGCATCCCCCGTAGCGGATGGTGGTGCTGGAGAGGCCGCCCTCGCCGTGATGCTTCGCGAGGCGGCCCACCAGCATCTCCGACAGATCCGCTCCCGACGCGATGAGCCCGAAGAGGAAGGTGAGCGCCCCGCGCTTCACGCTGTGGCCCGAGTAGGCCTCCATCCCCGGTGTTGCCCGCCACATCGCCGTCACATCTGCCGTCGAAACCGCCGTCAGCCGCTCGAAGGGGCGCAGGCGCGTCACCAGCTCCGCGATGGAGGGGGTCAGGTCCCCGCATATCACCGTCCACTTTGAGGCTGTGAACGGGTTGGCCCGACGGCCCTTCGGGGAGGTGTGCCAGTCTATTATCACCTCCGTGGGCTGCACCGCGATGAACTGCTCCGACGAGAGGGTGCACACCTCCCCCCACCGGGCCGCGGTCTTCCACGCCGTCAGCGCCGCCAGTCGGAGATGCGGCTGTTGACACAGCGCCCACGCCACGAGTACCTCCTTCGGCATCGGCGTCGCCTGCTGCTGCGGAATGGCCCCCCCGGCCGCACGCAGCGCGCTTGCCAGGCTGAGGAGGGGCTGCTGGGCGAGGCCGAGGTGGCGCATCGTCCCGGAGAGCGCCTTTGCGTAGGCCAGCATCCCCTGCGGCGACACCCCTGTCGCCAGCACGAACAGCATGGCGGTGTCGGCGTCGACTTCTAGGCCGTGCTCGTTGGCCCACCGCACCAGCCTTGCCCACAGCAGCTGCCTCTGTGACGAAGTGCTTCGCGCCCACATACCCGCCACCACGGCCTGCAGGCGCTCCACGGCCTCCCCGGGGCCGACCTCCACCTCTCCCGTGACGCGCACCGCCACACCCCCGACCCGAGCGGCCACGTGCCGCATCATCGCCCTCGCAAAGAGCGGTGTTCTCCCGCTGGCGGCGCCGGATGCGCCTAAGGGCGTTGCGGGCCCTGGCTGAGCGGGGTGGGGTCGAAGGGATGTGTCGGGTGGAGGAGATGTTGTTGAGGTGTTGTTGTTGTTGTTGTTGTCGTTGTTGTTGATGTTGTTGATGTTGTGGATGTGGGGGGGGTTGGATGGGCGGCGAGGGGCGGGGTGTTGTAGGAGCGCGAGGGGGGGGCGGGCCTGGAGCCGGGAGGTGGGCAGTCACGCGCGCCCGCCCCCGGCCCTGCCGTTTCCCGGCGCCCTCGCCGGTGCCTTCGCCACGATGCGCTGCTGGGGGGCTCTGGCGGCGGTGCGGGGGCGTGTGTGTTGTGTCTGGGGGGCGGCCCCCGGGCCCACTGCCGCAGCCGCTCGCATCACAGGGTGGGCCGTGGCGTCCTCCCTGGCGAGGTGGCGCTCGATCGCAGCTCGCGGCACCCTGTCTCGCACGAAGGCAATCTGGAGCAGCACCTGTCGCAGCAGGTGGTTCCCCAGCTCCCTCTGGGGGGTGCGCCCCCAGCCTGCGACGCACGCCGTCGCCAAGATCCAGAGGCGCAATGCCTCGAAGGCCTCCCCCAGAATGCGCCCCCCGGGGAGATGCAGCGAACCCGACACCCAGCGAGACTCGAGCTGCAGTACCAGGTACTGCGCGTCGGTCTCGATGGCCGCATCCCACTCCGCGACGTCCGCCACATCCGCCGGGTGCACCGCCGCGCTCGTCATCGGCGCCGCCATCTGCGGGTACATCGGGGGCGGTGTCACCGGGGGAGCACCCATCTGCTGAGGAGGGGGAGGGGGCTGCGACGCCACCATCGATGCAGCCTGCTGCTGCATGGTCGCGACACGCCGGTCGAATTTCTCCTGGAACTGACGTGTTTGTTGGCCACAGTGGGCCTGCTCACTAGTCGGAGTTCCCAAGGTTCCTGCCCCCCTCTCCCCTCGGTTCCATGCCATCTCTCCCCTTCTCTATTCGGTCACAGGAATGTTGGCTTGCAGTCCGTATAATTCTTGGGTTTTACACACAACCCCCCACACCTCAGGTAACGACAAGCTCCAACTTACTTTCTCCCACGGACTGCGCAAAGCCTTTCTCTTTTTACACTTCAGAGAAGCAGTCCGTGGGAGAAGCTCTTAAAATGGAAGCGGTTACACAGATGCTCGACAGGCTCCACCAGCGCGGAGTGACCGAGATTGTGTACGAGGTCAGAGCATCCCCACAGGATGGCGACGAAATTGGGGGAGAGTACTCTCGCCACGCGGGGGTGCTGCGAAAAAATGAGGACAACACGTACACCATCCTCTACACCCTGCCGTTAGAGGAACTCGATGAAGTCGAGCCCACGGGGTTGCAAGAATGCACCATCCCCGTGGTGGGGTTTGACTACGCCAACCTCAGATCGGTGCATGAATACGCGAGGAAGCAGACCAAGGCACAACTCGACCTCATGAGAGAGTCGGTACTAGACCTCGCCAAGGCGGTCCGCGAAGGCGCCAAGCAGGCGGGGACTGGGGGGAAAGCGGGAGGTGAGGCCGGGGCGGCACAGGCGCAACCGGAGGGGAGCAGCCCCCCTGCCCAGGACCCCCCCAAGCTCCCGACAATCGGGAACCTGCAGTCGGCCCTCAGCCTGCCCAACATGAGGCCGGCTTGCGTCTCCCAGTGGCAGGACTTTTTGAAGGCAGGAGGGGTGGCAGCGGCGCGGGAGATGATCCGGGACCTGAGGCTGCAGTTCGGGACATCGAACAAGGTGACCCACATGAGCACGTGGGTCGCCCTCGCGCAGGAGGCTGCTGAGCGGGGGTTCTGGTCCACGACAGTGACCCAGATGGGGAACCAGCTGCTGCACGAGCTGGTGGTGAATGAAGCGTGGAAACAACACAGGATCCCCCGGGCGCAGGTGGAGGCGGAGATGCGGACGGCCGACACGGAAGCATCCGCTGCTGACCGGGCCATCGCCAAGCTGGCGGGGCGTGCACGCACGACGAAGGGGGGAAAGGGGGGCAACGGTGGCCCTCCCCAGTCTTTTCCCCCCCCGAATCGGTATTCCCCCTACCCCCACCACACATTTCAGGGAAAGGGGGGAAAGGGGGGGAAACCCCGGGGCAACACCAACTGGAATTAACACCGGCACTCGGCCAGGACATCATGCAGGCACTCGGCCAAATCACGGCACTCTGCCAAAAACTGGGACAGGAAAGGCCCCCCCAACCCCCTACCCCCCCTCCCGCCCCCCAGAACATCGTCCAGAACACTCTGTCGGAGGTGTACACGCAAGCTGCGCCGGCAAGGACCCGGGCCAGGGACGACCACACTCTGTGGGAAGCAAAGGAACGGCTGGAAGAAGTCATGAAAGAGAGCCTGGCGGAACGCACAATCTCCACCAGGGGTGGGCTATGGAAAAGACTGGAAAGTTGGTGTGTGACAGCAGACCTCTCCCTACCCCCCTCGGAAGATGCAGCAGTTCTGTTTCTGGCGGGAATGACCCACTTGACAACAAGCACAGTCAAAAATTATGCATCGGCAATAAACGCAGTCGGTCTGCAGCAGGGGAATTGGTCCCCGCTCCCCCTTCAGGGCTATGCCAACGCACTGGCTCGTGCGACCCCCTTTTCCCCCCCGAAGCAAGCTGTCCCCGCAAAAAAGGCCGAAGTGACCCAGGCGGTGTTTGTTCTGTTCACAAGGGGGCACGAGGTGGAGGCGAACCTGTTGTTGTTTCTGTGGAAGACAGCCTGCCGCTACCGCGATGCGGCAGATCTCACGGTAAAGGATGTGAAACCCACAGCATGTGGAACACGACTCGTGGTGGATTTTTACAGGTCAAAGGCAATCAAGACGACCCCATTTGTGGATCGCAGGTTCGCAGTTGCAGCGGGGGCGGGTTTGGAGCGTCTGATTGCGTTCGTGGTGGAGAAAAGACAGACATGCCCCTTGGAATCCCTTCTGTTCGGTGTCCCCCACTCCCAATTTCTGCGCCTTCTCCGCCAATGCCCCAACTGCCAAGAGTGGACGCTTCATTCACCCCGACGGGGGGCCCTGCAATTTCTAGCCACACTGGCAGCCAACGGTATCCTCCCCCCCCAGGACATCCCCAGGATTGCCAGGCACAAAACCGCGAACCCCATTCTTCCCCCCACCACCATGAGATACCTCGCGAACGTGAACGAGGAGGTGGCCCTGGCCCTCTCCCCAGAGTGTTGTGCCCGTCTTTAACGGAACTTGGTGCCCCCCCCGAGCATAGTAGCCACTCCGGCATGGGAAAACGGGTGTCCAGGGGTTCCCTTCCAACCCAAGAGCAACTAAAAGCCCCGTTGCATTGCAAAAAAGTCCCTATTATTTCTATTCCTGAGGTACTTCGGATGGCCAAGGGGCCAGTGCGTGAAAGGATCAGCACACTGCTGGACATGACAGCCAACCCCCAGGCCATGGCGCGGGAGGTCTCAGAGCAGAGCTGGACCCCGGCAACTGTGAAACCCAAGAGCCAGGCCTTTTCTTCTCGTTTTTCGGTGCAGCTGGAAGAGGCAGGGCTGGTGCGGAGAGCCCCGGACTTTGATTTTGGCAAGAGAAACCCTGTTCTGGCTATTTCCCCTTTCGTTGTCTTCGAAGAAAAGCAGGGGTATGGCCCACACGGGGGCCGACTGAGGCCCATCATGTGGACCAAAGACCACAACTCCCTCGCGGCAGCTTATGGATACCGCTGCCAAGTTGTTTTCCCCACCTCCCCAACAGTTTTGTCCAGGGTGGAATGCGAGTGCGCCTCCCAAAGAGACCTAGCGGCTTCCTTTTTTCAGATCCCCATTCCCGAAGAGTCTCAGAAATACTTCACATACCGTGATGACAAGGGGGAGGCATACTGCCTGACCCGTTTGCCAATGGGGGCGTCGTGGTCCCCAGAGTTGATGCACCTGATCATGTATGCACTTTCCCACTGCTATCTCTCAACCCCCCCCACGGCGGTATTCTCTCCCTCCCCATCTACATCCACTCCGGAACTGTGCGTTGACGTGTATGTCGACAACGTGCGGTACGCGGGCACCTGGGAGCGTGTTCGGGAGGCAACGGCGGCGTTTGACGTGGCAGCGAGACGCGCCGGCGCGACGATATCTGAGGCGAGCGACGGTGACACGGAGTACGTCTTCCTCGGGTTCGGCTTCCACTGCCGTCGAGAGGTGGGCGTTGGGCCCAAGGTGGCGAGGAAGCTGAGGGCGGCGCGGGCGGACCTGATGGCTCCGGGCGAGGTGAAGCCGAGGGTTAGGCGGTGCGACTTGGAATCCTTGGGTGGTCGTCTGGTGTGGGCCTCGCCCCTGGTGGTGCAGCCTCTGGGCAGGTTTATCGACGCCATCATCGCCCTGCGCCGCAACAGCAACGCATTGAACCGTGGTGCACACCCGGATGAAGAAGTACAGCTCTCCGCGCAAACGACTGAGGCGGCGGTGCGTTGGATCGACGCTGCGCTCCAACCGAGGATGTACAAGGAGTTCACCGAGATGAGCCGAGGCCGGGGGGTAGAGATCTGGTCGGATGCGTCTGTGACGGGGTGTGGTGTTGTGGTGTCAGCAGGCGGCGTTCTTCGATCGTTTGGGCGACGCTGGACCTGGGAAGAGGCAGACGAACTGCCAGAGGAGCAGCGGTCGACGCGGATCGCGGTGCTTGAGGCACGTGCTGTGGTCTACGGCATGGAGGAGTGCGTCGGGGAGAACGCCTGTGGTGCCAAAGTGAAGTGGTACCTTGACAACACCGCGGTGATCGGGGCGCTGCAGCGCGGGTATTCTCCGGCTCGGGCACTGAACAGAGAGGTGATGCGGATCCTGGGGCTGACGTCATCATACTTCACAGCGGTGCAATGGGCCTACATCAAATCACGGGATAACCCCGCAGACAAGCCGAGCCGGAGGTAGCGCAGGGGTAGCGAAGGGGTGTCGTTCGGCGCTGATCGCGCGGCTCTTCCGCTGCGTCCTGCGGCGACCTGCGTCTTTTGTGACTTCAGCCGCGCGCTCAGCGTACCCCTGCGCTACGAACAGTAATGGTAACAGAAGATCGTGCTGCCCACTCCCCTCTCCCCTCTCCACCACATTTGTAGGGAGGCTAAGTGCCAAGAGGGCAAGGCTTGCCCGGATTGTGTTGCTGCGTACACTTAGCCTCCCCCACACAGGAACCGAGGGGGAACTCTGGCCACAGTGGGCCTGCTCACTAGTCGGAGTTCCCAAGGTTCCTGCCCCCCTCTCCCCTCGGTTCCATGCCATCTCTCCCCTTCTCTATTCGGTCACAGGAATGTTGGCTTGCAGTCCGTATAATTCTTGGGTTTTACACACAACCCCCCACACCTCAGGTAACGACAAGCTCCAACTTACTTTCTCCCACGGACTGCGCAAAGCCTTTCTCTTTTTCCCTTCCCTCCCACCCGGGGTGTCGTTCGGCGCTGATCGCGCGGCTCTTCCGCTGCGTCCTGCGGCGACCTGCGTCTTTTGTGACTTCAGCCGCGCGCTCAGCGTACCCCTGCGCTACGAACAGTAATGGTAACAGAAGATCGTGCTGCCCACTCCCCTCTCCCCTCTCCACCACATTTGTAGGGAGGCTAAGTGCCAAGAGGGCAAGGCTTGCCCGGATTGTGTTGCTGCGTACACTTAGCCTCCCCCACACAGGAACCGAGGGGGAACTCTGGCAGAACGCGCTCCCGGGCTCGGCGCTGTTCCTTCCGGCGAAGGCAGAGACAGTGCCAGCATCCCGCCTGGACGTGCGCGACTGGGTCGACACCGCCATGCAGTGCCACACCCCTGTCTCTAACATCCACACCCTCATCACCAAGTTCAAGGGCGAGACGGTGACCCGCCATGCGGTGGAGGTGTCGTGGCAGCAGTCGCTACTGCTACGGGATGTGTTGTTTTTACGGGAGACGCAGGGCATCCGGGAGAACGGCGAACTTGTGTTAATTCACGACCTCACACCAGTGTTTGCGGACCCGTCAAACACTACCAAGCTTGGGCACTTTACGGTGCAGTACAGGGTGAACGGGATCCTCCGCTACCACGTGCTCGCCACATATCTGACGCTGTCATCTGATGGACCCACTACCAGAGTTGACCTGGCCGTCGCCTTTAAACGGTTTTCGGACCTGGCCTCTTCAGGCCAGTTCTCCGTCCTCGGCAAGGATGACGTGGGGTTGTCCGAGGAGTCGTTCTCGGCTTTCTTTCTGGACCGCGGTGCCAGTCTGAAACCCGAGCTGCAGAGCGTTGTCGTTGTGTTCGAGCCCCACCACCGCCTGCATCTGGCCTTCCGGCGAGTCATTGAGCCTGACTTGCCCTTCATGACTCTGATGTGCTATGCTGCCAACTACTGTGCCGCAGCACCAGAGTTCGCCGCCTACCTCCACAGCACGGTAGGCATCACCATCAGCAGCTTCCTGTGGCAGCGGGCCACAAACGGCCGCTTCCTCAGTGGTGCAGCTGCCTGCTTCTCGCTGTCGGCTCGCTGCGGGGAGCTCACCGTCGCTGAGCACCTGCACACCTTCTTCTCGATGACGACGACGGAATCGTCGACAAAGAAGGTGGCAGTGAAAAACTGCCTTGCTGATCGCAGCGCCATCGACAAAGTGTGCCTCTACGGGAAGCTTTTCAGCAAGGTCTTGTACCCTCTGCTGACCACCATCGCAGACTCAGGGAGTTTCACCACCGACCCCAAATCGTTGGGATGGCTGCAGATGTACTGGCGCTCGGGGGCCTTCGACCTCTTCTCTGCGGCCAGGAGTGAAGCGACGCTGGAGGCGTGCAGCTCTGACGGGGACCTGACCGTCTTCCAGAGCGCCACTTCATGCAGGATGGTGACGGTAGGGCGGCTGCGCTTCCACACCTCGCCGCAGTGTCCCTCCCTCGACATCCGGGAAGTCAGCGATAGTGACCTGGACGGCGTCCGGCCGGATGACTTAGTGCAGCACGGCCTCGATGCCTACTTTGGGAAGCAAGGCATCCCAACCGAAAGCCGGCTCATGCCCGTAGTGTCCTTCGACAGCGGCGTGGAGTTCTTCCGCACCGCCCTGGTCATTATCGGGACGAGCATGCTGGTGGAAGCGGTGAGGTTCGGGGCAGCCAGCGAGGAGACACGCGCGGTGCAGCCGTCGGTGTCGTTTGGCCCGGCCCTCTTGGAAGGGATGTGCGGGAGGTCTAAGCGTGTCATCGAAGTGGCTGGACACTCATCCGTTCGTGACGACTTTGTCCGTGCTCACTGCTGTATTCCTGAGCATTTCTCTGATACTGATTTGAAAACTCTGCATGCTGAGGTTGGTGAGCCGAAACTCACTACGATAGTGCGTTCCCGTATTCCGGAGACTACGAAGGAGCGCAAGCTTCGGATTGGGAAGCGGAAACTTGAAGACTTGAAATCAGCATTCGAAAAAGAGGAATCAAGGAAGGAAAAGCGAATTGCAAGAGAGACTGCCCTCAATGACATTGTCCTCCGTTTTGATTATTCCGATAGCTTCACAAACTCGGAACTGATTAATCAAGCTCAAAAGCGTGGCAAGCGAGGTGTACAGAATGCCTCGAAATCACGGTTGATGCAAATCCTTCGTGAATTTGATAAAGCCCGCACAAAAGAAGAGCTGCAGGAGATTTGTGCCGAACGTGGGATTGAACGAAACGTTCAAAATGACCGCGTGGACTGGCTGCTGGCAGCTCTCAAGAAGCAGGATAAAAAGGATCATGTGTGATAAAATGAAAGGGCTGCTGCTACTCTTCACCCCCCCCCCACCCCCCCGCTTTGATTTCGTTGCTGGATCAATGCAGTGCCTTCAATCACACACTTCGCCCACTCCAGGAGAATATTATACAAGGCCCAATGCAGTGCGTAACGGTGAAGTACAGCCTGCGGTATCGCGAGAAGGAGTTCGGCAGCTTTGCCGAGCCGTTGCTCGTGACGAGTGTCGACACGTTCGACACCGTGTGGAAGGCGTTTGAGACACGCCTTCCTCCCAAACAGGGTCGCAAAAAATCCGAGAGTGAGCGGGACTACAAGAGGCGCGTCCGAGCGATCTGGAGAGCGCACTCCTTTCTCTGTGGCAAGGACGCAGTCGTGGTTGGGTCGGTGCAGTTCGAACACGGGGAGAACACCTTGGAGATTGCAAGTGATGATACGCTCACAGCCTTCAGGGCGATGCAAGGTGCCACCCTGAAGGTGGCCCTCGACATTAAGGCGAGCGTCGACCGAGGGGTCGACGAAAAGCTGAAGAAGGCGCTGCTGGCACGGGACCCCGCGGGGTATACGGAGGTCACCGCCACACAGGCAACCTCCGCTGACAACGTCCAGGAGACGTTATCAGAGGGGATCACAACGGCACTAGAGATCTGTGTCACGGGATCCAGGCGCCCACTCTCCCTCGACGGTCTGGGGATTGTTGTTGGGCATGGTGTCGTTACCTGCAGCTGCAAGAAAAAGATTCCGAGCCACGTCGGAAAATTGAGCAGTACCGATGCATTTCTACGCCACGCAACGAGCTGCAAGACACTGAAGAAGAAGCTGGATCATCCCGACGAGCTGAAGCAGGCACCGCGCCAAAGGGCACCCCGAAAGACAGCTGCAAAGCCGGCGTCGAAACCCGCACCGAAGGCTGCCAGCGCTGCAGCACCTGAAGAACCTGAAGAACCTGCAGCACCTGCAGCACCTGAAGCGCCTGCACCCGCACTGACCCCGGAACAGCAAGAACTCCTTGAGTTTGGGAACCCGGCAAAGAGACAGAGAACTGGCTGAGGCCGGAAAAGGGGACCAAAAAATGAGACCCCCCCCCCTTTTCACTACGCACAAACTACGCAATATGGGGTCGTCAGGGGCACCACAGTCTGAAAAGATCCTTTTCTTATTAAGACCTTTGTCATACCATGAAAAAAGTGGGTTCGTAGGTTTCGTTTTTCCCCACAACCCCGAAAAAAAAATTTGGAATTTTTTTCAGATTTTGGACTTTTTTCAGCAAACTGATTTTTTTTGGTTTTACTTTTTGGGGTGGTCCATATTTACGTTGGGAAACCTGAAAAATTCTCGAGTGGCCAAAAACTCATCTCCCAGAGCAAAATGACCCCACCACGGTTCGGAAAAATTCCGGAAATGCTAAATTCGCGAAACCAAAAATCGCGATTTTGTGGTACCAGGTGGTACCGGGTGGTACTACCTAGTACGGTACTAAATCAGATCACTGGTATATGGGGTGTTGGGGTCCCCCTACGACTTGTGTTTTTTTCACGATTTTTTTGTCAACTTTCAACCGGCAACCGGCAACCGGCGGTATTTCTGCTCAACATGCCTGGGAAGCGCAAAATTTCGCGTTTTTGGGTGATTTTTTAGGTGTGGACACGATTTCCCGGGGCTCCCCGGGGTCAAAATGTGGCCAAAAAGCCCGGGCAGAGGGTCCCACTGCAGGCATTTTCCAGAGGCTCGGGAGGGCCCGCAAAGGTGTCCCCTTGGGAAACAAACCGAACTACGTCCCTCCCGGGCCCCGCGGGACCCTCTCGGGAGCGTAAAATGCCCCTCGGGCGCTTCGCGCCCTCGGGTCATTTTACGCTCCCTCGAGGGTCCCTTGGGGCCTCCCCGGGAGGGACGTAAATACTCATTACACTCCCCGCCCTGCACTTTACACTCCCTGCCCTGCCAGACCCCGGGGAGGTAAAGTGAGCTGGAGGGAGGGTCGCAATGTGTCCCCGCGGGATACAAAGACACTTAACACTACGTGTTTAGTGAATTTGTCCTCAGACGGTCACTACTAAACACGCCAGCCTCGTTGTAATACCCTATCAAGACCACTGTAATTCGACACGCCAGCGTCATCAACCATCGCGAACGGTGGCTTTATTGCTCACCTGTGGCGGCCTTGTTGACTGGGTGCTGCAGTACGCGGGTCGGCGGGCCGTGGCCCGGCGGTGGCGGGAGGCCTGCGGAGAGGAGGGGCGCGAAGCGCCCCGACGCGGAGCAGGCCTCCCGCCACCGCCGGGCCACGGCCCGCCGACCCGCGTACTGCAGCACGCCAGTCAACAAGACTGCCACACAGGGCTGCAGCGGGCAGGTTGCGTATTTCACCAACACCTTTTTCAGCCAAAAATCGAAAATTCACCAAAAAATTTCGGATCAGATTAGGCTTGCATGAGTGTCACCAAGGGTCGTTTGGAGTCTGTAGAGATCACGATGGCCAGACTTTCGACATGAGTCGTAGTGGAAAGCCTCTAAAATGCGTGTCCGAATCTGGGGGGGGGGGAGGGGGTGGGTGGGGGGGGAGGGCCTATAAAGACACTTAACACTACGTGTTTAGTGAATTTGTCCTCAGACGGTCACTACTAAACACGCCAGCCTCGTTGTAATACCCTAGCAAGACCACTGCAATTCGACACGCCAGCGTCATCAACCATCGCGAACGGTGGCTTTATTGCTCACCTGTGGCGGCCTTGTTGACTGGGTGCTGCAGTACGCGGGTCGGCGGGCCGTGGCCCGGCGGTGGCGGTCGGCCTGCTCCGCGTCGGGGCGCTTCGCGCCCCTCCTCTCCGCAGGCCTCCCGCCACCGCCGGGCCACGGCCCGCCGACCCGCGTACTGCAGCACGCCAGTCAACAAGACTGCCACACAGGGCTGCAGCGGGCAGGTTGCGTATTTCACCAACACCTTTTTCAGCCAAAAATCGAAAATTCACCAAAAAAATTCGGATCAGATTAGGCTTGCATGAGTGTCACCAAGGGTTGTTTGGAGTCCGTAGAGGTCACGATGGCCAGACTTTCGACATGAGTCGTAGTAGAAAGCCTCTAAAATGCGTGTCCGAATCTGGGGGGGGGGGAGGGGGACTGAGGGTGGGGGTGGGTGGGGGGGGAGGGCCTATAATGAGTATTTACGTCCCTCCCGGGGAGGCCCCAAGGGACCCTCGAGGGAGCGTAAAATGACCCGAGGGCGCGAAGCGCCCGAGGGGCATTTTACGCTCCCGAGAGGGTCCCGCGGGGCCCGGGAGGGACGTAGTTCGGTTTGTTTCCCAAGGGGACACCTTTGCGGCCCCTCCCGAGCCTCTGGAAATTGCCTGCAGTGGGACCCTCTGCCCGGGCTTTGTGGCCACATTTTGACCCCGGGGAGCCCCGGGAAATCGTGTCCACACCTAAAAAATCACCCAAAAACGCGAAATTTTGCGCTTCCCAGGCATGTTGAGCAGAAGTACTGCAATTGTCATCGCTTCTGGGCCTCCGACTGGTTTCTGCACCAGAAATACCCCAGAAACGCGAAAAAAGGGCGATTCTCGGCCAAAAATCGCCCAAAAACGGGGTTTTGGGCCCATTTTTCACCCAGAAACCCGTTGTTGGGCCTCTGTGAAAAATCGAATTTTTGGCATTTTTTCGCGATTTTCGCAGTGTCCTCGCCCAGCCAAAATCCGATTTTTTGCTGAAAAATGCAGGGAAATGCAACGAATCAACGAATTAAGCCGTTTTAACCCCTTTCGTGGACTTTTTGGTCCCAGAAGGGGTTATGGTGTGTGTATAGGGGTCCTGGGCCCTTAGCGATTTTTGGCCATTTTCAGCGTGTCAGCCCCGGGGAGTGTAAAGTAGCCGCAGGGAGTGTAAAGTAACTCCCGGGGAGTGTAAAGTAGACCCGCAGGGAGTGTAAAGTGAGCTGGAGGGAGTGTAAAGTGACCCGCGGGGAGTGTAAAGTACTTTACACTCCCCGCCCTGCACTTTACACTCCCTGCCCTGCCAGACCCCGGGGAGGTAAAGTGAGCTGGAGCGAGGGTCGCAATGTGTCCCCGCGGGATACAAAGACACTTAACACTACGTGTTTAGTGAATTTGTCCTCAGACGGTCACTACTAAACACGCCAGCCTCGTTGTAATACCCTATCAAGACCACTGTAATTCGACACGCCAGCGTCATCAACCATCGCGAACGGTGGCTTTATTGCTCACCTGTGGCGGCCTTGTTGACTGGGTGCTGCAGTACGCGGGTCGGCGGGCCGTGGCCCGGCGGTGGCGGTCGGCCTGCTCCGCGTCGGGGCGCTTCGCGCCCCTCCTCTCCGCAGGCCTCCCGCCACCGCCGGGCCACGGCCCGCCGACCCGCGTACTGCAGCACGCCAGTCAACAAGACTGCCACACAGGGGTGCAGCGGGCAGGTTGCGTATTTCACCAACACCTTTTTCAGCCAAAAATCGAAAATTCACCAAAAAATTTCGGATCAGATTAGGCTTGCATGAGTGTCACCAAGGGTTGTTTGGAGTCCGTAGAGATCACGATGGCCAGACTTTCGACATGAGTCGTAGTAGAAAGCCTCTAAAATGCGTGTCCGAATCTGGGGGGGGGGAGGGGGTGGGACTGAGGGTGGGGGTGGGGGTGGGTGGGGGAGGGGGAGGGCCTATAAAGACACTTAACACTACGTGTTTAGTGAATTTGTCCTCAGACGGTCACTACTAAACACGCCAGCCTCGTTGTAATACCCTAGCAAGACCACTGTAATTCGACACGCCAGCGTCATCAACCATCGCGAACGGTGGCTTTATTGCTCACCTGTGGCGGCCTTGTTGACTGGGTGCTGCAGTACGCGGGTCGGCGGGCCGTGGCCCGGCGGTGGCGGGAGGCCTGCGGAGAGGAGGGGCGCGAAGCGCCCCTGAGGATATGTGGATGTGGGGGGGTTGGATGGGCGGTGAGGGGCGGGGTGTTGTAGAAGCGCGAGGGGGGGGCGGGCCTGGAGCCGGGAGGTGGGCAGTCACGCGCGCCCGCCCCCGGCCGTGCCGTTTCCCGGCGCCCTCGCCGGTGCCTTCGCCACGATGCGCTGCTGGGGGGCTCTGGCGGCGGTGCGGGGGCGTGTGTGTTGTCTCTGGGGGGCGCCCCCCGGGCCCACTGCCGCAGCCGCCCGCATCACAGGGTGGGCCGTGACGTCCTCCCTGGCGAGGTGGCGCTCGATTGCAGCGAGACTCGAGCTGCAGTACCAGGTACTGCGCGTCGGCCTCGATGGCCGCATCCCACTCCGCGACATCCGCCACATCCGCAGGGTGCCCCGCAGCGCTCGTCATCGGCGCCGCCATCTGCGGGTACATCGGGGGCGGTGTCACCGGGGGAGCAGCCATCTGCTGAGGAGGGGGAGGGGGCTGCGACGCCACCATCGATGCAGCCTGCTGCTGCATGGCCGACGGGTTTGTTCTGCCGAAGCCTCGTCGAAGCGCCGCTGCTGCGCTGCTGCCTGGGCCGGCACTTGGCTTGTTTTAGGTCAATTGCACTGCAATGCAAATCAATGCAAAAATATAAATGGCTGTGGCTCAGTGTACCCCACCCCCACCTCCACCCATCCCAACCCAACCCACCACCGCCTTTGCTGCCGCGCCCCCTGCTCTTCTGCTCCGGTTGTTGAGCCCGGCGAATGCGGCCCGGATGGGGCACACCTCCTTCACCTCCACTTGTCGGAGCAGCTCCGACCGGGTCACCCCCCCGCCCCCCATTTACAAAAGACTTGCAGCTTGAGGCTCTGAGGAGGGCCTTCTGCAGCCACGAACTGATCATGCGGGGAAATATATTTTGTAGCTTGCTGGGGCGGCCACCGATCGCCCGGTAGGCCAAATGCGGGCCAGGCCCGCAGCGGCCCTGTCCCTCAGGGAATCAGCGACACTGCCGATGTCTGGAGTGTGACTTCCTGATTGTTGGCAGCTGTGAACATGATGTGTCTTTGAACTTACCTATCATTCCCCCCCCTCACGTGAACCATACCTGCGTGTTGTGCACAGTGCGAGTTGTATCTGCCTGGGAACTGATCTCCCGGGTTCCAAATATCCTCGCTCCATACCTGATGAGAGCCGGCGAGAGGAGGACGGAGTGTGCAAGGCTCGAAACGACGATACAACTAGATTGCAAATACGTGGCGAAAAAGGTAACAACCATCGCACGTAGCAGGACAAACAAAGGTCCCCCCATTCCGTAGAACAATTACTACTTCATTCTACCAGGGAGTTCATCCAGTTTTTCCAGTTTTCCCCGTTCTTCCACTTCGTTACAGTCATGCCTGAGGCCACACTTCGATCACACCCGAACACCACCACCAGGCGACACATGCGGTCCTCACTGGACCGTTGTACCGATATCCCCCCCCCCCCACCTTTTCGCCCCTGGGCTTTACACCATCCCTCCTTCACCTGGTGACGAGGTGTCCCTTCTCCCGAACCGCATCCCCGTGACACCGTTTGTTCCCACCCGCTGCAGTCAGGTGCTGATAAGCCTATGAATGACGAACTGTTGGACCTCGGCGGAAGCAGCGATGATGAAGACGATGTTCTTCGGGCGACGATGCGGAACCTCCGGGAGAACCGCGCAAAGCGCGCGGGTTCAAAAAAGCTTCTCGCCCTCCAGGCTTCTGACTCAGGAAGCAAACGACTTTCTATAGACCGTGCGCTCTCCGTCGCTGCCATGCTTTCCCTGTTCCTCATGGTCTTAGAGAACTCTCTTGTCTGGTACATGGGCTCTACCTTAGTAATCTTCAACACCAGCGCAGGGATCCTGCGCGTTCCGACAGATGATTACCACCTCTGGGTATTCTACACAGTCTACGTCATCAAAGGGACCATTGCAGCACTTGCAATATTTGCAGTGGTGCTTCTCGCGCAGTACTACGCGCTTCTCCTGAAGGATAAGAGAACCGAGTGGTCACGGAACCTCCTCCGCAAGCACAATACGATTCAGGATATTGTGCATTGCCAGTCTCTGACAAAGGCAAAGCGGCAGAGCTACAGCATGCTGTACTCCTCTCTCAGCTTGAAGTTTGGAGCTGAAGTTGCAGTGCATATGTTGTACCCATACCCGTGGCTGTCGACGACTTCGCTAACCTTCTACCATTTCCTCCAGATCGGGATGTTCCTGCGTCTTTACCTGCTGTTTCGTCTGCTGCATACGAGCAGCGCCGCATTCAAGAAGCGTTTCCAGATCCGGAGATTTTACGAAGAGTTCAGACGTATGAACTGGCAGGTCAAATGGCAGCTGTCGCTAAAAATCTTGTTCTACGAACACTCGATTCGGATGGTCTTGATCTGTGTAGGGGTGACGTTGTTTATCGGGTCATTTGCTGTCTTCCTTTTGGAGCGGAAGAGCCCGAATCCGGACGGAGGGTACGACTTCGCCCAGCTGCAGGACTGTGTCTGGTTTACTTTTGTGACCTTCACCACCATCGGGTACGGTGACATGTTCCCACGCACTACCATGGGGAGAATGGCCACTGTTGTAATCGCAGTGTTTGGGCAGATCATACTGGCAGTGTTCGGGGGTGTTGTCACCAACAAGCTGGCACCCTCGAAACAGCAGCAGTTGATACAATCGTACCTCAAGACGGACACAGGAGAGCGCGGCTATACGGTATGCTAGCTTTTATTTCATCACTCCAATTGAGCCAGGAACTAGGCTCTTACACCCTCAAAACTGAGCAACAGAGCAAGTCCTTCAACGGAAGATCCGAATCATCAATCTTTTGCTTCGAGTAAGAGCTCATGAACTCGGCTATTGTACCTATAATTGTAACCTTACCTGCCGATGGCTACCAGTGTAGCCGGGTTGACGCTTTGTCGGGGCTTACCAATCGTCGACCCAGTAAAACTGGGTCGACGCTTTTTCATGGGGGTGGAAACCCAAAATCACCGGGTCGACGGCCGATGCTTGGCGACATGCCTGCCACCCAACCTCGCCCCCAAAAAAATGCACATATCTCGCCACCAAAAAAAATGCGAGGGCCCCGAAAGTCCCAATGTCAATATCATTTAGCAGCAAGCATGATTTTTCCGTGCCTGTTTTTTTGTTAGTTCGGCGTAGCCAACTGGGGAAACTTTCTGTGCCTTTAGCTGGATCGTGCGTCCCCACTCACACCACTTCATCAGACCGGGGAGTGGTGTACACAAAGAGTGGGGTCTGCGTTCCAACAAAACAACTTTCGGCAGTAATTGGTTTGTTGTCTCGTTTTGCTGTCACTTTACGATCCAGCGGGGGCACAGATAGTTTTTGCTGAATCTTGCAGCCACTTCCGCACCCCACCATCGGACGGAGCAGTGGGACAAAAAGTGGATGTCTCTGTAATCCAACAACACAAGCAGCGGACACAATTTACGATGAAACGGACACCACCACCACCACCACCCACAGGAAGCAGCAGCCCTCCTCATCCAGTCTGTTTGGCGTGCAGGGCGCGATTCGAGAAGGCGGCACCGAGAAAGGTCAGGGTTTCTCTCCTGGGTTGATTCAGTATCTGATTCGCGGGTTCAGCACAAGCAGAACAAGATATATGCCGCTGTGAAGCAGTTCAAATGGAAACGCTCGACGCTGGTACAGGCCCAGCTGCAGGCGGGGGATCCTGTTGTCGACCAGAAGCTCGACAAGCTGTCGCACGACGTCGACGAGCTCCGGCAAATGATGGTCGATGTGCTGAGCCGGCTCGACGGAAACCTCCCCACCCCCCAGGTCACCCCTACCGCCTCCAAGCCACGTGTCGTCAGCTCCGGTGTCGAATCCCTGCGCAAGCTCAGCAAGGGCAACCTCGGCAGCTCCCTCACACGCAAGTGGACCAACACCTCCGTGGCCCTCCCAGCCGACCTGGCAGGCACTGCATCCTCTGGCGGTGCTTCCGACGGGGACCTCCGACGCAGGCCATCTTTCGAAGGGGTGCTCGCGCAGGGCACTGCGGTGCCCAGCCCGCATCAGAGAGGCATGTCGCCGTACACCGGAGCACCGTTGCTCCCAGCCGCGAAGACAAGCATGCGGCCCCCGGAGAGGAAGGGGAGCAAGGTGTCTTTTGCGAAACCTAACGGGGGCCTGCTTCTGTCTCTGGGAACAAAGGGTGACGGGTTCGGCTCCCCGTCTTCCGTGGGGTTCGAAGGGGTGGGTGAGGCGGCAGGCGACAGCGGGGCTGCGCGTGCCGACAGCCAGCCGCATCCCTCTGAGCCCCGAAGCCCCCTCTCGCCGGTGGTGAGCACATACCGGGCACCGTCCGTCGAGGAGAGGGATCCGGCTCCCCCGCAGCCGCAGCCTCAGTCGCAGACGCAGCCACGTCTGCAGCCCCTTGTCACGTCTGCAACCTCGCTGCTCAGCAGCAGCCCTCTTCGGACTGGGTCGCCCCTTACCATGAAGGGTGGGTTGGGGGGTAGCCCAACCAACCCTTCCTCGCCAACAGTGCTGCTCTCGTCTCTCCAGGTAAACCCCCTTCAGAACTCGGGGGCGAGTGTTTGCATCAGGGAGTCTGATCTTTAACTCATCCCGCCCCGAGTCGGGTTGTGTTTTTGCTTGCCTTCGTGTTTTTTTTGTGTACCGGGGAAAGAGTGGGGGGGGGGGCGCACCGGCGCACAGTGTGTTTTTTTGTTGTGAGAGCAATACAAAACCCCTCATTCACAGCAACGCCCTTCACAGGGGCCACAACACACTTCCGCTTGTCCGCACAAACAGAACTCGGACTTTTTCTTGCTTTGGCGTCAGCGGGAGAGGGGGTGGGGGTGGGGGGGTTGAAGTTCTGTGGGGGATGTCTCACCACCCCCCCCCCCCATCGCACACACACACAAAATCATCTTGTCACAATGTAGGGCAGGTGCTGCACTAGATCTCGGACACCACCTGCGCAAAGAGTTAAGGAACGTCCGCTCTCTGTATACTATACTTTTTCTCGACACACACACACACCCTACTGGAGGCCAGTTCTGTGAGTTCATTGTCTTCGATTTCACTACCCCGCCCCTCCCCTGTTTGTAGCTCTGTACGATTCTCCAGACTTGGGTGATCCTGCGGCACAGCTTCTGCCCCCCCCGTGGTTCCAAAGACGAGAGGCACCTCTGTGTGGCCTGCCATCACGAGGGGTGGCCTTGCCATCCCCATCAGTCTGTTATCCAACGCCACGTCTGGATTGTGTGCAGTTTTGTTCATACGCCATGTCTCTTCTCCCAGCAACAATTCGCATTTTTTTTGATCTCAACCCCAACCTCGGGGGGATTTTTCTTGGCCTGTGCGGAATGGGGGGTGGGGGGTGGGGGTTGGGGGGTGCGTGGCGGCGTTGCATGAGGCTGCTGAGTACACGGAGATTCGCTTTCTTCTGCTGTACATCCGCTCATCCTCATCCCTTCCCCTCCCCTCTCCTCACTAACCGCCCCCCCCCCCCCCCCCACCCCATCCCCCCTCAAGGGGTATCACTGTGTGACCTCCATATGGTGCACAGCATTAATGAAAAAGAATCATCCGGATTGGCAACGGGTCTGTGTGGCAGAGTCTGTCGTTGCGCGTGCCAGGCCCGCTGAAGCAGCTAAATGTCACTGTGCTGGGGGGTGGGGGTGCACTCGCATGGCAACGTGCACGGCTGACCTGCCTCTCCAGTCCAGCAGGCAGCATCTGGTGCCAGACCCACCACGCGGGTGGGATGCGCGGGGGTGCTCGAGTTGGGAACCCCACCAGTTGCGTGCGGGTCTTGATGCCACCGAGGGCACACCGAGGAGCTGAACTTCCGGCTGCTCCCACCCCTCCCCTCTGTACCATCCCTGAACCTTGGAGCTCTGGCAACGCAGAGCTGTTCAGCCCCAGATGCTCAAACTGACCAGAATAGCAAATGATCTTGCGTGGTTATTCAAATGGGCTCCAGCCGCATCAACGTTGTGAGAATCATGGATATTGGGGGCCTCCGCTCTGTGCCACTGTGTGTCAAACTGTGTCACGTTGCAGCCAGTGTTGTGAGGCGGGTCACCATTCCTCACTTCTCTGCATTTCTGAGCGAAGACCCCCATTGGGATTTTGGGCCGGTTGGCGAGCGCCAAGCCGGCGTGCCGTGAACAACACACACGCCCCTCCTCGCCTCGCCCCCCGCCCCGTGTATCTGACTGAACTTATATCCCCTTCACCCTCGAATCCTCTCCCATATTGGAGTAACGAAAAGTGCGACAAAGAAATGCCCCTGAAAAGCTGAGCCGTGGGGTGGGGTGGGTGGGTTTTCCCAGAGCGATCCTTGTTTTCCCGAAGCAACAGGGGTCGGGGGGGGGGTGCGTGCATGCTGCTGTTCAAGTTTTGTTGGGAAGGCAACCAGTGCGGAGCCACAGGAGCTCCGTTTCTTCCATGGTTATTGGCACAGCTCCAGCTGCCTCCTTCTTCTACTTCACCCTACTACCCTCCCACGGTCAACAATCCCCCCCCCCCCCCCCCCGCCCCCCGTCAATCTTACATCTTGCTGGAGGCCCACAGAGACATAGATATCCCTGGCTTGAGGGTGTGTTGGGTGAACCCTTTCACTGCAGCTGAGGGGAGGGAGAGGGGTGCACCGTAAAACCAGTGGGGAATCGACGGGTGGTATTCCCGAAAGCAGTGTGGCGGGGGGGGGGGGGTAGGGACGGTCACAAGGGTGAGACAAAACCACTTTTTTCAGGTTCATGAAAAATCAACAAAAATCGTGTTTTCTTGATGAAAATCGTGCCCAAAACCTCCCGGAAACCGGTTCTGAGGCGGTTTGGCCATGTTTTGGCACCATTTGAGCACCGGAGAACAGTTGGAGAAACAGGTGACCACGGTTTGGTACCTGCCAGGCTTTTACAGGGTTGTGTTTTTTGTCGCCGTCGCTACAATTGACACGAGGCGTGATACTCAACAGTGCGTGCATCGTTCTCAAAGACTACATCAAAATCGGTGATATCCCTACGAAGCTGCTACCCAGTTGCTTCAGCTTCAGCAATTCTTCATGGTTCTGCACGGCCTGGCTGAAGGAGAGGCATGTTAGCAGTGTTTGGTGTCTGCTCTGCGAATATTCACGTTTGTGAAGCACTGTGAGTAGACCTCCGCTCTGCACTTGCGAGAGGTACACCACCACCTCGGGTCCGGAGCCAGTGGTGCTTGAATATGAGAACTCACACAGACCTGGAAGGTGCGGAGGGTTTTCTCCAGTTAGGGTCGTGTAGGGCAGCTCAACCAGCTTTGAATGTATGATTCAGTTTGTGGGTCGCACCACCGTTCCTTCAACTTGAGACTGGTTGCGATGATCAGGTATGCATGCTCATGGTCAATCATGATCCCTCAGGTGCAGGAAGGTCACAGCCGACGATGCCCCACCAGGGTTTGCAGGAACCTCCTGGAGGTGAGTGGGCTTTGCCTCGGTCGACCCGGGTTTGGGCAAAGGCCATGTCTGCACACTTCGCGAATCGGCTATCAGCCTCGCTTATTCCCGCCGCAGCCACCTGAAGGCCGGATGGTGATATTTGCCGTCTCATTTGCGCTGCGCTCTTCATCGGCGGCACTCTCTCTTCTCGTCTCACCTGCGTCGTCACTCAGAGGTCACACAGTACAAGAGATTGCCTCTTCAAGGGGTACTGATATACTCTGCGTTTTGACGCGTGTAGTATGCACCACTCCCTGTCCACCCTCTTCCCCTCCCCGAAAGTTCACTCATCAAACCGGGACTCCGAAGTGGCCGGAAAATCATGATGTCAGTCATGATGTGCACTTCTTCCGAATATAGGGGTTCTTGAGGGCTTGTATCCGGCGCTTGCAGGGACATCGTGTATCAGTCCATGCGAGCATGCTTGTGAGGTACTTTTCGATAGCACTGTCCTACACATCACTCGTTCGTGATGCGCGGGTGCATTTTTGGCGCTGTTTTGCGGTAATTTGTGCGATGATTGCCCGCGTTTCGTGTGAAGTGTGGTTACAAAACAGCGAGGTACCGAACCGTGGTCACCATTTTTAGAACCCTCAAATACACCCCCACAGAGGCACCAAAGGGTTCGAAACAGGGCAGAACACCATTTCCGGAGCGGTATGGGCACTATTTTCTGGTTTTTCACCCATATGGGCGACATAGCGCAGAAGTTGGAATTTTTGGGTTTGTCACCGCTTTTCGGGGGCTTGTGACCGTCCCTAGGGGGGGGGGGGGCTTGCTCTGGGCCCTGAAGGGCTGGGTTTGCCGACCTTACTCCTTTGGGACCAAACTATTTATTTTTCGCTCTGCTGAGGTACGGTACAGTGTAGGCCCAAGCAGCCGGGCGTATCACCCCATCATCACCCCTGCCGGTTCACACGCCCCTCAGCAACGCGTCCGTTGCTGAGTGTCATCGCATCTCAGATTCGTTCGGTTCTTCGGATGTGGTTTTATGTGCAGGTCATATCGGGTCATATTTATCTGTCTACGTCGCAATCCAAATGCCCAGGGGCAAGGGGGGTCCAGCTGTGATTATGATTTATGTGCCGTCTTCGCACAGCGCCCCCATATCACTGGATCTCTGACACAACCTGCATAACGAGTGAAGGGGTATCACCCTTGTGTGATTCCTTCTACTTCGATTCCAATTATTGGCAACAAGCGACCTCGTACACCTCGAGGTGAGCTCCAGTGCTGCCTTCGGGTGGTCCTCTTGCATTCCGACGGACAATACAGTAGGCACCCTGGAGCATCCCTGCAGAGTCGAATGTGTTTGCCTATGGATGGACAGGGCTCTTCCAAGCCCACACCATTGCCCTACCTTACCCTCTCACATTATGTGGCAAGCCCACAAACCCGGGAGACCTTGGGGTTAGCGGGTTTGCCCTACGTTTCCTATCCGAGAATCATCTGATCCCCAACTGTGTGGTTCTTGAAGCTCTGCAGGCATGTTGTTTGCACGCAGGCCCACCAGCAGGCCATGTATATATGGGTCGGTGCGAAAACCCCCCCCCCCTAAATACCATAACGATTTTTGGGAAATTTTCAAGCTGTCTCCCGGTCAGCCATGACCCACCCGGTGGGAAACTGATTTTTAGGTGCCGGGAACCACCCTGGTGCCCACTCTGGGGCACCAGAAACGCCTCAGAATGGCCCAGATTGGCCAAAATAGGGTCTCCCAGGCCCCAGGGCCCAAATAGGGGGGAAATGGGTGAAAAAGTCGATTTTCCCTGTTTCTTCCAGCTCCTGGTGGGGATATCGGCCCAGCACCAGCTGTTATGGGCCCACAGTAGCCCTGTGGGGTCACCTGAGAGGTTTAGCGGGGCTCTGGGCGGTCTGTCTGTGGGAGAAAACGCAAAAAAACGACATTTGTTCGTGTGAGAGGCACTAATAGGGCGAAATGGGTGAAAAAGTCGAACATTTCAGCTTCTTCCAGCTCCTGGTCGAGATATCGGCCCAGCACCAGCTTTGATGGGCCCACAGTATCCCTGTGGGGTCACCTGAGGGGTTTGCGATGACCCTGCAACCTGACAGTGCAGCAGTAAAAGGGGCTTGCATTCGCCTGTGGGCCAATTGGGGGCCTGGCACCTGAAAAGTGTCGTTTTTATAGGTGTCGGCACACAGCCAGGTTGCCTAGAGCCCCCCTCAACCCATGAGTGGCCCTACAGGACTGCTGTGGGCCCACCCCAGGGTGGTGCTGGGCCGATGTCGCTACCAGTCTGGGAGAAGTCAGAAAAACTACCGGTTACTACCCATTTCCCCCCTATTTGTGCACTGGTCCCTCGTAAATGGGGGCTGCAGTTTTTTGCATTTTCTCCCACAGACAGACCGCCCACAGCCCCGCTGAACCCCTCAGGTGACCCCACAGAGATACTGTGGGCCCATAACAGCTGGTGCTGGGCCGATATCTCGACCAGTAGCTGGAAGAAACGGGGGAAATCGACTTTTTCACCCATTTCGCCCCTATTCGGGCCCTGGGGCCTGGGAGACCCTATTTTGGCCAATCTGGGCCATTCTGAGGCGTTTCTGGTGCCCCAGAGTGGGTGCCAGGGTGATTCCCGACACCAAAAAATCAGTTTCCCACCGGGTGGGTCATGGCTGACCGGGAGACAGCTTGAAAATTTCCCAAAAATCGTTATGGTATTTAGGGGGGGGGGGGTTTCCGCATCCACCCATATATTATCCCCTCCAGTCGGGACCAGGTGCAGAGTCGGGAGAATGGGGGAGCGAGGGGGTGTGTGGGGGTGGCTGGGATAGGGGCGCGGCAGTGGGGGTTATTGCGCGTCACACCCCACCCCTTCCCTTTCCCCCGATGTCCCTCTCCTCTCCCCCTCTCCCCCTCTTCCCCCCCTTGTCTGTTTTGTGTGTCTCTTTCTCTGTCGTGGGCCTTTCTCTGCCAAAGTTGCCGCACACACATCCCCACCCTGCCCCCCGGCATTCTTTCAGCCCAACACAATGCGGTAGAAAGCGTGTCCCTCGCCTGTCAAGCGATGTCACGCATATCCGGGCACTCTCTCTCTCACCGGGGTTTATCTCGGGCACGACTTGCGAGGGCGAAGGGGGGAGGGGGTGTCGGGTCGGATCCTTACCCTGGCGATATCACAACAGCAAGCAACAATCACGCCAGGATCGCATTGAATGAAGCTTCTCTTGGCATCGTTCACCTCCTCGTTGGGTGGAGAGAGATGGAGGTCCTTTTCACGCACACGGCGTTCACACAGAAATTGTGAGTCAGTTCTGCTCCAGCAGGTCCCGATGGACTGCGTTGCTGCTTACCGTCACCCGAACAGGTTTGATTGAGCCGGTGGAAGGGTCACCGCATCAGTCGAAGTCACAGTAGTAGAGAGAATCATAAGAACTGAATGATTGCTTCTTGCTCTACCAAGCCTGCGTTAATGCGAAGAAGAGAGTCGGTGGGAATATGCGGGTGTGTGCTCTGAAGCAGAAACAGCAGGATAGCACGGTCGTGGGCTGCAACGCCATCCGCCTGTGTGCCCGAAGGGACTCAATCCCCGGATAGCACAGACCAACCGGAGGAAATTTTCTGTGCCTTTCGCCGGGCCTTGCACCCCATTCCCACCTGACACCTCTTCATCAGAGGGGGTGGTGTGCGACGGGGAGGGAGGAGGGTCCCACGATTCCGGAAAAAATGCAGAATCGCGGGCTCCCCACTCCACCCCACGCACGGACACCACCTCCCCCCCTGAGGTTTCAGGGGAGAACGGATGATAAAGCGTTATGGTTTGCGTTACCCCAACCCCCTCCATCCTTCTCTCTTTCTTTGTTCAGCATTGCACATTTTTGGAAAGCGTCACGTCGATTATATACGCTCCACTCACGACGCCGGACCTCCAGGAGGAATGTAAGCTGTGACAGATCGAATCGACACGGGAAGCCAGCCTTCAGGAAAAAAAAAGTCAAAATGCGCAGAACATAGTCAGGACTGATGTGCAACCCCTCCCCTTTCGGGTCGTCGCTGTAGGTTGCAGCGCGGGCTGTCGATTCCTTTTTCACCCCAACGCCAGCTCAACGTCAGCTGGAGGTCCCACGCCAACTTCTGGCCCCAACCTGCTCTTTGGGTGAAGGGTGCTCGCCTGTGCTTGACAATCTCTGCGTCACCCCCACCTCTTTCCCTCATCCTTTGAGCTAGTCCGGTGTCCACTTCGAGGCAGCGTCACGGAGCTGCCTTGTCATGGGTGCCGTGACTATGTTTTATGTCAGAATATGTCACACAACTAGATGCCGAGTGCTGGCATGGCGCTGGGAAATATATTTGCATAGCCAACGGCGGATCCAACACCGCGGGTATTACTGAACAGTGGCATGCCGCTATTTTTCTCTGTGCGCGGCCACCTTGTTGGGAAAGGTAGAAAAATGAAGCCGACAGACAGTTACAGACAAGCCAGAATATACCTCACCAGAAGAAAGAGACATGTAGCCCGCGGGGGAAACGATCTGCGGTGCCACTGGGCCCACATCCCAGTTCTCATGGCTTCTGGGTGCCAGCAGCGGGAGCCATAAATATCATCCAAGAGCGGCACGACGAGCCCACACCCCTCGCCCCCCTCACGGGTTCCGAAACAGGACCTCGTCTATGAGCCCCCTGTTGATCAGGAGCACAGTTGCATGCAGTAGTTGTCACTGCTTTGTTGCCAGTTCATCATCCAGCGGGGTCACTGACAGGGTTTCCTTCAACGGAAACGTTCAACGGGTCGTCACGGGTGCTTCCCCTATACAGAGTCTGCTGATTGCCCCCAACTCGTCACCTTGACCTCACTGCCCATACTGCCTCGGTGTCACCACCCTCCCACCTGACGCCAGGTCTGTGGCCGCACTGCATGTCGGAGGTCCTTGGGAGTGATCTTGAGCGCAAGGCACATGTCTGGTCTGTCAGGGAGGATGTGCGGCGACGCGAGCTCGAGTTTAACTTCAGCGCAGGGCCGACGCGCATGGTTTCCAACCCCCACCTGAAGCTGCTGAAAGTGAAGGGTCGCATGATCCTGCCCGTCGACAGCGAGGGAGGCGGTGTGAAGGGCGTGCCCCTGCAGGAACTAGAGGAGCGCAAACTGCGTGAGTGGTGGCAGAAGTACGAGGAGTTGGGGTGCGGCATCGAGCCTGATGCTGCATCCTCCAATGTGAGCCTGGCCCGCACAGGGGAGGGGCACTTCGGTTCGCGCCCAGCATCAGCATCCGTCTCAGCGGCAGGCACAGGCACCCCTCTCCGCCCCACCACTGCATTCCCGGGGGGCAAACCCCGGGTGTGCACACCCTCCGTGTACGACTTGCAGAGGAAGTTCGCCCTGCAAGAGAAGGGGTCTCGCAGGGGGAAGTCACACAGCACAGGGAGTGTGCTGCCCTCCTCTTCATCGACAAGTGTCAAGACGCGCCGGAGTGCATTAGAAGTATCGGCGGCAGTGCCAGCGCTAGCGCCTCCTGCTGCGATTGTCCCGTCTCCGTCGGAGATTACCCGCCTGAGCAGCACAGTGATGCGGTCCCGTCTGCAGCAGCTCGAGCACTCCCTAACATCCGAGCGACAAGAGCGAGAGAAAGTTTCTGCGGAGCTGCGCTCGACAAAGAACAATATCGAGATTATCAACAGAGTGCTCTTGAAGTATGTCTGGAAGTCCGGTTGGAATTTGGCGGGATACGGCCCTGTATTCCTGCGGTGTCATGGCGGCCTTGTATTGGTTTTCAGCAACACTCGATGTGCCGTGAGAGGGTGTGCATTTCGTGGAGGAGGTGGATTACAATTGCCTTTTTGTGAGTTGTTTCCGGGGGGGGGGGGGGGGGAGGGGAGGGGGGGCCGATTCTCATGTTTCTAATGTCCCCAGCAATCCGGATTGTTGTCTCATTGCAGTCTCACCCCACACCATCCACAGTGCCAAGCAGAAGCGCTACGTCCTGTGATTCTCCTGCATCATTGGCCTGTTTTCACAGTGTCGCGCAGCTGCACTTCCGTGCATGCAACGTACGCCAGCCGATGCAAGTAGAGTGCACCAGCCACCGCAACGCCGATCTATTCGGCAAGCCTGGCGCTGGGTTTGCAAGTCACTGACCCAACGGGAATGTCTTGCCAGTGTGCCAGTCTGCCGAGACACATTTGGTGACTGAACGATTCTCTTTTTGCACAGTACTCCCATGCTCGTCCGACTGCCCGTCGTGCCATACCACAGCCATCCACCCACCGGCAGACATGGAGCGGCGCGTGTCGCAGGGGAGTCTCGGAATGTACAGCGGGAGCATCAATCCCGTGTACCCAGAGAGTGACGGCATGCGGCTGCAGCAGGAGCTGCTTGCAGAGCGGCAGCTGTCCGACTCGAGGCTGCAGGACATCCGCAACCTCCAGGCACAGCTGAACGACCACAAGATGCGCCCCTATGGGCAGACCAGTGTGACGGAAGACGAGCTGCGCCGTGTCATCCTCGACGAGCGGCGGCGTGCGGATAATGAACACAGCGTTGCGGAGGAGCGATTGTGCGACATCCGCCGCCTGCAGTCGCAGCTGAACGAGGTTCGCCTGCGCAGCCCCCAGTCGGAGAACCTTGCCGTTGCGCTGTCCCAATCGGAGGCGAAGGCCCAGAGCCACGCACAGCGCGAAGCTGCAATCGCAGCCGAGCTGCGGCGCGAGCAGCAGAAGAGTGATGCGCACGAGAATCACCTCCGTGACAGAGACGAGCGCATCCGTGCCGTGCAGCAGGAGCTGGTCGATCTGAAGGATCAATACGTCGTGGAGCTCAACCGCCACCAGCAGGAGCTGGAGTCCTGGCAGCACGAGCGTGCAGCATTCTGCGAGACGGAGGAGACCCTTGCCCAGCAGATCCGAGTGAAGGAGGAGACGGCGCGCCAGGAGGTGCTGGGGCAGGTTGCGCAGGGGCGTGAGCGTGAGGTTCGCCTCCGGAACCAAGCGGACAAGGAGTGGACGGTGGCTGAGGACCGGCTCGGCGAGATCCGCGATCTGCAGCGCCAGGTGACGTCGATGCATGCAAAGCTCACTGCAGCGCATAACCAGCATGCGGAGGAGAAGTCTCAGTTGACGACACAGCGCGCCGCAGAGGTGCGCACCCTCAAGCAGGAGGGGGCGCAGCAGGCAGAAGTACTCAAGCAGCGCTTGGAGCAGGAGCGCGAAGAGTCGCGGCAGCGCCAGCAGCAGCTGCAGACATATGAGCGTATGATCCACGAGCTGAACGAACGCCTTGCCCAGCAGCCCGACGGCGAGGAACAGCGCAACCGCGAGCTGCAGAAGCAGTTGGATGCCACGCTGGCAGCCTATCGCACCGATGCAGAGGAGGCTTCACGCAGGCACAAGGCAGAGCTTCGTGACATGGAGAAGAAGGTGCTGGCCGAGCGGGCGCAGTCAGAGGACCATGAGGAGCAGATGAAGCAGGCGCAGCGTGCCGCAGCGGAGGACCGTGCCAAGCACAAGCTTGAGGTGCAGGCGATGCAGGAACAGCTTGAGGCAGCAGGGCAGCGCCAGAACCAGGTCACAGAGAAGCATAAGGACACCCAATCGCAGCGGGAAGATGTCCTGCGTGCGCAGATCGATATGGAGAAGCAGACTGCAGCAGACAGGCTCAAAGAGCTGCGTGCTGTTCAGACACAGTATGCTGCCCTGGGGATTGCAACCGCTAGTTGGTGTTTGCCGGAGGTGATTTTGACGTGTGTGAACGCTTACTATTCTGAGTTTCTACAGAAGTGTTACTTTCGAGGAGGCTTCGCTCTAAGGTTAAGGGTATTTGAGAAACCAAACACGTTGGGCACAGTCCGGCAGAGAACGAAGGCACTCAACAGTTGAGTGCCTTCTTGGGTACGGATTAGGCCAATCATATGTGTCACTCTCAGCAGAGACACAATGTGTGCTTCTTTAGACCTGCGGCCTTCCTCTGCCTTGCCCGACACTGCTATGCCCACTGCAGGATGAAAGACATGCATGCAGAGCACATGAAAGAACTGGCCGAACAGCACAAGTCTCGTGAGAAGATGGTATGTCGCATGCCTGGCGATGGACAGGCTCACTTGGTATCGGATCTCTTGTCTTCCCTGCCTGTGCAGGCTTGTGATGTTGTGGGCTCACTCACGAATCACAACAGGGGGGGCACCCTGCGGCAACTATTGGGGGGTTTCACCTACTTTCACCTGATTTGGCCTGTATTTACGGCGTTGGGCAGAGGTTGCGGCGGCGGTTTGGCCAGAACCCAGGGATTGACCAAATCAGGTGGCTTTCCTGAGGAATGAGGCCTTATGAGATTATCTTTGCTGTGCCCCGAGCACAGCACTGCATCTCGCAAAAGGATCCTGCAGGGCTGATCCCAGGTTGTCCAACCGGGCCAGCCCCCTACGTAGCAGGAGTTAGGCGAAGACATGACAGCCCCCACCACCACCCCACACACAGGCCCTCGAAACCCGCAGCCGGGAAGAGGAGTCTCGCCGCAAGGCTGACGAGCTCATCGAGGCCAAGCAGTCCGAGTTTGCCGAGCGCGAGCGGCAGCTGCTCGCGGCGAAGGAGGACGCCGTCAACACTGCACTGCGGCAGGCCTGTGAGAAGGAGGAAGAGTTGCGCCGTGACTACGAGGCACGGGCCAAGGTGCAGCAGCAGCGCGCAAAAGACGAGCTTGCCTACCGCGAACAGGAGGAGCAACGCCGTGTCACGGAGACGCAGCGCACCCACAAGGCACAGCTGGAGACGGTCCGCATCCGCGAGCGCAAGGCTGTGGAGGACGCAGAGACTGCCACCGACAATGCACAGCGCTCACAGCGCGAGGCAGAGTCGCTGCGGCACGACATGCAGCAGCAGCGCATCGACCTTACACGTGACCACGAGGAGGACGTGCGCAAGCTGAAGCTCACCATCCGCGAGCAGCAGGAGCACGGGGAGGGGCAGCGCAAGGAGCAGGTCCGCCTCAGGCGCGAGCTGGACTCCCTGAAGGCACAGCTGCAGGCGGCTGAGGCAATGCGGGACGAGGCGACGCATCAGCTGGCCGCCCTGGAGGGTGAGGTGGCACGGCACATCGAGATCATCACTGTGCAGAAGGAGGAGCTGGTGGGTGTCCGCAATGAGAACGGCATCCGCGTGTCGCAGTGCACCGAGATGCAGACACGCCTCGACGCGCTGCAGCGTGAGGTGGCGAATCACCAGGAGATGCTGGAGGACACCCGCCCCGAGCTTGCAAAACTGGCTGCGGATAACTGCCGCCTGCAGTCGGAGAATGCTGCACTGCAGGAGAGAGAACATCGCCTGAGGGCCTGGGCGCAGCACGTCGCGCCACGCGCAAACCTGGGGTGAAGTTGATGTGGAGAGATCTTTGTTGTCAAAAACGTCGTTAAAACCTTCAGCACATCCAAAGGGGGAGGCTCGCCGTCGTCGGAGAGGGGGGGGGGGGAGGGGAGGGGTGGGATGGGGTGGGGTGGTGGCGGTGGCGAGGTGCAGCTCACCCACACTGCACCTTTCCCACACCCAGGGCCCAGTCATTTCTCCCCATCTCTCCCCAATCGTCCCCCCCTTACTACCACCACCACCAACCCCTCGAACTAAAGCAGAACCCGCTTTTCTTCTGTGTGGGAATGTATTTGTTCACATTTCGTCCCCGTGTACTCTCTTCTCTTCTCTTTATTTTTACCCTTTTTTTCTATTCTATCCCTTGTGCTTTGTGCTGCCTTGTCGCACCACTGGCAGCCCCCCCCCCTCTTCCCACCTCCTCTTCCCCCCACCCCGCCCCGCCCCCTTCCCCACCCCCCCTCCGCCACCCTTCCGGTTTGCCGGAGGGTGCGTGGTGTATGGCCCCATGGGACCTGCGGAGACCCATTCATGCAACTCATTCTTTCGAGATGCCTGGTATAAATCCAGGCCTACACCAGATTGTACTGCTGTCGACTAGACACTTAGACATGTTCGGCACGAGACGTTAGGAAGGACATATTCCGGACCCCCCTCCCTCCCTCGCACCGCCCCGACCCCTGCGCCACATCCAGTTGATTTGCATAGCGAAGTGAAGAGGAAGTGGGAGGTCAGCTCTGTGCCCGACGTCTCCACTTTCCTTCTTCACAGCTATCCCTCCAGCAGCATGACGCTGAGGTGTGATTCTGCGGGGTTGTTCGTCCGATTTGTCGGTTTACTGATGCTGTGATATCCTGCCGTTGGTTTGACCCGGGCCAAACCTAAGCCAACCTCCCCTCGCCAGGGAAAGTCGGCCCTGTGCCGTACCCTTCACTGACTTGCCCCCTCTTCTATCAGGGTGTTACACAAAAGAGCCGGAACCGGCTCCCTGTGGGTGTCACATAATGCAGGATGACCCGGATTTCCAGTTTATGAAGGACTCTGGGGTGGCCAATGTGGTGGAGCAGATTCTGGTATGTGCGCGTGTCTGAATAGGCTTTGGTGGTTTCTTCACAATGGGTAAGAACCTTGTCGCGGTGAAGATTCAAGAAAATCAGGCTCAGGGTTACAAAACAGAATCTACTGCCCAAACAAACTTATTTGTCACAGCGAAAGAGACAGTGGGAGCGTACCGGCGGGCAGAAAAAACACGCAGAGAGCAACGCACAACCACTTCTTCGCACCGCTCGTGCGCACAAACAAAACCTGAATCCTTCATTCCCATGTTGCGATGTCTCTACGCACAGACACACCGACCTTCAGTAGGCAAACCACGTGCAGTTTGCTCCTGGCTTGCCGCCCAAACAACGCTTTATCTTCTGTTTGTTTTGAAGTCTGTCATGCTGTCCGTCTGTCATCGACCCCACCCCCCTACAGAGACGGGTCACCAAAGACAAGCCTGCTGACCTCTACTCGCATGTGAGCGAGGTGGCCTACGGAGTGAAGGTCGGGGAGCAGGTGCAGAAGGTGAAGGGGACATGGCCTTCCAATGTCGCTTCAATCAGCGATGCAGACGTGCAGCAGCTGGGCACCCTCGACTTCTTCGTTTTTGACTACTCTGAGGACCAGCTGCTGCTGTGCCTCGAGGCGATCTACGACGGGATGGTCGGGCCGCACCTGGAAGGCCTCTCAAAGGATGCCCTGCGCACCTTCCTCCTCGTCATCCGGGCCAACTACAACCCGGATGTCCCCTTCCACAACTTCTTCCACGCGTTTGCCGTGACGCAACACTGCTTCGCACTCATGAACCTCACGGGTGCCGCAAAGCACTTCGAACCTGTCGAGCTCCTTGCACTCTACCTCTCCTGCGTCGGACACGATGTGGGACACCCCGGGCTGAGCAACACCTACCAGAAGAACGCACTGACCCCACTGGCCATGCGGTATAACGACGTGTCGGTGCTGGAGAACTTCCACTGCGCACTCACATGTGAGATCCTGAACCACCCGGAATGCAACATCCTGGTGACGCGGGGGGAGCTGAAGCGGAAGCTCCGTGAGCTGGTTGTGCCGCTCATCCTCACGACAGACGTGTCGATGCACAAGCGGTGGGTGACGGAGCTGCAGGAGCTGACGACCGCCTCTGCGATCAACTGGGCGGATTCCGAGCACCGCCTGTCTGTGCTGCGCAACTTCATGATGATGTCTGACCTTAACAACGAGGCGCGTTCCTTCCGCTTCTCGCGTGCCTGGGGCCCACGCGTGCAGGAAGAGTTTTACCGCCAGGGCGACCTCGAGAAGCAGAAAGGCCTGCCTGTCCTGCCCATGATGGAGCGCACGGCGCGTGTGGAGAAGGAGCAGCCGGGGTTCATCCGCTACCTCTGCCTCCACCTGTATGAGACGAACGCGGTCATCTTCCCGGATCTGAAGATCTGCGTTGACAACCTGCATAGAAATGCCGAGTCATGGCAATCGCAGTAGAATTAGTAGGGGTGGGGCGCGAGCTGCTTGAATTGCCACATATCTCAGATATGTTCATGGGGCACAGTTGCGGGGCTTTGACTGAGGCCCGCTCAGTAAGGTCGAAGGAGATGCCACTGCCCAATGTAGAGACGGATTTGTTATGATAGTTCCTCCCCCCCCCCCCCCCCCGCACCCATGTCTTTTCACGACCCTGCGGGGCACCGCAGGTAGGGGTTGCCCTCCTCCTGTGCTGCCCCACCACCTCTCCTCTCACCTCCTCACTGTCACCCGGACCCGTGGTATTCACGCAATTTGCGGTACTTTTCTCATTCCCGGCGCCCAGCAAATGGGTGCCGGTTCAATCCACCTCTGAGCTGAGCAGATGAAGTCAGTCGCACCTCTTCTTGCCGTCGGGTAGGGGGGTCACAAACATAGAATTGTGGGGTAGAGAGGAGAGAGGGAGAGGGGGTGCTTGTGTGCTGTGCGGGGGTGGGGCGGAGAGGAGAGCGGTGAGATGAGAGGGTTCGTCTTGCAAATTGTGTCTACCCACGTGCTTCAGTTCGATCGCCCTCTCCGCTCTGGTACTCCTCCCTTGCCTGCAAATCACTCACGCAGTGACTCTGCCTCGGTTGCGCGACAGCTTGTAACACATAACACTCTCTCCTCTGCCCGTCGTGATAACACCCGAGGCAGTTCTTAGTGAAGACCCGATGCCCCCAGTTCGATGGGTGATGACGAACGAAGTGGAGCTAAGTCACAAAGTAACGAAGGAATATGTACGACTGAAGCTTTTGAGAATGGCGGCAGCCCATCGACAGAGCGGCGCCAAGAGGACGAGACGTGGAGCTCTGTCCAGGGTCTTGGGTGGGAGGGAGGGGGTGTGTGTGCCACCGCCTGTACCACAGGGTTGTGTGGAGGCCACCATAGGAGTGGCGATCGTCTAGCTTCTGCGGGTGACAGCAGAATCTGGGCAGAGGCATGTCCCACACAGGGTATCCATGCAAAGTGGAGTGTTGCAATTCTGTGCGAAGTGGCAAGGAGTTGGGAAAGAAGGATGAACTGGCCACTTCACTATCCCTGCGTGGCCTGTGCAACAGGTGTGGCTTGAGAATATCTTGACGCAAAGTCACGACGCAACCACGCGGAGTGTATTTTGAGGATTCGCACCTGAATGCGCTTCACGCCGCAGCGATACCTCCCCAGCACAACAGCAATCTCAACGAACACGAGTTCAGGTTGGCCTTCACAGTTGCTGGGGGTGAGGTGAGGGCCAACAAGAGGCGAGGTGGTTTCAACAGCACACGCAGCCTGATTCCTCGGCAGAGGCCAACACACCACGGAGCTTCGCAATTAACACCTGCCGCTGCTCCCTGTGCAGCGGGAGGAGTTGGAGCGGTGCGAGATGATTCCGCAACTCGGAACACGACGACACCGAACACGACATCACCACACCACCACCCCGCAACACACCAACCGCACACAGGATACAAAAATCAACAAAATGCGTACCGCAGCCCTTCTTGTGTGCGCGCTGATGGCGGCGCAGGCGCACGGGTACAGCGAGGAGTACGTGCGTGCGAACTCGAAGCTGCTGTGGCGTGCCTTCAAGAACGACCACGGGAAGCGGTACACCAGCCAGGCGGAGGAGCAGCACCGCTACGCGGTGTTCACGGCGAACATGCTGAAGGCGGCGCGCTTCGAGCAGGAGCAGACGCAGGGGGCGATGTTCGGGGTGAACGCCTTCTCCGACCTGTCTGCGGACGAGTTCAAGTCGTACCACAACATGCAGGTCCCCAAGAAGGCGAGCCCGCCCCCGATGTTCACGGAGGAGCAGGTGAAGGGCGTCCAGGCGTCTGTCGACTGGCGTAGCAACGGAGCCGTCACACATGTCAAGAATCAGGGCATGTGCGGGAGCTGCTGGGCATTCAGGTTTGTCTTTTTCCATCTTTCTGTGTTTGTGTTTAGCTTCTTGTTGGTTGTGTCTTCGCATCGGACATACTTCAGTACCGCGTGTTCCACATTTCCCATCAATGCCAATCACACACTGCATGCAAGCGTCCGTAAACAAACACACATTAATCACCACAACTGCATTTGACAGTCTTGTTCGTTGCATATCACACCTAGCTGTGTTGGGATTCTGTTTCCACAACAGACCACCACATGACACCTCATCACCACATCACCCCACCCACACACACAGCACGACCGGCGGTATCGAGGGGCAGTGGGCACTTGCCGGGAACACGCTGGCGTCTGTGTCTGAGCAGGAGCTGGTGTCGTGCGACAAGGTGGACGCCGGGTGCCAGGGCGGTCTGATGGACAACGCGTTCAAGTGGCTGCTGAGCGAGCACAACGGGGCCATCGTGACGGAGGAGGCGTACCCCTACAAGTCGTCGCTGGGGATCCGCCACACGTGCGAGTCTGTGACGGGGATGACGGTGGGCTCCACCATCAAGAGCTACAAGGACATCACCCACACGGAGGAGCAGATGAAGGCGTTCGTGTCGACGAGCGGCCCCCTGTCGATCGCTGTGGACGCGACGAAGTGGCAGACGTACAAGAGCGGGATCCTGTCGAACTGCTGCTCCGGCAAGTGCACGCTGGACCACGGTGTCCTGATTGTCGGCTACGGCGACAACTACTTGATCATCAAGAACTCGTGGGGCTCCAGCTGGGGTGAGTCTGGGTACATCCGTGTTGCCTACGGCAACAACGAGTGCGCCCTGAACGAGTCCCCCTCCACGTCTGTGGTTTGAATGCCACAAGCGGAGGAAAAGAAGATGATGGAGAAGAACATGTTGGCAGCAGCAAAAGAACATCTGAGCATCTGATCATCTGAGCACCAGAGCATATACGGGCTGTGGGCTGTGCTCTGTGTGTGCTCGCTTGCTGAGGCTCAGCTTCCATTAGCTTCGACACACAGCACAAGGCTGTGTGTCTGTTTGTTTCAAATACCATTCTATTTGCCCTTTCCCCGCCTGCTGCTATCTGTGGGCATGTGCATCGCATGTGTGTGCGTGTGCCTGCGTTGCACGGCGGGTGGTGTTGGCGTTCGGCCGTTGTGGCCGCGCCCTTTCTTCGTGTGTTATTCCAGCAAAGCGGACACGGGTTTGCGGTGTCGTTTCCCTGCGTGTGGCATGCCGATGTGCAGAGGTGAGTCGAGGCGAGTTGCTGTGCGTGCACTGCCAACCCTTTTGGCGTGCCTCCTGCACCTCCCTCTCGTGTAGCACTCACCTCCAGACCAGCAGTGCTCCCTCCCCCTCCCCTCCCTGCACCCTTCCCTGACACCATGCACCCCATCACGCAGTTTTGCTGATTTCCAAACGGAGGTTGCATCCGCCCCAGCGTGCCACCGTACCCACCACACCGCCACCTTACAGCCCCGAGTAGACATCCCGTGTACATCCCAGCGACAAACATGAAGATGCACACTGTTGTGATCGCCGCCCTGCTGGTTGCAGGTGCGCAGGCACAGGACGCCTGCTGCATGGCGATGCCGGCCTGCCCTGCCGCGAGCAAGCAGGACTCTACCTGCACTGACGAGGAGATCGCATCTGGGAAGTGCGTGACGGCCTCGATGTGCTGCAAGACGATCAAGTGCCGCATTGAGTCCCCCATCTGCTGCCTGGCGATGCCGACGTGCCCTGCCGACACTACGCTGGACACGACCTGCACGGCGGCTGAGGTTGAGTCGGGTGCGTGTGTCGAGGCGAGCAGGTGCTGCAAGACGCAGACGTGCCGCAAGAACGTCCCGGCCCCTGTGATCCCGAACCCGATCTGCTGCATGGCGATGCCGGCCTGCCCTGCCGGTGCGAAGCAGGACTCTACCTGCACTGACGAGGAGATCGCATCTGGGAAGTGCGTGACCGCTTCCATGTGCTGCAAGACGCTCAAGTGCCGTATTGAGTCCCCCATCTGCTGCCTGGCCATGCCGACGTGCCCTGCCGACACCACGCTGGACTCGACATGCACGGCGGCTGAGGTTGCGTCTGGCGCCTGTGTTGAGGCGAGCAGGTGCTGCAAGACGCAGACGTGCCGGAAGAATGTCCCGGCCCCTGTGATCCCGAACCCGATCTGCTGCATGGCGATGCCGGCCTGCCCTGCCGGTGCGAAGCAGGACTCCACCTGCACTGATGAGGAGGTTGCATCTGGGAAGTGCGTGACGGCCTCGATGTGCTGCAAGACAATCAAGTGCCGCAAGGAGTCCCCCATCTGCTGCCTGGCCATGCCGACGTGCCCTGCCGACACCACGCTGGACACGACCTGCACGGCGGCTGAGGTTGCGTCTGGTGCGTGTGTCGAGGCGAGCAGGTGCTGCACGACGCAGACGTGCCGCAAGAACATCCCGGCGCCCCCGACCCCGATCTGCTGCATGGCGATGCCGTCGTGCCCGTCTGGCTTCGTTCCGACCGACAAGTCGCAGTGCTCCCCGCTGATGTGGCACTTCGGGATCTGCAAGGAGGCGTCGAGGTGCTGCAAGACGCTGACGTGCGTCTCGTCGCTTTGGTGAAGCGCGTCAGCCCACCTGTGGCGGTGACATCCACATTTGATGGGTTGTGTCGTGTCTGCCGCCCTTCATTTCTCTTCCCCCCTTCCGGTCCGCTACCCCCACACTTTTCCCGCGGACGCGCCCTGGCCTCAGCCCCCCTGCAGCACGCCCCCGTTCGGGGGTCGCTGCAGGCGCGAGAGAGGCTTGTGTGTCCTGTGTGTCCCCGCTTTTGACCCTTCTCCGTATTCGTTCGTGTTTTTCTATGCGGGCAGCCGCTGTTCCCCTCCTGGCCTAGACGAGATATGTCCCGAGTGTGCTGCGCTGGTGCACCTTTGCGTGCATGCAGTGTTCCACACGCGAGCCTGAATGTCGCCGGGAGGGTGCGGCGTGCCCCACACCCCATTTGCATCCTACCACTATGGCATCATCGACCATGCTTTTTTTCTACTGCAGAGCCCGTGTGTGCGTGCACTGCACGTGGACCGGGCTGTTCTGTCCCCAGCGGGCTCGCAGCTGACTGCCTGGTTGCTGCAGAAACGGGATGAATGTGCGTCCCATTCTGCACACCAGGGTTTTCTGTTTGCTGTGGCACCGCGTCACATCACCCCCATCCCCGCGTGTCTGCGCCCTGTCCCTGTGGAAGAGAGGAAGGGGGCATTCTGCTGCACTCTCGCATTGTCGGTGTGAGTGTTGTGAGCGCTCTTCTTATGGGCGCTGAAGGTGCCGTGTGCCGTGCGTGTGTGCATGCCGTTGGTTGGCGTTGGGATTGGCACTCGAAACACCTGCAAGTACTCCGGGAAGCAGTGCACATGCAAGGCTGGGTGTGCCACCGCGTGGCATGCCCAGGCTTCGTGCCGACCTGGGTGCAAACTTGGTCGAGGCCCCCTCCCCGGCTACCTGGCTATACACGTGCAACTTTGCATTCGGGCGACCATTATCTGCCTCTGTGCTGATTTGGTTGCGTTCTTTGTTGCCTCCATCGTTCGCTTTTTGTGCCTGCTATGGGCTTCTTCTTTGTGAGCGACATGATTCCTACGACATGCATGTCGAGCGATTGATCAAAGCGTGGCGCGGAGACCACTGGTTCCAATGTCGGTGCTGCAGGCTATGCTGATCCCGACGCCCCACCCCCACCCCCTCTCCCACGCTCCACGCAGTTTTGCTGATTTCCAAAGGCGGGGTGCATCGTGCCCCTAGTCGCCGCCGAAGAATGTCCTTACGGCCCGAGATAGAACAACACAACACACGCGAGAGCTTCGCAATTAACACCTGCCGCTGCTCCCTGTGCAGCGGGAGGAGTTGGAGCGGTGCGAGATGCTGGGTGTTGCGATGGCACACCCTCAGCTCGAAGCAGCCCACCGGCAGGCAGAGGTGCACATGATGATCACGATACAAAATGACTGCTGTTTCCAAGAGGGCACAGCCCGTTGCTTAGAAACTTGTATTTGTAGGTAAAACATAACGACTGACATACCTCTTTGGGACACAAACACGCCTCCACGCATCGTATGATGACAAGACACGCCGACAGGGTTTTCCCGGTGATTCGGCTCCACAAAAAGCTGATTTAATGAGTCTGACGATGCAGCAGTCCGTGTCTGCCCTTGTTCACACGGCCAATGCATCACACCCCAATACACCTCAATGCAACATACCCGAGAGCTTCGCAATTAACACCTACCGCTGCTCCCTGTGCAGCGGGAGGAGTTGGAGCGGTGCGAGATGCTGTGTCCTGTGCACAGACCCGCTCCGTATCTGCTCTGGACCGGCCCAGCCAAGTGCCGGACTCGGGCGAACTTATTTACTTGCCTCCCGCGCCACTGAGGGACGCGCCGACACCTCCGTTTCACCAGAACACCGTGAACCATACCACGTGGAACCCCTCCCGCCACCCCCTGACCACCCCATCCACACACAGGCAGGACTCGCTTCAGGAGGCAAGATGTCAGGGCTTCCGGTTGGGGCGCCCCAGCAGGTGAGGCCCCGGAAGGGGTTCCGGCAGGTGAAGGGTGGCGGCATGTCTGTGGCGCAGGCTGAGAGCCTGATGAAGCAGCGCCAGCACCTGTACATGAACCGGATCCAGGAGAACGAGGGGGGCATGCTCGAGGGTGACATCGTCGACACGTCACGCAACCACCTGGGGTCTGACTTCCGGTCGGTGTTCTTCATTGTGATGGGGCTTATTGTCTTTGCCATGATGTTCGTCAAGCTCGGGGGTGAGATGATCGAGCCCCCGAACCGTGACAAGGCTGAGAAGGATGAGATCGACCAGTACGGTGAGGACGCTGCCTCGAAGCTCTTCGAGATGCGGCAGAAGGAGCGTGAACACAAAGCAGCAAAGGAGTCCAAACAGGAGGCAGCCCTCCGTCGGAAGCGCGAGCTGAAGGAGGCAGAGGATGCACGGAAAGCGGCAGAAGAGCAGCTGGCATCAAACACCTGCGATGCCGAGTGCAAGAAGAGTGCCATTGCCCTGCGTGATGTTGGAAACCAGCTGTCTCACGTCGTTGTCACGGACTACTACGAGGCCCTCGAGATTAAGAGCGGCCTTGGTGGTGCCTCTCGACAGGAGATCAACGAGAAGTTCCAAGAGGTTAAGGAGAAGATTGAGAAGGAGGACGAGAGTGTCAAGCACCTTGACCTTGCAGAGCTCCAGGAGGCACGCGACGTTCTGATGAACAACGAGGTATATCTCAGCCAGCGTGTGCAGTGGATATGACGAGCTGTTGTTGTGCAAATCACAGGGGAGGGGGAGGGGATTGAGTTTGCCCTTTCACGCAGGCAAGGGGGTTGGTGCTGCATTTGGTGTCATGTATCGCTAGCCTTCACACTGCATGCTCCATACCCACCACAGGCGCGGATGTACTACAACCTGTATGGGATGCGGCCCCCAGCGACGATGCGAGTGTTTGCAGGATCTGCGCGTCACGGTGGTTGGGGCCAGGAGTTCCACACGCAGGCGTGGAAGGTGAAGAAGCTGCTCGGGTGGATGCAGTACTTTGACAGCGCTTCTCTGGACCTGGGCATCCTTGGGTTCATCGCCTTCACCACGGTGCTGCCGGTGGTGCTGAACTTCCGCAACCTCGTGCGCACGATGAAGCACGCTTTCCCCGACCTCGACCCCGACACTGCGGCAGACTACGAAAAGAAGATGGCAGCAGTATGCAACAATCAGGTGATTTCTAAATTTGATACTGGAATAAAGGCAAGGGCGGGGTTTGCGGTCGGGAAGGGCACTCCGACTGTTTTCCCAACATCATATCCGCGTGTCAAAGTTCAATGCAACAGTTCTTCCGCAGTTTTTTTTAAACTTTGGACCCGATCCCCCACGTCGTGCACTACGTCGTTGTAGCGTTGGCCCACTCGTGTGCTTCTCTTTCCGGGATCGAGTCAGGGATAGTGCCCTGTGTGGTGCCGTTTTCCCGCAGTGCGGGGATGGTTTCTTTTTTGCCAGCCAGGTTTCCGCAGGAAACGGAAGAATCTTTGTTCAGGCCTCACGGTTATCACAGCCGAAAGTGGAGTTCTTGTTCCTCATCACTCCACCATACCGTTCGTCAAACACGCCACACCCACACAGCTTCGGAAGAAGACGCTGTCGCGCCGGTAGACTGCCGCATTGGGAAGCTTGTGGCATGCTGCATCCACACCGCCTATCAACAAGAGAGAACGGTGGATGACAGATGCCTGACGGGGTTGTGTGCCTGCCACCGGCCTGGTTACGGTTCTGCAACCCTCTGCGGGCGGCTGCAGCGAGGCTGGTGCGACAGGGGGTGTTGTCGGCGGGGTAGAGCCTTTCAGAGACCCTGATGAAGGCTCGAGCCATCTGCTGCCGGTGCAACACCCCTCCCGGCCTTTGTGTCTCAAAATCGGAGCGGGGGGGTGGCGGGGGGCGGGATGGTGCGAATGAACAAACAACCATAACAGAAATGTGTCAGTGGAGTTTAGGACAGGCTGTGCAAACGCTCAGCGCGACGCGTGTGCTTTTCTTTTTTTTGCAGCATCTTTATTTTTTTTGTGAAAAAATGTGTTGTGGTAATGCTATGTTGGCAAAGGACCCAAGGCGTGTGAGCCGTCGGAAGAAACTCGAGGGGTTGCTCGAAAATATGCAGGGGGCTGTTTGTTCCTTTTTTTCCCGCTAGCCCTGTGGCATGGATGCAATCGCAAGCGCATCAGAGTTTAGGTGTGCTGCCCCTAGCTCGTTCCCCAAGCTTCAGCTGTCCGTGGATGACTGAGCTTCCTGACAGCCACAGGGCAATGATCGCAGCTAAACTTGCGCTCACGATCGACATTTCTCTCACGCAAATGGACGTGCAAATGGTCGGATCAAAATGCGAAGTGTGTTTCCCTTTTGTGAAATATCGATTTGAATGCTACACCCCGCTGCCGTATACCCAGGAGAGTAGAGCTTGGGTGGTTCTTTCGGACTCTGCCGCCCCTGGCACACCACCGGGGGTCGAGGTTTCTGGGGGCCTGTTTTTGGCGCGGCCGTAACCACGGATTGTCTTTTCGGCCCATCCGACTGCGTGCGTCTTGTGCCTGCGGGGTGGTTTCCAGGCTTGCTCCGTATTCCTTGAAAAATAGCCGAAATCCCGGAAATGTATTCCTGCTTTTTTCTAAGGATTTTTGCCTTGGATTTCGGACCCAGCAGTTCCCTGTGCCAGTCCCACAACCTCACGCAGTGCACTGCCTTGGAAAATTCTGTCACAAATAACTCATGGGCGCTCGTTTCGGCACGACTGCCGCAACCGGAACCGCATGGTGAAGGCCTCCTCGATCGAGACCACCACTGGCAGCCCCAGGTCCGGTAACTCGCCACCCTCGGCCAAACACAATGTCGGCAATGACCGCCTTGTTTTCATTGTGCTGTAAGGCGCGTCCGACCGATGCATGCGATGGTTGCCTCAACAGCATGAGGCGCTGCGCGGCCTGATGACCTCCTCTCGGGTCGGCGCCACCTGACAGTTCCCACTGGTTCGACTCGCTAGATGGGGTATCCGGCGTCCACGGCTCATCTCTCCTGTGGCCAGTGATCCCGCCATGAAAGCAAAAAATGGGTTTCGGGACCGTTTTTGCCAATGACACCCCTTCTTGACATGCCATCGTCATACGCGGAAGGACTCGGTGACAAGACAGGCACAAGCCACAGGGGGGTCTGGGGGGCAGAGCCCCCCAGCCGCCGGAGGCCACGGTAGTGAACATCTGGGTCTTGGCTAGAAAGAACACCGGTTTTTTGGCTGCCGGGAAGAAACAGAAGAGGGGGGGTGTCTGGAGGACCCTCATCCCCCCCTCGGAAAAAGTTTCCTAAGGAAAATCCTTAGAAAAAAATAAATTTCCCCTCCTAAAAATCCTTAGAAAAAAATCGGGAAAATTCGGAAAGTGTATTCCGTATTCCATGTTAGGAGCAAGCCTGGTGGTTTCGTGATATTTTTTATTCTTGACAACAGAAATGTGCTTCCCCGGATCCCGAGGGGATTCACCGCATCGCGTTGTAGACGTGAGACCTTTGCGGCACATTTCTGATTCTGAAACAAAATTGGGCCGATCCTATGAGAGCAACTTAGTGCCACAATCTTGCTGTCTTGGATGCCAGGATTTCGTCTTCCTCAAGTGAGTCGCAAGTTGATTTGGCGTGTCAGTGTCGATCTGCATGTGTATCCCGAGTCACAATCGGAGCAAAGCTTTGTGATTTACCTTCCCCGGAAGTTTGGCCTTCCCTGCGTGTGTGTGCAGTCGCCCCCTCCTCCCGAATGCTGTTACCTTCACTCATGGCATTCGGCAGGAGTGCAACTGCAAATCCGTTCAAACCTGCCCAAGCCTCTGTGCTATCAAGCAGACTGCCGTGACTGGTGTCTGACCTGGCATTCTGCTGCCAGCGAGCCAGCCATGCCATCTAATTGATGCGCAGATTGTTGAGCCTGCTCGTGGGCAGGTGTCTCGAATTGTTCTGCTGTGGTTTATCCTTTTGCTCAGAGGCCCGCTCTCGGGTGAAGGCCCCTATCCAGCCTGCGACCCGGAGGGGCACACGCACCACGCATCCATGTGGAGCCTGCGAAATCGTGCGCATTTCACGCTGGGTTTCGTGCCGGGGCAACACAGATGTGCATGTCGTGCGTCCATTCGCGCACAAGCATACAGGGGTGATACAAAAGTTGAGAAGTTGATTCATGGCACTGATCGCTCCACGTGATGGTGAACCCCTCAGTGAAAGGAGGCGAGTTCCACGCTGTAGGATCGAAGTCGGCAGGCGCTGCAAACTGGCGGTACAGTGGTTGATGTTGCAGATGATTCAGCGTATTGATGCTTTGTCGGGGTGTTGCCGTGTTCACCCCACATCAGGTGATCCTCTCCTACACGTTAACATGTCCCACCCGGGAAGCGTGAAGAGCTGGAGCGACGAAAAAGGGTTCGGGTTCATCCTGCCCCAGAACGGCAGCCCCGATGTGTTCGTGCACAGGAATGTGATCGGGATGCAGAGCAGCCTGATCCCCGGGAAGGAGGTCCACTTCGACTTCAAGATCGAGAACGACAAGCCGCGGGCAACCGTGGTGACGGGCCCTGGTGTGCGTGGTGTTCCCACCGGCCCTGGTCGCCAGGTTGGTTGGATCAAGTCGATCAACACGAAGAAGGGTTACGGCTTCATCTGTATGTCTTTGTCGTGTCTGTCGTGGGAAACACTTTTTATCACAATGGTTGTCAGGTGGACATGCCATGATAGGGGACATGGTAGGCGATTGCCGCCACCAGTCTCATGTACCTGCCTATCATACACCGCATGCATAGTGTCTTTCGTGCGAACATTGCTCGCCATCATCCGTAAGCCTGGCTTCCGTTTACGCCACCATGCGGGGGTGGTTTCCCTGTGCACCTTTCATCCCTCCACACCTCCACAGCTCCCGGGCAGGACGGGCAGGGCCAGGACCTGTTTGTGCTTAACGCACAGGTGCACGGGTCCGTGAACCCGGGGACACGCGTGACGTACACCCTCGGCAGCAACCCGAAGACGAAGAAGCCCTGGGCGGAGAACGTCTACCCCGAGCAGCAGGGTGGCGGTGGCGGTGGTGCGGGTGCCGGCGGCCCCGGCCCCGGCCCCGGCCCCGGCGCTGGCGTTGGCGGCCCCGTCTACGGCGGCGGTGTCGGTGGCGGCAACCCGGGCGGCTACGGCGGCGGTGCCGGCTACGGCGGTGGTGCTGGGATGGGCGGTGCGCCGGGTGGCTACGGTGGCGGCAACAACTGGCACGGCGGCGGTGGCGGTGGCGGCTACGGCTTCCCCGCCAACACCTTCCCCGGGAACTACTGATCTCTTCGCCTTGACCCCGCGGTTGGCTGGCGGGCAGACCCAGCCTATTGTGCCACACCACACCAACGCAGCCTCGACAGCGACCAAAACAGAACGAAGGAATCCCTCGCGAGCACCAGGCCCAGAACCCCCCCCCCCCCCCCACCCCTGATGAGTGTCTTCTTCGGGGGTAACAGCCCCGACAACCCATAATAAAGACAAAACAGAACACAAGCCACAAGACATGAAGTCCGGTAAAGAAAAGGCGCTGCGATCTTGCTCCTTTAAACCCCCCCCTCCCCCCCTGCCCACCCGCCCCCTCTGTGTGTGTCTGTGAATGGGGGGCTGTGCGATTTCCCCCCTTCCCCCCCGAGGCTCTTCCCCCCTCCCCAAGTAATTTCCGAACAGAAAGACGGAAATATTCTCACATTTGCAGAGAAATATGTAGCTGGGATGTCGGTTCAGACAGGCATCCCAGATGCCAAAGTGGTTTGGTCATGTGTGTGTGTGCAGCAAAGACAGCGCCTGAAAAAGTTCTGCGGCAGCGAGGCGAGGGGCATGTCGAACGAGACACAGAGTTCAGGTGGCAAGGCGAATAGCTCAAGGAGTGATGAGAGAGGAAGAGTGTGCCAGATGACGCTCCCTGTGTGGCTGTGGCCATTAGCGCAGTGACTTTTGGAGTGGCCATAGTTATTTCACAAGGAATGGCAGTGTATTCTATGGTGCGCTGCCTGTGTCTGTCTGTCGTGAAGCGGTTTCGTTTTCTTTTGGAAGAACACTTGAAATAAAGGGGGACAAATACAACAAAACAAAAAAAAACAGCAGAACGAACGGCTCATAGCACCGTTCTTTTTTTGCCTTCTGTTCTGCTCTGCCTTGGACATGACTCCGGATTTTTTTTTCTTTTTCTATCTTTTTCTCCCCCTCCCGGACATGTTTTTTTTTGTGTTTTCTTTTCTTCTTCCCGAAACGAAACCTCAAGAAATGCTGTCTTCCTGGCACACTTCCCTTGGCAAACATCATTTGCTTCCTTTTGATTTTTTTGCGATGGGGGGTGGGGTTGATCCTGACACATACACACAACGCATCTCTCTCCTCGAGCCTCCCGCACCACCCACACCTCTGGGTTGAGTTGTACGGGCCTCACTTTTACATGAGGGGGGTGATGCAGATTGGGATTATTTTTTGGAACCCAGTGTCTCCACCCCCAGCCTCTCTTCCGTGTGTTTGAGATACACCTCGCATTTAGATTTATCAGCACGGTCGCCACCGCCGCTACATGCCCTTTCTTCCCCACGACACCCCCTCGCCGGTGCTTTCGTTCGAATGATTCTGCATACGCGCCCCCCCCCCCCCCCCAGAAACCCTCGTTCCGCCCGTTGTTATAGCTTTCAACGGACGCCGCTCCGCGCAGCTGGCCTGGAAACTGTGCCCCCCCCCCCCCGCCACCCCCCCCCCCCCCCAATTGCCCTGCATGTGTGTGCTGTATGCGCGGGAAGGCAAGGGGCTTCACTCATGCCTTCCCCTTTCCCACCCCCCCGCCCCCCACCCTGTGCCTTCCTCTTGGCTTGCGCAGCAGCGCATCTTTTACAACACCAACGAAACCCCACGTGACCTGTGATAAGACTGATTTCTCTCGCTCCGCCTATTATCTAACCACATGCGAGTCCTGGCTTTGTGAGCAAGGACCGTGCCTATTTCTGAATGCTTGGGAACACCTGTGTGAGCTGACTGTGTGGAGGAGTGAGTTGGGTATCGCAGCGCAAAAAAAAAAATGAAATATTCCTTGGACCTCATGGAAAGTGTTGAGGTGCAACGCTCCGTCGAAAGGGCGTGGGAGGGGATGACTCTACCACAGCAGGGGGTTGAAACGATCGCAGCCATTCCACGATATTTTAAGGGGGGGGGATGACAGGACATGGTGGGTTGATGCAACAGCACAATGCAACCACAGCCCTCGCTGGGCGGTGGGATCTGGAGAGCAGCTCGTGAGTCGTGAGGGGGGCGCAGCTGCAATGCAAACGCCAAACTTTACATCAACCCGGCTTCTCGAAGGCTTTCCGGAAGGCCGGCGGGAATTCCAAGTCCCGCGCAGGCCAGCCAGACCCCCTGCTTGACTGGGAGTTTCTGGTTTCTACCCTGAAGGGGAGAGCCCGATGGAGTTATTCTCCTGGACTCGGCAGGGGCACTGCCGTGCGGCAAAAAATAGAGGAGAGGGGAGGGGAGGGGGGGGGGTATTGGGGAGATGGGCTCTTCGTTCCGGTGTGCCCAAAGAAAGGTGCGTCGTGGTTGCGCTGCTCACCACCGTTCTTTTTAGGGATGAAAAAGACCACCGAAACAAATGCGGAGAACCCTCTTCCCTGTTGAGACGATAAAAAATAATATGACGCCTGTCAAAGTAAAAAAAATCGGAGGGGGTTGTAGCGTGCTGCATTGCTGAAGTGAAGTGTGGCCCACCTTCTGTGTGACTCTCGTGGATATCTCGGAGTGAGCCTCGGAAATCAGCCTGCTGGTTCATCGGGGCAATCGCTGGCGAGGTCGTGGGCTGTGCTCCCTGCCACTCCCGCACCTCAAGCCTGACTAGAGTTAAAATCTGCGTCTCCCGACAACAGGAAGGGGGTGGGGGAGATAACAGTCGTCACCTGATTCTTCTGGCAGCGTCTCACAGGGTGTGGTGCTGCGAACAGGTCTGTCCGCAGGCATCTCCTCACCCGAAGGAAGACTCCTGTGTTCCTGTCTCCACACTGGTGGGTGGGTGAGGGGTTGCGTCTCAAAGGCACAGCCAACGGCGCTGCGCCAGCTGCAAGCCTCCTGCGCACATCGGGACAGCTCCCATGTCGCGCCAAATTCGGTGAAAGGGAAGATGCGACGACGCCTGAAAATACATTGCATACGCCTGTCGGAGTATAGAGACAGTTCCCACCCCTCCTGGCGAGAACGCCGGTGTTTTTTAGTATTTTGCTTTTCTGTTGATGTTTCTTCAGTGGAATTTTGTCGCAGTGTTCCGCACCGGGTTCGCCGTATGTCGTATGCAGCTGCGCACACAGACCTCCACAGACTTTTTTTCTTACCCCCCCCCCTTTTTTTTAGAGATGGCCCACCCGGGGAGCGTGAAGAGCTGGAGCGACGAAAAAGGGTTCGGGTTCATCCTGCCCCAGAACGGCAGCCCTGATGTGTTCGTGCACAGGAATGTGATCGGGATGCAGAGCAGCCTGATCCCCGGGAAGGAGGTCCACTTCGACTTCAAGATCGAGAACGACAAGCCGCGGGCAACCGTGGTGACGGGCCCTGGTGTGCGTGGTGTTCCCACCGGCCCTGGGCGTCTGACGGGTGTGATCAAGTCGATCAACACGCAGAAGGGTTACGGCTTCATCTGTATGTGACGCCTTCATTATTTGCTTTCGGGATACACTTCAGCTTTTCGGGAATCGACAGACCAATATTTGTGCGGGGTGGTTATATCTTGCACTGTTTGCTGTAGTTGTGTGACACGCCAGGCATCAAGAGACAGTACAGCTCGACTCCTTCGGGGTTGTAGGTGTAGCTGGTACAACAACTACTGATGTCTGTGCGAAAGGAGTTCAGAGCTGGTTCGCTGCCGGTTCTCTGATCACACTCTTGTGACACATCTTTCCGGCGAGCATTTTTGGTATTCCTCAAAGGCTGGCATTGGCATTGCTCTGATATTACACCTTGCATCCTGCACCTTTCATCCCTCCACACCTCCACAGCTCCCGGGCCGGACGGGCAGGGCCAGGACCTGTTTGTGCTTAACGCACAGGTGCACGGGTCCGTGAACCCGGGGACACGCGTGACGTACACCCTCGGCAGCAACCCGAAGACGAAGAAGCCCTGGGCGGAGAACGTCTACCCCGAGCAGCAGGGTGGCGGTGGCGGTGGTGGCCCTGGTCTTGGCGGCGGTGTCGGTGGCGGCAACCCGGGCGGCTACGGCGGCGGTGCCGGCTACGGCGGTGGTGCTGGGATGGGCGGTGCGCCGGGTGGCTACGGTGGCGGCAACAACTGGCACGGCGGCGGTGGCGGTGGCGGCTACGGCTTCAACACCTTCCCCGGCTACTAGAGACTTGTCCGGGATGGAAGTGCAAGCTGGCCAGTCTTTCTAACTTCAACCGAACTGCGGGCGCACACACCCTTGCCCGCACGTGAGCCTGCATCAGGTGATGCCCCCCCCCCCCCCCCCCAGGGACAGTTGCCCTGTCGTCGACGCCGCTGCCAGTTCAGCACTCCTGCTGGGAGTCACCCCGACAACCCAGGGCTGACGCATGGCCGCATCTCTATTGTGCCCCTTCTCCTCCCCATCTCCTAAACGCCTAACCAGTCTCCTTTGGTCTACCGACAGCCCCCCCTTGTTCCCGCCTTTCCTGTAGTGTTGGTCAAAGGACCTATGACCCTCAGCACCCATTGATGCATACACACCCAGTTCTGAAACGTTTTGTGCCACATATGTGGTTGTTTTGACTCCCAGGCTGTGGGGAGGGAGGCGGGGTTTTCCACCGGACGGCCACACCACGGGCCAAGCCAAGCCCCCAATCTCCCCCCGTGATGTTCGCCGTTTCTTCTTTTGTTTGTGTTAGAGAAAAACCCTTCGTATTTTTTTCTTCGCATTTAGACTGACCGCTGCGATTGCCACGACGATTTTTTCCGGCAGCACTTGTGTGCAAGGCAACAGCCCTCCTCCTCTCCACTTGAGAGTGTTGGTAGCTGAAACGCCTGGGATTGGACCCTGGAGCTCGGGGGAACAAATCAAGCCGTCTTGGAAATGCCCCTGTCTCTACAGGGGAGCACCCGGAAGATACTATTTTCCTTCGCCACGGTGTGTTCGTTTGATCCCAGTTATATGATGATGATGGAACCAAATGTTCGAGCCACGGCCTGCAATACAGCGCTGAGGAATTCAGATTGGGTTTCTTCAGTGCGAATTCAGTGCAAAATTATCCACTTTTCCGGACCATGCTTCTGGCTTTCTGATCCTGCACACTCAGTAAAACCGTGTTTTTTTTTAAACTTTTCTGTTTTTTTTCCAAGTGCAGTGCAGGGTCCCGAGATACGTTCGGCTCACTCCACCCCCCCCTACCCCCCCTAGCACGCACAATCCTCGCTCGTTTCCTCCAGAGCTCGTGGCTTTTACTTTTTAGTTTTTACTCTTTCAGTATATTATTAGAAAGCTCGGCAGAGCCGATGTTCGCGAAACAAAAGACCCCCCCACCCCACTACCTACCGGAAGGTTTCACAACGACTCCCCCACTCCCCCACTCTCATACCTCCCTCCCCGCCCCCCTTCGTGGGTGTCACGCTACACTACTTGCACGTCTTGAGAGCCGGCGTTCATCTTTCTTGACATACCTACACCAATACCCCGTCTATTCCCCCCCACTCCCCCCCATTATTGGGTGCCCGAGGGCATAGCGTTATTGACGCATTGATCGGCCCAAGACAGGCCCAACAGGCGGAGGAGAAGAAGTGAATAACAACGTTAAACAGAGCGGTGCAGCGAAGCGCGCGAGGGGAGGGGGCAAGTGTCGGTGCCCTCCCCTACCCTCTCCCCCCCCCTACCCTCTTCCCCCGCCGCTCGGTTGCAGGCCTGAGTCGTGCAACCGTGGTGGTGAGGATTCAATGCACTTCCCCCGGTGCAAAGCTGACGGAAACGATGTAAACCTGCCTCTCGAAAGAGGAGAGGGGCGCCGGCAGTGGTCCGGTGGTGGGGAAAAAAAATGCACCACGAGGGGTGGGGGTGGGTCTGAGTGCCACCAAGTGGTGATGCCCGGTAAACATCCTCTCCCTTTTGGCGACTAAGGTGTCTGGCTGGAGGGCTGGGTCTGCGTCAGCGGGTCTGCCCGTGCATTCGTGGAAAAAATGAAGGAAAAAAACCTCCGTGACCACGGAGGGGGGAGCCGACGGGTGCAGGGAAATGCACCCCACACACGCTCCACGTCGCAGGGCCTCTGCGCAAAGGGCGCCAAGACAATTTCAGAGAAGCACTTCAGTGCCTTTTCGCCAAATCTGTCTTGTTCAGCCACACAGTAACAGCCGTTGTTCCCGCCCCAACCAACTGCGCCCTGCTCTGTGTTGGCTTGGTGCGAAATCACCTCGATGCCATCTGACAGGTTTCTTGTGTCTGCAAAATAGCGGCGAGGCTTCGCCGTGCAGCTGCAGCGTTGTGGTGGGCATGGGTGGTGTGTGTGGTTGGGGGTGGTGGGTGGGGGGGGGGGGGAGAAAGGGAAGGAAGCTTGAACAGAAAATACGCAGAGCCAGGTGGGCAGCGGCAACAAACAACATTGCGTGCCCGCCATTATCTGGCTGCCGATGCCAGAAAAAAAACAATGCAGCGGTGGAGAGACGCCCTCCCCCCAGCCCCACCCCATCCCACCTCTGAGACATGCCGCTCCATTGCGCACACCCCTGTATTTTGTTGTGCTTGTCTCACGCAGCAATCGATCAGTTGGCGAGTCGTTCTGATGCCCATAGCCCCCGTATCAAACCCCCGTCCCCCGCAGGATACCGAGTCACACAGTCTCAGCACCATGACGCACGTCGGGACCGTCAAGAGCTGGAGCGATGACAAGGGGTTCGGGTTCATCCTGCCCCAGAACGGTGGTGGTGACGTGTTCGTGCACAGGAAGGTGCAGGGCATGGGGATGCAGACCTCCCTGATCCCCGGGAAGCGTGTGCAGTACGAGTTCACCATTGAGAAGGACAAGCCGAAGGCGACCCTGGTGCAGGGCGAGGGTGTGCAGAAGCGCAACATCCAGTCCCACATGCCCACGGCAGGCCGGCAAATCGGGATTGTGAAGAACTGGAGCCAGGAGAAGGGTTACGGCTTCATCTGTATGTTACCTGTTTGGGGGTTGAGATTGAACCACGCCACCACTTTTGTGATCAATATTATGAAAAACGACATTCATAATGTTCACAACGAATATATTGTAGCGGCAGATCTTTTAAAGCGTGTGCTGACGTCAAATCGGGGTGATGCAGAAAGTAACACGGGAATATCCCACACACAAGCCCGTCGTTAGTCCTCTGAAAGGGCCTTCGCTTCACACAGAGAAACGATAAGACTCATGAGACATTCTGTTTTGAGTGTGTTTGCTTTGCGACATGAACACACGCCACCACCACACGACACACCACCCCCTACAGCCCCCGCCTACGACACCACGTCTGGCGACCTGTTCTTCCTCAGCAACCAGGTGACCGGTGTCATGATCCCCGGGCAGCGCGTGTCCTACCAGGTGGGCGTGAACCCCAAGACCCAGAAGCCCTGGGCCGAGAGCATTGTGCCCGAGATGATCCCCAACCCCTACGCCTACGACCCGGCCGTCGCGGCTGCGGCAGCAGGTTTCGCGGGCTACTGGCCCCAGGCACCCGCGACCTACAGCGGCCTTCCCGGCACCTTCGGGTACTGAGAACCGTGGTGATGAGCCGTGACGAGCCCCCCGTGGAGGGGGGGTTTCCCCCCCTCCCCCCTCCTCACCTGTGCCACCCTCCGTGGGTGTCACACATCGGATCATGCGACCTGAATATGGCTTTGGTTTGATTCGTCCCCCCCCCCAACACACACACACACACAAACACATCTCCCCTTCCCCTTCCCCATTCCCCCCCACACACACAAATTGTCTTGAGCCTTGAAGCGGGCGAAAGACAATCCGGTTGGCGTGCATGTGTTGCAGAAAGTAGTCCAGGAGTGGGGTGGGGGTGGTAGACCCGTGAGAGAAAGCGAAGAGAGGGAGGGAGGGGGGGGGGAGGTGGTGACGTGTGGCGAGGGCTGGAGTGGCGGCGTGTTTTTTGTTGATGTGCTGGTGTGGCGGGGGGGTGGAGCGGGGGGGGGGGTGTCAAGGTGGCAAAGGCAGGGGTGCAGGGGGGGGGGGACCCAGCCCCTCCCGCGGCCATGAGCAGACATGGGTAAACCTTGGCGGTTGGGGTGAACTTTGCGAGAATACGGGATGGTGTGGTGTGGTGAGGGCGGTGGTGGTGGTGGTGGTGGTGGTGGTGGTGGCGGGTCCAGAAGTCTGCAAACCCCTCTCGCAGATTTGCAGGTTTTGTCTTTTTGTTGCATCTTTTTTTTTGTTAAAATTTTGCATCTTTTTTTTGAGTTCTTTTTTTTGTTTTGTTTTGTGCGGTTTGAGAACATTTCAGACTTTTCAGTCTTCAAAAAATATGCCAGGCCGGACCACCCCCTACACCCCCCCCCCCCCCTCCCCCTCCCACACCCTCCACCTACCACCACCCCACCCCACCCCACCCCACCAACCGTTTCCCGTTTGCACCACCCCGATGCCTCCTTCCGCCGAGGTTGCGAGTTGTGGGAGTGGGACGTTGCGACATATCGAATGTGATCCCTAACCGCTCCCCCACCCCCCCCCCTCTCCTCGTAACAGCACCGAAGCTTACAAAAAGGAGGTGCTGGAGGCACAGCCCTTTTCACACCGACCAAATTTTCACCGCCGTCTTGACGAACCGACGCCTCTGCCCACCACCCTCTTGTCTCGGGCACCACCTGCAATTTTTTTGCGGCGGAACAAGGGATAGCGTTACACCCTCCCTCCCCGCTCTTCTTTGCCTACGCTGCACCCACCTCCCCTCTCCCTTTCCTCTTGCCGGATAGAGGGGGGGTGGGGAGACGGCAGCTCCCGGGCACTGTGGCTGCCCAGAGAGAAAAGGGGAAAGAAGAAGCTGATTTGCCAGCAAAACAGGGCGGTATTTTATAGCTTGGTGACAAAGGAAATTGTTTGGCCCGCACATACACAAAAAATTATATGACAGCATGTGGCCTGGGAGGAACACGGTGTATGTGAAGACGGGGAGTTTTATGTTAACCCTTTTCTCTAAGAACCCCAACGTGGTATTGATTTGAGGGTGGGGGGGGGGCAAACGGAAGAAGGAGGGGAAGGGAAAGGGCTGTGCGGTATGCATCGCGACCACCTCCCCTCCGCGCTGTGTTGAGTCAGGCCAGGGTGGAGGTGATTGACACTTTCTTAAAATCGTGTCTCCTTCAGCCAGCGTCTCGCGCAGACCAGGGATTGTCTTGAAGGAAACGGAAGCGAAGAAAAGGGGGGTGGGGGGGGGGGGGCGAGTGTGTACATCGGGCAGGTCGATTCTTGTGTGAATACCGTGTGTATATACCCAGGGGAGGTGAAGAGCGTAGTGCTTACCCCCTCTCTCCCCCCTTCCCCCCCTCATTCGGCTCTCTCTGCACTGGTCTGTGTTGTTCAGAGGGGAGAGTGGTGTATTTTTTCACTTCGCTCCCTTCATTTTTTGAAGGGAATGGGGTCAGAGTGTCTTCGCATCGCAAGGCAGGTTTTTTTGGGGGGGGGGGGCGGGGGAGGTGAAGAGAACGGTGGAGTGGTGTCGGGGGACTCTGCAGGCAGCAGCTCCGCAGTTGAGCTCTGAGTTTTGGAAAACTGTGCCTGGCAGACTGGAGCGCTTTGGATGTCGTGTAAGTTAGGCAGATGCAAGAACATGGAACTTAGCAAACCAAAAACCAACGACCTTTTTTTTGACTACCAAGGAGGAGACGCACGGACAGCGGGAAAGCCCACAATGCGGTAGGTTGCCCAAAGGCTTTACCGCTGTACAACGCGATCAGAATAAAAAATCGAAAAAGAAAAAGTAGTGTCCCAAAAACACACCTCACGTGTACGATCGATTGGCCAAAGGCATATGGTCGAGCTCATTTGTTGACCAAACTGCCTGCGGTCACCAGCGCAGGATCGCATCTCAAGCCACGTGCTAAGCACAGGATCTCGGCAGGGCATTGCAGAAGGTCATGGTGCCCGCCTGTGTTTTTTCTCAGAGCTATTTCTTGGCGTTTGGGCGTTTTGTGTTTATTTTGGATTTCTGTTGCTGTCTTGGTGTTTTCTTTTCCTTTTTTGGGCGTTTTATACTTTTTCTCTATTCGTTGGAACTACTTGGCTTCTTTGGTTTTCTGGGCTTTCTGGGCTTTTTTAACTTTCATTTTCTTGCTCCGTTTTTTCTCTTTGGTTCTCTTTGTGTTCTTACGTAGTTCCAGCGCATGAGCTTGCCTCCGTATTGTGTTTTCAATACGAAACCATGAACAGAACCCACGATGTCGCTTGCTTCCGCCCCGGGGTCGCATCACTCGAGGAAGTCCGAGGGTATGTGGACGTCAGCAACCACGATCATCAGCCCGGAGTGTGTGTACAGAGAGGGACAGATTCTCAAAACAACAGCAAGTTCCTGTTCCGAGTACGCGTGGCTGGTTGACTTCCTTCATGATTCGATGGTAAATGGAAGTGATCGAAGTCAGTGTCTCTGTGACATCTACTGTGGTGGCGCAGTGGCTGTGACGTGGTCTGGCTGATTATGCCACCTCCTCTGTCAGCACAGTCGTACACGAGCATAGATGTGTAGTGGTGCTTTCGCGAGGCACTTCGGGCTTTAGCGAGCTGTTACACCCTCTGTCTCCCATGCCCCGAGTATCAGGAGCTCAGAGAACACCCGCTTGTGCTAAAGGCCTGTAGCCAAACAACGAACGATGCACATTGAATACGGCAGCATTTTCTCTTCCTTATGGTTGGTTTTCCTCTCGTTTAACGTTTTCTTTTTGAATTTTTGCGCTTTTCCTGATCGAGAAATGAACAGGAAAAAAATGCAACGGAGAAGTAAGGTACAATGAGCGGGCGACAAACGAATTCAGGAGCAGCACGCTAACACCAGAAGCAGGCAGGGGATGTGATGGGCATTTTCCATGCCACAGCTGGACCCCCATTGTCTTCAGTGCATTAACAAGGGGATGACTCATACAGATTCGAGCCTTTATTGTCGGCTTCAAAACATGCTATGAGAAAGGGAGAGAGAGAGAGAGTTCTTCCAGAGCAAACACGTTTTTGGCGGGGATCTGCCTGGCAAAAAGAAACTCACCGGCTTTGTCGTTACAAATGCTCTCTTTTTCCGAACACCGCTCATTTTCCCCCCGATGAAAATAACCCCACCCCCCTTCACTTCAGCATTTTGCAGACTATCCACTATTCTTCCCCGTTGCCTGTGACCACCCCTACCCCCCTTCCAAGGGCACACATTGCAAGAGGGTGTTGGGAGAACTGCCTTACCTTCACTCTTGACAATTGAACCCCCCACACCCCCTTCCAGGAGGAGAAAAGAGAAGGGCTTTTGGCACTCTTGTGCCGAGAGTTCTGCCATCTCCTTTTACCCAGCTGCCTGCACAGCTCGTGATAGCACCACCAGTAACATAGGAAGTGTGGCGTGGTGCTCCGATCCAAAGAAATGAAAAAACCAATGGAGAGATACGGGATGTGTGGGGGTGGGAGGGCAGGTGTGTGGGGGGAGGGGGGTTGCGGGTGGGGAAGGGGTCCGGGTGTGGGTTGGCAAAGCACAGTGATTTTCCCCCGTGGCGAAAAAATAAAATTTCGCAAAAAAAAAAAATCTCTGGAAAAATCGTCCGGCAAAAAAAGTTTTTTCGCCACGGGGGTTTTTGGTGGGAATTTTTCAGGGGGTCTGGGGAGAGGTCCTGGAGGAAAAAACATCAGGCCCAGGAAAAAAATGGGAGGGCCTGCTCTGTGAGCCCCACCAAGCAGTTACAGATTGGCAGGACAAGACCTGCAGAGGGTGGCTGCAAAGAACAGATGTTCACTACCGTGGCCTCCGGCGGCTGCGGGGCTCCGCCCCCCAGACCCCCCTTGTGGAACCCGGCCCACCAGCCGTACAGCAACCCCAGGAATGCGAAAACGCCCAAAATCTGTAGCCTCGACGGGACGGATGTTCACTACTGTGGCCTCCGGCGGGTCTGGGGGGCTCTGCCCCCCAGACCCCCCCTGTCGCGTGTGCCTGTCTCGCAAGTCCTTGGGCGTATGCGACTGGCCATCTCCGCGTAGTCTCGGGCGCGCGAAGCGCGCCCGAGAAAAATTTTTCCGAGTGAAAATTTTTTTTTTCGCCGGCATTTTTGAGATTTTCAGCGGAGAGGAAAATCACTGGCAAAGCAAACCAAAAAAAAGGAAAATTCCCAGGGCCCAACAAAAGGATTGGCGAAGAGGCAGGTGTTTAGGACAAAAAGGGGGATGGAGAGGAGGGCGGTGGTGGTGGTTGTGGTTGTGGAAAAAAATCGCGTCCTTTTTTTATTCGTTTTTTTCCATAAGAAAAGGTGAGAAAATTTATCGCTGCAAGAAAAAACATACAAAACAATGTTCATAAAAGGAGACGGTTCACCCCACCCCCCCCCCCCCATCCTATATTGCTTCCAACGGAGACAGCCCTTCTCAAAGCTGCGACCGAAAGCCATCCTTGATATCAAACACCACGCTTCAGGTCCACCACCCTCCCACCACCTGTTCTCTCTGTTCCATAGATTCGGACGCAACCGCACGAACCCACAGAAGAACCCTCAAGATGGTGAAGTTCAGCACCGATGATGACCGCAGCGTGCCACCGGAATGCCTCCTCCCCGACGGCGGCGTCTGGGTGTTTGGCTACGGCAGCATGCTGTGGAAGGTGACCTTTCCCTTTGCCGAAGTCACCGACGGGTCGCTGCAAGGGTTCGGCCGTCGGTTCTGCCAGGGCAGTGCTGACCACAGGGGCACTGTCGAGAAGCCGGGCCGCGTTGTCACAGTGGTGCCTGAGGAGGGCAGCCAGCTGTGGGGCAAGGCCTACCGCATCGCCCCTGCCGACATGGAGGATGTGATTGCCGGCCTGAGCGAGAGGGAGCAGGGCGGGTATGCCACCACAGCGGTGCAGGTGTCCGCAGCGGATGGGCACACCTTCCCTGCCGTGATGTACTACTCCACGGAGGCGAGTGCCAACTTCATCAAGGGCGAGTCTCTCGCAGACGCGGCCCGTGTGATTGCCACTGCCGTGGGCCCGTCTGGCCCTAACACAGAGTACCTCTTCAACATCAACAAGTCGCTTCAGGTCATGCAGCGCCATGACCCCTACTGCGAAGAGTTGGAGCGTCTCGTCCGCGCGCATCCCACAAGCGGGTAGTGGGGTTGTGAGGTTGTAGGTGGCAGGCACTCTAGCTTCTTCTCCTCAGCCTGTCCCCTGGTTGCCCTGGGAGGGCAACGGGTTGTGGTGTGTGTTGTGTGTATACGTCGGGTCGGTTGTCTAAGGGGCAGGTGTCCGGGTGGCGGTGAGGAAGCAGTGGCAGTGTGGTGTGACCCCTGTAGTGGTTTCGTGAGCTTAGGGCACTGTGGTTGCTGACCTGGCGGTCGCAGTCATGTGGTGTGCCGGGCCGTGCGCACTGCGGCCCTCTTGGGTCTGTGGCTTTACAGCCTGAACTGGGGTTGGGAGTTGGGGATGCGTATTTCCTCGACACCGTGGCTTCAAACATAGGCCATCTCCGCCTGTATGCAGCTGCAGAGGCTGAGTTAAACAAGAGTTTGAGCCCTGCCGAGGGAGTCACCGCTGAGTGTAGAACTATGCAGCATTTTGCTGCCTTTCACCGTTTGTTTTTGGATAATAGCGAAGCTTGCCGAGCCTCGCCGATTGGCAACGACCCCCTGGCCTGATTAGAGCTTGTAGCTGCCTCTGCCTGGCATGCCTTGTGACAGCCTTGTGTGTAACCGAGGCAACCAAGCGCACGCCAACTCCGAGAGGATGGCCCAGCATTCTCCAGAGTATTGGGTGGTCGTGGTGGTGCGGCACGCTGCCCCTAGCTTCCCTAACCATGTTCCGCATGACAGTAGCCCATCCAGCTGGTGTCCAAGAGAGCCTCGTGCTTGCCTTTTCGGCAGTGTCGCTGATTTCATCCCAGCAAGCAGCCACCCAGCCCCTTTCGGGATGGGTATGTCTGTGAGGGTTACACTGCAAGAGAGCACAGGTCGTAAGGACACCGTCCCCATATCCCATCCCATTCCCTCTACTCTTGGAGAGCGTCTGTGCATCGGTGGTGTGTGTGGTGGTCTACGCCTTGGCCAACAGAGCACACACCTCACGCATCCCTCTCCTGATGCTTGTCTACAGCAACACCCAACAGGCTGCACGCCCCCACCCGTCTGTCTTTCGTGCCTCTTCGGGCACACATGGCTGGGCAGGGCGCATCATAGCAGAGCAGGATGTGGGGTGGGTCAGAGGGGACACCAACTGACACGCACAGGCGGGCCAGATGGAATGCAGAGGACTACCAGGAGGCACCCCACGAGGTGTATATCTATGTGAAGGACCGCGAGGCCTTCGACCCTGTTGAGCGATTGCGGTGGCATGAGAATTTTCTCCGCACCGGGAACACGGCAGGCGTCAAGGTCCTCAACAGCGAAGGCAGCATCGTACACAGGCAGAACACGGTGTTCACGGCGGTGCATGCGAGGTTCAATGTGGTTGTTTCAATATCCTTCCCCTCCCTCACAACGGTTGACGCACGCACCGGGCAATGCCTCTACGACAGAGCCTGCATCAGCCTGGCCCGCCTTGTCGAAAGCCTCGCCTCCGGCGATGCCGAAGTTGGGGGACACAAGCTCCCACACACGCCTCGCATCTACCTCACGGTGCTGCTGCACCAGGCGCACCACAGTGCTGTCGATGCGCTGTGCCAGGATGTTCTCATCGACCCTGACCCCGAAGGAGCCGCGCGGCTTGTCGGAGAGCTGATGGGGCGCCTGAAGGCTGCTGAGGACAACGCATTCCAGGCGCTGCAGCAGATCAGAGGCGAGGGTGGTGCCCAGGACACCATGCAGAACCCGTTTGCCCAGGGGAGCCTGGGCGACGTGCTGCAGAGCGCTATGCAGCGCATCCCGCAGCAGCACAACGAAGGGACATCCGTCTTCGTCATGATTGCGGACTTCCGGAGGAGCAGCTTCCTCAACGGCGCCATTGTGACCTCTGCGCGAGAGCGGGTGGCGGCGTGCGACGCGCAGCTCGTCATCATCGATGTTGGGAATGACCACTCCCGGCAGAGGAACCTCATGGCGCTCGCCTCCTGCACACACGGCGTGCTGATCGACTGGTCGTATCTCGAGCATATGGGTGAGACCCTTGGGACCACCGGGCAGCCGGAGCTGTCAGGGTGTGGCTACTTCGGCAATGCCGTGGGCCCCGGGAAGGGGGCGTCGTTCTTCTCGTTGCACTCAGAAGCCCTGCTGGCGCAGATCTACCCCGTGGCCCTGGCTGGGGCGATCCTGTCGGCGAGGGTCAACCACCCGTTGCTCGACACGCCGCACCCCAGGGAGCTGCGTCAGCGCGTGAGGCAGGCGGTGCTGACGCGCTGCATCAACATCCTGGGGAAGGAGACGGACGCAGGCATGCCGTGGGCTATCGACGGGCAGAATGCGGACCGCAGCGTGCCGGAGTCGATCAAACAGGAGGCATCTGGGAGGTCGCTCGTGGCAAAGTGGACCATCGCCCTGCAGGACCCCGCCTGCCTCCTCGAGACACGGGTGCGCGAGGGGTGGTGCATCGTCTACCCCTCCACGCCTGGCGACCCCAGCAACGTGCAGGTCGCCATGCCCTGGATGACAGGGCGCAACTCCCGGTGGCTCTCCGCCACCCTGGTCTATGAGGCGACGCCTGTGCAGAACACACATCTGGGTGCCATCGAACCCATCTGCGATGTCACCGTGTGGGCGCACGGGCCTCGGGGCTTGGTGTATGAGTATGAGCCGGGGCAGGGGGGGTCGAAGCGGCGAGAGGAGAGCAGCGCCCGTGATGTGCAGCGCCTGCATGACTATATGGAGGAGCTGCGGAAGAGGGACGAGCTGAAGGCGACGATGCTGCGTGAGAGGCTTGCCGGGAATAAGGACATCCGGCTCCTGCATGAGCGAATCGCACAGCACTCCACAGATGAGGGGTGCTCGCAGGCATGGCATATGACAGCACACCTCTACTGCTACAGTGCGGTGCTATCCGATTCGTCGTCGCCAGGCACTGTTGGGAACCCATCTGACGGCCTTTTCACCGACATATACGATAGGGTTGATGCGCGTCTCTTCGAGTTGCAGCTTTATGTTCAGACGTTGATGCAGAAGTGGCCCAGCGGCACATTCAGCGGGGATACCAACCGCCCTGGTGTGCTGGGGTCCTCGCCGCGTCCCTATGTGCGGCGGCTCACGTCGGGGGGGATTGTTGTCGCTCAGTTCTTCTCGTCTCGCGCTGGGGAGGCCTGCAGGCTCCCGCTGTGCCTCGAGGTGAGGGTCAGCTTTTTCAATGTCGCCTACATCAAACGCAAAGGTGTGCTGAACGAGCTGCGATCGCTGATCTGCACGGTGCCCTCCAGCACCCGGTCCCAGGGGAATGTGCCTGCCAACCTGCGGCAGTATCAGCGGAATTTTGCCTTCACCGCACGGCTGGCGCGGGACGAGCTCTCCGCAGTTCTGTCGGACATCCTCAACCGGTGCACGGAGCAGGTGGTGCTGGAGGCGGGGCACACCGACACCTCGGACACCGACGCCTCCCTCGGCGACCAGCAGCGGCAGAACTCCACCCCACGCGCCATGAGCCGCAGGGACCTCTACCACAAGATGTCCATCGCACCCCTGTCATACCAGTTCACACACAGGAGGTGGCGGTGGCTCGTCGATGAGGGGCGCACCTCTGTGCTGGCGCACATCTTCAACGTGCTGTTCCAGGTGCGCCTGAAGGACGGGTTTGTCCTGCTGCAGTCACGCGACACCCACTCCGATTTTGTGATGATGAAGGGCGCTGCGGAGGCCCTCGTGCTCTACTCCGTGCAGGTCACAGGCAGCGCCATCGAGGCGAGGGTCTGGGTCGAGCAGAGCGATCGTGGCAGGCAGAAGGTTGCCGGGGCCCTGGCCTTCCCAGCCCGGGAGAGGTTTGCGATGTTCGAGCGGATGTACCTCGAGCACAGCGTTGTGCTGCACGCCTATGCCACCTTCGCACAGGTCGCAACAGCCATCGAGATGCCCGCCGCCTCCGCCATCATACCGCATGCAAAGATCCACATGCGCTCTGTCACCGACCACGACCACATGCTGTACGACACACCCATCACCACCACATGGGTCTGCTCGCGCTGCGGGAAGCGTCAGGCCCAGGCCACCAACCGGTGGTGCTGCAACGAATGCCCGCAGCTGGACTACGCCATCTGCTCGCCCTGCGTGACAGAGTGCGAGGCACCCCGCACGGCCCTCCCCGTGGATGCGAACCGCTTCTGCCCGCTGCCCCACGGGCCGTCAACCGTCCCGCTGTGGCGCAGGCACATATCCCCCGAGGCTGACGGCGCAGAGACGCTGCGCCTGCCGCAGATCGACCTCCTCCTCCGAGGGGGTGCCAAGCACTTCATCGCGCTGCCCTGCATCTCCGACTGCACCGACCAGCCGGATGACCAGAGCGCCAGTTCTGCAGATGAGAAGACCCTGCTGGCAGGCCTGTCCGAGCCCCTGGTGCGCCTGCTGGACGCCCTGCAGGAGGGTCTCGGCCCGACAGAGGTGATGAGCCGTGCGAAGAGCGTGCTGGTGGCGCCCGACACCCCTACGATGAAGAAGGCGAAGGCGGTGCTGGGGTGTGAGCCGTGGCGCATGAAACCTAAGGGGGACTGCAGCGTCGACCTCACTGTGAAGAGCAACAGCAAGCAGCTGCGGGCACAGCTCATCGCGGCTGTCGATGCTGCCCGCAAGGAGGGTCCGAAGGAGGGTGGGAAGACGTCATCCTTGGGGGGCGCGGAGACGTCGTCGACGGATGACCGGTGGACCTCAGCCAACGCGGCGGGGCAGCTGTATTCCCGCCTGTTGAACTGCGTCAACCTGCTGTGCCCGGTGCGGGTCGACGTGTCCCAATCCGACTTCCCCGGGAACCAATACCCTGCGGACCTGGTGCCCCCCTTCGCGTCGACCCTCGCAACCTGCCCCATGCTGCACTGCTTTATCCGTCCTGCCGACGTGCGGGCCACACGCCCCAGCGACGCCGTCACCGGTGTGGTGGTGACGGTGCTGCCATCGCTGGAGAGCGCCCGCCATGTCCCAGTCACCCTCGAGGGGGACTCCAAACCCACGCAGTGCTTTGTCGGCGTGGTGCACGAGGTGGCGGTGGACCAGCTCAGCTGGGATGTGCTGGCGCAGGTGGCCCCAGCCACCACCTCCTGGGGCCGGGGGGCCCCCGGCGCTGGGGGGGGGTCGGGCGCCAAGTCGCCCCAGTCTGGGTCGCTGGCCTTCAAGAAATTCCTCGAGGCGGCGCACACCATGATCTTCGCCTTTGGGGTGTACCGCATGCTGCAGTGCGGCGAGCCTGTCTCTCCAGCAGACATCAAGTTTGCACAGACAATGTGTGTCGACTACAACAGCAACGTCGATGTGACGGACCTGGTGAAGGTGCACGCCTCACGGGGGAACGCCGTCCCGCACGAGGCTGTGAACAACACTCTGAAGTCCGCACTCGATAAAAACTTTGGGTGCATGAAGGGGACAGAGTGCCACTACTTCTTCCGGGGCCACACCGTCACAGAGACCAAGGTGGGCAGCCACCGGCAGTCGGTTGTCCACACGCGTGTCTCGGCTGCCTCCAGCAGGACCATCCGCCCGAGGGTGGCACCCAGCATCGCCAGCAGCTGTGCCGCGCCATCCTCCGTCAGCAACCAGCGCCCTGCGAACGAAGGCCTCACCGCTGCGACAGTCGCGATGATCCCCTCCGCTGCCGGGCTGACACGCCAGCCCCTGTCTGCTGCTCTCAACGGGGATGTGGACGACGGCAAGACGTCGTTCCCCAGCGCTCCCTCGGAGGACACCAGCACGGAAGGAGACGAGCCGGAGTGCGACAGCCCGCGCCTGGCAGACGGGCAGTCGCGTCTCTGCGACACATCGCAGTGCTACGACACGGATTCCGATGGGGACGGCAGTGTGGTGGGGCCCCCTGGGTCTGCCACCGCCGCAGAGCCTGCAGTCGAGCAGTACTCCCCAGAGGAGGGGGACGACCTGCCCATCTTCATGATGATGACCATCACCTATGAGGTGTTGGATGAGCGCCCCGGGGTGCGCCGCCCGAAGCAGACGACTTACTCCCTCCCCGTGCACCACACGATCCTGGATGCCAACGACAACCAGCCGAAGCTGCCTGTGGTGTCGGGCATGCTGCAGAGGGCTCGGCTGTCCCTCGTCGCGTCCTCCATCCCGCGGCAGTTCTTCGAGATGTCCAGCCGTGGGTTCCGCCCCACGCGGAAGGAGGCGGTGCGGAAGTGTGTCCTGGATGCCCCTGCCATCGAGTCGATGCGCCGCTTCAGCACGACGCGCGATGCGTATGTCGTTACAGATGAGGGCCTCGGCCCGCAGCTGGACCAGATCTGCGACCCCTATCAGTTCTTCCCACACCGCCCGAAGAAGCTGATGGAGCGCACCACACGGCGTGTGCAGGCGGAGGTGCACAGGTCGCAGCTGGCCTACCAGCTGACCCGCCCTCTCCGGAGTGAGCCTCCTGCACAGCTGGCGCATCGCATCGAGGCACTGCGGCCCCGGCACTGGACGAAGATGACCCTGCGCCTGCTCGTGGTGGGGGACCCCCTGAAGCGGCCCCACCTGACCCTCTTCTTCCGCGACTGGCTCGCGGAATCGCCAGAGCTGCGGGTGCTGAACCAGCAGGACAAGCCTGCAGACGACGAGGGCACCCTCGTCCTGACTCTCCTCAACACGCCTGCAGAGGATGCGGCTGTGGTGGCGGCGCTTGTTGCCGCCGTGGCCTGCACCGACCTGTCTGTCGTGAGTGCAGCAGTGCCTGCGGCATCTGGGGCTGCCTTCGAGCCACCTTTGTCCTACTGGCTGCTGCTGAAGATTAGGGGGGGCAGAGCGGTGTACCGCGGCCCTGGTGGTGTGCATGGGCTTGGCATGGACCGCTCTGTCATCAAGCTGCGGCTGTGGCTGTTCGGCCCGGACCTGGCCCACCCCGCAGAGCAGCAGGCGCTGCTGTCGCGCACCGTGCGGTGCCTGCGGAACGTGCAGATGAACCTCAACAGGGCGCTGCTGCTGGAGGAGTGCCACGCGCTGAGCCCGCACTGCATCAGCGACATGCTTGTCCCCCCGGAGGGCCTGCCCGCTGTCAAGTTTGTTGCGGTCAAGGTGGCGGTGACCATTGTGGCCTACACGTACTGCGTCGCCTGTGCTGGTGAGGCGTCGGCACGCAGGAGGAACGCCGTACCCCCACCCCCGCAGGCTGTGACCCCACAGAACGCCCTGTCTGCCAGCCAGAAGCCTCGTGGAAAGTCTGCGAGTGCTGTGCGGTATGTCGTGCTGCTGACTGCGTGTCACGCAGTGTGTGATGGTGGGGGATCAGAGTATCTAGTGGTCACTCAAACGGGTCGATTTAGAAACCTTCGATGTGTGTGCAGTTCCAGCTGTCTATCAGGCAGAAATGTATTGTCACAATCTGAACACTCTGGACAGAGAAAGACACCCATCCTCAACATGTTACACACGGTGCAAGCTCAACGACGCCCATTGATTTTACGCCGCAACTGTTGGTGGACCGATGCCCCACTCCTCCATCCCCACCCCCCCACAGCCCAGGGAGCGTTGCTGGCGAGTCGGTTCAGTCCTTCTCCCTGCTCAACAGCAGTGTGCAGAAGCGGCAGGCCCTGGAATCGGCATTTCCCCAAACTGGCGCGCTTGTGTCGCGCGACGTGGTTCCCTACGAGTCATGGGAGCGGTGGGGCGGGCTCGCGTGCACCATGCATGTTGTGTCCGAGCTGAACCTGGGAGTGTACACCGAACCGACTGATGTCGATGCGTATGTCCTTGTATAGTATCACAGGGAGCCTTCTCCCGTGTCACTGTGTGTCCAACTGTGTCACTTCACAGCCATTGTTGCGAGGCGGTTCACCTTTTCTGCACTTCTGAGCCAATTCCCCCACATTCTTTCAACCGGAAACAATGCAAATCGAAACGGGTGTGTTGTATGCAGCACAATTTTTCCAACTATCTCGCAGTTAGTGTCCCAGCCAGTGTATTGCGTCACCCACACCACCTGGTCGCGCTACAGATGTCTGTTCCAGGTGTGGAACAACTGGCAGTGCGACAACCGGTTACGGACATATCTCTGGCGGGGGAAGGATGAGGTGTATTACTTTCAATTCAAGCTTACGGTGCTGGTGGACTACCTGCCTTACAAATGTGTCGCAGTGGCGAGCTGTGCAGCAGCGCTGGTGGCAGCAGAACAGGCAGGGGAGCGTGCTTACTGTGCTGCGCACGTCGTGGCACTGTGTGCCTGCATCGCCAGTGTCCGGGCTGCGCTCCCAGAGCTGACGTTGACGCACGTCACCTCGCAGGAGTTCCTCTCGTCCCTCACGGATGTCAGCCCTGCCCTGCTGGACTCCTTTGTCTCCCTCCCACGCGAGCCCTCCATCACGCTGTCGAACACTCTCTCGCAGACAGTCTCCGAGGCACACATCGACAGCGACCCGCAGCTTGGAAACTCGGGGCTGCTGGAGCACCCCGTATCGGCCTCCCTTGCCCAGTCCACTACCACGGCACAGTCCCAGTCCCAGTCCCAGTCGTTGATTGCCCATGACTTAGACCACGGGCGGCTCCGTGCAACAATGATGATCTACAGTGTGCGTCCCCCCCCTGATGAGGTCATTGTCCCCCTGGCTGCAGAGTTCAAAGGCTGCATGCGCAGTGCCACGGTGCTTGCCCTGGGGGGGCACCTGCAGAAGACAGACGGGAGGCTGTCGTACGACGACCTCCTGGAGCTGCAGCACCGTGCAGAAAAGACACTCCTCTTTGTGTCACCCGTCCCGGAGGACCTATTGGCTTACCGAGAGCGCGTCGAGGTGTACGTCCATTCGCACATGAAGAAGTGGGCGACAAGGGTGCGCCTGACAGCGGATCCCCTGCCCGACGTGCCGCCGCCACACTTCATCTACCCGAGAATATCGACGCGCAGCGACTCGCGGCACGCGGATATCCGCAACACACCCTGGCTTGCGTGCATCCACATGTCGCTCACCGAGGTGCAGACCTCGCTGACGGGTGAGACGGGTGCGTCAGACCTGGGCGCACTGCACGAGCTGGACCCTGCTGAGGATGGCGACAGGAGCAGCATGTCCACCTGCCTGCGCTTCCAGGTGTGGATCAACGGCGACAGCAAAGAGCTCGACCCTGCCATCACGCTGGTGCGGGAGGCGCTGCAGTCCTGCGTCGTGCAGGTGTTCTGCGAGGCCTCCATCGAGACACGCCTCCCTGCCCTGGACAAGGTGCGTGTCAGCGACATTGCTGCCATGCAGCCCCTCTGCCAGAAGGCCCAGGGGCGCTACGCCAAGTGGGACCGCCGCCGGCAGCAGGACCGCCAGTGGGAGTCGTGCGTCAGCCGTGAGTACAACGGCACCATCCAGCCCTCCTCCGCCCTGCCCCTGGTGCACGACATCGTGCTGCTGCTGCGCGACCTGCACAGCAGGCTTGTGAACGAGCCTGCCCGCACACGGCAGAGCTCGCTGCAGCCTGTGGCGTTTTACGCCGAGGCATGCGATGGGCTGTGCGATGCGAACAGCGAATGGCGGCCGACCTACCCTGACACCCTCATCCCGGTGCCTGACTTCTTGCCGGCTACCATGAAGCACCATGAGGACCGTGCGCCCATCCCGACATACGACTACTACGTGCTGTGTGGGCGGGGTGAGAAGGGCGAGCTGTCGGACGAGTGGTCTGCTATGCACTACTCCCAGTCGACAGACGAGTCGCAGACAGCAACCTCGTGCCCCACGTCGACGCCTGCCTCCTGTGACCTCCTGCGGTTCTACGACAGTGAAGAGTCGTCAGAGCGGCCGTGCTTCCTGTGTGTCAAGGTTAGCGGCAGCGGCATCTATTTCCAGTCGTACAACCTGAAGGGCGATTTCATCAAGGTATGGTGCGTCTGACTGCCTTGCCGCATTATTGCTGGGACAGGGCATCCAAGTGGGTATTGCGTCGATCGTCGCGGAGGTGCAGAAACGCTACGTGCTGCAAGCCAGCATCCTGCACCAAAAGATGGGCCTGTGCCTCCCGGCACAGGCCTTTGTGTATCCGCAGGATTCCTTGCTCTTCCGTGACACAGGTGCTCAGGCTGAGGTATGGTTTGCTGCTGCGGCTGTGGCCTAACATCGACGCTGCCTGCAGGTTGGGATGAGTGCCATCGACGAGATGTTTACAGTCCTGCCATACAACAAGGAGGTGTTGGAGAGCACGCTGGCTGAGGCCACAGGTGTGAAGCAGCAGGGTGGCCGGGGTGCTGCGCTGCTGGGGGCTAACCGGACGGCAGTATCGAACCGGCGCCCCTCAACGAACCAGTGGAGCTCTGTGTTGAACAAGCAGACTGCTAGCGGCACCATCCTGGGTGTCGGTGGTATCAGTTCCCGTGCAGCGGCCGTCGCGGCGGCTGCTGCACAACATGTCAACGTGCAGAGCGGGAGGGTTGGGCAGGAGTTTGCGCGGCACGTCATCAGCTTTAAGAGTGTCATGGCGACTGAACAGCAGGCTGCACAGCAGGTGCGTGCCCGTGATGCTGTGTGCCGTGATCTCGCAGACTTCCGTGAGGCCATCCGCGCGCACGGGCAGAAGGAGCGCCACAGCTGCCTGCTGCACTGCCCGGTGGCGACACGTCCACTCCCCCCCCAGGTGTTAGTTGTGGCTGTGCTATGCGCAGCTGTGGTCTCCAACGTGCTCGGCCCCACCACGCTGCGGCAGCTCGTCCGCCAGCAGACGCGGTTCGCGGCAACAGCGGCTGCCCTCGCCAGCGCAGTGTGCGCGTGTGTGGAATCGCCGCTGTCACGCAGCAAGATCGATGCGAAACACCTGAAGGTCGTGCCTGGGCGATGCACGCCCGACAGGGAGCTTCGCTTCTCGACATGGCCTTCATACTTTGTCGCCCGCTCACGCTTGAAGGGGTTTGTGGCAAACTGCGTGCGCATGCGGCAGTCAAGCCGTCTGTACCACTGCCAACGCGTGCCCTTCCTTCTGAACAAGGCACGCAGCAAACTGCTGCTGGGTGCTGTGGACGACATGACGTACCACCCGCAAGAGGAGGTCGATGCCTCAGCCCTTGCTTGTTGGCGCCGCGTGCTGACGCGCCTAATGCGTGAGTACATGCTGTGTCTGGCTGCCGAGACGGAGAAGAAGCTCGGTGGGGAGGCCTGGCTCACTACGTGCGTCACGCCTGAAGACCTGCTTGCTGTCGACAGGAAGGGCCCGTCGCAGGATGACGAAGTCATCCGCAGCTACATCAACAACACCGCGACGCTCTGTGTAAACAACCTCTACACACACTGCACCACCACGTCCTTTATCGCCGTGACCGAGTCCTCAGGCGGGGTGCTGCTGATCGACCTGTCTGTGCGCGAGGCCTGCTTCTCCCTGGAGTTCTGCCTCTTCGATGCCGCAGCTGCCAACACCAGAAAGGGTGCCGACGGCCTGCAGAGGGGCAGCGGCACGCAGATGCGCACACCTGCACAGCCGATGAAGTTCCACCGCCTCCTTGCGCAGATCAGGTCGCAGCTGCACATGAACTCGATGTTCTACGACCTGCAGACAGTCTACATGCACGAGGCACTGCGTGCAGAGAAGCCACGGCCACACTACCCCGCTATAGACTGGCTCAGCGTGCTGTCAGATGCGGTACTCCTCTATGAGCGCCCCCCGCTGTACTCTGTGAACTATGTGGGGTGCAAGCGCGTGACGGTGACCATCCCACAGGAGATCCTCAGCGAGATCCACACTGCTGACGAAGGTTCTGCCGAATTGACTGCAGGAGCGCAGAAGAAAGCACTGGGCCGCTTCTTCGGCTACGTTTGTGACCAGGCTCGTAAGACGCTGCGCAGCGAAGACACAGTCGCGCTGCTGATGCATGACGACAGCGGGCACCGCCTGACCGACGCACCCTATGAGTGCGATGGGGTGGCGGTGTGCAGGCTGGACACCCTCGATACAGACTGCCTTGCCCTGCCCCTCGATGTCTACGTCGTGTGTGCCGTTGATCTCAACATCGGGCGCGACAGAAAGCTGTCGCCACCCCCTGACAACTTCATCGAAGCCTGCTACGCTGCATTCCGTGATGACGTGAAGCGCAGGTGCGACGACGCTGTGCGGAACTACCGCATCCACAGGCTGTGGAAGCGCATGCAGCAGCAGAAGATCACCACTGCTGAGGTCAACGGGCTTCTGGGCCGCGTGAGCGACGGTGGCCTCTGCTCCATCGCCAAGCGCGAGGTGATCCCCATGATGGACCCTTCGTGCCTGTCGTGCTACCAGAGCCTCGACATCGACACCTGGGCCCAGCTCTGCGCCGCCTGTGCCAACCGCCACCAAAACGAGCGATTTGCCATTTTCGCGCCAAGCCACCAGAGCAACTCCGCCACCACGCCAGACACACACCCACCCCATTGGCTGTTTGTGCCACGCCGCGGGACAGACCCAGCATCGTTCAACGCACCGACAGGCGATGTCACGGGGCCCACGGTGGGTGTCGGTGCAGTGGTGGCAGCGCCGGAACCGCACGCAATCATCGTCGAGTTCACAGCCAATAGAGGCGTCAACGTGTGGTGGTGTTCGCCGAAGGCAGTGTCGGAGCACCCTGTCACGCACACCCCTGCGCCTTCGCTGAATGGTGACGATGCCCGTTTTTTTGCAGACTGGGTCAACGTGGTGACGGAGACTCTGTGGGCAACGTCATGCTAAATGAACCATGCGAGATCCCCCCCCCCCTAGGGCCCCGGATGTCCATACAAAAAACTGTAATTTTTTTGAAATATCCAGGTCTGGAGGTCAACAGCGCAAAACCACCCCCAGACCCACCCCAGCTATGAATTTCCGGAGGTTTTTACCCACTTTTGGGCCCACCAACACTCATTTTTGGCCAGTTTTTGGCTTTTTTTTGGCTTTTCTGGGGTGAGTCCTGTGCAGGGTGGTTGCAGGGTCATTTTTGGGTAAAAATGTGCATTTAACGCACCTCTGCTGGTCCTAGAGGCCCTGGATGGTATACAATGTGCCCCAGGGATGCCTAGGGTACGTTTTTCACCCGAAACCCACCCAAAATGGGGTATAGTTGCCCAATTTTTGACATTTTTTCATGAAATTGGACCTACAACATCGTTGCAGGGTCCTTTTCCTTGGGTAAAATTACGCATTTTCACGTGCTTCTACTGGTCGTAGAGGCCCTGGATGGTATACAATGTACCCCAGGGATGCCTAGGGTACGTTTTTCACCCGAAAAACACCCGAAATGGGGTATAGTTGCCCAATTTTTGACATTTTTTCATGAAATTGGGACTTTTACCCCACATGGGCGAATCCCCCATTTTTCACAGTTTTTTGGTCAGCTGATTGAGGGTGTGATATGAGGGTTCTATCCAACAAGGATATCAAGGCGGCACTTTCAAAGTCCTGCCAAGGACAGCGCCACGTGGGTGTGTGCTTCTGATATATGTTATGTCATCATGTGAACCCTCCCCAGCGTGTGCCAACATCCCTGACACGCTCACGAAAAGCATGACACGGAGAAAACAGGTGCCGAAACAACCTGCCGAGCACACGGGTGGTGCCACGTTGATCCACGCAGCGATCTCCCATGACAGGAAGCCTTGTCGCCACGGCAGAGTCGCCGCAGACTGTGGGAGAGGTGTCGCCAGTCACCTTGAGGTTGCAGTGTGTCATCAGGCTAAGACCCGTGCCCTCTTCACCTCCCCTGTTAGGTTGCTCCACAGTTTTTTCAAAAAATTGGACGGAATTTAGGCAATTCGGTGTCGAAAACCTGTTCCAACAGGCCCGTACACCATTAGGGTGGTTGCAGGGTTCTTTTTTTGGGTAAAAATACGCATTTTAACGCACCTCTACTGGTCGTAGAGGCCCGGGATGATATCCAATGTACCCCAGGGATGCCTAGGGTACGTTTTTCACCCGAAAAACACCCGAAATGGGGTCTAGTTGCCCCGATTTTGTCATTTTTTCACGAAAATCGGGATTTTGCCCAAAATGGGCAAAATCCCCTTTTTTCACCGATTTTTCGAAAATTCTGACCGAAAATGGGCACCTAAGTGTGAAAAACCGGTTTCATTGGGTCCACAGACATATTTTTGAGGTGGGTACACCCATTTTAGGTGCCAATAACCCTTGTTTGGGGTCGGAAAAATTTTTATTACAATTTTTTCCCGTACATCCGGGGCCCTACCCCCCCCCCCCCCGCCTACAGCGAGCCGCATGTATCCCTCCACAGGCTTGGCGCCGTGTGCGCCAGGCGTGTCGGCCGAGCCACCTTTGCTTTGAACATGACATTGTATTTCTTCTATGCGCCATGGCGTTGTGATCTGCTCACCACGCCATCCACCCCTTTACACCCACACACCTCGCCACTACCCGCCCCCCTATTTCTCAGCCGTGGTATATATGTGTTTGTACCGCTCTCTTATACACCGAACAGGGGGCATTGAGAGTAACTCAACGTTCCAACCAGCGTTCTGACCCCCCCTTGTGCTAGCCGGATTGATTCCCTCCGTTGCCGCCGCTTTGAGTTTGTGTGTGCGTGGGAGAGCTGAGAGCAAAAGCGATGGGGGGTGGGGGGTGGGTGGGTGTGCAGGGTGTGGCTTTTGTCCTTTCCCTTATCATCACCCCCTTTCCCCCCTCCCGGGATATTTCAGCCCTGCCTGTCCACAAACACACACGCATTGATGACAAACGTAACACACACTCTCTCTCCGCCCCCTATTCCACCTGATTTTTTTTTGCTTCTTTGCAAACCCCGTATTCGCAAACCCCGGGGAAACAACTACAAACGATCGCACCCCCCATCCTTCCTTCCCCCCTACTCTTTGTTTCTCCCTGACCTGCGGAATGGGGTCATTCGGCATCACACCTCAGTGTTGGGAACAACGATAGGAAGCGAGGGGGGGGGGACACAGTTAGATATCGGGTCATGTGTGTAGTGGCTTGCGCACCCCCTGCCTCCCCCCCTACTCTCAGAAAGGCTTAGGGTGGTGTTGCTTGGGGGGCGGGGGGAAGGGGGGGAGCATCTAACGAATCCAGACAGGGGAAAGGGAGGGGGGAGGGGGAGAAGTGGCGTAGAAATATACCCAGCCATGTGACAATCATCCCATTCGTTACTCAAAAGAGAGATCAGGCGCCGGGGGGTGTTTTTTTTGGAAAAAATGGGCGGTAAAACCCCAACCCACCCCACCCCCCACCCGCCTGGTTTTGCCCGGCTCTTCGCATGTCAGGTGTCGTTGGGATGTGCTGCTGCAATGCCTTCGAATTGCTGAAGCCAAACCCTCCCCTCACCTCACGAGGCATAAGTGCATGTCTGTGCTATCTTCGTCTGCATCATTCGGGGGGGGGGGGGGATTCGAGGCAGGCCTGGTTTCCTCCACAGATCTAACCCACCACCCCCCCCTTGCCCCCACGACGAAGAACACTGTAGGGAGCGAGGTGACATGCAGACCACACCCACCTGGGTTGATGACATGAAAGGGGGGGCACGGGGTTGTTAGAAGAAGGGGGTGGGATGGGTGTGGATATGGTGGAGGTAGAGATGGCCACACCGCTACCGTCAGCCCACACCGCCATCAATCATCCCCTCGAGGATCCCCAAGGGTGGGGGGGGGGTGGAGAAGGGGTAGGGCGTGGTTATCACCCCCTGCCCCCCCCTCTGCCACCCACCTCTACCCCCAGTAACCAATAGGAAGAGAAGAAAAAAAGCGAGGGGATCGCCTCAGCATGATGTGGCGAGTTTCATTTGGAAGCCGGCCCTTCTCCCCCCCCCCCCCTCCCCCCCCCCCTCTCTCTTTTTGCGTTTTTTCGCAAACCCCCTCTCTCTTTTTGCGTTTTTTATGTTGCAGATACGCTGCTCTCTGTTGGGTTTTGCGGTGGGTTTGATAATTTTCCACCTCACCTCACACCACCTGTTGTCAAAAAAAATACATGCCTGCGCCACACCCACACCCGACAGAGCAATGCCCCGCTAACTGGGGGGTGGGAGGGTGGGAGGAGCGTACCACTGAGCACGCCGCGCCGCAATGAGACGCTGTGCCGCTGCTGCTGTGCTGCACAGCACTGGCTCAGGAGGGGCCCTCCTCCAGCCGTGGCGTTGCCACACAGGCGGTGCGCAGGCAGGGCCAGGGAGCACTGATGTGCCGCCCCACAGGGCCACCCCCGCAGACGCACCGCCACGGAAGATCACCGGCGTTGTCCACCCCTCCCGCCGGGCCCCGGTGGGGCAGAGGGGGGCACAACCCAGTAAACCCACGCACCCTGTCCCGCGCCCCCATCGGAAGAAGCTCTCAGCCTGTGCGCAGCTTCTGCGGGATCACATGGTGCGGGCCCCTGCGCTACCCCCTCCTCTGAATCGTGATCGCAACTCCAAGCCGTACATCGCTCTCTCCTTTGCGGAGGCCTTTGGCACCGCCACACAGGCTGCTGTGGTGAAGGCCATCTCACAGGCCTCGAGCCACCACATCAGGGTTGCGGCAGAAACGTTCTTCGACCAATCCCACAAGTGGGCCTTCCAGGTGGGGTCGTCAAAGCGGTGGGACATGCGGATCATCCGTTCCTTCTTCGGGAGCCTCGGGGAGACTGGCGGGTGCTACTGTGTGCGTGTGGCGTGGGATGCGCTTCCGGAGGCCGTGCGGTATTCCTGGTGGGTCCTCGAGGCATATCTCTATTCGACCTTCCCGCTGACGACGACGCATTGGGAGGGACTCCTGCGGGACACCCCGGAGAGGCACCGCCCCCAGCTGATGCACCCCCGTGTGGTGTCAGCCCTGCTGCATGCTATCCCCACCGATGGGACTCCGGCAGATCTCGCTGTGTCTGAGGCGATGCGGCGTGACACCATTGCAGCATACCTGAAACACCTCGAGGGTCTGCCCGGGGCGGACAAGCAGGAGAAGGCGGAGCATGCGTTGACCTGGCAGGCGCATGCCTCCATCCTGAGGCATCTCTCGACCAGCGGGAGGCGGGCGGCGTTTGCGAATACAGTGAAGAGGCTCCTGGTCGCGCAGGAGGGGCGGGGTGAGGACACGGAGTGGTGCACCCACCTCTGCCCCGAGGGGTTCGAGTGCCCAACGGAGCTGGCCTCCGTCGTGCTGTGGTTCTGCGAGAGGAACCGCAACGTCAACCTCGCGGCGCTTTTCATCAATGTGCTGCACCAGCGGAACCCCACCCGATTCCTGGAGCTGGCGGGGTTCATCAACCACAGGCTCCGCGGCCTTGCCGAATGCCTTGGGACTGTGAACCGCGCAGAAGGTGCTGTGCACCTCGCTGCGTTTGCAGACACGCTCTCCCTGCCCACCCTCGTTTCCCTGAGCAAGGCCGTCTCCAGCCGGACGCACTACAGCGACGTCAGGGCGAACCTGGTGGCCTGGGTCAAGATCCACCCCGTAAAGCAGATCCTCGAGGAGGGCCTGCAGCACGCCGTGTCCAACGGCAGCTCCATGCTGCTGGAGGTGCTGATCATGCGCCTGGTGTCGCTGAGCAGGGTGGAAGAGGCGATGGCCATCCTCCTCCGCACTGTCAAGACGGAAAGTTCACGGCAGCTTGTGTCCCCCACCGCTGCGACATACGCCGCAGTTCTGGGGGCGATCCGCTTCACCCCGCTGGAGGAAGCGCAACGCCTTTACGACCTCTCCCTCATGCTCCCCCACCTCCCCAGCTCGCCTGAAACCTGCAAGGCGTTGATGAATGCCAGGGTCCACCTCTACAGGACCCTCCTGAAGGGAGCCAGCGAGAGCCCCGACGCCGTGTCATTCTGTGAAGGCATCACGCCCCTCCTGCTCGGGAGGACTGCTCAGTCGGTGCCGGACCCAGTGGGTGCCTCTGGGGCACCCCGCGCTCCGCCTGTGGGGAAGCTCTATCTGGCGGGGATGCTGCTGTCCAGCATGTACTCCCAGGTGGAGGGGTACCGCGGCACGGAGGACTCGCTGGGTCTGCTGGAGCAGACCTTTGACTACCTCGAGAGTGACCTGGGCATCGGGGGGTCGCGTGAGGACCTGCAGCTGCTGAAGGGGCTCCCCCACTTCGCGGGCTGCAAGGTGTCGTCCGATCTGACGCGTGAGTTCTTCAGGCGGGTCGATGCGGCGAAGGAAGCTAACCGGAGGACACACCCGTGTGTGGGGGCTTTCCGCTCACTCTCCTCGAGCCTCCAGCTGCATCTCGGCATCCAGACAGCCGAGCGAGTCGTTGTCCTCGATATCGACACGGCGAAGCGCCTGATTGAAGAGAGGGATGTGTTCCCCAGCGTGAAGCGTGGATACAAGGTGTTGGTGCCCTTCAGCACGCTGCTCCAGCTGTTCGGAGAAACCGAATCGGCAACCCAGCATAAATACCTCTCGCATGGCACTACAGTGCACCACGACGGGCTGCGGAAGATCGCGGAGGCGTTTGAATCCCAGCCCGATGATTTCATTGCGCTGTCGCTGGTGGGGGAGATCACCCTGCTGTGCTCGTCTCTGTGGGGCAACATCGAGGCGCAGGACAACATCGCGTGGGCAGCGGGGGTACCGGGCAACGATACGAAGATGCTGCCTGCGGTCAGCTCGGTGGCAGGGTTCCTGGGAGGGGGCCAGGCGGAAGCGGGTGCAGCCGGGCAACCCCCCGGGATGTACAGCGAACCCAGCGAGGGGGTCCGGCTGTCTCCAGAGATGGTGGACCCGGTGTCGCTCCAGCCCCGCCCCGAGCCTATTGTTTTCGGCAAGATCCCAGAAGTGCTGTTTGCGGCCTGTGCCCCGTTCGCCCGGAAGACGCGTGAGATCCTCTTCCCCGAAGATCCGAGTCGCAAGCGTCTCAAAGAGTTCTCCGACATCATGAAGTGCCACGGCAAGATCAGGTGTGTTGTCAGCCGGGTGTGAGGTGTAGGGGGGTTGGATGGTTTGTCTTTGGCCTCCCTGCCCTGCGTTCCGTTCAGTTTAACTGATCGTCGAAAAACAAGCGGCAGTGGTGGGTGTGACTGGGTGGTGGGGGTGGAGGTTTTTGGCTGAGGGAGGGTGGGTGCCATCCTTTTTGGTTGTTGCCCAGTACCATAAGTGTCTGTTTCTCGGAGAAACAAGAAACTTATGGTCGGGCAGCGCTTTGGGTGGCAAAAAGGCAATCCGCCTTACACGATATGCTAAGCTTCAAGACGCGGGTTGGGCCCACACAAGGGAGCAAAGGAGAAGGAGATAGATTGATTACTACACGGTGGACTCCAGCGGCCCTAGCGGGAGTCTGGGAGCGGGAGTCTGAGCGGGTGTCAAAGACTCCCGCTAGCGGGAGTCTTTTCACCTATTTTCATCCATTTTTCCCATGATATAGTTACAGTCTACTGGCGTGGGGGGTAAAATCATGGTGGAAGAGGGATGGGGAGGGGCTTGTTTTGCTTCTGTCAGTTTCCCCGGACTCTGGACTACCTACCTATCCTCCTGGTAGCGGCTACACCTGCGGAGGTGAGCGGTTAGAATTTGAGGTGTCAAAGTGCGGCCATCGCCTGTCGTAGTTGTGTTACACCTTGGGCAAGACAAGCCATCCTGCAGGCCTCATCTTCTTCGTCAGAACTGTCATCCCCCTCCTGCTGTGCGCGTTGGTCAAGCGTGCTCAAAGTCGCCTCGGATGACACGAATGGTGTGAAAGTCGCCCCCAGCGGGATTGGCATTTTGCACAAGCAGAGCGATAATTTGCGGTGTCCTTCGGGGAACCGGAACAGGAAGTAGGGCGCGCTGATGGGTTCAACGAAGTCCTGTGTGTTGCAGTGCACAAACCCCTTCTGCAGCTGTGTCAACTGTGTGCAAAGAACATACACAGCCAATCTATGAGCGTGTCGGGTGTGCAGACACGGACACAGGATGACTTCTCTATACCCGAGGATCCCGTCCTGCGACAGGTGCGCAACCTTCCAAGGCATGCCCGATGCGCGCCGCTTCTCTTCTGCCATCGCAAGATCTCTCTCGTAAGTTGCGGAGCTGGCGATTGTAACGGCATCTTTCTTGCGATGTCCGTTCTCTGCTTCTTCAAATTCGTCGTTGTTCTGCAGAGGCACTGCATCTTCTGGAGCCCACCAATGATGGAGACTGTGTACGTAGGCATTGCGCGTTGATCCCTTTTCGGCATGCTCCATCAACCAGTGAAATATATGCCCTGAGATCCGAGCACGCAAGAAGGGAATCCGGGCTGACTCATCCTTGCATCCCCAGAAGCGCCAGGGGATGTCTGCATACCGGAAATGCATGAGGTCTGCAAGGGAGACAAAGAGGTAGCGGAACAAGCCCTTGTAGGTGTGTCCTGTGACAGGCAAGCACGACCTTCCGGAACTGAGCACCTGTCCCATGCTGCGACACATTCAGTGCAAGGTTTGTACAGGTCTTGTCGAATATTTTTTTATTGTCTCATCCAGCAGGGGTGGAGCTTGAAATATGGGGTTGCGGGCTGGATCGGGTCAGATCGGGTCAGCCAATTTTTTCTTATGGGTTCCCCCCCGGTTCGTCTCAGAGATCAGTGCTCGGGCCCAGCCTCCCGCGAGGTACCGGAACCGATATGCAGCCCCGGACGCGCAAGGACTTGGTTACAAGACAAACACATGCCGTAGGGGGGGTCTGGGAGGCGGAGCTCCCAGCCGCCGGAGGCCACGGTAGTGAACATCTGTGACTTGCGGGCGTACGGATTCTGTGTGAGTTGGCTGCGTCCTCCTGAGGATACTGAGATTCCCTGATGTAAAGGGCTTACAAGACAGGCACATGCCACAGGGGGGTCTGGGGGGCGGAGCCCCCCAGCCACCGGAGGCCACGGTAGTAAACGTCTGTTGCACGGTACGGGTTGGGCAGCTTCATTTGTCCTCTATTGCAGGGTTCTGAGTTGGTACCGTACTAGGTACTACCACCCGGTACCACCCCCAACATTGGAAATCCAGACTTGGGTCCCAGCCCAAAATTTTTCAGAAATTATGAATTTCCGGATGAATTCCAGCCAGCAGTGTGGTCATTTTGCTCTGGGAGATGAGTTTTTGGCCACTCAAATTTTTTCAGTCCTCATGACGAAATACCACAAGCAAATGTGACCGACTCAAAATCTGAAAAAATGAAAAATCCGAAAAATTATTTTCTCGAAAAAAGTGGGTTTGTGGGTTTCGTTTTTCCCCACAACCCCGAAAAAAAAATTTGGAAATTTTTTCAGATTTTGGACTTTTTTCAGCAAACTGATTTTTTTGGTTTTACTTTTTGGGGTGGTCCATATTTACGTTGGGAAACCTGAAAAATTCTCGAGTGGCCAAAAACTCATCTCCCAGAGCAAAATGACCCCACCACGGTTCGGAAAAATTCCGGAAATGCTAAATTCGCGAAACCAAAAATCGCGATTTTGTGGTACCAGGTGGTACCGGGTGGTACTACCTAGTACGGTACTAAATCAGATCACTGTCTATTGTGACTGTTTGAGGCCTGTGCTCATGTCGCTGGGGTCACTTTGCTCACGAAACGCCTCCTGGTCACCTTGAGGCCCCAAGGCGAGGAGCCAACTTTTCCGGTTTCCCGAAAATCTATATTTTTTTTCTTTTTACCCCTGACCTGATTTTTTGTGAGGGCCTGCAGAAAATCAGGTCAGCTGACCCGAAAAAACCCCCAAGCTCCACCCCTGTCATCCAGTACCCTGATCAGCCGCATGGCGAGCCCCTTGCAGTCATGGAGTGCTGGGGTGACGTAGCGGGCATTGGGAAGCACACCTGCCAAGAGGGAGGGGTAGCCAGCCTCTTTCATCTCAGAGAGAGTCAGGTGCGGGTATCGATGCACCTGTTGATACCAGCGTTCTTCTGGGATGTCGCACAGTGAGCATCGGTGCCCTCGCCCCCCGCATCGCCTCATTGTTGCCCACTGCTGATCTATACTCCCGCTAGCGGGAGTTGGACTCCCCCTAGTTGAGACTCCCGAAAAGGGTTAAACCCGGTAGTGGTACCCTACCCCCGCTGGAGTCCACCGTGCAAGGCCGGATCAGCCCACGGGTGGGTTTGAGGAAGAAATCTGGGGGGGCAAATTTTGCTGCGACTTCCGGTTTCACCCGGCCGAACTCCAGCATCTATCCAGACCCACGGTGCCAAGCCGTTCGCCCGTGTCGCGATCATTCGCGGCTTCAGGCTGCCCCCGACGACACGTTTGTATCCTGCACCTTGCCATACTTCGCCTCCACCTTGTATATGACGGAGAGCGCCCTCCTTCCGCATCGTTGCGACTTCCCTGACAGCGAACTTATCCATGTCAGGGAAGACATGGCGATGATTGCGTTGGCCACCTGGGTGCTGTGCTGGTGGAGCTCCTTGCTCAACACCGTTGCTAGGAGCCTTCTAATGGATCCCAGTGTCAGCACACTGCCCCCTTTTTTAACAGGGAAGGCCGTGCAAAAATCATGCACAATGTTCGTCGCCTCCGCAGCCTCGGGACTCTCTGCGCTCTTCTTCTTCTTAATCGACTTTGCCGCCGGCTTCGCTGCCGGCTTCGTTGTCGTCTTCCCCATTTTTGTGAATCAGGTCTGCGAGCTGGGATGGGTGGAAACGTCCGTTTCGTTTGGTGTGGCTGTACTTCAGTGACGAGTGCCACATTGCATAGGTATCATGGGAAAAATGAGTGAAAATAGGTGAAAAGACTCCCGCTAGGGGGAGTCAGACTCCCGCTAGCGGGAGTTGGACTCCCCCTAGTTGAGACTCCCGAAAAGGGTTACCCTACCCCCGCTGGAGTCCACCGTGTAGGTAAAACATAACGGCTGACATACCTCTTTGGGACACAAACACGCCTCCACGCATCGTATGATGACAAGACACGCCGACAGGGTTTTCCCGGTGATTCGGCTCCACAAAAAGCTGATTTAATGAGTCTGAGCAACCTAACAGGGGAGGTGAAGAGGGCACGGGTCTTAGCCTGATGACACACTGCAACCTCAAGGTGACTGGCGACACCTCTCCCACAGTCTGCGGCACTCTGCCGTGGCGACAAGGCTTCCTGTCATGGGAGATCGCTGCGTGGATCAACGTGGCACCACCCGTGTGCTCGGCAGGTTGTTTCGGCACCTGTTTTCTCCGTGTCATGCTTTTCGTGAGCGTGTCAGGGATGTTGGCACACGCTGGGGAGGGTTCACATGATGACATAACATATATCAGAAGCACACACCCACGTGGCGCTGTCCTTGGCAGGACTTTGAAAGTGCCGCCTTGATATCCTTGTTGGATAGAACCCTCATATCACACCCTCAATCAGCTGACGAAAAATGAGTGAAAATAGGTGAAAAGACTCCCGCTAGGGGGAGTCAGACTCCCCCTAGCGGGAGTATAGACTCCCGCTAGCGGGAGTTGGACTCCCCCTAGTTGAGACTCCCGAAAAGGGTTACCCTACCCCCGCTGGAGTCCACCGTGTATGTGTGCCACCACCCAACCAACCATCAACAGAGTTATTTCTATCGACGATGTCGCGTTGACAGCCTTTACCGACCAGGCTCTTCTGATGGACCATGCTGGAGCAGACGAGGCACTCAAACATACCGCAGATGCCACCACGCTGGGAAGCACCTTCCTTTGAGGAGTGCATGCGGTCCAACTCTGTTGCTCTGTTGCCGTGATGCTTCTGCAAACCCCCCCCCCCCTTCATCAGACTCACATCGCATCGCCTCCATCAGCACACATTCATCTCATTGCGCCTGGTGTTGTTCTGACAGCACCCCTGTGCTGGGGTCCCCAGCTTTTGTCGCCTCTCTTGTGACCGTTACCTCTGCGGGCAGACCACAGAGCTCCCTTGCTTCCAAACCGCTATGAAGCCCAACGCCTTCCGGCCACTCTCTCCTGAGGCCTAGACTGGGCACATCTTGTGACCCAGCCCAGGGTGATCGCTGCACACACCACAACGGGGTGGTCATTTGGTAATAGGAATCAACCTGCATGCCCATCCTACGGCGCAGGCACCTCAGCTGTATCACCTGGTGGAACCTTGCCTGCAGTTCCAGGGAGTGTGGGTCTCTCTCTCCACAAGACGCAACCCCCCTCCCCCTCTCCCGCCCCTCCGCCCCCATCGCTGACAGCGCAAGTCAACAAGGCGGTTCTGCCAATCTGCCAACACATTGCCTCCCAACCCCCATGGGGTGTTGTTGCAGAGGCGTGCCCCGGAGGGGAGGGTGGGCCTATCTGCGATCCCAATCTGCAGAAGGGTATTCCCCACCCGCATGTGCCCCCCCCTCCCGCTCCCCCCCTTGCCTCTCTGTTGCAACCCCCCACCACGCATGGCAGGGCTACACAACGCGCATCGCTACCCCTTCACGCGCCACCTCCTCTCAATCTGTGGATGTGTCCCCCGATCGCATTGTAGTGCTTCGACAGTGCCTGCCCCCCCCCCCCCCACACCTGACCCCACCCACCCTAGCCCCACCCCACCGCCGGTGGGCAGCGCTGGCATCATGGGGCAGGAGCAATCCGTCACCCCGATCAGCACCACTGCCTCCAGCGGGGGGCACTCGTCGAAGCGGCGCAGCTGGTTTGGGTTTAAAAAACCTCCCCCACGCGAGTCGACCCGTGTGTTTAATGCCAGTTTCAACGCCGAACCTGGAGCAAAGGATCTCCGGGAAAGCCGCGTCGTGAAGGTTCTGGTTCTAGGGGATTGCGGTTCGGGGAAATCCAGCATCGTGGAACGATACTGTTTAGGGCTGTACAACATACAACACGTCCCAACCGTGGGCCCGAAGCTCACCTCATGTGAACTCACGGGGGAGAGGGTGCAGCAGATGGGGCTCTACCCGCATGACATTCGGGTTCAGTTTGTGGAACTCCCACAGCAAGAGACTGCAGGCGACTCCACAACCCTCCAGCGCCACGCCAGCGAGGCAGACGGGGTCCTCTTTGTGGTGGACAGCACACGCGCTGCCTCCGCGCTCTTCTTCGACCGCCTCCTCCCCAGGGTGAAGAGCTTCGCCCGCGAAGACTGCCTCCTCTGCGTCTTCCTCCACAAAAGCGACCGCAAGACGCCACGCATGCCCCTCCGGAAAAAGGGCGCAGACACGGAATACGCTGCTGCCGCCGGGCTGTGCCACATCGCCTCCACCACCTCCGTTTCGACAAAGGTGATCGATGCCAACGTGGGTGTGCTGCTCTCGAAAATTCTCGCGGAAGGCCGTGGTCCTGATGGCTGCCTCGCTGCACGGGTGGGCCGCCCGTCCCCCCCGCTGCACCCCATGGGGTCTGTCTGCCCTGCAGAGGTAGGCAGCGTCGACGAGGAGCGTGTGAGGCTCGTGGAGGGTCACATCGCGGCCTTCCTCAATGTGCATACCCAGATCCTGGGGGACTATAAGAAGCAGCACGCCCTGGCAACAGGGTCGTCGGGGAGGAATGTGAACCAGAGGCGGTGCGAGGTGAGCTCCCTCCTGGAGGTGGAGCTGCAGAGGGAGTGCGAGCGGCTCCTGCAGAGGCTGCGGAAGCTGCGCCCCAACCTCCCGCTCACCTCGGTGGGGGAGACGCAGGAGTTTCTGGCGATCTCGTCGCATTTCTACTGCACGCTGCTGCCCTGCTGGTCTGTGCTGCCCAACGAGCTCTCGGTGGAGTCCACCATCGCGCATGCCAGGGGTCTGGCGAAGATGAAGTCGAGCCCGGTGCTGAAGTCCGCACAGCAGATGGTGCAGCCCCCCGCGGTGTTCATCTCCTATCTGATTGCAGCCTCGGAGAGGCTGCTGCGTGAGGAGGGTGCCAAAGAGCTTCAGCCGGGTGCACAGACCTGCCTGTCGCCCGACACACTCATGATAGGGACCAGCGCGTTGTCCACTTCGTCGAATATCAACATCGCGGCGTCTGCCGACTCGTGGGAGGGCAGCAGTGTCATGGCGGGGAACTCGGGCGGGCGGATATTCTCAGGGGAGTACCCTGCAGGGCTGGGGATGACGCCCCGGCATAGCCTGCGGGATAACTCGCCGCCAGGGTCGCATCTGGGGGCGGAGAGACGGGCGACGTCTGCAACGGCGGATAGGCATTTGCTGAAGGTGCTGTCGCAGAATAAGGCAGATCTGAAGCAGCTGAAGGATTTCCTGTCGCGGGCGCACCGTGACTCCAGCCGGCTGCACCGGCAGCGTGCCGTGTCGAATGCGACGCCGCATTCCAAGACGATGCATAGTGGGGTGACGAAGCCCCGTGCGCGGAGGAACAGCCATGGGCAGAGTCAGATGAGCCAGTCCCAAGGCCACGCCACTGCACCCCCGGATGACGACAACGACATGCAGAGCAGTCGGCGCAGCACTCTCGGTATGTCGTGATGTGTATTGGGTGTGTTGGAGGGTGCAGTGGGTGGGACTATCAGAGGTGGTGTGGCTTGCGCGGTGGAGGTGCTAGGGGGGAGGGGGAGGCAGGGCAGGTCGGCTGTTCAGGCTTGATTCTGGAATATGCATACAGGCAAGATGGTGGTATCCTTTTATCCATCTCCCCCCCTCCCCATACTGCAGATACCAGCATACGCAACTAGAGTGCAGCCCCTTCATCATCTCTTGCTGATCTTTCTTTGAGGCCACATGCTGGAATATTGTGTTGGCCACTGTGGCCTGCCCCGTGCTGCAGTAACATCTGCAGGCTTCTAGCCGAACGAGGTGTTTGCGGTGTGCCAGGGGGTGTCCTGTGCAAACCGACAACGTGGTAGCATGTCCCTCTCTCAGGGCGCAGTTCTCGCTGCGTGCGTGATGTGTGGTTGGCCTGTTCGTCTCCGGAGCAGGTCCGCACCGTGTGCATCTCGTGGTCTTGCCGGCAACCGTGTTGTGCTATGTGCATGTCAAGGCGCTTGAATAATAGGATTGCTTTTTGCCTTCTTTTATTTTGTTTGGTCCATTCGCCGAGTGCTTTCTTCCAAGAAAAATACAACGAAATTTGAGAAATGAAGACAACGAACCGAATCAGAGTCTCTCCCTGTCCCCCCCCCCCCCCCCTCCCCGGGGCCACCCCCCATCCCCTTTTCACACGAACAACAATACCACGGCATTGTTCGGTTTTCTTCACACACGCAGCTCATGCCGTTCTTTTTTTTTTTTGCAACATCACGCAGCTCGTACCACCTCCACCCAGACACACCTGCTCCGTGAAAATGGGAGCCCTCGATGTTGTCGGGGAGTCGGTGCAGGCTGTGACAGAGGTCATCATTGTGGCTTCCTTCGGTGCATACCTGGCACACCGCGGCATCCTGACGTTGGGGAACATCAAGATGTTTGAGAAGGTGCTTGTGGAGATCTTCACACCCTGCCTCATCATCGGCAAGGTCATCCCTCACGCAGATCCCCGGGCGGTGCTGGAGCTGTGGCCGCTGATCAGCGTCTGCGGGTGGAACATCCTGTGGGGCGTGTCCTTTGGCTACGTGCTTGCGAGGTGCATTTTCCGGAGGCCCGACCTGCAGGGTGTCGTGCAGGCGGCACTGGCCTTCCCCAACACAATCTCGGTGTGCCTCACCTTGTCACTGGCATTGGCCCGCACACACACGGTGCAGCACACCGCCGTGCTGAACGGGAATGTGCATGGCAACACAACAGCCCTGGAGATGTACTCCGACCCCGAGGATGGGACAGCACCCGTGTTCCTGGGGTACTCCCCGTATGTCGAGGAGTTCCTGGCGGAGCGTGCAACCGCCGCCGTCATGACCTCCACCGTGTGGTGGAACCTGGCAAGGTGGACCGTCGCGTACAACCTCCTTTCATACGATGCTGGGGACTCCTGGTCCAGCCGCTTCAAGAAGGTGTTCAACACCCCTGTCTACGCCTGCATCGTTGCGTTTGTCGTGGGGTTCGTCCCCTTCCTCAAGGCGTGGTGGGTGGGGAAGCACTTCACAGCGGTTCTGATCGTCACTGCAGTGAACATGATCGGGAGGTGCATGGTCCCCACGGTGCTGGTCATCCTCGGTGCGAGGGTTTACAACGTGACGCGCAAACTCATCGACGACAGGCGCGAATCACTGGCGTCTGGGGGGCAGCAGGTGGAGCAGTCCACTTCCGACGACAGGAACATCGCCGGGGGCTTGGCACACGTCCCCCTTGAAGAGGAGGACGACGCATCGATGGTTGACCTGAAGCTTTTTGCAACCGGTGCCGAGCAGCACATTCAGGACCTGGATAGGATGAACGAACCCAACGACTCCTCCCTGAATGGAGACCACGTCTTCGCTGCCGAAGCTGCAGCTGACGAGCCTGCGGCAGAGGGCATGTCCATCTGGATCGATGTGGGGATCATCTCCTTCCGCCAGGGGATCTGCATGCTGCTGGGGCTGATGCTTGTGACGGGGTTCACCCACTTCACCTCCGATGTGATGGTGCTGATTGTTGCCTTCCTGCAGACAGCTGGGCCCCCTATGATCAATCTCGCAGTGATGGCCGGCCTGCACGGCAAGTTTGAGAATGACGTGGCACAGCTGCTGATGGTTGCGTACATCGCATCGATTGTCACATGGAGTGTCAGCATCGCAATGTTCCTCTACATGCTGAAAACGACCCTCGGGGAGGAATAGATTAGATTAGCGAGGGGGAGGGGGGCAGTGTACCCGTTTCCTTCAAGATATACCCACCATCCCCTCGGCCTGCACAGCCCCGTGCCCCCCCCCCCCTCCCTTCCGAGGCACGCCTATGCAAGTAGCCTAGCTCTCATAGGCGAGAGGAGGCAGGGAGGGGAGGGGGGGGGAAGGTGGCGGGGGGGGGGTCATTCAACACAGCAGCCATTGTTTGGTTGCGTTCCTTACTCCCCTTGCCCCCTGACCCTTACCCCCCCCCCCCCACCACCACCCACGCAGCGAAGGGTTGTCAACTCTCTGTGCTTCCTTCCCCCCCCCCTCTGCTTCACTAACCCCGCCCCCCCCCCTCCCCCCTCCACCCCCCTCCACCCCCGCCGCCGGCATCCGCCCAGCCTCCTCACCCGTCACCCGTCACCCCCTCACCCCCCCCCCCTTGGCACGCGATCAAACATGGTTAAGCCTACCCTTTCAAATGAACGGTGGACAGCTGTGTCTGGTACGGGTGGTCAATCCGATGCCATCTATCTATCTTCTTGCAGTGACAGCTTTGAGCGATTCCCCCAACCTGCCTCTGAATTGTCTCTCTCCCTGCTGCACTGGGGGGGCACTGGGGGTGCCGGGAAAGAGACTCATGTTCTTGCTGCCCGGGTTCATTATAGCGTTGTGGTGTGTTCGTTATTGCGCCGTCATTCATAACCCCCTCCCCCACCCCCCTTGCCTCTGTGGAGATTTTTCAAAGTGTGCCGGTGTGCCGGGGCTGAGTTTCCGTGTTTCTCCAGCCCGCGGGCCTTTCCGCAGCAGCACCCATCAGCCCGGGGAGAGGGCCTCTCTGTGAGCAGCGAGGGCACACCCCTCCCTCTGCACTGCCTGTGCGTGTGTTGGTCGGCGTTGACAGGATAGACCCACCATTCCTCGTGGCAATTCGGTTCGGTTAAACCACGACCCCCCCCCCCCCCCTCCCCTTCTCTTCCAAACCCTTGATGAGATTGCTTTGAGGCCACCTCCGTCGTCAGCCTCTCCCAGGCTCTGGGTGAATTTCCCCCAACGGCTATTCCACTCCCACCCTGCAGGAACCGCACCCACCTGTCTGTGGTATTATCCTGCAGTGAATGAGCTGCGGCAGGAGCTCCCCCAGGCGGTGAGGTTGAGTTCAGTCCAACACACACACACCCTCCTGCAATGGGCGTGCAGGCGGATGTAGCGCGGGTAATCTCTAGCGGAGCGAACCGGGGGGTCTTCCTGCACTCCGCAGCAACCGGTCTCCTCTTCCTGTGGTCGCTGCTGCATGCGCTGTACCACTCCTCCCTTTCGGGGACTGCATCGCTGGTCTTCCTCTTCCACTGCACATGCTCGTGCCTCATCCAGGTCTTCTGCGAAGCGCTCGTCGAGGGCCCCGGTGCGCAGTCCCACAACCCGCTCTTCCCCTTCGGGTTGGCGCGGCTGAAGATCCTGCTGACCTACGGCAATGTCTGTGTCCTGATGTTCTTCAGCCTGACCACCCTGGTCGAGGGGGTGGAGTGTCTTATCCTTGGGAATGAGCCCACCTGCCAAGCTTGGTATGCCCCTGTTGCCGATGGGCGGGGCTCGGCAGCCTGTGTGCCGCTCCCTTGATGGGGGGGGGGTGAAATATCAGGGTTGTGTGGTGTTATGTTGGTGTTCAGCATCGCCGGGCTTTTTATTGTTCAGCATTTGGAGAGCACCAAACCTGCTGGTCCTTTCTCTCTTGTGATTCAACCACTTGCATGAGGGGACAGGCTTGTTCTGCAGTTCCCATCTGCGTAGTTGTTGCTGCAGAGAGGGGAGGAGACACGAGGAAGGAGACATCACACCATATCCCACACAGGATCATCGCACTGCAGCTCGTCTCCCATGCGTCATACGAGATGCTTCTGGGCGCAAAGGTCCCGATGTACGGTGCGGGCAGCTTTGCACGCAAGGGGCTGATTGTGCGTGTGGTGCGCCGGTGCATCCCAGCAACTCTCGCGCTGGTGTCATGCGTCTTCGACTCCGCAGTGTCGGAGGTGACTGCCGAAGGGACTGTCGATGCGGTGTGCGCTATCGCCTCCAGCTACTACTGCCTCTTCATCGTCTGGCCGCATGCAAAACAGTGCTGCAACGTGCTGCTGCAGAAGATGCCGGGGCGGGGTGTGCGCGTGCAGCTGGACAAAGCACGCAGGGAGGTCCAGGGTGTGCCTGGTGTGCTGGAGGTGTCGGACGCCCGCTTCTGGAGTGTCAAGGAGGGCGATGTGGCGGGGAGCATGCGTGTGCGCGTGAGGCAGGGCACCCCTGTCCAGACGGTGCTCACACAGGTGCGGCAGCTGTTCGCCTCCATGCTCAACCGGTGCTGCGTGCAGATCGACACCGACAGCGAGACCGTCATGCAGCGCATGGCGTCCTTCCCCTCGTCGCACTCCCTGCAGCCCCCGCCAGTGCCCGCCTCGTTCGACCCTGCATCACACCCGCCGAAGGCTGTGGAGCAGCGAATAGAGAGCCCGCTCTACTCAAAGCAGCCGACGCTGCAGCCTACTCTCAGCACTGTATGCAATGATGGGGCAAGGGGGGAGGGGGATGGTCATGCCTCTATCTAGAACGGGGTAAAGTTTCACCAAGCTGACATAGGACCCAGGACTGTTCCTAAACCTGGTGGGTTGGCAGTGGATGCTGCATCAAGGGAGGGCTGTGGTCTGCTCTGCTGCAAGGATTATTTTGGAAATCGTGGTTCGTTTTTTTATGGGGGATTCACATGATACACCACACGCTTACCGCCATCTCGGTTGACATCTTAGCAAGCATGGCTTTGCCCTGCGATTTGTCCTTGAGAGGCATCCGTGCCACCGAGCCACTGCCTCACCCCACCCCACCCCAAACACAGCTGCGTGCATCAGACCTGGACCCAGAGGAGGTGTAGTTGTTGGCTCTGCACACTACCGAGCCGAGTGTGGAGGGTGCACCCCAAAGGGATTTCCAACCAAAAGGCACACCCCCCCCCCCCCCCCATCGCCACCACCGCCGCCACCACCCAGTCTCATATACATTTACAGTTCTGTCATGTGATCCCTTGTGTGGGTGGTGGTGGTGTTTGCTAGTCTAGCTTCATACCGTGCGTGCCATGCGAGAGGCCATGGAAGGCGGTAGCTGTGGTGGGTTTGTTCCCTGTTGTGTGTCTATTCTTGGCAGCGTGGAGATCATAAAGAAGAAGAACACAGCAAGGCCACAGGGAGGGAGTGGATGTTCGCTGTGTTTCACTCCACTGCCTCAACAAACCTATACTCACGCGTGTGTGTTTGGAGCCGGGGAGCAGGCACAGCCAGGGGCTGGAGCCGGGGGCCGGGGGGGGGGGTCAGGAATGGCGGCACGCAAACGCCCTTCAACCACCCTTGTTGCTCTATGAAAAGGTAACACCCCTGTCACTTTCCACCCCCCCCTCCTCAACACCCCTTTTCAATGTTGCTGTTGATGATGCTGTACAATGTACACACCAGCCCTCATTGGGGACGGGTGTACGAAGCGTGTGTTGTGGTGTTCGGCCCATATTAGAGTGGGCAACCTCTCCGGATAGGAGCCCCACTTTGTGCGTGGATGAGTGTGAAGTGTGCTTTGTGCCATGTGTGAAGCGGAAGGGACCCCCTCGTGCCGCCACACGCATGCCAGGGTGTGTGTCTGCGGCGTGCCCCCCCCCCCCCTCCTCAACCGGAGGGGGGCAGGGAAGGCCAGAAGGATGCGGAGGAGAGAAAACGCAACACCGAGTCACCGGACCAGCCGCCAGCCCCCCCCCCCCCCCCCACCCCTCCAGCCCCTCAGCCACTCGGGCATCATCATCAGTGCCTCCCACTGCCCCCACACATGTTATCCAACCCTTGCCTGGCGTGTTGTCTGCTGTCTGCTATTCACTATAATCAGGTCGCATGGGGTGTGGTGTGTGGTGTAAGCCCTCTCTGCCCACCGTCAGCTCCCCCCCTGCGAACTGCCCTGCGATGAGCGGGAAGGGCTGCATCAACCTGGAGGGCGGTGGCTACGAGGTTGTGCGGCAGATCACCGGGGATGCCAGCCTGCAGCACCTCGACGTGATCCGGCACACGCTTGTGGAGGGCCTGCAGGAGAGCCTCGAACTCCTGCTGTTCAGAGACACCTCTGAGATCGCAGGTGAGCTGCAGGGCTCGGGTGTCTACATCGGAACCGGAGGGGTTGCCCTGGCGCTGAAGCGGGTTCTGGACAGAGCCGCCCCTCTGTCAGCCTACCTTCCCGAGGCCTTGCTGCAGCGTGCCCAGCGGTGCTATTCGGTGTTGGTGGAGGAGCTGCGGGCTGCATCGCTGAGGCGCAACCCCACCTTCCTCGAGGGGAATGCGGGCCGCCTCGCAGTGCTCGCAACCTGCACGCGGGACCCTGCGTATTACTCTGAGCTGCTGGCCCTGACAGGTCCGGTGTCGGATCTGCCCGAGACTGAGAATGAGGTGCTCTACGGGCGTGCTGGTTTTCTTTATGCCCTGCTGTTTGTGAAGGACACCCTTCCCCCAGCGCTGGAGGACCGCCATTTCGACGCGATGAAGCGGATTGTGAAGCAGATCGTCGCGACAGGCACCGCCAACGCCAAGAGGTGGAACGAATGGGTCAAGCCCAAAGGCGAGCCGCACATGTCCCTCATGTTTGAATGGCATCAGAAGATATACTACGGCGCAGTGCACGGGGTGTGCGGGATAGTCCACATGCTGCTGCAATGCCCCGATAGCGTGCTGGATGCGGTGTCGCCCACCCTGCTGTGCACACTCCGCACCTCGGTGGACGAGCTGTCGCAGCTGCAGCTCCCCTCGGGGAACTACCCCTCGAGCCAAGGCAGCACCAGCGGCAGGTTGAACCAGCTGTGCCACGGGTCGACAGGCTTTGTGCTGCTGTACTGCTTGGCGTACGAACGCTTCCGCGATGCAGCATACCTTGAGAAGGCAGAGCGCGCAGCCACCTATCTCAAGGGGCACATCGTGGTGAAGGGCGTCGGCCTGTGCCACGGTTTGAGCGGCAACATCTACCCGCTGCTTGCTGTGTACAGGGCATCGCAGGATGTGACCTGGCTGCAGGTGGCAGTGCACCTCACCATGTTCCTCTGCCACGAGCACTCCCGTGCCTATCAGTACAGCGACCGTCCGCTCTCACTGTACGAAGGCGTAGCTGGCATGGTGGCCCTTGTCGCTGACGTTCTTGCCAACCCATCCAACGCGAAGCTGCCGGGTTATGAAATATGACAACTGCAACAAGTAGCAGAGTACCCCATCTGCCTGTCGGCCTGTCGACTCCCACAAACTGACATTGAAATGACCGTGTGTGGCGGGGAGGTGACGTGTGGATCGCCCTCAGCAGGCGGTGGTGTGACAACCCCCAAACATAGCTGGCTCCGTAGTGCCACACCTAGCCCGTGGCCTCCTGAGATGAGTGATGCATCTCTTTGATCTTTGTGCAGCCGCCAGATGTTTGTCTCCCCCCACCTTGCCTGGCTCAGCATGTCTGGCTGTGCTGGTTGTCTCTTTGGCTGCAGCACGGGCCACACCACACTACGGAGGTGTTTCCCCTGTCCCTGAACCGAACGACGTGTGTCTTGATTCCTCTATCTCTCGCCGGGCTGACAGAAAGCGGCCCCCCGTGTACACAACGTGCAAACCCTGCTGCACCGGAGGAGGCTTCCTTCTCCGTTGTTGGCATTAGCGCTTTGCTCTAACGTGCAGATAGGCGAGGCTGGTAACAATTTCGGTGCCGCACACTGGCACTCTTTGAGAGCGAATGCCCCCACCTCCTCCGTCACGTTTTCCTCTTGCCCCCCTTGATAAGCCTTACACACACCAACTCAAGATTGAATTAATCATCTCTTTTTGTGGAGGGGCTATCCAACCGAACACCCGACTGTCATGCAACAACACACACCAACCGCCCTGCAGGTCGTTGGATGTCTGCATTGGGGCCAATGGTGCCGGGGGGTATTGCCCGCCTCGGCTCGTCACGGGCAGTGCTCGTGACGGGACTGTTGCTCCTGTGCTTCGACATCCTTCGCCGCTACTTCCGCAATGACGCGCCCTCCACACCGACGGGTTCCCCGTCGAAGCGCAAGGGATCGCGCCCGTGCTTCGCCGTCACGAAGAAGATTTCCTCGGTCCGCGCAAAGAACCTCGAGTTTATGCGGAAGTTTCTCTACCTCTTCAACATGGCTGTGCCGGACAGCTCCGGTGGCTGGAAAACCCTGGTTCTCCTTGCAGCCCTCCTGCTGATGCGCACTGTCATCAGTGTGTCGCACGTCAAGCTGGGCGCCGAGACGGCGACTCATTTCGTCTCTCGGCGCTGGGCTGCTCTGTACCGGAGCATTGCACTTTTTGCACTGCTCAGCCTGCCCGGCAGCATCGTCAACGCCGCCCTGAAGCACTTCCAGGGGAAGCTCTCAGAGGGGATGGCGGGCGTGCTGACCTCACAGATCAACGACGCTTATCTGCAGTCGAAGACTTTCCGACAACTCGCACAGAGGCACCACTTCCTCCCGAGGAAGAAGGACGTCCACAAGATCGAGGAGACCATCTCGCACGCCGTGCAGAACTACACCGACAAGGTGGGCTCTGTTTACTGCTGCCTGCTGAAGCCACTCATCGACTGCTGCATGTACACGGTGTCCCTGGGGCGTGTGGTGGGGTGGCAGGGCCCTGCCTTCATCTGGCTCTTCTTCCTGCTGCGGCGGAAGGTGCGCTCGGGGCTGAAGGTCCGCGAGGGGGGCCACGCCCTCAGCCTCGCAGAGTACGACGAGGCGAGCAAGCGGGTGCACCGCCACATCATCAAGAACTCGACGGAGCTCGCCATCAACTGCATGGTGGAGCGCGAGAACCAGGTCCTGACAGCCCTCGTCGCCCAGCGTGAGGGGGTGCAGGAGGACCGCTCGCAGTGGCTCTCCACCATCATCAGCGCCTTTGACAACATCCTGCTGCGGTATGGTGCAAGCGTCGCGGGTTACTTCGTCCTCCTCTCCCCGTACCTCATCAACCTCGACCGGGTGCGGTACAAGACCAGCAGCATCATGACACGCGACTACATCATCTGCCTCAAGTCCCTCACGGAGCTGAACCGTGCCATCTTCGAGATCGAGGACAGCCTCTCGCTGCTGTCCGGCATCGAAGCCTCCACCGGCAGGCTCGCTGAGTTCATGATGTCCCTCGAGGGCATGCGCTCCGAGGCTAAGGAGGCGGACCGCCGCACCGTGCGGCGCCACGCCAACGTGACGCGTGCCAACGTGGGGGGCGCGCAGCAGAACGGCACTGCCAGCAGGTCGCCCTCCCCCCCTGTGCAGGGGGAGTACTCCGAGTGGGTGCAGACGGGTGCCGTGCAGCACGCCCCCGAGCACCCCCCGCCGGACCAGGCGGAGCGCTGGGCACGGGAATGGACAGGGAAGCGCCTGTCGTTCCACCCCACCGGCTCCGCACCCACCCTGGCCATCGAGGGGATGGACGTGGTGGCCCCCCCGCTGTTCAACGTCGAGATGTCGGCACCCGCCTTCTCCGCTGGTGCCACGTCGGGCGCTAAGCCTGAGGACTCGCGTGGGACGCTCCTGGTGAGGAACCTGACCCTCACCGTGAAGCCCGGGACGTCGCTGCTGATTTCCGGCAGGAAGGGGAGTGGGAAGACGTCCATCTTCAGGGTGCTGGGTGGCGTGTGGCGTGGGGAGCCCACCGGCCCCGACAGCTACTTCTCGGTGAACGCCATCAACCACGACGAGATGCACCACCCCCGCAACATCCTGTACGTTGCAGAGGAGCCGCACCTGCTGCACGGCGGGTCGCTGCGGGACCAGATCATCTACCCCTACACCCAGGAGGAGGCTGCGGCCGTTAATGTCACCGATGGTGACATCGCAAAGCTCCTCTGCCTTGTCGACCACGCACAGGTATGGGGGTTGCTGTGATGTGTTGTGTTGTGCTGTTGCACGCAGGGCCAGGGTCAGGGTTCTGCTTCGCTGGGTTTGGGGGGGCTCTGCCTTGTCTTGCAGAATATGGGTGCTCCGCCTCACAATGTGATGACGGCCGGGCTGTCCGGCACACCGTGTGTTGCTTGGCAACCAGAACCACACAATCACGCGAGGCGACACTGAACCCAACGCCACACCACCCACAGACTATCCTCGGGACGTGGTCCCTCAACGACAAGAAGGACTGGGGCGCCTGCCTCTCCCCCACCCAGCGCCAGTGCCTGGGTATCGCACGCCTCTTCTTCCACAAGCCTCACTACGCCTTCTTTGACGAGGCCACGACCTGTCTCTCTGAAGAGGTATGCAGACGCTGAGCCGCAGTGGCAAGGGTGATTTATCAAAGCCTGTGTGGTTTGCATGCTGTATCTTGGTTTCTGACACCACATCGTCAACGGGGGAACGCCCCCCTAATCTTTGTTCGGAGTCGGTTTTGGTTTTAGAGTTCCTGAGTATCGGTAGTGTGCTTCGGCCATTCCGCATCAGTGAAGATGCAACCGCAGAAACCAAATCCCACTGTGAGACGAGCAGTGTATCTATTTGTTGCTGCCTCGGGAGTTATGCGCATGACGCATCCACCACCCACCCACAGGTTGAAGACTTCGTCTACATGATGTGCCGTCAGATGTCCATCACGACGCTGACTGCCACGCGGAGCCCTTCGGAGCACATGATGGAGCACCACGACCTTCACCTCTCTCTGTTCGCAACGTCGTACACCCTCGAGCAGCGCACACGGACCTGATGTGCAGACCCAGGGGACAGGCGCTCTGGGAGTCATCTTTGACGCCTCCCAGGTCTACCTCCACCCCTCCCACTGGCATGTTGCACAGACGGTTTTCCCTGTGCATTGCACCTGGTGTGGTTGGCTGCAAACAGGACCCACACTGCTAGAGGGTGTCGGGAGACTTGTCTTGCCTTCCGTTTCGACAGTCATACCCATATCCCCTATGGTCGTCGGGGCGCCCCCACCCCTCCCCCCTCACCTGCCTTTTAGATTACAATCGATCGATCGGGTTTCAGGAGTGGGTCTATGCGGTGTTCTTACTGGCCATGCTGCAACACGTTGTCACAAGGTGATCGGGCACACCTTCCCCTGATGAAGGGGGGAGAGGAAGAACGGAGTTCCTGGATTTTTACCCCCCCCCCCCCACAAAATTCGCTGGTGCTGAACCTCACCTGCAGATGTATCCCCCCCCCCTCCCTTATTGTTCAATTTTGTTTGCCCTACCCGCAGAGCCCTTTTTTCTTGCAGTAAACGGCGGAACACGTATGCCATGTGGCGGTGTGGCATGTATATCTTCCTGCGTAGCTTCCCCCCCCCCCCCCCCTCCTCACTCACCCTTCCCAAAAACAAACAAACCACCAAAAAAACGTAATTTTCTTCCTGAAGGCCTGTGTGTGCCCAGTGATGCGCATGGATACAGGATGCCTTTTTGAGGGGGAGACCACGGCACCATCAGCAACAAAAACAAACACAGCGAAAAATAACGGGGAACCACCCCTGTTCTATCGCTCTCTCTCTCTCTCTCTCCCCCCCCATGATGGAGGTCCCTTGACACCCCCCCCCCCCTCCCCCTCCCCCCCTCGCCTGCTAAAACAGTTCGCTTGTCGTATCGCACACCATCCCCACCCTACCCTGTCAATTTCTCAGCTGTTGCCTTGCCCTCTCGGTCCATCCCTCTGAGGTGTCGGGGTCTTTGGCCTGTTGTTTTGGTTGCCCCCCCCCCCTCCCTCCCTCCCCCCCCCGTAACATTTCCGTGCTGCTGAATATTTCGGCGTAAGAGCATTTCCAAATTCTCTTTTGACTTTCATCCCCCCACCCCCACCCCCCGCCGTTCCCATTTTCCCTTTTCTGCGCGGGCCGGCAGGGTGAGTGTGTGTGGTGACCACGTTTTAAGTGGGGAGAGCGCGGGATCATTGCCCACTCTGCGTGTGTCCTGACGAGAGAAGTGCATCACAGCTCGGGGCGCAGGGTGTGGGGTGGGTGTGGGGGGTGCCGTCTTGCGTTCCTTATTCTTGTGCCCATGTTCTCTGCCATCCACCAAACCCCCCCCCCCCTAGGGCTATGACACGGTGGGATCTTGTAAATTTTACATGTATAACTACAAGTATAATACATGTATTATACATGTATAATACTTGCATGTCAACTATTATACATGTATAATACATGTATATGCCTGAAATATACATGTAAAATACATGTATATCAAGTAAAAATACAAGTATAATACTTGCATGTCAACTATTATACTTGTATTTTTACTTGATATACATGTATTTTACATGTATATTTCAGGCATATACATGTATTATACATGTATAATAGTTGACATGCAAGTATTATACATGTATAATACATGTATATACTTGTAGTTATACATGTAAAATTTACAAGATCCCACCGTGGATGGGAAGGAAACGTGGAAACGTTTCCGTTTCCGTTTCCGTTTCCATATTTTCGATTTCGGGAAGGAAACGCGTTTCCTTCCGAAGGAAACGCCTGTGTATTTTGCACTGGAAAAGTTATCAACACACACCAGCACGAACAAAGGCTACCACACCGAAGGAACAGGCCACCCAAACCCGCCCCCAAGACTTCGAAGAAGCGCGGCTTCAGTGTGGACCGGTCCGGAGATCCTGTCAGACCAGGGGCAGTCCAAGCGACTGTGGTAAACGTGTGTTGTTTCCCCTGCTTCCCCAGTGCAAAGGGGGCGTTTCCTCAAAATAAGGAAACGTTTCCGTTTCCGTTTCCTTATTTTCGATTTTTCAATGGAAACGCGTTTCCTTCCCATCATAGCCCTAGGGGGGGTCGAAAGGCCCGTTTTTGGGTCCCAAAGTGGTGCTTTTCGACATAGCAGCCGCGGCCCTCTATTTGACCTTCTGACCCCCCAGAACCCACCATACCCCGGTTTTTGGGCCCTAGGAGTCCGATTTTCGGGCTCACGAGCCCCGGAAAGTCGATTTTTGATGATGTCAAAATTTTGTCCCCTATACTGCACCTCAGGGTCATGGCACGTACGCCTGCCACGGGCAGATAGTAAAACACTATCACCCTGGGACGTCCTAGCGCACGCCATGCTGCAGCTGTGATTTTCTGATGCACCCGCTCATCCGCGCTACAAACAACGTCGTATCTCAATGATTTGGTCATGGCAGCGAATACTGCCATCTGACACAGCCGTTGGGCGGCCTGCTGCACTGGAGGCAGAACTCGGAGCTGCCAGGAACAGGGAGGACGCCGTCATACCCGACAGTGATGCACTAGTGTTGATTCTCTCTTACAAGGCAGGTAAACACCTTGACACTGCTGCTGTTATCTGAGAAACATTTCTCCTGTGGATGCAGACAGTCAAACGAGATGAAGAGCGCAGCGAGTACGCAGCTGCAGCACAAAGGTGCGCCCTATCTTAGCATAAGGGTCACTTCCGGGCGCTCAAGACCAGGGTCCTGTGGGACCCTGGTCTCAGAACAGTGTCTGGGTATTTATGCTGCAGTGCAGCACGCGCCTTATGGAACGACGAGTGCGCAGAACTGGCTAAAGAAGCTGCAAAGGATATGCTTGGGACAGTCAAGCGTCCTCCATATGATGAGACGAGGAAGGGGGTCAAGGAATCACACAATGTAACTCCCGCAACAACGATTACACAGAAGAAGTGCGCGCTTCGAATGCACGTCCTGAATAATCAGAGTCATTGTTCCTGCACGCCTTGCTCAGCAAGCCATGAACAAGTCATGAGGGTTGGTTCGCAAACCCCCCTCCCGACGGAGGAGACCTTTCAACTTACAAAGAGTTCGTTGGCCAGACCAGCATCTCGGTGTCGGAGCAGTGGCCAGTTGTGCCGCCTGTCCCTTGCAGCCAAGTTCCGCACAATGTGAAAGTTGATGACAGTTCCCGCTGTGCATCAGTAGGCATCTTTGCACGATCTGGCGGTGTATACAGAAGCAGAAACGGGAGGGAGATAGTGGCTGCCCGCGTTCGGCAGTTTGGTGCGACGCTGGAGTGAGAAGAGGGTCAAAAGATGCGGTATTGGCACCTCTGGAGGTTCTTAATGATGCAGGGGAGGAAAGGGTGGAGGAGGTCGAGGAAGTGGGCGTGCATATGGACTGACGGTGTACTGGTGAACCTGTGAGTGACCCTGAGGTGCAGTATAGGGGACAAATTTTTGACATCATCGAAATTCGACTTTCCGGGGCTCGGGAGCCCGAAAATCGGACTCATTGGGCCCAAAAACCGGGGTATGGTGGGTTCTGGGGGGTCAGAAGGTCAAATAGAGGGCCGCGGCTGCTATGTCGAAAAGCACCACTTTGGGACAGGCTTTCGACCCGCCCTACCCCCCCCTCCCCCCTCATTTTCCGGCAATCTTAGAAGTAACAAATGAATATCGAGTTCACTGCTGATATGCTGCGAACAGCATATTGGCAACTGTGTTCAGGCTTTGGCGATATTTGCTTGTCTTGGGTCCACACAACATCATGGGGCGCAGGAAGGTGTATATGTGTGTGCGTGTGGTTATAAAGTTTTAAGGCGGTGTCGCCCTGCACGGGCAGTAGCACCTCCCCTTCAGTATCGCACTCCCGAAGGATTCCCCAACACGGCGTGACACCGGTTTCGACGCGTACTCTTCGTACCCCTCCCCCCGGCCGCGTCTCTTCAGCGAAGAACCGGGGATAATCGGACCAGGGCTAGCTAAACCCTGGTGGTGTCACGGGTGGGGTTGGAGAGGGAGAAAAGGAAGTAATGAAGTTGCGAAAAAGTCAAACACTGACACGTGAAATCAATAAAAAGGCGGTATATATCGCCCCCTTGCTGCGACGAAGACACTAAATAGTCAGGCCGCTTCAAGAGTCTTGAGGACTTGAAGGAAGAAACAGGTTGCTGATGAGTCTCAGGAGCAGGCACCTTTTGTCCGCCCACATGACCTTCGCCCGAAGGCGAACCTCGTCCAGCTTGGCTCGATCGCCACAGAGAAGGGGATCATTCTCCGCTGTGGCGAACATCTTAAAAACCGAGGGTGCAGAGGTGGGGCAGCCCACTGGTGCGACAGCAGACCGCCCCCGGATAGCTATAACTAGTGCATAGGAAGCATACGACGGCACACGCAACAGATGCCGAAGGCACAACGGCGGGTCACTTTTAACCACCAGAGGAGTGGCACTCCCGAGGGGTGGGGAAGGGGGGGTAGTCACAACACTTTCGAAGGAAGAAAAGGGGCAAATGGGATGTTTTGTGCAAGGTAGAAAGGAAATCACAACATGGGGCAGGGGGGTTTGCTCATCAGGCCTGGGGGATTTTGAGGGTTTGTGTGTGGTTATCAAGTTTTAAGGCGGTGTCGCCCTGCACGGGCAGTAGCACCTCCCCTTCAGTATCGCACTCCCGAAGGATTCCCCAACACGACGTGACACCGGTTTCGACGCGTACTCTTCGTACCCCTCCCCCCGGCCGCGTCTCTTCAGCGAAGAACCGGGGATAATCGGACCAGGGCTAGCTAAACCCTGGTGGTGTCACGGGTGGGGTTGGAGAGGGAGAAAAGGAAGAAATGAAGTTGCGAAAAAGTCAAACACTGACACGTGAAATCAATAAAAAAGCGGTATATATCGCCCCCTTGCTGCGACAAAGACACTAAATAGTCAGGCCGCTCCAAGAGTCTTGAGGGCTTGTGTGTGTGCGTGTGTGTCAGAGGAAATCCATCCAAGCGGCCATCGCTATCAGGCCAGAGGGATGTCTCTTTGGGTTCTGGGAGGGTTTGGGGGGAGGGGTATATTTGCGTTGTGTTGCGTCGTGTTGCGCTTCGCCTCAGGAGCGCCCCAATGTCAGGCAGCTGCTGTTCGGTGGCTTTGGCTTGGGGCCATCTTTGCTTGTGTGTGCATGCAGAAGCGCCAAAACGCATACAGGTTGAATCGCAGTCGGGAGAGGAAAATCGGAAATGCCACCGGTTTGCCATCGGGTGATTCGCCAGGTTCTCTGCATCCCTCGCCAGCCCCCCACCCACCCACCCCCCCCGACGCAAAGGATGGGGCGGGGTGAAAGGGGAAGGTTCTGTTCCCGCTCCCCATCCCCCGCCAAACATCACCCCCTCCCCGATTCGTAAGACGGTTTCGGTGGTTTCGTATCTGGTTTGGTATGATCTGTACACAAAAAAAGTGGCACATGGTGGGCGGGTGTGGGGAGGAAGGGGTTGAATGTGCAAGGCGATGCGCGTGGCATGTGCCTGGTCCAGTCTCAATTGCAACTCTGGCTGCTAGTCGTCGGAACGCAAAGGGGGTGGAAGGAAGGTATGCAGGGACAGGGAAACGTTCTGCGCTATTTTACAAAGACCATCCCGTGTGTGTAGTGCATGTGTATGTGCGGCAGTTTGTATCACATCAAGAGCAAGATGCTCGGTGTGTTCTGCTCGCATGCTACCCATGTGTGTCTGCGGAATACTCTCGCTTGGGCCCACCGAATCCCCCCCCGCCCCCCAAAAAACAATTCACAAAACAAAGTCAGTACACCAACACAAATTGTTTCCTCCTTGCAACAATGCTCCGGTCGATACCCCGCCTTCCCATGCGCAGGGCCCGCACCCCGTCCCCCAAGACTCCAGAGCCTGAGGGTGCAGCATTCCTGCCTTTTGGATATCTCCTTCCAGGCCTGTGTTGGGGCGGCTGGGGGGCCCGTGTCGCGTTGTGGTGGTGTGGAACAACAAACGGGCCGAGTAACTTGTGGGTGCTCCTAATATTACAAAAGAAGAAGAAGAAGAAGAAAAAAATCAACGAGCCGCAGTCTGGTCGTTTCGCACATCGGGCTGGAGGTGGCGATATCAAAATAAGCAGGGCCACATCACCCCCCACCCCCCCACCCCCTTCCTGTCGTTACTGGTCGCCCTGCCAGGAGGGTCTGTAGAGGAGGTTGCCTGCACGCGCATCCATACACTTACTTGTGTATCCCCCCCCCCCCTCCATTCCCCACAAATCCCGACTGAACCCGACATCACACGCGCATCAAGCCCAGTGGCACCGCTTCACAGCACGCTCACTCACTCACTCGTATATTCCAAGTGTGGGTATCCCGTAAGTGCGAATACCCGCATCTCCTTCCCCATCTCTCTCTCTCTCTCTCTCTCAAGTGCTTGACAGCGCGCCGCTGGCGTGCTGCCCCCCTGAAGCGACTGCATCTCTCACGCGCTTTCAGATGCAAAGTGGTGGGAAGGGCCAGCACAGGGAGAGACAAGCTCTGCCCGATGTCATACCCCTTCCTTCCCTGTATTGCATGCATGTGTGCGAGTTTTTTGTGCCCCCCCCTGCCGTGTTCAGCAGGTTTCCTTGCCGTTATCAGCGATCAGCTTGAAGGCGTGTGGGTCGGTGGCTACTGGGTGTGAGAGAGCTTGCCATCAGATCAGCAGATGAAATCACAGACATGTGCGTGTGCTGCAGTGCGGTGGGGTGGGGGTGGGAGTTCGTCGCTTCGTGTGATTGGAACATGGGTTTGTCGCCATACCCAGGTCCCGTAGGTGGGGATTATGGTTGTGCTCTCTGTGTGGCAGGCTCTGTTTGTAACAGACGATATTCGGTTGTCTGTTGAAAAAGCGTCGCCTAAAACTGCACGGAGCACTGGGACAAAAGAGGGTCCGCCTTTTTCCGTCAACTCTGACATGGGGAGGGACAGCTGGAGCCACTGGCGGGGTGCTGTGTTGACTTCAGGGGGCTCCCAACGTGCTTCGGCACACCGGGTTCTTGGCCTGCGGCGGCATGGTAGTCGGTCAGAGAGGCCAGCGCTTGGTCGGGGACTACTCAGAGAGGGCGTGTGCGGACTTCAGGGGGCTCCCAACGTGCATCTGCACACCGGGTTCTTGGCCTGCGGACGTAGATTGCCTAAAGGTTTAGAAACCGGCCGAGCCCGTGGGGGTGACGAACGTACTGCCGGCCCGGGATTGTCAAGGTTCTTTCCCCAGATGGCTCACCAGTACCACCAAACCACACGGAGAGCAAAACCGCCGGGGAGGGGGTGGGGGAAGGTGGGAAGGGCGGCATGCCGAACTACAGCAAGGATGGCCAACAATGCGATCACTGCAAACAAGGCATGGGACACAAGAGGGAAAAAAAAAAGGGGAACACAACTGACACATCACACACACAATGTCCCACGCTGCCTCTGTCCCCCTGCACCCCTCCTCGACGGGGTTCCCTGGGGAGGCGTCGGCTAAGCCGGCGCCGAGCGAAGCTGCAGGGAAGAGGCACAAGTGGGTGCTGAGGGAAAAGGAGTGGAGTGCCGACGTCAGGCACTCAACCGACGAGCTGGCCGCCAAGGGCGGCGTAATGCTGTGCGCCAAAGGCGACGCACAGCGCCTGATCGCGAGGTGCAGGGAGCACCCGCCGCCGGGACCGGCGGCAATCCTGACCGTCGAGGCGACGGAGGGGGGGAAGGGGCGCAGCCGCGTCCTCTCCCTCCTGGTCGAGCGCGACGGCGAGACCCGGGGGCTGCGGCGGCACCTGCTGCAGCTCCACAGTGACCCCGTACACTACGGGGCCAGCAGCAGCCCGGGCCTGAAAGCCCCCAAGGGCAGCCGGGAGTGGGTGGTGATGGAAGCACCGCCAGCCACCCCCCTCACACACACACACATCCGCACCTGGCTGCGGGCCCACGGCGCGGAGCCGGACGCGGTCATCGCGATGACCGGCACCACCTGGGCCCGCCGCTTCAAGGTGGGTGTGGACAGTCGACAGGTCAAGGACCTGCTGCGTGCGAGCGGCGAGAGCGACATCTTCTGCCGCCCCCACTTCCACACCACCACACACCCCGACACAGTCGTGCGCCTGCCGCCCGACACCACCATCCAGCAGGCACAGGAGAAGGCGAGCCGGCTGAGCGGAAGGGTCGTCCTTGTCAAGGGCGGCCTCGGCATCGCAGTGCCGAACACCGCCGGGCACCACGCCACGGCAGCAGTCGTCGGCGACGAAGCTGCAACCCCCCTGCAGGGGAAATATGTGCTGGAGGGGCTGCCCCCGGAGTACACCGCCCGCTGCACCCGGGACCTGCTGGAGGAGATGGGCTGGCAGGCGCGCATCCTGGCGTCAACCAGGGTGCCGAACGGGCGGGCAGTCCTGCTGCGCGCCCCCACCACCCCCCAGAAACTCGGCGCGTACTGCGTCGACAACAACACCTACCTGGTGTTGCGGCGGTACCGCGAACCCGAGGACTTGGGGCTCTTCCCCCGCCGGCGGAGGCCAAAGCGCACCAAGCCCCCACCGGAGCCGACCCCACCACCCGCAGCACCGGAGCAGCCGAAGGGAGGAGTGCCGGGGAGTGAGCTGGCGAGTAAGAAGACAAAGAAGAAGACGAAGAAGAAGGGGGCCACGACCGACGCTGAGATGAAGGACAGCGGCCCCCCCCACGCCACCACCACTACCACCGACCCCGCCGCCGCCGCCGCCACCAACCTCGCCAGGGTGCAAGCCCTCCTCGAGCAGGCGGAACAGCGTGCTGCCGAGGCAGAGCGGCGGGCAGCCGCTGCAGAGGAGCGGGCCGCGAACCAGGAGAGACAGTTCGCGGCCGCCCTGCAGGCAATGCAGGCCCGCCTGCAGCACCTGGAGGCGGCAGCACATCCGCAGTCAAAACCGAAGAAGACCACCAAGCCGGGCACCAGCTCCCCCTCCCGAAAGACCGAGCCGGCCGCCACCACCCCAAACCGGGGGACCAAGGGCTCACCCCCGAAGTCCGCCTCCCCGGCCAGAACCCACACGGGGCTAACCCCCAAGAAGAAGAGCCGGGCACTCTCTCCGTCCCGGACCGCAACCCTGCGCACAAAGCACCCGAAGGAGCGGTTGCACAAACGTCAGTGCGAAGAGGTCCTCTTCAACTGACGGGGAGGCCCGCCATCTCCAGGCCTGCAGCGCCACATCTACGAGACCGGGCGTGACCTCCTCCTCAGGGCGGGTGACATCGAGCAGAACCCTGGCCCGGCGCAGCACCTCAAGTGCCTGACCTGGAACTGCAACGGACTCACCGAGGCAAAAAGGGCGGAGCTCCAGCACCACCTCGCAACCCAGCGGTATGACGTAGTGCATCTGCAGGAACTCCGAGCAGCACAGGGGGGGACCCCAAGTTCCCGGGCTACTCCGTCTTTCTCCGACGCCGCACCCAGAAGCGCTGTAAGGGGACGCTCACCTCCGGAGGCGGGATCGCAACCCTAGTGCGGGAGGACCTACACGCGACTCTTATTGCCACCGCACCAAACGCCAGTGTGACCGAGACCCTCACGGTGCGCGTCACGGGGCCAGAAAGCGCTATCACCTTCACCGATGTATACCGCCCCTCGGGAGTCGGCACTAGCAACGACCCACGCCGCGACGACTTCTCTACATCCCTGCTACCACACACGCCGGAGTCCATCATCGCCGGCGACTTCAACATCCACAACCGTGCCTGGGATAAACATGCGCGCTGCGACGACAAGGGAACAGACCTGTACCACTGGTCCCTCCTCAACGGCATGTCGCTGTGCAACGACCCTGACCACCCCACACGCATGCGCCGCGACTCCAAGTCCTCGCCGGACATTGTCTTCGCCCACTACGAGCTGGGGGAGGTCACCTGGAATACCCTAGACCAGTGGCAGTCCGATCACTTCGCCATACAATACACCGTCCCCTTTGCACGAACGCCAGCTGCAGCCACACACCCGGCAGCCAAAGCCCGCCAACTATGGAACTGGGCAGCGGCAGACTGGCCCGCATTCACTGAGGAGCTGGAACGGCTGTCACGCAAAGTGACGAAGTGGAATGACCCGAAGGAATCCTTCCACAAGTGGCTGGGACTGGTACGCACGGTCGCAGCCAAACACATCCCGACGAAGCGAAGCTCTCGCCCCCGCAAGCGGTGGTTCACAAGCAAGGTGAAACGTGCGATACGGGCGCGGAACGAGGAATCGCGCAGACACGCCCAGACCGCACACCTGTCCCAGGACGACTACGACAAGCTGGACAAGCTGACCACCGACGCCACCAACGCCGTCCTCGAAGCAAAGCGCACAACCTGGGAAACCAGGTGCCAGGCCGCGAGCACCAGCAGCGACCTCGGCGCCACCTTCCGGCTTGTGCGAGAACTCGACGGCCGCAAAATCCAACAGGCTGCCTTCCCACTTGTCGACGGAGGGGTCCCGGTGACCGACCCCAAAGCTAAGGCGGACCTCCTCTGCAGCCACTACGTCAAGATCAGCGAAGGAAGCGACCAACAGCCACAAGCAGCACACACCCCGCAGCATGCGAATGACCAGACACCCCCCGAGCTCTCAGCTGCCGAAGACGACTTCTCCAAAGAGGAGCTGAACGCGGCTCTATCCGAACTGCAGGAGCGGAAATCCCCAGGGCCTGACGACCTCAACAACGAGCTGCTGATGCATCTGGGCCCCCAGGCACGGCAGGGACTCCTGCATGTGCTGAACCTGTCGTGGAACAGCGGCATCCTCCCCGACGCGTGGACACGAGCAGTCATCATCCCGATCCTGAAACCGGGGAAGCCAGCAACGGCAGCGTCCTCGTACCGACCAATCGCGCTCACCAGCACAGCGTGCAAGGTGCTAGAAAAAATGGTGAAGAGGCGCATGGAGCAGCTCATGCTCGACGACGCCTACCCACAGGTGGAGGGGCACTGCGCGAACCAGGCAGGGTTCCAGCGGCTGAGATCGACAACCGACCAACTAGCCTACATCACCCAAACAGCGACGGACGCCCTCTCCTCCGGAAAGGCAGCTGTCACCCTGTACTTCGACCTCGAGAAAGCCTTCGACAAGGTCAGCAAGCACGCAGTCATCAACAGTGTCAGACGGAAGGGCTTCCCCCCGAAATTCACCAGATGGCTACACAACTACCTCAGCAACCGCCGAGCCGCCGCACAGGTGCACGGGGTAAGAAGCGACTACTACGACTTCAACAACGGGGTCCCGCAGGGAACAGTGCTCTCGCCCCTGCTCTTCAACTGCGTGATGGACGATGTATCTCGAGCCATCACCGCCTCCCCTAACATCCACCCAGCGGTGTTCGCAGATGACATCGCAGTACTCGTCGTCGGGGACAACTACACTGAAGCCCTAAGCACCGCACAGGGCGTCATATCCACACTCGCCGCCGAAATCCCACTCCACGGGCTGCAGCTCTCCCCCAGTAAGTGCTGCTACACGCTGATGGGAACGACGCCCGCAGCGTTGGGCGAGCACAGACGCATGGAGCTCCCAGACGGCACCCCCCTCCAGCACGAATCGACAGCGAAGTACCTCGGGGTCTACATCGATGCCTGCCACACGATGACAGACCACGTCGACCACGTCGTGACCACCTGCATGCGACGCCTGAGCATTCTGCGTATGTTGGCAGGCACTGACTGGGGCTCAAGTGGAGACACGCTGCGCCAGGCCTACCTGACATATGTCTACCCCATCCTGATGTACGCCGCCAGCGTCTACACCCCTGGCCTGTCCACGAAGAACCTCAAACGCCTGCGAGATGTCCACCGCATGGCAGCCCTGATCATCACGGGCTGTATGAAGAACACCAGCACGGCAAAGCTCCTCTGGGAATCACACCTGCGAGACCTCGACCTCGACTTCAAGGTCGCGGTGTGCACAGACCACGAACGCTTCCGCCGCGTGCCCCACTCCCCAGGATACCGGGCGCAACTAAACACCGGGAACACGGGAGGCAGCTGGCTACATCAGGCACGGAGTCTGGTGAAATCCTCGAAGGTCGACGGGCGCACCCCCCTGCTGGCCCCCCTGCATGCAGCACACCCCATCCCCCCCTGGGAATGGAACCTGGTGCTGCCACGAGTACACATCCTGGCGACGCTGCCGGGGCTCACCGCCCCAAAGGCCGCCACCCCGAAAGACACCCTCCGGGACCTGGCAGAGCAGACCATCCAGGCCCTCCCGACATGCGCCTGGCATGTGTACACCGACGGGTCAGTCTCCAACTCCACATCGCGGCAACAGCAGGGCGGCGCAGGAGCAGCGGTGTACAGCATGCCGGAGGGCCGCCTCAGGAAAAAGCTCGCCTGGCCGGCAGGACTCCGCTGCATCAGCTACCAGGCGGAGCTGGTGGCCATCAGAGAATCCCTCGCTCACCTATGCACCCTGGTATCCCCAGGCGAAACGATCGCCATCCTCACAGACTCGCAGAGCGCACTGAACGCGCTGCTGAGCGGCCCGCAGCGAGCGAGAGGATCCACCGAATGGGACATCTGGAGGTGGTTGAACGAGCTCGCCCAAACCCACGATGTCACCACCCACCTCCGCTACATCCCGTCACACGTTGGGGTAGCAGGGAACGAACTCGCTGACAAACAGGCGCAAATCGGTGCCTTCCGGCCGCAGATGGAACCGGTTAGCCTCGCGTCGGCTCGTGTCGTCCTCCGCCGACACATCTACAACGACGCAACGGTGCCCCGCACGGACAGCGTGTACGCGTACCGTTCGGGAATCGGGGAGACGCGACTGCAACGCCCCGACCTCCGCATGGAGGGACTCACCCGCTTAGGGGAAACCACCATCCGCCGACTCCGGGCCGACCACCACCGCCTGGTCTACGACCACGACATCCCGGGCACGGCACAACCACCTTGCCAACCCTGCCTGAAGCATGCGCCGGGCCACCCCCCGCCTGGGGTCTCACTGAAGCACCTCTTCTTCGGCTGCCCCGCGACAGCGTCGGCCCGACACCACCTCACAGCCACAAACGTGCACAACCTGCTGTTGCACAACTGCAAGGAGGCGCTGCGCTACCTGGCCGAGGCAGGGGTAACGGAGCACGGCGAGAAGGACTACCTGAACGCGTGAACCAAATAACATCATCAGAGAACAAGGGCTTCGGCCCGACCTCCCAGCACCCCCCCCCCCCCCATCCCAGCCCCACGTCACTTTCCACAGGCCGCCAGGCGCGTCAGCGTCGGCGACCGCCCGCCCCCAGTCTGAGAGGCATCAGCCGAATCTCGGTGGAGGCGGGCACAAAACAAAAGGGAGAGTCGTCACTGTGCATATCAGCACGGTCCCGCCCTCTGTGCCAGACCAACACACCACCAAAGGAAAAGAGGAAGAGGCGACGTAAGGCAATGCCTCCGTGCGGCCAGGAGAACACGAAATAGCGACCCCCTCAACGGGGAATGCTACGAGCACGGCCAAAAATCGTTCAAAATCGTTCAAACTGGGGATGGCGACCTGCATCTCTTCATACAGTCACTCAACCAACATTGGTGGGGGATAACCAAGGCGAATTTCAGGAGTAGCTCAGGTGGGTTGCCCCACCTTACCAATGGTAATTTGATGACTTTATCGTCCCGGCGACCATCCTCAGGTTATCTTCTCGTAGGATCAGAGGTGTTTTTTCCCCAACCCCACGTCGGCGAACAAATATACGGGATTTCTGCTGGGATGCAAGCGCAAAGCTGCTTCTAGTAAAAACAAAACAATGCCCCCTCCTCCGGTTACTAGTCCCCACTAGACTACTTCTTTACCGAATTCTGCGGTGCGTCTCTTCTCAGAACGTGCCCCATTTGCACGAAGAATGCCTTCCTGCACCCCCAAAATAAGACATCGCCAGCGTTGAAGCCAAACGGTTTCCCGGTGTACGGTGCCCCCCCCCCCCACCCCCCACTCCTGCTGTGCAGAGAACACATTTGCAGAATTTCGTCTAAGTCTCTGTCGCCCTGAGCTCAACACCTCCTTCCCCCCCCTCTCTCTCTCTCTCTCTCTCTCTCTCTCTCTCTCTCTCTCTCTCTCTCTCTCTCTCTCTCTCTCTCTCTCTCTCTCTCTCTCTCTCTCTCTCTCTCTCTCAGATGTTTAGTTTGTGACGAATGCACGACAACCTCGCTATAGTTGGCAGGTCAGGTGCCTTGTGCCTTTCTGGTCACCCACTTCGGTCCTCCGCTTGTCCGCTTTGGTATATGTTCTGTCAGTGTGGGTGGTGGGTTCGTTAGGTAAGGAGTTTAGTTCGAAACTCGGCCTCGATATCCATGTGTGTCAGGAGGAGGTGAGGGGATGTCTCCCGTCCCTTGCTTCCTGCACTTTTCATCCCTTCTGTGGTTGGGTGGCCCACGAGAAACCGAGTCTTGCCCCCAAATCAAAGGGTCATGAGACATGGTCAAAAAAAATCGTTTCGTTCAAAATTGTTTTTACGTACCCTTTCCACCGTTGTGCCCAACAAGGCACCTCCGGCACAAGTTATTATTAATTATTATTCCCTGTGTATTCCAACGGATGCCGGTGGGATTCAAATAAAAAACGGGCAGATAACTTGCTGGAGAGTGAGGGGAGCAAAACAGAACTTTCTCGCCGATTGTTTCAGGTTTCTCCTACCGCCCTTCCCGCCCCCGCCCCACCTCCGGCAATTTGATTGGAAAAAATGGGAGATCGGCTTTGCGCCTTCTTCTTCTTGATGTACCGCCCTCCCCACCTCCTCCTCCTCCTCCTCGTACCCCTTCGTAAAATGCATGAAGTGGCTGTGCCGTCTCCCCTTTCTCTCCCCCGTTATCGAGGTGAACCCGAATAATCCCAAAAGAGTCGGTTGGTTGATGAGAAAGAAATGCGCGTGTTGGGATAGGGTGACGGGGCCGGCCAGGTGATGGATGTGGCATCATTTTATTTTGTCCCGAGAATGATTTAGTGCAGTTTACTTCAACCTTAACATGTTTTGTCCCGTTGAAGAACGGATCCCCCATGCACGTGTTGGGTACACAAACTATTTGGTGTACCCGATTAACACTATCAGAAACACAGCCATTCAAGCTGGGCTGTTGCGCTATGCAACGTTTCCGGGGAGAAGGCCAGTTGCTTTCTGGTTCGGGTGTGTGGCTGTCTTTGATTTGTTTTATCTGTGAAATGAACACTCTAATAACCTAATGTCTCATACATCGGGCGTTATTGCGTTACCAGTAACGGTAATACCGTTATTTTTTCGGTAAAATAACTTACCGTTAATAACGTTCCAGAACGGCCGAATAACGTTATCCGAAAATCGGTAACGTTATTTTTCCGCGTTATACCGTTATCGATAACGGTAATACCGTTATTACCGTTATCAGGAACGGTAATAACGTTATCGGTAACGTTATTACCGTTATTACCGTTATCGGTAACGTTATTACCGTTATTACCGGTAATACCGCGTTATTTTCGGTATTTTTGGGCAACTTCTATAGGGGGACCCTTTTCGAATTTTTTTTTCGGGGTGGCCAGAATGGGCTGTTTTAGGCTATTTGAGGCCATTTTCGAGCAAATTTTTGGGTTTAGAGCCACGCAAAGGGTCTAAAATGGGCATGCCAATCTCAAAAAATGCTCAAAATTCCGAGAGATTTCAGATTTTTCGAATTTTTTGACCGAGAAAATTCTGACCCCAAAATGTGGTCCTTGTGGTCTGGAACTGTCCGTTGTCGAAGGAATTGGTGAAAAAATCGTGATTTTTGGCCTCTGGATCACCCATGCCGTCCCAAAAATCAAGCAAAAGAGGTTTGGTAGGTGCATTTTTGGGTGAACATGAGCCATTGTGCCAACCTGCTTGATTTCACCCGAAAATTGGAATCCGTTGAATATGGTTTCTGATGAAAATGTGAAAATTTTCGACCTTCTTCGCAGTTTTTGCCACTTCCTTGCCCCATCTTTCCCACCCAAAATCGAAGTACCGTGAATGGTGTTGTTGAAAGGTCCAAATTGCGTTGGTTGTGCGTAGTTCTGCCGAAATCGTGCACACGTTGTGCATAGTGCATGTGTAACGCCATTTGCGACCAAAATGTAAATTTCCTGCACCCGAGCGTTGACGCTTCCACACACCCTTACAAACCCACTTGCCTGATGAAGGGGGTGGTGTGTAGAGCACGTTTGGCAGGGCTGAATGACACTTTCCGCGCGAAGGTCGTGTGCGTAATTAAAAAACGGTCCGAGGGCCGGAGGCCCGAGGCCTTTTTTTACCTGCACGAGGGTGCAATTGAGGCCGATACGGGGTGCAGATGATGGTTTCTTGCACAACCCAGTCATGTTTTGCACATCACGACGAACTCGGAAATTCCTCATATTTGCACTCCAGGTCTCATATTTGCACTGGTGCAAATATGGGACCTGGAGTGCGTGCAAATAATGACTGGGGGGTGCAAGAAAGTTCAAATTGCGTAGTTCCTGCGTACTTCGTGCGTAGCCCGAGCGTACTTTGGGTAGTTCGTGCGTATATTGTGCGAAGCGTCTTTGACAGCACCAGTAACGGACTTTTGGAACGTAACTATTTTAGAACGGACCGGGAAAAAATGGGCACGTCGCTACTTCGCGCTACTTCGTCGCTCGTAACGAGTAAAAATATCAGGTGGTTTATACACCGCCAATGTGAGGTGTGCGGGTGTATTCCTGAAGGATTCACTTCTGCGTCCACACTGAGTGATTTTGGAGTGATTTTCACTCCAAATTTCACTCCAGGAACATTGGATGCTGCAAGGTTGCAGGGGTTTCTGCAGTATTTGCCTTGAAAAAGCCAAAAAACATGATTTTTTCACGAAACTCGACATGTCCGTGCGTTATTATCCAAAAAATGGTCCCAGGGGGGTATTCTGGAGCCATCTCCACCAAAAACTACACCATCCGCCCGCAAAATTGTCCGAATAACGCAAGTTTTCATGAAAATAACGGAAAAATAACGCGTTATTTTAGGAGAAAACGTTTTCCAATTTTTTGACATCACGGAGTGGCCCCCTGGAGTGATATTTTACCCAAGAAAATTCTTTTAGGGGGGGTAGGGACCCGAGTTTCGGGTCAGATTCACCGGGAAATGCTGCCTTTTTTGGGGTCAAAAAATAACGCAAAAATAACGTTATTACCGTTACTGGTAACGGAATAACGCCCAATGTATGTGTCTTCATTGCGAAATATTACCCTGAGCGGTCTGCACCGCTCAAGCCTGTTAATCGTTGAATCATCATTCATAATACGTGATCCCTCTCTGCTGTATTGCTTCCTCCAGGCCTCCGTCCGTGAAAGCATTCGCATGAAATAACGAATTCCCAGCATGCATGCATATGACGGCCTGTGTTCGAAAATGTGGCATCTCAGGCGTTGAGGTGGAGGGGGACGGAATCAATGGAATGAACCGCGAGGAGTAGTGTAAAGAAATACATAGGAGCGGGCAACAGAGCCAAGGCCCTTGGGATGGGAATGAACATAGTTGATGCATTGGGCCCCATAAATCTGTGTGCACAGACACAGACTGGGGTGGGGATCCGTGCGAAATTGAATGACTAATACGGCTGTTATTTTTGAACGAATTGAACAATTTGATGGAAAACTCGTTCAAAAAAAATACTGTTATGGAAGAACCATGAAGCAGATGCACTCATGTACACCCAGAAGCGGTGTCTTGTGCAGGGTCAGCTCCTAGACGAACTCTATCCCATTCTCTCTGCTTGTGTCTCGCCACGACTGGTCCGAGATGGACCGGTCGTGTCGTGGACCAGGCCCAATTGATTGGAACCAGCAGCCCGCCCTTGTCTGACATGATTTACCGCCACAACGCCTCATGAAAACCCCTGGGTAGTTTTACCTTCTTCGCTGGTGGGCAAGAGCCACCGGCAGGCACCCTGTCTTTTTTCACACCCCCTCCTCCCCCCCCTCCCCACACCCTCTTTTCCTTTGTGTGAGTGAACGGGAGGTCGACTTTACACCTTTCCCTTTCTCTCCATAATCACACCAATCGCCGACTGTGTTTTCCACCGATGGTATGTACCCGCGAGCTTCTCGAGGGCATACCCTCTCTGTACACTATTTCTTGCGCTGGGTGTAGGCCAAACCCCTGAATTCCAAGCCAGCACACATCTCTTCTCTGCACCTCTTGCAGTGGGAGAGGCCTGAAGAGCCCATACACCCCCTACAGGCCTTCTCTGCGGGGCGAGCAAACCGCGGGACCGCTCAGACTCAGCTTGTGATTTGTCGATACCCCCCCAGATGCACGACACAGTGCCCCTGACCCAACCCACCTCTCCCCTCTCCCCCCGCCTCCCCCCTCTCAAGACTCTGAGGTGCCATGTCATGGCTTGTGCTCGAAAGCGTTGCAGGAACTCTTCAGGACACAGAGAGGCAGGTGGCGATCCATGCGGTGGGGGGGTCCTCTGCGATCCCCTTCGAGAGAGGAGTGTTGTGAGTTGGGCGGGCAGCTGCTGCTGAGGAATTTGATTTGTATCTTTTTTTGCTGATGCCCTTCGATTCTTTTTCCGGGTCCTGGTGTTGGGGGGGGGGGGGTCGCGTTAGCCGGCCTGCCGCAGAGTTCAGTTACAACGATACCCCGCACTATTTTTTGTCGCGCTACAACAGACAGGAGGGCAGCGCAGCTTGGGGTGTGGGACCAACCCTCCCTATGCGGGGACCGTTCTGTCTGCATGGTGGTGTGATCGTCTGGAGGCAGGCACCATGCCACACGTGCCACCCACATCTCCCGGCCTTTGTTGGCACACAAAATACAACAGCATTTTGTTCTTCTGCGGCAACCACTATAGGGAACGAGCCTGTCGCCGGAACCATGGAGACCGCGAGCTGAGCTGGGGTGAGCCGGGAGATAAAAGGGTGGCGATGGTTTTTTGCCGTCCTGTGTCGAGATCGGAGCCACGCCGTGCATTTCTGCAGCCGCTCCCAAGCAAAAAAATATGTCAAATGAACAGATTGTCCTTTGTTTCGATTGTTTTGAAACTCGCTCGCATTGCGCGCATCGCTGCCTCCCCACCCTCAGCCCCAAAGGAGTCCCCACCCGGTGAACGAAACCTCAAAGGGGGGTTCACGCTCAGCATCGCATGCTGGGTGCGTCAATTTTCTGCCGAACACCACGGCGGTGTTTCACGAGAGGATGTGTGGGTGGTGGTCGGCCACAACGGAAGTGCGCTGAATCCGCATCGTGCAATACCAAAAAAGACGGTTGCCCCCTACCCCCGACAGGTTGAAGATCTGACGGCCTGGCGTGCTGAACGAGATCTCTTATTTGCAAGGCTTGCTGTTTCAAGAACGCCCACTCCACCCTCTGGAGACCATATTGCAGGCCTTTTTGAAAGATTTATCAGTGGGGGGAAGGGGATCCGTTCCGAACATTGCAGCGATGAAGCGAACTGCGTCACGACCCCCGGTGCCCCAAACTGGCACAACCTGTACAACTGGAACAACACAGAGGGCGGTGCCCCTCCTCTCAGTGGCGATTTTGGATCCGCCTTGCCAGAACAGCAGACACACCCTCCCACGCCCCCCCACCCCCCGTTTGGGTTGAACTTGCGACCCCATCGGCCTCCCGCCACTCATCGCGCATCACCCCGTCTCCCTACTGATGTTACATTTGTGCTGCAAACAGCTCCTAGGTCCCAAGCTCGGCAATGGCGACCCGTGTGTATTTCTGTGAACACCTGGTGGAAAAAAAATTGGCAATGCGGGTGGTTGATTTGCCCCCACCCCAACCTCCCCGAATCCGAAAATGAATTGTTTGGGGAGGGGGGGGGAGGGGGTTCGGTTGGGGGGGGGGGATGCCCGTATGTAGTCCGGAATGAATTGAAACACCCCCAGCAGAAACAGTGAGTGGAGGCCTTTTTTGTTATGCGCACGATCTCTCCCAGCCAGCAGGCATTACTTTTTTTTTGCCTGAGAGAGGTGTGCAAAAGGGGGGATATGGGGGCGACACCCGGGTCATATCGACATGTGTTCCTGTCTGTGACTCACAAGGGAGCTCACAAACAAGAGAAATGCGGTGTGCCCTCCGCAACAGTTGACGCGTGTGTGTTTGTGTGTGTGTTATGTGTACTTTCGGTGAGGAACACACCAAGAGAAACCTTGGCGTCTTCTCCGCTGCAAACAACCAGCCACGTGTGATTTTGTGTGTGTATGTGTGTGCCAATCACGTCTCGAGTTAGCCAGGCCTCTGTGTGTGTGTGCACTGCACCCCGCCACAGCAGGAGGCACGGCCTGCATCTTTTCGATGCCACCGGTGTGGATCGCATCGAAGGAGGCAGCGTGCTCTGTGCGGTCTACACCCCAAATTTTATTGCATGCCGACACCCCAGGCCGGCACTGGCACTGGCAGCCACGCATTGTGTGTGTGGTATTGTGGTTTTGTGGTTCTCTACTGAACGAAGTCTCAAGCGCGCCGGGCAGGAGAGGAGAAGAGAGGTGCAGGGTAAAGCCGAGGTTCACTCGTCATCCGAGCTCCTCAAAATGGCTCCGTGTAGCGTGCGGGCGAGAACCTTGCCTTGCGAAAGTGGTGAAAGTGGAAAAGTGTATTCAGCCTCGTGACATGGCATTCTTTGCGCTGCTTTGCATTCATACTCGACATGCCTTCCACTCCGTGCTGTCACGGCGATAGGGCCTGCCGCCGGAGATGCGGATGGATGTGGTGGCCTGGTGAGGAGGAGTGGGGGGGGGGAGGGGGTGGTGGGTGGTTTCCGCAGTTGGAATACCCTGGGGGGTCCTGTGTGGTCAGCAGTCCAGTGTTCCTGCCACCGTCCCCGATCCCCCTTCGGGAGGTGTGGTAGCCGCAGCAGTGGTGTGGGCAGGGGAGGCAGGGGGCGTTGTCGGTTGACGGGGGTGCTGGGCAGCGAGTGGATCAACAAGAGGAGGCGCCGCAGAACGAGACCCTCTCAGCAGCCCCACCCCCACCCCCACCACCCCGCCCTCTCTGCTCTCGCAGAGGCAGAGAACTGTCCTCACAATGCAGGAAAATCACTGGGGCCCGTGCAAAATTCGGGGGATCTTCTCTTCTCTTCACCCCACACCCACACCCGTGTAGGGTCAACCCACCTTAAAAAGTGATTAACACACCCACACCCACACACCCCCACAACCTCTCCCATCTGCAGATACACACACAGCGCGCAGGAGGGAACCCACCCACCCCAATTGGGTGCTCTCTTTGGACCTGGTTTGGAGCTAGTTCTCCACGGGCAGGGGCACTGTGCGATGATCCCGCTAACGCGGGATGGCGAACACCACCCCGCAACCAAATACCCCGCGCTGGCCGCACTTCTGTGCGCAGTGGTGACGACGGAGCTGCTGCTGCACGGGCATGAGGTGAAGCCGCCCGGGCAGATCCCAGACAAGGCGCTGCTGCGAGGCGCCAGGCTGGATCAGCCGCTTCCCGACGAGGTGCTGGCAGGCGCGCCGCATGTCAGCATTGACACTGCAGGCGCTGGCGGCACGCAATGCGCCTTCACCTTCAAGGTGGGTGGGGCGGGGGAGCAGATGGACCCCCATCACGCTGAGGCAGCCATCAGGTCTGCGTGTGCAGGCATGCGGTGGGAGGTGCACGGCACGCTGGCGGCAGGGGAGGGGCGTATCGCCTGCAGGGCTGCAGGGGTGGTGTCGGGGGTCGAGGAGGCCTGCAAATCGCTGCATGAAGATCTCGTGTCGCGCGCGCATTCCCACAGGGCTGCGCGCAGCACGGCAAGCCATGAGCTCCTCCGGGCCATCGCAGGCATTGCAGCGGCGCACACCCCCTCCAAGATCTCTGTCGGGACAGGCGAGGTCCGCCCTACCGGGCACAAGAAGAGCCTCGATTCTTGGAAGCAGTTCGTGCAGAGCATCGATGATTCCCAGAAGATTCAGGAGCTCTCCCACACTAGCTGGAGAGGAAAAGGGCTCGTGACGTATGATGGGGTGGTGGTGGTGGGGTGGGGTGGGATTTGCATAGCGTTGTGCTGAAGGGGGGGGGCTGTCTCCGGGCTTCAGGATGTGCTCGGTGCTGAAGGATGTGTTGTAAAAAGATGTGGGGTGTATGGAGGGTGTATGATTTTCCGGATTTTCCTGATTTTTCCCGATTTTCCGAAAAATTTGCCACTGGTTGACACAAGGGCAAATTTCGAGAAAAATCCGAAAATCAGGAAAAATCAGGTTTTTTTCGGATTGCCGGGATGGTCACCATACACCCTCCGGAAAAAAATCCGAAATTTTTGGGTCGAAAAAAATTTTTTTTTTCTGACCCGAAAATCTGTATCTGCGGAGTCGTTTCACTCTGTACTAAGGACATCGGTAAAGCCGAGCCCTTTGTACAACCGTTTCACTTCGACCTCCGTCTGTCTGTGACAGTGCCTTCCCCGTGGCGTCGGTTTGGTGCTATGACAGTGAATCTCCGGGTATGGGTTGCTGTATCGGCTGATTTCTTCTCGCAGTGAGTGAGATCTGTGCCCCGTAGATCATTCGGTTGTTCCCGAGCCTTCGGTCACGTTTCTTCCCGCCTGTTCCTGGTTCCTTATTTGCCGTCACGGTCTCCGGTGACTTGTATCCTCTCACGGTTGCTTCACATTCCGTCGTCGGTTGCGCTAGCCCTTCTGTGTCAGAGTTTCTGGGTTGAGTCGGCAGATTATCGGAAGTCAGTGAGAGCCGCCCGTCCCGCCCTCCCGTCATCCCGTTCATTTGTTGCTGTCCTCCGACTTGTGCCCGCACTCCTGCCATGCAGCACCCCGATCCTTTCATGGCAGGTGACCCCTCTCGCGCCCGCGCCCCCCCCCCCCCCCCACCCTCCTGCCTCCCGTTCCGCCTCCCGCCCCGTCCCGCCCCGTGCCTGACCCCTCACTTCCCCTCATCATTGAGTGGGGGGTCTTCCGGGACGACGGCAGTTACGCCACCCCTGGCCAGGGCACCGCAGAGTCCGAGGAAGCGAGTGAATGGGAAGATGACGCCGACCCTGATCGCCAGTACGTTGACGGGGCAGAGGAGACCTTCGACCCAGACCTTCATCCTGTCGCTGCTGCTTCCCTCTCCGGCTCCTGCGATCTCACTACGGACAGTTCGGACAGCAGTGACGATGTGGTACCAGCTAAACGGGCTCGTCTAGGCGCCAGCGGCAAGAAGAGACCAGTTTCGTCCGGGGGCGCTGGTCCTCCTGAAAAAAGGAGGAGGTCCAGCTGACACATATAATCACTCGCATGGAGGTGACGTCAGCTGGGGTGGGGGGTGGGGGTGGGGGGGTGCGGCACACACTAATTCTGGTCATGCTATGTTGTGTCAAAGATTGTGCGATACACGGTCAGCTTCCTAGCGGCCTGATGTTCTTCTGTCCCTTCTGTTGTGATACAGCCACGCCGTCTCATATATGTGCCCTGCAGGGTCAGGGAGGATCCCCATCTGTTCTGTTTTCTCCCTCAATGATCCTGGCACGGACAAACGATCGGCTTGGTCTTCCCACTTTCGAGCTCCCGTCTCCGATATCCCAGCACAGTTTTGGTGAGTTGGTCCAGGGATAGCGGTCAACCCTGAAATTCTACAACACCCCTCATCCTACACCTGAGACGCGGCTTCCTTATCTGAGGGGCCGCGTCCAAATACACGGACTTTGCTAAACTGGACCCAACTCCCCACACTCTTTTTTTGGCCATTTTTCCAAAAAAAAATCCCCCCATTTTTTACAAAATTTTACAGAATTTACAGTTCGTTATACATCCTCCTATCGCCCCTTTTTCGTACCACACGTTTCCCACACCACACAGAATGGCCGGCTCAGCCGACACCCTGCCTCAGGCTGTTGTGGCTGTTGCATTTATCCGGAAGAAGTTTGGCTGCAACATGCCTGCCGAGGTCTGTCACTTGCATCATTCACTTGAGCGTCCTTTGTTTGAGGGTGGACTATTGTGTTGGCTGGTGCAAGCAGCATACCTTGCCACACGTATCACCTAATTTGCCGAATATGTCCCCATTTGATTGATCTGAGATAGCCGGTGCTTGCCTCCTATCGCAAAATATGTGTGAAACAGGTGTCGCTTTTCCAGTGCGTGTAGTTATTCCTGTACCTGCTGAAATCCCAGGTGATAAGATGGCGCAACCCACACCTCGACCCCAACACAACGCACAGGTCTGGCAGAGCGAGCACGAGGTGACGTCGTACACCCCTGACTTCCTCCAGAAGCTGAAGGAGCTTGACATCGTCATCCGGTCACTGCCTCTGGAAACCATCCCGCAAGAGACGAAGTATGTTCCTTCTGCCTGGATGCTGCCTTTTACACTCTTGATTTAAAACAAGCCACCTCTGGGCGGCAGCGGCGACTGTGGGCGAGGGTGGGCAGGAGTGGGCGGCGGTGGGCGATTGTCCTATACTGGTTTCCAGCAGTAGTAGTTTCGTTTTTAGGCCTTGTTGGGTCACCACCGTCTTCCGGCCCTGCGCTGCCTTCTTCGGCGTGTCCACTGGGACGTTGACGCTGTGAAGGGGGCGACCCTTCAGCGCCGTAGAGAGAGGCCCGCATATCCTCGAACTGCGCGTCGACTATGGCCAGTAGCCGTTGTCATCAGCGTCGATGCGGAGGCAGGGAGGGACCTGATACCTCAGGCCACCCGATTCCTTGGCTGGCGCGTCTGCTCTCCGCGCGCTCGCGGAACTCCCGCGTCTGCTCGTCCAGTGTGCCGCATCCCAGCCTGCGACGCCGTCACCACGGGGGCGGCACATTCCGTCTGGTGGACGGACATCTCCCACACCACCACACCAAACCCCTCCCCACAGAAGCATGTTCTCCCTCAAGCCTGCTGCAATCCTCGCAAGCTCCTTCGACGAGGTCGTCTTCTTCGACTCCGATGCCGTGCTCATTGAGGACCCACGCATCGTGCTGCGGTACCGCGATGCCGCCCACTCCTCTGCTGTGTTCTGGCCCGACTACTGGACGATGCTGCACGACGCTACTATTTGGGACTCCTTCCCTTGGCCCTACGGCGACAGCAAGCACGGACCCTCTCAGGAAAGTGGGCTGATTGTGACTTGCAAGACATGCGGCGGATGGAAGGGTCTGGCTTTGGCATTCTTCCTGAACTTCCACAGCACCGTATACTACGAAGCAATCTACTACGGCCACTTCGGCGAGAAGACCTGCATGAACAAGCCTTGCTACCGCGACGGGCGTTACATGCACTACATGCCTGGTGTGGGTGACAAGGACACCTTCGCCATAGCCTGGCTCGGGCTGGGCCTGACATATCAGATGATGCGCCCCTCTGCCCTCGCAGGCAACATGACCCTCAACCACGGGAAGTTCATCTGCGGGGACACCATGCTGCAGAGGGGACCCTCGGGGAGACCCATCCTTGTGCACCACAACAGCAACAAGTGGTGGTGGCACGACATGGCGCAGCGGCGGTGGGACAGCGTGGGGTTTGCCCTCAGCCATCTCAGTGAGTACGCCAGTGACAGCCAGGCGTTTCAAACAGATTCGCAGAACATGTGGAAGTCTGCCTTCTACGACTGGCACCCGGATGCCGGGGGGCAGAAGCGCCCCGCCTACACACGGTGGTGTGTTGTCTACAGGGAGCCTGTCAACACGCAGCCCCTGGAGGAGCGGGTGGGGTGGAACCCCGGGCGCGAGCTGCAGGCCATCCACATGGAGTTGTATTCTGAGCCGTGGATGGTGGTGTGGGTGGAGAGCCAGGCACGCCTTGGCCCGCCCAGGTACATCGGCCTTGCGACGGTTCAGAATCTGGCAGTTGCCTTTGTCCTTATGGGTATTGCAGAGTATTTCCGCTAGATGGGATGTGGGGGGAAGGAGGGAGAAAGAGAAGAGAGAGAGAGGGCGTGCCGTTTTGCTCTGGCTGACGCTTGCGGTGCCTGAATAACTGAAACTGTAACTCCCGATTTTATATTTGTTTTTGGAAAATGTGTCGCATCGGGATGTGGGGCAAGAATCACACACTGCCCGGACGTCCCCGTCTTGCTCCCCCCACCCCCTGCTCTCCTTCCGGGTGTCGCTGTATGGTGTCGGCCGGGGCAGGAGGTGGTCTGAAGTCCTGAATGAAGGAAGGTTCTGTTCCCCCACCCCCGCTCCCCGCGCATGCGGTTCGTTAGGCTGTTGTCTGCATGGTCACCCCGAGCCTGTCCTGCCCCACTTCCCGATTCGACCCGTGCAGGAGGGTGTGGAGCCCAGAGTTACACAGCGATGGCCGACACCAAAGATGTGGAGATGAAGGAGGAGGAGGTTGAGGAGCCTGTGGAGGTGGACCCGCTGCTGGTGTTGCTGCAGCTGCGCTTCGAGTACACCAGCGAAAGCAAGTTCTTCGAGGACAAGGCGGTGATCCAGAAGCGGATCCTGTCGATGATCGAAGAGAACAACATGGCCCCGTACTACCAGTTCCTCTACGAGAGCTTCATGTGGCCCATCGACGAGACCCTGATGACCCGCATGAAGGGTGAGAACACGAAGAAGCTCGATGAGCTCGTGAAGAAGCTTGCAGACGCGGAGGAGAACTACGGGGAGACGGAGGTGCGTGAGGTGATTATCGAGCAGGCGAACTACTGCGCGAAAATAGGCGACAAGGATGCGTGCCTGAAGTACAACAAGCAGGCTCTCGAGACGGGGAAGGTCGGCCTGGGGCCCAAGCTGGACCTGGCATTCCAGCGCATCCGTCTGGGGTACTCTTTCAACGACCCCGAGCTGATCCAGAAGGCGATCGACGAGTCGCACGAGCTGCTTCTGATGGAGGGTGACTGGGAGCGGCGCAACCGTCTTAAGGTGTACGAAGCGGTGTACCTGGTGTCGAAGCGTCAGTTCAAGAAGGCTGCCGACCTGTTCCTTGGGGCTCTCTCAGCCTTCTCGTCACCGGAGCTGGTTACATACAACAACTTCATTCTGTTCACAACCCTGGTTGCGTCAGTCACGTTGGACCGTCCCACCCTGAAGAAGAAGGTGCTGGACTCATCGGAGGTGCTGCAGGTGTTCCCCGAGCTGCCCCACATGAAGCGCTTCGTCCTCTCGCTGTACGACTGCAAGTACCATGAGTTCTTCCAGGCGCTGCGCGAAGTGTGCGAGGAGATGCAGAGGCACGTCTACACCAACATGCACGTCAACTTCTTCTACAGAGAAATGCGTCTCATCGCCTTCAAGCAGTTCCTGCAGTCGTACAGGTCGGTGACCCTGCAATCGATGGCGGAGGCATTCTGCATTGTATGTCCTTTTGAGAGGGATCGATGGCGTTGGTCAGAGGGGAGGTCGAGCCTTAGCGGTTGATGCCAGTTATACCCCCACCAAACCTGAAGAAACCTGTCTGGGGGTTCATGCCATGTTGTGCGCATTTCTCACATTGTTCAACACAAGGGGTGGCCGTCCCGCGCACTGTGATTTTTATAGGGAACAAAACAGACATGTGGCAGCCTGTCTGATACCGGCAACCACTTGGGGCAATTTTCAGCCCTTATTTCGACACCCACACCACGCCGCCACGCCACAGCCTATTGACCTGCTGGACCACCAGCTGTCGATCTTCATTGCTTCCGGGAGGCTTGGATGCAAGGTCGACAAGGCGAGTGGCAGTGTGGAGACCACACAGACCGACACACGCAGCTACCAATACCAGCAGGTATGTTCCAGACAGAGTTAATTGCCGTCCCCTTTTTGCTGAAAACCCACTAAACGGGCAGCATGCTTGTTCTACATTTGCATTTTTTCCCTTGCGAGGCGGGGGCAGAGCGCTCCCCATGCCACATGCAGGAGGGGCTTTTCCCGTCCTCACTTTTACATTTGTCTTGTGAGCGAATGCCCCCACAGGGACACCTCATTTATGCACGCATGGCCATTCTTTGCTACGGCCAACACCGACCCTCAACACCCCCCCTCCCGCCACAGTTCCTGAAGGAGGGTGACATCCTGCTGAACAGGGTGCAACGGCTCGCACGAGTGGCGGAAAAATAGTCACACTCTCTCCCCCCGCTCTCCGCGGGCGGGGAGGGTAGGTTCGCGGGTGCAACGGCTCGCCTGCAGCTTGCCATCACTGCGACCGCGACCCCACTCCACCCCGCTCCCCACCCCCGCCCCCCACCCCGTGTGTCACATGAATGGGGGAAAGTCAAATGAGGTGAAAAAGAGTGCCCGGCTCTCTCCCCACCTCTCTTTCTCTGAACCCTTCTTACTCTCGGGTGACATCACGCCGTGTCGTCTCTGCCACCCCACCGGATCTCGTCCTCTCTCGGAACCTCCTTCCCATGCTAACCAGATGTAACCTTACTGGGGGGGGTGGTGGGGGGTGGGGGTGGGTATGGGTGGTGTGGGCTGACCACTGGAGAGGTTATTTTTTTCACACGCACACACAAAGACACGACACACGGGACAGGCGTGGATGTTTTCCGGTGTGGTGTCAGAGAGACGGCACACCGAACGGCCTGCCCTTTGGGTTGGTTGGCCGGCGTGCTTCTCGGCCGGCCTGATCTTGACAGCTAACCTCCCCCCCGCCCCAGCGCGCAGACCCAATGCCTTCCTCCCCACCCCCTACCCCCATTCATCCTTCCTGCTGTTGGTGCGAACCAAAAGACGCGCCTTCCAGCAAAGGCATAAGATAAGGCTCAACAGGCAGTACACTAACATGACGTAACCAGAGTGGGAGGGGGGGGGGGGGGCGTTTTGGGCGGAGGGGGGAGGGGATCGGAAGGTTGTCGGAGTTTCGCCTGCCCCCCCCCCCTTTCCCCCACTGCCTCCCCCACACCCCCAGGGCACACTGTGGCCGTGCAGAGCCACGGGTCTCGATCTTCCACCCATGCGCTTTCTAGCCTTCCTAACCGCGCCCTTTGTCGATGTGCGGATGGGTTTTGATATGTGTGCCTTGGTGTCGCGGTGGGTCCAAAATATGGCTAACTGCAAGGGGTGCAGTCATATGCCGCATATGTTGTGGGAAGGCGAAGTGGAGGCGTGTTCGATTGGGGACGGGGGGGAGTGTGGAGTCGGGGGGGGGGGTGGGGAACGGGGACAAGCTAAACTGAGTGGGGGGGAGGGGGTGTGCGCGTGTGTGTTGGAGGGCGGATTTGCGACAACTAAGAACAGGCAGAATAGTATACCGTGCAGCAGCACGCACACGCATGGAGGGGGGGATGTGGTTTGCACAGGGTCTGCATGCCCAAGACGTGACCACTGCACACAGGGAGTCCTTCGACAGATAGAGGGAAGGCTAAAAAAACTCACGTCACACCCTGCGGTGAAGGGGTGTGCGCGTGTGGGTGTGGAATGCGTGTTGGGAACAGGCGAGTTGCTTAACAACATATGCATGATCGAGGCGATGCCCCGTAGGCCCCACCCTCCCAAGCCCCTCGCATCCGAATAGGTTGGCGCTCTGCAAGTCTGCGACCTGTGGTTTTGGGTGCACTGAACGCATCATATGTTCGATGGGGGAGGTATATCGTGCCAGCCTGACACTTCCCTACACACCCCCCTTTTCTCCAGAGAATCGTGTCGCACCGGCGACACTAGCTGCAAGAGTTGCCTGTCTTTTTTTTGGCGGGCTGCTCTGCACAACACAAACACAGCACGATACTCGGCTGTTAACAGCACCGAGTGTCTGCAATGGCGGAGCCTGAGACTGAGGCAAAGGCGCCGAAGTACGCCGTGCCGGAATGGACTAAGGAGAGCGCACCCCCTGCCCTGGTGGAGCAGAGCAAGTTCGCCACCCTGTTCCCGAAATATCTGGAGAACTATCTGCAGGAGATATGGAGCGACGCCCTGGCGGTGCTGAAGCAGCAGGACCTTGAGGGCAAGCTCAACCTGGTGGAGGGCAGCATCACCGTCACCACGACAAAGAAGACGTGGGACCCCTACTCCATCATCAAGGCGCGAGACTTCATCAAGCTGCTCAGCAGGAGTGTGCCGCTGGCCCAGGCGCAGAAGATCTTCCAGGATGACATCACCTACGACATCATCAAGATCTCCTCCATGGTGCGCCACAAGGAACGATTCATCAAGCGACGCCAGCGCCTTATTGGGCCGAACGCGCAGACTCTTAAAGCACTGGAGCTCTTAACAGACTGCTATGTGCTTGTTCAGGGGAACACCGTGGCGGTGATGGGGCACTGGAAGGGCACCAAAGCCGTCCGCAATGTGGTGACAGACTGCATGCGGAACATCCACCCCATCTATGGGATCAAGCAGCTGCTCATCAAGCGCGAGCTGAGCAAGGATGACTCGATGAAGAATGAGGACTGGTCGCGGTTCATCCCGCAGTTCCGGAAAGTCCACCAGAAAAAACGGAAGGTGGAAGACGGCACCGCGGCAGCAGCAGGGCAGCCGGCGCAGAAGAAGAGCCGGAAGGAGGACAAGACGTCCTCGGCATTCCCCCCGTCGCAGAAGCCGAGGATCGAGGACGAGAAGATGGCATCTGGCGAGCCTGTTCCCAAGAAGAAGAAGGATCGCAAGGAGAAGAAGCCATACTCTGCCTTCCCGCCCGAGCCGACGCTGCGGAAGGAGGATATCGAGATGGCGCAGGGTACCTTCTGGCGCAACCAGGAGAAGCGGGACAAGGAGAAGGTATGTCTCGTGTGGCGTGTGTGGGGAAGGGATAGAGTTGCATGTCTGGAGATATTCACGCATCGGGTGAAAGTGTCTTATTCTGCCATCAGACAAGGGTGTGCGAGGTTGTGGGGGTGTTTCAATTTGCGGTTTCTTTTGAAAGGTCTTATTGCATTGTCGTGTCGGTCATCACCACCACCTCACCCGACAGGCTGCAAAAAAGAAGTCTTCTGTGAAGGCAACACGTCTCGGGGATTCCGAACAGGTGACCCGGTCAGGCTTCGAGGAGGACGCTGGGAAGGCGAGGAAGGAGAAGAGGGACAAGAAAGACAAGAAGGACAAGAAGGACAAGAAGCGGAAGAAGGACGACCTGTGATAACAGTCGACCCGCTTCCTTCTCTCTTCGCCCTCCCTCCTTCCCCTCCTCCTCGCCCGCTGCTGGGCGGCATGCTGCCGCCTCCCAGCCAACCCCTCAGCTCTGCGACACTCACGCGTGTCTTCCGATTTTCCTCTGAACGCTTCTTGCCCCGCGTCAGGGCCTGGCAACATGGCTTTTTTCCAGCTGTCCCGGTTGCGTTAACCTGTTGATTTCCTACAGTGTTACCGCGAACTACTGGCAGGGAAACCGGGCCCCAATACCGCCCAACACCCCCCCTTCCGCCTGCTCCAGGCTGCGGGAGGGGGGAAGGGAGGAGACCCGGACGGGCGGGGGTTCCGTGTCTTCCCAAGCAGTCTTCTTCTTACCTTTTCGCAGCATTTCTATTTGGGACGGCCCTGAGGTTGTCTCCACAACACACACACAGCATCGATGGGATGTTTTTTATTGTTTTCCGATCACAGCGTGCCATGTCAGGTGCGGAATGGAGGGTGGGCGGGGTGGGTGGGTGGGGCGCGGGATGTGTGTGTGTGTCTGTCTGAGGGAGTTCTTTTAGGGGTGTGTGTGTGCGCGCGCGAATGGTGTATTTTTTTTTTGCGCAGGATACAGAGCAAAGATGTCGTCGGGGAGGGGCCCCCACCCCACACACTGAACCTCGAAAGCTCGGCAGCTCCGCAGAGAAAATACGTTATGCTACACATTATACCCTCCCAGGCCCTACAGGGCTGCCCAGCAGCAAACCGCAGAGGGTGGACGGGCTGGGGTGTGTGGTGGCGCAAGGGTCTGACACAGGCAGAGGTGTGAGGGCGGAGCGGAAGGCTCTGTTGTGCACCTCCCGGCCACACGCACGCCGGCCTCTCTCGCTGCAATGAGCGAGCTCCAGAAGCTGCAGCAGTTCTTCCACGGGAATGGCGGCGACCAGCAGAGGTTTGCTGCGGCGACCGCCGCAGCCGCCTTCGAGGTTGACGGGGAGGGGGGCGAGGTCAGCATGATCAGCAGCAGCGTGTTCGGGACGCACAGCCCCCAGAGCACCGCGCCTGCCGACCTGACCCCGATGCAGCGGCAGAACCTTTCCGCCATCAAGCAGAGCCTCAACCTCCCAGAGGGCGATAAAGGCCGCGAATACGACAAGTACCTGCAGAAGCTGGTGCACAAACTGAGAGGCGTCACCCCTGCAGGCGGGCTGAGGGTCGGCGACATCACAGCCGCCCTCGCAGCGCCCCCTACACTGCCGCCGCTGCCCCCGGCACCCCTCGGGAGGAAGCCCTCTGTTGCCGACAGCACGGGGTCCATCGACAACGCTGTCCACTACGCAGCTTCGAGCTACAACCCTTGCGGGCACAACACCAGTGGGGCCAGCAGCTTCCTGCAGGGGCCGCAGGAAGGGGGCACCACGGGCGGGCAGCACATCATGTCGCAGGTGGAGGATGAGATTGAGAAGGACACGCAGGCTGCTGCGCAGAGCCATGCCATTGCGAAGAGCCTGAAGGACCGCGCGGCGTTTGTCCGGGCGAAGGGTGCGCTGACGGGGGAGGAGGCGGGGCTGAGGCGCCTCCACAGCGGCGCTGCGGAGGACTTCGAAAAGCGGCTGCAGGAGATTGGTGTGCAGGCGCGCAAGGCGGGGCAGGCTATTGCACTGTTCGACCGTGACTGCGCGCAGTGTGCGGTGCCCCCACCGCCCGATGCCCTTGACCCTGCAGAGGATTACACCGCAGGGCAGCTGGAGGATGACTGCGGGCTGACGATGAGCTACAAGGCGCTGTGTAAGCACATCGAGGACATGCGGTGTGCGAAGCCCCTCGAGGCGCAGCAGATCCTCTCGGAGCTGTTCACCGCATCCAAGGCTAGGCTCGGGGACAAGGCGCAGCATGCCCTGGTGGCGGAGCTCGCGTCGTGCGGCCTGTCCGAGGGGGCGGGGAGGCTTGCGGTTGACTTCCACAGCTTCCTCAACTCGGAGCTGTTCAACACGGGGGTGACGGTGCAGCGCCTGGAGGGGTTGAACCGCGAGTCGGAGGAGCTGTCCCGCACCGCCGTGGCACGGCACAGAGCGTATCAGAAGGAGGCGACGGACGCGGCGCAGGAGGAGCTGGGCGGGGCATTGGAGGCGCTGCTGCAGGTGGCCCATAAGAAGGTTGCCATGCTCAGCTCCGTCTGCGGTGCGCCGGCGACGGATGATATTGTCGCGAAGCGTGAGATTGCGGGGCGTCTTGTGGATGAGATAACAGCTCAGTGTGACTCGCTGGATGCGACGCTGGATGACGATGCGAAGCGCATCGTGCAGGCGCACGATGCCATGCTGGCGGAGAATGAGAAGGCCAAGTCTGAGGCGCGTGGGGCGGTGCAGGATTGCGACGCGCGTCTGGCAGAGAATGCAGCAGCACTCAAGAGCATTGCCGAGCAGGTCTCCGACCTGCTGCGGCAGTTCGCAGAGGCTGGGGAGAGGCGGGCGCAGATCGTGTCCCGCCGTGCGCATGTGATGGAGCAGGGCGCCGCAGAGCAGCGGCGGTTTGAGGTGCGTCGCAAGATGCTGCAGGAGCACGTGCACCTGATGCAGGAGCTGAAGGAGGGTCTCTCCAACACTATTCGCATCAACCATGACGTCTTCCTCAGGGGTATGATAGGGTGAGGGCAGGGCGTGCTGCGGTTGTGAGAGAGAGGCCGAATGGTGTCACGGCTGCGCGTTTGGTAGAGTAGAGGGACTTTTAGGTGGGGTTTTCAGGCCAATTTGGAGTTAGGGGCACAGCGTGTGTTGCTCAGCGGGATGGAATTTGTTCTTTTTTTGTACTCTAATTATGGACTCTTCACAAATTTGTTAGGGAGGCGTTTAAATATTCTCATAATTACACGGGATAATTACACGCCCAGTATAATTATTTCTAGGCATTTTCTTAAGGTTTATTTTCTGGCGTGTAAATATGGCCATAATTACACGCCACCCCAAAACAGGCCAAATCACACACACCCTAACAAATTTGTGACTCGTCCATAATTTTTGTACAAAAAAAAGCCTAAGGAGGATTCTTCATATTCCTGGATTTCCCGAATTTCCTGGATTTCCCCCGGCCCCTTAGGCGATTTCAGGGCGGACAGGGCGGACATGCCCGGACCCGGAAATCCGGGTGTCCGGATGTCCGGGTCCAATTTTGACCCCCCCCCCCCCCCCCCCCGGACATTTCCCGAATTTCCCGCCCGGACATGTCCGCCCGGACATCCGGACATCCAGAAATGTCCGCCCCGGACAGGGCGGACATGTCCGGACCCGGAAATTCGGGAAATCCAATTTTGACCCCGCCCCGGACATGTCCGGCCAGGACCTCAATAGTTTGATTTTTGGTCCAGAAAATAGTTTGAAAATTTTTGAAATCTGGGTGCCCAAATTTTTTGCTCCTAAGACCGGCGATTTGTAGGGGGACCCTTTCGAATTTTTTTTTGGAGAAGGGTAAATTGAACGTTTTTGGCCAAATGAAGCCACTGCGACCATTCCCGGGCCTCGGAAATCAGATTTTGGCCCCTCAAATGCGGTGCCGGTCCGGACAAAAAACCGAAAAAATCGTGAAAAATGGCCCATTTTCCCCAGCCAAAAATGGGCCAAAAATGCCCCCCGGACACCCCCAGAGACATGTCCTAATCCGGGGTGCCAGTAGGGGGGACCTTTCGAATTTTTTTTCGAGGAGAGGTCAATTGAACGTTTTTGGACATCTGAGGCCACTGCGACCATTCCCAGGCCTCGGAAATGAGATTTTTGGCCCTCAAATGGGGTACCGGTCCCCACGAAATTCCGAAAAATTCATGAAAATCGAAAGGTCCCACGCACCAAATTCTGCCCAAAAATCGTCAAAAATGGACATGTCATATGCAGCAATGGGGCACCAATCACTCCCCAAATTTTGCTCAATGATTCCACGGCTAGCCAGATTTTCTGATCAATTAGTTTGTTTGAGCATGTTCCTGGCCCTTGTTTGGAAAGTAGATGGCCCCTGGCTGGAGAGGACGGTTGTGCTCGACCGGACGGAGAGAGAACCTTCTCCATATCCACCTCCACTCCACAATGCCAGAAGTGGCAGGAAGGCCGGGTGTTACAGGCCTCAACCAGGGTTCCAAGGCTCTCCACTTCCTGGCTGCGTCAGGGATCACCGGGTACAGCGAGCAGGATTCCCTGTCCTGACACCCCAGCATGTACCACCGGAAGAACCCGAAACAGCAGCCCCCCCTCATGGGGGTTGCAAGAGGCACGGAAATCGTTCAAATCGGACCAAGTCCGAAAATTCGGCACTTTCTTGGGTACAAATTGCGGTCCGAAATTTTCCGATTTTTTGAAAAAAGGCGAATTCTGTAAGGGGGACCTTTTCGAATTTTTTTTTTCGGGCACTTTTTCCACAAGGAAATGTCCGCCCTGTCCGCTACTGTCCACTACCGATTTCAAGGATCCTCCTAATTTCAGAAAATTATGAGCCAGAAATTTTCACTTGAGTGAGTAGGGGGCACTCGTCTCTGTAAACCCACTCGCTTCGCTCGTGGGTTTAACCGACTCGTGACCCCTACTCACTCGCGTGAAATTATGGCTCATAATTTAACTGCAATTATATGCTATTGGGGTTGCTGTTGTCTGTTTTGTGGCGAAGGGGGCGGCGGGGTTTGTCGTGTCAGGGCCAGATCACACGGGAGGCGAGCTCTGCAGGGGCCCTGTTGTCTAGGCTGTTGTGTGTGTCGATGCAGAACCCACCCCCATATCTACAGGGTTTGTCGAGCAGTGCTCGTCACAGATCCGGGACAAGATAAAGCAGACAAAGTCTTCCCTTGGCGACATGCGCCTGCAGGAAGCGAAGTCGCATCTCGATGCCTTCACACGGTATGTTGTGCAGTGTTGGTGAGCTGTTCAGCATCTGCAGCTTGGCCTCCCAGGGGATTGGGCTATTCATCCCTACGAAGGGGTGCGGCGCAGTGTTTTTCGCTTGGAAATTCGGCGAGAAAGGGTGGGTTGTGTGTGCCTAACAAAACGGGTTGCAAAGTGACACACGGTATCCAACTCGACTTCTTCACGACACACTCCCAGGTACTACCTGTTCAACGGCGACGCCATTGCGAAGAATGAGGACCGTGTCAAGGAGCTTGTCCGTCTCATCCGCCATCACGAAGGCAGTGCAAAGCATGCTGGAGAAGTGGGCGACTCGCAGTCCCAGGTGGTATGCCTCCTTGCGCAGCTGGGTGCCGATAGAGATTTTTTGGGTTTTCGACATGCCTGTTCTTGAGCGCCGGGTCATGACTCGAGCGTCGGTGAATCAGTCGGCTGACCCGCTGGACCCAGAGGGCGGGGATTCCGTGACATCATGCCACACGCCGATTGCGTCTCTTATGCAACACTTTATCTGCTCTCTCCGTACAGTACATCGTCAAATCCTGTCCTTCCACATTATTTCAAACCCCTCTACAGTACCTGCAACATGCACGGGACCTGAAGCAGATGAAGGCTGCCTGCGATGAGCGTGTTTCCGTCTTGAAAAGCAAGCTGGGTGGTGCATCGCAAGACTTCTCCTGCACAGAGGCGGCTCTGCGCGAAGCGAAGGTGCAGTTCGCCCACCCTGCGGAGCTGTTCCGTGACAAAATGGCGCAGCTGAAGCAGCGGTCGCTGTCCCACAGGCGCCGCCTCGTCGAGGCAGACTCGCGTGATGCAGAAGCGGAGCACGTTGAGCTGCAGCGCCTGCTCGACACCAGCACGGGCGACACCGCCAGCCGGTCCACCGCAAATTAGATTTACCGATTTTCCCATTGTTTTCTGTCTCCCTCCACTTCTGCTCTTCATGCCTTCGCGCCTTGTCATGTACCCTGTGATGATAGACTGTAGACAGACCCTTCGTGGGTATCGTAGAAGGATAGCTGTGCAGCCCCCTGCCCCCCTCCCGTCCATGGTTGATTCGTTGGTTCCTAGCGATCCTCTTTGATCGCATGATGTGCTATGCTATGGGTGGGAAGGAGCCCCTACACGCGACCCACATGCACATCTTTTGAGGACTGCGCCACAGCGTGGCAACACACCACACAGCCTCTTGGCTGTGCAGATGGAGATCCACATCTATGTGAAGCACACGGGTGTCACCGACACGGTCGACGTGCAGCCGGATGACACGGTGGGGACCCTACGGCAACGTGTGGCTGCCCAGTGCCCCTTCCCTGAGCAGGACACGGTGCTGCTCCTGGGTGGCGAGCTGGGCGAGCCCGGTGAAGCGGACCGTGCTGATGCGCTGGATTCAGACATGCTTGAGGTGAAGGTCAGCGAGACGGGCGTTGAGCACGGGGATGTGGTGAATGTGATTTTCTCGAACAGGCGCACGCTGCGGCAGGTGCAGGCAGGCGCTGTGGCTCTCGCAGACCTGCCGCAGTGGGCGTTGGAAGACCGCGACGTCGTGCTGGAGGCTGTCCGGCACGACTCCCTCGCAATGGAGTATCTCACCACAACGGGCAACACCACGGCCCCACGTGCTCACAGTGACCCCTGCAGCAGCAACACAGCCCTGCACGACCTGTGCGCACGCTACCTCGAGGATGCGGAGCTGATGCTGGAGGCCGTGCAGCACAGTATGCCTGGCGTGGTCCTCTCGGCCTGCCCCCCGAGCCTGTTGGGGTCGGAGGCCTTCCTGTCGCAGTGCCTCCACCACTACCCTGACACGCTGGTGCATGCGGCGGAGGGGCTGCTGCGCGACAGGGATGTGATGGGGCGCCTCATCCGCGAACACGGCGCACGGCTGCTGGAGTTTGCTCACGAATCCCTGCGGGATGACGCGGAGTTTGTGCGCGAGAGCCTGCGTGCCAAGACACACGACACTGCAGGGGCGACGGCGCTGCAGTATGCCCACCGCCTTGCTGCTGATAAAGCCTTCGTCATGGCGGCCCTCGCAGAGGCGGAAGGGGAGGAGGCGGTTGTGCTGCAGCATGCTGCCGACAGCCTGCGGGCTGACAGAGAGGTTGTGGAGGCGGCCATCTCGAAGGATGGCAGCGCCCTGCAGTACGCCAGCGAGGCTCTGCGCGACAACGAGGATGTTGTGATCATGGCTATCCACGACAACATCTTCGCCATAAAGCACTGCAGCGCACGGCTGCTGTCCTCAGAGGAGTTTATGACGCGTGCGCTGCGGCTGGGCTGCACGCTGTTCTGTGCATCGGATGACCTCACGAGCAACGAGGCCTTCATGTTGCAGGCGGTGGGCATCACAGGCGCCTCCCTGTCCTATGCATCGACAGAGCTGCGTGCCGCACCTGACATTGTGCTTGCCGCTGTGGCGGAGAACCCCCACTCGCTGACCCATGCGGCAGCCGGCCTCAAGGATGACGCTGTCTTCATGGAGCAGGCTGTTGAGGTGAACGGGCGTGCCCTGCGGTACGCAACCAACAGGGTGAAGGCATGCAAGGCTGTCGCGGTCGCTGCATGCAAACAAGATGTGAATGCATATGAGTATGTCAGCCCAGCCCTGAAGGGCGATGCTGACATCACGGCGGCGGCACGGGATCAAAACCCTGACGCCTTTAAGTTCATGACCGGGATGGCAATGCGCCCGCCGCGACGTGTCTTCGGGAACTGACCGCATTGCTAGAATGTGCGAAAATATTATCCACTCGGGAAAATGCCAACCTGCTTCGTTCATCTTGTTGAGTGATGCAACACTGTCTCTTGGGAGCCTTCACTCAGAAGTGCAGAAAAGGGAGTCGCCTCACAGAGGGGTGACAAACTGACACAGTTTGACACAGAGCGAAGGCCCCTCTTAGTCTTCCTCTCGTTCCGACTGCTGCTCATAACGAAAGGGGAAAGAGCTGTATAAAGGCGGTATCATGCTGCCGGGTTCCACCGGCAACGATGGTGTTTCTTGGCAGGAGAACTGTCGGCAAGCAGCTTGCTCCACTGTGGTCGTATTTTCATGTGGATAAAAAAGACATGCCGCACCTCGCATCACATCAACACCCCTCGCCCCAACATCCGGGGAGCAACCCTGCCCCCTCCCGACTACACCACACCTCACCCACCCACCCACTCAGGTGCACGGGGCTGTTTCCAACCTCGGCCAGGCGACACCTCCTCCCGACACCCCACCCCACACCCTGCACCCGGGGCACCTCCGTTACGAATATACACAGGCGCTGCCACCACTGCCCTTGGCGCAGCACATACACACCGACCCACCGGTTCAAAGCTTCTTCCTCCTCCTTGGGGCGAAACAGAGTAAACAAGTCGCGGGACGCGTTGCTCTCTGTCTCTCTCTGCCGGGTGTGATCACCTCTCTGCCCCTTTGGCGTGATGGAGGAATGGGATGACTACCTCACCACATCAACGGGGTTCTTCCCCTCCTCGCCCATAGCGGCGAAACCGCATGAGGCTGCGGCACAGGCTGCCCCTGCTGCTGGTGTGCTGGATGACATGTTCATGTCGGCGTCCCCACCGCCTGCCTCCGCATCGCCTGGTGGTTCCATCGCAAGCGACCCCTTCGCCAGCCCAGGCAGTGCCGGGCAGGATGTCAGGGTGGGTGGGTCGGCGCCAGACGCAGCTCCTCGGAAGAAGTCCGCAACCACGGCGGATTCGCTGATGCAGGGGTTCATGGGGGTGAACACAAAGAAGAAGAATCAGACGCTCGGGCAGATGCAGCAGCAGCAGGAGACATTCCTGAATATGAACAGCACAGGCCCTCAGCAGGCTGCAACCTGTCCCAGTCTGGTGATGCAGAGCATCATGACTTACTATGAAGTATTGGGGTTGGCGGAGATGTGCAACCAGGATCAGATCAAATCCGTTTACAAGCAGAAGTCGCTGCAGCTGCATCCCGACCGGAATCCGAACGCCCATGAGAATGACGTGCAGATGTTCAAACTCGTCACCAAGGCATATGAGACCCTTTCAGACCCGCAGCTCCGTGCGCAGTACGACATGGAGCTGCGGATGAAGAATCAGATGAACACACCTCAACCGAGTATGTCCTGTGAGAGGCTTGTCTGCGCAGTGAGGGGCAGACGTGTTGTGGAGTGTCAGGGGGTGGGGGGGGTTTTTTTTGGGGGGGGGGGAAGAAATAGATGCCCCCCAATGTAAGGAGTGACTGTGTTGGATGCCCACAAAGTAAAATGTTCTGCCCGCGGGGGGGGGGTTTTTTCGCGCATTTTTTTGGCTGTTGTTTGTATTGTTGGCACACCCCCCACCATCGCCCCACCACACGACACACCCGCTGCACAGCTCAACAGAACTGGCTGAACCACCTGGGTGGTGGAGCCGGCAGGCCTGGCGCACCCCCTGCAGGGGGCATGCCCCCTATGCCTGCAGGCGGCATGGGGAGCCCCTTTGGCGGGGCGGGGTCACCCTTCAGCGGGGCGAGCGCGTCAGGGGGGATGGGCTCGCCCCCGCCAGCCAAACCGGCTGCGCGAAAAAACAACGACCCCTTTGCGTCGCTGTTCTAAGGGCGGAGAGGGGGGAGAGGGCGTCGTACACAGCGGTTCAACTCTGCGGCAAAAAGAAACGAGGAGGGGTGTATCGTGTGTGGTGTTGCTGCTGGAGAAGAGTCCAGTCATACGGCAATGCCAAAAAATTCGCCGACTTGTGTGTTATGTAACCCGCTGTGTTCATATGTGCCAATCCCCCCCCCCTATTTTTCCACCACAATCTACCTTGCCTTGTTGCGATGACCGTGCGCACATTCACACCAAGCTTCATCAGGCAAAACACGCGAGGTTTGTTCACCCGGGTTTGGCGCACAAACAAAACCACTAACCATGGCAGTCAAAACGGAGACCATGTTTGACTTCGATGCCGGGAAGGTGGACTAGACGCTACTCCAGTTCACCTGTGGTAACCCGGGCTTGGCGCACAAACAACGCCTTATCTTTTTTCCGACAAAATATATGCCGGATCTTTCCAGGCCAGGATACGTGCTACGGGGGGGAGGGGGAGGGGGCAGTGCTGCCTTCCCCTACAACTCCGAGCGCCGCACACAGGGCGGTTTCAAGAGCCTCAAGTGAGTCCCGCCTCCCCTCCACCTTGGGGTACATTCTTTAGAGATCCTTTGATGGTTCCTTGTCTGCAGCTGCAGTGGGGGTGGGTGGGTGGGTGCGTCTGGCCTCAGTCGGGGTAGACGGCAGCTGGTCGGTGGACCTCATGGCAAAGTGTCTGTGCGAGGGTTGTGGCACAGAGCGTGTCATGGGTGGGAGGGTGTGCGGTGGTTGGTTTGCGTTTGAGGAACGTTGCACATGTTCTGTTGCAGCGGTTATCTGCATGCGAGCCGGATGGCCTGTGTCTCAAAGCGATCTCAAGGTTGGCAATGGACTTGGGGGTGAAGGTCTCTGGAAGCTCAACGGATGGGTTTCAGGGCAAAGGGGTTCACGAGGAGAATGTCTGCCAGAATGTCAGTTTCACACGCAAGTGGGTCGGTGTTTTGTTCTCAGGAACACAGAAGTGAAGAGCACGGGAGGTGCTCCGGTACTGCGACAATGAAAGGAACGAACGCAACAGTTGCCGGATAGTGCCCGTCGCTCCCTCACCTTTCCCGGGAGACCTGGGCAAAACACACCGTGTCTGTCCAACAGAAGACTCTACATCGTGCACCCCAGCCCAGCCCCCGTCTTGCACATACACACACACCCAGCTCCACGGAGTGACAACGTGCGGGCATGTACCACCACCACCCCTCGCAGGAGCAACTTCCAAAACAAACACAACCGACAGAACAAGAGTGAATTCCCATACCAGTCAGATGGTGACGATGCGGGTCAGCCGGGTTGTAAGTGTCATGCTGCTGGCTTCCAGCGCGGCATGGGCACAGTCACAGCCGTGCAGCACCCATGGGTCGTTGTCAGACTGCGAAGGGCAACTGTGTGAGAATGACATGCAGTACTGCGTGTGGAATGTGGCGGCAGGGTCCTGCGGGTGTCCGACCTCTTGCGCCGAGTACTCAGGGCTGAACCTGGAGCTGTGCGTCAACAGCGCATGCCCTTCCCTCCTGCCGCAGCAGCACGTGCCGTGCCGGTACGACCACGACACGCAGAAGTGCAGCTGCCCCCAGGCTGCGCCGACCCCTGTGCCCCAGCCCACCCCTGTGCCCCTGTCTCAGGGTTGTGGCAAGCACAGCACGCGGGACACGTGTGAGGGTGACCTTTGTGCCAACGGCGTGCAGTACTGCGTGTGGAATGTGGCGGCAGGGTCCTGCGGGTGCCCGGAGTCTTGCACCGAGTACTCAGGGCTGAACCTGGAGCTGTGCGTCAACAGCGCGTGCCCTTCCCTCCTGCCGCAGCAGCACGTGCCGTGCCAGTACGACCACGACACGCAGAAGTGCTGGTGTCCCGAGGCTGCAGAGACGGCCGCACCGGCGACCCCTGCCCCATCCACATCCGCGCCTCCGACCTCTGCACCGGCGACCCCCGCACCTGCAACGCCTGCGCCTGCAACACCGGCACCGGCAACAGGTGCGCCCGCAACGCCTGTGCCCACCGCAGAGGCACCCGAGCTCCCGCCGTGCAACGAGACGACGCTTGTGACGAACCCCAGCTTCGAGATCATCACCACAACCACAAACATCGGGCAGGCTCTGGTGAACGGGCAGGTGCAAGGGTGGTCGGTGTCGCACGGGACCCCTTCCGTGTTTGGCGGTGCTCCGGGTCAGGGACTGCGGTCTGCGTGGATGTGGTCGCACAGCGGACTCGGTGAGGGTATTGCGACGAACGTCCCCTTTGTCAGTGGGCAGCTGTACCGTGTGACGATGTGGGTGACCACAGGCAACGCCGTGGCTGGGCAGTTCTTCGTCCGGGCAGTGAACGGGCTGGTGCTGCAGACTGCGACATCGCTTCCGTCCTTCGGGCCAAGCGATGTGATGTTCTCCAACGGGATGGTCTACCCCGTCTGGGATGAGATCACATTCGACTACACCGCGACAGACGCCTACGCACAGCTGTGGATCTACCCGCTGCTAACCGGCTCACCCCCGAACAATGTGCAGGCGCAGCTGCGTGTGGACAACATCCGTATTTGCGCAATCGAGACGGACGCGCCTGCTACCCCTGTACCGGCGACAGCTGTGCCCACGTCTGCGCCTCCCACGTCTGCACCGGCGACGCCTGCACCTGCTACGCCGGCACCGGCAACTCCTGCTCCACCCACACCTGCGCCCGCCACATCCGCACCGGCAACACCGGCACCGGCAACTCCTGCCCCGGCGACACCACTCCCACCAACTCCCGCCCCGCCCGTGGAGCGCTGCGAGGATCTGAACTTCCAGCACAAGGCGTGTGTCAACACGCTGTGCCCCGCCTTCGTGCAGATTGGGAAGAAGGTGCCCTGCAAGTACAACGAGGACACCGGGAAGTGCTTCTGCCCTGAGAAGGTGGAGACGAAGGCGCCAGCAACCGCTGCCCCGGTCGTGGAGCGCTGCGAGGATCTGAACTTCCAGCACAAGGCATGTGTCAACACGCTGTGCCCCGCCTTCGTGCAGATTGGGAAGAAGGTGCCCTGCAAGTACAACGAGGACACCGGGAAGTGCTTCTGCCCTGAGAAGGTGGAGACGAAGGCGCCAGCAACCGCTGCCCCGGTCGTGGAGCGCTGCGAGGATCTGAACTTCCAACACAAGGCATGTGTCAACACGCTGTGCCCCGCCTTCGTGCAGATTGGGAAGAAGGTGCCCTGCAAGTACAACGAGGACACCGGGAAGTGCTTCTGCCCTGAGAAGGTGGAGACGAAGGCGCCAGCAACCGCTGCCCCGGTCGTGGAGCGCTGCGAGGATCTGAACTTCCAGCACAAGGCATGTGTCAACACGCTGTGCCTCGCCTTCGTGCAGATTGGGAAGAAGGTGCCCTGCAAGTACAACGAGGACACCGGGAAGTGCTTCTGCCCTGAGAAGGTGGAGACGAAGGCGCCAGCAACCGCTGCCCCGGTCGTGGAGCGCTGCGAGGATCTGAACTTCCAGCACAAGGCATGTGTCAACACGCTGTGCCTCGCCTTCGTGCAGATTGGGAAGAAGGTGCCCTGCAAGTACAACGAGGACACCGGGAAGTGCTTCTGCCCTGAGAAGGTGGAGACGAAGGCGCCAGCAACCGCTGCCCCGGTCGTGGAGCGCTGCGAGGATCTGAACTTCCAGCACAAGGCATGTGTCAACACGCTGTGCCCCGCCTTCGTGCAGATTGGGAAGAAGGTGCCCTGCAAGTACAACGAGGACACCGGGAAGTGCTTCTGCCCTGAGAAGGTGGAGACGAAGGCGCCAGCAACCGCTGCCCCGGTCGTGGAGCGCTGCGAGGATCTGAACTTCCAACACAAGGCATGTGTCAACACGCTGTGCCCCGCCTTCGTGCAGATTGGGAAGAAGGTGCCCTGCAAGTACAACGAGGACACCGGGAAGTGCTTCTGCCCTGAGAAGGTGGAGACGAAGGCGCCAGCAACCGCTGCCCCGGTCGTGGAGCGCTGCGAGGATCTGAACTTCCAGCACAAGGCATGTGTCAACACGCTGTGCCTCGCCTTCGTGCAGATTGGGAAGAAGGTGCCCTGCAAGTACAACGAGGACACCGGGAAGTGCTTCTGCCCTGAGAAGGTGGAGACGAAGGCGCCAGCAACCGCTGCCCCGGTCGTGGAGCGCTGCGAGGATCTGAACTTCCAGCACAAGGCATGTGTCAACACGCTGTGCCCCGCCTTCGTGCAGATTGGGAAGAAGGTGCCCTGCAAGTACAACGAGGACACCGGGAAGTGCTTCTGCCCTGAGAAGGTGGAGACGAAGGCGCCAGCAACCGCTGCCCCGGTCGTGGAGCGCTGCGAGGATCTGAACTTCCAACACAAGGCATGTGTCAACACGCTGTGCCCCGCCTTCGTGCAGATTGGGAAGAAGGTGCCCTGCAAGTACAACGAGGACACCGGGAAGTGCTTCTGCCCTGAGAAGGTGGAGACGAAGGCGCCAGCAACCGCTGCCCCGGTCGTGGAGCGCTGCGAGGATCTGAACTTCCAACACAAGGCATGTGTCAACACGCTGTGCCCCGCCTTCGTGCAGATTGGGAAGAAGGTGCCCTGCAAGTACAACGAGGACACCGGGAAGTGCTTCTGCCCTGAGAAGGTGGAGACGAAGGCGCCAGCAACCGCTGCCCCGGTCGTGGAGCGCTGCGAGGATCTGAACTTCCAACACAAGGCATGTGTCAACACGCTGTGCCCCGCCTTCGTGCAGATTGGGAAGAAGGTGCCCTGCAAGTACAACGAGGACACCGGGAAGTGCTTCTGCCCTGAGAAGGTGGAGACGAAGGCGCCAGCAACCGCTGCCCCGGTCGTGGAGCGCTGCGAGGATCTGAACTTCCAGCACAAGGCATGTGTCAACACGCTGTGCCCCGCCTTCGTGCAGATTGGGAAGAAGGTGCCCTGCAAGTACAACGAGGACACCGGGAAGTGCTTCTGCCCTGAGAAGGTGGAGACGAAGGCGCCAGCAACCGCTGCCCCGGTCGTGGAGCGCTGCGAGGATCTGAACTTCCAGCACAAGGCATGTGTCAACACGCTGTGCCCCGCCTTCGTGCAGATTGGGAAGAAGGTGCCCTGCAAGTACAACGAGGACACCGGGAAGTGCTTCTGCCCTGAGAAGGTGGAGACGAAGGCGCCAGCAACCGCTGCCCCGGTCGTGGAGCGCTGCGAGGATCTGAACTTCCAGCACAAGGCATGTGTCAACACGCTGTGCCCCGCCTTCGTGCAGATTGGGAAGAAGGTGCCGTGCAAGTACAACGAGGACACCGGGAAGTGCTTCTGCCCTGAGAAGGTGGAGACGAAGGCGCCAGCAACCGCTGCCCCGGTCGTGGAGCGCTGCGAGGATCTGAACTTCCAGCACGAGGCATGTGTCAACACGCTGTGCCCCGCCTTCGTGCAGATTGGGAAGAAGGTGCCCTGCAAGTACAACGAGCTCTCTGGTCAGTGCTTCTGCCCTGAGAAGGTGGAGACGAAGGCGCCAGAAACCGCAGCCCCGCAGCGCTGCGAGGACCTGAACTTCCAGCACAAGGCATGCGTCAACACGCTGTGCCCAGGCTTGCTGCAGCTCGGGAAGGAGGTGCCGTGCAAGTACAACGAGCTCTCTGGTCAGTGCTTCTGTCCCGAGCAGGTGGAGACGAAGGCCCCTGTCGCTATGATCTCCGATGACTGCAGCTCGTTCGACGGCAGCCCGCGCACATGCCTGTCGTCGCTGTGCGTCGTCAGCGGCCTGAAGGCTGGCTGCAAGTACGACTACTCATCTAACAAGTGCCACTGCAGTGCTTAGTGGTGCATGGTTTCCATGACTTGCATGGGGTTTCATTTGCCTCATGCCTTGCCGTCGCCTCCGTGCTCGCACTCGGCGCGGCGCTCATTTTCAAACCATCACCTTCTGGGCGGCAGGGGCTCTGCAAACACACAACAGACCCATGTGTGCCTTTCTTATTGATCTCGGCCCCCCCGCTGATCATTCCCCGCCATCTTCTCCCTCTACTCTACTAACCTACCACCCCGTTGACGACACGTTCTGGTGCCGCGGCAGAACAGTGGCGCTGCGCTTTTCGCGCGCCTGTTTTGCTTTTGGCACATGACGTGCCGATCGCCGGACCCCCCTCGCCCCTCCCACGCCATGCTGCGATCCCTTCCCTTTTTACATACATTCGGCGTTATACCCGGTATCTACCGGGTATGTACCGGGTATTTTCGGTATTTCTGGGGTGACCCGTTTGGACCACGTTCTGTTGACTTTCTGGCCCTCTGGCTGGACAGAATGTTCTGGAAAAAAATTCCTGTACGAGTTTCTCGCAAAAATGGGCTGTCAGACCGCCTCCAGGGCAATTTTTTTGAATTTTGGCCAAAAATACTGTTATTTTCCCGGTATCCGACGGGTATTTGGCCTGAAAACCCGGATCCTGGGGCAAATATACCACACAACCGAGCCAGATTAGGTTGGAATCCGACAAAAATATGTACTCTCTGTGCAGAACTTCACCTAGAGCACGCGCAGGCGGTCGAAACACCCATTTTTTGGGATAACAACGCTTGCCTGTTGCGAGCGAAGAACCCAGCAATACAGAGAGGGTCACTACCCACCGACACCCACCGACAGGGAGAAAACTCAGCCTTCTCATGCGCAGCAATGTCGCCCAATGCCACAAAGAAGGCACCCGAGGTCCTTTTTCACCACTCTTCATAGAGATGTTCATACGGAGTCGCGGGCATCGTCGTCGTCTTCATATTCATCCTACCAGCCGCCAAAGCAGGCGTGGGAGGAAGAAGAGTTTAATGTGGTCCAAGGGGGACACGACGGATCAGTGATTTGCATAGTATTCACTCTGCTTGCCGCCCTCTGGTTCAGGTTCAACAGCTCGAACTCCTCGAGTTCCTTCTGAATCTGAGGGGATGAATGCCATAGGTCTGAGCTGACTCAGTGCGAAGCTCGGATGAAGCTTCGGCCAGTGAGCCCGAAGGACCAATCACCCAAGGACCTCGTCTGGATGCTTTTCCGCCATTTTTGCCGAAAAACACCTGTTCAGGGGTGTCTGAAAGAAGATGTTGGATACCTGAAGATCAGGTCCGCCCAAACGTCCGCTTCCAGCACCCCCTCACCAGCGGAAGTCCACTATGTACACATAGGATCACCAGTATGTCACAGATATGCATCTGGTATACCGGGTAGGATACCAGTAATACCGGGTATACCGGGTTGATACCCGGTACATACCGGGGATAACGATTTTTTTTTCGGTATACCCGGTATCTACCGGGTATACCCAAAATACCCAAAATACCGAAAATACCGAAAATACCCGGTACATACCGGGTATACCGCCGAATGTATGGTGGTGGTTTAAATTTTTATGTTTTCATTTGGTTTCGGGTTTTTCTGATGTGTTAATGCAGCCTTCCAGCAGATGCTAATTTCCCAAACAAGCCTTGCTTGTCACAGCGAAAGATCCAGCGGGAGCGTACGGTGCGCGCAGCGTTGTGATTACAACAACACAAAACGAACTACTCAACGGCAACCACCCCCCTTCGGGGGGCCACAACCCACTGCCGCTCGTGCGCACACACAAACCCAGGCTTCTTTGCATTTGCGGATGATGTTTGCTGTTGTTGTTGTTTGTAAATCCCTGCTCCGCTTTGCCCAGCCGGTGTCACTGCGCGCCCCCTCATGGAGGGGGCGTGGGACATTGGGCAGGGAGAAGAAATTGAAAGTCACACAAGTCGTGTCCTCGTATTCGTCGCGGTGTGTATGTCGGGGGATACCGCTCAAGGGCAGTGACGGGTTGCAATGAGCACACCCTCTGCACACACCCCTGGAGAGTAGGAACGCACAATAAAGGCCGCCCTTGGCTGAATGCCGCCAAGCCCCCGCCCCACCTTTCCCGCATCATCATCTTGTCTGCTCTTCCGCGCCAGTTTGTTGATCTTTTCTGCCTTCAGCCTCTGAAGCAGCCTCTGCTTGTCCCCACCCCATCTTTGGAACTCTTCGGGCCTGACATATTCTTAGACTGCCCCACTGTGCCAACATCGATCCACACTGCCCGCCCGACAGGCCCCTGCCGTGGCAACTATGCTCCTGCGAGCAGCATGCCGCACGCAGAAGCGCACATGCAAGGCAATGGCTGACAAGATGCGTGCTGCTGGCATCGATGAGACCGTTGCCTTTCACGAGGAGAGAAAGCGTGTCCTGAAGGAGCCCTACCACTACCCTGATGCAGGGCACGATCAGGATGACAAGTTCAACCGTCGCCTGGATGTGTTCCAACGGGTGTATGAGTCGCAGGAGATGGATGGGACCTGCCGCTACGTGATGAACAAAGAGGCTGATGATGCGGAGCAGAAAATCTACAGCCTCGCCGTGCGGTCAGGCAAGCCTGTTGTTGGTGAGCACCGCGTGACAGTCATGAACCGCATCAACGAGGCGCGTGCGCGCATCATTCGGAGGTATAAAGGGTTGGATGCAGACCTGCGCAGCGGGGACCCCTATCTGGCGGATAAGGCGAAGGAGTACCTCCGCCACGTCAGCATTGGTGCTGCGAAGGACCGCTGGGACCACGCGAAGTCGGCTCACAAGAAGTACGCTGCTCAGCTGCAGGGATCGCCTGCGGCGGAGAAGGAGGAGGAGGCGCGTAATGAGATTGAGGGCCGTCCCGCTGCCGAGGATGAGGTCATGCGCACCTTCGAGGAGGTCGGGTTCCTGGAGAAGGAGGAGTTCGGCATGCTGCGGCGCGAGCTGGGTCAAGAGGCTGCTGATGAGTTTATCGAAAACCTGCAGCGGACTCGCTCGGAAGTTGTGGCGCGCCGGCTGCGCACCATTTCCAACCACACCAAGCTTCATCAGCTTGAGAAGCAGCTGGTGCTGCAAGACTACAAGAAGGTGTACAACATGAACAACAAGTACAAGGTGCGGACGGATTTTGCGAAGCAGCACCTCGATGACTACGAGAAGAATGGCGAGGCGTATGAACAGTTCATGCGTGAGCGTGACATGTCTGGTCACGATGGCCTCAACCACGAAGCGCAGACAATGGCTGCTGAGGTGCGCCAGCGCCGTGCAGAACTCCTGAAGAAACGCCGTGAGGAGCGGCAGCAGCAGCAGCAGCAGCAGGAGGATGGCGACACTGCCTCGCCGACACCCTCCCCTGCCTACGAGCGTGGGCACACCGAGGCTGTGTGGAACTCCACTGCCGGTCTTGTGCAGAACCCGCGTAGCTTTGTCGACCCCGACTGGTGGGAGCTTGCAACAGACAACCCCAGAACCAAACGCGCCTACACCCAGGCCCTCAGGCGTGATGCACGCCTGGTCACAAGAGATCGGGCAGCCGGGCAGACCTCAGCGGTGGTGTCCCGACAAGACGCTGCAGACAAGGTGCTCAATGCAATGGAGCAGTTCTCTGATTTCCGGAAGGACAACTACACGCGTGGTTACTCGAGATCGCAGGTATGTGGGGCACCTTGTGTCTTAGGTAGAGAGAACCTAGAACCTCAATCGCCACCGATTTGTGCACTACCTTCTCAATCTCCTTTTGGGTTTCACATGTCAGTTCCAGGGCAGGTGGTAAGTTTTCCCATACTTCGCTTATGCAAAACGGTGCTGCGCATATGGAGTTGGATCGGATATTGCATGCTACATCACCCCTTCACCCAACCACACAGGTGCTTGCATATGATGACAAGGTCACACATGAGCCACGTAACGATTTCATCCAGGATGTCTACAACCTGGATCAGCGCGGCTTCGACATCATCCGTCCAAAGGACCCGACGATGGACGAGCGTATCACATTCCGCAAGATGATGCGCGATGCAAATCAGCAGGGCCCTGCGGGAGGCACTCGTGGGTACGAACGTCCGGAGTACGGCACACCTCGCCACTAATCGTAGCAGCATCTAGCCCCACACAGCCAGGCACCACTCGATGCCTGTGCATGCGTAGCTGCGCCCCTGCCTCCTTGCCTGCATCCTCCGCCGCCGGGGGTGCCGTACCTGATGGTGCCACACGCCCGTTTCTCACACCCGGGGGTCCACCCACCCCCACCCCCACCCCACCCATCGAGTGTTGGAGGGCAACCTCATGCAGCTGGCTGATTTGTTTTACACCACAGCAACACACCACACCACCAACACCCAACGGATCTGCAACAGGCACGCTGTGCGGGGCAGCGGGGCGGGGGTGGAGAGTGGGGCTCTGAGCGGACATGGCGCGGTACATGCCCCTCGGCGGGTGCGATGACAACGTCGCAACTCTGGACGAAGAGGACCTGCTAGGGTCTTCGACCGTCGCCACGCCCACCCACACACACCACACACACCACCAAGAGGATGTGCTGCAGCACACACAGCACCACCCGCTGCTGCCGGCCCTCTCGCGCAGCATGGGGCTGTCCTCTGTCGCCAGCGGTGCGGCCTCCTCTGTGTCGGGCGTCTCCTCCGCATGCCTGTCACCGCTGCCGTCGCAGCGTGTCGCGAAGGACGTTGTCCTGCGTATCATGTCTTACCTCACCAAGCGCGAGGTGGCCCTCTGCATGCGCATCAACTCGAGGTGGCGCGAGGTGATCCACAGCGATGTCGGCCTCATCGAGCAGCTGTACACAACAGAGGGGTCTGACGGCTGGGGCTCAGTCGGCACGCCCGACATGTCGTTCCCCGAGGAGCTGATGCGCTGGCTCAGCGTGAGCGAGTGGTTCAGGAAGCCGCTCCCCAGCCAGCGCGTGCTGCTGACCCCCCTCGTGATGGGGTGCGGTGGGATCATCCAGTGCTCCCCGCTTGCGGGGATTACAACTGCCGCCATCATCGCCTCGCTGTGGAAGGCGATCTCCTCCCGTCTCCCGCAGCACCTTGTGATATACTGCCACCGCAACTCAACTGTTTCGACCACCTCGTCTGTGAAGCGGGTTATGACGAGCATCCCTGTCAACTCTGAGAAGGCACCCAACAAGCTCCGGATCAGGCGCAACGAGCCATGCGAGAGGATGGGTCTGAAGTTCAACGAGGGGACGCTTGTTCTCAAGTCTGTCAATTCGAAGCGTGTCGCCTATGTCTGCGGTGCGGCCCGTTTTGTCGGGAAGAAGCTCACGCATGTTAACGACACACGGGTGAGGAGCCTCGACGAGGTTGCCCGCATGGTGACCCGGAACCCGACAGTCACCCTCAGGTTTGAGGGGCGTGGGATTGCGGACCGCGTCTTCTGGGATGACCAGCACTACCTCGGAGGCGGGAGCGTTGAGGGTGTGCCCTTCTCCCTCGCGATCCAGCCGTACGACGACCCTGCCAGCGTCACCCCGTTGGAGGATACCATCTCCTTCCTGACTCTCCGCTTCACTGCGGACGAGCGCCGCAGCCACAAAGTTGGTGTCGAAGAGGGGCATAGGTGCGGCTGGGCCTTCTGCTTCCTCGCCAGAAAATTCCGCGGGCGGTGTGGGTGGCGGAAGGACTGCCCCCACTCCAAGCCCCGCCACACGGACCCCGATGACAGCCCCGACGAGGATGACGACATCTACACTGAGGTCACCATCAAGCGCACCCCGTCCGAGCGCCTCGGCATTAAATTTGTCGACGGAACCCTTGTCCTCAAGAGTGTGAACCCGACGCTGAAGGCGCACCGGCATGGCGTGTCGCAGTTCACAGGGCGCGCCCTCACCCACGTCAACGGGGTGGCGGTGTCAACCCTTGAGGAGGTGAAGCGCATGGTGGACATGCGCACCACGTTTGTCACGGTGGAGCAGGGCGACAGCACGGTGCAGCCCTGCGGCATCGAGAAGATTACGGGGTCGAAGAGTGCCGCTGCAGAGAACTCCGGATCCGCTCCTGCGGAACACCCGACGACACTCATCACGTCGTCGCTCGACACTGCGCTGAACCTCGGCGATGCTCAGTCGGACTGCGCTGACCAGACCTGCCAGCCTGCACCACGCGGGATGCGCCCTGCGCCCATCCGCGTCAGGCTCGATGGGGAGGAGCAGGCCAAACACTACCACGTGGTGCTGCGCGATGTGCACCGTGAGGCTGGCGAGCTGGGGCAGGACACCGACCCCCTCGTGCGGCGCAGCAGCATGCTGCGGCAGCAGATCGACCTCCTGGAGGAGGTGATGTGTGAGATGATGGTCAGCTCGCTCCTCCTCGTCTGCGAGAATGCGTCGATGGCCTGCGGGGTGGCGGAGCGCGTCGGGGGCGTGGTGCTGTGCAGGGATACGGCGTCGAAATACAACGCAGCCAACAACTGGATGGAGGAGAATATCATCGCCGTGCCGTGGGACTGCGTTGCCCTGGCGCCGCGCGCCTCGCTCGTGGTGGTGCTGGCGCCGCAGAGCCTGCCTGAGACACCCTACTTCGGGTCGTGGCTGCAGCGGAGCCTGCTGCTGGCCGGGGCGCAGCCGCGCCACCCGCACATCCCCGGCGCCTCCCTCACATTCGTTGCATCGCCCGACCATGTCGAGCCACTCCGCAGCCACACCTTCTCCCGGGCACACGCAGGGCTCTTGGAGCTGAAGCACCATCAGGTTGTCCCTGTGCTGCGCCCTCTGATCGAATCGGTTCATGTCGTGTCCGACCTGCCAGGGCGGTGTTGATGACACCATCACACCCTGTGGCGTGGCCACACAGAGAAGGGGTTCTGTGGGGGGTTCCGAGGATCGCATGATCACGCCAAAAAAAAAAGTGAGTATATCTTGCTTTGAGTGTGGCGGTGCCACGGGGGGGGGGGGGCTTGTTCTAGTTGGGGTTCACGCTGGGGCAAGGCGATGTGTGTTGCTGTGGCGCCAGGCGAGGGTGGTGATATCAGGTGCGCTGTTCTGTATGGTCTGAACAATGTGGATGTGTCGCCCGTCGGCCAGGCTGCTGATTGTCACGCAGTTTCAGTCGCCGCGGCTGTGCATCACGGCAGGGGGGTGTGGTTTTATGAGGCGATCGCCGCCACTGCTCCCCCTTTGCTGCCTTTTGTCAGTGCTGCTTTGTCAAATTCTCTCCCCCCAACACCCTGCCCCAAGAGAGGGGGAGGGGGTGTTGTGGGTTTGGTTTTGTCTGCAGCTGCTCCTCCTCCCTTCTCTCCGACGCTTTCTGGCTCACTCCTGCAAATGGCGTGCCATATGTATTGCGGAAACCACGTGGTGTCTCGGATGCATTTTTTTTGCAGGAACTTCGCCTTTATTTTCGACAGCCTCAGGAAACCACCTGTTCTGGCATTCCGTTCCGTTCTTTTCGTCAAGAAAAAGGTTTGTTTCGTGCTGTGTTCCGTTGGCAAAGTTTTTTTTGTCTGTTGTTGCCGCTGCCGTTTTTCTTATTTTTGAGTATGCAGCAGCAGCAACAAAAAGAATCCCCAGAACCAGGGCGTTCGCTCGGGGAGAAATAGGGCAGGGGATAAGATAGGTCTGGTTTTCCGGTTTTCAAAACCAGGGTTTCCCGGTTCCCGGTTTTCTGAAAAAAAAAAAAGGTCGATCTCATTTTCGGCGTTTTTTTTGTGACTTTGGGACAGTAAAACAGTCAGAAAAAACGCCATAAAAAAATAGAAAGTGACCCCATCGTGATCCGCACAGAGCTCAAATAGTCCAAAGAAGGCAGAGAAGCGGAGAAGAAAAAATGGACCTAGCGGGTGGCCCGGTGGGTGGTGATGCCCTCGTCATGCAGGTCTCTTCTGTTTTGAAGGTGCACACATGGTGGACTCCAGCCACCATGTCTAAGAGGGAGTCTAAGACTGCAGTCTGTACTGGATACGGGAGTCTATTTTCCAGCTAATTTACGCTAAGACTCCCGCTAGTTGAGACTCATGGGAGACACACGGTGTACTCCAGCGGAGGTAGGGTAACCTCCGCTGGAGTTCACCGTGTCGTCTGCCTCTGTGCAGCGTCACTCGGTGCCATCGAATACATGGCGACAGCCCACCAACTCGAGACAGATCTGCTTGTCTGGAGGGCTGAGACGAGAACACGAACGACTTTCAAGCAGTCTTGAAGGTCGCCAAGCCTATTGGGGGCAACTAACAGATGAGATTTGTTTGTTGCCTGTCGTCACAGCTAGGTGCCCATCTCCTCGACAACGGAATGTGTGCAGAGATCTCGTGGACCCTTTGGCCATTCTGTCGTGCACCCACTCCACCCACAACGCACACCTATCACGAGTGGTCGCTCCCCCGTCCTCCTCCACCCTGAAGGTTGAACCCTCAAGGACCAGTGATCTCCTGCTGGCCGGGCTGCGATACAGCGAAGCCTTCCTACTTACAAGCGAATCCAGACTGTAGGGAACAGATGTTCACTACCGTGGCCTCCGGCGGCTGGGGGGCTCCGCCCCCCAGACCCCCCCTGCGTAAAAACATTGCACCAGACCTTTTTTGGCCGAGAGTCCAAACTTTCAAAGCAGCTGCTGCGCCTGCCCCACCAAGCAGCCTCAGTACGACAGGACGCGCGCAGGCACCGGGCCCTCTCAGATTCTGGGAGGGTTTGCGCGGGTCGCGCGCGCCGAAGGCGCGCGCGAAAAATTTTCAAAACCAGAAAAACCGGAAAACGGCGCCAGAAAAAAAGTCTATCTTATACCCTGAATAGGGGCCTATTTCGTTAAAAAAATGATTCTGGGAAAACCCTTCTCCCACCTCTCTCCCGGGCATTTCTCCCAAGGGGGAGAAATTAAATAAAAAAAGTTTCTCGGAAGTTTTTGCCTCAGGTGGGAAGGGGTTCTGAAGGAGAAGGGCAGCACCCTCTCGTACAAATTGATACCACCACGCTTCGCACGGGGCGGAAATAACCCAAAGAAGCGAGATCTGAACCTGCTGGGGACCGTCGGAGCTATTGCCGGCATCAGCATGGTCAAAGCCAGAGGAGGCCGAAGCCAAGAGCATAGTGGCCTGCCACAGGCACCAGGCCGATGTACCTCTTGAGCATCCTGTCTCAAGGTGCACGTTGTCTGTATGTGGTGTTTGACTACACGGTGGACTCCAGCGGGGGTAGGGTAACCCTTTTCGGGAGTCTCAACTAGGGGGAGTCCAACTCCCGCTAGCGGGAGTCTTTTCACCTATTTTCACTCATTTTTCCCATGATACCTATGCAATGTGGCACTCGTCACTGAAGTACAGCCACACCAAACGAAACGGACGTTTCCACCCATCCCAGCTCGCAGACCTGATTCACAAAAATGGGGAAGACGACAACGAAGCCGGCAGCGAAGCCGGCGGCAAAGTCGATTAAGAAGAAGAAGAGCGCAGAGAGTCCCGAGGCTGCGGAGGCGACGAACATTGTGCATGATTTTTGCACGGCCTTCCCTGTTAAAAAAGGGGGCAGTGTGCTGACACTGGGATCCATTAGAAGGCTCCTAGCAACGGTGTTGAGCAAGGAGCTCCACAAGCACAGCACCCAGGTGGCCAACGCAATCATCGCCATGTCTTCCCTGACATGGATAAGTTCGCTGTCAGGGAAGTCGCAACGATGCGGAAGGAGGGCGCTCTCCGTCATATACAAGGTGGAGGCGAAGTATGGCAAGGTGCAGGATACAAACGTGTCGTCGGGGGCAGCCTGAAGCCGCGAATGATCGCGACACGGGCGAACGGCTTGGCACCGTGGGTCTGGATAGATGCTGGAGTTCGGCCGGGTGAAACCGGAAGTCGCAGCAAAATTTGCCCCCCCAGATTTCTTCCTCAAACCCACCCGTGGGCTGATCCGGCCTTGCACGGTGGACTCCAGCGGGGATAGGGTACCACTACCGGGTTTAACCCTTTTCGGGAGTCTCAACTAGGGGGAGTCCAACTCCCGCTAGCGGGAGTATAGATCAGCAGTGGGCAACAATGAGGCGATGCGGGGGGCGAGGGCACCGATGCTCACTGTGCGACATCCCAGAAGAACGCTGGTATCAACAGGTGCATCGATACCCGCACCTGACTCTCTCTGAGATAAAAGAGGCTGGCTACCCCTCCCTCTTGGCAGGTGTGCTTCCCAATGCCCGCTACGTCACCCCAGCACTCCATGACTGCAAGGGGCTCGCCATGCGGCTGATCAGGGTACTGGATGAGACAACAAAAAAATATTCGACAAGACCTGTACAAACCTTGCACTGAATGTGTCGCAGAATGGGACAGGTGCTCAGTTCCGGAAGGTCGTGCTTGCCTGTCACAGGACACACCTACAAGGGCTTGTTCCGCTACCTCTTTGTCTCCCTTGCAGTCCTCATGCATTTCCGGTATGCAGACATCCCCTGGCACTTCTGGGGATGCAAGGATGAGTCAGCCCGGATTCCCTTCTTGCGTGCTCGGATCTCAGGGCATATATTTCACTGGTTGATGGAGCATGCCGAAAAGGGATCAACGCGCAATGCCTACGTACACAGTCTTCATCATTGGTGGGCTCCAGAAGATGCAGTGCCTCTGCAGAACAACGACGAATTTGAAGAAGCAGAGAACGGACATCGCAAGAAAGATGCCGTTACAATCGCCAGCTCCGCAACTTACGAGAGAGATCTTGCGATGGCAGAAGAGAAGCGGCGCGCATCGGGCATGCCTTGGAAGGTTGCGCACCTGTCGCAGGACGGGATCCTCGGGTATAGAGAAGTCATTCTGTGTCCGTGTCTGCACACCCGACACGCTCATAGATTGGCTGTGTATGTTCTTTGCACACAGTTGACACAGCTGCAGAAGGGGTTTGTGCACTGCAACACACAGGACTTCGTTGAACCCATCAGCGCGCCCTACTTCCTGTCCCGGTTCCCCGAAGGACACCGCAAATTATCGCTCTGCTTGTGCAAAATGCCAATCCCGCTGGGGGCGACTTTCACACCATTCGTGTCATCCGAGGCGACTTTGAGCACGCTTGACCAACGCGCACAGCAGGAGGGGGATGACAGTTCTGACGAAGAAGATGAGGCCTGCAGGATGGCTTGTCTTGCCCAAGGTGTAACACAACTACGACAGGCGATGGCCGCACTTTGACACCTCAAATTCTAACCGCTCACCTCCGCAGGTGCAGCCGCTACCAGGAGGATAGGTAGGTAGTCCAGAGTCCGGGGAAACTGACAGAAGCAAAACAAGCCCCTCCCCATCCCTCTTCCACCATGATTTTACCCCCCACGCCAGTAGACTGTAACTATATCATGGGAAAAATGGATGAAAATAGGTGAAAAGACTCCCGCTAGCGGGAGTCTTTGACACCCGCTCAGACTCCCGCTCCCAGACTCCCGCTAGGGCCGCTGGAGTCCACCGTGTATGAAGCGGACTCGGGGACGAGGCTGACAAATGTTCACTACCGTGGCCTCCGGCGGCTGGGGGGCTCCGCCCCCCAGACCCCCCTGTGACCTGTGAAGTCTGTCCAACAGGAACTAACGAGCGCATGTGACCGTGCCCTTCCTTCTCGAGAACGGGCATCGGCGACGGTCCGTGATCCTGTTTTTGGGCTCGTCACCAACTCCCGAAGTACTCACTGATTGCCGCAAAACCTCCATTTTGCAGCCGCGAACCGCGAAATGGGCCCCTTGCGCCAAACCTATATAGTACCCTGGTCTGGACCCTTGAGGCAATTTGTCTGAGGGGCCGATGTTGCATGATTTCGCGCGCGCGAAGCGCGCGCGAAAAAAAATTCGAGGCGGCAATTTTACCCCTTTCTCCCACAGTCTCTGAGGAAGGTGGGAGATAGCGAACACCCTGCCCAGAACCAAAAAAATAAAAACAGATAAAAATAACTGCGGTTGACATCAGAAGACAAAAAAAACTACACGGTGGACTCCCACACGTCAGGGTGCACCTTTTTGGGATATCGGAATATCGGGGGTCCAGACCCCCGCTCGCGGGGGTCGGGACCCCCGCGAGTGGGGGTCTGGACCCCCGCGAGCGGGGGTATGGACCCCGCTCGCGGGGGTCGTCTGGGCACCAAAAATAGCAGGGCAGACTCCCGCTAGCGGGGGTCCAGACCCCCACTCGCCCAGACTCCCGCTCCAGGGGGTGGGAGTCCACCGTGTACGACAATCAACCGATAACTGACCCCCCCCCCCCCCACCCCGCCCCGCCCCGCTCTCCCCCCCCCTCCCCCCACCAACCCTATTTCACTTGCGGAGTCCTTCCGAACAACAGAACCACCTCACCACTGCCACATAGAGCATGTCTCGGGGACAAACCCCCAGACGTGTTATTGAGCTATCTGGATCCGCTTTTCCAATCGTTGGACTGTCTGGTCAATACTGTCCCCTCCCACTAGAACCTTTTCGTGGAACTTCGGACCTGATTTTTATGGCAGTATTTCAACCAGAAAGGGAATAACGAATGGATCACGGTTATTTTGGGGGGGGGGTGTAGGGTGCGTTTACAAAGTGGATTTCTTCAAGTTGGAGAGGTTCAGCGGAGCCAACCGGGGGGAGGGGGAAAGGGGGCTTTCTGCGCCTTGGGCTGGATATTGCGAACCCACTCACGCTGCTTCATAAAGGGAGCGGTGTGCACAAAGAGTGGAGGGGTTTGCGTTTCCAACATAACAGATAAGTTCTGTCGTGTACGTGGCGTTTTCAGTGACCTTTGTCATTTCTGTTGTCTGCGCCATCGATCGCGGTACCTCTACCCCACCCCGCGCAACTCCAGAGGCTGATGCCAAACACTGTGTGGCATGTCGGAGAGAAGGGTTCGGCAGAATCATTGCTCCGCACTACCAAGAGTGAAGGCAAACAAAGTAAACACCTCTTTTCCGGAACTGCCTTTTTGTTATTGCGGATTTTTTTTTGGATTCCTTCATCTTAAAAAAGCCCTGCACCACCGGCATCTCAGATGCAGCAACAAGCAGTGTGTCTAAACTGCCGGATCTGCTGGGGTTTTCCCAAACTTTAAGGCAAGCCCCACCCCTTTTCCTGCGATGTTGCGCATGCGTTGGGGAGAGTCACTCTTTGCTGAGACATGTCGCACTACATAGCGCAACTCTATTATACACCCCACCCCACCCCTCCCCTCCCTTGCCCCACCACTCTCCGTCCCCCCCTCTCCCACCCCTGCTTAGTTCCTTATTCAGTCGTTCTTTTCGGTTCCATTCTGTTCCCTCTCATTACCCCACCCTATTCTCTAGCATCGCTGAAGCCAACGAGAATCACCTGTGAAGAATGTGCAGCTTGGAGGTCTTGGGTTGTGGCCCGGCGACAGCAAAAGAAGAGCGACGGCAAGGAGAGTCATCGGATCGAGGCAAAGTGGTGTGAGTCTGTGCGGGCCGTCTCGCGGGGTGGCTGGCGAGTTTGTCTGCTGCGATGCCGAAAACAACCTTGGGGGTGTGGTGGCAGCCGTCCTGCGAGATTGCCCCGCTGGCTGGGCACTGCACATTGCCCTGGCTCAAGATGGCGTAGTTCACTGCCGAAAAAAACGAGTCCCATTTGCCAAACCTCCCCCCCCCTTTCCCCCCCTCCGCATTACGTTTTGTTGCCAAAAAAAATGCCGTTTGGAAACTGGCTTTGGACATCATGTTCTGTCAGGATGTCGCGCCGTTCTGATGGCAGAATCTGCCGGAAAGTCGGCCAAACAAAAAATCGGCGAAATTACTGCCCTTCTAAAGGCATTTGGGTATGTGGGCTTTGCGGTTGTTCCAGCCGCCAACCCCCACCCTTTTGTCTGTATCCCTCTTCCTCCTTTGTGCCTGCCATTTTTGTTGAAAGAGCGTGTCGAAAACTGCCGGCTCTGCTGGCTTTTCGCCGCGATTTTTTTCCTCACGTCTGTGATGGAAGGGGATTTCAATAAACCCGCTCCTATCTTCAGACTCTCTAGTGGGGACAAGATTTTATAGCCCACACGGCGCGACACCGATTTTCGACGCGTGCTCTTCGTGTGGGTGTGTGTATCTACAGTGCAGAGATCGCATCACCAGCAGAATGCTCAGTGCCTTCTACACAACGTCAAAGTCCAGATCCACCTCTTTGATGTGCGGCAGGCTTGAGAGAAGGTTTTCGCATTTTACTGCAGACAATGCATATGGGAAGCGAGAGCTTCAGTGATGTGGGTTTGCGTTCGCAGGGGGGGGTATCTGCCACCCTTGTGCATGGGGGAGGGGGGGTATGCGATTCCTGTTCGTGGGTCGACGAGCTTGTTTTCGAGCTCGTTCCCCCCTCCCAAACCGCTCAGAATGCTCCGAGCGTTCACAGGAACTACTTTTGGCTGGCCCCATTCTGATGATTCTGACCACCCCCTCCCCCCCCCCCCCCCCTGTACGAACGGCTGCTAGTGTACGGGATGGCTCCAGAGGGCTGGCCTCAGCGGGGTGTTCCAGATGACTGGCTGGCCCATTCAAATCATTTGCATCCACTGATGTCCAAACCACCTCCCTGCTGAAGACTCTTCAGCAGGCAGGGGTGTTGCATTGGGCGCATGTTTATCCTTGAAACCAAGGGTTGCTGGTTGGACATTGGTGTGGTTGGCCCCCTTGCACTGGTGTGTGTGGCGTGTTTCCTACGTGTCTGGCTCGGGCCACTGAAAGAGAGAGAGAGAGAGAGAGAGAGAGAGAGAGAGAGAGAGAGAGAGAGAGAGAGAGAGAGAGAGAGAGAGAGAGAGAGAGAGAGAGAGAGAGAGAGAGAGAGAGAGAGAGAGAGAGAGAGAGAGAGAGAGAGAGAGAGAGTTGTCAAAGTGTCAAGAAGGCACCTCGGCTGTCCGTGCGCCACCACCTCTTCCTTCACCGGTGGGTTGCATGGTCGCCGTGACAGCATGAACAAGCCACCCTCCTGAGGGCCCCTCTTCATGATAACCGAAACCAATCAAGCAAACATACTACGGGATGCTAGCCGCGATACACTAACGTTGCCTTCTGGGTGCCTTTGCGCTGCAACAAGTGGAACGCCCCCCGTCCAGCGTGCTGACACAGTGCCACAGAGCGAAGCACTCTCCTCCCATTGCCAACCAAGCCACAGCCTCCCATTTTCCACCCACCCGTTGTCAGAGTTTGGGAGAGGGGCAGTCCATGCGGTGATGTGACTAGGGTGGTCATCCCTGTTTGTGCGCGATTTTTTATGCGCCGCAGCCAGCTCGGTCTGTGCAAAGTAGAAGTAGAATGGCAGAGTGGCAGGATGGGCAGGCCGTCTTTCTGCAGTGATTTTTTTGTGTTGTGATTCAGTTTGCACAACCAAAAAAAACGAAGAAATCACACCCCATGGGTCCCATCAGTGTAGCACCGGAACTTTCCAAACGACGTGGCGGTGGGTACTGTGCAAGGCATACAATATGCTGTCAAAGAATTTATAGTTTGTGATTGTCGGAAGCCAAATAAACAGCAGGTCTGCGCCAAATCCAAAAAAAACTTGGGGCTTCCACTTGCCTAAGAGTCCGAATGAAGAGCCTTCATCGGGGGTTCTCTTTGTGGAGTCCCCTCGCAGTGACCAACGCCATAGAGCGGGGTTGATTCTTGACTGAAAATCCCGACTTGTTAGTTGTCTCACCTCCGCCAGTCTTTTGTTGTCAGGAACAGAACAGCGGGGTCATCAGTTAGCGTGCCTCCGTGCGGCATGGCGGTGTGGTCCGTGCCAAACCGAGCTTTGCATGAGGTAGTGGAGCTTGCAGCTGGTGGGTTGGGGTTGTGGGTGTGTGTGTGGGGTACGGGGGTGTGTGAGTTCATTTCACAGTGCAGTTGTGCGGGGAGTCCCCTCCCCATCCCACTCTCCCCTCGTGCTAAATATAATCCCTGTTTAGTTCAGCCAGGTTGCGCTTCGAACAATTCCCACAGAACGAAGTTAAACCCCGATGTCTTGCGACCAGCTGAGCCGAAACAGGGATCTGCCTGGCGTGCGCTGTGGTGAAGTATTTTTGATTTTCAAGGCTTTGGAGCTTTGGTGTCCAGGGTGCACTCATTTCCCCGTATATTTCGAGACTGCACCACCCATCCTTGTTTGGTGATGGCCTATGACACGTTTCCAGTATGTCAGCCTATCATTGGTTTGACATGCGACAGATAGAACACGGTTTCCTTGAACCGACCACATGTACTGTGCCCTCACAGCAAACGTTGTTAAATGCGGGGTCATATCTCTTGGGGCTGTTGCGTTCACTGTCGATGCAACCCCAATAAAGAGGGATACGTGAGGTAATCAGGCTGGGGGAAAAAACAACAAATCACAACGAATCACACCCGATCACAACAAATCACAACGCCAAATGTTGTGATTTGTTGTTTTTTGTAGGATAGCGGGCCCGGTTCCTCACGGTATGGTCCTTCGGGGCCAGGCTGCGATGCCAGCACGCTAACCCAAATTGCAATACGATTTGTTGTGATTTGTTGCGATTTGTTGCGATTTGTTGTGGCCAGTTGTGATTTGTTGCGACCAGTTGTGACGACTTGTGACCCTTTTGTGATGAGTTGTGATGAGGTGTGATGAGGTGTGATCTGTTGTGATCTGTTGTGATCGCGATCCAAAATTTCAAAAATTTAAAATTTTGGATCGCGATCACAACAGATCACAACAGATCACACCTCATCACAACTCATCACAAAAGGGTCACAAGTCGTCACAACTGGTCACAACAAATCACACCACGTCACACCTAGTCACAACAAATCACAACTGGCCGCAACAAATCGCAAAAAATCACAACAAATCACAACATTTGCCTTGTGATTTGTTGTGATCTGTTGTGATCGGGTGTGATTTGTTGTTTTTTTCCCCAGCCTGATTACCCCAATACGGCAAGCAACGGAAGTTTGTGTTTCTTTTTTGGAATTGCAAATATGAGAACAACACGAAAAAAAAGGCAAGGGAAAGAAACCGTTGATTCAATTGAATCATCGGCAGAGTTTTTTTTAAAAGTATCCCTCCGAGGGTGAAAAAAGCAAAGCGACGGAGCGTCACGGCAGAGAACCAAACCAAAACAAAGCCACCCCTGTCTCCACACCCCACCCCACCCCACCCCGCCCCCTCTCCACCCCCCCCCCTCTTTTTAGCATTATGGCGCGATTGCGAGATGGCATTGCTCTCTCTCTCTCTCGACTTCCCCCTCCTGCGTTCTGCACCACAAGGCCCACTGCACGTGACAACCGATTTCCGTGAGAGGGGCAAAGCCCTTCGCAGTGCAGCACTGGACAGCCTGCCTGTGTGCCGCGCTTCCCGCTGCTGAGCCCTTTTTCTTTCACCCAATTCCGCCCCCCCCCCCCCCAACCCCGACGACGATGAACCTGTTGCTGCGCCACCCTGCGGCACGCGCACCCTGCCAAACCGCGTGCCGCAGCTTTGCCGCAGGCACCGCGGCATCAGCTGCTCTGCGGGTTCCACACCGACGCTTCCTCGCTACAGCCCCAGCGGCACACAGCCAGGCCACCCCCGATGCCAACACCACGCCCAACAAGCCAAGGCGCTTCTCGCCGCTGTGCGGCAGCCCCGCCTGCCACCGCAGGGGCTTTCTCCTCCACTGCAGGACCCCGCTGCACCGAGGCGATTTCCTCCCCGACTGCCTGACCTACGGCAGCACAAACCTGATCGCCAGATCCTGCTTCAGCACCTTCCTGACGAGCCACGCTGTCCGGCGGAATGCCTCTTTCACTTGCAGCTTGGTCCCCCCGGGCTCGGGAGGCGCAGATCATGACGACAACGCGGGTGATGCTCCAGCAGACACCCCACCGGGCAACGCGGAGGCAGCGTCTGGGGTGGATGGGGAGGGGTCGATCCTGCATGTGGATGGGCACAGCCTGCTGTGGCTCCGCCCAGACGACAGATGCAACATTGCGTTGATGCGGAGAGCTTTTGGGCACGGCACCCTCAAGTCAAGGCGGCAGAAGCAGGCCAAGCCCGGGCAGAACCCGGACCCCGCTGACGGTGCTGTGGAGGGCATGTCTCTGGTGCCTGGGCACGGCATTGGGGCTGCGCTGAGGCAGGCTGTCGCTTCCGTGTCTGAAGGGGCACCAGGCCCAGCCACGGTTGTCATGCTGGATGAGGGTGGTGTGAGCCTGCAGGGTCTTGTGGCGGATCGGGTTGCCGAGCGGGGCGGGCAGGGCTCGGCCTTCCCAGGGGGTGTTGTGTTTGTCCTCGGTGATGGCGTTGGCCTGACGCAGGGTGACGTCGCCTCGGCCCGTCTCGCTGCGCAGCGGGAAGGGGCTGAGGTTGTCACTGCGTCCCTTGGGGACGTGTCGCTTATGACGAGCCAGTGCATCACGGTAGCACACTACATCCTCGATTCACACCACTCATGTGGGTGGAAGGTGCCCGAGTCGGGAGCAGGCGGCAGCCACTGAGGTGGTGGCTGTGATCAACTCTCGCGCCGCGCCGAGAGTATACCATCAAAGGTGAGGGGTAGGGGGAGGGAGGTCTGTTGGTGTGCATCCATGGCCCGTTCACCCCCCTTGTCTGGAAAGCAAAGTAGGGGCAGTGGTGCGGTGTTCCATCCAGATTTGTGGCGTTCGTTTTCGCCTGTTGCCTTGGTCTGCTGCTGTGTTTTGGCGCTGTTCTCCCCGCCATCCGCAACACCCACAGGGCAGGAAAGGGAGAAGGGAGGAAAAGGGGGGGTGGGCGTGAGGCCAAACGACAGGGATTGTATCCCCCCTCTTATTTCTATCGCTACACATTTCTTTCTAGTTTTTTTGTCTTCGCCTGCTCCTCCCCCCCCACTCCCCCCCAGCTGCGAACGATGGAATCGCCGACAACGAAGGATGCGCTGCAGCGGGTGTCGGAGGCGGAGAAGCGCATCCGGATGCTGGCAGACCAGGTGTACAGCCACCAGCAGGGTCACAGCTCAGGGGCGGACGGCCAGCTGCTGTCGGCATCTCCTTCGAAGACGAACTCTGCGCTCGCACGGGATACCGAACGGACAGAGCGCAAGTATGAGGTGTTGGAGCAGCGTGTGCGTGAGCTGGAGTCGCTCGTGATGGAGATGCGGAAAGAGATCTGGCAACTGAAGGCAGGCCAATCCACAACAGGCGTGCCCCCGCAACACTCTCAATCGACGGCGCCCCAGACGGCCAGTCCGTCGCGGAGCCCGCCGAACGGGGAAATCACCAGCCCGGGTGTGAGGTTCCATACACGTGCATCGGACCTGCATCTGGAGGGGCTGTCGACCATCCCCACAGCCCTCAGCAAGAGCTCCATGAGCCACAGCCGTGGCAGCCTGGGGAGTCTCAAGGCTGATGGCAAGACTGCCAGCGACATCGCGCTGCGGCTCGCAGCGATCCAGCAGATACACAGCACGTTCGACCTCGATGGGGACGGGCTCCTGAACTACAACGATGCAGCCAAGATGCAGGAGATCACCGACAACACAGAGCTGAACCCGGCAGAGTATAGGGACCTCTGCGCGTACCTCTACGTCGATGCGGCGAAAGGGCTGAGCATCGCAGACCTGGCTCGGATGTACTCCGACTCCAACCTCGGCAGTGATTTGGACCGCGATGTCGAGCGTGCGCGTAGCTTCGTATGATGCGTTATGGGTTTTGCATCGTGTGGGTTTTCGGCATCCGCGTCGCTGTGTGTTCTGCTGGGAGAAGAGGTTGGGGACATTGTTGCTTGAATCGTGCCTTCCATTTATTATATTGGGGCAGCACACATTTGCCGTTTATATTGGCACCTGAAAGGAGAGGGCAAGCAACCAAAAGTTGCGACTTGGCAACAAACGAGGCACAGAATCCAGAACCAAAATTGCAGGGAAGCGTGCCTGTTGTGCATCCACCAACCACCACAGAGCGAACGCGGGCGGGTGTAGACACGGCATGTGCTCGCGTTGCTCACCATCGATGTCCATCGGGTTAAAGCCTTAGAAGCCCTGCAGGTTGCCTGGCCCCTCAGACTGCACGCTGCTGCACCCCTTGCATTGTGATAGCCTTGCAGGTGGGGTTAGTGCAGGGCTGTCTGGTTTGTGCTCCGGTGGCAGGCTGTTTGATTGGACAGGGATGGTGTTTGAATTTTCGAGGTTGTATCCATAGACCTATGGCCATGTCCAGATGCATGCTGACCCGACATGTAAGATGGCATACACGCGCCAATCTGTTTTCCGGACGTGGCGCTCTTTGATTGTTGCCACATGATGTTGCCTTGCAAGTTGGGAGGTCCTGCCGCTGCCTGTACAGAGGGTGCTGCAACCAACAATAACCAGGGACTGCCAGTTTGAAAATGGTGTCGAACCTAGGTGGTGAGGTGCTCCCTCACAGCCCAGGCACTCAACGAGTTACAAAAAATGAACCTAACAGGACAGTGTGAATCGAAGGACTTGAAGCCGCAGTTCCCTCCTCCTCTCACACCCCGACTCTGTTTTGTGCACACGGCCTGGCTGAGGTTTGGGATGTCACGGGGTCTTCAATTCAATCAAGAGCTTCGCAATTAACACCTGCCGCTGCTCCCTGTGCAGCGGGAGGAGTTGGAGCGGTGCGAGATGCTGGGTGTTGCGATATCACATCCCGTTGCATGAGGCGGGTAGGGGGCACACGCATGTCGCACAGCATCAACCACACACAGGATCCAAGAAGCAACAAAATGCGTACCGCAGCCCTTCTTGTGTGCGCGCTGATGGCGGCGCAGGCGCACGGGTACAGCGAGGAGTACGTGCGTGCGAACTCGAAGCTGCTGTGGCGTGCCTTCAAGAACGACCACGGGAAGCGGTACACCAGCCAGGCGGAGGAGCAGCACCGTTACGCGGTGTTCACGGCGAACATGCTGAAGGCGGCGCGCTTCGAGCAGGAGCAGACGCAGGGGGCGATGTTCGGGGTGAACGCCTTCTCCGACCTGTCTGCGGACGAGTTCAAGTCGTACCACAACATGCAGGTCCCCAAGAAGGCGAGCCCGCCCCCGATGTTCACGGAGGAGCAGGTGAAGGGCGTCCAGGCGTCTGTCGACTGGCGTAGCAACGGAGCCGTCACACATGTCAAGAATCAGGGCATGTGCGGGAGCTGCTGGGCATTCAGGTTTGTCTTTTTCCATCTTTCTGTGTTTGTGTTGATGTTCTTGTTGCTTGTGCTCGGAAACACTTCAACCCCACGTGTTCCGATCAATGCCCATACCACGCATACCATGCATCAAAGTGTTCGCTCCGAACACCACGGCTGCATTTGACAAACCCAGTATCGTTGCATTTCACACCTGTGTTGGTATCTCTGTGACCACATTGAAAGTGTGAGGTCTTCAACTTCGGGCTTAACAACAAGCACTCACGTCCCCACGTGTTCTTGTTTTCTGATTGCCACATCACGCCACACCACACACACAGCACGACCGGCGGTATCGAGGGGCAGTGGGCACTTGCCGGGAACACGCTGACGTCTGTGTCTGAGCAGGAGCTGGTGTCGTGCGACAAGGTGGACGCCGGGTGCCAGGGCGGTCTGATGGACAACGCGTTCAAGTGGCTGCTGAGCGAGCACAACGGGGCCATCGTGACGGAGGAGGCGTACCCCTACAAGTCGTCGCTGGGGATCCGCCACACGTGCGAGTCTGTGACGGGGATGACGGTGGGCTCCACCATCAAGAGCTACAAGGACATCACACACACGGAGGAGCAGATGAAGGCGTTCGTGTCGACGAGCGGCCCCCTGTCGATCGCTGTGGACGCGACGAAGTGGCAGACGTACAAGAGCGGGATCCTGTCGAACTGCTGCTCCGGCAAGTGCACGCTGGACCACGGTGTCCTGATTGTCGGCTACGGCGACAACTACTGGATCATCAAGAACTCGTGGGGCTCCAGCTGGGGTGAGTCTGGGTACATCCGTGTTGCCTACGGCAACAACGAGTGCGCCCTGAACGAGTCCCCCTCCACGTCTGTGGTTTGAATGCCACAAGCGGAGGAAAAGAAGATGATGGAGGAGAACATGATGGCAGCAGCAAAAGAACATCTGAGCATCTGATCATCTGAGCACCAGAGCATATCCGGGCTGTGGGCTGTGCTCTGTGTGTGTGTGCTCGCTTGCTGAGGCTCAGCTTCCATTAGCTTCGGCACACAGCACAAGGCTGTGTGTCTGTTTGTTTCAAATACCATTCTATTTGCCCTTTCCCCGCCTGCTGCTATCTGTGGGCATGTGCATCGCATGTGTGTGCGTGTGCCTGCGTTGCACGGCGGGTGGTGTTGGCGTCCGGCCGTTGTGGCCGCGCCCTTTCTTCGTGTGTTATTCCAGCAAAGCGGACACGGGTTTGCGGTGTCGTTTCCCTGCGTGTGGCATGCCGATGTGCAGAGGTGAGTCGAGGCGAGTTGCTGTGCGTGCACTGCCAACCCTTTTGGCGTGCCTCCTGCACCTCCCTCTCGTGTAGCACTCACCTCCAGACCAGCAGTGCGCCCTCCCCCTCCCCTCCCTGCACCCTTCCCTGACACCATGCACCCCATCACGCAGTTTTGCTGATTTCCAAACGGGGGTTGCATCCGCCCCAGCGTGCCACCGTACCCACCACACCGCCACCTTACAGCCCCGAGTAGACATCCCGTGTACATCCCAGCGACAAACATGAAGATGCACACTGTAGTGATCGCGGCCCTGCTGGTTGCAGGTGCGCAGGCACAGGACGCCTGCTGCATGGCGATGCCGGCCTGCCCTGCCGCTAGCAAGCAGGACTCCACCTGCACTGACGAGGAGATCGCATCTGGGAAGTGTGTGACGGCCTCGATGTGCTGCAAGACGATCAAGTGCCGCATTGAGTCCCCCATCTGCTGCCTGGCCATGCCGACGTGCCCTGCCGACACCACGCTGGACACGACCTGCACGGCGGCTGAGGTTGCGTCTGGTGCGTGTGTTGAGGCGAGCAGGTGCTGCAAGACGCAGACGTGCCGCAAGAACGTCCCGGCCCCTGTGATCCCGAACCCGATCTGCTGCATGGCGATGCCGGCCTGCCCTGCCGGTGCGAAGCAGGACTCCACCTGCACTGATGAGGAGATCGCCTCTGGGAAGTGTGTGACCGCTTCCATGTGCTGCAAGACGCTCAAGTGCCGCATTGAGTCCCCCATCTGCTGCCTGGCCATGCCGACGTGCCCTGCCGACACCACGCTGGACACGACCTGCACGGCGGCTGAGGTTGCGTCTGGTGCGTGTGTCGAGGCGAGCAGGTGCTGCAAGACGCAGACGTGCCGCAAGAACGTCCCAGCCCCTGTGATCCCGAACCCGATCTGCTGCATGGCGATGCCGGCCTGCCCTGCCGGTGCGAAGCAGGACTCTACCTGCACTGATGAGGAGATCGCATCTGGGAAGTGTGTGACCGCTTCCATGTGCTGCAAGACGATCAAGTGCCGCAAGGAGTCCCCCATCTGCTGCCTGGCCATGCCGACGTGCCCTGCCGACACCACGTTGGACACGACCTGCACGGCGGCTGAGGTTGCGTCTGGTGCGTGTGTCGAGGCGAGCAGGTGCTGCACGACGCAGACGTGCCGCAAGAACATCCCGGCGCCCCCGACCCCGATCTGCTGCATGGCGATGCCGTCGTGCCCGTCTGGCTTCGTTCCGACCGACAAGTCGCAGTGCTCCCCGCTGATGTGGCACTTTGGGATCTGCAAGGAGGCGTCGAGGTGCTGCAAGACGCTGACGTGCGTCTCGTCGCTTTGGTGAAGCGCGTCAGCCCACATGTGGCGGTGACATCCACATTTGATGGGTTGTGTCGTGTCTGCCGCCCTTCATTTCTCTTCCCCCCTTCCGGTCCGCTACCCCCACACTTTTCCCGCGGACGCGCCCTGGTCTCAGCCCCCCTGCAGCACGCCCCCGTTCGGGGGTCGCTGCAGGCGCGAGAGAGGCTTGTGTGTCCTGTGTGTCCCCGCTTTGACCCTTCTCCGTATTCGTTCGTGTTTTCCTATGCGGGCAGCCGCTGTTCCCCTCCTGGCCTGGACGAGATATGTCCCGAGTGTGCTGCGCTGGTGCACCTTTGCGTGCATGCAGTGTTCCACACGCGAGCCTGAATGTCGCCGGGAGGGTGCGGCGTGCCCCACACCCCATTTGCATCCTACCACTATGTCATCATCGACCATGCTTTTTTTCTACTGCAGAGCCCGTGTGTGCGTGCACTGCACGTGGACCGGGCTGTTCTGTCCCCAGCGGGCTCGCAGCTGACTGCCTGGTTGCTGCAGAAACGGGATGAATGTGCGTCCCATTCTGCACACCAGGGTTTTCTGTTTGCTGTGGCACCGCGTCACATCACCCCCATCCCCGCGTGTCTGCGCCCTGTCCCTGTGGAAGAGAGGAAGGGGGCATTCTGCTGCACTCTCGCATTGTCGGTGTGAGTGTTGTGAGCGCTCTTCATATGGGCGCTGAAGGTGCCGTGTGCCGTGCGTGTGTGCATGCCGTTGGTTGGCGTTGGGATTGGCACTCGAAACACCTGCAAGTACTCCGGGAAGCAGTGCACATGCAAGGCTGGGTGTGCCACCGCGTGGCATGCCCAGGCTTCGTGCCGACCTGGGTGCAAACTTGGTCGAGGCCCCCTCCCGGCTACCCGGCTATACACGTGCAACTTTGCATTCGGGCGACCATTATCTGCCTCTGTGCTGATTTGGTTGCGTTCTTTGTTGCCTCCATCGTTCGCTTTTTGTGCCTGCTACGGGCTCCTTCTTTGTGAGCGACATGATTCCTACGACATGCATGTCGAGCGATTGATCAAAGCGTGGCGCGGAGACCACTGGTTCCAATGTCGGTGCTGCAGGCTATGCTGATCCCGACGCCCCACCCCCACCCCCTCTCCCACGCTCCACGCAGTTTTGCTGATTTCCAAAGGCGGGGTGCATCGTGCCCCTAGTCGCCGCCGAAGAACGTCCTCACGGCCCGAGATAGAACAACACAACACACGCGAGAGCTTCGCAATTAACACCTGCCGCTGCTCCCTGTGCAGCGGGAGGAGTTGGAGCGGTGCGAGATGCTGGGTGTTGCGATGGCACACCCTCAGCTCGAAGCAGCCCACCGGCAGGCAGAGGTGCACATGATGATCACGATACAAAATGACTGCTGTTTCCAAGAGGGCACAGCCCGTTGCTTAGAAACTTGTATTTGTAGGTAAAACATAACGGCTGACACACCTCTTTGGGACACAAACACGCCTCCACGCATCGTATGATGACAAGACACGCCGACAGGGTTTTCCCGGTGATTCGGCTCCACAAAAAGCTGATTTAATGAGTCTGACGATGCAGCAGTCGTGTGCAGCTGTTATGGCCGATACAATCATCCATGCACACAACACATCACAACACGGAAACTGCAACCCTCACACTGCAGGATACACGAGAGTGATATCTCTTTGTTGGCCCACCCACACACCCTAGCAGACACACCATGAGCAAGCCCATCGAGATTATACCGGGGCTGTACCTGGGATCGAAGCTGGCTGCCGCAGACCGAGAGGCTCTGCAGGACTGTGGCATCACAGCTGTGCTGAACACTGCACGTGAGATCCCATGCTACCACAAGGATGACCCTGATGTACGGTACATGGAGCTTGAGATGAACGATGATGCCGATGATGACATCGCCTCACACTTCGACGGGTCAATTGCCTTCATCTGCCACTGCATCGAGCAGGGCGGCGCAGTATTGGTGCACTGCCAGGCAGGCATCAGCCGCTCCGCCTCCATCGTGATTGCCTATCTCATGGCAACGGGCGGGGCCTCTCTGCGTGAGGCCTTCATGCAGGCCAAGGAGAAGAGCAGCAACCTGCAGCCCAACCAGCACTTCTTCGCAGCGCTGCAGCGCTTCGAGAAATCACTCAACCCTGACAGGGAGGGGCCCAGCTTCTCGATAGAAGAGTACTACACAGAGGTGCTCTGCGACATGGGGTTCCCCAGGGAGAAGGCGGTTGATGCCCTGCGTAACAGCTGCTGCGATTTCAACCTTGCGGTGTCTCTGTGCCTGCAGGGGTCATGATCTCAGCCCCTCTCCCCCGCAACGCCTCGTCAGCGTAGTCCAGGAGAAGAGAGGAGGTGGTGTGTTGTACACTAGCCTCGCACTCCACCCCTCTTCTTCTTTTGACGGTTCTAACGTCGCCGGCATCGGAGACTATTCGCCGTGCAGTTGCTTGTGTGTGGGCACTTCACACTTCACACCTCCCGACAACCATTGTGGTGGCGGTGGGAAGGGGTGTGTGGTGGGGAGGCTGCTACCCCGTGAGGCCTGCCGGCTCTTGTATCCCTTGTTTCCGATTCGGGGCATGCAGTCCCTCTGTCCCCAAGGCAGGTGTGCCTTACTCTATCCTCGTTAGTACGATCGAACACCCGGGTCCAAAATCTGACTTTTTGCTCGCGGTGTTCTGTGTCCTGCCGTTTTCGCTTTTCTTACCCCGCTTTCTTTGCACCGGCGACAGCTTCGAGCTGATGGCCGGTGTCTGAGAGAGAGCAGGTGTGTCGGAGGGGGAGGGGGGCAAGCCATTCTTCCTGCGCCCACTGTCCCAAGCGTCTCTCAGCGCATCGTCTGGGATTTAGGGTTGATTTACACCCAGCTCACATTCGCAGCAGCCGGCAGTGGCCCCGACCCCCGCCCCGTACTTTATCATTGGGTTTGTGCCACCTGGTAGAAGCATGCACGACCCCATGGTCCCCGTTGCGGTTCGCCACATCACACATCCGCAGACACTATTGCCGATACAATGATTGCTCTGTTGATTGCAAGCTGTGCGGTGCTGGCAAGCACGGGTGCCGGGATTAACGACACAAGCCTGACGGACTCGTCGATGTCTGGCACGGACATCATCGACTGGCCGGTGACTGATCTGAATGATACGGATTCTCCGGACACAGACTGGCCAGTGATTGACATGAACACGACGGATTCGCCGATGTCCGGGGTGGACACAACGGACGCACCGGTGACTGACATGAACACGTCAGCACCCATCCACACGACAGACTCACCGGTCGCTGACAACACGACAGCACCGATGGACGTGACGGACTCGCCGTTGGGCTGGAACACGACAGACTCGCCGTTGACTGACATGAACACGTCGGCACCGATCTACACGACTGACTCGCCGCTCACTGATATGAACACTACATCACCGATGGACGCGACAGACGTGCCGATGACCGACATGAACATGACAGACTCGCCGGCGTCTGACAACACCACATCACCGATGGATGTGACGGACTCGCCGATGGGCGTGAACATGACAGACATGCCGGTGACTGACATGAACACGACGGACTCGCCGGTGTCTGACAACACTACATCACCGACGGACGCGACGGACTCGCCGGTGACGGACATGAACACTACATCACCGGCGGAGGTGACGGTTTCGCCGATGGACATGAACATGACGGACTCGCCGGTCGCAGACGTGAACACGACAGCACCGATGTACGCGACAGACTCGCCGGTGACTGACATGAACACGTCGTCCCCCATCTCCACTACTGACTCGCCTGTGGCGGACGTGAACACGACAGCACCGATGTATGCGACGGACTCACCAGTCGGTGATATGAACACGTCGGCACCGATCCACATGACTAACTCGCCGGTCGCTGACAACACGACAGCACCGATGGACGTGACGAACTCGCCGATGGGCTGGAACGCGACAGACTCGCCCGTGGGTATTAACACGACGGATTCGCCGGTGTCTGACAACACGACATCACCGATGGACGTGACGGACTCGCCGATGGGCTGGAACACGACAGACTCGCCCGTGGGTGTCAACACGACGGATTCGCCGGTGACTGACATGAACGGCACAGACTCGCCGGTGTCTGACAACACTACATCACCGACGGACGCGACCGACTCGCCGGTGGGCATGAACATGACGGACTCGCCGGTCGCTGACAACACCACCGCACCGCTGGACGTGACGGACTCGCCGATGGGCTGGAACACAACTGACTCGCCAGCGACGGATATGAACACCACAGACTCGCCGGTGACTGACATGAACACGACAGATGTCCCTATCCCCGGTGGCAACACCACAGACGCGCCCCTCTTCAATGAGACCGACTCCCCGTTCACATGGAACACGAGCTCTCCCGCGAACACCACCGTGCCTGCCCCCCCGTCGTATGACTTCGAACAGGAGCGCCTGTGCCTGGAGCAGGAGGAGGCCGGGCTGCTTGCCAACACGACCGCCTTCTCTGGGGACTGCTGCAAGCTGTACGACATCGGGTGCCCTGCACGCTTTGGGTGCTACGCGTCCTCTCCCAGCACCTGGGGGGCCATCCAGCAGGATTGGTGCTGCCGTGCCAAGGACATGGGGTGTGCGCACACGTGCGACGTGCCGGCTGCAACGATGGTGACACGCCAGGCTCTGTACTGCTGCGCACGGGTGGAACTTGGAGCTGCTGGCGGAGGAGCGTGCCTCTGTGCAGCAGTGGCTGCCGTCTGCAGGGCGTGCTGCCTCTGTGCTGGCTGTTCTGACGGCGCCGGCAGAGGACAAGCTGTACGTCGAGTACGCCATTACCGGCACGTCAGAGGCCGCGGTGCTGCAGACTGTGCAGGATATCGACACGCAGGCGCAGACGGGGTCGCTCGGCGGCAAGGTTGGCCCCGAGGTGCGCACCGTCGGGTCGTCGCAGATCGGGGCCCCCGTGCAGACTGCGGCATCTGAGTCCTCCTCCTCCGACATGACGTGGCTGTGGGCCCTGCTGGGTGGCCTCGGGGCGGTCTGCGTTGGTACCGGCATTGCCGCCGTCGTGGTGCACAAGCGGCGTGTCGCTGCACGCGGTGCCATGTCCCTCGACGAGGTGATGCAGGAGGTGCAGGCCCTGAGCGCCTATGAGGAGAACGTCTTCCAACGCGTCTGATTAAACTAGCCCTGCGCCTCGCCGAACTCCGGCGCAAGGAAAGTCTATCGCTGTATAATGTTCCTCCCATGGTGTTCTCGCACCACCTCCGTCATTGCCATCACAAATACAAAGAACACCGTGCTGGTTGAAGCCTCATCCAGCAGCCTCCCCACTCTATTCTTTCCGACATGCATGCTGTTACCCTCGTACCATCAAACCCTCTTGTGCATGTGCACTACACCGTGTAGTGTCGATCTAGTGGCGTGTTTTCCAGTGACTAGTCATGCCCACAAGACATCTTCCCAAAAAGCCAAAAGGCTTGTGCGTGTGATGTTGCTGTAGCTTAGGCAACAGTCCTGTGAGTTTTGATTGCGTCGGCATCATGTCCCACCGTGCCTGCGCATGACAGGACCGGCTTGCTTTCGTGGTTTCTTTTCATCTCTGTGGTGGCAAGGGTGAGCTATATTTCTTAATGACCACCCCTGTGCACCTGCCCCTCGACGGGGCACCGGCGCCTGTTTGTGGAGCATGCGGGCCTACCTGCCATGCGCTGCATCACAGCCTCTGCCGCTTGATATATACATATATTCTCCCTCTCTTCCTGTACCCCTCCCCCCTCCCCCCCCACAGCCACAGCGCTCATCGCTTCCCCCGTTCCGGCCTCAGAGCGGTGCCTATATCCAGACACCCTCTTGCCTGTTGCTGTTTATTGCCTTTTTTGCTTCCCCCATGCAGGGCTGCTTCTAGGCCCGTTCCTTGATCCAGCCGTGCACCCTGGTTGCATTTCTTGCGCTCCTCTCTCGACGGGCCTGTTGTTCTTGGGCCTGTTCGTATCCTTGGGTCAGTAGAATCGCTGCTGAAACAGGAACTCAATTCATAATACAGCTGGGCTTCGTGCAGTGTCATTGATGGCCGACGAGGGCTCGAAAACGATATCAATAAGAGGAGAAGTCTTTTATTGATGTGATGGTTCGGCGCAGCCAAACAGGTAAACCTTTTTCTGTGACCGTTTTTACTGCGATCTTGTGATCCCAGCCCACTCCACACCTGCGTTCCTACAGCAGGATTGCAAGGCAGTGGTTAGTTTGTTGGCACGTTTTATCGCCTCACCCAGCGGGTCACAGATAGGTTTCCTTCATCGCGCCCAACCATACATGCAAACCTCGCCTGCGGGACGGAGGGAGATCACGTCTTGAGCGCACGCCACCCGAAGCTTGGTGGATGTGGCTCAACGGCTGTGGGAGCACAGGTCTCCTGGTCACACGCAGAAACTGCGTTCAAAGCCCCCAGCCTCACACCGTCCCTGACACCACCGTCGGGATCGGGTGACGCTCGGGCATACATAATGTGACCACCGCTCCTGCACCCCCCGTTCGTGGCATGCCATGCCCAGTCTCCAACACCGGCCCTCATCATTGCTTCTCGAAAGATCAGAGAGAGCCACCTTGCGAATGAAGAACAGAATACAGAATACAGACTACTTAGCAGATGGCCCCCCTCTACCCCCCCCCCCCCCCTGATCCCCACACACAGCCTCTCCCCCGCACGTCAAAACACCAACCCTTTTTACGAGGTGTTTGGAGAAGGCACACCGGCTCAACCACCCACACGCAGGCACAGGGGGCCCCCCCTTCCCCTCCCCCCCTCTCTGTGCCCCACCCGCACCTACACCAAGGCCCGATGATACGGAGCGATGCCCCGCCACCGGCGCTGCCGCAGCGGGAGATGCTGGAGGAGCCCCAAGAGGTGCCGCAGCAGGACGGGCACGTCAAGGAGATAGTGGAGGAGCTGGAGAAGCGGGCGCAGGGAGAGGAGGCGCCGGAGCTGGTGGCGGGGCCCAGGCGGGCGCTGCCGCCGGCGGTGGCGTCGGCGGGGGGGCCGCAGCCGCCGCCGCGGCGGCCGTCGCGGCGTGTCATGCAGCTGAAGAGCAACATCTCGCGCACCCTGAAGAACCTTGTCGCTGGGCCTCAGCAGGACTGCCCTGCCACGGCATCGCCTCCCAGGGGCCAGCCGACACGCTTGCCAGCAGGCACACAGCAGGCCACTGTGGCGCCCCCTCTGCCGCAGTCGCCCCCACCGCTGCGGCGTGAGCTGGAGGAGCCCGACGCCGAGGGCAGCGAGGCAGCGGAAGATGTTGAGGAAGACGTCGAGTCCCCCACCAACGCTGCGCCTGACGCTGCCGATGCCGGCACGCCCTCGGGGGCCCTCCCTGTGGGCGGTGTTGCTGCGGAGCACGGCGGGGCGGTGGCGGTCCCCTCAGCAGGCGTGTCCTTCAGCGACTCGCTGCTGTCCGGCTCCCCGCGGCACGACGGCGCGGTGCCGGCGTGGATGTCGCTCGCCTCCTCCCACTACGCATCTGCCTGCGAGGAGGACAGCGCGGACAGCACGGCTGCGGCTGCGGTGGGGGCGAAGTCCTTCTCCGACAGCTCCGCAGGGGGTGCGCCTCACGGCGGGGCGTCGCGCAGCTCCAGCGGGGGCACCGAGGGGAACCTGTCGAGCGAGGCGAACGCCGCTGCAGCCCCGCTGCGGCATGACGGGGGGCAGCGGCTGGTGGGCGCAGCCCACCCCCCTGCCCCGCGGCGTGCTGCGGGTGAGCAGCAGCGGCAGCAGCAGCATCGACCCACCGGGGAGGAGCGGTGCGACGGCGAGTCCTCCACGCCGCCGCTCTCGCCGGAGTCGGTTGCGGTGCGCATCACGGCGGTCCCTGCCGTGCCCGCCTTCCGGGAGGCCCCTGTCCCGGTGTACCACAGCAGGCGCCTGGTGCCCCCCGTCCTGCAGACGCCGCAGCGGGCGGACAGCGAGGAGGGCCAGCAGGCACACCCGGCACCCCCACGCACCCCCCCGGGCTACCAGGGCTGGACAGCCCCCCGTGGCACGCCGGGGCCGGGGAGCTCGCAGGGGAGCCCTGTGCAGGCGGAGGAGGGTGCTGCTCCGGGCCCCGATGCTGGTGCTGATGCTGGCGATGACTCTGGCATGTCTTGCGCGGCGGACAGGCGGACGCACGCGCCGCCGCCGCCCGCCGACAGGTTTGAGGAGGAGCGCGAAGGGGGCGAGCCGTGCCCTGCATGCGACTCGACCCTCCAGGTGTTGGTGTGCCGCCCCTGCCAGCAGAAGGAGGTCTCCCTGCTGCGTGAGGAGGCACGCACCGAGTGGATCGGGCGGGCCAGGCTGGACAGCAGGTTCATGCAGCTGCGGGAGCAGTGTAAGAAGCTGTCCGACAGGGTCAACTGTGGGGAGACGGAGGTGGATGAGCTGGAGCAGGACCTGTCGGAGGCGAATGTGGTGATCAGCAGGCAGCACGCCCGGATCGAGGATGTGATGGCGGAGCTTGAGGAGCGCCAGGATCAGCACTTCTCCACCATCGAGGAGCTGGCGGAGGCGAAGCAGCTGATCCGCCACCAGCAGGCGCGCATCGAGAACCTCTTCCACGATTGGAACGACGAGAAGCGGAAGAGGCAGAGCGCAGAGGGCTGGCTCCACCAGCTCCGCGAGCAGTGCCTCCGCCTGAAGGACGCAGTGGAGGACCGCGACGACCTGCGGCAGCGCATGGATGCCACATCCCGGCAATACGAAGAGGAGAGGACGATGCGGCGCCTCCTCCAGGACAAATACAACGCACTCTGGGAGCGCAGCGCGAGTGTGGAGGGCAGCGAGCGCGAGCTCCGCAGGCAGCTCGAGAGGAAGAGCGGCGAGTCGGAGGCGATGCGCCGTGCGTGGTATCAGCTGAATAATGACCTGTCGAAGACGAGGGAGACGGTTGCGACTCTGCAGCGGTATAATGACCATCTCCGGACGAAGCTGCATGATGAGCAGAGTGCTTCGCAGGAGAATATCCACGTTGCGCTGCAGTCGCTTTCGAAGGGTGTGGACAAGCTGACAGACGCGGAGGTGACGTCGCTGTCGGGGAACCTCTCGATGATTACAGGGCACATTGCGGCGGGGGCGTACCGCGATGTGGGGGATCCGCTGCAGGTGATAAAGAAGCAGATGGCGACGATGCATCCGGATAAGACGCCCATCGAGGCTTGCAAGGAGACCCTGCAGAAGCGGTTCCAGATTCTCAACCATCTCAGGTCGGTGCTGCAGCAGCAGCGGCAGCAGCAAGAGCAGCAGCAGCAGCAGCAGCAATGGGCACCGCCACCACCACCCCCCACCTCCACGCCCACCTCCATGTAGTGTGTCAGGGGAGGTGGTATCTGATGAAAGTTTGCCGGCAGGTGTAACCTGTAACTGCACAAAGGAGGGTTATCCCAGGAAAAGTGTTGTGGATTATAGCTGGAAGAGCTGCCGGCACGTGCTCTGCACTGCTGCAAAAAAAAAGCGGATTCGCGTGTGGTGTGGGTGTGGGGGAATGTGTGTGGAGCACCCCACCCCTCCTCTCCCATCCCATCCGCCTTGCTTGCGTTGCGTGGGGCAAAAAAAACTCTCAAAAAAAACTGGGTGACACCACACCACATATCGTGGGATGTCTTTCTCTTTCTCTCTCTCTCTCTCTCTCTCTCTCTCTCTCTCGTATGCTTATAGTGTGAATATCCCCGAAACGAAAATACTCGCACCCCAAGGGTGTCGTCTACTTAACTACGCGGGCCCGCGGCCCGGTAGACTCCCCTTGTTTGAGAGAGGAGCTGCTCTGGTGGGGTGAGGGAAGTGACACAGGAGGAGGAGAAGGCGCAGGCGCCACACGGTCTGTAGCGCCCGGTGACGCGCTACGTGAGGAGGGAGGATTAAGGTAGGCCCGGAAGCCTGTGGGCGCGTGCGGTGACCGCGCACGGGCGGAGGAGGAAGAGGCACCAGAACGGGGCCTTTGGGGAAGGGCTGCGTCAACGGACACGCCGTCGGGAGGGGAGGTAGTAGGAGAAGGTGGGTCCGGATCAGCGGCGCCCACGTCAGCGTCAGCGTCAGCGGTGGGGATCACGTGGTCGACCCTAGGCCTTTGGGCAGGCAGTGCCGGGGTGGAACCGGTATGCGCCTCTAAGGCGGTGCGCTTCAGCTGCGCCACGGCGGGGATGGATGGCCTGACGCCGTCGGGTGAGAGCCTCCTACGAGGCTGCATCAGGCGGCGGTGGGGTGAGCCCGGGGAGCACACGGTATGGGCCAGCCTCTTCAGGATAACTGGAGGGGTGGCGGGCTCGGGAGTAGCGGGACACGGGGTCGCTTCAGGGGAGGGCTGAGGCGCAGGCACACGGGGTGGCGTGGTGGAGGGAAGATCCCCCACGGTAGGCGCAGTCGCCTCTGGGAAGGGCGGGGTTGGCGGCACATGGGGCGGCGGGGTGGGGGCGTCTGCCTCCACAGGCGTCGCAGGGGCGGGAGGGGCGTGGTGGCCCTTCTTGCAGCAAGCGGTGGGGCGTCTGTCATCCAGCTCAGGCAGAGAGGCGCAGACCCCGCAGGGGGGCAGGTCATGGTCGCGGCAGCCGTGGTGGCCACGCTTGCAGCACATGTTGGAGGAGCTGCAGGTGCCGCAGCGGAGCAGCCGGTGCGTGGTGCAGAACTGCACGGGCAGTCCGTCATCCTGGCGGTGGTGGGCCCGGCAGCAGTCTTCCATTCGCAGGGTTCGGTTGTGCCCCGCCGCGTCGCAGTCATGGCACTTGGGCTTGGAGTGGGCCCTGCAGACGTTGCGAGCCAGCACCTCCGAACGGGGGGCATAGCGCTCAGCGCCGCACGGCGCCGACCTCGGGCTGACCGTGTCGAGGGGGTCACGGGTGGGGGCTACGGGAGTAGGGTCCCACTGTTCGCTTCGCGTGTCCCGGTCTCTCTCTCTCTCTCTCTCTGTATGGTATTCTCTTTGACTTTGGGGGACGGGTGCCATGTGTGCACGCTTCAGGCACACGGGAGTGGAGGTGGGTGAGAAGATGAGTGGGCTGGTGTTGCGTCTCTGCGGGCTTGTTGCGGCGGAGAGTGGGCCTCCGCCGAAACAGCCCGTGCAGCAGGGGGTGTGGGCAGGTGTTGGTGTGGGTGTGTAAGACCAGGGTACGTCTCTCTTGAACCCTCCCCACACCTTCCAAAATCTCCCACACGGCACCACACGACCCCCCCTCCCCCCCCCTCTGATAACCTTCGAACAAAAGTAGACTCTTTAAGTCCGACCCCCCTTCTCCTTCCCCACCCACGTGAATCACATGAAGGGAATGAGGGCCGCATGCCACCAGTGTATGGGTCTATAAGATTCCCCCTTTTTCCGCTTGTGCGCATGAAGCAGCAGGATATTTGCCGTGACATGTTGCCGCATCAAGAATATATGAGTTTGGGCCCTCTGGCGGACCCCAGAATCTAAACTCGGGTTGGGAGGGGGGGAGATGGAAAGGGGTTGCAGGTTATTTTGTACGTTTGTCACACCGGGCAACCCCCCCCCCCCCTTCCTCCCTCCCACCCCATCCCCCCACCCCTCTAAGCTGTGAGCTGTATCTTGCGGGCCCATCCCACCCAGTGGTTCGACTGGGAGTGGTGTACACAAAGTGGGGCCTCCGTTCCAATAAAATGGCTGGCGGACACAACTGACACATCAACGGTTTCGGCAGCTATTGGTTTGTTGTCTCGATTTTTTTTGAGGTGTTCTGATTTCGAAGAACTTCAACTGTCGTTGCTACCCTTCTCTCTTTTGATTCACCCGGTTGTATTGGTTTCTGATGTCACTTCACGATCCGGCGGGCACACAGCTGGTTTGTGTGGTGCGCAACCACAACAACAGACATCACTTCAAGAGTAGGTTGGTTGCTATATGTGCCCTGCGCTAATGCCAAACAAATGAGACAAAATGTGCCCTGTTCTTCTTCCTCTCTATGATGACATTCGAGAGAGAGAGAGAAGGGGAGATTCGCACCGACAGCCAAGGCACTGATGCACCACGCCCCTACCCCCCCTCCAACCCGCGTAACGAGTGACGGGAGGGTCTATTTTGTACCTTTCTCTTCTCTACTTTAGTACCCCCTTTCTATCCTTCCCTCCACTCGTGGAACAGAGACTTCTGCATTTTATGCTCCCCCTATCCCCCGCCCCCCTGACAACTTTGCACTTCCCGCCGGGCTTCCCCGGATCCCCCTCCCCTCCCCTCACCACCCATTCCACCCTTGTATGCACCACTATGAGCCTGTGGCCCTTATTTCTTAGCAAAAAAACATATCCTCGGATACCGGTCTCAGTGTTTTTGTTTTATTCGTTGTTGCTGTGTGGGGGGGGGGGGGGGGAGGGTTGGGGGTGGGGGGGGTTTGATTTTGCTATTTTCTCTTGTCTCCTGTTGCGCTGATCGGCCCATCCCCCCACCCCTCCAACCCCCACCCCCTCACCCCACACTCTTTTGGCGGCGCACATGTTGTCATTTATGCATGCCGAGTGTGGGTATCTCATGTCCTTCACATCAGCCCGTCTTGCATCTGCCTGCGTTGAACCTGCTGAAATCTGCCCTGCAAAACCACCTGCAATGCGGCAACATGACGCACTCGCGCGAGGAGTGAAACGCGGCATTTTTGTGGCTTATCATGAGATCAAAGAGAACGGATAGAGTGTGGGGCTGGGGGGTGGGTGGGTTGGGGGGGAGCGATGGTGGTGGGTTGCAGAGCAAAACAACACAAAATTGTACCTGTGTTTTTCAGACAAAATTATGGGGGGGGTTTTTTTGGTTAGGAGTAAGAGGGGGGGGGGTAGCGGGGTGACTTGGTGATGAGAGAAGCAGCAGCGAATGAAGTAATAAAGGCTGCTGCCCCCCCTTCCTCCTCCTCCACCCTCCCCTCCTGCCGCATTGAGCGAATTGTGACGACATCATGTTAACACAACATACCGCCACTCGTGGGCACAAACAAAACGCAATGTTTGCCTTTTAGTTGCCCCTGAGAGAGTCCCATTGCTACCTCTGCTGCAATGCAATCATGCACGCATCGCATCACATCACCCAGCCCCAGACACCCCACCCTCTTCGGTGTTCTGATGCTGGGCCCGGAGGGCCCGACACCCCAGCCTGTGGCAAGCTCTGCAGGGCTCGAATCGCCCTCGCCTGTGGGGGAGGGGGCTGGGCCTGTTGGTGTGGGTGGCGAGGGCAACGGGGCCGGTGCGGCGCTGCCGGAGTGTCGTGCTGTGCCCTTCCCCGAGCTGCCCTTCTGGCAGCGGCTGGCGTGCGTTCAGCGCATCAGGCAGGCAAAGACCCGTCTGGTCGCATGCGAGACCAGCGCGAGGCTTGCCATCGAAGCGGATGCGCTCGGCCCGCTCGCGGCGCTGCCGCACACCCTGTCCCTCTTCGGCAGGCACTGCTCCCAGGTCGATGCTCTGCAGAAAGCCCCCCGCCCCCCCCAGCAGCCCTGGGCCCTGTTGGCTGTGGTGTGCATCCTCAACGCACTGGCCTCTGTGTACCTGCTGTAGTTTCAGGAGACAGCCGTTGTCCCGGGTTGGCTGGAGCTTCACAGGGGGGTAAGCAGACGCGGCGCTCCGAGGCGGGCCGACTCCGTGTGGTGGATTGGGCGCAGGGTCGGTACCCTTGCTTCAGAATCGCCGGTAGCCTTATCTGCTCTTTCGAGGACCATAGCACGATGGCGTACTCTCGTGCACCACCACGTGTGGCTTGCTGACATGCTGTTATCACCACAGGACTTCCTGAACTGGCAGATACACTGCCATCCCGGCGTTCCACACTCGCAAGGGGTATCCAAGTCAGCCGGCGCTGATATCCAGCGCCGCCCAGGGTCAGCTCGCGGAGACTGGACGGAAGCGGTGGGCGCGATTGGGTACATTATCAATCGTAATCACTGTGTTTGTCGTCGAAGACGCCTGGGTGTGAGTGTGTATAAACTGTTTGTTGCCAACCTTAGACCCATTTACACGAGGTGGTTTTCAGACCGTTGGTGGGAACCGTGTAGCGGTCAGATTGTGCTGACGAGTGGCGGTGGTGGTGGGGATGGTGTTTTGCCTAGGTCGGGCCACTAGCCACCCCCGATCTTCGTGCCCCGGATTGGGCGCCCTGCGTGCTGCGCTTCGCAGCCTGCCTTTCACCAGTCTGGCTGGGGTTCCGTGGCCCATCTTGCCCTAGAAGCATCGCCCCGATGGCCCTGCCTGCCCCCTCTGCCCTCCCCAGAGGCGTTTTCAGTGTTATCTTCGTGCTGATTGCACCTGCGACTTGGTGCCCTGCTGCAGGTTGCAGCAGGGGCCCAGCACCGACAGCGGCATCCACCCCTACACACACACACAGGTTATCACACAACCCACACACATCTTGCCTCGAGATATTCGCTCGTGCCGCAGTCCATCTGTCACTGCCCTGTTCCCCTGCCTTCCAGTAAGCCGTACCGACACCGACTAGCGACGATGGGGCTGATGACGATGCAGCGCGCTGCGACTGTCGGGGTCGTGTGTGGGCTTGCCATGCTGTCGGTGGTGGGGGCGGACGGCAGCGGGGCTGGGACGCAGCAGTATGTGGAGGGCCCTGTGGTGGGGATCGACCTCGGGACAACGTACTCCGTGGTGGGGGTGTGGCAGAACGGGAAGGTGGAGGTGGTCCCCAACGAGATGGGAAACCGCATCACGCCGTCTGTCGTCGCTTTCACGGACGGGGAGCGCCTTGTCGGTGACGGGGCCAAGAACCAAATGTCGGAGAACCCGAAGAACACGGTGGCTGCGGTGAAGCGGCTGATCGGTCGGAAGTATGCGGACACAACAGTGCAGCAGGATCGGCAGCACCTGGCGTACGACATCGTGGCGGGGAAGGACGGGCAGCCGCTGGTGTCTCTGCATCACCGAGGGGAGCAGCGGCGGTACACGCCGGAGGAGATCTCTGCGATGGTGCTGGGGAAGATGAAGGGGATTGCAGAGGGGTACCTGGGGCAGGAGGTGCGGAACGCGGTGGTGACGGTGCCGGCCTACTTCACTGACGCGCAACGGCAGTCGACGAAGGATGCGGGGACGATTGCGGGGCTGAACGTGGTGCGTGTCATCAACGAGCCGACGGCGGCCGCCATCGCGTATGGGCTGGACACCAAGAGCCGCGAGGGGGGCGAGAAGAACGTGCTGGTGTTCGACCTCGGGGGTGGGACGTTTGACGTGTCGGTGCTGCAGATCGAGGATGGGTTCTTCGAGGTGCTGGCGACGAACGGGGACACGCACCTGGGCGGGGAGGACTTCGACAACCGGCTGGTGCAGCACTACGTGAAGCTGATCAAGGAACGCCACGACCGCGACGTGTCAAAGAACGCACAGGCTCTGGCGCGGCTGCGCGTGGCATGCGAGGCGGCGAAGCGCCAGCTGTCTGCGAAGCCGACGGCGCGTGTGGAGGTGGAGGGGCTGGGTGACGGACTCGATTTCTCGGACACACTGACGCGTGCGAAGTTTGAGGAGCTGTCCGGGGACCTGTTCCGCGGGACGCTGAAGCCGGTGAAGGCGGTGCTGGCGGACGCGGAGCTGCAGAAGGGGGACATCGACGAGATTGTGCTGGTCGGGGGGTCGACGCGCATCCCCAAGGTGCAGGCCCTGGTGAAGGACTTCTTCAACGGGAAGGAGGTGCACCGGGGGATCAACCCCGACGAGGCGGTGGCGTACGGGGCTGCGGTGCAGGGCGCCGTGCTGTCTGGGGCCGCAGCCGAAGACAAGGCACTGCACGGGTTCCTGCTGGTAGACGTGGTGCCGCTGTCGCTGGGGATCGAGACGGTGGGCGGCGTGATGACGAAGCTGATCGGGAGGAACACGGCAACCCCAGCGGGCAAGACACAGGTGTTCTCGACACACCAGGATAACGCGCAGCGGGTGAGCATCCAGGTGTTCGAGGGGGAGCGGGCGATGACGAAGGACTGCCGCCTCCTCGGGAAGTTCGAGCTGTCGGGGATCCCGCCTGCGCCGCGCGGCGTCCCGCAGATTGCGGTCTCCTTCAACGTCGACGGGGACGGTATCCTGCTGGTCGGGGCAAAGGACGAGGCGTCGGGGCTGAGGGAGGAGCTGACCATCAAGAACGACAGGGGGCGCCTGACAGAGGAACAGATCAACCGCATGGTGGAGGAGGCTGCCGGGTTCGCCGACGAGGACCGGGCCGTGCGCGGGAGGGTGGATGCGAAGAACCAGCTGGAGAGCACGGCGTACAGCCTGAAGAACCAGGTGGACGACGACGACAAGCTCGGTGGGAAGCCGGGGGACGACGATAAGCAGGCCGTCCACGACGCCGTGAAGGAGGCGCTGGACTGGCTGGATGACAACCCGTCTGCCGAGAAGGCGGAGTACACCGAGCAGCTGGAGAAGCTGCAGCAGGTGACGAACCCTATCATCTCCAGTGTGTACCAGCAGCAGGGGCACGCTGGCCCGCAGACAGGGGATGACGAGGAGCAGGATCTGTAAGGTGCACATCCGGCACCTGCACCACACGGGGTTGAGTGCAGGCGGGTGCACGGCCTGTCGACAACCCCATCAGGGGCACGGCACCATCCCCTTCCTGCATGCCCCGCTTTGCTGGCTGGGCTTAACTCTGTGCCTCATTCTCCTGAGACAGGCAGAATAGATGCAGCAATCTGCAAGCGCGCGGCAGCCCGTACGGACACCAAGCCACTGCAACCAAACCCGGCCGCAGTATGGTAAGTCATGTCCCAGCGCCTTTCATGCACACCCTCCCCGCGCGTTACCTGCGGGAAGCCAGCCCTCTGTGATTTGCTTAGCCCCCAGACAGGGGGGGGGCAGATGAGTGGGGGTGGGACTGGTGAAGCCGCGATGCACTTTACAAACAGGTGACCATCGTGCCCCTTCACCCCCCCCCCCCTGTGTACTTGATTTGGACTTTGCTTGTTCTTTGGGGGGACTTCTCTGGCGGCGAAGGTGCCCCCCCCCCCCCCTCTCTCTGTTGCCCCTTTCCCCCCCCTCTCTCTCACCCCCACCTCGCCGGACATGTGCTGCCTGCCTGCCCATCCTCGCATTGCTTTGTGTGTGACCCGCACAAATGACAGAGGCACGGCAGGCCACGGCGCGCTGGACCGCTTTTCGCTCTCTCCCCCTGCTGTCCTGCCCCTTCTCATTATCGGATCGGCTTTAAGAGCAGCAACGCTGTCTCCGCCTGTGATGTTGGTGGATCCTTGCAGTGGGGGTTGCATCAATAGCAGGCGGGGTTCTCTGGTGGTCGTTCTGCATTGACTGCGGCATCAATGGTTCGCATGTGTTGGTTCAGCACGTGTGTTGGGGGGTGGTGAGGTGGGCAGGTGGTGTATAGGATCATGTCTTGGCCTTGTGTTTTCAAAGGGCGAGTCTTCGCTCGAAGGTGCATAAAAGTGGATTGCCAGGAGCAGGCACAGTTGACCACACTTTGCAATATTTTGCCCCCGTGTTTGGCACGACGCTCACAACGGCGAATTCTGATTTCAGAGGGCAGCGCAGGGTTGCCTGCGCTGACGACACCTTTCGAAAGCAGCCGCCGTCCAATCTGTGTTTTCGCTGAGCCGCTGACCCGCCTCCCCTCCTCTCCCCCCCTACTGTTTAACCACAGCTGCACCAAAGCTGCAATCTCTAGTGGAACCCACCCTTCACGACCCCACCCTCACGCCACTACTGCAGTACACAAGACACACATCGGCGGGATGAAGCGATCAGTGCAGGAACTGGGGTTCGTCCCCAGGAAGCCGGTGGGTGTTGCCTGCTTGGGGTGCGACCAGAAGCGGCAGCGGCTGGTGGTGTGCAGGACCAACGGGATCATCGAGTCGTGGACGGTGAACAACACCACACGCCCGTATGTGACGCGCGTGCGCTGCACCCCTGCGGTGCGTGACCTCTCCTTCCGGTCGGTCGCCTTCATCGACAGCGACCGCTTTGTCGTGGGCACACTGGGCGGGCAGATCCTCATCTACCGCTACGACACGCTGGAGCTGCTGGAGACTGTCGCATCTCTCGGTGGTGCCGTGTGGTCCCTCGACGTCAGCCCCAACTGCGAGACAGTTGCCGTTGCCTGCGAGGATGCACGCGCCCGCTTCTTCCACGTCGTGCCGCAGGAGGAGCGGTCCACCTCCGAGTCGCTCGTCCTCATACCCCGTGCAACCACAATGGTGCGCCCCGACTCCGCCAGGCTGCTTGCCGTGCGCTTCTCGACAGACGGGCAGCGTGTGTACACATCTGACGACACAGGGCATGTCATGTGCACGCAGTGGCGCGAGGGGTCCACACAGTGGGAGACGGATGTGACCACAACCCTGCAGACGCTGGCCTCCCGCGAGCAGGTGAAGAAGGCGCCCAAGATCCCCGCCCTGGTGTGGACCATCACAGAGGTGGAGGGGTACATCGTGTGCGGCGCGTCGACGGGGGAGGTGAAGTTCCTCGACCCCCACACCGGTGTGCTGCTGCAGTCGATCCGCACGCATAAGTCGGACATCCTGACGGCGACGCTCGTCGACTGCACCGTGTTCGTTACTGGGGTGGACAACATCCTCACGACACTGAACGTGTGGGAGGGTGAGTGGGTCAAGTCAGAAGGGCGGAACTGGGGAGTGTCTGACTGCACGTCGCTCCTCCCGCTGGACAACGGCCTCCTCCTGTCGGGGCACCTCGACGGGTGTGTGCATGTGTGTGAGACACGTAAGGTATGGCTTCGTTTGTGTTGTGTGCGGCCCTGTTGTGGCGTGTTTGAGGTGCCTGGGCTTTGTGGGTGGTGGCGGTGGGTTGTTGTCCAGCAAGCTTCGGTTGTGGGGGTGATCCCCTTGCCTGCCAGCCACGCACCATCAACACACACCCCATTCTGCAGATGTTCCCCGCAAAGGCCGCAACCTCGCGGGCCTCCGTCTTCCACTACCACCAGCCTCCGCAAAAGCACACCCACCCCTACTTCAAAGTGGCGGCACAGCAGAAGCGGTCCCGGAAGGCAGCGAAGACGAAGGCCGATGAGGAGGTGCGGAAGCGTATGATCGCGTCCGTGGATGACTTCGCAGTCACCCTGCACCGCATGCCCCGCCGCCTGCACGTCGACACGGAGAAGGCACAGGAGGAGAGCGAGATTGTCACGGAGCTGAGGTACGAGGTGACGGGCCGCCACGGTATCCAGGCCTTCGACATGGACCCTCTGGGGCGCGGGTTCGTCTTCTCCACGGCAGAGCGGACGTCCGTCGCGCTGCTGCGGTACGACGGCACCACAGTGGTGACAGAAGCGGTCGACGTGCTGCCCGAGTGGGAGTCTGACGCGACGAAGCTGCCTGCGGCAACATCGCTGAAGCTGCACCCCCGCAGCGGGTCGCTGATCCTGTGCCATGCGGGCGGCGTGCAGGTCATCCGTGACATCTTCTCGCCATCGGAGCGCGACACTGCGCGGGCCGCACAGATCCTCACTCTCCAGAGCGCCCCTGCCCGCCCCGAGCGTGTCGCGGTGTCCCCCTGTGCGACGTTTGTCGTCTTCTCCTCCCGGCGCTGCAGCACCGACGCGGCAGGGGAGTTCAGCGCCTTCCGCCTCTACTCTGCCGAGCCCGGTGCCGCGCAGCAGTCCGGCAGCAAGCGCAAGCGTGGGGAGAACGGTGCGGCCGCCGACTCCGCCCAGGCCAGCGCCGGGCGTCTCTGTGTGACCCTCCCCTCCCAGCCCACTGCAACAAAGACCACCCGCAAGGAGATTGCCGACATGACGACCGCCGAAGTGGTATGCCAAGGGGTCTGTGAGGTGGACTGTCGTTTGTGCATCACATCACCAGGCGCTGCTGCAGGGCGCACCTCAAACAAAAAGGGGCTTTTTTGCATTCGGTGTTCGTTCGTATGGGAGGGGTATTACTTTCTCGTTGTGTGGCTTTGCACACGACTCGGAATACGGCCTTGCCTTTCTCTACTTTGCTGCTCCGCCTAACTTCCTTCGAACCACCCCACCCACACCCTCAGAATGGCGAGCCCGTGGTGTTCGTCGTGCTGGTGGACGGCACTGTGTCAGCGTACAGCCTCGCGACCGGGAAGTCGGTCTTCGGGATGGACAAGATGCCCCAGATAACAAAGGGGATGGTCCCGCCCAACCGCTGCGACGGGTCAGGCACCGAAGTGCTGATCTGGAACTCTGAGTATGTGCCTGAGGGGGACACGGGACGGGCAAACCCTACACTGGATCCGAAATGTCTTGCTCTTATGATTCGATTCCAGGTCTCAGCGGTGAGTGTTGCTTCAGGCTCAGGGTTACCTTTTTCGCACTATCCCAGTCTTCACTCGGACGCCTTGCCTTCATCACACACATACACCTCCCTCACAGATGGTTTGCCATCATCGACCTGGAAGGTGCTGGGTACACAGAGTACAAGGTTATCGACGCGAGCGCCGTCGCAAAATCCGAGAGACGACCAGCGAAGCCGTCAGCGCTGGTGGCGGTGCGGCGGGCACCGCTGCAGTGCGGGCACCTGTTGAACCGTGGGAAGACGCTGCTCCTGGCAGCATGCTCGCAGGAGCAGCTCTTCAACCTTGCGCCGCCATGCTTCTGGCGCAAACAGTACGCGACATGATCCCGCTCGGTGCAGGGCTGTGGTGGTGGTGGTGATGGTGGTGCTGGGTTGGGGCGGGCGTTCGGCCCACACCCCTCCCCATCCGCTTGTTCCGTTTACCGATCGCTGTGTCGCCGCTGCCAGCTCCGGCCGACCAACCCTCCCCATTATGTTCTGCCCCTGGTGCAAAGCCACAAAGAATCACCAACCGCGGGGAGGGGGGGGTGGGGGGTTGGGGAGAGGGGGGGGGGTGCCAAATCTATTTTTCCGGACATCCGTTACGTATCGTCAGGCAGGCAAAGGCAGGGCTCGAGAGGGCACGCCATTCCCCCCCCCAAGGGCTGTGCAGGGCAGGGATCATGGCGAGAGAGGGGTGGGGGGGGGGGGCAAGGGAGTGGGGACGAGAGCCAAGCCGCTATCAGCCGGCAGCGGGCAGCAGCAAAACAGCAGACAGGCAGGCAGGCACATTTGCGCAGAAGCAAAATAGGAAACGATCACACATTCATCAACGCAGCCGATCGTGGTGTGTGTTTATTGGTCATGCTACGACGCGTCGTCAGGAAATCAAAATTTCGCCCACCGTTCGCCCCCCATGCCCCCACCCCCACCCGCCCTCCCCGACTACAAAAGGACCAACATTGCAAGGAGGTGCTGGGCGACTTGATTTTCCATTCACTCTCGACGCCAGGGCAGCTCTGGAGGATGCCAGGTTGGCGCTGGGTCACATTGTACTCAGGGCGTTGCTCACCCACACAGTCCCGGTCGCGCTGTCAGCCCCCTGTCACCACCCATCCCCTCCCTTGCAGGTGGGCGGGGGAGGGCTCACCCTTCGGGCACCACTCCCCTTCCGGGGGGTGTGCTGGGTGCGATGTTTGGCGAGGTGCGCAGCCTCGATGACGCCCGCCGCCTCGCCATGGAGATGCTGAAGTCCCCCCAGGCGAAGGGGGCGCGCGACGCGCAGGAGGTGATGCACCGCATGGGCCTCGGCACGCCGCGGGCACAACAGCAGCACCGACACCACCACCCCAACCCCCACCACACGCCAGCGGCACATCAGGCACGGTCATATCAGCTGCCGCATTCCTCTGAGCAGCCTCCGTCAGCTTTGCCGACGTCATATGGGGTATTCCCGAGAAAACCAGCAGCACCGCAGGATGCTCTGAGCATGTTCTCCTCGAGTGGGACAGCGGTGCCCCAGCTGGCCCCAACGCCGCCACCGGCGCCTGCGCCGACTCCTGCCATCCCATCTGTGCGGATGCTGCCGACATCTCCCCTCTTCCGCCAGGCAGATTTCCAGAAGTGCCTCAGTTATGTGCTGGACCCACAGCCTCGGGCAACCCTGGCGGGCCCGCCGTCGCCTCAGGCACCGCCACGCCGCATGTCGCCGCCACGCCCTACGGAGGCTGCGCTACGGGAGGCGACGCAGCGGCGTGTGGAGGAGATGCACCGCATGGCGGAGGAGCGGCAGCGCACCTTGGAGGCGGTCCCGGCGCAGCCGGCGGAGCGGGCGTCCGCCCCGGTGTCGCAGGCTGCGGGGGATGGCGGTGGGGTGCGGGCGTCGCCCGTGCCGCCCGATGTTCCGTCGCTGCATGTGTCGGAGGCGCTGCACTCTGAGAGCACCGTGCCGAAGGAGCAGGCGGCGCTGCAGGTGTCGCGCGACCTGCAGCTGCAGGATGTGGAGCCGGAGGAGGTGGAGGTGCTGCCCAGGGAGAGGCTCCAGCGGGACTCGGAGATGGATGCGATGCGGCGTGAGATCGACTGGCTCCGCTCGGAGCTGGACACCACGAAGCTGCGTGTGTCGCAGGTGGAGCGTGAGCTGGTGGAGGTGAGGACGACTGCGGCGGATGCCAGCGCGGTTGCCAATGCGGCGCGGCTCAAAGCTGATCCCACCGCGGCGCGCGTTGCAGATATCGAGCGTGAGATGGCGCAGATCCGCGAGGCGACAGCCGCCGCTGCAGAGGCTGCGGCTGCGGCGGTTGCGGTGCAGCCGCAGCACCCGCGTGGGGGCGGGCTGCCCCTCATCAGCAGCCCTTCGCCACCGGAGGTGCCGCAGCCGCATTATGCGCATGACTCGCCGCGTGCCAACATCCTGAGTGGTGTGTGCAGGAGCCCGCGACAGCTGCCCTCCACGCGGGTGTCGCCCCTGCTGCCGGAGGTGCCGCAGCCAGCGCAGCCGCCGTCGTCGTCGTCGGTGTCGATTCCCATGGAGTCGGCAGCGCCTGAGTCTGCAGAGCTTGTCGCGCACACCTCGAAGCCGACGTCGCGTATCTCGGAGTCGAATGAGCTCAAGCAGCTGCAGGAGCTGCTGAAGCGCCGCGATGAGCTCGAGCAGAGCATGAGCAACAACGCGCACCTCTATGGGGGGGGCGAGGGGCACAGCGCGCACCCTGGGCACCCTGGGCACGCCGCACCACACCCCTCGCATCTGGCGCACCACACGCAGGCGGATGAGGTATGCACCCACGGGGGGGTTGCCCGCGCTGCGCCCTCGCCAGGGCCACGGGTGCTTCCCTCGATACAGACCCTTTACCCACCAAACGAAAAGGGGAAACAACAACCTCACGTCACTGCCAGTACATTGCTGCTGTGTTATATGTAGGCCCCAACTTGTTGTTGTGACTGTGCCCGCCTTTGCCACTGCCACTGCCATTTCTCACAGGATCTCTCGCGCGATGTGGCGCGGCTTGCCTCCAACATACACGAGAGCGCGCGCAGGATGAACGGCGTGTCGCAGGAGAGAGACCGCCGCAGCTCTGCCCCGCCCTCCGATGCCCACCCAGGGGCGGCGCCTGCGCCAGGCGGGCGCAGCACGCAGCACGTCTCCCCCTTCCGCATCGCAGGGGGGTGGAACGCCCCGGGGTCGACACAGACATTCCGCTCAGGGTTCCCGCCTGCTTACGCGTCAGGGCGGCGGGGGACTGCACCCCCCGTCTCCCGCGCCGACTCCTCCATTGCGACAATGGTGCCTTAGCCTTAGCCTTATCCTTCACCCCTCCGGGTGTGGGGTTTATACTTCTCGGGTCTCCCCGGCGGTGGCTTTTGAATTGTATCCCCCGGCTTCATTGTATGCGCCACTTCATTTGCCCCTTCTTTGCTGTCACGCCCCACCCACACCGTGTGCGGTCGTCGACAAGCTGGAAAAAAACAGGGGCTCTCCCCCTCCCCCTCCCCCAAGAAACAATACCTCCCCCATGTGTCAAAAAAAACTACCCGGTTGTCCTCATGCTGCTGTATTCCCCCCCACACACCCACCACGCCCTACCCTCGCCCGGTAGTTAGAGAGCTAGATGCTTGAGGGTGTGGGGTGAGCCCATTATTAGATTCAAAATAAACAACAAAAAAAACGACTCGTGAAGTGACGGGACCGCCGTTCTCCACCCACCCTCACCCACCCACCCACCCCTCAACCAAGAGTAACTACCAGTCCGTAGTCTCTAGCTCTTTGCTTGTCTGCGGGGCCTTCGCTCTGTGCCGATGTGTGTCAGGACTGCGCCACCTTATAGCCAGTGTTGTGAGGCAGGCCGTGTTTTCTCATGCTGATGCAAGCATCATATGCGAGACTCAGCACCCCTCCAATCCTTCTGCAGATCCACTCCAGTGGCAGCCCCCCGCCCCTGCCACGCGTGGGACACAGCAATGAGCAGCCGCACCATGAACAGCCCCTGGTGGCTGGGCGGCAACTGGTGGGAGACGAACGGGCAGGAGAAGAAGCCCGCCGACGCTGCTGCCACAGCCCCGCCTGCGCCGGAGGGGGGCGAGCCGCGCCAGGAGGCTGACAAGGAGAACGAAGCCCCTGCGACCGGCACCAACGCGCCTGCACCCCAGAAGGAGGAGAAGTGCGAGAGGGTGCACGTGGGGTGGGCTGGGTCCCACCACTGCGCGGTGACCCACGCCAAGCCGGGGAGCCTGGTTCCCGACTCCTTCGCGGAGCAGGAGCTGACGCAGGAGGCGCTGGACAAGTCGAATGTGCGCAGCGCGATCAACCCCTTCCCGGAGATGTTCCCCAACGAGCTGCGCAACCCCTCAGCCCCGTCGACCGGCACGGGTGCCGACAACCCGCCCAACACATACAACGGGATGACGCGGGGGCAAAAGGTTGCGGGGTGGGAGGCGTACAACAAGGAGATGATTGACGTGCAGCACCGCACGCAGGAGATTGTCAGCCAGCGGAAGAAGAAGGAGGCTGCCGAGAGGGAGGCAGCAGGGCAAAATGTTGCGGGGTGGGAGGCGTACAACAAGGAGATGATTGACGTGCAGCACCGCACGCAGGACATTGTCAGCCAGCGGAAGAAGAAGGAGGATGCCGAGAGGGAGGCAGCGGAGGAGCGCGAGATGCAGGCCGCAAAGGAGGCAAAGATGGCGGCGGGTGCGATGAAGCGTGTCACCATCCAGGAGTTTGAAGACCCCGAGAGTGACGACGCCCCGGATATGGTGGCCTTCAGCGACCTGGTTAGCGCGCGGAAGAGGCAGGCCGGGCACCAGGCCCCACAGCACGCCTGCCACGGCCACTCCCACGGGCACAACCACCATGGGCACTCGCATGGAGCACCCCAGCCGCACCGCCACGCACAC